>OZ018323.1:26027351-27262351 GCA_963969495.1 Ceratothoa steindachneri
AGTGTTTGATTAATAATTTCATCTTAGTTTGGTTATGACTTATGTTGTTTTATCAAAGTTTTTCCTAATAATTCTTTTATAATGTCAAAAAACAAAAGGGTGAAGTTCCGAAATAAATATAAATTGCGAAATTTTATGAATTTTTTAAAACCCAAAGAATTACAAATGGTAAAATTATTATAATGGGTGAAGTTCAGAACATTTATAAAAATTTAACCATGGCTGCTTTTTTTTAGAATTTAAATTTTAATTTTAGTAGCGAAGCGCAAGCTCCCCTCGTAGGGGAGAGCGGCGAAGCCATTACCTGGCAACTCTATATTTTTAGAACGGGATATTTTGGAAAGAAGTGAAAAAATGGTAAATTTGTTTTATGCTTAGTTAATGAAGGACCTGGTATGTTTTTGCAGTTTCTAATATCAAGATATTATTATTATTATTATTATTGGTGAAGTTCAGAAAATTTATTAAAAATTTAACCATGGCTGCTTTTTTATTTCATTTTTTTTGTATATTTGAAATTTATATCGAAGTTATTTCTAAAATTTATTTTAAATTTTAATTTTTATCAGGAGGAAATATCTACTGGCACCTAAAAACGAGTAGAGCTAACTGAGGAGTGGAGAAGCCGCTCCCTTTGTCCCTAACATATTTTAAGAACGGGAATTTTGGGATAGGTTAAATAGAAAGAAATGTATGCGGAGAAAAAGAAGAATAAGAGTAGGAGAATAAGAAGAGAAGGAAGGTGAGGATAAGGAGAGAAAAAAGAATAAGGAAAGAAGAAAGAGATGAAAATAAAGAAATGAAAAATAAGAAGAGGGGAAGTAGAAGAAGTTTAAGAAAAGGATTAGCATAAGAAGAAAATGAAGATGAGAAAGAAGAAAAGGAAGAATAGGAAGAGTAGGAGAAGAAGAAGAGAAGTAGAGGAGGAGAAGGATAAGTAGAGGAGGAGAAGCATAGAATAGATAGGAGGAAGAGAAGAAAAGATGAAGAGTTGGAGAAGAAAAGAAAAAAAGAAGGATGAGAATAAGAAAGAGGAGCGTTTGAGAAGGAAACGAATTGCAGATGGATAAGAAAGAGAAGAAAAGAAAAGAAGTCAGAAGGAAAAGAAGATGGAGACAAAAAGAAAGCGAAATGGAAGAGACGTAAGATAATGAATAGGAGCAGGATGAGAAGAGGAAGAGAAGGAGGAGGAGGAGAAGAGATTGAAAAGGAGCAGAGAAGAAGATGCAGATGAGGAGAATAATAATAATATAAGAAGAAGAAGAAGAAGAAGAAAATTGAAGAATTCTCGGTTGTTAAAAAAAAAGAAGTGGTTTGAAGAACGAAATTCCGAATGAATTATCCCTTTTAGGTTGTGGGCTAAACATATACAAATAAAGTATTTATTATAATTATAATTTTGTTTCCTTTTACGTTAAAAGGGATTCAATTGGCGTTTAAACAAAGAGTAAAAAAGCTTAATGAAATGAGGTGGAAAAAAATGGTTTCAAAAACCAAATAGGCCAGAGAGCGAGCGCAGCGAAGCGCAAGCTCTCCGCGTAGGGGGAAGTGGCGACCCCCCCCCCTATATGTATATGGAGCGCAAAATCTAGCTAATATGTAATTTTCAAATCTAGCTAAAATAATAGTTGGATCTTCAGTCTAATACTTCCTCAGCAGCCGTTCTTCAGCTGACCTCCTCCCTAAGGAGCCGTCCTTCCACTCACCTCGTCTCTCAGCTGCCATCCTTTGGCCAATCTCCTCTTTCAGCTGCCTTCCTTCATCTCAACTCATCTCTCAACCGCCGTCTTTAAGTTCATCAGCTTTGTCAGCTGAAGTCCTTCAAATCACCTCATTTCTCAGTTGCCGTCCTTCCTGTCACCTCCTCCCTCACTTTTTCTCTCTCCCTCAGCTGCCGACCTTCATCTCATCTGCTCCATCAGCTACCTTTCTTCAGCTCACATCCTCTCTCAGCTACAGTCCTTCAACTCATCTCCTCTCTCAGCTACTCTCATTCCGCTCACGTGTGCTCTCAGTTGACGCCCTTCAACTTATTTCCTCTCTCAAGCTTCCGTCCTTCAGCACTCTTCATCTCTCAGATGCCATCTTTCAGTTCACCTCCTATCTCAGCTGTCTTCTTGAACTTCACCTTCTTTATCAGCTTCCGTCCTTCAGCTCTCCTGATCTTTTAGATGCCGCCCTTTAGCTCAACTCCTCTCTCATATGCGGTATTTCAGCTGACCTTTGCTCTCAGTTGCCGTCCCTCAGTTTATTTTCTCTCTTAGGTTTCCTTCCTTCACCTCACTTCCTCTTTCAGCTGCCGTCTTTCACCTCACTTAGTTTCTCAGTTGCCGTCCTTCAACTCTTCCCCTCTATCATTTACCGTCCTTCAGCTCACATCCTCACTCAGCTGCCGTCCTGCTTATTACCTTCTCTTTCAGCGGCCATCTTTCAGCTGCCCTCCTTTAACTCACTTACTGTCTCAGCTGCCATCCTTCAGCTCACCTCGTTCTCAGCTGCCACCCTTCAGCTTACTTTCTCTTTCAGCTGACCCCCTTCTACCTCACCTCATCTTTTGGATGTCAACCTTCAGCTCACCCATATCTAAGCTGTTGTCCTTCATCTCACCTTGTCTGTCAGCTGCCGTCCTTCCTCTCACCTTCTTTCTCAGCTCTCGTCCTCCTTCCCCCCTCCTCTGTGGTCCCCATTCCTTTATCCCACCTCATCTCTCAGCTGCCTTTTTCAACTCACCTCCTCGGCCAGCTGCCATCCGTCTTCTCACTTCCTCCCTCAGATATCATCCTTTAGCCCAGCTTATCTCCTCTCTCGGCTTCCCTCTTCTTCCCACTTCCTCTTTTTGTTGCCGTCCTTCAGCTCACCTCATCTCTCGGCTTCCTTCCTTCCTCCCACTTCCTCTCTATGTTGAGTCAACAAAAATAGGTCCCACCTATCTTTCTTTTTACTAAGCTCACAACCCTGGTTCTTATTCCTGCACGAACGTTTATCTGCTTTCTATTTTATATTAAATAGTCACAGCTATATCACATATCCTTGCAACACCTCCCAGCGTACTAGTATATCAAACCATTCACTCCTTCTAACTTTCATCCGAAGATATTCAATTCACTACCATCTCTATATATATTCATAAAACCTGCAATAACGTTTCCATTTTAACACGATAGCCATAAACTCAACATACATCGTACATCTCTTGTTGCTTAGTTTCTTAGCCAGATGTCACACCTTTTCTTCTTGTCTTAAAACCTACATTCCTTATACCTTATCATTCCCTGTTATTCTTCTTCACGATCAATCATAAATTCATCCTACATGGTGCAATGTGTAGAGGACACAGCACACTTATTACCATGTAGCTCTTGCACATATACATATAGTGATATTTGTACTGCATTATTATAGTTTTAACATACTGTTCCACTTTCAAAAGCATTACAACACAAACAACTGCCCCAAAATATTGCATAAGAGAGTTATATTTTACCATCTGAGCTAATGGGATCAGTTAACTTTTAAGTGCCGAGATTCATGAGATTCCCAGTAAATAAAAAAAATAATTAAGAAGAATTTTCATCAAATTTATTTTATTGTCGTGAGTTTTGTTTTAGTAGCTTCCCAGTCTTCGTAAACGTTAAGGATGGAAATAAATATTTTCTAACATTCTCTTCACCAATTTAATTTCAGTTAAGTCACCTTAATGAAAATTTAAGGCCCCAAAAAGTAACCTTACCTAAACTAACAAAGGGAAAATTTGGAGAACCATCAAAGTAAACTACAAAATGTGAGCCCCCCCAAAAGTAGAGAGAAACTAAAACCATTAAATGACAACTGATCCATCTAATGGAATAAAATAGTTATTTTCCACAACTTCAATAAACCAAAAAATAGCCATCATAGATACGAGTATTAAACTATTTGAGCCCTGCTAGTTTGAAGAAGACAGAGCCTATTCCCACTGTCTAGAAACTAGTATCTTTCCAAAAAACATTTCAGGTATGCTAGCTATTTTCTTATTAATCTCGTCTATTATTTCATCTATTCCAAGTGCATTCTCAAATTTCATACCTCTTATATCACTAACACGGTCTTATATACTTAGCGGTCTTATATCGAAATACATCTCTCGGTTTTCATTCTCGAAGCCAAACATATTCACACCCGCTTTAACTCTCATGCCCAAACTATATAACTCATTAAAGTACAATTCTAATTAAATTTCAATTTATTTATTTCTCACAATTACCCTCAATTTTTTATGCTTGATATTCAAACAGCTAACCTTTTATTAGTTTCTCTCCTTTCTCACCTCCTTCCAAAATAAATTCGTGTTCTTATCAGGTTTACCATTTATCTTTCTTTAATATTTTTAGTGCTGTTTCCTTATTCTGATTACTCATTCCACTTTTTCTTTCCCTTTCACGTACACATACAAAGCACTCACTCCCAAATATCTTCTTTTTTTCCATTCATTTCACATTTTCTCTATCTGTGTGTTCATACTATTTCTCGCAATCTTTCAAGTATTCTTACATCTTTTTCCCTCTCTGGCTCATTCAACAGCGTTTCATTTTGATTTTCTCTTCCTTTTCAACTCCCTTAGCTTATATTATCCGCTCATCTATTTGATCTTACAGAGCTTAAACATCTAGTCAGATAGCCCCATATTCATAACTTTTACAGCTATTACATCAAACACAACCGGCAGCTTATTCTTGTTCACCAATCGCAGATAAATTTTACTCTTACTTACGCTCTCTATTAATTATTTGCCCAAACCTTAAGTAATTATGCGCATCTTTTTTGCCATAGTATGTGCAACACAAAAATCTTTCGGCACAAAAAGTTAGCTCCCTCTCCACCGTTATTTTCTCTAAATGTAACAAATGCTGGTTATCCCATGTTGCTTTCAACCTTTTCTATTAATATCTCCTTCAACTAGCGACGGATACCCAGTCACTAGCACTGAGGTGACCCCCACTAAGCTTTCTAGGGGGCCCCTTCATAAGACCAGAAATGGCAGAAATTTGATCCCCCTCTCACAATTAGAGCTAAGAGCTGGATAATATCCTCTGAGGCAGACGCTTGCACACTTGAGAGCAGACTCCTCTGGAGCTTACTCCTATTTCTAGAGCCAAGGTTGGCGGGTTTCATGGTCTCCGGTGTGTCAGCTTCTCGGGCTCGCCCAATTGGTGATGGTGCGCTGGGTCTCCTGATGCTCCAAGCCAAGCGTAGTGGCATGCCGGATGAAATTTTCGTTTACCAGAATCCTTTGTCTCAGAAAGATTAAGATGGGATATCCCCCGCTTTAATGGTGATATCTCGAAGGACCCTCTCCCGCTAAAGTCGAGCTAATACACTAACAATGAGACTATGGAAGCCTACCACATATTGTAGTGTATTCCTAGGGGTCTATTTTAACTATGAGGAGCCGCCTCGAAAGCTTGATATCGCTCCTGAGCATTTCATCGCATGAGTACATCGCGATTTATAAAGCGCCTATGCTCATTCAACGACGCTTTTGACTCGGTAGCTATACCAAGGAAGGTGGCAATGGCGCCTCTACGCGGTGTGAAGGATAACCTCAGTAAAAAGGATATCAATAAAGACACTTCAGATCCCAGAACCACGCCCAAAGATGGACGAAGCGCATAAAGAAGGTCCTCTCACAAAGACTAGAGTGACCTGAGCCAAAATGCACCCATTAGTTCAAGGATTCACGGCAGAAGAGAGAAGGCTCGCGTGTCAAGCTTAATCTCCTCCACTAAGACTTCGAAAGCGACAGCTCCATATTAGCGTTCTCTAAGCAATAGCCTTTTCAGCTCTGCCTTCAAACGTTTTACGGCCAGCAGTTTGGGAAGCTTCTTCTCGAAAAAGGTCATGCGTGCCCTTCTAAGTATATTTGCAGGACATTTTCCTACAAAGAAATTACCACAAACCCCGATGTAATTGGGAAAAGCTGTGTAAGTTTGTCTCCTCCCCTTTCATTTTAGTTGTTTGCATTTAGAATGGCATGTTGCGTGCATCCAACACCCATCATCATGAAGTGTAGGCTTCCATGAGTTCCCCTCCACGAAATGGGAGCCTTAGTGGAGGCATATTGTCTCCATTGATACTTTGCCTCTCATTGCCTCACTTCACGCTGTATTATTTCAGCTCCACCTGCAATGGAGGCCTTCCTTTGTGTTTATGTATCTTCCACCAGCAGCCGACTTCAATGCAACATTTGTCAGGGAGAGGGGATCTTTTCTCGTTCACAAGGACTGGATCGGTAGACACACTTACTGGTCGGAATACTTGGTCAATCCGAGGTTCCAGGTCCTAGTGGAACTAGTTGAATAGCTGGTGTACTTTATATAGAAGCGGTCGATGATCTGCATCTTAGACATCACTTTCCTATTCAAATATCTTTGGATTGGCCTCCAACGCTAGAGAGGCTACATTGATGGCTCCTTTAAAAGGCACGGTGGTTCACCTTCGTGAAGTTACAGACGTATCTATCTCAGTGGATAAGTTTAGGTCGTTTAATGAGGCCAAGGAATTCTTCTTCGGCACTCTCATCATCCCAAGCCTGGTGCTAATTCTTAAACGTCTCACCTTTTCATGTCATCCACTCCCTTGCTTGTCAACGTCCCTCAGCGATAAGTGATATATATGTCTATAAGCGATACATGCGCCGTCCGAGTTATTTCATCCATTATGAACTTCTTCGGGCAAAGAGCAGCTTCCTTTGTGTTTCTGAGTGCACACACCGCTCTTGGTAACGAGAGTACGTTCTTTCATTCAAGTAATGCTCCACCCTCCCTCCTTCAGAGGTATGAAAACTTGACAAAAAGATTTGGGGTAATTTCAGATATCATTCCCACCCCCCCGTCCTATTTTTCAAGAATCCGGAAACATCATGTTGGACCCTATGTCCGTGGTAGAGTCCTTTGCGACTGCTTTTTCCACATTTACTTGCTGGGATGTGCTTTTTCAGCAATCCAAAAAGGTTACTTGCTCTCTGATGGCCGCTGACTAGATTGCACCTCCAGAGACAAGAAACCTTTCGACGGCTTGTTTTTGTTGACGAGTTGCGTTTAGCGATCGCTTCTTGCATAGATATCGCCACTGGTCTGAAAGGTATTTCGTACACCATTTAACGACACTTAAACTAGCAAGGATTGGTATTTCTGTTTGATTCGTTCAACAAAATCTGGTCAATCAGATGGTATCTTGACAGATTCCTGGCAAATTGATATCGTTCTTGCTCTTCGCAAGCCGGTGAAAGATCACTCCACCCAGGCTGGTCCCCTGCCGACGTCTCTAAATATTTGCGTGATCACGTTGATGAAGATGTTGGTAAATATTAGCTTAGTTTATTTCCAAAATAGCAGATGTGATTTGTTGTTTGCACAGTGCAGTTTTCGTAAGTTCCATTGCAAGTCTTATACTCTTATCAGTATTTGGAAAGTGTTATCTTCTGGGCTCTACTTAACAAACAGCATTTCGCCAGAAGTTTGTTTTAGAATGACTAAGATCCTGTGTAGAAATACTTCCATATCTGATTTCCTACGAAATTTTCTATTTCACTTAAATGTAGGGGTGGCAATGGCAATCTTTGAGTCGGTAGAAAAAAAGGAGGGTATCAGCTAAAGAATTGTCCTTAGCATCACTCTTTCCCGTGAGCATCAATGGCATCATCTTGGTGATGTCTAAGGATGCTCTCGCTCTCTACCTAGATGACTTTTCGATCTCTTTTGGCGCGATGCATTTGCTTATCATCAAGCGTCGGTTTGAACAGGCTCTGAGCTTCGCCCCTCTCTATGCTAAAATGAACGTGCTTCGGTTTTATTTGGCCAATATCAAGGTTGTATACTTCTACTTCCGTCGTGGATTTTACCCTCAACCTCACCTGTTTTTAAATATGCTTTGCCTGGAATTGGTTGAATCGCATCGATTTCAGAGTTTAGTAATCAACAGACCCCTCTCTTGACAGGCCAATATTCGCTGCCTTTATTGCTTTACCTTTACTTTTCTCACCCAAGATTGACAATGGATGCGAAATTTATTCCTACGCATCCAAGAATCTATTTCGAATGGTGAATTTGATGCATCAAGCCTGTCCGAGTCCCCATTGAAAAGCCTTTTTTCAACACAGGAGATTGCACTTGCTCAGAGTCGTGTACAGTACATGATTCGCTGTACATTACCAAGCAAAATAAGAGAAGGCCTTTTCTTTATTAAAATATTTTTTTAAATATGATAAATAGGTAAATGAAATTTACATGGTACATAAAGGAATGCATAAATATATCTTATGAAGATATCATATGATAGAATCGTAATCGTATATTCAAGAAATTATATTATATTAACTAACAAAATAAAATATTGTCACGTGCAATTGAGAACCTTTGGAAGATCATTGGAGACAAAGTTCGAGACCAGCAGCCAAAACTGTAACGGATTTATGGAAGAAAATTGAGCAAAAATGGGTCAAAATAGCACCCAAATTTTGCAAGAAATTGGTGAGATCCTGTTGTCATCGTTGCGCCGAATTAATTAAAAAAAAAAGCTTCAACACTTCATACTAAGTGTTTTAAGTTTCATCGTTAGCAAATATTGCTTTGTTTCTAGTGTAATTGGTTGCTAAGCAATTCTACGAATGATCGTACTGTTAATTTGTAAGTTTATTCAGTATAATTTCTTGAATATACAATTGCATCATAGGAATTCTTCTTAAAATATATTAAATGTACCTTCATGTACCATGGAAATTTCATTTATCTACTAATCATATTTTTGAAAATATTTTAATAAAGGAAAATTGTTCTTATTTTGCTTGATAGTGTATGTGCAGGTCCAGCTTCTTCTCCACTCGTCAATGGATCTCATTTATACTGCGGCCGATCTCAACGGTGTCTATGCTGCCAAAAGTGACCAATTAATATCTAAATAGGCCTGATTCATGGCAAGGAACCTCTTCAAGTATTTGATCCAACCCTCGGATTGGTGGTGCCGATGGTACTGAAACAGACGCCTCCCTGAGGGATACCACAATGTAACGTTTGTCGTCACACCTCTGCTCCTAAAGCTTCACCAAACCCTGGATCATTGGAGGCATGCCGGTGTACACAGATGGCTCAAATTCCAAAGGGCATGTTCGGTTTCATGTTCTCTCCCCGTTTTTTTGAAGACGAGGGTGGGATCCATGCGCAAGGATGCGCGCACTCCCCTTTTCTGAGACTTTTGAAATCCATAGCATCCCACAGAGTACGTTAAGTGCTCTTCCCACCCTTCGTTCCTTCTATGTCCTCTTGTTCTCATCCATTCTTTTACGGACACCAAACGAGATGTCATTGAAGCATAGTTAATCTTGCTGCGGGTTACATCTAGATGATTATATGCCATCCAAGCCTCAATGTCAACAGGAGGATCCTCCTGCTATATTTCTTCCACATGTTTTCGCTAACTATCTTCACCACTTTAGTTGAACATTTGTCCTTCCAAGCTATTTACGTGATACACCCTGTTTGCTATTGCGCTAAAATTCAAGTCTTCCACCTTTAAGAAATACTCAACACATTTTTTGTTTTCAAAGAACACACACACAGCCAATTAGGAACATAATATTATCATAAACCTTCCCACATTGCATTAAGTGGACAAACAATAAATAGTAATCGCTAAGATTTATCAAAGGATTTCTCTTCCCTAGTACCCAAGAAGTCTCCTCTTCGGGTCGTTCAAATAATGTACTTTTCTATCCTCTCTTTGCATTTCCTAATTTTCTCTCTTATTGTTTGTAATGGGAATTTAAATATGCCTAGTTTTTTTTTGTCCTATTTTATAGACTTTTTTCATCATTTGTTCTCGAGTTGGTTTAAGCTTTACTAGTAGGATACCAGGAGTTTCTCTGGTTTACTTGTGGCTCTCGAGAAGCTATAGTGAGGAGTTATGAGGGAATTGTTGTGTTTTCCTGGTGAGATTAGGCTAATGAGGTGTCTTGGTTTTATTTTAATGGTTGTAAGCTGTTTGACGTGTGATGAAAGTCAATTGACTTTGTTTGCTTAAAGGTTGTTTTCTGTTTCGAAGTTATGTTGTTTGGATTTGTTGTCTTTGTATGATGTTTATGATTTTTTGTAGGATTATTTTTTCCTTTATCATTTCCTAATTTACCTAGTCTAACCGTAATTAACCTGAAAATAACAATTAAAGCCACCAGAAAACGATCTATCAGATCAGTGAACTATCTCCGACCAACCCAGTTTTTGCGCCCCCCCAAAATATGAAATATACAGTTTTTAATGAGTATTTTTCGGTCATATTTTTTTTTCATTTGGAGGCTTATCGAGTCGAAACACGCACCATTTACTCCTATGGGACAAAATATATAAGATAAATGCATTTCCATATCTTCCAGCCACCCAGTTTTTGCGCCTAGAGCGGTCATATAAACACACGATATTTTTTTTATATATTTATATGTATACAAGCGAATTACCCGCCGGAAAATAGAAATAAAATCCCAAAGCGCTTTCGCCTTTATTAGACAGGCCTCATTAAGGTAATGAATACAAGATAGAAGGCAACAAATTATAAAGTGAAGAAAAGAGGGAGAGATTTAGTTCATCATAGAAAGTTTTTTGTGTTTGGGGATTTAATAAAGTTAATAATAAAAGGGTCAAGAAAAAACAAACCAAGATTCATATTCAAATACGAGACGGGAGCTATACAAACAGCTTCAGGGATGTTTCTGGAGACATAATTCCTTGAATGTAGGATTATTCGGGCACTGCCCCAGTTAATCAAATGATTATAAATGGTCATATGTATGAATAAAGTACTTTGCCAGCTACCAAGAAGCACATTTGTTTAATGGCTTTCTGTCCAATATACCTTTCATGGAAATCCCTACATTCGATTTTCTAAATCACAACTGGTTTGGGAGGGGGAGATTTTTTTACCAGTATTCGGTAAAAAGTTGAATAATTTTTAAATAAAACATTTAATATAGAGTTTTTTTTAGAAGGCATGGGGGATTGGTGCTAAAAGGCTCTGATTAAATGCTTACTGAAATATTTGGTGGGAACAATTTCAGATTCACACATCATTAGTAATTCTCTCCCTTACTATAGTAACTTCATCTGGTCACTTTTTATGTATCTTCTCGATTCATAATGTTCTTGTAAGTGATATTTCTGATCTTTCTGGAAGAACACCTTAATTATATCTCGCTACCTATCTCTCCTACAGTTTTGATTAATCTCATTTTATTTTCTCTGATTCCAAATTCCCCTTTAACGAAAAACTTTATCGAAAGAAGTTTGGTTTGATATGGGAAATTTCGTATTTCCAAAGCATTAACAATATTTATATGGCCTTATAAACTGTTCTTTTGCATTCCCATTGATATATTTTCAGATTTGCTTAGATATATGGAATGTATTCTTTGTCTTTTGTCGAATAATCGTGATATTAATGCTTCATTTTTACAAAGATAAATAATTTAGTCCCATTATTAAAATTTACCTTAGAAATTGTATATATACTGACTGCCACCTTTGTAGATACAGTTATTTAGTCAATTTCTCAAGGTGTCAAATACGATTTTTCGCAGGACTCCGGAATTGAAATTATTTATTCATTATTTTCTATGAAAATCTACTGTCAAGTGTGTGTCGTGATTTTACGCTCATCACAAAACCCGGGTGTCTCCAACTAAGGCTTTCTTCTTAAACATATAGGGACTTTCCTACACTCTTCTGCCTATGAGCTGTTTTGAACATCGTTTATTGGAGAGGTATATTGTAACATATTGGTTAGCCTGAGAAGCGAAGAGCGCTCAATGGCATAGCTTCAAACACCATAGATTTTTAACTTTCTTTGATGTGTAAAAGAATTTATATTATGCTATTCCGTTTGCTATCTCTCTCTTCCTTCTTTCTTAATCTATGTTTAATCTTTATTTGGTTATATAAAATAAACGCTCCTAAGCCTTGGAATTATCACCTTTTACATTGGTAAACCTAAAGAATACCAAAAACATCTTAATATAGAAACTCTCTTAGATGACATTCAAAAGCTAGAAAAAGAAAACAAAGTTACTACGAAACCATCGACGAGGCGGGCAAGTGCATAGGCAGCTTTAAAAGTAAAGTTCTGTCCCCAAAACTTATTAATGCCGTTAAAAACCTTAGAAACAACTCAAATATCACCGTTAGAAAAGCCGATTAAGCTTTAACCTTCGTCATCATACCAAAAGAAGAATATACCTTGCCCAAATAGACACTATTCTGAACGATCGAACAAAGTTTCAAAAAATTACAAGAAACACCACTGAGGATTTAAAAAAGAAACTTGACAAAACCATCGAGCACATCAATAGCCAAGCAGGAAATATAAAATTTAAGAAAAAAAATCAGGGTCTTTGCCCTAGTATAGGCCTATGGTTATGTAAAAAGCCAAATCCCTGCTCCGACTTATGAACTTAGTAACTTCCTAAATAAGATCCTTACTGTTTCGTGCCTAGCAAATTTAATCTGAAGTCTTCTGCAGATTTCATCGATTTGATCCGGTCATCCCCCCCCCTCCTAAAAGTATCATAGCCTCTATGGATGTTGAAGTCTTACTTGCCAACGTTCGTTTCCGAAAATAAAGACCTAATCCTAGAAAGAGTATACAGCCAAAGCGATCGCCTCCCTCTTGGCATACCAAGAGATGCTTTGAGAGAACTCCTCTTGACCTGCATTACGGAATCCCCCTTCGATGGATAAAGAGGCGATCTGTAGGTACAAACCGACGGCGTTGCAATGGCTTCTCCCCTCGGAGTACTCTTCGCAAATTTATACATGGGAACCGTGGAAGAACGAGTCTTTTCAATGTTGTCAAAACCCCATATTTACTACAGGAATATAAATAACATATATATAAATATACAGACCAAAGAAGAAATTCAGAAATTACTAAGAGCATTCAAGAACTGCTCCTCACTTAAATACACCATAGAAAATAGCCAAAATAACCAACTTCCTCTTTTAGATACCCTCACCACTAAGCATAACGATAAATTAACTACCAAAGTTTACGTCAAAAACAAAAATCCATGCAGAAAGTGAATATTCCCAACCGTTATAAAAAAGTGTAATAAATTACTACATCATCCATGCTTTCATTCATTACTCCACATAGAAAGAAACACACGAAGAATTTGCGCGTGCTACACAAGTACTAATGAATAACTGTTTTACAAACGGTGACATACACACTGTTACACGTAGGAAGATGGGAAGATGGTATACGTCACCTACAGGCACTATCAATCAGCAAGACGAAAGAAACACTATTAAACTATACTACAAGAACATTATGAGCACAGCGTACAAAACGGATGAAAGAGTAATGAAGGAAATCATAAAAAGGGAATAAAACCAACACAAAATGAAAGGAATCTATCACTCATAATCTACTACAATAGTAAACGTACATCCAACCTTATCATGAAAAACAAACCAGCACCTCACCTAACACCTAAGCAGAGAAGTCACTTAATATATGAATATACTTTTACAATGGGAGACTGTGAACTCCAACCTCATTTATATATCAGAATGACAGAAACAAAATTACACGAGGAATGAGTTATCATTTAAACAATGGTGCCACCCAAAAACACGTTGGAAAAACATGGAAGACAACTGGACCGGAAGTCACTCGAAGATAATACCGAAATCTTAGCACATGCTCTAACCCGGTGACAGCTACTTATATTAAAAGCCTTATATATTTAAATTTAAAACAGCCTAAATTAAATACCCAAACAAAAATACAATTCACTCTGCCTTCCTCACGTCCCCGAGCCCCGAATAATAATCCCTGCCCATCTTTATCATATGTCCATAAAAGATTAACCATTTTAAGTTGTCTCAACCTTCATTTCCATGTAGCTTTATGTGTTTAAGAATTTCCACTCCCTATAAGTATATTCATATATTTGTTAACATCCGCTTGAGAAGCTACATAACTTGATACCAGCAAACTTTAACCTTATATAAAGCTCTATCTTCAATTCCTTAAGTTACAAATATCAACCTTCGATAAAGATACAGATGTGTATCGAAACGCGTCAGGCCCATAAATATTTTGTTTTGCTCAGTGAAATAGTTTCCTGCCCTCGTTCATTACTACTTTTCTAATGAATTTTGGCAAACTTATCCACGGGTTAACTCACGGCCAAAAGAGGAATATAAGACAAATCGAAACACTCGAAAAACAAATAATTAACGCTAAATTCGCATTCGCCTTCAATAATATATATATATATATATATATATATATATATATATATAGTGGTGGGCGCGATAACGAAAAAATGTATCACGATAACCGATAAATCGATAACTGGCGATAAATATATCGCCCGATAAGGTGATAGCTGATAAATTGATAAATCCAAAATTCCGATACTTGCAATACTAGAGTCAATAGGCTCCGCTGAGTCTCTTTGGCTTGATGCGGGCACTAATTCAATACTATAAAATAGCAAAGCACTGCACTACTAAATTACAATAAAAATAGGATCAGTTTAGAGTAGGGGCGTAACTTCATAAGTGTTCAAAACGTTAATAAACGGATATTAAAGAATAGCACCTAATAGTACATGCATTTATATACACATGCACAAAATATTAGAAAGGAAGAAGCACGGGAACATAGGGAAAAAATCATTAAAGAACGCGTAAAACCAACCGGTAGCGCGCAGGAGCAACACCTCGTGACCTCTCGTCCGATAACTGTTGAGAGACTGAAGCCGAGCGAACGTTTTGAGAAGACGTCAAGACCGGCCCACTCGCACTCCGTTCAGTATACGTTCGGTTCCAGCTCGGACCTACCTATTTCGTGGTAAAAAAGGAAGATAATAGAAATATTTGAAAAACAGAGGTTGTTTTTTCAATTAAAGATACAGCAAACCAGGAAAACCAACTATGTACACTGGAATTTCTTTATATTAGATTTAAAACACCCACTTTAAACTCTGACACAAGCTCATTTCCACTTTTAATACAACTATAATTACCCACGAATTACGCACGCCAAATTCACTCCCCAAAAAAACAACCCCTATTTTTCAAATATTTCTATTATCTACCTTTTTTACAACTAAGACACACAAAACTAATTAATCTTGGTTTTATTTTAAAAACAAAAACATATTTCCTATTCCCTAATGGTTAAAAGCCCTGCATTTTTATAATTTGAATATTACCACCTCTGCTGCTTCCCATTTCCCATATAATTAAATTATAAATATCTGATAACTTATCTAAAAAAAATTCTTATGTTTGTATATATTTATAATCACATATCCTTGAGAATGGGTTCCTACCCGAAACTTCAGTAACAATAAGTTAATATATAATAATGAACTTTCTAAATTTAGCCGGTTTATTTATCCTAAAAATATATATATATAAATATATATTTAGTTTCAGGTTAATCGATACAAAGTTGAAAGTGTGCTTAAGGGCTAATAAACGCATCCATGTAAGTAACCTGACCTTGAACTCACTCAATAAGAGTTTAGATTTTGAGCGAGCAAAAGCATACTTGGTTTCTTCTGATAATACTAAGTAAAATCGAGAAGCGGTACGCCATACTCGCGGCCCTCTGTAGCGGAAAAAGCGCGAAGGACATTCTGAATTTGTTTAACTACCCGACGAACCTCGCTTAAAAATTGAGACTACAGTATGACGAGGGCGGAAATAAGCACGTATAGGGTGCAGTCATGCCCAGCAAATTTCCCGCTTCTTTGATGTTTTGGGCGTGGTCAGCAACGAAGGCCACGTTATGCCTCTTTACATCTTCCCCTGGGGCTTCAAGTTCAATACGCACATTTAGTTTGAGGTTTTGGAGACTCTAGTTAAGCCTTAGATTGATTAAGTAGCTGCAGGAAGGCTCTACATTTTCCAGCAAGAGTCTGCTCCCGCACAGAAGACAAGGAAGACAGACGTGGTTGGTAACGCCCCACCCCACCCTGGTTTTTAGATTTTTAGCCGCTGAGATTCTCCGAATGCCACCCCCTAGATTACTTTGCGGGGAGCGTTGTTCAATAGGATGTCAACAAGCCTATTGACAAGACTTTGTGATCATTCACGGCAGCCATTGTGAAGGTAATGTTATATATTGACAAGGACTCCCTGATCAGGACATGCGACCAGTTCAGGTTTCGTCTGGAAAAAGTCGTGAAGAAAGATGTTGGACATTTTGAAACATTTCACAACTATATACATATATCGTTCTATTTGTGCTTAAATTCTCATGAAAATATATTGCTTCGTTTGGTAGACAATTTGTTATATTTCTGATACTTCTATGAAATACATACCAAATGAAATTCAATTAGTCCCCTCTTGTTTCCATAATGTCTCAGTTCTCTGTAAGCATAAAATAACTAAATCGCAGCCCAGTTAAGGTTGCGTATATGAAATCAGATTTGCGGATTATCTCAAGAAATACAAGGTAGAAGTATTGAATTTAATAGAAGAATTAAAAAACATAAATGGGGTCTTAAATTGGATAAACTTAATAGCGCATTAGTAAAATATAGAGAAAAATAAGATCATCACATTGATTTAAATTATGAATATTAAGGATATTAAAATTAGACTTAATAACGGAAGAAATTACATTTTGAAAGGGATTTAATTCCTTTGACGACACAAGTTCTCTTATAATCTATATCTTTTGGCCTTTAATATTATTGACAAGTACCAAGTATTCAAGTACAATAGTTCCTATACTCGTACGACAGAAGAATATTTCTTTTTTGTAAACCTTACTGATTTACTAGACTCACCTTTTTGTGAGTATGTTAAGTATCGTATTACTCTGAAGAGGATAGATAAGCTGTTGCTTATCGAAATTGTATGTCGTTAACATTTTTTACTTTCAGCATTTTTTTTAATTACATTTATCAGTCGAAAATACTGACAATTTTATATAATATATATATATATATATATATATATATATATATATATATATATATATATATACACTGAGCAGGAAAATGAAGACGTACGTGATGGGAGAAACCATGAATTATTATGCCAGATGTTTCGAAACAAACCTTGCGCCATCTTCAATAGCAGCAGACAAACAATAAATTTATTTCATTTTATGCATGTACACAATTTAATATTTTTTCTATGCTGGTTCACTATTTCCCATTTTCAATTAGTTAGTCAAACAATGTTCTATTTCCACATATTATCTAGTTAAATTTATTTGTGTCCTTTGGTTTAAGCTTTATTCTTATTGGTTCCTTTTAGTCATATTATTTTTACTTTGAGTTATTTGCTATCTCAATTTAAGCTCTTTTTCCGGCTTAAGGTTGCTGAACATTGTCTGATACACTTGTTATAACATTTTATTTATTTTCTGTAGCAACTGAAGATGGAACAAGGTTTGTTCCGAAACTTTTGGCATAATAAGTCATGATTTCTACCATCGCTTACGTTTTCATTTTCTTGTTCAGAATATATATATATATATATATATATATATATATATAGAGAGAGAGAGAGAGAGAGAGAGAGAGAGAGAGAGAGAGAGAGAAAAGGTAACAAGGAGTAACAAGGAAAGGAAGAACCCTAGGAGACCTTACGGTCCATTCAAAGAAGGTACTTTTGGACTAGCAATCGAGCAGGCACATGGTTGTTCAATTGTTTTGCGTCCCTAAACGGCCACTTTTCAATACTTTGTCTAGTCTTGACTTGAACTGGTCAACAGATTCAGTGTTGACAACTTGCACTGGAAGTGCGTTCCACTTACTGCAGATACTGTAAGTGAAAAAATTTCCACACAGATTGCGGTTGTAACGCTTCAGTTCAAGTTTGGAGCCGTGATTGCGCGTTCTGTTCTCACTCAGTGTGAAAATATCCCGGTAGTCAACATTGTCGAACCCTCGAAGTATTTTGAAAACTTCGATGAGCTGACCCCGCAGTCTACGAGTTTCCAGCGAGAACAGATTTAATTCCCTTAGTCTATCCTCATAACTTTTATGTCGGATAGAGGGAATCAGCTTGGTTGCCCTGGCTTGTACGCGTTCCAATCTCGCGATGTCCTTTCGAAATGAAGGACTCCAAAATTGTACGGCATACTCCAGGTGCGGTCGGACAAGTGAGTTGTACAGGCACAGTACAATCTCCTTGTTACGGTATTCAAACTGGCGCTTTATGTAGCTTAACATCCTTTGGGCTTTCTTCTCTGTCTCGATGCACTGTTTCGAGAACTTGAGGTCGCTAGTAATAGTAACACCCAAGTCCTTCTCAGTGTCACTTGATTCAAGGGCAGTTTCCTTAAGGAAGTACTGAGATTTGGGGTTTCGGTGGCCGATATGCAATACTTTGCATTTGTTCACGTTGAAAGGCATTTGCCACGTGTCCGACCACTCCCCAATCCTTTGAAGGTCCTCTTGGAGGCTGGCAGTGTTCCCCTCCTTTGCCACATTGATACCAAGCTTGGTGTCGTCGGCAAATTTTGAGATTTTGGCAACCATGTCTCCGTCCATGTCATTGACATAGATAATAAATAGTAGTGGTCCCAGGACGGAACCTTGAGGAACACCGCTAGATACGGACGCCCATTCAGAGGCCCAACCATTCACCACTACGCGTTGCCGTCTGTCACTCAGCTAGCTCTCTATCCAACCTGCTACCTTGCCGCCTATGCCCTTCGCACCCACTTTCCGGAGAAGGCGCTGGTGTGGTACCTTATCAAAGGCCTTTTGGAAGTCAAGGTACACAACATCTACCGCCTTGTCTTGACCATGCTCACTGAACACGAAATGGAAGAATTCCACAAGGTTCTTCAGGCATGACCGTTGCCTTTGGAAGCCGTGCTGGGAAATCTTCAGTAGCAGGTTTGACTCTAAATAAGACGTTATCTTGTCCACTATCATGCTTTCCATGAGTTTACCGACTATCAAAGTCAGACTGATGGGTCGGTAGTTTGACGGATGGCTGGGGTCTCCTTTCTTGAAGATCGGAGTCACCTCCGCCTCACGCCAGTCTCTAGGAACGCATCCGGTCGGATTGATATGTTAAAGATAGCCAAAATAATGGAAAACTTTATTTTAATAAAGGGGCAGGACCACCTTCGGCAGTAATTACAGATTGAATTTTTTGTGTGGTCAACGCGTGCTAAGTTTGAATTGTTTCCATGGGAATTTTCATCCATTCATCAGCTAAAGCAGTCTCCAATTCTTTCAATGATGATGGTGATGGATATCGACCTCTAACTTGTTTTTCTAAAATGCACCATCAATGTTCAATGATGTTGAGATCTAAGGATTGGGATGGCTAGATAAGGTGCTCTACTTTACTAGAATGTTTCTCGTGCTATTCAGCTACAACCTTAGCAGTATGAATAGGAGCATTATCATCCTGAAAGATGGCATTTCCATCCAGAATAAATTCCTGAACCATAGGATGGATTTGGTCAGCTAAAATACTCAAATAGTCTTGACTGTTGATTCTACCATGAAGGGAGACGATTGGGCCGGCGGATTTTCAAGGTACGGCGCCCCAGATCATCACAAAACCTCTTCCATGTTTAACAGTTGGGAGCAAGCAGTCTGGATCAAATGCATCTTTTGGTTGTCTCCAAACGTATACGCTGCCTGAGGTGGAAAATAAGGTAAAAGAGGGCTCGTCAGATATTATGACCATACTCCACTGCTCTTCTGTCCAAATCCGATGGTTTTTACACCACTCTAAACGCTTTCAAACGTTTGTTTCTGAAAGTAGTGGTTTTCGAATTGCAGCTCTCCCTTGGAATCGGGCTTTATGTAACTCACGGCGAACAGTTTTTGTTAAGACTGGGTTCCGGACGTTATCAGTAAGTTCTGCAGTAATTCTGGTAGCCGTAGTTTTATGTTCTTTTGTAACAATCCGTGTAAGAGTCCTATGGTCCCTATCAGACAGTTTTTGTTTCCTTCCTCAGTTTTGCCTTGAGGAGGACGTTTTTCCTTTATTTTCCTTCGCTGTCATTACTTTTATGACTGCGCCTCTCGATACGCCAACCAGTTTAGCCGTTTTAGTGATGGTAGCACCTGCCATCCGAGCGCCGACAATCTGACCCCTTTGGAAATCAGATAGATCACTCACTTTAATTAATAAGTTTTAATTAACTTATTTAAATAATATCTTCAAAAAACAACAACAACATTAGCACAAGATGATGTACTTCTATTATCAATCAACAAACATAAACATAGACAAGGTTTAGATAGCTTAATTAATCTTCCAAACTATACTATGACGCGTATAATACGAGGTGTTTACATTATTTTTTCCACCCATATATATATATATATATATATATATATATATATATATATATATATATATATATATATATATATATATATATATATATATATATATATATATATATATATATATATATATATATAACATTAAGCCAGCTTTCAACAGGTGATTGACTGGCTGATTGGCTTGAAGTAGCCGAAAAAAGAAGATGCCATGATTCTCAGTTCCAAAGCACTCGGCTAAATAGGCCATGGTAACACGTTTTTGCCAGATGACACTAGCTGCATTACTATGTGGTAATTTAGGAATAGAGATAAATAATTTAGTTAGTGTTTTATAAGAAATAAGTCGATAATATGTAAGCATAGGCATTGTCTCATAAGTTAAGCTTACCAGCAAATAAGAAAATTTAGAAAACGAGCAGTTCGAGCAAAATCTCAGGGGTAACTAACTCCTTAATATCTGTTTGTTATTATTAAAATAATTATTTTGAAGAAATAATTATTATTGTTTCTAAATACCAAATCAATATAATAATATAATTTTATACGTAATATGAGCAAATAAAGATTTAGTCTATATACATATTATTATGCTTATTATACTTTTAGAACGCGAAACAGGGACAAAATCTAAATAAATATATATATATATATATATATATATATATATATATATATATATATATATATATATATATATATATATATATATATATATATACTGTTTTATGCATATATTTAGATTATTTTTTACAATAGATACTAATACAATATTTATAGAAATAATAAAAAAAAAAATTAATTCACCGCAAGTCAGTTCAATATTCAGTTTGCAATAGAGTAAATAGTCTTTACAGTTGATTCAGCCATCCGCCCTCTTTCCAGCAAGCACGCATTGTTAATAATGGAAAATGCCCTATAAACTGGTGTCGATCTATCGATACTAGTCGATTAAACATTTAAACCCATTTTTCCTAGAAAGGGAAGTTTTCAGATTTCCAAAATTCCCACTTTGGCAACTACCACTTCATCAAAAAGGTCGTCTAAATTTATTACCTTACCTCTCATTGTTTCATTAAGTTTACCAACAGATATTTCGATTTCAAGCCAGACAATGTCTTACTATTGATTCAAATAAAGGATTAAACTCCACCAAAGTTATTCTCCCACAGTTCAATTGTAAGCAATGCAACGAGCATAAGAATTCGTAAATTCTCCTCAATTGTCCTAAACAGTTTTCTAGCTGTTTTGGCTAAAAATTCATTATCTTGCTCCTCATCTAAATTTATTTTCATTCTTTTAAATCAGCAATAATGTCAAAGGCACTTGCTTTGGTTTTCTCCATAGACAATATTGTTTTATTAAACAGATTTAGCTGTCCATAAATGAATCACATTTTTTTTTTTTTTACCACAGTCGTCCTCAAATAATTTTTCACCATCACGGGGGAGTGTTCTTGAAAGAAGAAGTAAGACTTCAGTCCTTCACAAATCTGTAAGATTCTTTTAAAAGCTGGAAGTAGTGAAAGAGATCTGACATTTTGTAGGATCCTTATACTCAAAATTTACAAACTAACAGAACTCTTTAAGCTGAGTAATGCTCACAGCATAAATGTGGAAATATTTGTCAATTTTCGCCACAAGAGCTTCTACTTCAATAAGTAGTACAGCAATGTATTTCTTAATAGTTGTTTGATGCGTTTCAGAAAGCTAAAAGAACGTTCAAAATCGGCTCTGAATACAAGCGTGACTCAAACAATCTTCAATAACTTTGATACTTTACTTCTAAGAAAATGTCAAGAAGTTGATTTTTATTTAAAAGTCGCAATAAATGGCAAACACTAGGAATGTTAAGGAAACTTTTGTTGGAATACATAACTTTTAATTCAGATGACACTTTTTCTTTGTTCATCATGGAATAATTCATTTCTTTGACATTGCACAAGTCAATTGGGAATTCTTGAAAAGGAAGACTGAACTCCTTAAGATCTACAACAGCAAATGAGCTAAATATTTCTGATTTATTTAATCTAGTCTTCATATCGTTCATAATTTGAATGCAAACCTCTTTTGCAATCACATCTAGTCTGACATTTTTTGTTTGAGATATATTTTTCTTGACTCTTTTTCCGTCCTGTCTTGGGTTTTGATTATAATCTTCATCTGATTTGGAGATGAGTTTACCTACGTCATTTTGCAATTTACTCGTAGATGATTTAAATTTCTGTATTGCTTGCGCAGCAGTAACAGCATTAGATTTTTTGGTTGCAAATCATTGTCTAAAATATCCGCACAACATAAAAAATGACGATCAAAAATTAAACTCTTTATCTTTAACTTCAA
Source organism: Ceratothoa steindachneri (assembly GCA_963969495.1). Taxonomy (NCBI): domain Eukaryota; kingdom Metazoa; phylum Arthropoda; class Malacostraca; order Isopoda; family Cymothoidae; genus Ceratothoa; species Ceratothoa steindachneri. The sequence continues at coordinate 26,050,008 of OZ018323.1, forward strand.
GTGCTCTTTTGAACCCAAAAGATTCGCATATGCTTTTCTCATCCCAGCCATCATCATCCTGAATTCTTTTGAAACATTCTATTAGCTCATTTTTTATTTTTAACGCTATCAACAATCCTAAAATTAAATTCCAACGTGTTTGAGGTGCATAAGGAATTTTGGCATTACAAACTTCACGAAGTTAGCTGTTTCGTTTTGGAGACGTATTAAAGAAGACACCAACCGCATTTGAAGTTGAAAAAGAGCTTAATACTTTCATCCGAAGAACATATTTTTATTTCTTGAGTCAACTGATGTATGTAACAATGAATCTAATGAGTGTGCGGATAAAACTTCTTCATTTGTTGAAAATTTTGCGTCTTTTGTTTTAATTGAAGATGATACTAGCGTGTTTGTGAGACCTTTAAAATACAATCTCACAAACTGGTTGCGTAGGCTTTATGAAACCTCTCATGAAACCATTATGAAACCTCTCATAACGGCCGCTCCGTCTTAAGTCTACGAAACAAGTTTGTAAGATTGTATTTTTAAGGTTTTACCGATGTGATAGAATGAGTTCAGAGCTGCATTCATTTCAACTTCTATCACATTTTATTTAAAACCATGAGGCTACCCACGTGCATCTTCGATTCGAGGCTTGGAGTCTTATCAACAGCTACCGGACGCCAATGTTTAAACAAGGAGGTTATCGTCCCCCCCGTTCGCCCCCATACGCCGACCTCGCCAGATCGAGTTAGGCTTATGGGCAGATAAGGCATTGTTCCCCGGCTCGGCTGTGCGTTCCCTCGAAGCTTCCACCCCATTCTCCCCCACGCCAAGGAGATGTCCTGGCTATTTATATGGAAACTTTACCACTAAGATCAGATTGGAGATCCAGATTTTCGTCGCGAAACATCACCACGACTCTCTCTCCCTTTGTGCGCCAAGGGACCTCGACCTCGAGATTCACCATCACTTGTCAAGAAGGAGGACAATATTCCTTGAGTGCCAAAGGTTCGAGCCTTTAGTGACGCCAAGTCCCCAAGGCATCCCCCCCCCCCTGTTGTTCAAGGAGAACAGCATTAGAACAGCCATTGTTCGTTTTGAGCCCTTCGCCAAGAAACGGTTCTCATCCCCCCCCCCTGTTGTTCAAGGAGAACAGCATTAGAACAGCCATTGTTCGTTTTGAGCCCTTCGCCACGAAACGGTTCTCATCCCCCCCCCCTGTTGTTCAAGGAGAACAGCATTAGAACAGCCATTGTTCGTTTTGAGCCCTTCGCCAAGAAACGGTTCTCACCCCCCCTGTTGTTCAAAGGAGAACAACATTAGAACAGCCATTGTTCTTGAGCCCGTAGACAAGAGACGGTTCTCATCCCCCCCTTTGTTCAGAAGAGAACAACCTAGAACAGCCATTGTTCGTCAAGCCGTTCGTCGAGTAACGGTTCTCCTTTCCAAGACGCCACGTCAGGATCCTTTTATCCCCCCCCCTTCGGCTGGAACTCGCCAGCGGACCGAATATTCCTTCAAGTACCTTCCACTGCACCCTAATGAAGTTACGTAAGCCAAGCGTCACCTTTTGAGTATTGATCCCTTATTTGTCAATTCTATCCTGTGCTTTAAATGGTTTATCGAACCATCCCATCTCTTTAACTCCATATTTGTTTTACCTTTTTTTGATCCCTTAAATCCTTGGATTAGCCCGAGTCTCCACGACCCTTTCCATTCTGTTTGTCAATATTTTCCGTTTTTGTGTTTCCTGATAGTTATTATTAATAAAACTCTATTTTATTAATGATAGCAATATTATTATCCTTGAGCTCAGTTCCACTTCTTAAGCATTTTGAAGATACATAATATCGGCCGCCAGACAGTAAAAACGCACTCTAGAGATAATTAAGGAAGTTCCCTCAACGAATAGTGATATATGGTATATCGTCGGGAGTCATTCTACGACAACCGAACACACAGGTCTCGTCTCACCTTCATTTTGAACAAAAGACGCAAAATTTTTAACAGGCTGACAATTTTTAACATGTCGCAATATGATTACAAATTGTGAACAGCATGATACATCGGTTGTCTCGTCTGCTGCTTGGACGGAAACAAAATTTATTTCAGAAATTGCCTTTTTATTTCATTTATGTAAACCTCATAAATTCAGTTTAAAAGGGAATTCTAAATTGTTTTGAATGTATTTTTTGCAGCTGTATAGGAAATCATATCTAAAAATACCCCTAAATTAACAGATTGCTCACTTTCATCGTCTCCGTGTAGAAGTCACTTGTATGAACTACAAAGTTTCAAGCATTTAATAATTCTTGAAAAAACGTGTTGATTTTTATTAATGAATTCATTGTGATTTAAAATGCTGAGTAGATAACCAGCTTCAATTGCAAATAAAACGTTTGTTTTCCCAGCATATTAAATTAATTTGTGCTTCTCTCAGCTTCTGAATTCTTTCTGATAAATGCTTTAAGTCCTAACAGTCATTACTGGTCCACAAACCTTTCCCTTTAAATGAAAGGCAATAAAAACAATACAGATTTTTTGTTTCAGTAACCGAAATCCATGGTTTCTTTTGAAACCAACAATTCGAAAAGACGATAAGTTTATTTTACACTTTAAAAATTTTTGAAATATATTCTTAAATTTAATTCATCGCCATTTAGAAAAAAATTAAATAATCCATTGCATTCACTATAATCCTTGTACGCAGAGCTTAAAAGAAAATTCCAACTCCCAAAATATGCTCTAATTTCTCGCCCCAAAATTTGACAGATGAGCGTGAAAGAAAACGTATCATACATCGGCTGTTCATTATTGTCGCGATTCTATTCAACGTGGGCCCAAACGGATGTTGAAAATAATATAGAATGTTATAAGCTCGGTGATTGTGATACTTTTATGAAATTATAAATGATAGTTGCTCAATTGTATGTGTTTCTTGACCAAGTCTCATATTTTTTTATATTAATTTTAATTTACTGGAGCATGGCCGCTCTGGTCCTTAATATATATATATATATATATATATATATATATATATATATAAAAATATATATGAATGTAATATTCCGCATGAAAAATGAAAAGGTGCTTCCAAGTACTTTCGAACTTTATTCAGTTCATTCTCAAGAGAATGAACTGAATAAGGTTCGAAAGTACTTGGAAGCACCTTTTCATTTTTCATGCGGGATATTGCATTCATTGCCAACCTCACGTGATATATATATATATATATATATATATATATATATATATATATATATATATATATATATATATATATATATATATATATATATATATATATATATTTATCTTTCAGGAGCGCGAAAGAATGATGAAAATAAATCCAACAAGGAGAATTGATTATAATTAGTAAGATGTGATATTAAGTTAAAAACGATAATAAACTATTAACTAAAAAATTTCTCAAAAAAATTCTAATACTATAAAATAAGTTTACAAAATGTTTCTATTTTCCTAAAAAAAAAATTAGCGCTGGATGCAAGAGTTATAAACTCTTGCTTTTAATCAAAGTAACTTCATAGTATTTATATTCAAAATTCCTACATTCTTTTCTTTCGCTATATCAAGTTTTTTAATCTCGCACATATATTCTTTTAAAAGACCATATTTTTTTATTTTGCGCACATTATATGAAGACGGAAAACTTGTTCTATTTTATTAATGCTCTCATTAGAGCAGTCTATTTCAGAAAAAAAGGCCTACAAAAATTTTATCTGAATTTTCTTTATTTCTTGACGTAATGGAGGTGGAAACATGTCATCAGAATGATCATTTATTCAATTTGGAATTGTCAGATACCTAAGAAGCGTAATAATTTCCTTCCGTTTTCACGAAGAATACTAATCCTTCGAACATCTGCGGAAATGGTATTTTTTTCGCAGACAGAGGTTTTTTTTTTTAAGAACTTTCATCAACATCTCTGGTTTTATTAGCGTTGTATCCTCAAGACGGAGCATCTTCAAGACAAACTCAACTTATCGAAGGAATTTAATAAAGATCACTGAGTAGACTCTGTCTATCTTCGAATACATTTCGGTCACTCATATTAGTCTAAAAGTCTTAGGAAGGGAGTTCTTAAGCTTCAAATTCTTGGTCTTTAATTAGTTTAAAGGAGATTTACGAAATATGTTGCGATTTTTCTCACCTTTTTAATAATCATTTGTGAAATTTCTTAAACATTAAAATTTTCTTCGTTCAAAGGATCTAGAGATTGCTGCTCATCATTTTCATCAAAGGAAAGTATAGAATCCTCTTTGAGATCATGCGACTCCATTTCTTAACTCCTCTGATATTACATTTGGTGTACAAAATATTCCTAGCGGTCAAGTAAATACAATGAGATATGCATCGTTCGCATTAGTGACAATTTCTTTTCCGAATTTTACCATTACGGATGCACCATTTGTTGTACATCCACTAATGTGATGATTTAAATATAAGCCAAATTCTTTTAATTTTTTTGTAACTAACTCTACTGACTTTGTTCTATCGAGTGATCCATATATACTTTAATTAATCTAAGAGACCAATGGTATCTCTCAGAGAGTGAACATTTATATTCATGTACCTTAAATTTTGTATGTAGGAAATATTCATCTACATTTATGGAGAAGACGACACCTTTATTTACCTTGTCTTTGTAATAATTACTTAGCTCTTTTTTTTCTTTTTCTCAACTGCTCATCACGATTTTGATAACTGCGTGATGAGTTCTGGTATAAAATTCATCGTACTTATTTTTTGCTTACTTGAATGAATTTATTATTTGCAATACATTGATAACTCATACCGTACACGCTAGCCATACCCAAACCTTCCTTTATACCTTCTGATCATTATTATGAACCACGTTGTGTAAATTATTTACATGCAAACTTAAAGGCGATCCTCCAGAACACTATTATTTTGTGGCTAGATTTGCATTCAGATTATTTAGAAAGGTAGGTGCATATTTAAATCTGTAAAATAACACAGGGTAAAAAGATTTAACTTTATAAATGCTGTACTATTTGAAATTAGGTCAATTTTATTGTACTTTTTACGTTAAATATAGACGTTATTAAAAGATATTTATCATGCCTTATATATATATATATATATATATATATATATATATATATATATATATATATATATATATATACATTAAAAAGTACTAAAATATAATGCAAAATACGTTTTCTACCAATTTAAAAACTTTAGGATCTCAATTTATCGGTAATTTACTTATACAGATGCGCACAAGTTTTGACAATAGCTAAAGATTTTGGCTAATGAGTCGTCTTCAGAGAGAAGAGGCAGCTTTTTATAATTCTTGTTCGGGAATCTTCTAGGAATTTCGAAATTAGGTCTTATTGACGAACTCATTAATCTCAACATTCATTCATGATTTATTTAAAATTAATTAATTATTATAAAAATAAAATATAAATTGAATTTAATATTATGGAATACAAGAAAAATTATATTAAAAATGATTCTAGATATTTGCTGCTTAGGTCTAGTTTCGTCAAGCGAGAATCTTCGTAGTGTAGGGTTTTCAAATATTTCGCAACATATGAAGAATTATATATACATAGTTATTTTTTTTAAGAAATAATATTTATGATGATAATTATGCAGCAGAATGTTATTTAAAGTTCTTCTTCTGAACCACAATTTTTAAATAAGAGCAAACTGTAAACAATTTATAGTTTTATAGGAGACTACAATAATTATTATACCGAGTTAACGGGTGCAACTACAAAAATATTACATTACACTATTCAAAAAAATAAGATATATTAGATTGTTTATAATTTTATTTGAATAATAAAATAGTTGGCATTTAGTAGCGGCTATTTTTCATATTTAAGGCCATACTGGCAAATTTTAAAATTGCGCATTTTTCAAGTTTACAACCGGTTATGAGAAACAGTTTTCGAAACTCAAAATAATTTCGAGAACCCGGCAAAGCCCAGTTTTTGAGAAATGGTTCCATTCCTAGTAAAGACTTATCTTTTTTATTCTAAAGAAGCTCGAGATGAGTGAAACTTCAATAGAATAGGAGCTCACCAAGTTCTTTAATCCCTTAAATAATAGATAATCAGAAGGAACGAGATCAGGAGAATATGGACGATGAAGCAATATTTCCTAGCCGAGCCTCTACAAGAGATCTTTGTTCATTCGAGCAGTGTGAGGACGGGCATTATCGTGATAGAGGATGACAACCCCTTCTGTTGACCAAGGAGGGTTGCCTTTAGCCCAAAGCGGCTTTCAAACGACAAAGTTGATTGCAGTATAGATTAGCATTAATTTTTTGACTGTTGTCTAACAGTTCATAATCGACAATCCTTCAATATCTCACCATATACTCAAAATCACCACTAAAAAGCCTGACCAAAAATGGTACTTGAAAGTATCGTGAAAGTAATGATTAACAGCGAGCAACACGCTATTGTAGATTCGCAGTGGACAGTTTATACAAGACCTAATTTCCAATCACTTGAACATTTCCAATCGTTTTCAGTTGGCGTAGGACAGTCGTTAGGATTTTTTAAATTGTTCTTCAAGTTCTCTAAAAGTTTTGGCGGGGAGCGAACTTATTTTGGTCCTTCAAAAAAGGAAACGACCTCCTGCAACTTTCATTTACTACATCATCCCCATAAGTGCTCGAAATCGATTTTGCCGCTGTACTTGCATTGAAACCTTTAGGAAACTCATAGAGTAAAACATATCTGATGTAATCTTTAGATGGTAAGATATAGGGGGGAATAGCGAAGAAGATTATGAACAATATTTTTATAATCTGAAAGAAAAAGGTATAAATTACTCATGGTAGCATTCGAGAAAATCGGACTTTACTTTAATAAATACTATCTTAAATTTTTCCTGAAAAAATCGGACATTACTTTCGTTGCAACTTGATTTATTAGTTAAAACTAATAATCATTTAATTAATTTATTCAGGATTTGATTTAAGCAACTGTATAACATTTTGAGCACCGGCTTGTTAATTATATTTGTTATGGAAAGAACTCCATACAATATTTTAATCCATCAGATAACTAATTTACCTTTAGTGGACAATGACATAATAGGGCCAATGAGGAGAAGGGGGCGGGAAGTCATCTTCTTACGATCTTTGTTGAAGATGAAGTAGTCCTAAGTTTCGACCAAAAGGTCATCTTCAGGCTTTATATAAAAATTGAAAGACACAAACATAATGTAAATAAGACATCACAAAAAAACAATTAAATCTAATAGGAATTTATATAATTAAAGTCAAGAGAATGACTACGTCGATATGGTGTAATTAAAATGTAAAAATATGAGAAGCTCGAATAAATTAATAACCTCAAAGAGAGAAAAAAAACAGAGAAGGAATCTGAAAACATCGCTTGTTTCAGTGATGCCCAAAGTGAATATGAGATTTTAGAAGGAAACTAAAGAAGAATCAGCGTCTCCTTGAGGGGAAAACAAGTAAATACAAAGAAGAAGATAAAAAACACTAGGAAGCGACCGTAGTGTTTGCCCTCATTCGCCCAGAGATTACTAAATCATAAATTAAAATAGGCGAAATCTCCAAATCTTCCAAACTCAAAAGCCTAGACATAGAATTTAATTTTCATATTCGGTATTTTGGCTTATGGCATGGGTTGACGTATTATTTTTATCATTATGTTAATGATTACACTAACAAAATTTAACTTTTTGTCGACGACAAAGATTAGAATAACATTTTTTTAATATAGTTTTATGTGTAGATTTAAAAAATGGAAGACATTTTTATCAAAATCACTCCAGTTTTTTGTAAGTTGCCAATTACTATTTTTGTCAAATTTTTAAGATTTTAACGAATTTCATTCTTTTTTTTCTTATTTTCAGGTTATTTAACTAGATAAAATTAAAATAAAAGCAACAATTTTAATTAAAATGCCAATATGACAGTGTAAAAATTGCCCAGATAAATTTTGCTACATATGTGGTTCAGTAACATTAAAAAAAAATCAAAGAAAAATTTCTTCTCTAATGAAAAAACTATATAATATGTATTTTGGATGTAAAATTGGTGACCAAGATATTTTTTGCACGATATGCTTTAATTCTTTATCAAAATGGTCTAAAGGAAAAATAAAAACCTTCAATTTGGTGTTTCGATGGTATGGCGAGAGCCCCGAAATCATGCTTCTGTTTGGTAGACATACAAAGTAAGTAATTGTTTATTGTCCACTGTACCTATATTTTGAAGGAGTATACTATAATATTATTTTTTTAAAATATAAAATTAATTAAGTTTAGAACCACTTTATTGTAGTCACACATATGTACATAACTATAAATTAAATTTTATGCATATAATTTCCATACTTTTAGGTAAAACAACGAAGTGTGATTCAGCTGTGGTATATCCCAACCTTAGATCTGCTATTCGGCTTATACCTCACTAAAAAAAGACATTCCAATACCTAAATCACCTGCATCAATTGATTTTTCTAACTCTGATGAATTAGATATGTAATCATGTGAACCAGAAACTGAAATTTATGTAACTGAAACTGTTGATATTACTCAAAAATCTTTCTCACAACTTTATCTAGATAATCTTGTAAGAGATCTAAACTTAATAAAGCAACAGAGTGAATTACTGGCCTCGAGACTGAAAGAAAGAAATTTAGTAGCAGAAGATGTTCGAATTACGAAGTTTCGCATTAGATCAAACAATTTACAAGACAAATTTTCAACAATTTATGCTACTGTAATAATATTCCACGTCTCTTTGGAGATTTAGATATATATTATGAGCCCAGTCAATGAAGACTTTTCATTGACGCTTCTTTTTATAATAGTAAAGCCGTGCTTCTGCATAATGGAAATAAACTACCATCGATACCAGTAGCTTACTCTGTTGTTTTGAAAGAAACTTATGAGAATTTAGATTTCATAAATGGTTGGTTTGTGCTTACCTTAAGGTAGTAGCCATTTTAAATGGATTGCAGTCAGGCTACACAAAATTCATGTATTTTGTGTGCCAGTGGGACAGTAGAGCTCAGGGAGAACATTACATACACTCAGAATCGCCTTTAAGAGAAGAGACAAAAATAGGTTGTCATAATGTCATATGTGAACCATTGGTTCCTAAGGAAAACATAATTTTGCCATCATTTCACATAAAATTAGGTTTAATGAAACAATTTGTGAAAGCCTTAAAGCATGATCAGACATCATTCAAATATTTAAAAATAAAATTTCCTAAGATTACTGATGCTAAAATTAAAGAAAGAATCTTTGTTGGGCCTCAGATATGACAACATATGGTAGATATTGAGTTTGAGGCAAAATTGAGCAAGCCAGAATTTGAGGCCTGGCATAGTTTCAAAGGTGTCTGTAATGATCTCCTCGGAAGGCACAAATCAGAAAATTACTACATTCTTGTTCAGAATTTGATTAGGTCTTATAATGAGTTGGGATGTAGTATGTCACTAAAGGTGCATTTTTTGCATTCCCATCTGTCTTTCTTTTCAGAGAATCCAGCAGACGTCAGCGATGAGCATGGTGAAAGATTCCATCAAGATATGGCTACTATAGAAAATCGTTATAAAGGAAATGGAGTCCTGCAATGCTTGCTGACCTCTGCTGGACCGTTTACAGAGACAGACAAGATGTTGTACATAGAAAGAAGCCTAAATATTCTAAATATATATGACTATTTTATAGATTTCAGCAATTTTGAAAAAATCTTAAATCTTCATTATTTTTTTAATTATATTTTTATAATATCACACTCTGAAATGTATTAAAAGGACTTATTAATTTCTTTTGATGAACAAACTTTTTGTTTCCACTTATCTTTGTACTTTTTGTCAAATAAAATAAAAATAATAACAAATATTTCATAACTCTATATACTGAAAAATCTGATATTAATAAAAAATTAAATGTGCAGATTACAAAAAAATGAAGTGATTTCATGAAAAATAAAGGTCATTGTCGTAATCTACGCAAAAACTACAATAGAAAACTACTTTCTCATTTCGGTAGCAAAATCATTGTTGGACAGTGTTATTATTACGATAATTTTAAAAAAAGTCATCGCAAATCTTCTTCATCCATATCACTTTAGTCTCCTAAGGCAATATGGTGACACAAAGAAGGATCAAAATCCAATACAGGAGCCTCTTCTTTGTTATAATCGAACTCACCCTTGGAAAACAATTCAAAACCTAATGGTTGGTGTCATGTGTTTCATCACGGACGTGCATTCGAGTCATTTACTATTGGAGCTCGATCTCCGTCGTCGTTAAGGGGAGCAACGCGGAAAGAATCAGTGTATGTCATCTGACTTCTCCTTATAGAATCATAGGACAGTAATCATACTTCGCTTTAAAAGCCCTTGCTAGTGGTCGCCATACAAGAAGTAAAGAATCCGACTCCACTGATCCAAACGCCTCCAAAAGATGGGATCTACAGTCACGATATTGAGCCTAGGATTCTATTCAAATTCATTTAAATTTTCCATTGCATTATTTTAAAGGGAGTCTCTCTCAATTCTATACAAGTCTGTCTTCAGATTTATCCTTATTCTACGATGCAAGTCTGAAATCTTAATGTGAAGCTGTATTAACACTTCTCAGTATCATTTATAATTTTAAGTTTAAAATAATTTTTCAATTATAAATTAGTTTTAATTTTATATTAATTTATTTTTTGTATTTTGTTCAATAGGGCAAGATCCCTTTCTTACATGAATTTATCTGCCTTTTTTTAATTCAATTACGACTTTGATATAAATATTATAAATTATAAGATTAATTAAAACACATCGTTTCCAGCAATGTTTCAAATGAGACGCTTTAAAATATGGTTTTAATATCATTGTGATTTGGGCCACTTTGATACATATATTAGGTTGTTCAAATGTTCAAAAATTATCGTCGTTTTCTTCAAAAGTAGAAATATTATAAAATCTATTAAATATTAACTATAATCAAATTATTATTAATATCAAACAAACAAACAATTTATTGGTATCAACAGGGAGCCATAGAAGCTCATACATGGTAGACCCTATTAAGAATAAGTCAAATTTGGGTGGAACCCCCTCTAATATTTGTAAGCTATTTTAACTTTATTTTCTTTTAAATATTCGTATAATTTCTTCTTCATAATTTGTGTATTTGGAGCGCTAGATTGTTCCAGACTGAAACGATGCGGTTGCTGAAGGCAAATTTTGCCGTTGACGTTTTGAATGTCCACCTCTTGGTCTTTTTGTCGTGCCCTAGCGTCGCTGTCACGCCTGACTAATTAAAAAGATTGTCTACAGTGTCGGGCATATTCATCAATAAATTATATGTTTCTATTTGTTTTTCATTTTCCTTCTACGTTCGAGGAAAAATAGATTGATTTTTTATTCTTATCATTGTAGCTAAGATGTTTTATTCCCCTTAGAATTTTCGTATAGTGACGTTGTACCTGTTCTATTATATCTACATCTCTATTTAATTGCAGAAAGTAGAAGGGAGCAGCATAATCTAATGTTGGTCTGACTAATGACGTGTATAGTTTTAACATCGTCTCTGAATTACGCGTTGAGAGAGATTGCCTGATAACTGATGCGACTACTGCTGCTTTATTTCTAATTGCAATGCAATATCTGGAAAAATTTAATTTATTATCGATTTTAATTCCTAGATCCACCTGCTGTTTTACCTCTATAATTCCGGTATCTTGAAGATAGTACTTAAGTTTAAGATTATTTTTTACCGGTGTAAAACGCCGCATTTGGCAGCATTAAGCTTCATGCCAGATTCGTTGCAGCATTTAATTAACATATTCAGGCAATTTTATAAACAGTTTGAGTCTTTCTTATCCATTATCTCCCCAAGTTTAGTATCGTCAGCAAATTAATTTACTTGGCAATTCATATTTGAACCTAAGGTGTTTACGAAAATTCTAAAGAGTAGGGGTCTCAAAATGGAATTTTGAGGAACTTCACTAGTTATCGGCAGCCAGTCGGATCTCATGGACTCATCATGCAATCTATGGTAGCTTCAACTGTACACTAGAAGGTTGAATGCTGACAACAAAAAATGTATGCTGTTTGCTATTCCGAGAATCTGGCGAGAACCGACAGACCATCTAAACGACTGAGATTTCAGTATTGCGGTCGTATCTACTTATAAAAAATCACAAGGTAGGAAGAGACTGAACTATCCAAATAGTCCATCTTAAATTGCATTGAAGCCACATGGCAAGCACCTCCGATTCCAGCTCGTCTAAATCTTGAATGCACAGACGAAGTTGACATCGAAATGTAAGATCATGATGAAGATTGGGAAGAAGTAGGAGCATATTCACACGTAAAAAAATCCAACTCCCAAAAACAGCAAAACCATGATGACGTACAAGACTAAAATATCACCGAATCTGGTGCAGAGGTCCTGTCATCCATATTGAAGAAATGTAACCTACTAGAGGCACACGTAAAAATTTCGAAGTACTGAACATGGATGCAGCTTCAGCCCAGTTATACTCATTTTCTCAGTCGCTGTGCTTCTGTACTGATGCAAGAGATCAGTTTGAAGCAATAGATTTGAGACACCTGCCCGATCAATGTCGTTCGTTCATTGACAGCTCTATGATAAGTCTAAAAGCAGTGCTGCTTCAGAACGGCAGCCAACGTCCATCTATTCCTGTTGGCCACTCCATAAACTTGAAAAGAAAATATCCAAATATAAAAATCTTGCTCGAAAAGATCAAATCTGATAACTAACTGGAGAATGTCTGTGGCGATTTCACGATGTTGGGATTCTTGCTCAGTTTTCACGGTGGATATGCTAAGCACCCTTGCTTTTTGTGCTTGTGAGCTAATAGAGATATAGAAAACCATTAGGTGAAGCGAGAGTGAGAAGAAAGCTCAACTTTGCAGCCGAATACCCACAATGTAAAGCACAATGCTCATATGTCCGTAGAGAAAATCCTACTACCTCTGCTTACCGTAAACTTGGCTTGATAAAACAATTCGCCACAACATTAGCACGCAAGTGTGAATCCTATGCCAGAAAACCGGCAATGTTTCCGAAGTTCCCCGATGCAAAATTTGCTGATGATGTGTCTGTTGGACCATGAGTGGAACAAATGCTCGCATCCGAAACTCTGAAGATTAAAATTACAGTGGTCCAGAAAAGAGCAGGGAATGCGTTCAAAAACGCTGTCAATGGGTGTTTTGGCAATAACAAATTGTGAAGAACTGCTTGAAAGTTTCAGCAGTATGGGATCCAAAATGTCACTTAAGCTCTATTATTTGCATTTCCATTTGTAATTCTTCCGACCGAATCTTGGCACTGTGTCAGTAGAGCAGGGTCAATAGTCCCATGGAACATACATTTTATATAGAAGTGAGAGCAAGGAAGGTAGGATGAAACGATAATGGGTGACTACATATGGAATTTGGTTCGACAAAACAGTACAAGACCACAATTGACAACGACGGTCCAATGTTCACTTCTGAGCTTAGCGATGTTTTTTGAATTAGTGAACCACAAGTGTGATTAAAATTTTGTTGCAAGCATTCTTGCTTATTCCTTATATAATAAATATTATATCATTGCTACAATATATTATATAATGCAGTTTATATTAAAATAAATATTATTTACAAAATTTTATGCATATCTTTCCTTGTTAGTGGGCAAAACAATATGCATTTTTTGCATCGAACTTTTGGTATACATCTTTCGATTTGGGTATTGATAGAAAACCAAAAATGATGGAGTGAAAAATAACTTTCATATAAATATGTTACACAGTGAATTCTAGAAATTGTCAATTGATCTGAATATTTTATATTGCATTCTTTCACGCCTGCAATTCATCCGCCGTGGTTTCCTTTGAAGCGAAAGGTTGAATTCTACCATTAAAGGAAGTTCAGGATCAGCTTCAGTAAGTCATCTTTGCTCAGCTGCGTAGTTGGTTTGTATTGCTGTACTTGCCTGATTATTTTCAAGGGAGAAGTTCTATTTTTTAATCTTCCCTTACTGCTTTTTGTACAGTGGCTTATGGGTTTTTTTAATTTTCTAAGCCCTCCGAGGCTCTCCAATTTTGACTTGATTTGGTATATATACGCAGCCTTCATCATTCTTATAGCTTTTTTTCAAACTCTTTTTGTCCTTTATTGCTTAACGTTGCTTCCTCTGCCATAGCTTTTACTATTGATGTATTGATTGAATATGGCCCTGTTGTATTTAATATTCCTTTATTTCCTTATAAGTAGATAAAAGAAGTCTCACCTCACTTTCGTTTTTATTGCTTATATAGTCGCTGGCAGAGTTATTGTGGTTTTATGCTTGCGGGAAAAACTGTGATGTTTTTGGTTGTTTTATTCTTTTATTTTCAGAGAAGTTTATGTAGCACTCAGTTAGTAGTGGTTGCAGTGTAGTTTTGTAGTGTACAGAGGCAGAGGATTGTGCTAGAGGTGTATGGAAGGTGGATGGTGTAGAAATTAGGCATATGTGAGGCTAATTATGATTCCGATTTATGTATAGAATTCGTATTTTGTAGAAGATATGCATACATAGGTGATTAGGTGGAGGGAAGGTGCATGGCAAGTGGATTGTGAGACAGTGATATGTATGAAAGTTAGGTTGTGAGGCAGATAAGTGTATGAAAGTTGCATTCCGTGGCAGGTTTTTGTATGAGAGGTTGATTGTTTGTGGAATAAATTGGCGGAAATTGAAGTGTGTTGGAAATGATACAATGCACATGACTTGTAGGTGCGATCATTAGAGCCTATATAACTATAGGAGGCAAAGTGCGTGAAATACGAATGGGCGGAAAGCAATAATTAAAACGAGATAAAATACAACTATGTACCATATGTTTGAAGAGAGAGTAAGTTTAGGATAATATTATGGTTGTTTTCCACATTTCATGTTAAATGTTAAAGCAATTGTCCCCTAACCATTTACTTCCACCACAAAAAATATCCTTCCATTACATTTCTCAGGAAATAATGATCCGCGAAACGAACCTTTACTCATTAATTTTTCCCATTCGCTTATCTCTCCCTAACACAACGTACACAGGCACTCAAACACACACATTGAAAATGCCTACACACGTAGTGGATCCCAGAGGCATGTAAAAGTGATATTTCTACTGCCATTATTCATGATGAAAGAGACTTGAAATCCGGCTCAGATTAATTCTGGTGTTTCCATCTGAATGGATTTAACATGACGCTGATGACAGCGCCGGAGACGGGGGTGGGGCGCGAGGGGGCAAAAATTCCATAAGCCAGTTACAAGCCAGTAGAAGTCCCTTCCCCCTTGATAAATTACTATTATGAATGACTCTGAAACAGAACTCAAAAAGAGTCAAAAACTTTAAATATTTCCCATATCCACAAACATACGTACATGAATTCACGCACGCAATCTCGCTTGAACACAAAAAATGTGTACACCACTGGGTGACAGGTGTAGCATGAGCAACTATGCTGCAACTTACATATGAATGATCGTGTGTCCTCCCTTCCACAATGCCTGCAGGTGGACTTGTGACTATAAATCTTCCACACATTCACATTCCATCCATTTTTATCATTTCTTTACACACCTCACCTTACAAACATTCAGGCGAGGATGCCATCTTCAGTTTCGCTTTTATAAACTTCATCACATGCTTGAACAAATTTATATTCCCATTACACGCAATCACACACAGAAAGAAATTTAAGATAACACTCATGTACGGGTTATAGTATTAAAACGTTCACAAATTAGAGCATGATTCAGATGAAGCTAAACACTCTTCCATGAAAATTGAGATTCCTAGTGCTTTCTTCTTTATTATCAAAAGCCTCCTCTAGGAGCAGGATATAGGACTAATGAAAAACAACCTGACGTCAAGAAATTCAACTTTAAACAGTATAGGGAGCTATTCCATTCTGAAAATAACCAAGGGACCAAACTACCACTAAAGAAGTAATGTCTAACTGTAGCAGAACCATGAGCGTAAACAAAAACCACATCAAAAAATTTGCTTAGTATACATATACATGTGTATACTGTGTTAAATACTCATAACCACACACATGAATGCACTAATCACAAATTAAATGCGAATATATGAAATCAAAGAGTGAAGATTGGACATAGATGAATAAGAACTAACTACATTTTGAAAATAAGAAAATAACTAAACATCAAAATCAAGAACTGAAAGAACTCAGAGAAAATTAAAATTCAAGAACTTAAAAAACGAACTTTAAAAATAAGCTCCCTATCGTAGAGAAAGACATCTCATAAAAACTCGAAACTTCAAGTTTTCAAGTTAAATTTTAACATACTAATACCGGGTGACCATTAAAATTCTCCATTATTTTAAACCTTATTAATTAAAATCAAAAACATTTTTGCAATAGAAAAATTTCTTGTTTTAGGTGAAATATTTTGAAAGTGATAGTCTTTAATAGTCAAAGTATACATAATTGCCTTTAAGCGAGAAGAAAACAAAGGAAGAGTTGAAACGTTTGAATTATTTGTTAAGCTGTCATCATCTCTATCTAAATGTGCCACCCTTTGGTGAACTCAAAATGGTGTGGAAATCTGTTTTAATTTTTAGTGAATCTTTTCGTGGATGACCAAAATATTCAAATGTTTGGTTTTTATTTATTCCTTGGAATTTTACGCAGTCGTATTTTTAGGCCAAAAAATACTTCTTTTTTGTGAGGGGGGGGGGATACATTTGTAGAAAACATAAAATAATAGATTAGTAGGCTTTGATGATAATAAAAACCTATGTAAGGCAAACACATTTATTCCCGCACATGATGTGCATATATACATGGGTTAACAGAGAAAACAGGATGAATGTGAGATTATGACTAATCTCCTGTTTTGAAAAAATATACTGAAGTCTATGTGTGATTTGAAAGCTGGGGGAGGTAAAGTATGGGAGGACCTGACCATATAATTTTGTTTTGTAAAGTTAAATTGGTTGATGTGTGGATGAGAAGGTGCGGGGAAAGTGGCTCTAGAGAAAGGAAGAATCAAAAGTGAAAACTTGTCGAACCAATGAAAGATAAAAAAAGTAGTTGAGAATGCATGAGAGTGAGTATGAGAAAGTATTCGTAATTGTGCGACAAATTTCAGGAAATAATATTATGGATTGCAAATTCTGTATATGGGTGCGTTAAAAGTTAAAAGTGAAATAGAAATTCGATATAAAACGCGCAGGTGAAAGAAAACTGAATTGGAACTTACGGATGCTTAATAGCGCTGATGAGCATATGAGAAGAAATGCCGATGTATTCATAGAAGAGAAAACAAATGCAGTGAAGAGAAGAATAGAATGACTAATGATATAAATAAAATACAAATGAAACATAACCGAAGATAAATGATGATCCGGGAAGGAATGGGAAGTTATGTAAGGCAGGAATTAATATAAGTATACTTTTGTACGTGTGAGAAATCAAGAATTTAAGAGTAGATGGCAAAGGTGCATTGGTAAGCTATATATGTTGGTATGAAAGAGGAATCGTTTGTCAATTTGAGTGGATTCAAGCTAATCAGTGTGGGTTATATCATGGGGTGAAACAGATAAATAAGCAAGAAGTTAGTAGTCGTATAAGAGGTCGGAAAAATAGGAAGGCAACTGGATAGCGGCGATGCTAAAACGTGGTATTGGCTGCGTTGTTAACCCTTTCAAAGTGCAACAAAGTCCGAAAAGTGTAAGAATGCTGTGATAGTACTTTTGTATAAGATAATGTATAAATTTAGAAACTACAATGGAATAAATCAGTTGAGTGTAAGTGCATGACATAATCTGATAGGGGGTTTCGAGAAGGTAGATTCAGATCGGGTGAATGTACATATGTATATACATCAAGAGTTTGCTTTGAGACACTTGACAAAGACTACAAAGCAAGTGATGTAAGGTGTATGATGGATTTATAAATCTGAAGAAAGTGTATGATTGTGCCGATAACGAAGCGTTGTTGCTGTTTCAATTAATGTGTAGAGTGAGTGGGTGGGGAAGTTTTAGGTAGTGTGAAAAGTGTTTATGTTGCAAGTAAAGCGTGCGTTTGGATAAAAACTGGCTATATTGCGTGGTTTTCTATTCATGGTAGTGTAAGATAAGGATTTATGATGTTGTCATAGGTGTTTACTTTATTTATGGATGAAGCAGTGAAATAAGCACGAAAAAGTATAAGAGAAAGGAGCGTGAAGCTGATGAGGAATTGTACGTGATAGGTATGTGTTGGCATGAGATGAAGACCTTGTGTTATTAACTGAGAGTGAAGAATATATATAAATAGTTATTGAAGTATATTAAATATTATGGTTGAAGAAACTGCTAAAAACAAATGTAAAATGAACATTGAGTAGGGTGTAATAGTAGGATGGCTGAAAAACCTAGAGTGAAATAAATCCAGGGAGTAGGTAAATTTTATAGGTATGAGTCTTGAAGTGTGCGAATAATTTTGATGATTATATTGGTCAAAATACTGTATTTAAGTGAGACTGTATACAAAGAGAATGAATTTGCAACCTGAGAGGATGGTAAAAAGGGTAGAAAGATTAAGAAAATGTGCTAATGTTTTGTAAATGAGAATTTTCTGGCGTGGTATAGGAATGTAAAAAGAATAGATGTGAATTTACTTGAGAAAAAAATGTAAGAAGTGAATGCTAAGTTATGCGAATGGTTGAAAGGACGCAAATAGATATGGATTTGAGAAATAATGTTTGAGAGATAAGGAGATGACGGAGAAATAAATAGAAAATATTGTGATAGGTGGGTATGAAGTTGATATGAAACGAGGATTGGTTGGGGCCTTCTGCATAGGAGTAAATTGTGAGTAGACGTGATGTAAAAGAACACACCATAACCTCTGTATCAAGGGCTAATCCTGAGAACAAAGTTTTGTGTGGGAGAGAGCAGAAAGGGATAGAAAAGGATAGATTTTCTTTAGTCCCGTTGATGCGCATCCACCCAATATTGGCCAAATAGATTTTATATGGAGTTATTGTACATTTTTTTGTAGTAAAGTAGTGATCTTCAGCGATTTTTGTGCTCCATTTATGAAGTTTTGCTCTATGTATATAGAGCATAATAGACCTATTTTATAGATCATTGAATATGTGCATCGTGTTTTGTCGCTACAATTTCTTGTACCAGATGTCCCAATAGTCGCCGACAAGGAAATTTTAAGTTGTATCCTGGTAAACGATATGGAATTATCCCTAACAAGGACTGCTGTACAGTAAGTGCTCGTTCTCTTTCAATTTGCACTCATTTTGTACTCGTCTATGGTTCTTCTTCTGTTAAAATGTTTTTGATAATATATATATATATATATATATATATATATATATATATATATATATATATATATATATATATTTATATATTAATGCATTCAATGAAGCCAAGAAGTTGCAAGTAAACGAACTTTATATTTTGTTTTATGTAAACTTATTGCATGCGATACAATATTTTCAGGATTTTTACATTCAACAAGACTGCCAAGAAAAAAAATTGTCTTTTATTATATTCATATTTTTTATCGTGAAAATTTTATTACAACGCAAAATAGCTAAGGAAATTTTTTCTCTTTAAACTTTGAAAACGAGAGGTAGAATATTAAGTGTAATGCAACATACGCATTGTTTGCTATGAAAGAGAGGCAAAATTTGATATTAATAACTATTGCTTAAATGGTTCAATTTCAGAGATATAAATTCTTAGTAGTTCTGCTAAGATCCAAGAATTCAGATTTATCTAGGATTTGCTGAATATCTAAAAAATCACAAAAAGTAAAAGATCATGTGAGCGATTCGCTTGGCTAGGATGTCTCTAGTAGTCTATTGATTTTAACATGGTTAGCATGTTTGCTGCCTTGTCAATAATTTAACTTTCATTCATTCATTCATTCAATCAGTTTTCACCAGTCATTTATGAGTTACGCCTTGTGGGCACTAGATTCTACACATTATATGTTTCACTGTAGTACTTCCAAAGCGTAATATCTTAACCACTGTAAATTCCGGCACATAGCAGGTTTTGCAAACGTTTTGTTACACTCGGTTTTTTTACCTTTTGAGAGGTTTACGTATGTGCTTGAAAATTTTTTGGGAAACAAACTTAAATTTCTACGTTTCCAGCACATGTTATTAAAACGTCTCTTCCATTATGTGCAGGTGTGTTTAGATGGAAGTGAAAACAATCGAGAGCATGGCTCTCTTATGTGCGGGCCACAACATATCCGCCATCGCCAAGATTGAGGTCAGGCGACTGCGGCGGCCAAAAGCCGGGTAGGGGCTCAAAAACGGAAAATCTCAAAGATTGGCCTCATTCAGGCAGATTTCAAATTGTTAACCGTTTTGGCTGTGAGAAAAGCCTTTGAAAATGCTCCGAAACTCAAAATGAAAGTGCTGGCGAAGAAGAAGAATATAATCTCGGTGGCCACAGTGTCTAGGGTCGTTAAGTAGGAGTGCGAAAAGAGTTTGAGATGCGAGTTAAGGCCTCTGCTCGCCGACCGTATGACAGAACAACGTCGGGAGCGCCGCCTCGCCTTCTCAATGACTTAGTCATGGCAATCAAATTCTCATTTTTTCTGAAGATAAAAAAATCACGGTCGATCCGGTCATTAACAAACCGAACAACCGCGTGGTAAGTTTCAGCTATGATATATCCGAGGTCCGCTACCTGCACACAACCAAACACCCGGACTCCGCGATGATGCTCAGCGTCGTGGCTTCGAATGGCAAGAAGATGCCGGTTACAGGCTCACCGCGGCCAATAACATGGACATCTTGGTCACAAAAGTCCTGCCCTGGATGAAAAAAAATCAAGAAGAAGGCGGGCTAAGTCTTTTAGCAGTAAGGTGCACTGGCCCACAGGGCCAACACCGTGCAAGAGTGGTAAAGATCGAACATGAACTTCTAGTCAAAGGGCTTTTGGCCGCCGCAGTCGCCTAACCTCAATCTCCTCGATTAAAGCGTGTGGACGCATGTCGAGGGCAAGGCCTGTAAGGTCCGCCGCAGCAACGTCGACGAGCTGAAGTCATTCGTCAAACGCGTGTGAGCACACATAAGGAAGGACTTTGTCCGCAACGCGTGCGCGGCCTTTAGGTCTCGCCTGGACCACGTGCTCGCCACCGAGGGCGACTACATTGAATAATATTACAATTCGGACATATTTTGTACGTTAAAACAATAAAAACGTGTATAACTGAATCAAAACTATCATTGTGTCCTTTATTGAGAATATCGTAACTAGTGTGACAGGACTTTTGCAATACCAAGTATGGGTAATCAATTTGTATACCACCCGTGGCGCACGGCGCCCTCAATCATAACTCTTAGATCAAATACTTCTTTTAACAAACCACTTTTAAAGTACTGCCAGAATCTATCAAAATATTTTTAACGGATTATTATAAAATATTGTAGATTGATTGTTAGTGTTTAGAAGATCAGTAGATTCTATTACAATCCTTAACCTTTCCCTGCAAAAATGACGAGAGTTTTTCCTTGTTATAATCCTTTCTTAATAGGCTGCTGATTATCGTTTTTTTGTAAACATAATTAGGTAAAATGTTAAAAAAGGTTTGGAATAACTTTACTAAGAATTTTGGAATATAAAGCAGGGCGAGCACATTAGGTTCTACCCGTGCAATGTTGTATGTATGTGAATTTGTTGGTCAGCAGAAAAGACGAACTTGTGCCAAATTAATTAATAAGTGACACTACAAGCCCCGCCCTGTGACAGAAGTCAACCTTGAGGAGGATATTTTTCATGCTTCAATTTTTTTTCTCCCTTGTAAATATTAATGATAGGTTTGGGCTTTAAATTAATGGTTCTGAAGTGGATGGGTAGAATCTCGTATACTTGGGTCAAATGTTTAAATACTGGTAGCAATTTTATCTAATTTAGCAGCTTGTATGCATTTTCCACATAAAAGTTATTTCAAAATCGTTTATACATAATATGAAAATACAGGTGATCAAAATTAGTATGATCATACATATTATATATGGATACAGAGTCAAAGTTCTAATTAAACTTTAGATCCAAGATATCGATACAAGGCTTTTTAGAAAACTGTTATTTCACAGAACTTTCTAAAATAAACTACCAAATTTAATTTGTGGTACAGGAGGCGTCGTTCTTAAAAAATAAGATCTACCGGAAGCCCGAAATATCACCGAGCGATATTCATGTTATTGCAAGCAAGGTTAAAGTTCAGCCACTGCACACCGTGAAGCAAAGTGGTCATGGTTTGGGAGCAGCTAGAGTTAGGTTTCATAGGTGACAGTAAAGAGATTCTACCACCAAAATGCGTCACATTGTTTTTACTTGCGGAAATAATTTTCGTCAGAGAGTTGTATGGACTTAACATGGATGATTCTGTCTCATTTATACGTGTAATTTATTTATGAAGAAGTTCGAAAGAGAAATTTTACCTCTAATAGCATCCACCAATTTGGTCTGGTTGAGATGTAGAATATGTTTTCTCTTGATGGCTTTACAATAATCTCTACAACTTTGATATTTTCTTTCAATATCTTAACAACTTACACCCCACTATTAAATTCAATGTTGATTGGGGATAAAAATAATTGTTTACCCCTTCTGCACATATTGTAAACCAGTGTTTTTCGACTTTTTTTTGATAGTGGCACCCTAATTGTTATTTAAAAGCAGCCGTGATACCCTAATATAAAATAATTTAGGTATAAATAATTAATTACGTAGAAAGCACTTTAAAATTAACCACAATTGACATTTAACCTAATTTAATCGAAATAAGACATAAAAATAAGAAAATAATTAAGTTTCACCTTTCAAAGTTTAATGAGAAATTTGAGGTTGATGGGTATCATATAATTCTTTAATATTGGGAGGATGTGAGAAGGCAACTCTCATTTTTTCATTCACTGTCTGCAATCTTTCTCGTTGAAAAGACGTTGTTTTTATGTTGCACAATGCAGAGAAGCTAGTTTCCAAATACTTTCAAGTATTGTTAGATTTTTTTAGAAATGTTTTAAATACATATTTTTTTGTAATTTAGGCATTTTAAAAATAATTTCTTGGTCGCTCCCTCGGCCCCCTTAATTGGTTCTCGCGACACCACGGTTGAAAACCACTGCCATAGACCAACAAATTCCAATTCTTATATGCATTTTTATTCCTTCAATAAAAAATTTATAAAGATATCATTGATTTTGTCCTTATTTTTAGAGCATATCAGAATGCAATCCAGGTCTCCTTCAAGATGAACTTAATTTCATTACCTGTACTTTTCTTGAATTAATTTATTCGCTGTAGTTTATTGAAATATGTCATTCTAATGCAAATACATATTTACCCTAGTGCTAAAGATTCACTCAATAATTTTTTCCTGCAACTTTTAAAACTAAAGTATTTTGTTACAAAGAATAATATAAATATGGTTTTTAAATATAATCAAACAATCAAAAAAGAATCCAAAGAGAAAAACACATATGAACGGTTTAGAATGTACTTAATTTCATGTCAAAATTGCTCCAAAATTGTATATGAGTGAAAGTTAGAATTTTAGAAAAAGTGTACTCAAATATCGAGGGATATAAGATGATGGAATATGGCCTCGTGTGTTATAATCCACCTAAGTATGTGTAAACAATACCAAGCTTGTTCCCAACTCTGTTAACCATTATAAAAGATCTATAATAGAAGCTATATTAATAAAAAATTACGAAATTATAATATTTTGGAGCAAATTTTTAAATTCAACAGTGTATCTAAAATTGTGACAAATTTGCCTTATCCTTTAACCCTTTCAGACATAGAATAGAAAAACTTGCACTATTTTAAATTAATCTTTTTAATTTATTGTAAGTGTGTAAAATGAACTATATTTCCTCCAAAAAGATAGTAATAACTCCAATATAATGGACATGGTGACGCAAGTTGAGCATACTTTTTTGGTAGGAAACTCAAGAACAACAATTTTATCATCTCTATATGGAAAGTACATTTTCGCATTTTGAGCATACAATCAGAGATGATTTTAATGGAAATATTGTTTGCACATCGAGAGGCATTTCTCTGGTTCGAAAACTTAGGGAAAACGAGCCATCATATCTAAGCTTGTAGCTACCGATGGATTCCTATTGTAGATATACATGGCCTATTTGATTCTGATGAAGCTCTCTCATTCATGTGTTTTTAAGATTTTAAACTTGTTAGGCTCAAGAAGATCATCTGTAACTTCTCCCCTGACTGTTAGAGAGAGTGCGCGTAAGAGAGATAGATCGATAGAGAAATAGAGAGAGAAAGAAAGATATGTAGAGAGAAATATGGTTCTTATGATTTCTATAGTTTCTATACACTGGAACATTGAAAAATTAATGTATTATATTATAAATAGCATAGTATTCAAAATTATAGAGTTAGCTTTAATTTATTATATAACTAAGTGTAACCTTCCTATATCATGGCGGCAAATTAACGCACATTATGAATACCTATTATTATTATTATGTTTATCTTTCTGACTCACTTGTACTTACACAAATTTGTTAATCATTTGTTTATATACACATTCTGAGATTCCCACAAATTGGACCTTTTACCGCAAATAAAGAAGTTTAAAATACGAGTATGTGCATTAAAACCATTTTAAATTTTTACTATGTATTGGACAAGTTGCCTTGAAGGTGGTAATCACTTCTACCCTAAGACCCCTTTTATGAGCCGATTCTCGCCCATCATCCCCGAACCTCTTATTCCTTCTTGCCTCGGCCCAGTTTTCTTCTCTTTCACTGCACAGATGAATATGGAATCACATATACTAAGTCGAAACAAGGTTTGTATTAAATTGATTCTACTGATAAGGTTTTTATACCATGAATTAATTTCACGCTCTTGGTATCTTTATCTGCTATGAGAAACCCTTTCTCATATTTCCTTAGGACTTGCTTCATCATATATATATATATATATATATATATATATATATATATATATATATATATATATATATATATATATATATATTTATAAACCTATGTAGTGCATTCAATTTTATATTTTTTCTGAAATATATTCTTTCGGGTTCAGGAACACGTTAGATTGGATTTTTGTATTACTCCAGGAGTGAATATACAATATTTATTATACCACTAAATTATGCCTCTGTTAATTGACTAAAGAATTAAAACGCCTACACCAGTGACGTATATTTAAACTTGTACTCCAAACAGTAAGTATTTTAGACATTTAACATTGTTTTATTTTTCTGCATCTACTTATTTTGCTACCATGCTGCCATGCATCCACGCTTCCGTATTTTCATAATGGCCATGTAACATTTTGTCATGGTGGAATGCTCTCAGCCTTGCTGTCATGCAGCAGTCATGATGCCATGCTTTCATCCTGCTATGATTCCCTGGTGCAATTCTGCCAAGCTGCAAACACATTTTCCTCCGTTGTGTCGAGACTGCCTTAGTGAAGTTCTTTTCCATTGGATTCAGTTTAAATTATATCTGCAACCGTTGCACTGACACTGTTTGGTCGTTATTTCCCATACGTATTTCTTTAATAACGCTAACAAGTCGCTGGCTATATTTCGGATACAATTCTTTTATGGATTCAACATATCTTAGTATAACTAGGATGGGACAGCTCTGAAATTTAATAGGACCTCTATATTCACTTAAGCTCTTACTTATCGCTAAAACCTCACAATTATACATGACGTATCTGAAAATTACAGTTCAGGAAAAAAAAACAATGGAATTATTACTTACCACTACATTGTTTCTATAGGATGGGTCAGCTCTGAATCTTAAGATGGCCCTACGGTTCACGCGAAGTCTCACTGCATCTCACCGCCCATCACTAAATTTCACCATATAACAGAACTGCTCTGACAACACTTAAAAGCACCTTATTACGGAAGGACAACTCTAAATCTTATTGAACTCTCACTACAGATAAAGAGAACCTTGAGTGTAGTTATGGCTTCCATTGCACCCATGTACTTTTGCGTGGCTGTCGCACCACCACTACGTTCCATTGGATTAGCCGAGCCGGGAAATGCTCCTTCTGTTATCCTCTCAGTCGTCTCCTCTTGCAGAAAAATCCGCATCTTCGACGCGCTCGCCCGCCGCCTCTGCCCTTGGTGTGCCTGCGAGCAGGAGCCACTGGAGTGCCCCCAGCCCTGGTTGCGAGTCGATGCCAAAGGCGCGACACACATGACAAGCTGTTCTAGGGATTCCAAATGTTCGAGGGTTTCCAAGTGCTCCAACTGCTCCCTCTTCGATACTCAAAGGTCAGTTCCGCATTGATTTAGTTGAAAAAGATAAAACAAATGTGTAAGAGGA
Organism: Ceratothoa steindachneri; assembly: GCA_963969495.1. Classification (NCBI taxonomy): domain Eukaryota; kingdom Metazoa; phylum Arthropoda; class Malacostraca; order Isopoda; family Cymothoidae; genus Ceratothoa; species Ceratothoa steindachneri. The sequence continues at coordinate 26,076,377 of OZ018323.1, forward strand.
GAGGGGGAAATGGAGGTGACTTCGTGTAAAGTAAGGTGTGAAATGTGGGGGAGGTATTGGTTTCGAGTACTCAAATGAGGAAATACTTGGGGTCAGAAAGGTACGTAACTCTCTTGGTCCTGTTCTCATTCAGCAAAAGAGGAGGATCGCCTCGTCAGAAGATCGAAATGATACACACTACTTCATTTAGGCTGTAGCAAATATCGTGAAATACGAGAGGGTTATTCAAAAATTTCGCGGAAAACATCTAATAAAAGGTGAATTCTTTGTCATTAGGGAAAGGGATCTTGCATAGATGGCAACCAATGAGGGAATTGTTACTAACACGCTTATTATATAGTCCAACGGCTTAGGCATTACAAGGCGTTCATATGATTTTTCCGTGTTATGACAGAATTTCTTCTAAATTATAGGGAAAGGTGAAGATATTCTAAGTGTGTTAGTTAGGTTTCTTGTAGGTTCCTAAGTGCTGCTGGTGTTGGAAGCTTCGGAAGAATCTCTTACAATGATCGCTTGGTGTTGTGGCTATAATTACCCGCTGGAAAAAAGTTTCTTCGAAACGTTTTTACCTTTATTAATCAATCCATTTAATACAACTTTGATAAATAAAGGCAAAAAGGGCTTTCAATCTGTTTTTTACTTGCCTTTTATACTTCAAGCAAAAATTAACAAGCGCATCTCACGCAGAACGATTGTGAGGAGAGATCGGCAAAAAAAGTGGTAAGGATAGAGGAAGCGGAACTGTGTGGATGATACACCCTTGACCAAAAGTATAAAACACCCTTCAAAGATTTATTTAACACATATATATTTAACACATTTAATCAAATTTTTACAATTTATCATATTATTTAAAAATATGTATGATAAATATGTATATTTTGCTAATATGATTGAATATTTTGTTAATATCTTTGAATTACTTAGTATTTTACTAAATAGTATGTAATTAATAAAATGGTTTGTTTTCTAAAATTAGAATTTAACCAATATTTCTTATTTCAACTTAAATTTATAACTATTGTGTATTCACTATCGTAGTAAATAATAGAACTAAAAACTAAAGAACAAATCCAACTTCTCTATAACAAAGGGTTATAGAGGTAGAAATTGCTAAAAAAAAATAAATGTTCAGGATTTGCTCTCCATGGCAACCACTATAAAAGGATGTGAAGAGACCAAGCAAGAGCTTTGAATCAAGGAAGGTACTTGGCAGAAAACGTCTTACAACACGTATCAACACCTAGCATTCGAGCTTCACTACAGAATCGCAGGGAAAAATATATTCTGAAGTTGCTAAAGGGGTCATTAAAGATTTTAATTCAAAAATATCTCCCATAACACTAAGAAGGAGACTTAAAAATCAAGACATAAAAAGGATGTAAGAAGAGAAAGAAACCATCGATATCTGAGGTCAATAGGGAAAACGCCTTCCTTCAGTGTGCCAAAGAACAGAAAATATGGACCTATGAATAATGGTATGAATTTATCAGGTCAGATGAAAGTAATTATCAGGTATGTAAAAAATACTTGTATTGTTGTTTTACATGTAATCTATGTAACTCCCTTAAATATATATTGTTTGATACAACTGTGGAGCATGGAGGTAGTTCTACCATCGTATGAGGCAGCATGTCTTCATTAGGGTCATGGGAGATAAATTTATCCCAGGGAAGAATGAAGTCAAATTATACCAACTTGTTCTCACAGATTTTATAGCCGTGATTCAGAAATTTCCCTACCACAACACCAAAGAAATGAGGTAATATTTCAGGAAGACAATGTCCCATATCATAAATTCAGCCACACCAAGATTTGGTTCGTAAAAATTTGGATCACCCCCAGTGAGTAGCCATCACAGAGCCGAAACCTACATACATAGAGCAATTGTTGGTAGTAGTACTTGGAAAAACAAAAGGAAGTACAAATAGAACTAATTGGAAAAATTACAAACTGAGTCTGAAAAGATAGCGTCTGAAATATGTACAAATTTGGTGAATTCCATGCTACAAAGAATAATGGCTGTACTTAAAGCAAAGGGTGTTCCAGCTCCTGCCAGGAGCTTGAAACTCCCGGTAGGGTGACCCAAGGCGATAAGGTCGTGGATGATGTCTCAGACTAAACTAAACAAACAGCAAGACCCCAATGTCGGACTAAGCAGACATGAGCCATTTAACATTCTTATGACATGCTCTGGTGGAGGAGGGCAGCGCCCAGCAGGCAGATGCGACAAAGGCGTGCCTTGATAGACCAAGAACCCAGCAGCTCTATGCAACTAGCCTCGCCGAAACCGCATGTCTCAATGTTTTGAGCCGCAGTGGCCGCGTTACTGGCCAAATGCGCGCGCTTGGCCGTCGTGCAGCCACGATCACCCAAAACAAATTCATTAGCGACTGGTATTCGTCTCTGTTTTCTTTCTGCCCTTCGTCTTTCCCAGACTGGGCCCTCTTCCTAACAGCCTTGGTCTCATAAGTCATATCTGGCACAAACATCAGCCTAGAGGACAAGATAATTGAAAACGGAACTGATGCTCGGAGCTGACAACGACGACGACGACGATATATAAAATTTATATCCCGAATTCATTAACCACAAATGTATGATTATATTATATAAATACTTCACTGCGGTGTTTTATACTCTTGATCAAGAATTTGTATAGACGCAGGTCATCTTGCAGGCAGTGGGGCGGGAAAGGAATACAACTGTGCTATAGAAGGTTTCCTGCAAGTAATCACTATTGGTTTTGTGATCTTTACAACTCATTCGTTGCAATCCACTTCTCTTTCTATCTGCATGTGTGTGTCCGTTTCTCTTTCTTACTGATCACCTTTCTTGATAACATTGCTTCGGGTAACTTTGTTATGACAGAATTTATTTGTTGAATTTATTTTATTTTTCGGGGGGGATCCTCTTTTTTTGTCTTTTCTTTTTGTTGGTGGTCATATCTATCATAGCGGTATGTTTATTTTCCTATGCTGCGATCGCTATGTTCATGTTGTCTACCTACACAAACATAAGAATAAAACAATTAACTCCACTTTCGAAAAACTCTTCAACTCAACCTTTAAAAATAAGATTATAAGACTGTTTTGTCTTAATAAATCTCATTTGATGCATAATTGAATCAAGCATTTTCATTGCCTTCCCTTTATTGTTTGTTCATACTTATCAATATCTTTTCAACCTTTACCTATGTACTTGTTACTAGGCACTGAAATACGTCTTTCTTCCCCATAATTTAAGATTAACGAGTCATTCTCTTCAATCTGACTTTCTCGTCTACCTTCGCCCCTGAGACAAGCGCGATGATGTAGGGACCAAGCTCTCAAGACAGACTGACCAACATGGCATGCGTTTCGCTCTTACCCATACTGACTACATGATTGCGATCATGTGGGACCTTCGGGCTGCCTGGTAGGAAGCCTGTAGAGAACACTCTTGAATTTGAAATTGCTTGTCATTGCGCAGAGACTTGTCGCGTAGACATATCTCCTAATGCCTTGGCGGCTTCCAATCATTTACTGTTTTCTCTGAATCTCACACATTTCGGGGACACAGCGCCATTGGATGAACCACTACCCTGAACAATTCTGAGAAAACTGCTTTGTCTCCCAAACTGTACGCCCCATTTTGCCTGAATGCCCTATTCTGACGGAGCTTTGTGCGTGATACCTGTCCTGGTGCCGTTGCGAGCAGGATAGCTTTCGTTTGTCCCCCGTTCTGGGCTTGGGCTCCTGTTCATCAACCTGTGATATGATAGAGTTTTGAAGGAAGGGGATATGGGCTCCTCCATACTATTTGATTATTTCTTTGAACTTATCGGTTGTTTTCTTTTCTCCCTGAGGCAGGCGTCCCACAACGGAGGTACCTGAACATGGGTCTTGACTTTTTGTTTACTCGTTTTTATGTTGTTGATTGCGGCAATTGTTGTTTTTTTTAGTTAATTTATGGATGTTTTATATAATTTTGTCTGATTTTTTTTTTTTCGGCGGCCGTCTCCTTGTTGGTGGCCACCAAAGGGCTCACAATTATTTGTCAAAATTCGCTCCTTTCATTTTCTCTCTATTCATCCAGTCCCTTTTCTTTCTCAACTGTAGGGTAGAAATGTGAAATGTAGAATACTAATTAAAAATCATTTTGAATATGTTTACATAACAATAATTAATTACTTTCTTGCATATTCTTTCAGGATTCAGTTACTTTTGTGAATCAAAGTGTAAATTCATTAAAAAACGACACCCATTTGCAAATTTGAATGGAAAATGTGAAACATTCGTGTATCTGTATAGAAGCGGGAAGGCAAAAAGCAATATTTCCAAAATATTTAACGCCATTTTGTTAAGATCTGGGATTTTTTAAAGTATCAAACGGCTTAAAGAGACGCAGTTGTCTTCCAATAGTGAAGACTACCCTTCCCTGATCACTGAGAATCCTAAACCGAATCATCAACTTGATGAACAAGATCAGGCCAAATCCAAGGATGCCAAATTGAACTATTTGACCATGTAAAAAGTTATGAAAGATGTGCTAAAACTTTGTCCATTAAAGATAGCTAAATGATATCTGCTTTTCAACCCCTCCAAAAAAAGAGAGTCGAATTGGCAAAACTGCTCATCCAACGACTCCTTAATCGCTCGCAGCCTCCAGTTCTGTGGATGGATGAGAAGTTGTTCATTGTGCATGCCACCCACAGCACACAAAATGGTAGTGTGTGGTCGCAAGCTAAAATTAAATTCCGATTGGACAGCAGACATCTTTCAGAAGCCATCTTGGGTGACGGTGTAAGCGGACCTAACATCAACAAGTCAAAAGACACCTCTCATATTCATGAAGAGGGGTAAAAGTCAATCCACATGATATTTGGACATGGTGAGGAAGAAAGTCATCCCCTAGTGTCTGTCACCTAGGGAAATGCCGTTGTAACCATTCAACAAGATGGATCAGCCTCACACACAGCAAACAAAGTTTAAGACTGGTGCAAGGCAAATTTTAAGGGGGTTTTGTCAAAGGAACGTTGGCCTCCCAGTTCCTTATATTCGAACCCTATGTACTATGGAATGTAATCAATGCTTGATCACATTCCTGCGAGACATTTGCGCTCAGGCTGTATTTAAACTCCACCCTGTCATTGAAGCAAAAGCCTGTCACATTGAATATTATAGCATATAATTTTTCTTTTGTTTTAGTCTAAGCATTATGTAATATTGTATTTGAACTTCTTATTTTTGAATTACAGCAACCATTTCCTTTTATGCAACTAAATATTCCACACTTCATTTTGCTACTTTTCCATTAGATTTTGCCCTTATTCGTTTCCTCTGAGACAAGTCATTGTTTATCATACGCTTTTCTCAACACACCTTAGAAAAAGTTAATTTAACCCTGATATGCAAATGTAGATGTCGTCGATAGGCGATAAAATACCGAAGAACCGAGAGGGGAATTTTTCGCGTCGCATATCATTTTTTTCCGTTATCGATTTGCCATTTTCTTCTGCAAATATTATGCATTTAAGTGTAAGAGAATGGTTATATACTGGTAGTAACGGAAGTTAAAAATTAATTGTTGTGTAATACCAGTGGTGGAAGGCATAGTTGAGTGATTGTGTAAAGGTAGTGATTAAAAATGAAAGTGTGTGGTTGTGTAATGGCAGTTGTAGAAGGTATAGTTGAATGGTTGTGTCATGGCGGTTGTATAAGGTATAGTTAAATGGTTGTGCAATAGTAGTGGTGGTTAATGTAGGTGAGTGGTTGTGTAATGGCAGAAGTGGAAGTTTTTTCTGTAGTTGTATATTAGCAGTATTAGAAAATGTAAGTGATTAATTAGTTGTGTAATGGCAGTGAGTAGGTAGGTAATAGCATGGACTGGCAGTAACAGAAGGTATAAATGAGTAGTTGTATAATGCTAGTGGTGGAAAATATAGGTGAGTGGTTGCGTAATAGTAGTGGTGAAAAATTTGGATGAGTGGTTATGTAATGGGTGTGATGGAAGGTAGAGGTGAGTGGTTGAATAATGATAGAGGTGGAAAATGTAAGTGATTAGCTGTGTAATGCAGTAGTGGGAGTTGTAGTTATGGTCGCGTAATATTCAGGGTATAAAATGTTGCCCAGTGGTTGTGTAATGGCAGTGGTGGAAATGTAGATGATTAGTTATGTATTGCAGTCGTGGAAGTTGTATGTATGGTTGTGTAATGGTGGTGGTATCAAATGTAGCTAAGTGGTTGTTTAATGGTACTGGTGGAAGTTGTAGGTGAGTGGTCACACAATAATAGTGGTGGGAAATCTATGTGAGTGGTTTTGTAATGGCAATGCTGGAAGATAAAAGTGAATGGTTGTGTAATGGTAATGAAGGAATTTTTAGGTGAGTGGTTGTGTAATGCCAGTGGGTGGTTATGGAATAGTAGCAATGAAAGGTTTGTTTTTTGTAATTTAAAATCAAAACCAATAAGTGTATCGCCATCAGAAAGTTTGCAAGAAGAGATCTATAGAACAATTTGTGAAGATAAAAGAAATAGAACTGTGTGGAAGATATATAGCCACATATCGTCCTGAAAACATTGGGGCACGGAGGTCAAGCAATACCCTAGATTACAGCTGAAGCAAGGTTGTCCATCCTACTGGAAGGTTTAAATATCCAAGACATGATAGGCGGGAGCGGCCTTGATGCGAGATATATACTACCGCCTTTATTTCCTCTCTCATATGGTCAGGGGCTTTCTTGCTTTGTATATTTGCATTCCAAAATAGAACAAAAAAACAAAAATAAACGTGAAATCTCGCCCAACCTTGGTGTTGAGGTTGGTGAAGACCCCGACAAAATATCTCTTCCCTGTAAGGAAAAGATCCCCTCTCACCACTCGTAACTTCTAATTGGTAAAATGAATAACCCTTCACCACTTCCTGAGTCACCTTCAGGCAATTACACCTGAAATAAGGAGGGGACAATCCAAATTTACACCTCTCCTATGTCTTAGGGTAAGGGAGCTTCCCCTTACGCCCTTCTTCAAAGTTTCCCCTCGGTCATGATTTCGACCCCACCACACCCTTTGAGTTCCCAGGGGGAGCTGAAAAGACCATCGCTCCAGAATCACCTGATCACAAGGAAGCGGAAAGGGTCTCCACAAGCCCCCATCAAGGAAAACTATGGGAGACTGGCTCCTATTAGCCCTGCAATTCCTTTTTACATCCAAAACTAATGGAATTCTTATGAGCCAGTGTGCAGGTCACCAGAAACATCCTGTTAGGGGTCGGTGCCCCTGCTTTTCGAGTTGCAGCCCCAAATTACGACACGGGTCTATCTTGTTCCCGTTAGGGGTGCTGAGGCCACAGGGGTGAAATCCCAGGTGTTTTTGCCTTAGTCAGTAGAGTTATCCTTGGGAGAACAGCGACTCGGAGGTAACCACCCTACACACCAAATTCATTTCTTTACCATTCATACGAAAGACCTGACTGAGGCTGACTCTTCCGGCCTCTAGGTTCCCTCAAGATAGGTTAAAGTGAGGGTACAGACCCTGCCCTTATCCCCCCCAGAAGAGAAGAAAAGTAAGAAAACTAATGGAAATAAGAGTTATTTGCCTCCTATGTGGGGTTCCGATGAAGAACGCATAAAATACCGATTTGGAAAGTTACCAGACTAATGATGTCTCGTTGGGCCTTGAGTTTCCCTAAGGTGGAAAGAGTAAGAGCCTAAACAAGCAGAAGCACGAGTAGAGTGGATACTTGGTTGCGAAGGAACTGGCTTTAAGTGGCTTTTGGCTATTCGCTCTAGTAATGGGAGTATGTTCTGCAACGGACATATGCTCCATTTGCGTCAGGCATTAGCTAGGGTTCTCGGTAGATAACCGAATGTTGCCCATTTCTCCGGCGGGAACCTTCTGGTTAATTCTGCTGAGCCTGCCCAAGTGGGGACATGGAGAGCTATTCAGACGCTAGATGGCTTGCATATACAGGTGATACCTCACCCGATAATACCCTTCGTAAAAGGAGTAGTTTACGCCAAGAAACTCGTTGACTACTCCATAGAAGAAATCAGAGACGAACTGGTTGACCAGTGGACATCAAATTCTAAAGTGTGATGAGAAAACAAGGAGGAGCATCGACACGTTTAATCATGAGAGGTTTCCTGAGTCGGCGTGAGCTGTTTGGTAAGTTCCTGCGTCAAGGCATACGTGCCTTTAACGCGGAGATGTTACTACTTCTACCGTTTCATGGTCTTCCAAACTGGGGACCGCATTTCATTCAGAGAAGCCAAGTAATTGATCATGTAGCGCCTTGCGCGACCTGGGACTTCCTAAGCCTCTTAGCTTAAAAAGTACTCTCTGCTTCTTGTATCTCCGGGTCTTCAAATGCGGCAGCCACAGCTCCCATTAGGAAACTTTTCTCGAGTTCGACCTCGCCTGGGCGCCATCGTGGTAAAGTTTGCTGTATTTCGGAATCAAGCTACTCCCCGGCTAATGCCAGCCCTCTGCGCGAACCTTTTGCGAAAAGCAAAGTGACATCGTGCCTCCACAGAGACGTTAGACTTATATAAGTCAAAGCCCATGAAGTTTGTAGCGAGGCTATTCTCGGGGCTTTCAAAGTCTGTCCACCCCCCCGAAAGAAGAGTAGCATTAAGGGCACTTCGGCTTCCTGACCCATGCCGTCCAAGGCTGAGCGGACCACATTGAAAATTCGAGCCACTCCAAATGACGAGGGACCTCTACCTCAAAGCCACGCCGTCAGCCTAAGGGTCGTAAAGGGTCGTGTTCCGAGCCAAGCATACTGCAATTAGCTATCGAAGATAGCAGCAGCAGCAGCGCATTCTGAAAACAGCAGCCCCTAGAAATCTGCCTCCAGGAATGCTACATTCCTTTCCGTTAGGGTTAACATCAAAGAGATCGCTCCTCACTCCTAATTAAGCCTGTAATTGCCGTATACTTCTGGATATTTAAGAGGAGCTGTGAAGACTCATCTTCTCTCATTAACAAGAGGCTGTTTGTCTTACGGTGACCATGTTGGTCTCGTCTCCACTGCCCATCCTCCCATGGTATAAGAGTTTTACAACACCATCACTAGTTGATGAGGCAGGGGAGATGGAAGCGCAATTTACACTCGACATATTGACTCTGTTATCCTTTTGGCTCTAAATTCCCCCTTCCTTGTAGTTGAAGGGCAGCTACACCTGATAGTTACTTTGTCATTTCGGTTTACATTCCATCGTCACCTGACCTAAATGTAGCCGACTTCTGCCTCATCGAGGTACGGTATACCTCGCCCTTGGTCCTTTTTATGGATTTTAATTGGGTATCCCGAATGAGAGGACTACAAGATATATCGCATGATCAGGTTTTGACGAACCTGATCGAAGAACTGTAAATTTATAGAAAATGTGGCTGAATTCATGCATTTCTTTCCTCAAACGGCTTTATTTTCTTTCATCAATCTATCTCTGTGTTCACCTGAAGAACAGACTGATTTTTGGTGGGAGGTAGTTAGTGATCTTCATAGTAATGATCGCTTTCCTGTTCAACTATCTTTGGCTAGCCTTTACCAGCTGAGAAGACACCATGATGGCGCTTAGAGCGGTTGCGGTGGTCAGCATTAAAAAAATACAGATTTTTCCAGTTTCAGTTGCTTGTTTAGGCCGTTGATTTTTTCTTTGGTCCCCTTATCGCATTGGGTCTGCCTACTATTTCTCGAACTTCTGTTCGTTTTGCACGCCATTCGCTTCCTTGGTGATTGTCCAAGTGTGAGACAGCCCTCAGATGGAAGTAATATTCTGTCACACACGTAATATCTGATAATTTGCCTTTACTTTCTGACTAGGGCTGTGACGTGATATCGTGGGACCTACGTTCGCTTAATTGAGACTCAAACGTCATCCAAAGGAGTTCTAGAATTTTCGTTCACTTTGATCGGCCAGTTTCCCTCCTAATTATTATATTGAATATTAAATTGGATTAAGATTATTACGATTTTGTCATGAAAGAAAGTTATTTTATATTCAGAGTTAAGAACTTTCATTGTATGTTGATGTAGCATTGGGATTTTGAATGATCCCTATTTGTTAGTGTTACGTGGAATTCAATGTGGAGGCCTTCATTCTTCACAGAAGACAGACCATTTTTTTGTGCTTGGAGAAGAAAGTTGTGTTCGGGAGCAGAGTGGATTTCGTGCGCTTATTTTTCGGTTTCGTGCGTCTCGAAAGGCTATTGCTATTTAAGGCTATTGTAATTTAAGGCCATCCTGATTTAAGGCTATCGTGAGTTAATGTTACCGTGAGCTGAGGTTACCGTGAGTTGAGGTTACCGTGAGTTGAGGTTACCGTGAGTTGAGGTTACCGTGAGTTAAGGTTACCTTGAGTTAAGTTTATTGTGATTGATTGACTTAGTGTAAGACAACCAGCAGAGTTGTACCCCTTTTGCATTTTAGTGCGGGTTTACCGCGAGTGTTGTGCCTCTCGTGCATCTTTGGTAGGACAACCGTGTGTGGTGTCCTTGTTTTTGTGTGGCCCATACTAGGCCTGATATTGGTGGTCGTGAGTGCCCCTTTATTTTTGTACGCGTAGGTACATTGTAGTTACGTTACCGATGAGTGCTTCCCTCTGTGGATCAACCTTCTTTCTCCGTGGTCTCATGGATAGGAATATCATACGTGCGTTATTTTTGTGTACATATTTGTTCTTGTGTCTTCCATACTTTAAATATTTTTATGTTCCAAAAGGCCATTCCTTAGCTCGACCTATTAATTTTTAGGTCCTTTCTATGATAATTTAGTCTTGGAATATATCGGCATTTTCAAGTCGATTCATTTATCAAACATTTGTAAATAAAGTTTTTTCGTTTTAAGTCGACGCATCTTCTATCCTTGGCTATAAACTTTTTGTGTTAAAGAATCTGGGCATGTCACTTGACCCCAGTTTGTGACATATTCCTTTAAGCGTTACAAGCGATACCCGAATGATTTCAACTTCGGTGAATTTCGTCGATATAGGATTAGATTCAGGAATAATTTAAAGCACGCTCGTAGCTCTTCTGATAACACTTCAGATTCTGGGCGCACGGTAGATGGTGCTGTTAGTCGGCTACAATGTTTGCATACAGCATATCTCTTATGACGTCAGACGGTAGCGTCAGATGTGAACAATATCGGCGTAATATTTAGTATATGAGTATATACTGGGGGGCTGCGCCCCCCAGACCCCCCCCCCAATTGATTGAAATTCAGGATCATCACAGGCTGGTCCCCCTGCAGTGATATCTCCCCCACGATCAGTCCCCTTGAATTTACTGGGGGTTTTTCTCCCCAACAGCTTTTTACTGGCAGAAAAACCTAACCTAATAGCAAACAATTCTTACTTTTATAGGTTTCTTGATTAGTTTATGCGCCTCTAAATAATCTAAAAGTTTTTCGCGATCATACAAAGAATTTGAATAACAAAGAAGCACATGGAGAGCACGAAAACACAATAACGAAAGAAAACATTTGCAAAACGGGTCCTATTTATAAGCTACGATGTTGCCAGTAAGAAGCTGTTTTCGTTCGCAGCAAACAAAAAATACGAAAACAAAACAAAAAACAATTAAAAGACATCAATAAAACCTTACCTAACTTAGAAAAAAACTATAAAGGAGCAGAGCGCAGATATTTAGTAAATAATAGACTAACAGTTACAAATCCCCAAAACAACAAAAAAATATAACGCAGTGATTGTCACATCTGACGCTACCGTCTGACGTCATAAGAGATATACTGTAGCCCAAAATTGTAGCCAACTAACAGCGCCATCTACCGTGCGCCTCGAATCTGAAGTATTACCACTCTTCTCTCCGTAAGGGGCACGACGATTTGCTTTCCTGGCCGCTGGGCTGACGAGACTCGGTACCCCTTCCGGCAACAGCTTAGCCTATTCTTCTTCTTATCCTGCTTGCTCACTTTCCATACAACCTCTCTCACAACTTTCTCTGGTCGGCCACTAATTTCACAGGGTAGACGCTGACCAGCTTCCTCTCATCCAACCATCCTGGATCGGGGTTGAAGTGGGAGGGGACAAAGCCGCCTCACCCCTGAGCTGCGGTTTGGGTTGTTGGGTTTTTAACAACCTACTTCACACCAACCCTCATCTTCCTCACATACCATTTCTCAATCCTTTCACTATCTATCAATATTACGTCTAGCCCAAGGTGGAGCCAACATGCCGAAGGGCTGCCTGGCCACTGGGCAGGAGGTCTTTTCCTAAATGGCGGCAGCTGGCTCTACTGGCCCCGTACTCACCCCTTGCAGAGCGAGCTACTGCATCGGGGGATTATCGTATGCGTCCCGTGATACAAACAGGGTCACCATGCCTGAAGATGCTAATAAAAAACTTTCCAATTCCCCTTTACCGCAGTTGGGGCCGCCCTTGGGTAGCTCCACAATAGAAAAGGAGGTCCCCATCACCCCTTTGTGCTTTTTCAGAAGATCCTTTAAACTTCTTTTACCGGAGAGGAGACTTACTCCTCTGCTAGACCTACGGTTGCCGCCTGAGAGCCTGCCCCGGCAGTGCTTGGGGCAGGGGCATTTCAGGAAATGATTGATTCCTCTGTCACAGCCTAGGAGTATAGGTGGTAAATGAGGCCGTTGAGTTCTTCGGCAACCTCATCGCCGTGGGCCTAACTACTATTCCTAAAACGACTAGACGTTTTGCACGCCGACGACTTGTGTGGTGATGTCGTGGAAATCCGCCGCCTAGTCTTTCCTTGTAGAGGCGGAGAACCCTTCAACGACAGGTTAAAATTAAATGAGTTGCGTTTCGCTCTCGCTTCGTGCGCGGACACCACCCCTGGTCGAGATGTTTCCCGTACGGAATGATTTGACACGTTGGTGAGCGAGGCATAGCCATTCTGTTAGATTTCTTCAACAGGATCTGGGTAGAGGGTATCCTCAAAGACTCCTGGTGAATTGCTACTGTGCTCCCTTTTCGTAAACTGGGGAGAGATCACTCTCTAGCCTAGCAGGCTTCTGCCCAATTACCCTAACCTCCTTCTTATGCAAAATGATGGAAAATTGGTAAATATTAGATTAACCTTTTTTCTGGACAGCGGAGGTCACCTGGCTTCTGTACAGTGCGGTTTCCTCAAGTTCCACTCCACTTCGGATGCTCTGATCTGACGAAAAAAAAACTTCTGCGAGCACTTCCTTTGTAGACAGCACTACGCCACGGTGTTTTTCGACCTGTAGGATGGCTATGATACCGCATGGCGATACGGTATCATGGAGAATGCTCCCGCCGATGGGGGTGAAGGGACGCCTCCCTTTCTTTATATCTCAATTCTTGCGAGATCGTCGATTCACCGTAGGGATGTGGAGAGCCCTCTACGGCCCAATAGAGCAGGAAGAGGGGCCCCCGCAGGTAAGTGTCCTTAGTGTCATACTCTTTGCCCTAAAGTTCAACGGCATATCTCGGTGTTGCCATAAGGTGTTCTCGCTACTCACTGCATCTACGACCTTTCGATCTCTTTTGGCGCGGCCCAAATGCCAACTCTGGAGCTTCGACTCTAACAGGCATTGAACCACCTCTTTCGCTATGCCGAAGCGCACAGGCTTCGGTTTTCCTTGGCCAAATCTAAAATGGTGCAATTCTGCCGCCATCCACGGTTCCACCCTGACCCAGTCTTGTTTCTAAATGGGGTTCACCTGGAAGTGGTGGACTCGCACCGTTTCCTTGGTCTTGTATTTGACCGACGCCTCACCTGGGAGGCTCATATTCGCAGCCTTAGGGTTTATTGTACCTACAACACGGGTATTCTTCGTTCTGTGACGTTAAGCACCTGGGGCGCTGTTAGGGCTAGTGCATTACTTTTATATCGATCCTTTGTTCGTTCGAAGTTCGACTACGGATGCGAGTTTTATGCATCCGCAGCTGATCATGTATTGCAGAAGGTGGACTCGATTCACCACACCGGCCTTTGCCTAGCAATCTGTGCTTTCGACACGTCACCCATTGAGAGCCTACTTGTCTAAGCTGGAGAGATACCACTGGCTCTGCGCCGTACGTAGTGCATTATTCGCCTGTACGCGCGCCCCCATCACTCGCCAAAAGTTCTCACTGCATCCGCCGCTCATCTCGACGGTGCCTATGCCGCCGAGAGGCACCAGACATACTCTAAGCCCTTTGAGTTTAGGGCTAGTAAACTCATTCAAGAGCTTATTATAGCTCTCTGGCAAGTGGCACCCCTGGTTCTGCCCAGGACGCCACACTGGAGGGTACCACCTTTGACTATTTATCACCACACCTCTCCTCTCAAAGCTTCTAGAGCGCCGGGAGTATTGCGTTCAGCCATTTTGGATCACACTTCGTGTCATGCTGGAACCGTGCCAGTGTGTTCGGATGGCTCCGAGTCTCAAAAGGGGGTCGGTTTACACGCCGTATCCCCTCTGTCATGCGCTGCATCTCTCTTCACGGCCGAGCTGGTTGGATTACACCACTCGGTACGGGTGATAATGCGACGTACCCGGTTCGGAGACCGGATTGTAATGTATAGCGACTCACAAAGCTCCCTGAGTGTCCTTTGAGCGTTGGAATCTCTTCATCCCTGGATCGTGATATCCCTGACGCCACCGTTTTGGTGAACTGGGCGGATGTCGAGATTATCTTCTGGTAGATTCCTGGTCATGTAGGACTTGCGCGGAATGAGAGCGCCGATGAGAATGCCAATGAGTTCGCGAGGAGTGGGCGACCAGATTAGCGTTTCGCTCTTCCTCTCACCGATTACATTGCAGGAATATGGGCAGCTCTCCGGGCTGCTCCGGAAATAAGATGAGAGAGGGTCGAAGGGAACTTAAAGTTGCGTGACATTGCGCCGCGACTATTCCCATGGACCTACCTTCCGATGCCACAACGGCTTCAGGCTGCTTTCAGTCGTCTCCGAATTGGGCTAACTCGCGAGAAAGACCGCCATTTGATTGAGCGCTCGCCTGCGCCTTATTGTTATGACTGAGTTTTCCCCTAAGCTGTTCAGCGCATTCTTCCTGAATGTCAAGGTCTGGGTGATCTTTGCGCATGTTACCTGTGCCAGTACCGGCAGGAGTGGGGTCTCTATCGCTTGTATCTTGTACTCGAGACTGGTTCGTGCGCACAAACATGTGGATTATACAACTTTTTAGAGGAGGCTGGCCGCCTCTAGTTTATTTGATTGTTTTTTGTAGGTCGCATGGAGGCTGGCCTACTCCCGACGCTGGAGCGCGCTTCCTTGATGTTGCCTTTTTGCTTTTTTTGCTTTTTTGCTTGTTATTTTTCAGTATTTGTTCTATTTTATCTTTGTTATTTGTTATTTATATATTATTTTTTATAGTATAGCCTAGTAATAGTAATAGGCTGCCGTGACTACGGCTACTTATGCCAAAGTAGGCAGTCGCGAAATGGGCTCCTAAAATTTTTAAAAAACAAAAACGCAGCTCCAATTGGCAGACATAATGATCTTCACTTAACGAGAAGACCTTTCTTGGACTGATGTAGGAGAGAGTAAAAAAGGAATCGGGGAAAGTTCTCTCATGACCCTCCTTTTGGCCTTCAGGCGGACGGGATCGCAATCTCAAACCCTTGTTTATGGCAGTATCCTTAATGCGCGCTTTTTCCGCATTATCTAGAAATAATATAGTTATTTCAGCATTTAAAGCGCGTTCTGGGCTCAATGAAGGCCACCAACTTGACTTACTGTCCAGATTTGGGGAACCTTTTAACTATCTGTTTAAACTATATTAGCTCCTCCCTGCCCACAATTTGTGCGCAAATACTGCCTATAACCTGAACGATATCCCTTATGCAATCTTTTGACACCTGGGTGAGCAAGGCATTGCATTTATGTTGGCCTTGTTCAACAGGATGTGGATGAAGGGTATATTTTCAGATTCCTAACAAATGGCTACTTTACTTGCTTTTCGCAAGATACGGAGAGATTACTCTATCCGAGACGATTTCCGCACAATACCTTTAACTTCCTGTATGTACATGTTGATGCAGAAATTGGTTACCATTAGCCTAGCTTATTTTCTGGACAACATGGGTCACCTTTCTCCTGCACAGTGCAGCTTTCGCAAGTTTCACTACACACGTAATAATCTGCTTCGACTGAAAAATTACGACACCTTCCTTTGAGGACAGCAGTTCGCAACAGTTTTTTTTTATCTGAAGAAGGTCTAAGATATGAGCTGTATTATATAAACCCTCCAGGACATAGGAACCAGTGTTTTATGCGAGATCGTTAATTCCGCGTAGGGGTGAGGGAAACGCTGCCCGGTCAAATATAAGTTAAAGAGGGCGTTTCGTAGGAAATATTCCTTAGAATCACTCCCTTTACGTTAAATATCAACGGTAGAAGCTGGATACTGTCAGAATAGGTTGTCGCTTCCTTCTGGTTAGACAACCTTTCGATCTCTTTTCTCTGTGGAATAGATGTCTATCATTGAGCATCGACTCCACCATTCCCTGAACTGCATCTCATGCTATGCCAAAGTGCAGAGGTTCATGTTTTCTTTGTTCAAAAATGTGGCAGAACACTTCTGACGCCATCCACGGCTTCTCCAAACAAAGATTTAAACCTAAAGGATGCTCATCTGGATCTGGTAGATTCGCACCGTTTCCTTGGTCTTGTTTTTTTAACCGACACTATTTTGGTAGAGCGTACATTCTTACTCTTAGTGTCTCCTCTACCTGCACCATGAACATTCTTCGTTCTGTTGTGTTCACCACTTGAGTGCTTATAGAGCTACTCTTCTAGCGTTCCTTTGCTTGTTCTAAGTTAGACTATGGAGCAAATTCTACGCATCCGCAGCTAGGCATGAATTGCGTAAGCTGGACTCGATTGAGATTACTGACCTGCGTTTGTTAAGCGAATCCTTCCGCATATCACTTATAGAGAGCTTCCTTATCAAAACTGGGGAGATGCTGCTTCCTTTAAGCCATACATAGTGTATTATGCGTTTGTAAGCGTAAGCCCAGAAACTCCCTAGGTCGATATCGGCTCTCATTTTTATTACGGCCTATCTCGACGATACCTATACTTCCGTAAATCACAAATATTGCGTCTATTTTTTGGACTTTATGTCAATAAAACTCCATCAAAAATTTAAAATACCTCACGCCTAGGTAGTCTTGCTAGTTCTTCCCATCTTTCCAATACGCTGCCCTGGAGAACATTACATCTGAAAGTTTTCTCAACGACTCTCTCCTAAAGCTTCTACAGTGCCGTGATTAATGCTTTCGAATTTCACTAAGAACACAATGTATCAAGCTGATTCCGTGTCAATAAACCATTCGGTACTGAAAATTACGCGTCGTGACCAATTAGTAGACCAGATGGAGATTTATAGAGACTCAGAGAACGCACTGAGCGCTCTCAATGTTTGTAGTATCCATGGTGATACGGCTCCCGCGAGCCGGGAAAATGTCGAGATTGTCATCTGTTGAGTTCCTAGACATGTAAGAATTGCAGAAAAATGGCAGCGCTGATAAGGAAACCAAATAGTATGCAAGGAATGGGCAATTACACACACCGCAATACATCTTGAGAACTACCCATGCTATTATCACTCAGGTATCTGACATCTTTTCTGGGTGATAAGAAACGCTAGTGCAGCAGCTGAGCCATTCAATGTCTTGATGTACGTAATTAAAGGATGGTGTGTTAGTGAACCCCGACTTTTAGTGCCCTTGATTATGTGAATCTTTGTTGGGGTCTGTTTATCTTCAACCAAATTATTACTATGGTTGTTTCTTTACTTTCGAAGGAGGAAAAGGCCCATATCATGGCCTGGAAGCAGAAGAATATCTCCATAAAGGAAATCTGTGCTCGTTCTGGCAGAGGCACAAAAATACCGTTATGTGTCTGCTTGCTGCATCATGCCGAACGTTGTTCAGTCCCATAAACCTATCACTGGATGGCCGAAGAAAACTTTTAAGGCTACTAACAACTTACTACGAAGTGACGTTACCAATAACCCAAGTATGGCAGCCACACAGCTAAAAGAAAAACTCACTCTAAGCTGCTGGAACACGTCGCAGTTTTTTTTAGCGAAATATGTACTTTGTTGGTATGCGAGTCCTAAGATTTTTTCGGTGACTATAGACTACACATTTTCTCTACCCAACTCTTACTACTTGCCAGGAGTAAGGGCACCTCTTCAGGATACATGTAAAGAATGTTGGATATGGCAGACGGAATTCTAAAGTTGCGTGCTATTGCGCCTTCCAACGCCTCAACGGCTTCTGTTCATTTTTCTGTTGCCTCCGAATTTGATACATTCGCGTAATTTACCGGCATTTGATCGAGCTTTTTCCTTACACCTTATTACAACGAGTGTTCGGTGCCTCAGACTGCCCATTATTGTTGAATGTCCCACGCTGGGGGATCTTCTCTCTCGTTACATGTCCCGGTACCGTGACGATCTTTGTTTGCTACTAGCGTTTTTCCCTGGTCTTTGTGACACCTACTCGTCCACTCTCGACTGTTGACCTATCAAGTTTGGGGAGGAGGAAGGTGTCATCCATAGTATTCAGCTTACGGGAGTTGGGTGCTTGTTCAGTCCCCTCCAGATTCCCTCCGGTCACTGACGGTGTCATTGTATTTTCTTTCTTGTGTTGTGTTAGACTTTTGTTTTTGTTCTTGTAGCTTTGTTTTGTATGTTTTTTTTATTTAAATTAACCTAAAAAAATCTGGATAATAATTTTGGTGGCTATGCCCCTGCTGACAGTCGACAGATGAGTGTATATATTTGTTAAAAAAGCTAGAAAGGTGTAGGTAGGGTGATGTTATGGTAGTGGTGAAAGGTGTAGGTGAGCGGTGGTATAATATTAGTGGTGATAGGTATGAGTATGTGAGTTATCGTGTCTATTAGTGATGGAAGATATTAATAAGTGGTTGTGCAATGGTATATGAAGTAGATAAAAGTGAGTGTTCGTGTAAATGTAAAGGTAGTCTCGATAGTTGTGGTCCTGCAATGTAGCGATAGGTGTTGAAGTGGTCGTGTATTGGGAGGGGTGCTGGATAGCTATATATGAGTGGTATGAGTGGTAACTTTTTCTAGTGCCAATCTGGTGACTCTCTACAAGGGCACTAGTCACCGAATTTTGGTACCGCCTAATGCAAGGCTAGATTAAAACAAATACACAAAAAACTCAAACACAAACTCATGGCAAAAAACAAACAAAATCAAGACAGAAGCAGAAAAAAGAAGGAGAAGAAAGCACGCTCCCGGGTTGAGGTGAGGCCCTCCTCCCTCCGGCTCTAGAGTATGCGACCAACTCCAAAGAGAGTCACGTTAAATTAAGGAGGCAGGACTATACCAAGAAGTCAAATAATCAACACGTTTGTGTGCATGAACCACACCCAAATACGAGGGGGAAGGGGTAGTGACTTCGCTCGTCCCGGTAGCGGCATAGGTAACGTGCGCAAAATTCACCTAGACTGGGACATTCAATAAGACTGCCGAACAGTCTGGGGGACAACGCAGTCGTCGCAGTAAGGTGTAAGGGAGCGCTCCATCCAATGGCGGAGCGTCCCGCGAGTGAGGTGAGTGGGGATATAATGTTAGGAGTTATAAGAGTAGGGGAGGCCCCCGTTCCACTATTAGCCAATGTATTAGTATAGGTGCAGATAACAGATCATTGGGGCAATTGTGTATGACACGTGTATGTTTACCGTTTGGATGTGTTTGGATCAATTGACATTTATGGGTCTCCTCCCTTATTATGGTTTTTAAGTTTGCCTGTTACATCCTTATTAGTTTAGGATATGGAAGGTGAACAGGGATCAACATGTAGATAAGCACAACTTATCCCTAACCTAAACTAATTAAGATTACTATACAGACACTTAACAGTCATAAATAGGTAGAAGACTCATCAAAGTTAACTGATCCTTCCGTTTTTCCAAGAAGCTGAATTACGCTACTCATGTCTTGGTCGGACAGTCCCAGCAACAGAGTGCTGAACATCAGAATGATACTTACAAGTCTCAAATAAAGATGTCTATTGAACAAGTTGATTACCACTTGGTCTACAACCATGGCTAAAGGCTTGGTCACTGAACATTTAGGCATTAAATCACTCATTTTCTAAATTCACTGATGTTACAAACTCTATCCACGACTGTACATATGGTATACC
This sequence comes from Ceratothoa steindachneri, assembly GCA_963969495.1. NCBI lineage: Eukaryota > Metazoa > Arthropoda > Malacostraca > Isopoda > Cymothoidae > Ceratothoa > Ceratothoa steindachneri. The sequence continues at coordinate 26,096,501 of OZ018323.1, forward strand.
AATAATTACATTTGTTTTACCTTTATTCCATTGGAAAATTGCGCTTAAGTAGTACAAGAGCATCAACGACGACATCCGTATCATTTAGTGCATGCACTTTTAAATTCATTTCCTAGAGAGCCTTCGAAGCGAATGAGGGAATATAATAAAATAGGATGAAATCAATTACTTCGTTGATCTCGGTTTTAGCCAAGTAATCGCATCGCGCCCTCCCGACCCTAGCGCCCTAAGAGAAACTGGTTCCCTCTCCTAAGTCGTCATTTGTACAGTACCCGCAGTTTTATACCATGCGGTCTTATATGCCTACAGGAAGATACTTGGCCCTATATCATCCACTATTTTCACTTCGTCTACCTCCTACTTCAAATATCTTCGCTGGATTTGCGCTTTAAATTTGAAGAAAAAACAACTATTGCTTATAAGCTTCTTTATTGACATAAAAAAACTTAAAACTAACTTAATAAACAGCAGTGAACTATCTTAATGAGTTTGGTTAACTTGGTGTACCGATAGAAAGAAGTCGAGTTTAACTAAAATACCAGCAAGCAGACAAAGTTAGCGAGATTGGAAACAAGGCAGGGGAATTGGCACACCATAGCTTTTATGACGAGTTAGAATTTGCTCGATTTTATAGAACAGTAGATGCGTATGGGTCAAAAGTTTATTCACTCAAGATTTTAACTAAAGTAATCTTTGACGAGTATTCGAAGTTAGTGGCAAATATTTTATAGTTCGGAGAGCGGTTTCACGAGTGATTAATCAGAATAAGGCAAGTGTGTTTTAAAGATTGATTAAAAAATGCATTTATAGCATTAAAAAAGGCTTGGTCACTATTCGCGAACAAGCAATTTAAAAGGGAGACCAGTTTGTTCATGGAAATAAGTCCCTATGTCACACTTTTAAAATGCGAAATAATAAAAGGAGTAGCGTGGGATTCCGAAGAATTCATTGCTTTCTTTTTAATTCCTTTCCCTATGTAATATTCGCTCATGTAATATTTTACTAATTAATACTCTTCCCTCAGCAGAAAAGTTTCAAAGTTTTATGTTTTCTTTTTGTGTGTTGTGGTTCTTTTTTTAAATTCATCTTCTTGTGTAATATTTCTGCTCATTTAAAATTTACTAATAAATTTTCTTCCTACCATTTTACGGTGTGTTCTCTTTTTTTCCTCCCAAGCAGAATTACTCGGCGTAAACGCAACAACTAAAATGCCGCTGCAGATGCGAGTTTGTGTTGTGTGCACAAGCAATTTTTTTCTTGATAACTTTCAGGACAGTTCACGCATTGTCTTTGCTGTACGAACCAACGCCACCTTGAAGTCAAACTTCACCTATAGCAAGAAGTAGCGCTCCTTTCTGCTAAGATTGATGAAGTGATTGGCAGGACAGCAGGCAACAAGCTTGCCTCTACAAGGGAAGAGCGACAAGAAGTGGCTGTACTAGCACTTATTCAACCTGACTATCTTTTGAACTGGTAATTCGAGTTGGCGCCGCAGACCCCCAATCGAGAGACTAACGATAGTTACAGCAAATAGTTACTCAGTTTTAGCTTCTCTGCAGGATGAAGACTAGGATGAAGTTCGTCTTTTTCGGCGATTCAATTGGGCGGAACCAAGACGATAATGCTATCCGGATGCAAAGGACGTTATTAAAAATACCCGGTTGATCGAGCATAAGGCGATTAATAATATTTTTCTATTAGGTCGGAGGAACTGCTTGCACGACTTAGGTTGCAATTGAAAAAACCTAGAGCCTAAAGCTGTAAAATTATCCTTTCAGGAGCATTACCGCGAGTGGGTTCTAGTAGCAGCTTCCTTTGGAGTGATTCGTACATCAATGTGTTAAAATGTTCTTTGACAGGAAGAAGTAGTACATTTAGTTAAGTTGGGTGATCATTTCTACCCAACGATACGACCTGTTTATGCCAGATTGATTGCATGTAAACAGAGGTTTGGCAGGCTTCTACTCGTAGGTAGTTCCTTACGCTTTTTCTGATAGGTCAGTGTTGGCCTCAATGTCAATAGCACTTTTTTTCACACAGACTCAGCGAACCGAGTATAGGCAGCATAATTAAACTTTATCACCAGCCACACGAAATAAAAAAAATTAGGTGTCTTATCTTTCAATGCATAGAGTAATAGAAATAAATTCAATGATCTTGCAGATCTCACAGCTATTGAAATGTTAGACCATTTTGCAATAACTGAATCTTGGTTAAATTTAAGTGGTAAAAGACTTCATAGGTGAATATAATTTAAATGTTTATAAAATTTAATTAGATATGGATAATAGTAGAGAGAGTGGGGTTATCTTGTAGGCGAGAGAGAATAGCTTAGGATACCGTTACTCTAGGTAATATGGATAATTTAGTAGTCTCTATAGCTACCAAAAAACAATTTTAACTTTGCAGTAGTATATATTCGTATGTAGATCTCCCCCACAAGTAAAGCTAACAAACTTGTTATTTTCTGGAGAATGTTTCTAGCGTTTGAGAGTCATATGCAGCGATTTCAACTTTCTAACTGTAGATTTTACTGATAAAATATCTGATAACGAAGAAAAGCGATCGGTGGATTTTTACGTGAAAATTATCTCATGTGTTTCTATCGGCGAACATATAGACAAAAGTGACCAAAATGCTATTTTATTTACTTACAAACAATGTTTCAAATAAAACACCGAAGTAGTAACATTCCTTATTGTACACAGGCAAATTTCGATGTTTTTTTCTTACTAAGATGGGGCAAGTCAAATAAGAGAAAGCCCTCAATATGAATAGTATCACTGCGATGGACAACTTTTAGAAAACATTTATTAAGTACGATAACGATTGCGTTCCAACAATAGATGCTCACTATGGATCCCGAATATCGTAAAGTTTGCTAAGTGAGAAAGACACCGCCATTGTTACTTGCCAAAAGAAAATAGCAAAAAAAATAAACTGCTGAAATTATCTTTATTGTATGGACCGAGTACAAAGTGAATTAAAAAAGCAAAAAAAAATCCGAAAGTAATCCTCCATAACCCTATATTTGAAGAACAAGATTTTTTTTAAATTTGAATAAGATTTTTTCTTTTAGTTCGGTTGTCACCTAAGTAGATTTAATTTTTTTATCAAAGTTATTTCTAATAATCATCACTCCTCATCACTAACTCTATAATTTAAGAGGGGGATTTTTTTTGAGTATTTGAATAATAATTTCATCTCAGTTTGGTTATGACTTATGTTTTTTTATCAAAGTTATTTCTAATAATTCTTTTATAATATAAAAAAATGGTGAAGTTCAGAAATAAATATAAGTATCGAAATTTTGTGAATTTTTTAAAACCCAAAGAATTACAAATGAAGTTTAGAAAATTTATTTTTATATATCTTCTTCTATAACTATATTTTAGCAACGTGATATTTTAAAAGGGGGGAAAATTTAGTTTAGAGTTCTTTTTTAAAATTATTATAATTGGCGAAGTTCATAAAATTTATAAAAATTTAACCATGGCTGCTTTTTTTTAGATTTTAAATTTTAATCTTAGTTGCGAAGCGCAAGCTCTCCCATCCCCTTAGGGGGGAGTGGCGAAGCCATTGCCAGGTTCCTTTATAATATAAAAAAATAAAATGGTGAAGTTCAGAAATACATATAAGTATCGAATATTTGTGATTTTTTTAAAATTAAAAGAATTAAAATTTTGGCATGGAAATTATTAGAGCCAATTTAGATGGAGAAAAAAAAGAATCATGATAGGCCGTAGGACACAGCCTGAAAGTCTGCCAGCGAAGTGCAATCTCCTTCTGTAAGGAAGAATGACGAAGCTGCTCATCTTGTCTTTCTGTAAAGATAACACCAAACAGCTAGTTAGTGACACAAGAATAAAAGAATTTCTGATGCGTTTTCGCTAGAAGGCTTCAAACACATTCCGTGTTTTTCCCAATGAAATTGATCTTAATGAAGAAAACATACTTTCTAATTTTAGATACACACTGATTGAATTCTCAAATTATACACACAAATTAAAAAGTACGAAATTTCTCTACCTAGATAAAGTTGATCAAAGGCATATAAAGGAGCTAAAATCAAGATTATAGCACCACTCACCAAAATTTTTAACAAATTCTTAAAATACGGCATTGTTCCCATTACACCAAATTTTAAAAAGGGGGAAAAGACTGATTCCACAAATTATAGATGTATTAGTTTGACGTTGGCTGTGGAGAATCGTTTGGAATCAATTGTGAAAGACAAAATCGTGAATCATTGAGAAACACAATTTTATTAAGGATAGCTAATGCGAATTCAGAAGACGTCCTCTTGTTTAACGAATTTGTTATATTTTTTCACGATATGATAGAAAAATATGATCGTCATAAAGCCGGAAACATTATTTTGATTTTAAAAAAAGGAGTTTGATTCGGTTTTCCATAAGAGGCTTTTTAGAAAGTCTCTTATTGCGATCGATCGAGAACTGGTTTAAATACCGTAGACAAAGCGTGATGATAAATGAGAATCTTCTGAGTGGGTCAAAGTTACTTGCGGTGTACCTCAGAGATAGATCATGGGTTCCATATTATTCGTTATCTTAGTAAACAACTTAGATTCAAGACTATTAAGCAAGATCTTTACATTCGCGGACGATACTAAAGTAGGTGATATAACGAAACACGATCAGATCGAGAGGAAATACAGAAAGAATTAAACGAGATATTTAATTGTTTGGCTATATGGAAGGTCAAATTGAATTTTCCTAAGTGCAAACTTAGGCATATATGCTCTTGAAATGAAAACTTTGATTACACGTTAGGCTTTTAGTGATTACCGGTCCATCTAGCCTGGGGGCTTCTACCGGCGGGGGTGAGAAGCGGGTTCATTCCCCGCCCTCCTCTCCAAAAAAGAAAAGGACGAAAAAGACCAAAAAGACGAAGAAGACTCGGGGCTCCTCTCCATCCGCGGGGGCTACGGGGAAGGATTTGGTCTGCTGCCACTTTGGCAAGCGACCAAGCCAAGATCGGCACATCCGGTTCCTCTGCCCCCCCGGGTACGGAGCTCCTGACGATGACAAAGACCAAAAGTGCACAGGGCGGAGCCTCGATGACATCGGGGCCCCTCATTCAGAGGTTACCTGGCGTTTTCGAGCCCGCTGGCTTCAAACGCTTCCTCGTTATTCGCTCCACTGATGGCACCATGTTGTCCAAGGGCAACATGATCCTTCAGAGGAGAGGATTAGCTAGTGCAATTGGTAAAGAGCCGAAGGGAACCCGTCTCTCGGACGGGAGCCTTCTGGCAAATGCGGCTAATCCCGCCGAGGCGGCCAAGATAAGTGCTCTTCGGACACTTCATGGCACCCCGGTGAGTGGGACGCCGCACTCTACCATGAACTTTGTGAAAGGAGTAGTTTATGCGAGGGAACTCGTTGACTACTCCATTGAGGACATCACCCTAGAGCTGGCCGACCATGGGGCGGTCAAGGTTGAACGTGTGATGAGAAAACAGGGAGGGGCCTCGAGACCCACCCCTACACTCTTCGTCACGTTCGACTGTAACAAGCTCCCTGAGTCGGTGCGTGCCGGTTGGTACCGCTACCGCGTGAAAGCATTCGCGCCACTGCCGCGGCGGTGCTATTACTGTCACCGCTTCGGCCATACGAATCGCTCATGTAGACGTGCAAAGTCGGGGTCACCCGAAGTCTGTGTAAATTGCTCCAAGGTCGCACACGATAAGTCCAAATCGCGTGTGGCCAAGTGTGTCAATTGCGGAGAGCCACACCCTGCTTCTTCGAAGCAATGTGGTGCATATCTCCTTGAAAAAGAAATCCTGGCCGTTCAGGCCCAGGATCGACTCTCATTCCGCGAGGCAAAGGACTTGGTCCTGGCGCCCCCAGCTCTGCCTGGCAAGGCATATGCCTCAATAGTTAGAAAGGCACCCTCTGCTCCTGGCCCATCCAGGCCAACGAGCACGGTTGTTTCCGCGCCCATTTGGAGCCCTTCTGCGGGCTCTACCCAACCTGGGCGCTCCCCTGGAAAAGCTGGCGGCAAAAAGGGTTCATACCCTGCCGCAGCTAAAACCAGGGCTTCCCTCTCTTCCCCAAGCGTGACCGTTTCCCGTAAGGCGGAACGGCCACGCGCCTCCACCGAGTCATTAGACTCACAGGAGGCAACATCCCTGAAGATGGTCGCTAGGCCATATTCCGGGGTTTCTAAAGCTGTTCCCCGAAAAGAGGACAGCAACAAAGGAGCTTCGGCCCCTTTGCCCACGCCCCGAGGTGAAGCGAGTGGCTCGGAGACGGTGGTTCCTCGAAAACAGGACCCCCCGCCTCCGAAGCTGCAACGCCCGCCTAAGGTTTCGAGGCGGAGGAAGGAAAAGACTCGCATGGCGAGCCCAACCTCACCCAGTAAGTCCTCGAAGGTGACAGCACCTTCAGCGCTTTGTCCGGCCAACAGCGCCCGGGGTTCTGCCCCCGGGAAGCATACGGCCATTCCCGTGAGGGTCTTCAATTCGAGGATGGCCCCCGCGTCTCCTCCAAACTAGGCCTGGAGGGCATATTCCTTCAATGGAATTGCCGTGGATTCCGGGCCAACTGGGAGGAGCTGCGGAAGCTCGTCTCGTCCCGTTCCCCGTTAGCTATTTTTTTTGCAGGAGACCATGCTAGGCGCGTGCCCACTGCCCGCCCTCCCGGGGTATAAGGGTCTTGAAACCCTACCCCTGCGGGATGGCCGGGCTGGGGGATGCGCAGTTTACACCAGCATGATATCTCCGTTCTTCCTTTCTCTTTAGATACCTCCTTCCAGGCAGTGGCTGTGCAGCTGCACCTGGATAGGAGATATACTATCATTTCTGCGTACATTCCACCGTCAGCTGACTTCGACGCGGGGGACTTCCGCCGCGTCGTGGCACGGTTGCCAAGGCCCTATCTCTTGCTTGGAGATCTGAACGGCAGGCATCCTCTCTGGGGAGATTACTCCATAAATCCCAGGGGACAAGTCCTTGCCGATCTGATCGAAGAGCTTGAGATGGGTGTCCTAAACGTGGATGAGTTTACGCATCACTGTCCGAGAACCGCTTCATTTTCTTGCCTTGACCTATCTTTGTGCTCTTCGGATGCACAGCCTGATTGTGATTGGGGGGTGGTCGATGACCTTCATGGTAGTGATCACTTTCCCATTCAAATATCATTTTCAGGGCAACTGTGCCTCAGAGACCACCTCGGTGGTGCTTGGCACATGCGTGGTGGCCTGCATTTCAGGAAATGACTGAATTCTCTACCTCAGTCGAGGAGTTTAGGTCGGTAGATGAGGCCGTTGAGTTCTTCTCCGGCAACCTCATCGCCGTGGGCCTGACTACTATTCCTAGGACGTCTGGCCGTTTTGCACGCCGACCACTCCTATGGTGGTCGGCCGAGTGTGAGACGGCCCTCAAACAAAAGCGTTATGCCTACATGCGCTATAAGCGCCGCCCGAACGATTTCACTGTCGCTGAATTTCGTCGGGCTAGGGCTAGGTTCCGGTATATTTCGAAGCACGCCCGCCGCTCTTCTTGGCGGGCATACGTGTCTTCACTTAACGGGAAGACCCCTTTAGCTGAGGTGTGGAAGCGAGTCAAAAGGATTCGGAACAAGTTCTCGCACGACCCCCCTCCCGTTCTCCAGGAGAATGGGACCGCAATCTCGGACCCCGCGTCCGTGGCGGAATCCTTAGCGACCGCTTTTTCCGCATTCTCTAGCCGGGATGCTGCTCCGCCAGCATTCAATGCACGTCGTGATGTCGCGGAAGGCCACCGGCTGGACTTTACCTGTAGAGGCGGAGAACCCTTCAACGACAATTTTACTCTGAGTGAGTTGCGTTCCGCTCTCGCTTCGTGCGCGGACACCGCCCATGGTCCGGAGGATGTCCCGTATGCCATGCTTCGACACTTGGGTGAGCGAGGCATGGCCTTTCTGTTAGATTTGTTCAACAGGATCTGGGTGGAAGGTCTTCTCCCAGACTCCTGGCGAATCGCTACTGTGCTCGCCTTTCGCAAACCGGGGAGAGATCACTCTACTCCGACCGGTTTCCGCCCAATCTCTCTAACCTCTTGCGTGTGCAAGTTGATGGAGAAATTGGTAAATGTTAGATTAGCCTATTTCCTGGACAGCGGAGGCCATCTGTCTTCTGCACAGTGCAGCTTCCGTAAGTTCCACTCCACGTCGGATGCTCTGCTCCGACTGGAAAATGCCGTCTGCGAGGCTTTCCTTCGTAGACAGCACTACGCCACGGTGTTTTTTGATCTGGAGAAGGCCTATGATACCGCATGGCGATACGGTATCATGAAGACTATTCACATGATGGGGGTGAGGGTACGCCTCCCAATGTTTATATCTGAATTTTTGCGAGATCGTCGATTCCGCGTACGGATGGGGGGAGCCCTCTCCGGCCCAAAGGAGCAGGAAGAGGGTGTCCCGCAGGGAAGTGTCCTCAGTGTCACACTCTTTACCCCAAGCATCAACAGCATCACCTCGGTGCTGTCGGAAGATGTTCTCGCTACGCTCTACGTGGACGACCTTTCGATCTCTTTTGGCGCGGCCCAGATGCCAACTCTGGAGCGTCGACTCCAACAGGCATTGAACCGCGTCTCTCGCTATGCCGAAGAGCACAGGTTTCAGTTTTGTTTGGCCGAGACTAAGGTGGTGCACTTCTTCCGCCATCCACGGCTTCACCCCGACCCAGATTTGTTTCTTAATGGGGTGCGCCTGGATGTGGTTGAGTCGCACCGTTTCCTTGGTCTTGTATTCGACCGACGCCTCACCTGGGAGGCTCATATTCGCAGCCTTAGGGTCTGTTGTACCCGCGCCATGGACATTCTCCGTTCCGTGACGTTCAGCGCTTAGGGCGCTGATAGGGCTAGGGCCTTACTTTTTTATCGATCCTTTGTTCGCTCAAAGCTCGACTACGGATGCGAGTTTTATGCATCCGCAGCCGAGCGTTTATTGCGGAAGGTGGATTCGATCCACCACACCGGCCTTCGCCTTGCGACCGGTGCCTTCTGCACTTTCCCCATTGAGAGCCTGTTGGTCGATGCTAAAGTGATGCCACTCGCTCTACGCCGCGTGCAGTGCATCACTCGCCTGTACTAGCGAGCCCGGTGCCTCCTTCAGTCGCCAACAGCTCTCACTGCATCCGCAGCTGATCTCGATGGTGCCTATGCCACCGAGAGACGCCAGTCATACCCTAAGCCCTTTGGGTTTAGGGCCAGGAAACTCCTTCGAGAGGTAGATATAGCTCTCGGGCCGTTGGCGCCCCTGGTTTTGCCCAGGACGCCACCCTGGAGGGTACCACATTTGGCTATTTGTCGCCACGCCTCTGCTCCCAAAGCTTGTACTGCGCCGGGAGTATTGCGTTCGACCTTTATGGAGCACACATCGTGTCACGCTGGAACCATGCCAGTGTATACGGATGGCTCCAAGTCCCAAGAGGGGGTCGGCTTCCACGCCGTATTCCCTCTGTTTGAAGTCAGCGGGGCTCTACCAGGCGCTGCGTCTTTCTTCACGGCCGAGCTGGTGGCAATACACCACTCGGTACGGGATTTTACGCAACGTGCCCGGTTCGGAGACCGGATTGTGATCTATAGCGACTCACAAAGCGCCCTGAGTGCTCTCGGGGCATTGGAATCTCCGCATCCCCTGGTTCGCGAAATCCGCGACGCCACGGTTTTGGCGAGCCGGGCAGATGTCGAGATTATCTTCTGCTGGGTTCCTGGACATGTAGGAATTGCGGGGAATGAGCGCGCCGATCAGGGCGCCAAAGAGTCCGCGAGGACTCTGCGACCGGACCAGCGTTTCGCTCTTCCTCACACTGACTACATGGCAGGAATACGGGCAGCTCTTCGGACTGCTTGGCAAAGAAGATGGGAGACGTTCGAATGGAACTTAAAGTCGCGTGCCATTGCACCGCGACTGTTCCCATGGACCTATCCCCCAATGCCGCGGCGGCTTCAGGTTGCTTTCTGTCGTCTCCGAATCAGGCACACTCGTGTGAGGCATCGCTATTTGATGGAGCGCTCGCCTGCGCCCTATTGCAACGACTGCGTCGTCCCCCAGACTGTTCGGCACATTCTTGTTGAATGTCCCAGTCTGGGTGATCTTCGCGCACGACACCTGTCCCGGTACCGGGATGGGCGGGGTCGCTACCGCCTGTCCTTTGTACTCGGGACGAGTGCGTGTACTTTGACTGGTGGACTTATTGACTTTTGGGGGGAAGCCGGCCTTCTCCCTTTCATTTAACCCGGTTTAATTGTTGTTGTTGTTTTTGTTATTGTTTTTTTTATTGCTTTGTTATTGTTATTGTTATTTCTTTTTATTGTTTCTTGTTCATTTTTTAAAGTAGCCTAGAACTAGGCTGTTTGTTTACGGCAACTTATGCCTAAGTTGGCAGTCGCCAGATGGCCCCTTTTAAAAAAAAAAAAAAAATCATATGAGCACATTTTACATTCCTATTCGGCAAATTAGTGCGATTACTTTATTGGTAAAAATACCTGGGCTCCTTAATCGTCATATTGTAATCCCATTGAATTTGCATTAGGAACACTAAAAGAAATCATAATAGCTATGATCACATGAAATTATAATTGTGATTACACACATTAACTTTAAAATAATTTTCATTAGTAGTTTTCATTTAGGCCTATTTTTTAGGTAGTAGGTTGGCCAAAGCACCAGCTGCCCGTTGTGATACTACCACTAGAGAGAATTAGGTCCCTATTAAGGCCGGCCAGTACAGCATGTTGTTTGGACACTCTCTACTCACGGACTTTTTCTTAGCCTACACCTAATCTGAATAATCTGCCATATTCCTTACACATCTCCAACTTTCCTATCACATTTGACAACACTGCAACATTTTACATTCCTATTCGGCAAATTAGTGCGACCACTTCATTGGTAAAAATAACTGGGCTCCTCAATTGCCCAGTTAGAAGAGACTCGTTAGCCGTGGTAGGTAGCTCTTCTAGGAGAAGGCCACTCCAAAATCAAACCACTGTTCTTAGTCTTGGATAGTGTCACAGCCTTTGTACCGGGGTCTTTCACCTTCTTGGATTGAGGTTCCTTTGCTTTGGGGGTACACTCAAGCTCACTATTCTATCAGTTTGCTCTTCCTCTTGTTTTTTCAAACAGTGTGTTGGACGGGCTTAGTAGAAGGGTCAAAGATGCCTGGTGGTTTATCAAGAGGTTGCCTTATCTTTATCTTCTTTGACTTCCTCTGTTATTTCTTATAAAATACCATTATTACTGTCCTTCCTCCAGGGTCTGGTAAACCTGGGGATGTATTTGACCTTGCTGGGTGTCGCGGTTCCTCCCAGCTGACCATTTTATTTCGGTACTTATTTTTCTCGCATAGCTGAACATTTTTCTAATTTCATTGTATATTTTGTTCCTGTTACTTATTTTTTTTTAAGTTCTTAAATTTTTTTTTATATTTGTTGAACATGCTGTTGCTACTTTCTGGTGACATTCAACTTAATCCTGGTCAGCAAAATCGATTTTGGAAATGTCGAATATTATATAGCAATGTCCGTGGACTATATAAGAATAATAAAAAGGACTTGGACGTAGCTGCCGATATATTTGATATCCTCTTTTGTTCTGAGCCTCTTGTGTCTGATTTGCGTCATATTTCCGAATTGTTAATTCCAGGATTCAAAAGGCCTGTTTTGCTCAAGCGTAATGCCATCCCGAGAGCCGGTGGAATGGTTCTGTATTTTAAAGAGGGTTTCACTGCATCTCATAGGCCACTATTTGAATGTAGATGTCATGAAACACAGGTGATTAAAGTCTCTGGTACACTTTTAAATCTTTATGTATTTGCAAGCTATAGGAATCCGGATTTGAATGAATCTATTTATGACTGTTTGTTAACTAAAATGGCAACAGTTCAACAGGCTGACTCTTAAGTCTTGCTTTATTTTCGTTAGTGATTATAATGATCATCATACTGAGTGGCTGAACTCAGTTACTGCTACAGCTAGCCATGGTTTAGCTGCTTTAAACTTTTTCAATTATTTCTGGCTGTGAGCAGCTCATTAAGGAAACCACACATAAATCTGGCAACCATCTCGATATTGTGTTTAAAGATGTTACAGGTATTGTAACCTGTGGAGTGACTTCTCCAATAGGCTTATCTGATCATAGTATGATTAAGGTTAATGTTGATATAGATCAGGTTGTTCCAGATGTTAACTTCTCTAAGAAAGTTTACTTTAACTCCCGTGCCGATTGGAATGGTATTCTTCATGACCTTATAGCACTCAGTTGGAGTGATATTTATAGAAGCCCGAATATTAAATGACCATCTTAGCCCAATTATATAGAGGAAAATCCCTTCTAAACTCCTTAGATTTAAGCCTTAAGGATAATCCATATCTTAATGCTGAATGTAAGCTAGCCTATCAAGCAAAGCAAGAAACTTACCATTTATGGAGAAACAATAAATGTGACTACTTGTTGCATAATTTCACTGAGCTTAGAAGACAAGCTCAGGTTATCTATGTGAGAGCTGAGAGAACTTATAATTATAGTGTAAAGGAAGTCCTGCTTTCTAGTAGTAGTTATCATAAGTAAGGGTCTACCCTTAAGTAATCACTCTTCGGAGTTGAATCTAGTATGCCCCCACTCCTAAATGCTGACTGATTGCCGTTTACTGCCTTAAAATAAAGGATGAACTTTTGGTGGACCTCTTTGATAATAAGCAGTGTGGTGAGTTGCTGTTGTTGCCTCAGTAATGCTTTCCAGAACCTATGTTGTTTTCAATGGCCTTCAGATCTAGTGAGGTAAAATCTTACTTTTGAATCTTGACAGTCATGGTGGTATCGACACTAATGGGATATTCGCCATTTTCTTGAAAAAGACTGCGGATTTTATTGCTACAAAGATTTCTACAATTTTTCGCAAGTTAGTTAGACTTGCTAGTTTTCCATCAGTATGGAGAATGTTAAATATTGCAGCATTACCTAAAGGAATAATTCCACCCTCATCTCCTTCAGAATACAGGCCAATATCAATTACCCCGGTCTTACCTAAGTATTTGGGAAACTGCTCTCTAAGCGCCTTTGTAGGTTTGCTGAAGATAATAATCTACTACCAACATTACAATTTGGGTTTCATAAAGGGCTGGGAACTTGTGATGCACGCTTGTCAATCTTTACAGCTTTGCAAAGTCCTCTTGATGAAGATACAGAGGCACGCATGGTAGGTTTAGATTTCAGTGCAGCCTTTGATCGTGTGAATCATAGAACACTTATCTACAAGTTAAGATTATCAGGGATTGGTGGCTCTTTTCTAAATATTTCAAGTGAACCCTTGCTTGGCAGAACCCAGAGGGTCTGTGTTGATGGCCAGTATAGTAGTGTTAGAAATGTAATCTCAGGTGTCTCTCAGGCTAGCGTTCTTGCTCCCTTGCTATTTGTTATTTATATAAGTGACATGTGTCATGGTTTGGAAAACAAACTGATTGCATATGCTGATGATGCAACTCTTTTGGCTGTTGTTCCTTCTCCTCGCCTGAGGAATGCAGTAGTAGATTCCATGAATAGATACCTAGCACGTATCTGTGAGTGGTGTAAGCTTTGGGGCATGAAGCTTAACCCTTCTAAAACTCAGAATATGATAGTTAGTGGGTGCAGAACACTTTTGCCTATACATCCTGATCTACATATTGATGGAACAGTATTAAATACGAATGACTATTTAAGGTTTTGGGCGATACTTTTGACAAGAAATTGACTTTTGAGAGGCACATACGTAATATTGCGTCCTCTGTTTTCGAGAAAGTTAGTATCTTGAGGTTTCTTTTAAAATGTTTGGAGAAGAAGCAATTATAACTTAGTGTTTTAATTCCTTCCTTCTTCCCTGTTTGGAGTACTTCTCTCCTGTGTGATCTTTAGGTGCAGATTTTCATCTTAAGCTCCTGGATAGAGTTATGTCATCGGTCAAGTTTATTTTACCAAGTATTAATGTTGACCTGTGGCATAGGCGTAAAGTGAGTTCTTTTTGCTTGTTGCATAAAATGTACTACAGTGATAAACATCCTTTGCATTTGTCCTTACCTGATCTAGCTTTTTTTGCTCCTAATACAAGGCAGGCAGCCACTGCTAATAGTGTAACATTTTCTAGTATCAAGTATAGTACTAACCAGTTTGCCAGGAGTTGTATTGTGGCTGCAACCGTGATGTGGAATGGTTTGCCTAGTGCTGTTGTGGAGTCTACTGATCTCCTAACATTTAAGAGGGGAGCTAACTAATTCTTATTATCTGCTGACATCACCTGATTTCCGGTGTTATTATTGTTTTTCCCTCATAGTTAATCTTTACTCTCTTTTGTCTCTATCGTATTTTTATTTGCTGGCTGATCTCCCTCTGGAGCCCCTTGGGTTTATAATCTTTTGACTTTTTCCATAGGGGTGATCAGCGCAAGATTTAAAGAAAGAAAGAAAAGGAGAGATCCCGCCCCCCACCCTGAGATGAGCTGCTTGGTTATTTATAAATTTATTTGCCCGAAGTGCTACCGGGGAACCTATATTTGAAGCACCGTCAGCCTATTGAAGGCTCGAGTCTGTTCCCACGTAGGCATAAGGCCGCATACTGGCTCCGTTCTCAGTAATAAAGAGATGTCCCCCATCCGTGATCCCTCCATTCGAAGTAAGATTGATATTTCCCACCTAAACTTTGGAATTTTAGGATATTCCGAAGATCCTACCTCCCTTCGTATTCTTGAATCACTGTTCATAAAGCAATTAAACTCGTCTCAATACTGGTTCTACTGCCTTCCCCCTTCTAATCTCATAAATCTCTTATAATAGTTTACAACCTACCGATCCTATGACGTCGCAAAGTTCTCCGTTTTTGCTCTTCGCTAAAGGTTAACATTATTTGCGTTTAAGCAATCCATAATTTCAAAGATCATTTACATAACCTAATTAATGAATTTTTCGTTTCATTGTTTTGTTATTGTAAGCCCACCCACATTTTATAGTATCAATTTTAATTGTCCTTTACTTTGAGCACAATTGTAATTTTTTGTGATCATAGCTATTATGTTCTAACTCTACTATTTTATAGAACCAGATGATAGGTAGTGTACCCGAAACTTCGTTATAATTAAATGAGAACTGTTACCTGTCTCATTATCGGATTCATCCTTAACTTCTATATATATATATATATATATATATATATATATATATATATATATATATATATATATATATATATATATATATATATATATATATATACATATATATATATAATGAATAACTCACAAAGTAGCACGTGAGGTTCGCAATGAATGCCATGTCCCGCAGGAAAAATTAAAAGGTGCTTCGAAGTACTTTCGAACTTTATTCAGTTCATTGTCAAGGATAATTACGCGGGAAAATAATATAATAAGGTTATATATAAGCTAGTAAAAGAAAAAGAACCGCCTCTAAGACAAGAAATCACCAATGAGGAAGTAGGAGAGGGATGGGTAAATTAACGTTAAGATTTCTCTATAACAGGTAGTTAAGTCAAACTGAGAGGCAAGAAAGAGTCAAGAACAGAGCCAAAAGGGTTAAAACGATTAACCAATAAAGCGATAGTCTAAAGAGAGAGATTGGGAGAGACACGAGAAGTAAATTGAAACTAAGGGGAGAGGGACAAGGAGAGAGAAGGAGAAATAAAATAATGTTAATACAAAATCAATGCAATAATTAAATTGACACATCGGGTTCTCATAAAAATGAAAATTGCTAAAAAAAAGAAATATAATTAAAGCTAATTTCTTTAAGAATGAGTTTATAACAACATCAATTTTAAAAAGGCCAGGGGAAATTTTAAAGTTATTAAATTGGCTTATACATAAACATTCAACAAGGTTTCTTTTAATTGAGTCATTTGAGCGAAAAATAAATTTTGCTGAATTCCAATTAATTATGTGTTTTTTTCGGACATATGCACAAAAAAAACGCACTATTATTTACAGCTCTCCTAACATTGTATTTATGCTGATTAATACGGACAGATAATTGCTTTCCTGTCTGTCCAAAATATTTACTTGGACAAACAGAACATTCAACCGAATAGAGTCCCCCAATATTAGTACAATGATTATGAACTAGAATGTTTTTTATAGCTGACTCCTATTTGAAAGCAACTGAAATCTTAAAGTTTTTTAAAAGACGGGGAAGGTCAATGAAACAAACAGAGAAGGGTAAAACCAAAATGTTTTTAACATTAAAAGGGATAACAGGAGTTATGTTATAGAACGTCTTTTTGCAGAAGAAAGACAGTTTAGAATAAAGGGATAAGGGTAACATAGTTTATATCCAATTTGAAATATATTGGAGAATTTAGAATCCATATATTCAGGACTAACAACTCTGGCGCCGATCAGGCGATGTGACGGGTGACAAGGGGAATCCAACACGGATCACACAGCCACGCGAAATTCTTGCTGCTTCCTTGCAGAGAGGGCTGCATCGCTTAATTTAAATTGCAGATTCTTTATAGCTTTAGCCATAATTTCAATTGATGACTCTAGGCGAGGGAAATTACTCGGAAGAAGCATGACTTTATTTGCCTAGATGTCTTTCGACCTAGTAATAGGTCGTCGGTGAACGAGTTGCGAATTGTTGTAAGTGAGCGTGTGTGTGTGTGTTGGGGACAAAAGGGTGTGTAGGTAGATAGATTAAAATAGAAATGATGAAGAAAGAAACTAGTGTGAGAGGGTGCAAAGATATGCTAGATGCTTGGTTGTCAGGTCTATTGCTTTCATTATTTTCTTGTTATGTCTTTTTTGTTGTTGTTGATTATAGTTTTCATTTTTATAGCGTTCAAGCCTGTCTTCATAAATTTAATGTTATTTGGTATGTAATGTGCAATTGCAGTTATTTATGTAATAAAATGTTTTAGTTTTGATTGTTTCTTATAGGTTTTGTATTTTGTGTAATTTAGTGTTTTTTGATTTGATGCTTCTTGCCTTCTTTCTTCATATCACGTTTGGTTTGATGAGTCTTGTTTGATGGAAGTTGCTCAAAATCGGTGATTTTTTCATAATTCGGAGATATTGAGTCTTAATTTGTTTGTTGTCACATCAATGATAAATATACATTTCTTTCATGCGTAGAACAGCACTTCGGCTCCGCCACCAGTAGGTTACAGAGCTTGAAAATCTGGCACGACATACGGCTTTTCTGTTCTGGTTAATCATTTGAATGATTTATTCATTCAGTTCTCTATTATCCAGTTCTTGCATATTCCGTGTCCGTTTTTCTATGACTTTTTTAATGGAAAGTTATCCCTGCTTCCAGGTTCAGCTCTTCTTGGCGTTTTCTATCTCGCCTGCATGTGCCCGTAATTAGGTACACGCATTTATTCTGCTTCTTTGTAGTCTCCTCTTTTGTGTCTTCGAGACACAAGAGAAGGCGGAAGCGGGGTACACCAACGTAGATCTTACAACAGCATTGTAGATCTTTTTCTTGTTGCTTTCGCCGAGATTTCTAAACATGTATAGAGTTCTGACTGCAGCTGAGGCCTTGGAGATTCTATCTGTGACGTGCTTCCTGTAACTGTACGAAGTAATCTTCATACCGAGTACATTCCACTCGTGGTGTAAGCATAGCATGTCTCCTCTACCCTGACATCAGATAGTAGTCTCCTACCAATAGGGACTACTTTAAACTTTTCTTGATTCGCTCGAATCTTCCATTGTGCCTCGTAGATGTTTAATCTCTCGATTTCTGCTGCCGTCATTCGAGCTTGCATAGGTGTATTCCTCCATGGACAAGTTATTACCTTGCTAAAATCATCGGCGAATTGAAGGTTGAGGCAAGTGGGGTTCGCAGGGGGTTATGACATTTGCGGTGTAAATTGAGTAGAGAGTAGGGTATAGAAACACGTCCCCTGCGGGAGGCCCGCATTGGGCGGAAAACTTCGGGTCATACATGCACCCTACACTGACATATGCTGCTCTCTCCATGAGATAGTCACAGAG
Organism: Ceratothoa steindachneri; assembly: GCA_963969495.1. NCBI lineage: Eukaryota > Metazoa > Arthropoda > Malacostraca > Isopoda > Cymothoidae > Ceratothoa > Ceratothoa steindachneri. Next base: position 26,114,488 of record OZ018323.1, read on the forward strand.
AGTTATTTCTAAGTTTTCTCGTAGGCCCAGCCGTAGGGTCTTAAACTGCATTACTGTTGCCATACCTCATCCATCGCCTTTGACACATCCTGACAAACAATGTCCACGTAACTCCTTTCTCATTTGGCTTGGGCTAGCTTTTCCGTGATGACATTTATCGCCATCTCCGTACTTTGCTTTTTCTAAATCCGAATTGATATATGTTGTAGAGTGAGTTCTCCTCCAGGTGAGACACCAGTCTTCGTTGGAGGATCTTCTCGAAGAGCTTTCCGCCAAATTCTAGGAGTGGAATTGCCCGGTAGCTTCCTCTCAACGTTGGGTTCTTCCCAAGCTTTGGCAAGTAAATCATTTTCGCCCTTTTATAAGTATCTGAGAAGTATCCTGTGTTTATACATGTGTTAAATATTCCTCTAATTCCCTCGATTACGTTGGCTAGTGCCTTTTCAAAGTTTAACTTTGTAAGCCCGATTATCCTGGGGCTTTCTTCGGTGATTTCGGCTTCTCCGTCGCGCTGTCTATCCACCTGTTAAGCTCGTCTATGATATTGCTTTCGAACTCTATATCATAATCTTTGCTTTCTTCTTCAGTTACACTGGAGATTCTTTCCCATTAACTCCTGAATATTTCTTCTATTCTTTTATCTTCTGTCTCGATGACTCCATTTCTTCTTTGACCCGGTTGATCTTTTGAGACACCTGATTTTACTCCAAAAGTCCTTGGGAGATGCATCCGGATTGAGGCTCTCGATTGCATCATCCCAAGGTATCTACTTTGTTCACGGATCAACTGGTTGAGCTCTTCTTTAATCTCTTTATTTCGTTGTATTGAGTCAATTGATGCATTTCTGATGTTAACTTCATACTATAATTTTAACTCACGGTTCAAATCCTTCATGCATTCAGTCCACCTGTAGGTTGAGATGGACTTATACTGGTATTTAGGGATACACGCCTTATCCGCATTGATTAGATGGTTATTAAGGTCGTCGGGTGCCTCGTGCATCTCCTTGATAATTACCTCATCCAACTTGAGCTGATGGTAGGCCTCGAGAAGGCGCGCGCATACCGTCCCCAGTCTGCTTTTCTGTCGATCCATAGCTAAGACTTATATAGGGTTTCTGCTAAAGGTAAGCAAGATACCTATATTATCACTACATGGTACCTGGACTGGTTCCATATAGTAATTAGACGGCCGTTGATGATTAGCCAGACATATGTTTGGTTTCGTGGCATTCCTTCCTCTGACAAAGGTGGGCAAGTTCGGGCTTATTCGCTGGACAATATTTCTGTCCAGCAAAGTGGCTATGTACTTTCCAATTCCGTTGAAGGTCCTGTAGCTGGATTCCCGACATCTAGCGTTTACATATAGTGTGGGCTCTTCTGCCAAATAGACCAGTGAAAGAGTGAATTCGTAAGTACCCTCTCCTTGGCGGCTGGTAACTGGTGGCTATGACCAGCTTTTCGATGTTCGACCTCAATCATGAGATAGGATTCGTCTAGATTTATTATTTGCTTGTATTTGATCCCTTGCCTAATCGCAATAGCGACTTCGTCGAAGTGCTCTTGCGAGTGATTTGTTATCAACACATCGTAATTCCAGATCTCCATCTCTGAAATTCTAGTGTCGATCTCGCGCTCAGAAATTAAAATGAAATCTGCATCAAATTCTCTGAATACTCGTATGTTCCCGTAAAGAGTCCTTTTTTTCGTCCAAACGTTGGTGTTAATTTCTAGTATTTTTAGTCCGTTTTGATGCATGATAAGATGTAATTCTTGGTGTTTTCCTTTATTCTTGTTTTTCTTTTTCTCCTATGGGCTGCTTTCGTGTACACAGGCTTCTCACTCTTTGTAGGAGGACTTAGGGTTTTTGAACGGCTTTTCGTAGTTCGTGCCCTCGTCACTTTCCGAAGAGCTGGTTTCTTCTTCGTCTTCTTCCTCCTGTTCTTTTTCCACTTCCACTTCGGATTCCTCCGATGAGGGGGCTTCGACTACAGGTTCGAGCCCAGACTTAACTTCATTGTTGCCTCTGATCACAGTTTCTTTGAAAATTCTCAAACATTCTGGGTTTGCAGACATTTTTACTTAAGGCAGGTTATTTTCCTTAAATAATGCGTTTAGCACTTCGTTATACCAGCCAGGTTTGACTGCATTAGCGACATTTGCATGCGTTATGCAAATAAGGATTCTAGCACTTCGGTCGCTCGTGAGGCTAAAACCTGACAGAGATTCCCTCGTTGGTTCAAAGTTTTTGGCGGCGTTGGCGTAGGTTATTTCTTTTGCCTTTTTCTGTTCTTCTTCCTTTCTCTTAATGATTTATTTACGTTTGCGGCAGTTCAGAGCCATGGTCTTGTGCTCCCCTTTACAATTGGAGCACTTCTTTTTCGAACTTTTGCATTTGTCGAATCTGTGGCCTTCAGTGGCGCATTCACTGCACCATAGTTTTTCTTTTTCAGGACAAATCGATGTGGTGTGAGTTTCAAGCTTGTAGCATACGAAGCACATTTGTATGCTGTTGAATTTCTTCTATTCGATGTTATCCCCTGGTCCTCATATTGAATACTAAGAGTCTGTCCGTGGTCGCTTTCCTTACCATGTCCGTGGTCACAAATGTAATCTTAAAAACGTGGGTATGCTCGCGGAACTTTATAATTTCGCGAATTTTGGCCCATTGGTTACTCCTCTGAATCTCCTTCTTGAGTTCGTCGGGTGAGTGTTCTCCAACCCAACCCTCCACTTTGCAGCAGATGACGCTACGGTTTGCTACCACTTGTGTGTGTGGAATGGGGAGGGGGAGTCTTTGCTTCAAGCCACACTTTTTTTAGGATCTCAGCTCCCTCTTCCAATAGGAGCCCTTCCACGTCTTTAGTTTCCGCGCAAATCGCTATGAAGCCCATAGAGACTTCAATCAATTTAACGAAGGTTATTTTTAAGGTTGACGAAGAGTGTTTCACATAGCTTACTCTTCTCCGGTGCCTTTGATCCTTTGATGGTCCTAAGGGGGACCCTCTTAGTGAGGGTCTCCATGCTCTTTCTTGTCATTTTACTATGTCTTCTTGCTTTTATCTTGTCTTCTGAAACTAAGGTGTAATTATTGTGTATTTTGTGGGTGAAAATGGTGGTAGAGGAGGTAGCGGTCGGTCTGTTTCAAAAAATCATGAGAGCGTTCCCGTCCATTTTTCAGTTGGTCCCCTGCTCAGATGCTTCCAGGATGATGGGTGTTGATGAATGGATGGAATGGGTGTTGATGAATGGATGGAATGAAAACCTCAAAAGGGATGACTAATTGTTGACTTGATGGAAGTAGCGGCTGAATCAACTGCTGCTACCTTCTACCACCTCCTTTCGGGTACTTGCGCCATAACCGCTCCCAACTACATAGAGACGGGTGTTAATTTACTCTATGATTCTGGCTGGGTCCCTCGGATGACGAGGATTTCTCCTCCACCCGAGACTTGCAGTTAAGTCCCAATTTCGAGAAAATTTCTGACTTCCGCTCCCGATGTGGGCGAATCCTCCAATTAATTACGACGTAAGCCCTTGATTATGTCAGTCCAAGTGGCCAGCAGAGTTAAGACGAAATTAATGAATGGAAGACATCCGAGGCAGGTTCCCACGCAGGTCGATGGACGGGAGCAGTGAAGTTTTTGAGCCTTCATTTAATTTTGACTTTTCCGATGAAAAATGTATTATAATAATCTATTTCTTAAATGTGAATTAAAATTCACCTAAGACTCTGTTGAGCTGTTTTGTTTGTCAGCAGTGTTCATGGTCCTTTACTAAGCAAAGTAAGTGCTTTATCCGTGAGGTATACCAGCAAATAGGTATCAATCAGATGCTAGGCCGTCTCTTCGGTGAACGTCTTACGTCTTGAAAAAGTTTGAAGTTAAAACTATATAGTAAGAGTAGAGTGGACAGAGAGAGTTTAGGTGAAGTGGTGAAAGGGAATGGGTAAGAGTTAGAGTTATGTAGTTGCTGGTTGTCAGGCCATCTCGTGGGTTCTTTTTACTGATTCATTTCCTTCGTTCTTCTATCTTCGTTGTACGAAGGCTCTCACACCTCTTTAGCTCTTCTTATCTTCATTGTGATCTATTATTAGTCTGTTGAAGATTAATTTATATTCTGACATATTAATGAGTTCGCATAGCAATCTCAGGTTTGTATGTATATGAGAGACCCTCCCCCCCATCCCGTTTGGTTTCCCACTCCCGAAGTTGCCTCTATTGTTGGTTCTATACTATTGCGGGATTTCTAAGGTTCTTCTATCTTCCTCGTTTAATATGATGTTCAACTTATCCCACACTTTACATGCCCAATTGTGTAAGGACACATTTATGGCTGGAAGATTAATCTCCTGGTAGAGGTCCCTTATTTTTTTGTGTTCTCTTCTCCTCGTATTGGTGAGGATAAACACTGCAGAGTTTTGCACTTTCTAGAGTTTTGCCGCGTTTGTCTTGTGGAGTCTGTTCAGTGGGACTGCCGGATATAGTAGCGTGGCCCTGCAGAGAGCATTATAGATTTTAATCTTGTTTTCTTTACTTAAGCCCCCGAGCTGGAAAGCTTGGTGAGATGCGCCTTGGCTAGTTTGGTTCTATCCGTTACGTGCTTGCTGTAACCGTATCGGGTGATTTCAAGACCGAGCACGCTACCTTCGTGTTGGCATCGATACCTTCCATTCTTCACCTGGACTCTGGAATTCTTCTTTCTTCCTATGGGTATGATCGGTCGAGAACTTGTCCGTGTTTGTTCGGATCTTCCATTTTCGCTCATAATTGTTGATATTGGCTATTTCTGTTGCTGTGACCGTCGACATGTGTTGAAAGTGCCTACATGGGCTATTCGCGATTATGGTGATATCATCCGCAAATTGAATATACCTCGTAAAGTCGTATACAGAGTTGGGTAAGTCCATCGTGTAGATACTATACTGGATGGGACTTATACAGCCCCCCGGCGGGACGGGACCCCCTGTGGGACTTCAAAGATCGACCTGTCATGGCACTCAGTCGAGATAAACGCTGCATGATCAGTGACATAATCGCAAAGGCATTTCGTAAGAGTCTGGGGTAGCTCCAGCCTTTTAATCTTGTACTTGAGGCCGATCCTCCAGACCTTATCAAAGGCTTTTCGGATGTCCCTAAGTACAACGTCTGTGTAGTTTTTTCGTATTTTGACTTTGCGATAGTCTCGACGAGGACAGCCAACGTTGTTTCGGTGCATCTGCACATCCGAAAATATTGCTGGTGTTGCGGGATTAAGCACGTCTCTTCTAGATTTTTCATCAACCTGTTGTTAATTGCCCTTTCCAGCAGCTTTGCCAGTGTCTCTAGCAGGGTTATGGGCCTGAAATTGCTTGCCAAGCTTCAACAAGAGTATAATTTTCCCTTTTTTCAACGAGTCTTGGAAATATCCCGCACTAATAGTAGCGTTGAATATTAAGAATATTTTGTCGAGGAAGGAGTCCAGTCCACGCACCAGATTCTCCCTAGTAATACCCGTTTCTTCAGGAAACATCTGTTTGGTGTTAAAGAGAAGGCTTTTAAGCTTTCGGAGGGTCACCGCTTTCATACCTTGCTCTTCTAGTATCGTAGGTGACGTACAATGATTGGAGACAATCTCGAGATGATGTTGTTCTAGTTCCGTGATGACCCTTAACTCGCCATCCCTGTCGAAGTCTTCACTTTCATTCGTAGAGATGTCGAATACACCCTTCCATTGATCACGGAATGTTGCTTCGATCTCCTTGAATTATTTTACATCTATCCCGTTGTGTTTTAATTCGAACCTAGCCTTTGTTCTCCTTTTGTCCTCTGGTGATATTTAATTTATTCCAGAATTTGGTTGGGTCATCTCTGAGTCGATTGCCTCCACGAATTGGTCCCACCTTACGTTCCTCTCCGCTGCCGTAGAGGTAATAAGTTCCTCCTTTATTTGTCGTAGTCTGGCCCTCTCACCCCCCTGGGGCCCATTGTGATATATGGCCTCTCTCAGATTGATTCAATGGTTCTCAAAGTCCGCAATCTGAGCCGTTCTTATTGGATGCGGAAGGATTCTGGATGTTTTTATCGGGACGTATTTATTATCTGCCTTGATGATTGCTTACATTAGATTTTCAAGTGCTTTGTCGATGTCCTCCAGCGTAGCTACGGATAGGTCATTCTGATGGTGCCTGGTTAATCCTTCTGCATAAGCCTCCCAATTAGCAATTCTGTATTGTTTCTTAGGAAAGCAGTTCACCTGGATCGGGTCTAACGATAGCGGCAAAATGACTATTTTGTGGTCGCTAATCGACAGGGACCCTTTCTCTACTAGATAATTAAAATGGAAATCCGGAGTCACCAGTACAATATCTGGCTTCGTGGCTCGATTGGGTCCGAAAAGGGACGAGAAATCAGGCCCGATTCTCAGGACTACTCTTCTTTCAAGTAGTGTATCATGATTATCGCCTGTCTTGTTGAATTAGCTTGTATAGACCGAATTTCTGCTGCGGGCGTTTAAGTCACCCACAAATATCGCTTGATCTTTTCGTCCAAAAATGTCCAGGAAATTGTGGAAAGGCAAAATGTCCCTCCTTGAAGGTTAATAGTCTGTCATGATGGTTAGGTTCCCTGTGGTTGTCGTATGCTGATGGCTAGGTAGGTCTCATTCAAAGCCTTCAGCTTGCTAAATTTGATATCATTTCACACCGCAATTACGACTCCGTCGAAGTTAACATCATTGGTTGTAGTAGAATTACCTCCACACATAAATGTTTACTTCTACCAGAAGAGGGCGCTCAAGGTCAAATGAGTGACCTTGGCTCAATTTTGGTCGCGAAGAAATGGGTGTAGAAGTAAGGGAGGGGAACAACCTTCCCAAAATCAGTGCGAGGAATTTAAATAACAAACAATAGAGTGTGGTTGGCCGTTACTAAACTAATGGAGGCTGCGGGCTATAAGGCTTATGAAAAGATAAAAACAAAAATAAACTTTACTAATTTACATAGAATACAGAATAAATATTTAGAATGAAATAATGGCAATGGATACTCGATATTTACAGTAATCGATCTAACAGAGCTACTTGGATCGAACAGGGGCGAGCTCTACGTGAATGTTCGTGAGGTTATAACGATCCTCGGTACGTATGCACTCAGTTAGGGATGATTGGCAAGGATGCCAGGGATGAATCGTCTCAGCCTGGCCTGGGTTCGAGGTTTTAGGGAGATAAAATAGAGTTGGTTATTCGAGTGACTTTAAGCACAGGGAGTTTAACCTCTAATAGTAACATTAACTGGAGGGAGCATTCGTGATGTACCGAAACCAAGGATGGGCCAATTGACTGAGGCTCAGATCCTTATGCATAATTCTTGTCTTCGAGCTCGTAGGGGAACGAAGTTCGATCGATAATCAAGTGTCCCGTTGAGAGTGGCAGGCATATACTGTCGTTGCCCAATTGGGACCAACGATATATAGAGACCAGCCGGAACCGTTACTACCTCAGGCCAAAGGGGGAGGGACTCTCTTTGATCAAACACAGCGCTGAGGGGTGGGAAGTACCTCAGCGGGGGTTTCTTGATAATGCCCCTGGAGGTGAAAGAGGCGCGCGTTTGACATTCCAATCCCTCTCTTATCGCCGAAAGCAGTTTGATATTCGGACTGTTCCCACGGCTCTTGCTAGGCATTGCCTGACTTTGTGGTTTCGACGGGGCATATAGCGGCAAGGAACCTCTATTCTCCACATTGGTGTTCTTGGCGATGACGGTGTAATTGAATAACCTGATTTTATTTTTCTCTGGGTTTATATTGATTTCATTTAATAGAATAACTTCAAAGTCTTCTTTTAAATAGGCGTTGGTTAAAGAATGCCTCTTTTCATTCCAATCTGCAACGTTATGGCTAATTATTTTTAGTCTTCTGAGTTGGGCCATTATTATGGTACCTTTTCTTCTGAACTTGACCTTTTTTTCTACTTTGTTGGCTTGCCTTATGGTGGGCGATTTTGCTCTCCTGCTGTGGTTCTTCCTGTACTCTTCTTTTGCTACTATGTGGCATAGATGTTGGGGAATAAGTAGGTTGCCACCGATAAGTAGTTTGTTATTTTCGCGGTCAGTATATGGGCCTTCAAACTCGTATTTAATCTCCTGGATTATTTCATTATTAATCTTTGGAAAAGGTCTCTCCTCCGAAGCGAAAAACTACACCCTGAATTCTTGTCGCCCTTCCCCTTTGTCTTCAGGACTTTTGGTGGTGGTGCCCTCGCAAGTGATATCTTGATTTTCCGCTTAGGCTACCACGGCACCCTCTTCGTGACTGTTGTCCACTGGTGTAGCCTCTATTTCCATCGATTCTTCTGTGTTCTGGATTTGTTTCTCCTTGAACCACTGATCTTCTGAATCCGCTGGAATGTGCACCGATGGAGGGTTCTCGGGAAACCACATCTGTTCCAGTCCGTTATTCTTCAACATAAGGCTGAGCCCTTTAGAGTAAGAACCTGGGTTGGCTATATTTAGCACGTGAGTCTGCAAGATGCATGCCAGTATGTTCAGTAACTCACGCTATTTTAGTTCAATTATATTTTTAGTGGGTTGTATCTGCTCCACTGTTGCCTTTGCTACCTTTGCGAATGTGATATTCTGTTTCTCTTCTTCCCGTCTAACTTTTTCCTTCCTCTTGGTTTCGATGATTTCTCGTTTTTTTAGGGCAAACCATCGCTAAGGTGTGGTGGTTCCCGTTGCAGTTTAAACATTTCTTACTTCGTGAGTCACATTTGCGCCACGTATGCGTTATAGTTCTGCATTTAGAGCACCATTTAGCATCTTTCATTGGGCAATCTCGAGTGACGTGCTCCTCTAGGGCGAAGCAGTTGAAGCACGTCGGGACATTTATGAAGTCTTCACTTTTTATCTGGTGGAATTCATCCCTATGTATTTGGAGTTGCGATGAAAGCAGTCCCCGACATTGCACGAGTATTTATACAATTGAAATTATAAATAAACTGCAATTTAAATTTAAACAATGTAGCCCTCGCTCGCTGTGAACATTAATGAATCATATATATATATATATATATATATATATATATATATATATATAGAGAGAGAGAGAGAGAGAGAGAGAGAGAGAGAGAGAGAGAGACGGACAGACGGACAGACAGAGAGAAAAGGTTGCACCCGTCCCCCTATAACCCAATGTCTACTGTGGCGACTGGGAAGATACACCTGGCCGCCCAGACAGTTCCAAGGGGGCAGCGAGAATTTCGCGCGGTTGTGCGACCCGTGTTGGATTCCCTTTCTTCCGTCGCATCGTTTGATCGGGGCCAGACTACGGCACCAACGACATTTGCGCAAGACTGTGAGGCCGCCGAGGCTACCCATCTCGCCCCCCGAACGCCAAGTCTAATGAAATCCCCGTCCCCCTTTTGGAGGCCCCCAGCGACCCGCTTTCGCTGAGGCAGTATAAATACTTCGAGAAATGCTTTGAGAAATTAGTACCATACAGCCCCGTCTTGGTTAGCAGCCACGTACAGTTCCATACGTCCTGTCCTGCCTTCCAACGGCTTCCAGCTACGAACGCATCGCGTCATCTCTACCCGTCCTTGCTCGTACTTCAAAGCTATAATTCCCACCCGAACGATGATAGACACGGATAGGCATCTATCACTCGGGTATCGACTTCGTCTGCTCTGGAGTACTCCTTCACTCATTTCTCAGCAAAGTTAAATAAGAAGGAATCTTAAACGTGGAACTTTGCAGCGCGCCACTTACTCGTGGTATCCAAGCCTCCAGTCAATTTGGCTTTACGTGGGTCTCCCCACTCCCCATCATTTGCACTCTGATTTTAGAAACTGTAGAAAAGTCTTTACCCATTTCTTATTTTCCCTTTTGTGCACATATTTTGTATTGAATTTTGGAACCGTGTGAAATTTTAACCCTTTCCAGGCCTCATAAAACCTCTGCCGTATTGTAAAGAAGTTAATCTTATTTCTTACTCTTTTTTGTAGCCTTTGTCGTTTTCTTCGTTGTGTATTGGGCAACACAGGCTCTCGCTAAATTCAGGAGTGAATATTTAAGTATAATTAAGAATTCATGCTGTGTGAAACAATTATCGTTGTGTTTGTTTTGTTATTAAGTGAAGAATCGCAGGTCCACCAAAGCATACCAGCACTTCTCCTGTGCGTCTAAATATTTCCCCCCCTCCTTTTTGTGGTGCTTTCCTGAAAGTTGGTCAAACGCGATAAAATGTCGTCATTATTTAACACATTTTAGTTATAAGGAGAGTCGCTTGGGCTCAGCGATAAGGACCTCTAACTTATATCCAACAGGAGAAAATGATTAGAAGAGATGAACGAGAAGGAGGGGGAAATAATCCGCCTTCATAAACTTGAAATGAGTAGGACCAGGAACGAGACACTGTTCATCAGTTCGAGGTCCAAAGCTCTCTCTACCGCGTCTGTTAAACTTCCGGTTTTTAAGGTAGGCGAGGATTTCGTAGCCTTCTTAATCCACTTCTAGAAAATCTTCGAAATCAATCAGTGGGACATCGAGGCAGGTAGAGCGGCTGAATTGTTGCCCTTGCTAAATTCCTAACTCCGAGATATATATTGATATTCCTCTCTTCGGAGGCAACAATTGATTATTCGACCTTAAAATCGGAGTTACTGGCGGTATATAACATGACCCCAGACTTTTACCGATCCAAATTCAGACATGCCCGCCTTCAGCCAGGACAAACATACTGTCAGTTTGGATACACCCTCCAGCGTCACCTCAACCTTTTGCTCGATGCTTCTAAAATCCTGCATGACTACGATGCCCTTGTTGACTTCTTGCTGAGATACCAGTTGTTGGCTGCACTTCTGGTTGAAGTCAGATCTTTCGTAAAAGGCCGGCGGTGCCTCACATTTAAGGAGTGCACAGAAGAGGCCGACATTTATTTAGCAAGCCACAACCTTTATCCGAAGGAAGGGAAGAAAACGGCCCCCATTTCCCCGAAACCTGCGCCAAACAAAGATAAATTCATCCTGCAAAATGGGAACAAGTTTGCCATGGTAACTGGGCCGTCGAAGCCGAAACCACTCTTTTCGTCCAAACACCGGGATGTAAAACCATTTTCTTCAGGCCTTCTTACGTCATCTTTCCCCAGGAGACCCATCATTTGTTTTTCTTGCGGTGTGGAGGGACATGTGAAAACTAACTGCCCCCAGAACTCTCAGTTTAGGAATAACTCCTCTCACCAGGTACACCAGATATGTGCCACGTCTGCGACTCCGTCAACACCATCGGAATCTTCTCCTCTCCCAAGCACTTCAAGTCCCGGCGGCTACCAGGTAAACTTCTTGTTTGATAAGAATACCCCTGGAGGCCTTAAGTTCGAATCCGGAACGATTAATGGCTACCGTATCTCCAAACTTGTGAGAGATACCGGGTGCACCTACATAGTGGTGACGGACAAGCTGCTTCCCCCAGTAGCCCCGAACCATAATAAATTCGCCATCGTGCACGACTACTTGGGGCGCGCCAATCGATTCCTCATTGTTAAGTGCTACATCGATTGTGCGTACTTCACTGGCTGGGCAGAAGTAGTAGCAACCCCAATTAAATTCTGCTCCGTCCCATGGGCCAGTGCCCACTGGTGTTCCCCAATTCCATGGCCCAACCCGTGGTTAGCCGTTCGCAAATGGTAAAAGATTCGTAGATGCCCTCGCCCCTAGAAACTTCACGTTTTTCATAATTCTAGGAGGTCATGACTGAAGACTTCGTAAGGAACCCAAAGAACTGCGATTCCTTCCGATCCCTGTGGCTAAGGCCCAGTCAAAAGAGCAAAAAGCCACCCGAGGTGACAAGGTGATCTCCTACCAAGTTACGGACGGCTTACTTTACCGTGCGTGCTCAGAAAACGGTAAACCCACGACGCGAGTATTGTGTGTCCCGCGTCCTCACGTTGGTCACATTTTAACCACTGCTCATGACAGCCTATTTTCAGGCGAAGACCACCCAGAAGATTTTAAAATATTTTTATTGGCCAGGCGCCCATGAAAAAGATTCTTCGCTACTGCAGGTCTTGCGACATTTGCCAAAAGACTTCCGCCAAAGGGAGAGTTAAGCCCGCACCGCTGCAGAGAGGATCCTTAATCTCAGAGGCGTTTTCCCGTGTTGCAAGTGATCTCATCGGTCCAATATACGCCCCGTCGAGTGAAGGTCACAGTCACATGCTAACTTTAGTGGATTTTGCCATAGGTTCCCCAAGGTTGTGCTATTGAAGAATATACAGTATCTCCTGTGTTGAAGCACTAATCTCCATCTTCTCCCGCGTTTGACTACCCAAGGAAATCCTGTCTAATCTTGGCCGCCAATTTACGTTGCAACTGATGGAGTACGTCGCCAAGTTCCTAATGATAAAACCCCCTTTTACCACCCGTTTTCATCCAGCAGTTAACGGGATATGTGAGAGGATCAGTGGTCCCCTCAAATCTAACTTTAAGAAACTGTGCACCGAACAGCCCCGAGATTGGCACCGTTTCTTGCCGGTAGCCCTTTTTGCATACCGAGAAATTCCCCATCGTACCTTAGGTTTTGCCCCATCTGAGCTTTTTTATGGACGTAATGTTAGAGGGCCCCTCAGCATTCTAAAGGAGCTCTTCTCCAATTCGAAATTAAACCGGGAGATTCAATCCTCCTACGCTTGCCTCCTAGACCTGAGACAGAGGTTAGGAAAGTGCGCAAAGATCGCGCATCAGAACGCCGAGACAAACTTGGGCAAGTATAAAACCTACTTCGACTGTAAGTCCCCAAAACGAAAATTTAAACCTGGTGAGGAAGTCCTTTTACTATTCCCCACGGAGAACAATAAACTTTTAAGCTAATGGAAGGGCCCCTTCCCAGTGTTCGAGTTTCGCGGCCCCGTCGACCACTTCATCCTAACCCCGTCTGGCACTAAGAAGTTCCACGTGAACATAGTTAAAAAGTACTATCGACGCGCTTGTGCCAATCAACTTGTGGCCGTGGACGAAGAATCCGCCTTGGAGTCCAGCTACCCGCTTTAGCCCTTGGTCGTGGTACAGTCGCCTGCTTGGAAAAAGATGCGGAATATCTTCTTCACGTTTTGCCAGATACCCCCGATTCCCCATCGATCGACCGAATGAACATAAACCCTCAGCTTCCAATCCCCATAAGACCCAGTTACAAGCGCTACTCACCCAATTCACCGATGTAATCTCGGACACCCCTGGTTGTGCTACCCAGTTCAAGCACAATATTCGGCTCACCACCCAAGAACTTGTCCGTTCGAAGCCGTACCCACTTCCCTTCCACTTAAGAAAAGCGTTCAATGAGGAAGCATACAAGCTATTGAAGATGGGTATTATAGAGCCCTCGGAGTCGGATAATTCTTACAGGATGTGCATCGACTTCCGAAAGTTAAACACCGTCACCGTGTTCGACGCCGAACCGATTCCCCTCATCGATCAGAATTTGTACATGTTCGAGAAGGCCAAATTCATTACAGAATTATATATGTGTAAGGCCTACTACCATATTCCATTGAGAGAAGAGGTAAAGAGGTACATGGCCTTTCCCACCGACAAGGGTTTGATGCAATTCCGGCGACTTCCTTTTGGGTTGGTGACGTCATGTAGCAATTATAACCGAATAATGAGGCGAATATTGGATGAGTTGCTCAACGCCACCTTCTACTTCGACAACATTTACGTGGCGACGCAGGAATGGGACCACTATCTGGCTGCCCTTCGTGCCCTACTGTGACGACTCCGAGCACACGCCCTCCCGATTGGCCCCAACAACTGCCACTTTGCCTTTGGAACTATTGACTATTTGGGTTTTCACATAGGGAACGACTCCTTGGCTCCACAAGCTGACAAAATCAAGGCAATTGTCAAAATGACACTGCCAGCAACAAAGAAGCAGTTAAAGTCATTCATGAGGTCCGCCCTCTTCTACCGACGTTTTATTATGAAATTCGCATCGATTGCCGCGCCCTTGTGTAATCTCTTCAAGAAAAATCCCCCGAGTGCCTCGTTTTGACACCCCGTTCGATCGCTAGCTTTGACCAGCTTAAAGGGAAGTTAGCTTCAGTACCGATCCTCCGCTTACCCGACCCCCTTAAACCTTTTTGCATACGGACTGACGCGAGTAACGATGGCATAGGTTGTTTCTCGTCCAGTATGGTAACCATGGAGAAAGTTTCCCAAGCGCATTTGGAGCCGCATACTTCTTCTCCGCGAGAAAAACTTTGCGATAATAGAGCGAGAAGCTCTTGCCATCGTTTGGAGCATCCACAAGTTAAAACTGTTTCTCTTAGGTAAAGAATTCATTATCGAGACATACTATAAACCCCTCTCTTATCTACGGAACGTTAAGAACAATAATGGTCGCCTCATGAGATGGAGTCTCTCTCTCCAAGAATTCCAATTTAAAATTGTATACATTAAGAGTTCCGAAAATTGCCTGGCGGACCGCTTAAGCAGAAATCCACTGGATTTGTCTCCAAAGTAATTTTTCATTAATTAATTATAACATTAAGTGGATTACTTTTGTATATATTCCTGAATAATTCTTGTAGTTCTGTATAATGCCTTATAAGAATATTTACCATTATTTTTTTATTATTGTATACACATTTTTGATAAGTTAGCCTGTTCGTATGTACTTTATTTTAGGGGGAGGGTTAATATATTTGTATGTAAGCCCCTGGTAATCGAGAATATGTTGCCCCCAGCTATTAATGACTATTCTGTTAATGTTATTTTTTATGTGTTCAGTAATGGGAATACCGAGTATTTGCCGAGTCCCCTTTATTTGACTTATTTTGGGGCAGAGTACCCGGTACCATCCCTTTTGCAATTGTGTCCCTATGGGAAGTTTAGCCGTGTAGTTACTATATATTAGTCTGATGTCACTTCCTTCAGAAGCTTCATCTTGAGAGGAAAAGAGATGCCAGAGAGAGAAGGTTAACCCCCCCCCCCCCCCGCCGCCAAGAACCTAACGTCTACCTGTAGAGGCTAAGAAGATACACTTGCACACCCAGACAGCCCTAAGGTGGCAGCGAGAATTTCACGTGGTTATGCGACCCGTGTTGGGTTACCTTTCTCGCCGTCGTACCGTCTATTCGGGCCCCAGACCTACGGCACCAACGACCTTTGCGCAAGTCTGTGAAGCCGTCAAGGCTATACTCCCCCTGGCCCGCAAATCTCATGAGATCCCCGTCCCCCTTTGGGAGGCGCCCAGCGACTCGCTTCCGCAGAGGCAGTATAAATACTTCGAGAAATGCTTTGAGAAATTAGTACCATACAGCCCCGTCTTAGTTAGCAGCCACGTAGTTTCGTACGCCCTGCTCCGCCTCCCAACGGATTCCAGCTACGAAGGCGACGCGTCCTCTCTACTCAGCCTTGTTCGTACCTGAGGCTAGAGCTCCAGCCCGACAGATGATAGACAAGGATAGGCATCTATCACTCGAGTATTGACTTCCTCTGGTCGGGAGTACTCCCTCGCTTATTTCTCAGCCAGGTTAAAGAAGAAGGCATCTTTTAAGTGGAACTTTGCCGCGCCCCACTTACTCGTCTTATCCAAGCCTCCAGTCAATTAGGCTTTATGTGAGTCTCCCCATCATTTGCCAACCCGCCCCTTTCCCTGTAAGCAATCACCGTACATCCTTTCTCCGACTCTCGTACGCGTCGAGTCATTTGTATGCCTCCCCCGTTTGGTTGGTACCCCGGGTCTCATTTTATTTAGTGTCATTAATTTACTTCTGCTATTAATACTTTCTTTTTATATAGTAAATTTATTTTTCTACCATCCGTTTCTCTAATCCCCTGGCATTATCTCTATCTTCTCGGTAAAGGATTGCCTTCATTGTGCCGCCCTCTGCTCTCTTTGAATCTAGTCTTCTTCTAATGTCCCTTTCTCTTACCTCTAAAAAACTCCTGTTTTTTGTGTCATTGCTCATTCGCGTCCAATTTCTCTTCTTGTACTATATATATATATATATATATATATATATATATATATATATATATATATATATATATATATATTGGCGGCCGCGTGCCTTCCTGTACCCACGTGGATCCGGAGATCACCTCATAGAGCTGCTAAAAGCATGGGAACCTAGACGAGGAGGCGGCTGACGTTGTTATCACTCGCCGCTGTATTTGCCTAGGGACCAATGTCATCTCTCAACGCCTCCGCCTCACGTGGCCACCTCTCCGCGAGCATGCGTGCTTTTTTACTCAAAAATTGAAAGCCATTGGACATTCCAACGAGCGTTATCAAGATTCGCCCTTTCCCTGAAGAAGTCGCTGTTCACCAAGATCGCGTGCGCCTCCTCTCTAGTCGCCTATATAACGCTTTGACTGAGTTTAAAAAGCAGCACTGTCACACTTCTACCTACTCCGACGAACGAGCTAAAGGACGCTCTCCTCCTCCCTCCCCCAGCGGTGATTTCGATTCAAGTGAAGGCTAAATCGATCCGTGAACTCTGCCTTAGTCAATCGGCAAGTTTCGACATCAGTGAGCTCTGCCCTAGTCAATTGACAAGGACTGACAAGGATTCCCTACTCCGAAGACGACTAATGCTCCCTCGTATGAAGACAGAAGTAAACCAAATTTTTCCGTCGCTTTCACTGTACCCCCAACTGGCCACCTTTTGGCAACGAGCTCATAAGGTAATAGTAACAGTTGCCGCCTGCAAATTGATCTTAAATCTGGCTTATCCAATTGCTCCATTATTTGTGTGAGCGCCCCAGTTTAAAATCCCCCTTTAAATCACCAACTGTATCTGACCTCTTTAATCCCTTAATCAACCTACCTGATCGCGTGTGGATCATCAAATCCGCCTGGGCGACCATTCCATTTAAACCCAATATTCTTTGTAAATATATATATATCCTTTTTTTGTTGTTAGTAAAGTTATATTTTCGTCATTGTCTTTCTTTTGCAATCCCAACGAGTACCAGCTACCTTTTAATCTTTGGCCAACTTGGACTCTAAAATATTTGTTTAAATAGACCTCGCAAAGTAAGAATAAACCATCCCCCCTCCCCCGTACTCCTAACAATTCCCTTTTCAATCTCGCTCTTCAACCAACTTTGAGCCCAAGCCCAAAAAGCACCCACGTATATATAAATATATCGTCTGGCCATTTTACGAAATATATATATATATATATATATATATATATATATATATATATATATATATATATATATATATATATGGGTACATGTAGGCAATATATTTTTATCATAGCAAGTTTTGTTAAAGCGACGGCTAATTTCGCATTAGTGGTTTTCTTTTCGCATCTCTCAATTTGTCGTATATTTGCCTTTACTTATAGGTTGAGGTCGTGGATAAGTTCTCCAAAATTAATAAAAACACTCCAGTAAAACTCTATTTAGTTAAAGAGTTTCGATAATTTAGTATCATCTTCAGATATAAATTAAAAATACAAATTAAAAGAGTGAAACATTGGTTTGTAAATCAATGAATGAACACGCTTATATACAAACAAACAAAGAGATCAACAAGTGCTAACGTACTGACAAACAAAGATATCAGTAAGTGTGAACGTAATGACAAACAAACAAAAAGATCAGCAAGTGCGAACGTACTGACACACTTGTGAGCATGTTAAGACAAGGTCGAAAAGGGCAGGCTTAGGAACGAAGGTCAAATTCACGGTCACGTCCAAAGAGTTGCTGGACCTTCATGAGGGGACATTAAGTATCTCTCGTAGTTCGGTTCCTAATTCTACCGCTTGCCACTATTCCGTTCTTTGAATTTAATGTTAAGCTTAGGTTGTTTTTCATGTATATGGATGGCATCTAGGAAAGGTAGTTGTCGGCGCTCTGGTGCCAACTCAATAATTTTGGTGTTTTCTTCTAACATTTTTCTGTTAAGAATAGTTCCATGGTCTTGACTTGTGTGGGTGTTTGTTTGCTCGTTTGTTTTTTTTTTGTGGGGGGGGGAGCGTTGCTTAGGTGGTAATTTAGTTTCTTTCATTCCGATATATGAGTGGGGAAGGAGATGACTGTCTCCTGGGTTTCATTTATAGTCATATATCTGATGTGTCCTTAGTTTAGGTTCGGATATGGGCTTCTGGTTGTTTTTTATGATTAGTTTCACAATATATTGTTAACGATATTTTTTGTTTCGTATTTGTATGCTTTATAGATCGGTTAATAATTTCCTTAATTACTCTTTCGTCTGTTTGGTACTCAGTGTTTTTTTTTCTGCCCTAAGTGTTTTGCCTAGGTATGCCTATTGGGGGCCGACTATTTTGGTAAATAAACATGTTCTAGTATTATTTCTATTGTTTCGGCAACCGGAACATTTATAAACAATGACTCAACATCCATAAAAGCTATTATTCTTCTAGGGGCAGTAGCTATAATAATGTCAAATATACACACAATGATAATGAAAGAGCAACGCAAGTACTCGTCAACAATTGATTCAACATCTACGATATACAGCTAGCGATCAAGAAGAAAATGGAGCAATTTTACTTCAAAGATCAGCATAACAACGGAAACAATAACATGAAAATAACACCAGATCGCCGACAACTACTTTTCCTAGAAGCCATCCATATACAAGAAAAACAGCCTAAGCTTATCATTAAATTCAAAGAACGCAATACTGCCAAGCAGTAGAATTAGAAGCCGAACTATGAGGGATACTTAATCTTCCCTTTTGAAGGTCCATCATCTCTTTGCACGTGACCAAAATTTGAACTTTGTTGCTAAACCTACCCTTTTCGACCTTGTATTAACAAGCTCACAAGTTTGGTAGTAAGTTCGCACTTGCTGATCTCTTTGTTGTATATAAGTGTGTTTATTCATTGATATATAAGCCAATGTTCCACTCTTTTTATTTGTATTTTCACTTTAACCCGGAAGATGATACGAGGGTATCGATATGCGTCAGATAAAGAATGTTTTGCTAAAGGGAAAGATGTGAAAAGAAAATCACAAATGCGAAAATAGCCGACGCTTGCTACGATGAATATATATATATATATATATATATATATATATATATATAATGACAACGGAGGCTGGAGCTGTTTGTTACACAAATTTTCTTTTTACAAATGTGTAAACATAAGAATTATTGAAAAAAATTTATGCCTATTACAAAGGTTATATACATATGCAAGTACGAACAAACGTTTAACATGGAAGGAAATTAAAATCTCAACTTAAAGAAAGTAACAATAGCGATCATTGTATTAGACTGGTTAGTGCGCTCCTGTGGCAGAAGACGCCAGTGCGTAATAGATAGTAAAGGTCTACATACCAAATACTAAAATATTGTAACAACCGAAAATTATTGGTTGAGTAACTTATATCATTGTATTTTCTCACCTATGTCGGTTGTGTTATCTGTCCGGATCATTTTGTCCACCTGATTTTTGGAATGAAATGTTATTTTGCACCTAACTTGCAGTTTCATCAATCCTAATATGTGCAATGTCCATGTACAACTTATAGCTATGTGTATTTTATTTCTGTAATTTATCAACCAATACTTACCATTATTTTTGTGATGGAAGCTTAAGTGTCCGAATCTTCATAGCCGCTAAAGTATACATATATATATATATATATATATATATATATATATATATATATATATATATATATATATATATATATATATAGGTTCTACTGAAGTCCACAGCTGTGGCAACTTTAGTAATTTTAACTTGTATTTTTTTAATATTTCTTACAAGTTTTTTAACGGAGTCTTCGAGGCGAGAAAAAATCCGCTAATGACATTCTTTATTCCTAGACTCTTTCGACCATGTTAGGTCATCTTCAGGGAATGAACAGAAATGGAATTATTTGATGATATACTCAGTTTTTAGTAGAAGTTGGGATAGTGGAAGATATAGTAGGTGAAAATTAAAGCGGGGAGAGGGGGAGGGGTATTTTTCCCTAGTAAGAAAGGCATCGCTTTATTTTTTTATTTATTTTTATCTTTGCTTTTGTTGTTTGTTTATACTTTTATCCTATTTTTGTGTAATTTCAAGAGTTTTAGTGTTCTTCTTATTGTTTGTTCTCCAATGATTAGTGGTACTTATTTTTGTTGGAAACCTTCAGCTTTCAAGCCTTTGTTAGCTCTAATTGCCGACAATTTACCTTGTATTTCCTGTGTTTTAATAATTGTATTGTTCGCTATTTTCATCTATATATGTATTGATGCAATGTTCTTATATGTTGCATTGTGTTTTGTCTATGTATATATTGGTGTGATGACTTCTTGTGTGAATAATTTTGTGCTCGGGAACCGACTTTGGCGTGAGACTTTCGCCCCTAGCCTTGCAGGTATATTAAGCCTGCCGCCTGTTCCCTGTAGCTCAGGAATGACACCAATCGTTCGAGTGGACCAGACCTTTTTTCAAAGTTTTTGGGTGACGACATTGATTGGCTCCAAACGTTTCCTCCTGTGCAAATCTATCTGCCTAAGTTGATCACGCCTTCTAACTTTGTTAATAAGCAGAGAGGCAGTGTTCTGGACACTTTGTAGCCTTTTCATCGAGGTTTTATTGGCCACTTGAGAAAATACTGCGGGGTAGATGAGCTTAACCCGGACATACATCAAATATATTTTTCTGATGTTGGCCGAACTAAGATCTCGAAACCTGTATAGCTTGGAGATTTCTCTCCTTGCTAGGTTCCGCTCTCCGTGTGGTGTCTCGAATATCCATGGTCGGTGATTTTAAGGCCCAGGACGGTGCCTTCGGCGGAGTAGCCGTATCTCACCCATCTATGATGATGGGCTATGTCAACTCGCGGCTCAGTGGGACGATCTTAAATTTGTCCCTGTTGGTCCTGATCTTCCATCGTCTCTCGTACTACTTGATGTTGTTTATTTCCGCTATTGTGCGAACCGCCTGCGCCCTTGCTTTCCTCCCCGGGCATAGGACAATTTGAGTGACGTCATCTGCGAATTGCAGATACATCGTGTCCCTGTGCACCGGAGTTGGGAGGTCGATTGTGAAGACCAAGTAAAGCAGAGGACTCAGGCAGCTTCCCTCAGAAACGCCCGCCTTTAGTTCGAATTCATGACCTCTGTACACTTCTATCATGATACAGGCCCTTCTGTTCATGACGAAGTCACAGAGGATCCTTTTCAGGATTGGGTCTTGCTGGAGGTTCAGGATCTTGTATTGAAGTCCTCCCAGCCAGACTTTATCGAAGGCCTTTTGCACGTCCCTCAACACAATGTCTACATAGAACCTGTTCGCTTGGGAGTATGCTACTTTCTCTGTTGGGAGCGCCAGGGTGGTATATGTGCCTCTTTTTCTGCGGAACCCATGTTGTTGGGGGTTATGTGCTCCTAACTCGCTCAGTTGAGCTTGTAGTCTATCTGCTAAAATTTTCTCGAAGATTTTCCCCTGTATCTCAAAAAGAGAGATCGGGCGATAGTTAGCCACCTGGTCTGGGGGCTTGTTTCCCTTCCGAATAAAGATGATTTTTGCCATCTTGTACCCATCAGGGAAGTAGCCTGTACTCAGGGCAGCGTTCATTGTGTTTGACAAACCCTGAATAATTTGCCTTGGGGCATTTACGAGGTTATTTTTCGTAATTCCAAACCAGCCTGGAACCCTCTGCTTAAAGGAACTTATGGTGTTCAAGGTCTCTTCGACAGTTATTGGGCATCCGTGGTCAACCATCACTCTTTCCTGAGATACTTGCGGGTGTGAGTGGGTTCTATGTATCACTGTGCAGAGGTCATCGAGCAATTGGTCTTCGAAGTCCTGGTCGAAGTCGTTGTTCTCCTCAGGTGATATAGCGAAAATCTCTTGCCAGTGAGTTCTAAATTTTCTGTCGAGAGACTATGGGTCCTCGATGATCTCGTCTCCATCTTTGATTTGCGTTCTGGGTCTGGGAGGCAATTCCCTAATTCTTCGGATGTTATTCCAAAACTTTACAGGATTGTTCTCCCTGTCCAGCCTCCTAGTGATGTCATTCCAGATTATTCTTTGTTTTTCGATTATTATTTTTTTAGTTCCTCTACTAGATGCCTCATTCTGGCTGCCCTCTCCCTATTGGCTCTTGTCCTGCCGATCTCTTCATAGATTTTTCTATGTTCCCGGGCGATTTCTCTCACCTCGTCCGTCCACCTAGGTTGTGGTAGCAATTTATAGGAGATTCTGAGGACGCATCTCTCGTCGGCTTGTATGAGGAGATTGGTGATCTTGTTTATCTCCTCATCAATCTCTTTGAGATTAGCGTCCCTCGGGTCAGTTGGATGGTATGTACTGAGTATCTCTCTATATAGCTCCCAGTTAGCTTTAGCGTAACTTTTCCTAGGTGGAACGGGCTTGAGTAGTGGAACAGGCGAGATCGTGGTGAGAATCGGGATATGGTCGCTCGGTACCACTGGTCCGGGCTCATTGACGATGTTGCTCGTTAACACAATGTCCGGTTTGTTGCCGAACGTTGTGTGTTAAGAAGTTCGGGAAATCTGGCCCGGCTCTCTCGAGTCTGTCTCTTTTGACTATCAGTTCCAGGTTTCTTTCCCTTTCGTCGGTTCTTCCGTAGCCTGATGCACCGCATCTGGCATTTAGATCACCACCAAGCATTCAAAAATTGTTACATTATATATAGTATTTCTACACGAACATAAGTATTACAAAAATTGGCCAATCATGGCGCGGGAAATTTTTAAGGGGAAAATAAGCGCTACAAGAAACATATAAAATTGGAAGGCTCAGATTGTCTGATTATTTTTTGCTCCGATCTAGTTCTCTTGCAATGCAGGCAAAGGAAAATAAAGTTTGAAAACATGCTTCTTTTAAAGGCGGTCAACTCGGGGACGCCGATATGTCGGCAGTATGGTTTTCGGCTGAAGTTTCACGTTAATTGCCGGTTTCTTCATTTGAATGATGACTGCTTCTGCCATCCGTAATCTTCTGCGATTTTGGAGTCTCAGGATGATGGAGGTGTCCTGATTCAGTTTTTCTCGGGTTAGGGTAGTGCCATGAGAGTGGGCGTGTTTTTTAATCCCACTATCTTGAAGGTGAGCTGTCAGTCGTCTCGACAGGGTTGTGGAAGTTACGCCGATGTACTTTGAATTGCGGTATTCACGTCACCGACTTTGCACGAATATTCGGACACGACGTTAGTCTCCTGGAGTTCGTTCGTTGGAGGGATACAGCTGTTCTTCATGCTGTAACTATGTACTTGTTTTCTTGGTCTTGTAATATATAATTAGATTAATATCCGTATTAGGGTCGGTTAGGGTCACGTTACGATGGAGAATGGCTTCGAGAGCCTTTTCGTCTTCACGGTGGCCGTTGTTCATATTAGCCTTGTAATAAAGGTCGATATTACTCTTCTTTAAAGTAGACCTGACGCCAGGGCCAGCAGTCAAGTTCATTTTCTCTTTCATGTTAGCGTCGATGGATTCTTGTGGGTAGCCGTTGTTAATGAGAACTCGAGAAACCTTCTTAAGTTCGTGATCAACAGCGGTCCACGACGATAAATGAGAAATTGCCTTGTAACTAAGGCATTGATGACTGATATTTTGTAAAGTTCAAGACACTCAGAAGAACCGTTTAATCAGAAGCCCAAGTTCATGGCCTTAACGTATACTTGCAAAGGCAACAGAGACAATATGATTAACACAAGAGAATCTAACGACGTAAATTCTGACAGGAATGCCAGTTTGTTTTTACTTTTTCGTTAATAATAATTTTAACTGAGTAAAGTTAAAGATATTTTGCTCACTCTTTCTTTCTCATCTTTTACAAAAAAAAATTTTTTTTTTTAGAATCTACTTGCCATGCGTGACTGGTATTTGGAGGCTTTTTATCGCTATTATTTGTTACTTTCCAAAGAATGGACACAAGACATTGGCAAAGAAGCAAATGTTGCTGACAAAGTTTGTAACAAAAAGACGCAAAATTAAATGCGTTTTGGGTTCTTATTTTTTGTCGCTTTATCTTCCCTAGGAAGTTTTGAGGGATATTTTTTTATCCATCTTTGTTTCCTTCTAATCACTCAACTCTTACATACACGAATACACAATTTGCCAAATACTCACAGAAATAATTCTTATACATACAGATAGAAGTATAACTAACATTTGTACGCAATGAATACTCACCCACTCGCAAATTAATTGTATGTACACGTCAGTGACGATTCTTCCATGAATGCAAGGCATGTACTGAATACCTAGTTTTTACAGAATCACGTATTGTAACTTGTAAGCCTTTGACACTGCAGATAAATCAAACATTATTTCATAAGATTAAAAGGATAATTATCCCGTAGCCTGGCTTGAAGTCAGCAGGGATTAGCTCAGCTTTTAAAGTTTTTATCTGGTCTTGATTGCTATTGAGAATAAGATTGTTTGTTGCGTACACCAGTAATCTATCCGAGATCACATAGCTTTCAAAGATTGTGTCTGTGTACAGAAACGTGTTTTTTATTGCTTAAGACAAAAGGTTGTTTGTTGCATACATTCATTCGCTTTTTATAACGTCTAAATTCTTCAAGATTTTGTAGCTAAATACATGAGTTAAAATGTTTCAAAATATGCTAAAAAATTAAAAATATATATTTACGTCTCAGTTATAACAATTTTATGCATGTGTATAATTTAGATGTTATCATTTTACTTATTAATTTAATACAGAAAGCATGAATTTTAAAAACGCATGCAGCCGCAGATGATATCTGGCAATCACACAGACGGTAGGCTGAGTGGCTGAGGCATCTTACATTTTTTGGGGGAGTGAGGGCACTGAGGGCCAGGTATACTTGTACAAGCCTAAAAAAAATCCTCAATAATAAGAAGTTTATCATCATTTTTTATAGTTCAACTAAGCGAAAAGCAATGTTTGACAAAGTTGTTGGAAAGCGTTTCCCTAAATTAGCTCCTACAAGATGGAATTATTCCTATAGGCTAACTTCAACGGTTAAGTAAAATAAATATGGTTTAATGATGGATCTTTTTAAATATATTCTTAAATCCAAGAGAGTTTCACGAAAAAACAGAAACAAAAAAGTGCGCATGGTGGCTTGCTGGCAGGCATCGATACATTTGATTTCAATTTTTTATTAGAAGTATTTTCTGCGATTTCTCCTTTCTCTGAATATCTATTTGATGTGTTGCCAACAAAATCCATGGATACGTTTAAAACACTGTAACGAAAATTACACAAATGAGAAACGAAAAATTTGCAGATACGTGGAGCTTGATAACAGGAAGGTGTGGTGAACCACCAAGCAATAGAAAACAGAAGACAAGTACAGTCAATTATATGATGACATATTCGATAAAATATTCATTCAAATAAAAAAATGTTTCAGTTCAATAGAAAATTTAGAATTAATTGAGATTTTAGATTGCAAAAAGGCTTTTAAATTTTTGAAAAAAGTTAGTTCCTTTTTTAGTTTCCTCGTCTCCGTTCCGAATTCTGTCTTATATTCGCACATACGAGAATCTCTTGCGAAAAAGAATGTTACCGATCTCCTTAAATTTCGACTTGAAAATGAAATGAACAAATGTCTACAGGAAATATACAAGTTGAAATATTTCATTCTAACTAGGCCAATAACAACAGCAACTGTTGAGCAATCATTGTCTGCTCTTAAAATAATTAAAAGTTACTTAGGAAGTTCTCGAAGTGAAGACGCTTTCTAATCTTGCTATAATTGAAAAAAATTCTCAAAAAACTTAGAGAGAATTGATAAAACTTTTATAATACAGTAATTGAAGGATTTGGCCAGAAAACACGAGCAGAATTTCTATATAAGTAGTGTTTCGCAATTTCCTTATTTATGTAAGTTTGAATTTTGTAACGCTTTTCAAATATTTGTTAAAAATTTCGTAATTATTAATAAATTTGTTGTGTTTTACCTTTTCTTTGATTACTAAACATGGCATTGAGCATTTTTTTTTATGAAACGTGTCAAAATGTTTAGGAAAGCTATTCTAACTTATAAAATTCTATATGTAACAATGATGCAAATTTTTGTAGGATCATTATATTTTCTTTTTTGTCTGTATTTCATAAAATTGCTGCCGAAGCAAAAATGTCACGAGTCGCCACTAGTACACGTGGAGAACACACGCGCGCGCGCACCCAAATGGGCACGAACACGCTAATACATACTAGGGGAGGTCAATAAGTTTTGCGAATCGGTAGGACAAAACAGAGGAAGGGAGAAGGCTGTTTGTGGGAGTGTTACGACAAGTTATGACAAGTCAGGACCTGCAGCCGCTCACTCCTGCCTCGTCTATTTAAGAAGCAGTAGCTGATCGCAGATCGTCAGTCACAAATTTTTCCACAATGGATAAGGTTAAGCACCGCGGAGTGATCAAATTTTTTATCAAGGCAGGCAAGAATGCAAAAGAGATCCATGAACGCATGGTTGCAGTGTACACCGACACCGCCCTTTCTTATGCTACCATTGCTCGCTGGAATAGGGAGTTCCGCCATGGTCGTCAGTGCCTCGAAGATGAACCCCGCCCAGGACGCCCGTCAGACTTGACCAACGAGGACAATGTGGCCCGTGTGGAGAGGATTGTCCTCGAAAATCGACGGGTGAAGGTAGAAGAAATCGAGCGAGAACTTGAAATATCACATGGAAGTGTTATCAACATCATCCACGACAATTTGGCCATGACCAAGGTCTGTGCCCGTTGGGTCCCTAGAAACCTCACGCCCCATGATCGACTTTCACGTCGTCAAAGTTCGGAGGAGCTGCTGCTCCTGTACAACCAAGACCCGGCGGGATTCGAGTCTCGCATAGTGACAGGTGATGAAACGTGGGTCCATCACTGTGATCCCGAGACCAAGCTCGAAAGCATGGCCTGGAGGCACAGGGGCTCTCCGACCCCCATCAAGTTCCTGGCCCAACCCTCAGTCGGAAAGATCATGGCACCATCTTCTGGGATTCTGAGGGAGTGTTGATGGTGGACTATGCGCTTCGTGAAAGGACCATCACAGGCCAATATTACGCCCAGGAATTGGCTGGGTTGAAGAAGTGCATCCGTCAGAAGCGGCGCAACAAGTTGACACGCGGTGTCCTGCTCCTCCACAACAATGCCCTTGTCCACAAGGCCAGAGTTGCACAAGCTGCCCTGCGCGAGTGCGGATTCGAGGAGCTCAACCATATCCCTACAGTCCAGATCTGGCCCCTAGCGACTACTTTTTATTCCGTCAGCTCAAAGCTGCACTGCGTGGATGCCGGTTTGGGGACGATAAAGATGTCCAACTCGCCGTCCAGGAGTGGATTGAACAGCAGTCGGGAGATTTCTGGTTATCAGGAATTCGAAGCCTCGGGGACAAGTGGCGCAAGTGCATTATAGTCGAGGGTAGTTATTTTGAAAAATAATAAAACACATTTCCTCATATCTCGTTTCTTTATATCCGAATTTCAAAACTTATTGACCGCCCCTCGTATGTATAAAAATAAATTGTTATAGGTTTTACTAGCGACATATATCATGTACCTTATTAGTTTTCTCTTTTAACTTCTATTTTTCATACAAGAAGAAGGTGCAAACTTCCGTGAAAACTATATGATCCCCCACCCCCCCTTAGAGAAGAAAATTTATAAGGCCTCAAAAATGGCGCCAATCTACCCTGACCATAGAGTCCTTTCCTGCTAAAATCATCTTAACGGAAACTAGTTTTGAAATGGCGCGTAATTTATATCAATTCAAGCGAATTCTATGGGTAATACGTACCTACCTCAAATTTGACTGTGTAGAGAGATAAATTATCCATTTGTGGGACTTGTTGGGTTCTAGCGGATTTTGGAATCAAAATTTCTACAGGGTTCCCACTAATAAGGTCATAAATGTCGGAATTTTAAGAGGAGATCTTAGTGTCTTAGTATTCTACCTCTTCCTCTGCTGGAGAAGTAAGAATACTATAACCGTGGTGTCAGCTGCGAGTCTTAGAAGACTGCAAAATTTGACCGCAACCATCCTCTAGTTCTTTTGTGAAATAATCCAATGAATGTGTTCACTGACACTGGATAGGGTCTGTGGACTAACCGGCCTAGACCTACCTATCTGCTGTATGTGTGAGTGTGTCACCAACAAAATTGTTAAGCTATTGTTGGAAAGTAAAAATTGCTCTAGACAGGGTGCTAGGTGTGATAGGTTTCATGATAGAAATAAGTCCATCGCTGGTTGGATAAAAGAGAGTGAAATAATGCATGTACTGACAGACAAAGAATGTGTCGACAATGAAAGATTTGCCTGGCTCATTGAGAAAGTGCTTGAGAGCAAAAGTTGTATCGTCTGAACAAATTAGGTGATCATGGTTAATAGGCATGTATAGAGACAAGTTCTGTGGGAGTTTACTTCAAGCCTCATTGCTTAGAGAATGAATATTTACCATGCAGAGACCACTAATTCTCGGTGCCATGTGTCCTGGGGACATCGAGTGGAGAATGTCCAAGCCAGCCAGCGTCTGCACCAAGTGTAGAAGGCTGATTCCCGATTCTTTCAAACATTTTAGTCTTTTGTCTTTTTATGGCACTTCACATACCAACCATCATTTGTCGGCCAATGCGATGGCATCTTTGCCCTTATATTTTGAATAAATATATTTTTAATCATTTCTTGCCATCCTCGATCCACCGATATTACTACCATGTTTTTATCTGTTGTATCTTTTTGTGTTGATGTCACATCCTTTTAATTCCAACCTAAGACTTTTTTCCACACTTTTCTTCACTTTTTCCCATAAAATTACCTTAAACTTCAGATGCTCCATGCCACTTCTTGTCCTCACCCATAAGTCATATTTTATGACTGCAAATTAACGGCTAACTGGACGTTAATCGGACGTTCTCAACGAGTGGAGTGAGTTTGTTCATAACGTGCCGAAACTGCGTTTCACAGATGGCAATACTCGACTTATGACTACATAAAGTTTTTCTGAAGCTGTCGTCGAACTACTTCATTAAGGGGTTCTTACGACTTGCTTCTGAAACACATTTATCACAAAGTCTGTTTTGTCTCTGTTTGTCTGCTTAGCTCTGTCTCTGTAGAACTCGCTAAGTAGGTAGCAACTTTCTTAAACCTAGAGCAAAAGAGATGTATAGCATTAAAATAAAATGTATACATCCAAATTTTCTACAAGTATTATCAATAACATTCGTGTCATTCAGTTAAAATTGAATCAAATCTTTTTACAACATAACTAGAACTGTACGAGCAACATATGACTTAATGGCGGTCATCGCCTTCATACCTTCAAAGAAAAATACCCAAATCTGATTAAAAGAGCCAAAACGCATTGCTTAAATCATGAGGTAGAGAATGTTCTGACTGAAATATCAAAGCTCTTCCAAGAAATGTTGAGAAGGGTTCACAAGAGATAAGAGTAAACTATTAATGTACCAAATACTGATGACGTCGTCCTTAAATATTTAAAACTGAAGTGTGATGTCTTACAATAAAATATAGGTGAATTATTTGAAAATATTAGTATGTCATACTTTTCCCAACTCGGAGTCAACGTCTCAGTGCCTTGAAGTGCCAAAATTGTTGGAGAGCAGCAGCAAACTCTCTTCATCAGCTTGCTTATTATTATTTAATTCGGCCCCGTCCATTTTTCTTACAATTTCCCGCAAAAGGGTAATGAAATCTACATAAGGTCACTCTAACAATCATTGGCAAGGCCGTAGGCAACACGAGCAGGGCTGTGTTTTCATGGAATGGGCATTAATGAGAACGGCATTAATGTGTTTTTCCAACGAGCATGAGAACCTTTCATGGCCCAAGGGAGAGCCACCCGTTCCGCGTCAGGGGAACGTGGAAATAAAACTACTTTGGAGGAATCTGTAGCCGGAAGAATTGTGTGTTGTGCTATATGTGCGGCGAAAGAGGAGTTAAAAGAGACAGAAAGCCTGAGATTGGATTTTATGTATGCAATGACGTATGTAGATGGAGCTGCCTGGGCCTACAATTCAGACTTCGGTACTCCACCATGATTGACGGCAGCTCCCTACATGCTGCGAAATTTCTCGAGCCCAGTATAAAGACGTAGAAATCCATCGCCTGATCTACTGGGCTGGTGAGAGCTCTGCCAGGTGGCTTGATATGGATGAGCAACTAGAAAGAAGTGTGGTTTACTTTGGGGTACTATTAATCAGAAGATAGAGTGAGTTAACAACCTAAGATTGAGTGAGTTAATAATCTAAGATTGGGTTAACAAGTTAAGATTGAGTGAATTAATAAGGTAAGATTGAGTGAGTCAATAAGCTAATATTGATTGATTTAACAAGCAAAGATTGAAGGAATTACAAGTTAAGATTAAGTGAATTAATAAGGTAAGATTGAGTGAGTCAATAAGCTAATATTGATTGATTTAACAAGCAAAGAATGACGGAATTACAAGTTAAGATTGAGTGAATTAATAAGGTAAGATTGAGTGAGTCAATAAGCTAATATTGATTGATTTAACAAGCAAAGATTGAAGGAATTACAAGTTAAGTTTGAGTGAATTAATAAGGTAAGATTGAGTGAGTCAATAAGCTAATATTCATTGATTTAACAAGCAAAGATTGAAGGAATTACAAGTTAAGATTGAGTCAATTAATAAGGTAAGATTGAGTGAGTCAATAAGCTAATATTGATTGATTTAACAAGCAAAGATTGAAGGAATTACAAGTTAAGTTTAAATGAGTTAACAAGCTAAGATTGAGTAAAATAAAAGTTAAGATTGAGAGTGTTAACAAGTGTAAATTGAGTGAGCTAACAAATTAAGATCAAATGAGTTAATAGGATAAGATTGAGTGAACAAATTCTGAGTGAAATAAAAAGTAAGATTGAGTGAGTTAACAAAATAAGATTTAGTGAATTAAATAGTTAAGTTTGAGTGAGTTATTAAGTCAAGTTTGAGGTAATTAACATTGTAAGATTTAATGACTTAACAAGTTAAGATTGAGTGGGTTACCAAGTTAAGACAGTGAGTTAACACGTTAAGCTCAGTTTATTATGAGTTTTGAGTCAAAGGTGTGAGACAGAATGCGGGGTAGAGATCTGGCGGTTTTTCTTTATTTTTTTTATAAGAGAACGGAAAAGGATGTAATCAACGAGGGAATTCCTATTCAATTGCCAAAAATTTAAGGGATAAAGAAATAAAGATGTTCAGGTGTTAATTCACTTTGAATCGTAGTGAAATGAAAAATTAAACACTAAAACCGAATTTAGTTTAGTTTTAACCCATAGGCTGCGAGTAGTACAAATAGGGCGTATCTTTCATTTAGCTGCTGCTTGTATAGTTTCAGGGACATTTTTCTCATTCTATCGCGTCATTCGTAAAGTTACGCCACACTCACAATTTGGCACCATTGAGTCAGTTGTCAAGTTTTAAATTTAGTGATAATATTCT
Organism: Ceratothoa steindachneri; assembly: GCA_963969495.1. Lineage (NCBI taxonomy): Eukaryota > Metazoa > Arthropoda > Malacostraca > Isopoda > Cymothoidae > Ceratothoa > Ceratothoa steindachneri. Next base: position 26,145,860 of record OZ018323.1, read on the forward strand.
GTAGAAATATTTGCAATGTCTAGCAAAATAAACGTATAATATTACATATCATACGATTGGCCCAATTTTCTTTATTTAGTTATAGAAATAAGTTAAAGAATATTATTAAAATATTTTTTTACCATTAATTCACCATTCCTTCCCCCATACTGGGAGACGGACCCTTCCTTTTATTTAATTTTACAAGAGGCAAGACAGAAATCTTGTGTTAACAAAGTAGGGACCGAAACCCCATGGCAAAAACTATGTACGAGACGGGAATCTCGCTTTAACAAGAAAACGACAGAAATCCTGGGCAGAGATACATGATATGACCCTTTGGGGTCCTGCTAACAAAGAGGGCGGAAGGAAGGACGAGAGAGGAGGGACACGGAGACGTTGCCAGCAGCGAGTCACAAACGTCCATGGCGCCTCTTCGAATCGAATCGATGTATATAGAAAGAACAGAGAGGAATCACTGTGTAACACGGGAGATCAGGTAGTCGTAGAGGAAAAGGGTACGGAAATAACTTTAAAGGGGATAGGAAGAGTTAATAGGTCGGTGGCTAGACACCTATGCGTGGTGTAGTTGGATGTGTCTCGGGGTGTTCATGACTGGACGACAGTTGGGAGGTGGTCAGGAAGGAGATCGTGTCTGCATAGTCGGAAACAAGTTATTTATGATGCTCTTAACTTATGCGTAGAACGGTATGTGTTGCGGGTGGTCATGGGCTGCGGGGTATCGCAGTGCCATCGCAACATACTGTCTTGCGCGTAGTGCGGTGTATAATGGGTCTCTGGTGAGTTTCCCGAGTTGTTTTGTGAGTCTAGTGTGAGCGTATGTGTTGAAGGGTGCTAAATTTTGTTGTCGTGTAGTGTGGACATTCTCGCGTACATGGGAGAGCGGCAAGCGCGCTTTAGAGCAGAGTTCTGAATGCGCTTAGCCTTCTTCTGCCACGTGACACTCGCAGCTACGAATGACAGTGTGGTGTACGTGAGAAGAGGTCGCACGAGTGTTTCATATAGGTGTAACTGTAGTTTCTTGCCCGCGGGGTAGAACCTGCGCAGGATTTTGTTTGTGTGTGTGGCTCTTGCTTGTATTATGTGCTGGTGTATATTGAACCTAAGGGACTTGTCAAAGGTTACCACAAGGATTTTTGTCTGTTGTATGTAATCGAACCTTGTTGGGTTTAGGTGGTTCCTGTTTGGTGTGTGTGAGAAAATTTGTAGGTTATGCATGTAGTGATCTCTTGCGCTGAAGAGTGCCATCTGTCTTCTGAGGATTCCTGGCAATCAGCCATTTATCGAGGTACTCTGTCTTTGCTCCTCATGGGCTTGATTAGAAGCGTCACCTATATATTCCTGTGACATAATTTTGTATAATTATTTTTATTTTTTAATGTTTTTAATCAATAAAGATTTGAAGTTGAATTTGAATTGAATTATTTGTGCGTGGTGCGCAATCTCGTCTGGCCCGCGGTCGCTGACGAGAATGGTCTCCTCATCGGCGTAAGACACTGTATAGGTGTGATGGTAGTTTTTGGGTGGGTGTGGGGTGTCGTTTGTGTACATGATGTAAAGTTTGGGTGCCAGTACGCTTCCTTGGGCAACGCCTGAGCGTGGTGTGAAAGGTTGTGATAGGGATTATTGTATTTTATGTGGCATTTCCGTTCAGTGAGGTAGTGCGAGAGGAGCCTTCTGGTGCAGAGAGATAACTCCGTATTGTTGGCGAGTTTCCAACGGATTCCCTCGTGCCACACCTTATCAAAGGCCTTCTCTACGTCCTTGTTAATGGAGAGTGTCTTTTGTCGTGCCTGGCGTGTTTTTGTATTATGTCGTGGACGATGGTCACAGCCACCTGAGTGGACCGGCCCCTCCTAAACCCATATTGGTGGTAGGAGAACCAGTTCCTCTCTTCCAGGTAGTCCTGTAGGCGGCAGTTGATCATACGTTCGAATATTTTGCCTAGGTGCTCTAATAGAGCAATAGGCCTGTAATTGTTTGGGTGTTTGGGGTCTTTGTTAATTTTGTGCGGAAGTATGTTATGAAAGACTAAATAGTTTGGGAAAGTAGCCTGAGGCTACTGAGGCGTTGAATAGGTGTGTAAGTGTAGGGTATATGTTTGCGGGGAGGTTGTGCATTAATGCGGCTGGTAGGCCGGAGGGGCAGGTTGCACGTCTTGCTGTTGTTTTAATGTAGTGTTTTGTTTCCTCGACGGTGATGGGAGTCTTCAGTGTAGATGTGTTGTCAAGCAGCTCCATTCGTATCAGGGGGCGGGCCTTAGCTCGTGAGCATGGGCCCAACACCACTCCTGGACTTCCTAGGAAGTTCTCTTGCGTGTGTGGTTTGGGTAGGTTGTGTGTGTACTGTATCCCAGTGGGACCTAAATGCATCAAGGATGACATTGGTGTTTGTGAGTGTTTGGTTATTTAATTGGAGGGTGATGGATTTGGGTGGATCGGTGCCTAGCATCCTTTTTACGCGCCGCCAAGAGGAGCAGGGGTCAGTGCAACGAGTGTAGTCCGCGATGGGGACGACCTCTTGCCAATGTCGGTTCCTATCTAGCTGTACGCACTGTAAGGTGCGGGCAAGTAGGTGAGTGATGTTGTGTTATCGTGGGCCGCTGGTGTAGGGATTGTTGTACTGTGTGATGAGTCTCTAAGTGTCTATGGAATATGTGAAGTGTTTTATACATGTGTAGGTTTTGTGTGGTGTGTATAGGTGGTAGGCTGCGGTTGTAGTGTTTATGATTGAGCACCAGTGGTCTTCTAACAGAACTGGATTGGTATGGTCCAGGTCGAGGTTTTGTGGCGTGTTTTCTGTTATGTGTGTCTCTCTCTCTCAATGTAGAGGGAGAGGTGACGCCCCCTTGTCGCGGGAAGAGAGCTTGTGTGTACCTTTGACTTTTCGAGCTATGTCGGCGGGGATACCTCTTCTGGGTACCCCTGGTAGGGCTTCCCTTGTCGATTTGGTCGAAAACGAGATTCCAGACTAAGTGCGTCATTCCTTCCTTTTTTTTACTCTATCCTTCTCCTTTTTTACTTTTATTCTATCTCTCCCACTTTTACAAAAAGAAAAAACAAAAAAAAAGCCTACTCCTATCATGTCCCTGTTTCCCTTTTCTTCCTCTATCTACATATAAGGACTTGGCAGCTACCTCATGCGTCAGAAGAGAGGCTTTGGAACCTCTATAAACAACGCCAATCGACGCTCACTGGTTGCGAGAGACTAGGACTAGAGGTGTCCTAGGCGTTGGGGCAAGATGAATAGGATGAGGGTAGTGCCCCGTTAACCCCTTCCCTGGCGCGTAATTATTGACCGTTCCCAGTGCCCGTTGACGGGTGCCTCTGGTAGCATCGGTCCGAGGTGACGGCCCTTTGTTCCCAGGTTGGTTGCCAGGCCAATAAAAAGCCTTGGGTCGAGTCTCTTGGTGGGGCGGGATATCCATTGAACGCTGCTCCGAGATCCTGGCCGTTGTGAAGGGAACTAGTAGGAGTTTAGTAAGGGGCGTGCTTCGTTGTTGTTCACCTGGTGACAAATCGATGGCCCCTTCGGGGACCGTCTGTGCTGCTTGGTTGGGAGCCACGGCACGCCGAGGCTTGACGACTCGGTCGGACGAACAGCAGCACATGGAGCGTGCCTTCTGAAAGATCCGAAACGTCTCCGATCGATAGGCGGGAGCGACTCACGCGGGGAGAACTCACCAACCCCCTTTTTTCTATTGATTGGTCACAAAATTTTGAAAGAGAGAAAGTGTTTAAAATGACAGGGAAAAAAGGTCCAGCTGAACTTAAATATACATGTGCGATATGCCAGAAGGACAAGTGGTGCGTGGACTTCCCGGAAGGATGTTTTTCGAAATGCCACCCGGGAAGTATATGAACCGACTGCATCCTTAAAGGAGAGATCCGAGAGGCAGTAGCATGCTGCAATGAACTCAAGGATCTCTTCACAACCTCTGAAGAAAAATCTAGGGCGCTGGAAAATAAAATACAGATCCTAGAAACGCAGCACGCGCTTCAGATTCGGCGTCTCGAGGAAAAAATCCTAGAGCTAGCCTCTAAACTAGAGGCCCAGTCGGCTCAAGCTCGAGACGAAAGTCCCACTGACTTGGGTGGTTCCGCCGATGCGACTCCAGCCCAAGGAGGTGAAACTGCATTGGCAGCCCCACTTCTGCCATGCGGAGCCAATGAGAAGAAGAAAAAGAAAAAGAAGAAAAAGGACCTTAATGCTGCTCACCCCAGTGTAGAGGATTCGAGCGTTACTGGTGCGCAAGGGAAAGTGGAAAGAAAAGAAGAGAAAAGAGAAACGGAAGAAGAGAAAACAAATAAAGACAAGAAAAATAAGATGAAGAAGAAAAAAAAGAAAAATGTAGAGATACAAGAGGAAAGCGGCAAGTCGCTTCCGATGGGGAAGAATAAGTCGCCTGCTGACAAATGTGAAAGAGTCACCCTTATTGGTGATTCTCAAGCACGGGGCCTGCAGTCCCTGCTAGCGGCCCGCCTTCACACTAGTGTGAAGGTAAGCTGCCTGCCAGGATGTGGTAACCACCACATCAGAGTAGAGGCTGAGAAATCACAGATTTCTGAGAGCTCAGTCGTTGCTCTGATGGTCAGTGGAAACGACCTCTACCTGAGAGTAGGTAGGGTAGGCCCTACAGATAAAATCCTCCACACGGTCATGGGTGCCGTGGACGACTGTGGGCTGAAAACCCGCAAGCGTGTGGTAGTCGGGATGCTCCCGAGGAGAGGTCCAACACAGACCGCTCACTCGATGAATGTGTCTTTAAACCGGTGCCTGGCAGATTTGTGTACGGCAGAGGGGGTCTTTTTTGTGGACCCGTACCGCACCTTTCATGGTAGAAATGATCTCTACCAAAGGGATGGGGTACATCTTTCCTTTAAAGGAAAGGCCTTTCTGTCGAACATGATCCAGGATGTCGTAGAGAGGACCGAAAGGAGTATCTGGCCCAGAGTGAGGGTGGACGTACGCCAGTACGCCCATGTCACTCCAGAAACGACCTTCTCAGAGGTCGCAAAAAGGGGTGCCTCGCCAACAAACAAGCCGGGAAACGGAAGAGCGTAGGGAGTCCTACAGTCGGGGACTCCCTGAAAGTTCTTCTGTTTAATGCGAGGTCAATCAGGAACAAGTTTCCTGAGCTCCGTGGCCTCGTAGCGACGGAAGAACCCGAAATGGTAGCCATAACAGAATCGTGGATAAAAACGTCAAACCGAGACTTTGAAGGCGAATTCACGGTTCCTGGCTACCAACTCTTCCACAAAGATAGGCCAGACAGAGAGGGTGGCGGTGTAATGTTGTATGTCAAGGATACAATCAAATCTTCGAACTCCAACATTATATCCGATCACGAGCTCCTAGGCGTTGACCTAGAGATAGGTCCTGTCAGATACAGGACCCTGGTGCTTTACAGACCCCCTTCCCAACCCGTTGAGAAGGACAGGGAACTGTACCAGCTGCTGGGTGAGCTTGTTCAAGGCAGAGTGTACATCGTTATGGGCGACTTCAACAGACAAGTTGACTGGGAAACCAGAGCAGCCTGTGGCGAGAGCGCCCTACTCCTGGAGTTTGCCAACAACGAGTTCCTTACTCAATTGGTCAGAGAACCGACGAGAGGAGACAATATCCTCGACTTGGTCTTTACCTCTGAGGATGATATCGTTGAGGATGTCTCTGTAGGCGAAGAGCTCGGTGGCAGTGATCATCAGCTAGTTAGATTTACCGTCAAGATCCCGAAGGTAAGGTCTGTTGCCAGTCAATCAAAGAAACTTGACTTGAGAAGAGCAGACTTTGCAAGCCTTCGAGCTGGGCTGACTGATGAAAGGCTAGCGGTATGCGAAGAGGTTGAGGATTCGTGGAACAATTTCAAAAATAAATTCATGAGTCTTTAATCAAGTTGCATCCCTCTGAAATGCCTCCGTCGGTCTTCTGTTCAACCAAAGTGGTTTAATCGAGAAATCGGCCAACTGCTTAGGGAGAAGAGAAATGCGTACCGGCGATCGAAGATCTCGGGTGCCTTTGACGAGTACCGGAGGCTAGCCAGGAGAGTGAAGTCCAGCATAAGGGCGGCTAAGCGTACTGAGGAACTCCGAGTGGCGAGACTCTGCAAGGAGAATCTCAAGGAGTTCTTCGGCTATGTAAATAGCCGTAAACCAATCCATCGTAGGATTGGGCCCTTAGTGGACGAGGAGGGTGCATTAACTCAGTCAGATGCAGAAAATGCTAACCTTCTCAATGACTACTTCTCCTCAGTGTTTACCAAAGAGTGTGGTCCCATCCCCCAGCCCACGGATTCCTACTCGGGGGAAAAGCTGGAGGCAATGGACTTCACCGAAGGAGAAATAAAGAAAAAGATCGCTGACCTAAAGACGAATAAGTCCCCTGGACCGGACGGGTTTCTACCCAAGGTGTTGAAGGAAGTGTGCGATGAAGTATCACGACATCTGTGCGCTATCTTTAACATGTCAATCCGGACCGCATGCGTTCCTAGAGACTGGCGTGAGGCGGAGGTGACTCCGATCTTCAAGAAAGGAGCCCCCAGCCATCCGTCAAACTACCGACCTATCAGTCTGACTTCGATAGTCGGTAAACTCATGGAAAGCATGATGGTGGAGAAAATAACGTCGTATTTAGAGTCAAACCTGCTACTGAGGAGTTCCCAGCACGGCTTCCGAAGGCAACGGTCATGCCTGACGAACCTTGTGGAATTCTTCCACTTTGTGTTCAGTGAGCACGATCGGGACAAGGCGGTGGATGTGGTTTACTTAGACTTTCAGAAAGCCTTTGATAAGGTACCACACCGCCGCCTTCTCCGGAAAGTGCCAGCGCTGGGCATAGACGGAAAAGTAGCCGGCTGGATCGAGAACTGGCTAAGTGGCAGACGGCAACGGGTGGTGGTGAATGGACAGGCTTCTGAGTGGGTGCCCGTTACTAGCGGAGTGCCTCAAGGTTCTGTCCTGGGACCACTACTATTCATCATCTACGTCAACGACATGGACGGTGACATGGTTGCCAAGATTTCCAAATTTGCCGACGATACCAAGCTTGGTATGAACGTTGCAAAGGATGGAAATACTGCCCGCCTGCAGGAAGATCTTTGGAAGATTGGGGAGTGGTCGGACACGTGGCAAATGCCTTTCAACGTGAACAAATGCAAAGTAATGCATATCAGCCACAGAAATCCCAAATCTCATTATATCCTTAAGGGCACTGCTCTTGAATCGAGTGACACTGAGAAGGACTTGGGTGTTGCTATCACTAGCGACCTCAAGTTCTCTAAACAGTGCATCGAGGCAGAGAAGAAAGCCCAAAGGATGTTAGGCTACATAAAGCGCCAGTTTGGATACCGTAACAGGGAGATAGTACTTTGTCTGTACAACTCCCTGGTTCGGCCGCACCTGGAGTATGCCGTACAATTTTGGAGTCCTTCGTTTCGAAAGGACATCGCAAGGTTGGAACGCGTACAAGCTAGGGCAACCAAACTGATTCCCTCTATCCGACATAAAAGTTATGAGGATAGACTAAGGGAAATAGATCTGTTCTCGTTGGAAACCCGTAGACTGCGTGGTCAGCTCATCGAAGTTTTCAAAATACTTCGAGGGTTCGACAATGTTGACTACCGGGATATTTTCACACTGAGTGAGAACAGAACGCGCAATCACGGCTTCAAACTTGAACTGAAGCGTTACAACCGCAATCTGTGTGGAAATTTTTTCACTTACAGTATCTGCGGTATGTGGAACGCACTTCCAGTGGAAGTTGTCAACAGTGAATCTGTTGACCAGTTCAAGTCAAGACTAGACAAAGTCTTGAAAAGTGGCCGTTTAGGGACGCAAAACAATTGAGGAGCCATGTGCCCGCTCGATTGCTAGTCCAAAGGTACCCTCTTTGAATGGACCGTAAGGTCTCCTAGGGTACCTTCTTTCCTTGTAACTCCTTGTAACTCTTCCCAGTTCGTGTTTTTGGAGTCGAAAATAGGTGGTGTGGGTATGAATATGGGAGATGTGGATATGATAAGGAATATTGGTATGTGGTCAGAGAGTATGTGAGGACTCGGTGAGATGTGAATGTAGAAGCGTGTAGCGTGGTCGTTGCGGAAGACCACGTCCGGAGATGTGGTCCCTCCTCGAGTACCGAAGAATGTGGTGAAGGTCGGGCCGATGTGCTCGCAGCGATAACGCGGCAGGGCACCGGCCAGGTACCTTCCTGCATCATTTGTGGTGTTAGTAAGGAGTGTTGGATGAAAAGCGTTGAGGTCTCCCGCAAAGAAGATAGGTAGGTTGTGTTTTGATAGAGCCCGGAGTGGGACTTCTATGTTTAATTGTAGGTGTGGTGGTCTGTAGTCCGTGGCCACTAGGATGGGGCCAGAGCTTGTCTGTACCTTGCAGGCTAGAAAATAGTCATCGCGTGTTTAAATGAGGGAGTGGTGTATAGAGCGCCTTATTAGGATCGCTAATCCTAGGTGCGGGACTTGTGGAGCAGATATGTGTCGTAGTCTACAATGCGGAGTATGTTGTTGGGAGGGTGTAGACTGGTCCAGTTCAAAAGTATTATGTATATTATGTAAAGTCTTTGTGTGTTTAAGACCCAGATGGCAACAGTATGGCGAATGTCGTGCCAATTGCGTACGTTTAATTGTATTATGTTGAGGCGCCCTATTGACGTGAGTGGAGTGCGCGTGAAGTTGATTTGGCTAGGACCGTTCCCCTCTCCTTGGTTATTTCCCAGGAGGTGTGGTGAGCGAGTACATTCACGCGTGTCGGCTGTGGTTTCATGAGAGTGGAGAGGTTGTCAGTGGTGTTATTGGGTGGGCAGGCCGTGGTAGAGGGGAGAGTGTGTTCTGTGGATGGAGGGTTAGAGATAGTGGGAGATTCGGTTGTGGTCGTGGAAGGAGGGTTGGAGAGAGTAGAGTCTAGGAGGGGGAGTTAGAAGCAGAGGATGAGGGAGTAGAGCTAGTAAATGGGGTGCTAGAGATAGTAGGGGAGATGCAGATTATGAGGGCAGGGGTGTCGGGAGAGAGAGTGGAGGTTGGGATGGTGAGGAAGGAGGGGTACGAGGAGGAGAGGAAGGAACAGCAGGGAGGGGGTTGGTTGACTTTACGCGTGGTTGTGTGTGGCGGGGGATGGGTCGTGGTGAAGTTTTTTGTTTAATGCGGAGTGTTGTGGAGGGTGTGGTGGGCGTGGGCGAGGAGGAGTAGGTGGCGGTTGTGGTATAAGTGGGAGTGTGGGTGGAGGCTGTGAGAGGGGGGGAGGTAGGAGGTGGGTGGGTGGCAATAGGGGGGAGGAGTTGAGGCTGCCAAAAGAGGAGTGCTGGTGGTAGTAGGGAGTTTAGGTATAGAGGAGGAAGGAGTGGTAGCTGTGGAGGAAGGAGAGGGGGCGGTAGGAAGAGAGGTGGGAGCCGTGGGCAAAGGGGCAGGTAAGGAGGGTACAATGGCGAGAGGGGCAGGCACAGAAGGGCGGGAGGAGGCAAGAGCGTGGTGAAGGTGGGGGGCGGGATATTAGGGGGCGGTAGGTCCAGGGGGTAAGGCGTGTATGCTCGTTGATTAGAGCGAACACCTTCTCTGGGAAGATGATCTGTTCTAAACCGTGCTAGGCGAATAGTCTATCGAGTATGTTTGCGTATAGTCGGGGGTCTTCCCTCGACATGTCTTTTGCCACCGTTGAAAGAAAGGCGGTCAGGTGTAGCTTTGGTTGTGTAGTCTCATTTGGTGTGTCGTGTGGGGTAGGGGTGGGTGTCGAGAGTAGTGTGGTCCCTGGGTGTAGGGTATTTGGGTGGTGGCGGGTGTCAGAACATGTGGGTGAGTCTAAGTTTCTGCTGGGGTAGGGTGTGTCTGGAATAGAACAAGGGTTGGTGTGGACAGCGTTGCGCTGGCAGCAACAGCGAATGTTCTTGTTAGGGGAAGAGGGGCGGTGGCGACAGCGGAAGCGGAGTATGTGGTTGTGTTGGTGGGTTGTGGACGGCGTATTGCCACTACGGGGACAGAACGGGCCTAACTTAGGTAAGGGCTTTTAGGGTTGGCGTCTGTGCAGGTTGTGTAGTGGTGGCCCACTACACTACACCTTGGGCAGACCAGGTCTGCTTGGCAAGTTCGTGTCTTGTGTCCGGTTTTGTAACACCAGTGGCACTATTTGGGTTTTATGTTCAATTGTGGCTCGATGTTATGTGGATATGTTAGTGTGCCGCAGACCTTGATGCCTCGGTTTAGTAGCAGTGTTTTGTTGTGTTCATCGGACAGTGTGATTATTGCCCATTGTTTTGTTCGGTTGTAGTAGAAGTCTCTGATAACCTACTCCCCATACTTTTGTCTGAGGTGTGTGCAGAGGTCATCGGTGGAGAAAGCCAGCCATAGGAGGGTTGGTCTTGAGAACTCGTATTTGGCGTTTCTTATATTCACCGTCGGCTAGTTTTGTGTGAAGGTCTTGTGCGGCGAGTGTGTCCGAGGCAAGTTCGTGGAACTTGACTGCGTCCTCCTGTGAGCGGAAGACTAGTTTGTTGCCTGTGTGAGTCTTTATTATGTTTATGATAGGGGTGTCATGTGTAGCAGCTAGGTTGAGAAGTGTGTGTTCATTGTTGGTAGTGGGTGTTTTTTTCAGGTGTAGGAGTGTGAGTGTGAATGTATTGCTATGTACCATGATGAGGATTGCGTTTTAAAACTTTCTCTTTTTTTAGAGGGGGTCCCCTGCCCCGCCGATAATGACCCGTGAAAAAGACTCGGATGTGAGTTGGTTGGGCTTCTCAAAGGGTTGTGAAAACATGGCGGATTTAATGATAACTGAAGCCCGAATCAAGTGACTCTAGTCGAGGTGCCACCCCCTCTATTGGGTTTTGGGTATTTCTCAGTTACGTCCGATTTCTCACAGATACGGTGGTAACTCCCTCTGTAGTCTTGGGCGGTGCCGCAGGGTAGGGTATTAATCCTCCCCGCGTTGGTAACTGAGTCCCAATCCAGGCTTTCTCCTTCCTTTGGGTTCCCAGCGGGCTAAGCCTCACACCTCCCTTCCCCAAAGTTTGCAATTATGCCCTTTCTAAGTAGAACGGCATAGTTACAACGGAGCTCAATGTGTAGAGTCATATTCACAGAGCGTCGAAGGAAATTACGCCGAGCCTTGCCTCCTGTATCTGAACGATAGCAGAGAAACACAGATATATGTGTTTGCGCCTTGAACTTGGACATAAAAAGTGGAGAAAAATAAATTGATAGAGGAGAGAGATAGAGAAATAGTTAGTTAATGAAGAGTTTTAGTGGTGAAAATTGAAATTTAGAAGTAGATGAAATAGGTCCCTGGGAAAAGGGTATCTCTGTGTTACTAGTTTATTAACATTGGTGTGTTTATTCCTTTAACTATCTTCATTACATATTATTAGCTTCAAACCTTTTTAAGTTTTCTAACATTTACGTTAGACTGATACACACACACACACACACACACACACACACACACACACACACACACACACACATATATATATATATATATATATATATATATATATATATATATATATATATATATATATATATATATATTTTTAGTATTTTTTTAAATTTAATTAATTAAAATCGATGATTATTTGTTTGTACAAAACCTTTGTACATATATACATTATATAGATTGTAGCTTTCAAGCCTTTTTTGGTGTTATTTTAGTGACTTTGTCTAATTTATTGTTTCTAAGATATGTTGTATACGGAATTTATGCGTATATTGGTTCATGGTTGTGCCGCGCAGCTCTTCTGCTGCTTTGGAATCTTTTCCGAGCTTGGTTCAGCATTGGCTCGGAAATACCGAAGTGATTTCTCATGAAATCTGGGTCGGCGTTCCCTTCCACCTTTCGCCAAATTTTGAGTGTTCTGGTACCTAAATCATTATTTAGCGCCTTGATATTCATTTCCTCATGTAGTGTTTTTTGGCGTTTTTTTTCCCGTCTCCTAGCTTTCTATATTATTAAGAGTGCTTTATTTTGCACTCTTTGCAATTCATCTTCCAAGTTTTTGCAATGGCCGCTAGTGGCATTGGGTGATATAATAGTTTAGGTCTGATATAGGCAGAGTAAATTTTCTTTTTGTTGCTCCTCCTTAGGTCTTTGAATCGATATAGCTCACCTATATCTTTTCTCGTACCTGCAATTATGCCGTTGATTTGGTCTCTGTATCCAATGGCATTTATTTCCAATCCTAGTACTCTGCCTGTTCTTTTGTGTGGGTATCTTTCTTCCCCTACATATATTGCTGCCGTTTTGCTTCTCTTGATCGGTATGATAGTAAATTTGTTCTGATTAGTTGCAATTTTCCAGCGACGTTCAAAGATGTTTACGTTCTCAATCTCGTAAGACGTCATTCTTGCCATGGTTCTTTCGTTTTTGTATGGGGAGACCACTATCTGTGTTACATAATCGGCGAACTGGATATACAAAGATTCTTCTAGCCTTGGGCTAGGGAGGTCTCCAGTGTATATCGAGTACAACAGTGGACTCAAGCACCCACCTTGGGGAACACCCTCTTCCAGTTGCAATTCTGGTCCTTGGTATTCCCCCATCTCGATGAATGCTCTTCTGTCCATGATGTGATCACATATTATCTTCTCCAGTCTAGGATTAAGTCCCAGTTGGAGGATCTTAAATTGTAGTCCCCTGCGCCATACTTTGTCAAACGCTTTTTTTACATCTCTCAATACCATATCAGCATGCTTTTTCTCTATCTCGATTTGTGCCAGCTTCTCCGTTATCATCGCCAGTGCTGTGTCCGTACCTCTCAGCTTTCTAAAACCGTGTTGTTGGTGATTATGCAGGTTCATTTCTTCCAAGTAGGATTGCACTCTGTTGGCGATGATTTTTTCGAAGATTTTTCCTCCGAATTCGAGAAGAGAGATCGGGCGGTAGTCTACCGAGGAGATTGGAGACTTCCCCGATTTAGGAATGAATATCATTTTTAATATTTTCCAGGCATCGGGAAAGTACCCCGTATTGAGAGCAGCGTTCATTATATTAACTATTCCCTGTTTTATGTTCTGTGGAGCGTTGATAAAATTTGCCCTCGTTAAGCCTGAGTGACCTGGGGCACGCTGTTTAAACGTTTTCAGAGTTTTGTCGAATTCCTGTAGGGAGATCTTTTTTCCCCGTCCTGTCATGGATGTTTCCGCTGAAGCGTTATTGAACGGATATGTTCGTTCTATTTCATCGGTTAGCTGATCTATTATCTCGTTTCCGAAATCTGTATCAAAATTTTCTTCCTCTTCAGGGGAAATCTTGAATACATTAGACCAGTAATCTCTGAAAATTTCCTCTAACTCCTCAGGTTCAGTGGCCACTTCACCTTCTCGATTTTTGATATTAGTCGTTTTGCTGGCTAGCTTCCCTCTCAACCTCTTCACTGTTTGCCAAAATGTTCTGGGGTCCATTTTTTCATCTAGGTCTTCGATGAGTCGGTCCCAAATATCCGACTATTGCTGAATGATCAGCTGGTGCAGGTGTTCTTTTTTTCCCGCATCATTTGGTGCAGGTCCCTGTTTGGTCCCCATCTGTTGATTGCGACCACAAAGCCTCTAGATTCATCTTAAATGGCAATCATTTCTGGTGTTCATCTTGGAGCTTGAAGGGTTTTATATTTTAACTTCGGGATAGTATTTCTATCTGCTTCTGATAATTTTGTTGTAAGGAGGTTTAACTCTTCGTCTATATCTCCTGGGATAGCTTCTTCTAGGTTCTTCGGGACGTAATTCTGGCAATGAGTCTGGTAGGCCTTCCAGTCTGCACGTGCATATGATTTCCTTTACCCAAATAGGTACTTGGATTGGGTTTGTTGATATAGTGATAATTAAGGCTTCGTGGTCGCTGGGTATCACGAGTCTAATGGCGATATTATAATTAAAGGGAAACTTTGGGCTCGTTAGAACAATGTCGAGCTTAGTTGCACCTCTCGGTGAGTAATATGTCAGAAACTCAGGTCCATTGCGTACAGCTACGTTACGTTTTAGAAGAAGTTATAGGTTTCGTCCCGCCGCGTTAGTGCTGGTGTACTCAGCGGCCCTGCACCTAGCGTTAAGGTCGCCTGCGAAGAGCACCGTTTTTTTATGGGCAAACAGTTGTAGAAAGTTATGAATGGGAACGTACCCTCTTCTTGGGGGTTAGTACCCAGTAGCGATAGTTAGGGACCCTATGGTAGTTCGGACCTCTATCGCTACGTATGATTCGTCCAGTTGTGAAAGAACTTTGTGCATGAGTCCTTTACGGATTGCAATTGCTGCCCCGTCGAAGGCCTCATCTGTGTGGCTTGTTGAGTAAACTTGGTACCTAAATTTTTTAACTTCTTTGTGCTTAGTATCAACTCCGTGTTCGGAAATTAAAATGATGTCTGGATCAAGGTTCTGAATTATGTTTCCATATTCGGAACTTTTCTTTGTCCAGCTATTGACGTTCATGTACATTATTTTTAGTGTTTTACTATTTGTGTCCATTTTGTAGAGGTTTTTTTTAGTAGAAGTTGTTACTTTGTTATACTCTGGTTGTTCCTTTTTCTTAATCTTCTCTTCTATCTTGTTTTCATTCTGAGGCCTGGTGAGGGGGGGTTCTGCATTTTCCATTACGTTTCTTGTTAAATTCACTCTGGGAGATATTGTTAAATATCTCTGGAGTGTATCTTATTTTTCCTTGAAATAGGGCCTCTTCGACCTGGTTCTCTATCATTTGATCCTCGTATTACCATTTGATTCTATCGTTATGATTCCCTCGGTGCTGGCCTCGACGTGGTGTTCCTTGGGTTATTGTGTATTCCCTGTAGCAAAGAGTCTGAGATTAATTCTTTTAGCACTAATTTGGTGCTTCTTCTTCTGGGTAGAAGTTGGGGATCTTTTCCTCTGTTGGCTTTTTTACCCCCAGCTTAGCCTCTCTTCCTTCCTTCAGATAGCCAGATTTCTCCCCTACCTAGTCGCTTTTCATACAACCTCTCCCACAACTTTCTCTGGTCAGCCTCTAATTTCACAGGGTAGAATGCTGACCTTCTCAAGCCAACCACCCCGGATGGGGGCTGAGGGGGGAGGGGACATTGTTCCCTAACCCCTCAGCTCCGGTTCTGGATGGGGTTTTTTTAACAACCTGCTTCATCCCCACCCATACCTTCCTCACATCCCTTTTCCTCTCCTCTTCACATTCTATCTGTTTTACGCCGTGTCTAAGGTGGAGCCGCCATGCCGAAGGACTGCCAGGCCACCAGGCGGGAGGGGTGGTCCCAGATGGCGGCGCCTGGCTCTGCCGGGCCTGTAAGCACCTCTTGCAGTGCGGGCTACTGCAAGAGGTGGTAAGCGATTGCGTCCCGTAAAACAAAGAGGGTCACCATGCCCAATGATGAAAAAAAAAACCATCTCCCCTTAATTCCCCCTTGCTCATCGACGGAGCCGCCCTCGGGCAGCTCCAGCAAAAAAATGGAGGTCCCCCCTCCTGTGCTTGCACAGGGGACCCTCCATATTTCTCTAACCGGAGAGGAGGCTTACTCCTCTCCTTCGCCTACGGGTGCAGGGGACTCCCCCTCACCCCCTTGTCTGGAGGTGCTTTCGGGCACCTCCCTTTTCCCAGCGGCAGTCCCCTCTTTTCTTTCCAAGGGGACTGCCAAGAAAGCCAGCAGGCAGCCCTTAGCCAGCCGCTCCCCATCAAAGCGGCTCGGTAGGGCAAACCCCCTTACGGGGGAGAGGGAAGCCAGGCCCCTTCGGTCGCTTCCCTCAAAAGACCTGCTGGCAAGAATTTTAAACCTTGCTGGGATCAAGGCCTGTGCCTCCCCACACAAGACTGGCGACACTGCCAAGGGGACCTGTGATGTCCTGGGAGGGGATGGCCAACTGGAGGCCCCTCCTGTGATAAACATGGTCTTTGAGGAGACCCAGCCTCAGACGGTAGGGCCTTCCATGGGGGGGAATTCGGGCTCGGCGCCAAGCACCGAACCCGAATCCGCCCCTATGCAAGGTCCTCCTCAAATGGCTGAGGGCTCCGAGGCAGTAAAAGGAGGGGAGGGATCTCCTCCGACAGGTGCCCCTACGACAACCAGGACCTTCTCCATTTCGGAGAGGGACCTGGCTGAGGCCGGTCCATCTGGCCTGGGGGCTTCTGCCGGCGGAGGTGAAAAGCGGGTTCATTCCCCACCCTCCTCTCCAAAAAAGAAAAAGACAAAGAAGACTAAAAAGACGAAAAAGACTCGGGGCTCCTCTCCATCCGCGGGGGCTGCGGGGACGGATGGGTCTGCTGCCACTTTGGTAGGCGACCAAACCAAGATCGGCACATCCGGCCCCTCTACCCCCTCGTGTGAGGAGCCCCTGACCAAGACTAACACCAAAAGTGCACAGGGCGGAGCCTCGATGACATCGGGGCCCCTGATTCAGAGGTTACCTGGCGTTTTTGATCCCGCTGGCTTCAAACGCTTCCTCGTTATTCGCTCCACTGATGGCACCATGTTGTCCAAGGGCAACATGATCCATCAGAGGAGAGGATTAGCTAGTGCAATTGGTAGAGAGCCGAAGGTGACCCGTTTCTCGGACGGCAGCCTTCTGGCGAATGCGGCGAATCCCGCCGAGGCGGCCAAGATAAGTGCTCTTCGGACACTTCATGGCCCCCCGGTGAGTGTGACGCCGCACTCTACCATGAACTTTGTGAAAGGAGTAGTTTATGCGAGGGAACTCGTTGACTACTCCATTGAGGACATCACCCTAGAGCTGGCCGACCATGGGGCGGTCAAGGTCGAACGTGTGATGAGAAAACAGGGAGGGGCTTTGAGACCCACCCCTACACTCTTCATCACGTTCGACAGTGACAAGCTCCCTGAGTCGGTGCGTGCCGGTTGGTACCGCTACCGCGTGAAGGCATTCGTGCCACTGCCGCGGCGGTGCTATTACTGTCACCGCTTCGGCCATACAAATCGCTCATGTAGACGTGCAAAGTCGGGGTCACCCGAAGTCTGTGTAAATTGCTCCAAGGTCGCACACGATAAGTCCAAATCGTGTGTGGCCAAGTGTGTCAATTGCGGAGAGCCGCACCCTGCTTCTTCGAAGCAATGTGGTGCATATCTCCTGGAGAAAGAAATCCTAGGCCGTTCAGGCCTAGGATAGACTCTCATTCCGCGAGGCTAAGGACTTGGTCCTGGCGCGCCCAGCTCTGCCTGGGACGTCATATGCCTCAGTAGTTCGAAAGGCACCCTCTGCTCCTGGCCCATCCAGGCCAACGAGCACGGTTGTTTCCGCGCCCATTCGGAGCCCTTCTGCGGGCTCTACCCAACCCGGGCGCTGCCCTGGTAGAGCTGGCGGCAAAAAGGGTTCACACCCAGCCCCGGCTAAAACCAGGGCTCCCCCCTCTTCCCCCAGCGTGACCAGTTCCCGTAAGGCAAAACGGCCACGCGCCTCCACAGAGTCGTTAGACTCACAGGAGGCAACACCCCTGAAGATGGTCGCTAGGCCATCTTCGGGGGTTCCTAAAGCTGTCCCCCGAAAGGAGGACAGCAACAAAAGAGCTTCGGCTCCTTCGCCCACGCCCCGAGGTGGAGCGAGTGGCTCGGAGACGGTGGTTCCTCGAAAAGAGGGCCCCCCGCCTCCGAAGCGGGGGGCTCGCATGGCGAGCCCAACCTCCCCCAATAAGTCCTCGATAACGACAGCGCCTTCAGCGCTTCGTCCGGCTAACAGCGCCAGGGGTTCTGCCCCCGAGAAGCGTACGGCCATTCCCGTGAGGGTCTTCAATTCGAGCAGGGCCCCCGCGTCTCCTCCGAGCTAGGCCTGGAGGGCATATTCCTTCAATGGAATTGCCGTGGACTCCGGGCCAACTGGGAGGAGCTGCGGAGGCTCGCCTCGTCCCGTTCCCAGTTAGCTATTTTTTTGCAGGAGACCATGCTAGGCGCGTGCCTCCTGCCTGCCCTCCCGGGGTATAAGGGTCTTGCGACCCCACCACCGCGGGATGGCCGGGCTGGGGGATGCGCGGTTTACACCCGGCATGATGTCTCCGTTCTTCCTTTCTCTTTAGATACCTCCTTACAGGCAGTGGCTGTGCAGCTGCACCTGGATAGGAGGTATACTATCATTTCTGCGTACATTCCACCGTCAGCTGACTTCGACGCGGGCGACTTCCGCCGCGTCGTGGCACGGTTGCCGAGGCCCTATCTCTTGCTTGGAGATCTGAACGGCAGGCATCCTCTCTGGGGAGATTACTCCATAAATCCCAGGGGACAAGTCTTTGCCGATCTGATCGAAGAGCTTGAGATGGGTGTCCTAAACGTGGATGAGTTTACGCATCACTGTCCGAGAACCGCTTCATTTTCTTGCCTTGACCTTTCTTTGTGCTCTTCGGATGCACAGCCTGATTTTGATTGGGGGGTGGTCGATGACCTCCATGGTAGTGATCACTTTCCCATTCAAATATCATTTTCAGGGCAACTGCCGCCTGAGAGACCACCTCGGTGGTGCTTGGCGCGGGCGCGGTGGCCTGCATTTCAGGAAATGACTGAATTCTCTATCTCAGTCGAGGAGTTTAGGTCGGTAGATGAGGCCGTTGAGTTCTTCTCCGGCAACCTCATCGCCGTGGGCCTGACTACTATTCCTAGGACGTCTGGCCGTTTTGCACGCCGACCACTCCCATGGTGGTCGGCCGAGTGTGAGACGGCCCTCAAACAGAAGCGTTATGCCTACATGCGCTATAAGCGCCGCCCGAACGATTTCACTGTCGCTGAATTTCGTCGGGCTAGGGCTAGGTTCCGGTATATTTCGAAGCACGACGCCGCTCTTCTTGGCGGGCATACGTGTCTTCACTTAACGGGAAGACCCCTCTAGCTGAGGTGTGGAAGCGAGTCAAAAGGATTCGGGGCAAGTCCTCGCAGGACCCCCCTCCCGTTCTCCAGGGGAATGGGACCGCAATCTCGGACCCCGCGTCCGTGGCGGAATCCTTAGCGACCGCTTTCTCCGCATTCTCTAGCCGTGATGCTGCTCCGCCAGCATTCAATGCACGTCGTGATGTCGCGGAAGGCCGCCGGCTGGACTTTACCTCCAGAGGCGGAGAACCCTTCAACGACAAGTTTACTGTGAGTGAGTTGCGTTCCGCTCTCGCTTCGTGCGCGGACACCGCCCATGGTCCGGACGATGTCCCGTACGCCATGCTTTGACACCTGGGTGAGCGAGGCATGGCCTTTCTGTTAGATCTGTTCAACAGGATCTGGGTGGAAGGTCTTCTCCCAGACTCCTGGCGAATCGCTACTGTGCTCGCCTTTCGCAAGCCGGGGAGAGATCACTCTACTCCGACCGGTTTCCGCCCAATCTCTCTAACCTCTTGCGTGTGCAAGTTGATGGAGAAATTGGTAAATGTTAGATTAGCCTATTTCCTGGACAGCGGAGGCCATCTGTCTTCTGCACAGTGCGGCTTCCTTAAG
The DNA here is from genome assembly GCA_963969495.1 of Ceratothoa steindachneri. NCBI lineage: Eukaryota > Metazoa > Arthropoda > Malacostraca > Isopoda > Cymothoidae > Ceratothoa > Ceratothoa steindachneri. The sequence goes on from OZ018323.1 coordinate 26,165,240, forward strand.
TTTCACTCCACGTCGGATGCTCTGCTCCGACTGGAAAATGCCGTCTGCGAGGCCTTCCTTCGTAGAAAGCACTACGCCACGGTGTTTTTTGATCTGGAGAAGGCCTATGATACCACATGGCGATACGGTATCATGGAGACTCTCCACACGATGGGGGCGAGGGGACGCCTCCCAATGTTTATATCTGAATTTTTGCGAGATCGTCGATTCCGCGTACGGGTGGGGGGAGCCCTCTCTGCCCCAAAGGAGCAGGAAGAGGGTGTCCCGCAGGGAAGTGTCCTCAGTGTCACACTCTTTGCCCTGAGCATCAACGGCATCACCTTGGTTCTGCCAGAAGATGTTCTCGCTACGCTCTACGTGGACGACCTTTCGATCTCTTTTGGCGCGGCCCAGATGCCAACTCTGGAGCGCCGACTCCAACAGGCATTGAACCGCGTCTCTCGCTATGCCGAAGCGCACAGGTTTTGGTTTTCTTTGGCCAAGACTAAGGTGGTGCACTTCTGCCGCCATCCACGGCTTCACCCCGACCCAGATTTGTTTCTTAATGGGGTGCGCCTGGATGTGGTTGAGTCGCACCGTTTCCTTGGTCTTGTATTCGACCGACGCCTCACCTGGGAGGCTCATATTCGCAGCCTTAGGGTCTCTTGTACCCGCGCCATGGACATTCTCCGTTCCGTGACGTTCAGCGCTTGGGGTGCTGATAGGGCTACCGCCTTACTTTTTTATCGATCCTTTGTTCGCTCGAAGCTCGACTACGGATGCGAGTTTTATGCATCCGCAGCCGAGCGTTTATTGCGGAAGGTGGATTCAATCCACCACACCGGCCTCCGCCTTGCGACCGGTGCCTTCCGCACTTCCCCCATTGAGAGCCTGTTGGTCGATGCTGGGGAGATGCCACTCGCTCTGCGCCGCGTGCAGTGCATCACTCGCCTGTACGCACGAGCCCGGCGCCTCCCTCAGTCGCCAACAGCTCTCACTGCATCCGCAGCTGATCTCGATGGTGCCTATGCCGCCGAGAGACGCCAGTCATACCCTAAGCCCTTTGGGTTTAGGGCCAGGAAACTCCTTCGAGAGGTAGATATAGCTCTCGGGCCGGTGGCGCCCCTGGTTCTGCCCAGGACGCCACCCTGGAGGGTACCACATTTGGCTATTTGTCGCCACGCCTCTGCTCCCAAAGCTTGTACTGCGCCGGGAGTATTGCGTTCGACCTTTTTGGAGCACACATCGTGTCACGCTGGTACCGTGCCAGTGTATACGGATGGCTCCAAGTCCCAAGAGGGGGTCGGCTTCCACGCCGTATCCCCTCTGTTTGAAGTCAGCGGGGCTCTACCAGGCGCTGCGTCTGTCTTCACGGCCGAGCTGGTGGCAATACACCACTCGGTACGGGAGATTACGCGACGTGCCCGGTTCGGAGACCGGATTGTGATCTATAGCGACTCACAAAGCGCCCTGAGTGCTCTCGGGGCATTGGAATCTCCGCATCCCCTGGTTCGCGATATCCGTGACGCCACGGTTTTGGCGAGCCGGGCAGATGTCGAGATTATCTTCTGCTGGGTTCCTGGACATGTAGGAATTGCGGGGAATGAGCGCGCCGATGAGGGCGCCAAAGAGTCCGCGAGGACTCTGCGACCGGACCAGCGTTTCGCTCTTCCTCACACCGACTACATGGCAGGAATACGGGCAGCTCTTCGGACTGCTTGGCAAAGAAGATGGGAGACGGTCGAAGGGAACTTAAAGTTGCGTGCCATTGCGCCGCGACTGTTCCCATGGACCTATCCCCAAATGCCGCGGCGGCTTCAGGTTGCTTTCTGTCGTCTCCGAATCGGACACACTCGTGTGACGCATTGCTATCTGATGGAGCGCTCGCCTGCGCCCTATTGCAACGACTGCGTCGTCCCCCAGACTGTTCGGCACATTCTTGTCGAATGTCCCAGTCTGGGTGATCTTCGCGCACGATACCTGTCCCAGTACCGGGATGGGCGGGGTCGCTACCGCCTGTCCCTTGTGCTTGGGACAGATTCGTGCACACTGACTTGTGGACTTGTTGACTTCTTGGGGGAGGCCGGCCTTCTCCCTATTATTTAAGCAAGGTTTGTTTGTTTTTTTTGTTGTTTTTTTTGTTGTTTTTTTGCATTTGTTTTGTTTTTTGTTTGTTTTTTTTTTCTTTAGTTGCACGCTCCTGCGCCGGGGGGACCTCTCCCCGACGCACCAGCTTGCTTCCTTTCCCCCTTTTGGGGTGTTGTTTTTTTGTTTTGTTTTTCTCTCTTTAATTTCATTTTAAAGTAGCCTAGAACTAGGCCAGTTTTAATACGGCGACTAATGCCCAAGTAGGCAGTCGCCAGATGAGCTCTTAAAAAAAAAAAAAAAATGGCTTTTTTACCTTCTTTGCTCTCTGGTTGTGAGTTCTGAGATTTCCTCTTTCATTAGTTCCTGTTCAGTTTCAGCCAACATCTCCTCTTCAGTATTATCTTACTTTCCTGTGTTCTTGTCTGATACCGCTTTATTTCTGGCTTCCTGTGCAGCAATCCTTGGATCTCTGCAGTTGGAGGCATTATTTCTTGTTGGAGTAGGTACTTGAACTTGTGTAGGTTTTACTAGCTTTATTTTTAGAACTTCTTCTGATGGAGGGTTGTTGGAGAACCATATTTGTGGCATTCCGTTATTCTTCAGCATCATATTTAATTCTTTCCTGAAAGTTCCTGGCCTAGAAAGGTTCGCAATATGGGCGTAATATATACATGTCATTATTTGCGTCGAGTTCTCATTTTCTACATGTAGAACAGTACTTTTCTTTGCTGGTTCAACTCTGGATGTTTTTGCTGCCTAGGCGTACGAAATGTTCTTCTTTTGTTCTTCTTCCTGTCTTTTTACCTCTTTCTTCTTCTTTATTGAGCTTTTCTTAAATGCGCATATCATTGCGAGGGTGCGATGATCGCCGCCACAATTTAGGCACCTTTTACACTCGCTATTGCAGCTCCTCCAGTTGTGGTTATCTGCACTGCACTCAGAACATTTCTCTGATTCTTGTGTGCAGGCTCTTGTGGGGTGGTCATCCATACGGTAGCATTTGAAACAAATTTGAATTTCTGTAAATTCCTCCCTCTCAATTTGATCGGGAGTGATTCTCACATTGAAAGTCAACAAACCTGTTTCCGTAGCTTTTTGGGCCATACCTGTATCACTAAAAACTACTTTAAACACATGAGTATATTCCCTAAATTTAATGACTTCAACGACTGTCGCCCAGCTGTGGTTTGTTTCAATTTCCGTTTTTAGCTCTTCAGTGTTGTGCGACTCTACCATGGATCTAGACGCCTACATATTACGCTTCTATGGGTCTGTATTTGGGGGGGGGGGGCTAGTCCGATGCCTTTTAGCATGTCTACTGACTTTTGTGCCCTCAAAGTTTCTACATCCTTCTCCTTTTGACAGATTGCTGTGTAGCCTTGGGGATTCTCGATAAGTCTGACCATAGCAATATTGATTTTAGAGTATATTGCTGCAAAAACAGTTCTTCTGTCAGGCTTATCCTTGGTTAGGGCTTTGAGCGGGATCCTTGTTGTTTCCCGCGTGTTTGTAGTGGGTTTTAGTGTACCATGAGACCCGTACTATTGTATTAATAGAGGGTACTGGGAGGGTAGGAGGACATTATGTCTTACCTAGCTGTATATAAATGTAATTGTTTGTAATATTATTTAAGGCGTAATTGGATAGAGTAGGAGTAGGACAATATATAGGATACAGAGAATTTTATAAGTCCTTGTCCACGAAACCTTTCTTTAGAGTTTTCTTCTTTGTTAAGTAAAGATCACTTTTGATACTCCTTCTGGTTGTTCACTTGTACTTAAGTCTTCTATGTATTAAAAGGTAAAGCACTGTATGTATCTGTTTTAAATCCTCCTTTAGCGATTCTTCAAGATCCGTGAGAGTAGAATTCCACAGACGTATAAGGTAGTCGTGTTGGCGCCTCTTGGGGGAGCCGGGCCTTATATATCCGATTTATGTTATGCCCACGATCCAGGCTAAATTCCATTGCCGGAAGACTCTGGAGGCGCTATCAGCTGGATTGTTCTTGGACTTGACATATGCGATGTTGTTGGCTGCAGTCCGGAAGATATTTGTAGGTCCTATGAGGGTATTCTCGGATGCTTTTTTTAGGCATGATTCCGGAAGTTTGCCCCTGATGGTGTTGTAGAGAGCGCCTATGTTATCAGAGAAGAGGCGAGCCCTTTTGAAAAGGGACATTGCTATACATAGAGCCTCGAATTCGGCGATGAAAATGTTTCCTAAGTCTTCTACGCATGGCAGCGAGAGGATTAAAGATTTATAAGCATTCTAATGCGTCGTATTAAAAAGAAAGACTAATTTTTTGATAACTCCAAAATTATTTCTTTGATGTAAATTGATTCACGCGACCGGAAAACAAGTAATAATAAAAATGTGTTTTGAAGTTTTCTAACCCGGAACGGAACCCCCCATGAACAACACTCGTAAACTTCATTCATTTTGACAAATGAAGTTAGAATGGTTCTCTTGAAAATCTTTGACTTTGCGCATTGCCTATTAACCCCAAAAGAAAAATAAATGAAGATCAGTTCGTGAAATTGAAATTTGGTAGAGTTTGCAATAAAAAGGATAAAAAACAAATTTAATCATTTATTAATGATAAAACGTTTAGAATGAATTGGACATTGGACATATAAAGTGAGGAATATAGTAGAAGAGGGTTTTAGTAGGAGAAATAGTGGGGAAAAAGGGCAAATTAATAGGAAAGTGAAAATGAAAAGAAGTATGAAAGACAGATCCCTGGTGAAAGGGCATCTCTGGCTTTCTTTGCGTTTGGGTTATATTTTTTTGTGACAATATATAAATATATTATCTGGTAATGCGCTAGGCATTCAAGCCTTTGTAGTAGTAGGTATTTTTTACTCTCTACGTGGCTTGTTGAAGATTTGCATCTTCTTATCCGGGTGTTTCACACCCAGATTTTGGTGTTTATTTTGTGTTGTTTTTGTTTGTTTGTTTGTTTTTTTGTTTTTTGGGCGATATTTCGCACCAAAATTTTGGGGAAGTTTTTAATAAAAACTAATATTAACAAATGCTAATATAGTGACTAATTTCACTTGGCTTTGTTCGTGATTTGGGTTGTGAATTTGGGGTTTTTATTTTAAGTGAACCTTGGGTCGACGTCAATGTCAATCGGTAGTCTGCTGCTTTTAAAGGATATTGGTCGTCTTATGTTGTTTAAATTGCCAAAGTCGATGTGCCCGAGCACAAACTCGGGAGGGAGGTGCCGGTGCACCTTGTCCCAGATTTTGGTTGCTCTGAGGTGAAGCTCCACGTTTATGGGGGTCATCCCCAGTTCACCATGGAGTTCACCCTTATCTCCTTCGGGCTCCTGTAATGATATATACTGCCTTATTCTGGACCCTTTGCAGTTCAAGAACTTGAGTCTTGGAAACTGCGTTTATAGGGACAGGGGGGGGTACAGGAGTTTTGAGCGAATGCATGCATTATAGATTTTGAGTTTGTTGGAGGTGCAGAGGTTTACGAATTTGAAAAATTCACCCAAGTCCCTCCGTGCATTCTGTGTAGTTTTTCTACATGATTCCTATCCCCACCAGTCGTAATACGCTTTAGAATGAATGTTTTGTTAAAAAGTCTTCTTTAGCTTGGTGATAAAAATGACTAAAATCCTACATAGATGACAAGAGGAAGATTCTTTTAAAAACATAAACAACGAAACACGATTCTACTAGCATCGTGGAAATAAAGATACCACAATAAAAATAGACAAATTAAGACTTTTTTCAAATGAGTCATTAATATTTTTATTCATTATTGCATTAAATTGGGTTTGATTTTTTTTCAGTGAGAAAAAGAGAAAATTTCTCACCCATAAATATTCTGGAAGATTATCATTTTGAGTGTTCAATTTCCACGTTCAAGTTCCAAAATTTAAACTCCTCGCATCGCACACAGATATTATGAAAGATTACCCTTTTAAGTTGTCAAATTCTAGGTTCAAGTTCAGAAGTTTAAATTTCTCATTTAAGATATTATGAAAGATTAATTATTATTTTAAGTTGCCAAGTCCAATGTTTAAATTTCTTACCAACAGATATTATGGAAGATTACCGTTTTAAGGTACCAAGTTCTAGATTCAAGTTCCAAAGTTTAAATTTCTCACTCATATATATTAGTGAAGATTACCATTTTAGTTGTTTAATTTCCAGATTCAAGTTCCAAAATTTAAATTCCTCACACACAGACATTATGGAAGATTACAATTTTAAGTCGTAAAGTTAAAGATTCAAGTTCCAAGGTTTAAACTTCTCGCACACAGATATTATGGAAGATTACCAGTTTAAGTTTCAGATTCAAGTTGCAAAGTTTAAATTTTCATTCACAGATATTCTGTAGAAGATTGCCATTTTAAGTTTTCAGGTTCCAGGTTCAAGTTCCAAAATTTAAATTTCCCACACAGAGATAATAGGGATGATTACCATTTTAAGTTGCCAACTCCCAGGTTCAAGTTCCAAAATTTAAATTTCTCACATAGAGATGTTATGGAAGATTACCATTTTAAGTTGCCAAGTTACAGATTAAAGTTCTAAAGTTTAAATTTCTCACTCAAGATTTTATGGAAGATTGCCATTTTAAGTTGTCTGTCAAGTTCCACGTCCGGGTAGAGACCAACGTGTTCCCAATATTCTCAGCCGAGGCGCTAACAAAACTAACCTATAATAGATGGGGTCCAAGAAGAGGGGCATCTCCACATATTTGAGGTCCAATGAGGGCATCTCCTCATAGATGGAGTCCAAAGAGGGCATCTCCCCATATATTTTCTAAAATAAAAGGTGAAGTAAGATAAAATGTGTGTAAGTTACATTATACATTTGCGGCGCTATGGACCGGGAGGGCACGTAACTCTCTGGTACTTTCCCCCTTTCTGAAAGGAGAGTACATCCCTTTATAGGTTTCTGGTTCACATGAGAGGCGGGGGATGCTACTCTATAGGGCCATAACTCGACAAGGTCAACTCAATGAGAAAGAATCTGTGAGTAGTGTGTTTCAGCGTGAAAAGATCAATCCGGAGAGACGAATTGGAGTCCAGGGGTGGTGGGAGATTGGACAAAGGAGGATCGAACTGTCAGTAGCGATAGGAGTGCTTCGGAGTCCAATAAATTGACAAAAGTTGAAAAGTTTTTACTGAAATATCGGTGGATTTGGAGTGCCGAGTGTAAAATCGATGTAAAAGGAGAGTTTGCTATTCGCCGAAGCTTCCTCGGGCAGGCTTGATTAAGGACTAGGGAATGAACCTTACGCGAAAGCTTGCTCGGAGCTTCGGGACATCGACTGGAGCTTTAGTTCTCCCCAAAGGCATAAATTGAGAGCAACAATGTAATCTTTTTTTTATAAAAAAATATAAATGTTGGTATACAAGCTCTCCCCAAAACGACTATATACTCTTTTTAGTATCATATATTTTCTCATTAAGAAAACAATATATTTTTATAACAAACATCAATGAAAGTTAAATTACTTTGTTCAGCAAAATAACCCATGTTTCCTTACACGTTACAATTAAGCAACGAAAAAGTGTTTTGAAATTGTATTTTAAAATTTTATCTTAGCCGAAGTCCAACGACCATAGATTCGGGAATTTGGTACAAAGCGAGCGACACGTCTTGCCATTGCAAGGCTCTGTGGCAAGTTTGAGGCAGAGGGTACTGTTCAAGATCTGGACGACGAAAATCTAGTAAGAGCGACAAAAAACTCCATTCTAGCATTACAAAGATTTACTTGATCACTACAGAAGTCAGTTAGGCAATGAGCTCGTGAAGTTGAGATCAGAAAATCAGGCGTTCACCGGATTTAAAATTTGTCCCAATGGAAAAGCTGAATTCCAAGGCTGTGTTACACGCCATGACTGAAGATGACACTGATCACAGACTATAATTTCTTGAAAGGTTTCATTCAATGGAAGCCAAAGATTTACAGTTTGCCAACAAAACCGGTCGTCCGATGAAGCTACCTTCAAGCTAATTCGCACAGTAAATCGAGACAACTGCAAGTATTGGTCACTCGATAATCCACAAATTTATATGGATAAGCATTTTAATTCACTAGGATTAACAGTATGGTGTAGTTTATCATCAAGAGGTTTGGTTTAACTATATTTCTTTAATGGGACAGTTACTGGTCATGTATATCTCGACATGCTGCGGACAGAAATTATACCTGTGGTTCTGACGTTGTTTGGAAGCAGACTTTTACTTTCAACGAGATGCATTCCCCACCCGACTCTTTATCATTGTGGTGTCCGAATGTGTCTCGATAAAACGTTGCCGAACCGTTAGATATGACGAAGAGAAAGCATTAAGTACTCTTCACGTTCACCAGACTCGATCCCACTTGATTTTTACTTGTGGGGCTATCTAAAGCATGCAGTTTATGTTAAAAGACTTACACTTCGCAAACACCTGAAACATTCTATTAGAGAAAAATGCGTAACCATCACAGCATCCACATTCCCCAATATCTCCAAATCAGTTAGTCAACGCATTCGGAAATGAATGTATACCATTTGAGAACGTTTTGAGAATTTAGCCTAGTTAATTAAATTTTATATGCAAGCAACTCTATATAACATTTTAATCACTTAAATCATGAATTTACCTTTCATTGGAAATTTCTATAACGATATATAGTGGGGGGTTTCAAATGGCATAATATAGGATACTATAAAGAGTAAATTGGGCACAGGCTATATTTGCGTCTTGAGGCTGTTCACTCGCTGACTGCCGCCGTCACATCGAATCAGTCGCCTAACTGGACTGGACTGAAGAGTTTATCTCGCCGCCACAAAAGAACATAAAGGAATTGAATGAAACTAGACAAGTCACAGACATTTATTTGAAACTGTTGCAAACGAGGAACTTTCCGATGTGCGCTGTATTTATACAACCGTTACGCGGATGAAATAGATTCTCTACGTAAATGCTATAAAGGTGGATAAATAGAGATAAAAATAATGGCAATAATTGATAATGTGGACATATTATTAACAACCGAGGGCTTCATACATATTGTACATTACTCAAAAACTGACCTTTGATACCGTGCGAAAGCGGAAGTGACCGGTGAAAATTTCCGCATAAGGACAAAGATGATAAAGCATCCCTCTCACAGGGTCAAAATCATAATTTCGTCTAAAAAAAACAGGCAATGGCTTTGCCACTCCCCCCTTCCCCCCCACGGGGGAAGCTTGCGCTTCGCTACTAAGATTAGAATTTAAAATCTAAAAAAAACAGCCATGGTTAAATTTTTATAAATTTTCTGAACTTCGCCAATTATAATAATTTTAAAAAGGAACTTTAAACTAAATTTCCTCCCTTTCAAAATATCACTTTGCTAAAATATAGTTAGAGAAGAAGATATCTAAAAATAAATTTTATGAACTTCACCATTTGTAATTCTTTGGGTTTTAAAAAATTCACAAAATTTCGATACTTATATTTATTTCTGAACTTCACCATTTTGTTTTTTGATATTAAAAAAAGAATTATTAGAAATGACTTTGATAAAAAAAACATAAGTCATAACCAAACTAAGGTGAAATTATTATTCAAATACTCAAAAAAATCCCCTTCTTAAATTATAGAGTTAGTGAAGTGATGATGATGATGATAAGAGTTAGCCGAAACATTTACTGTGCCTAACACGAGGCTTGAGTCGCAGTAATGGCTCCAGCAAAATTTCAATCCTTGGTTATGCCTCTTTCAGTAATAGGCTCTGCAGGGTCATTTGTTGTAGCAATCGTGGTCATTAGCTATTTACGCAATTCCGTTTTAGATTTCATTTCTCGTTATTTATTTACTCTTATCAGTTTCTTGACACTTCTTTTTCCGTTTTTATCTATATGGAGTCTACTAATTCCCCCTTCATGGAAAACTCGCCAATAGAGGTATCCAAGTGGAACGATTATCGAAAACTAATCTTAAATATCCCACATTTATGATACAAACACACACATACACACGGTCACTAAATCACCGACGCTCTCTCTCTCTCTCTCTCTCTCTCTCTCTCTCTCTCTCTCTCTCTCTCTCTCTCTCTCTCTCTCTCTCTCTCCCTCACACACACACACACACACACACACACACACACACTCCCCATTACCCACTTTCTCTCTCACACACATTTTTTCCTTTTTCCTTTACTCGTTCTCTCTCTCTCTCTCTCTCTCTCTCTCTCTCTCTCTCTCTCTCTCTCTCTCTCTCTCTCTCTCTCTCCCTCACACACACACACACACACACACACACACACACTCCCCATTACCCACTTTCTCTCTCACACACATTTTTTCCTTTTTCCTTTACTCGTTCTCTCTCTCTCTCTCTCTCTCTCTCTCTCTCTCTCTCTCTCTCTCTCTGTGGCTCAATCGGTTAGCGAACGGTACTTATAGACAGTTCTTTTAAGCTATGCCGGGGTTGTGAGTTCGATCCTCACCAGGGGCAGTTATTTTCTACAGTTTACCTATATATTATTAATCTCTCTCTCTCTCTCAGTAGAGGGAGAGGTAAAAAGGAGTAACAAAGAAAGGAGGTACCCTAGGAGACCGTACGGTCCATTCAAAGAGGATACCTTTCGACTAGCAATTGAGTAGGCACATGGCTGCTCCATTGTTTTGAGTCCCTCCCTAAACGGCCACTCTTCCAGACTTTGTCTAGTCTTGACTTGAACTGGTCAACAGATCTACTGTTGACAACTTCCACTGGGAGTGCGTTCCACATACCGCAGATACTGTAAGTGAAAAAATTTCCACACAGATTGCGGTTGTAACGCTTCAGTTCAAGTTTGAAGCCGTGATTGCGCGTTCTGTTCTCACTCAGTGTGAAAATATCCCGGTAGTCAACATTGTCGAACCCTCGAAGTATTTTAAAGACCTCGATTTGCTGACCACACAGTCTACGGGTTTCCAGCGAGAACAGATTTAATTCCCTTAGTCTAGCCTCATAACTTTTATGTCGGATAGAGGGAATCAGCTTGGTTGCCCTGGCTTGTACGCGTTCCAATCTCGCGATGTCCTTTCGAAATGAAGGACTCCAAAATTGTACAGGATACTCCAGGTACGGTCGGACAAGTGAGTTGTACAGGCACAGTACAATCTCCTGGTTTCGATAACCAAACTGGCGCTTAATATAGCCTAGCATCCTTTGGGCCTTTTTCTCCGCCTCAATGCACTGTTTCGAGAACTTGAGGTCACTAGTGATTGTTACACCCAAGTCCTTCTCAGTGTCGGTGGATTCAATAGCAGTGCCCTTAAGGATATACTGAGATTGGGGGTTTCTGTGACCGATATGCATCACTTTGCATTTCACCACGTTAAAAGGCATTTGCCACGTGTCCGACCACTCCCCAATCTTCCCAAGATCTTCCTGCAGGCGGGCAGTATTTCCATCCTTTGCAACGTTCATACCAAGCTTGGTATCGTCGGCAAATTTGGAAATCTTTGCAACCATGTCACCGTCCATGTCGTTGACGTAGATGATGAATAGTATTGGTCCCAGGACAGAACCTCAAGGCACCCTGCTAGTAACGGGCACCCACTCAGAAGCCTGTCCATTCACCACCACCCGTTGCCGTCTACAACTTAGCCAGTTCTCGATCCAGCCGGCTACCTTTCCGTCTATGCCCAGCGCTGGCACTTTCCGGAGAAGGCGGCGGTGTGGTACCTTATCAAAGGCTTTCTGAAACTTTAGGTAGACCACATCCACCGCCTTGTCCCAATCGTGCTCACTGAACACGAAGTGGAAGAATTCCACAAGGTTCGTCAGGCATGACCGTTGCCTTCGGAAGCCGTGCTGTGAACTCCTCAGTAGCAGGTTCGACTCTAAATACGACGTCACTTTGTCCACCATGATGCTTTCCATGAGTTTACCGACTATCGAAGTCAGACTGATAGGTCGGTAGTTCGACGGTTGGCTACGGTCTCCTTTCTTGAAGATAGGAGTCACCTCCGCCTCACGCCAGTCTCTAGGAACGCATTCGGTCCGGATTGATATGTTGAAGATTGCGCTCAGGTTTCGTGACACTTGATCGCTTACTTCTTTCAACACTTTAGGTAGAAACCCATCCGGGCCAGGTGACTTATTCGTCATTAGATCACTGATCTTCTTTTTGATTTCAACTTCGGTGAAGTCCATATTCTCCAGCTTTTCCCCGAGTAGGAATCCGTCGGCTGGGGGATGGGACCACATTCCCCAGTAAACACTGAAGAGAAGTAGTCGTTGAGGAGGTTAGCATTTTCTGCATCTGAATGCTTTAATGTCCCCTCCTCATTCCTTAAAGGGCCAATCGTTCGACGGATTGGTTTACGGCTGTTCGCATATCCGAAAAACTTCTTGGGATTTTCTTTACGAAGTCTCGCCACTAGGAGTTCCTCAGACCGCTTAGCCGCCCTTATACTCGACTTTACTCTCCTGACTAGCCTTCGGTATTCGTCAAAGTCACCCGAGATCTTCGATTGCCGGTACACAGTTCTCTTCTTCCTAAGCAGTTGGCCGATTTCTCGATTAAACCACTTTGGTTGAACAGAAGACCGACGGGGACATTTCAGAGGGATGAAACGCGATTGAAGACTCATGAATGTGGTTTGGAAACTGTTCCACGAGTCTTCAACAACATCGCACACTTCTAGCCTCGCGTCAGTCAGTCAAGCACGAAAGTGACGCCCCTTTGTCGTGGGAAGAGAGCTTGTGTGTACCCTTGACTTTTCGAGCTATGTCGGCGGGGCTACCTCTCTTTTGAGTACCCCTGGTCGGGCTTCCCTTGTTGATTTGGTCGGAAATGAGGTTCCAGTCTAAGTGCGTCATAATTTTTTCTACTCTATCCTTCTCCTTTTTCACTTTTATCCTATCTCTTCAACTTATTATATAAAAAATAAATAAAACCCTACTACTATCAAGTCATTTTCACCCTTTTTTCAATCTTTCTAAATATAAGGACCTGGCAGCTACCTCACGCGTCGAAAGAGAGGCTTTGGAACCTCTATGAATAACGCCAATCGACGCTCCCTGGTGGCGAGAGACTAGGAGTAGAGGTGTCCTAGGCGTTGGGAAACGATGAATGGGATGAGGGTAGTGCCCCGTTAACACCTTCCCTGGCGGGTAGTTATTGACAATTCCCAGTGCCCTTTGACGGGTGCCTCTGGTAGCATCGGTCCGAAGTGACGGCCCTTTGTTCCCAGGTTGGTTGCCAGGCCAATTAAAAGCCTTGGGTCGAGTCTCTTGGTGTGGCGGGATATCCATTGAACGCTGATCCGAGATCTTGGCCGTCGCGAAGGGAACTAGTAGGAGTTTAGTAAGGGGCGTGCTTCGTTGTTGTTCACCTAGTGACAAATCGAGGGCCCCTTCGGGGACCGTCAGTACTGCTTGGTTGGGAGCCACGGCACGCCGAGGTTTGACGACTCGGTCGGACGAACAGCAGCACATGGAGCGTGCCTTCTGAAAGATCCGAAACCTCTCCGATGGATAGGCGGGAGCGACTCACGCGGGGAGAACTCACCAACCCCCCTTTTTTATCATTGATTGGTCGCAAGGTATTGAAAGAGAGAAAGTGTTCAAAATGACTGGCAAGAAAGGACCAGGAGCTCTAAAATATACATGCGCAATATGCCAGATAGATAAGAGGTGCGTGGACTTTCCGGAGGGGTGTTTTTCAAAATGCCACCCGGCTAGTTCCTGCACCGACTGTATTCTAAACGGCCAAATCAAGGAGCTAAAAGAAACATGCAGGGCTTCCGAGGAAAGATCTAGGAAGTTGGAGGAGAAAATAAACAGCCTCGAATTAGAACACGCCGGACTGATTCGCAGGCTAGAGGTCAGAATAGCAGAGCTAACGTCAAGCCCTGTAGTGAACACTGCATCTGCAGTATTACCCCAAGAGCTAGGTCCACATGCTATGGATAAACCCTCAAAGAAAAAAAAGGAAGGAAAAGAAACAGGAAGAGGAGAAAGTTGAAACAGAAGATAAAGTAGAAGCTGAAAAAGAGAAAATTGAAGCAAAGAAAGAAAAGATAATAACAGAAGAGTATATAACAAAGGAAGATAAGGGGGAAAGATGAATAAGAAAAAGAAGAAAAAGAAGAAAAATAAGATGGAGAAGAAAGAGGGAACCGAGAGTTCGCTTCCGCAAGGAAATCCTAAAACCTCTGCACGGAAATGTCCGAGGGTTACCCTTATGGGCGATTCCCAAGCACAAGGTTTGCAGCCCCTGCTAGCGGCCCGCCTTCGCACTAGTGTGGAGGTATGCTGCCAGCCAGGATGGGGAAACCACCACATTAGGGTAGAGGCTGAGAAATCTCAGATCTCCGAGAATTCAGTCGTTGCCCTGATGGTAAGTGGAAATAACCCCTACCTCCGAGGAGGGAAAGTAGGCCCCAGCGAGAAAATTCTCAGCACGGTCATGGGAGCCGTGGACGACTTCGGATTGAGAACTCGCAAACGGGTCGTTATAGGGATGCTCCCAAGAAGAGGTCCTAGCCGGACAGCTCACTCAAGGAACGTGACCCTGAACCAGCGCCTGTCCGACCTCTGTACGGCGGAAGGCGTCTTCTTTCTGGACCCTTACCGCACCTTTTATGTTCAAAACGATCTTTACCAAAGGGACGGAGTGCACCTTTCATTCAAGAGAAAGGCTGTACTCTGTAACTTAATCCAGGATGTCGTAGAGCGGACGCAGAGCAGCGTCCGAACCAGAGTGAAGATGGACATAAGACAGTATGCCCGTGTCACTCCTGGAACGACGTTCTTAGATGTGGCAAAGAGGGGTACTGCCACACAAAAAAAAGCTGGGAAAAAAAAGAGCGTAGAGAGTCCTACACTGGGGGACTCCCTCAAAGTTCTTATGTTCAACGCGAGGTCAATCAGGAATAAATTTCTTGAGCTATGGCCTCGTAGCAACAGAGGAACCTGAGATGGTGGCCATAACGGAGACGTGGATTAAAACATCAAGACGAGATTTTGAAGGTAAATTCACGATTCCCGGTTACCAGCTCTTCCAGAAAGATAGGACAGACAGAGAGGGTGGCGGTGTGATATTGTATGTTAAAGATACTCTCAACTCAACGGATTGCAACATCGTATCCGACCATGAACTACTAGGTGTTGACCTAGAGATAGGTCCTGCCAAATACAGGACCATGGTGCTTTATAAACCTCCTGCCTAACTCCTTGAAAAGGACAGAGATCTGTACCAGCTACTAGGAGAACTTGTCGAAGACAGAGTGTGTATCGTCATGGGGGATTTCAACACACAAGTTGACTGGGAAACCAGAGAACCCTTGTGGCAAGAACGCACTACTCCTGGAGTTCACAAACAACGAGTTCCTTATTCAATGGATCAGAGAGCCAACGAGAGGAGACAATATCCTCGACTTGGTTTTCACCTCTGATGATGACATCGTTGAGGACCTCTCTGTTGGCGAAAAGCTCGGTGGCAGTGACCACCGACTAATTAGATTTGTAGTCAAAGTCTCCAAGGGAGAGCCTGCAACTAGTAAATCGAGGAAACTTGATTTGAGAAGAGCAGACTTTGCAGGTCTACGCGCGGGACTGACTGACGCGAGGCTAGAAGAGTGCGAGGGTGTTGAAGACTCTTGGAACAGTTTTAAAACCACATTCATGAGTCTTCAATCGCGTTTCATCCCTCGGAAATTCCCCCGTTGGTCCTCTGTTCAACCAAAGTGGTTTAATCGAGAAATCAGGCAACTGCTTAGGGAGAAGAGAAATGTGTAACGGCAATCGAAGATCTAGGGTGACTTTGACAAATACCGAAGGCTAGCCAGGAGAGTGAAGTCGAGCATAAGGGCAGCAAAGTGGTCTTAGTAACTCCGAGTGGCGAGATTCTGTTAAGAGAATCCCAAGGAGTTCTTTGGGTATGTAAACAGCCGTAAACCAATCCGTCGAACGATTGGCCCTTTAAGGAATGAGGAGGGGACATTAAAGTATTCAGATGCAGAAAATTCTAACCTCCTCAACGACTACTTCTCTTCAGTGTTTACTGGGGAATGTGGTCCCATCCCCCAGCCGACGGATTCCTACTCGGGGAAAAGCTGGAGGATATGGACTTCACCGAAGTTGAAATCAAAAAGAAGATCAGTGACCTAATGACGAATAAGTCACCTGGCCCAGATGGGTTTCTACATAAAGTGTTGAAAGAAGTAAGCGATCAAGTGTCACGAAACCTGAGCGTAATCTTCAACATGTCAATCCGGACCGAATGTGTTCCAAGAGACTGGCGTGAGGTGGAGGTGACTCCTATCTTCAAGAAAGGAGACCGTAGCCAACCGTCGAACTACCGAACTATCAGTCTGACTTCGATAGTCGGTAAACTCATGGAAAGCATCATGGTGGAGAAAATGTCTTCACATTTAGAGTCAAACCTGCTACTGAGGAGTTCACAGCACGGCTTCCGAATGCAACGGTCATGCCTGACAAACCTTGTGGAATTTTTCCACTTCGTGTTCAGTGAGCACGATCGGGACAAGGCGGTGGATGTGGTATACTTAGACTTCCAGAAAGCCTTTGATAAGGTACCACACCGCCACTTTCTCTGAAAAGTGCGAGCGCTTGGCATAGACGGAAAAGTAGCCGGCTGGATCGAGAACTGGCTAAGTTGTAGACGGCAACGGGTGGTGGTGAATGGACAGGCTTCTGAGTGGGTGCCCGTTACTAGCGGGATGCCTCAAGGTTCTGTTATTGGACCACTACTATTCATCATCTATGTCAACGACATGGACGGTGACATGGTTGCAAAGATTTCCAAATTTCCCGACGATACCAAGCTTGGTATGAACGTTGCAAAGGATGGAAATACTGCAAGCCTGCAGGAAGATCATCGGAAGATTGGTGAGTGGTCTGATACGTGGCAAACGCCTTTTAACGTAAACAAATGCAAAGTGATGTATATCGGCCACATAAACCCCCAATCTCAGTATATCCTTAAGGGCACTGCTCTTGAATCCACCGACACTGAGAAGGACTTGGGTGTAACTATTACGAGTGACCTCAAGTTCTCGAAACAGTGTATTGAGGTGTAGAAGAAAGCCCAAAGGATGTTAGGCTACATAAAGCGCCAGTTTGGATACCGTAACAGGAAGATAGTACTTTGTCTGTACAACTCCCTCGTTAGGCCGCACCTGGAGTATGCCTTGCAATTTTGGAGTCCTTCATTTCGAAAGGACATCGCGAGATTGGAACGCATACAAGCCAGGACGCCTAAACTGATTCCCTCTATCTGACATAAAAGTTATGAAGATAGATTGAGGGAATTAAATATTTTCTCGCTGGGGACCCGGAGAATACTTGATCAGCTTATCGAAGTATTCAGAATACTTCGAGGCTTCAACAGACTGGATTACGGGGATATTTTCCAGCTCAGCGAGGGAAGAACAAGAAATCACGGCTTTAAACTTGAACTGAAGCGATACCACCGACATCTGTGTGGGAAATTATTCACTTACAGTATCTGCGGTAGTTAAAACGCACTTCCGACGGAATTTGTCAGTAGTGAATCTGTTGACCAGTTCAAGTCAAGACTAGACAAAGTCTTGCAAAATCGCTGTTAAGAACCTCGCGAGTGATCTTCGAGGTTGCCAACGGACACCTTTGAAGATGTGCCAAAAGTACCCTCCTTGTATGGACCGTAAGGTCTTCTAGGGTAATTATTTTCCTTGTAGCTCGTTGTAGCTCTCTCTCTCTCTATCTATTTATCTCTCTCTCTCTCTCTCTCTCTCTCTCTCTCTCTCTCTCTCTCTCTCTCTCTCTCTCTCTCTCTCTCTCTCTCTCTCTCTCTCTCTCTCTCTCTCTCTCTCTCTCTCTCTCTCTCTCTCTCTCTTCTCTCTCTCTCTCTCTCTCTCTCTCTCTTCTCTCTCTCTCTCTCTCTCTATGTCAACGACATAGATGTAGAGGGAGAGGTGACGCCCCCTTGTCGCGGGAAGAGAGCTTGAGTGTACCTTTGACTTTTCGAGCTATGTCGGCGGGGGTACCTCTTCTGGGTACCCCTGGTAGGGCTTCCCTTGTCGATTTGGTCGAAAACGAGATTCCAGACTAAGTGCGTCATTCCTTCCTTTTTTTTTACTCTATCCTTCTCTTTTTTTACTTTTATTCTATCTCTCCCACTTATACAAAAAGAAAAAAAACAAAAAAAAACCTACTCCTATCTATGTCCCTGTTTCTCTTTTCTTCCTCTATCTACATATAAGGACCTGGCAGCTACCTCATGCGTCAGAAGAGAGGCTTTGGAACCTCTATAAACAACGCCAATCGACGCTCACTGGTTGCGAGAGACTAGGACTAGAGGTGTCCTAGGCGTTGGGGCACGATGAAGGGATGAGGGTATGCCCCGTTAACCCCTTCCCTGGCGCGTATTATTGACCGTTCCCAGTGCCCGTTGACGGGTGCCTCTGGTAGCATCGGTCCGAGGTGACGGCCCTTTGTTCCCAGGTTGGTTGCCAGGCCAATAAAAAAGCCTTGGGTTCGAGTCTCTTGGTGGGGCGGGATATCCATTGAACGCTGCTCCGAGATCCTGGCCGTTGTGAAGGGAACTAGTAGGAGTTTAGTAAGGGGCGTGCTTCGTTGTTGTTCACCTGGTGACAAATCGATGGCCCCTTCGGGGACCGTCTGTGCTGCTTGGTTGGGAGCCACGGCACGCCGAGGCTTGACGACTCGGTCGGACGAACAGCAGCACATGGAGCGTGCCTTCTGAAAGATCCGAAACGTCTCCGATCGATAGGCGGGAGCGACTCACGCGGGGAGAACTCACCAACCCCCGTTTTTCTATTGATTGGTCACAAAGTTTTGAAAGAGAGAAAGTGTTAAAATGACAGGGAAAAAAGGTCCAGCTGCACTTAAATATACATGTGCGATATGCCAGAAGGATAAGTGGTGCGTGGACTTCCCGGAAGGATGTTTTTCGAAATGCCGCCCGGGAAGTATATGCACCGATTGCATCCTTAAAGGAGAGATCCGAGAGGCAGTGGCATGCTGCAATGAACTCAAGGATCTCTTCACAGCCTCTGAAGAAAAATCTAGGGCGCTGGAAATAAACTGCAGACCCTAGAAACGCAGCACGCGCTTCAGATTCGGCGTCTCGAGGAAAAGATCCTAGAGCTAGCCTCTAAACTAGAGGCCCAGTCGGCTCAAGCTCGAGACGAAAGTCCCACTGACTTGGGTGGTTCCGCCGATGTGACTCCAGCCCAAGGAGGTGAAACTGCATTGGCAGTCCCACTTCTGCCATGCGGAGCCAATGAGAAGAAGAAAAAAGAAAAAGAAGAAAAAGGACCATAATGCAGCTCACCCCAGTGTAGAGGATTCGAGCGCTACTGGTGCGCATGGGAAAGTGGAAAGAGAAGAAGAGAAAAGAGAAACGGAAGAAGAGAAAAGAGAAACGGAAGAAGAGAAAACAAATGAAGAGAAGAAAAATAAGATGAGGAAGAAAAAAAAGAAAAATGCAGAGATACAAGAGGAAAGCGGCAAGTCGCTTCCGAGAGGAAAGAATAAGTCGCCTGCTGACAAATGTGCAAGAGTCACCCTTATTGGTGATTCTCAAGCACGGGGCTTGCAGTCCCTGCTAGCGGCCCGCCTTCGCACTAGTGTGAAGGTAAGCTGCCTGCCAGGATGTGGTAACCACCACATCAGAGTAGAGGCTGAGAAATCACAGATTTCTGAGAGCTCAGTCGTTGCTCCGATGGTCAGTGGAAACGACCTGTACCTGAGAGGAGGTAGGGTAGGCCCTACAGATAAAATCCTCCACACGGTCATGGGTGCCGTGGACGACTGTGGGCTGAAAACCCGCAAGCGTGTGGTAGTCGGGATGCTCCCGAGGAGAGGTCCAACACGGACCGCTCACTCGATGAATGTGTCTCTAAACCGGCGCCTGGCAGATTTGTGTACGGCAGAGGGGGTCTTTTTTGCGGACCCGTACCGCACCTTTTATGGTAGAAATGATCTCTACCAAAGGGATGGGGTACATCTTTCCTTTAAAGGAAAGGACTTTCTGTCGAACATAATCCAGAATGTCGTAGAGAGGACCGAAAGGAGTATCCGGCGCAGAGTGAGGGCGGACGTACGCCAGTACGCCCGTGTCACTCCAGGAACGACCTTCTCAGAGGTCGCAAAAAGGGGTGCCTCGCCAACAAAGAAGCCGGGAAACGGAAGAGCATAGGGAGTCCTACAGTCGGGGACTCCCTGAAAGTTCTTCTGTTCAATGCGAGGTCAATCAGGAACAAGTTTCCTGAGCTCCGTGGCCTCGTAGCGACGGAAGAACCCGAAATGGTAGCCATAACAGAATCGTGGATAAAAACGTCAAACCGAGACTTTGAAGGCGAATTCACGGTTCCTGGCTACCAACTCTTCCAATAAGATAGGCCAGACAGAGAGGGTGGCGGTGTAATGTTGTATGTCAAGGATACAATCAAATCTACGAACTCCAACATTATATCCGATCACGAGCTCCTAGGCGTTGACCTAGAGATAAGTCCTGTCAGATACAGGACCCTGGTGCTTTACAGACCCCCTTCCCAACCCGTTGAGAAGGACAGGGAACTGTACCAGCTGCTGGGTGAGCTTGTTCAAGGCAGAGTGTGCATCGTTATGGGCGACTTCAACAGACAAGTTGACTGGGAAACCAGAGCAGCCTGTGGCGATAGCGCGCTACTCCTGGAGTTCGCCAACAACGAGTTCCTCACTCAATGGGTCAGAGAACCGACGAGAGGAGACAATATCCTCGACTTGGTCTTCACCTCTGAGGATGATATCGTTGAGGATGTCTCTGTAGGCGAAGAGCTCGGTGGCAGTGATCACCAGCTAGTTAGATTTACCGTCAAGATCCCGAAGGTAAGGTCTGTTGCCAGTCAATCAAGGAAACTTGACTTGAGAAGAGCAGATTTTGCACGCCTTCGTGCTGGGCTGACTGATGTAAGGCTAGCGGTATGCGAAGAGGTTGAGGATTCGTGGAACAATTTCAAAAATAAATTCATGAGTCTTCAATCAAGTTGCATCCCTCTAAAATGCCTCCGTCGGTCTTCTGTTCAACCAAAGTGGTTTAATCGAGAAATCGGCCAACTGCTTAGGGAGAAGAGAAATGCGTACCGGCGATCGAAGATCTCGGGTGCCTTTGACGAGTACCGAAGGCTAGCCAGGAGAGTGAAGTCCAGCATAATGGCGGCTAAGCGTACTGAGGAACTCCGAGTGGCGAGACTCTGCAAGGAGAATCCCAAGGAGTTCTTCGGCTATGTAAATAGCCGTAAACCAATCCATCGTAGGATTGGGCCCCTAGTGGACGAGGAGGGTGCATTAACTCAGTCAGATGCAGAAAATGCTAACCTTCTCAATGACTACTTCTCCTCAGTGTTTACTAAAGAGTGTGGTCCCATCCCCCAGCCCACGGATTCCTACTCGGGGGAAAAGCTGGAGGCAATGGACTTCACCGAAGGAGAAATAAAGAAAAAGATCGCTGACCTAAAGACGAATAAGTCCCCTGGACCGGACGGGTTTCTACCCAAGGTGTTGAAGGAAGTGTGCGATGAAGTATCACGACATCTGTGCGCTATCTTTAACATGTCAATCCGGACGGATGCGTTCTAGAGACTGGCGTGAGGCGGAGGTGACTCCGATCTTCAAGAAAGGATCCTCCAGCCATCCGTCAAACTACCGACCTATCAGTCTGACTTCGATAGTCGGTAAACTCATGGAAAGCATCATGGTGGAGAAAATAACGTCGTATTTAGAGTCAAACCTGCTACTGATGAGTTCCCAGCACGGCTTCCGAAGGCAACGGTCATGCCTGACGAACCTTGTGGAATTCTTCCACTTCGTGTTCAGTGAGCACGATCGGGACAAGGCGGTGGATGTGGTTTACTTAGACTTTCAGAAAGCCTTTGATAAGGTACCACACCGCCGCCTTCTCCGGAAAGTGCGAGCGCTGGGCATAGACGGAAAAGTAGCCGGCTGGATCGAGAACTGGCTAAGTGGCAGACGGCAACGGGTGGTGGTGAATGGACAGGCTTCTGAGTGGGTGCCCGTTACTAGCGGAGTGCCTCAAGGTTCTGTCCTGGGACCACTACTATTCATCATCTACGTCAACGACATGGACGGTGACATGGTTGCCAAGATTTCCAAATTTGCCGACGATACCAAGCTTGGTATGAACGTTGCAAAGGATGGAAATACTGCCCGCCTGCAGGAAGACCTTGGGAAGATTGGGGAGTGGTCGGACACGTGGCAAATGCCGTTCAACGTGAACAAGTGCAAAGTAATGCATATCGGCCACAGAAATCCCCAATCTCATTATATCCTTAAGGGCACTGCTCTCGAATCGAGTGACACTGAGAAGGACTTGGGTGTTACTGTCACTAGCGACCTCAAGTTCTCGAAACAGTGCATTGAGGCAGAGAAGAAAGCCCAAAGGATGTTAGGCTACATAAAGCGCCAGTTTGGATACCGTAACAGGGAGATAGTACTTTGTCTGTACAACTCCCTAGTTCGGCCGCACCTGGACTATGCCGTACAATTTTGGAGTCCTTCGTTTCGAAAGGACATCGCAAGGTTGGAACGCGTACAAGCCAGGGCAACCAAACTGATTCCCTCTATCCGACATAAAAGTTATGAGGATAGACTAAGGGAATTAGATCTGTTCTCGTTGGAAACCCGTAGACTGCGTGGTCAGCTCATCGAAGTTTTCAAAATACTTCGAGGGTTCGACAATGTTGACTACAGGGATATTTTCACACTGAGTGAGAACAGAACGCGCAATCATGGTTTCAAACTTGAACTGAAGCGTTACAACCGCAATCTGTGTGGAAACTTTTTCACCTACAGTATCTGCGGTAAGTGGAACGCACTTCCAGTGGAAGTTGTCAACAGTGAATCTGTTGACCAGTTCAAGTCAAGACTAGACAAAGTCTTGAAAAGTGGCCGTTTAGGGACGCAAAACAATTGAGCGGCCATGTGCCCGCTCGATTGCTAGTCCCAAGGTACCCTCTTTGAATGGACCGTAAGGTCTCCTAGGGTACCTTCTTTCCTTGTAACTCCTCCTTGTAACTCTCTCTCTCTGGCCCGGATGGGTTTTCTACCTAAAGTTTTGAAAGATGTGCGCGATCAAATGTCACGAAACCTGAGCGTAGTCTTCAACATGTCAATCCGGACCGAATGTGTTCCAAGAGACTGGCGTGAGGTGGAGGTGACTCCTATCTTCAAGAAAGGAGACCGTAGCCAACCGTCGAACTACCGAACTATCAGTCTGACTTCGATAGTCAGTAAACTCATGGAAAGCATCATGGTGGAGAAAATGTCTTCACATTTAGATTCTAACCTGCTACTGAGGAGTTCCCAGCACGGCTTCTGAAGGCAACGGTCATGCCTGACGAACCTTGTGGAATTCTTCCACTTCGTGTTCAGTGAGCACAATCGGGATAAGGTGGTGGATGTGGTCTACCTAGAGTTTCAGAAAGCCTTTGATAAGGTACCACACCGCCGCTTTCTCCGGAAAGTGCCAGCGCTGGGCATAGACGGAAAGGTAGCCGGCTGGATCGAGAACTGGCTAAGTGGCAGATGGCAACGGGTGGTGGTGAATGGACAGGCTTTTGAGGGGGTTGCCCGTTACTAGCGGGGTGCCTTGAGGTTCTGTCCTGGGACCACTACTATTCATCATCTACGTCAACGACATGGACGGTGACATGGTTGCCAAGATTTCTAAATTTGCCGACGATACCAAGCTTGGTATGAACGTTGCAAAGGATGGAAATACTGCCCGCCTGCAGGAAGATCTTGGGAAGATTGGGGAGTGGTCGGACACGTGGCAAATGCCTTTTAACGTGGTGAAATGCAAAGTGATGCATATCGGTCACAGAAACCCCCAATCTCAGTATATCCTTAAGGGCACTGCTATTGAATCCACCGACACTGAGGACTTGGGTGTAACAATCACTAGTGACCTCAAGTTCTCGAAACAGTGCATTGAGGCGGAGAAAAAGGCCCAAAGGATGCTAGGCTATATTAAGCGCCAGTTTGGTTATCGGAACCAGGAGATTGTACTGTGCCTGTACAACTCACTTGTCCGACCGCACCTGGAGTATGCCGTACAATTTTGGAGTCCTTTATTTCGAAAGGACATCGCGAGATTGGAACGCGTACAAGCCAGGGCAACCAAGCTGATTCCCTCTATCCGACATAAAAGTTATGAGGCTAGACTAAGGGAATTAAATCTGTTCTCGCTGGAAACCTGTAGACTGTGTGGTCAGCAAATCGAGGTCTTTAAAATACTTCGAGGGTTCGACAATGTTGACTACCGGGATATTTTCACACTGAGTGAGAACAGAACGCGCAATCACGGCTTCAAACTTGAACTGAAGCGTTACAACCGCAATCTGTGTGGAAATTTTTTCACTTAACGGAATCTGCGGTATGTGGAAAGCACTTCCAGTGGAAGTTGTCAACAGTGAATCTGTTGACCAGTTCGAGTCAAGACTAGACAAGGTCTTGAAAAGTGGCCGTTTAGGGACGCAAAACAATTGAGCAGCCATATGCCCGCTCGATTGCTAGTCCAAAGGTACCCTCCTTGAATGGACCGTAAGGTCTCCTAGGGTACCTTCTTTCCTTGTTGTTACTCCTTGTTGTTATGACTGAATCAAGAAATAGATCGACCACGCATTTTCTCTATTCAGACACTCCGTTTTCTTAACATTTTCATTCATAGGGAAACTCAAGGAAACTAAAATTTGTTCATTTCATGACTCATCCCTATGAAAATGGCAGATGTTACATATTTTCCTGTATTGTAACTGTGCTAATTGGAAGATTGTAATACAAATTTTATCCTTTGACCAAACTAAACTGCTCTTTCTTCCCAGATCTGTGGGAGATTATCCCTAGAAATTGGCAGGGAAATTGAGTGAAAGAGGTCGGAGATTATGGTGAAAATATTGAAGTTTATGTGATGATTACGGATCTAATTTATATAGGAATGCTTGACCCGATCATCAAATTTTCCATTTCTAAATTAAATTATTTCAATGCTTTTTGTTTTGGTTGCAATGGAACATATCAAACTACAACCATTGTTCTTTATTGTGTTTGCGACAAAAGAGGGTTATGTCATTAAAAAAATAAACTCTTGTAACCAACAGAGGCATTTTTTCTGAGTGCAGAAATATGAGAGATGCGGAAATAGGTTAATAAATTAAAGGAACAAAAATAATGAAGAAGATAAAGAATAACAAATAGTGCGATGATAATTACCTGGTTTGAGAGCTAAGACTATAAATCTTCAAGACAAAGTTCGTAAAAACACAAGAGATATCCAGAAGTACAAACACAACTCAAGGTGCGAGGCATCAGAGAATAAATCAAGCTCTTATATTGTCACATACTTCTTTTGGAGAATCTTCTCATTCATTATAACACATTTGTTAATCTGTATTATGCCATTATTTTATTATTTTTAGGATATTCATTCCATTTCTCCTGTGTTCCATTATTTTATCTTCATTATTGGTAGTTATAGATCTAATTGAAAGGACGATATAATACTTCAATTACGATTCAATCGGAGAGATTAACATTTCACGTCACTAAAACATCTTCTTTTACAGATTCTCCATCAATAGTTCCCCTCCACCGGTTCGACCCCTGCATGAGATACCTGTAAAAGAGAACTTCACCAGCAAGGACAAGGACAGACAATTGTGCCCAACTGATCTGGAATGTGGCCCTATGGATTCTACTCTTGTTTAAGCCCCTACCTGCAAGAAGATTTCTAAAGTTACCCAGTGTTCTAAGGCATCGAACCCATTCCCAATTGTATACGAACCTCGAATAATAACAACTCCGCCTCCTGAACCTTACTCCTCTAAACACCCAAAGCCCCCCTCACCATAAAAAACCCACTTCAATCTTTTAAAACGGTTTAAAACTTATTGTTCCATTATTAAACAATATACAGAAACCGTTAAACCTATTTTTATGGTCTCGTCTGAAAACCTAAAAGTGTGTTTGGGATTCGTTGTGTTTACCAACCGGCGCTTGTAAGGTTCCATTTGTGGGGGATGCTAGAAAAATCTGTTATTGAAATGCGTTGCCGACACAGTACTTTTTCCTAAGCTCGACTTTGTAGACTAAAAGAGTAAAGTATTGGAGTACAGCAACTAAGGGAAAATAAAATTCACATCCCCCTCCAAACGGATGCGATCTTGGGACCTTTTACATTCAAGCCAGCTTGTTTGTTTGATTACGGGTTGGAGCTGATGATATTTTAACTTTAGCAAAGAATATTAATATTATTCCTTACTGATATCAGATCAACTAAAGTGAAAAGGATTTAGTACGTACGTACATTTAGTGGCAATTCTATGATTAAAGGGGTGACTCAAATATAAATAAATCTTTATTAAATCCCAAATAATTTAGATGTACTAAGACGCTTCAGGTTTGAAAAAAATGAGAGTACGTAAGAGAATTTAGAGTAAATAGCTGAATATATATTAACACTCAATTTAAATAGACATGTGGAGTAGAGGTAAACGGAATTCCTAAGACGACCTTGGCTTGGACTCGAAAGATGAATGGGCAAAAGATCGTTCGTACGCCTCTCGGTAATCTGAATAAAATTTGTGATGATTGATGATAAGTATTTTTGGGGCGGTTGATGGAGATTGTAAATTAAAAATACCGGTAGGAGGAGAATTATCTTTACAGAGGTAAATAGGGTTCCTATTAAGCATGGCTGGACACGATTACACGGTACGTTTATTTTCCAGTACAAAAAAAAAAGGATAACCAGCGAGACGAAAGCCTTGTCTATCCCAACCAAAGTGAATTACTAGTAAATATTCATTCGTCAAATAGGTATATTTATAACTCATCATTACAGATAAGGAAACTAATAATTACCTTAATTCTGGCGACAATAATGACATTGCAAATATTATAGTCTATTTTACGATTAACTTATTGATTTAATTGCTATAAGAAAACCTACAATGATATTCCGATATCGAATAATCCCTACAGGGTAATCCGTACATGCGTTATAAAAATGCATAAATTTAATTTGCTCTTCCAAATCTTTATTAAAAGTATATGCTCTTTCATTTTCCCTTTCCATTATATATAAAGCTATTTTAGGAAATATTTAGGATCTATTGCAGATCCTTTCCCCCAGTGTCCTTCGAGTTAACTTTTTTTTCAAGTCGGTTAAGTTTGATAGGTTAAAATAGTCAAGATTAGTTTGTACCTTATTTTGTAATATCCTACATAATATAAATAATCCTAAGAAACTCACCTTGTTCACTTGGAAAACCCGCGAGGAATGTAGATGTAGGAAGGGGGAAAGTTTACAAGAGAACCAATATTTTTATTCGTAGAAATAAAAAATATCGAGAAATTAAATATGGATGGATTTATTAGGACACATTACTGATTCGGGAGCGTTCAATAGCAAACCAATGCTTATTTTCATTAAGCGCAACCAAAATTAGGTGAAAAATTATACAGATTTCATTTCAGAGGTGTAAAAGGCTCTGGAGAAGAACCGAAATAGTAGTAAAAGAATCATTTAAAAATTTTTGCAATATATACAGGGTAATTTTTGAAAGAATGATCAAAAGAAAGTATAATAATGACAATACAAACATAAAAATATACATACGCATATACACAATGGTCAGTTAATCAATATATTCCTATTATTTGGAAAATTATAACAGATGGTGCGGTAAGTAGATAGCACAAAATGATACCGCCCGCTTCTTATAGCCGCCCTAGTTACCACCAGGGAGGATCAAGTTTCAGTCAGCCGTTTCTAGCGAACCCCCCAAAAAGTTGATTCGAAACAGCAACCTTATACTTAAGATCTTTTGCTTTTTTTGAGGAGAAAACGAGAAATTAAACATAATTTGGTGGGGTATCTATGCTAAACACTTTTTCACAAATTAAAATACAATAGGATAGACACCCAAATAAATGTTGCTTAATTTCCCGTTTTCTTCTCAAAAAAGCAAGAGATCTTAAGTATAAGGTTGCTGTCTAGAATGAACTTTTGGGGGTTCGCTAGAAACAGCTAACTGAAACTTGATCTTCCCTGGTGGTAACTAGGGCGTTCCTTAGGGGGTTATAAGAAGCGGGCGGTATCATTTTGTGCTATCTACTTATCATTCCTATTATTGTATGATCCTTTTGTCATGTTAGTTCTTATTCATTCTACACCTTACTGAGCCACATATTTTTCTAAGATATCAGTATTCAGAAATTCAAATATTATTCTGCACTAGTACACCCTTGCAGTCAAAACTAATGAAAATTTTCTCTCTTTTTTTCAAAACATAGTATAGGAAAAAGCCAATCATTTTTTTAGACATTTTTTAAATGTATATTAAATCTTATATTTACGATGATAAATATTGAAGTTATTTACATTGTTCACCTATCTAAACTTCGTAAACATTTTAATTCGTACTGTTGATATAAAGAAATAAATTCAATTTAGGTCATGGAAAGCAAGTAAGATCACTTTTCCGACTAAGATTTATTAAATATGTTTGAGACATAAAAGAAAATTAGGGTAACTTCATTTTCATATTATTTTTTTATTAATTCTAGTCATATAAAATCTGATAAAGGGGCATTGCATGGCCTGAGTGTTATGAGATTAAAAGATCAGTCTGAGAGTAAAATGTAAAGCATATAAAACTGTTGATACGCCAGTAATGGCCTATGGAATATATGTATGGTGTGTGAATAAGGCACGGGAAAAGAAAATGGAGGTGGTTGATCTGTGAATATTGCGATGGATGTAGGGAGTGATAAAGGTATAGAAAATTTAGAACGGAAGAATTACAGGAGAGGAGATTGCTCTGGTAAGGGCGTTATGAGAAGAGATGAGGACTACGTAGGTAGTAGAATGATAGAGTAACACAAGATATGCCTCGAGAGAGGATTAGCGAAAAAGTCGATGTTCAAAGGGAGGGAGCGAAAGCGGCTGACAAGAGATAGCGACCCCATATGAAGATGGGACAAGCTTGCAGTAGGAGAAGTGTGACAGAAACAAACAGCTCTCCGATTATAATAATGATAATTATCACATAACAATGCAGGACTTGAATGTGTTCTTATACTCGGTTTATTATTTTCAAGTAGTTTTTATGTATTAGTTTTGTTCTTGTGAAGATAGATGGGCTTAAGAAAGGAGCGATAAAAAAATAAAGAACGAAATTAGCATGAGAAGAGTTGCGAATGCTTCTTGCGTCCCCGGATCACCGTTAGCGAGCGGTTTATCAACTGCGCCATCGTGAGCCACATAAACGACTCATTCAAGCGAAGTTTTTTTTAAAAACCGTCCGCTTTTTTCTTAACTATTTCTCGTCAAAATATTTTTTTATATTTTTTCACTATTGTTGAAAACATTTTACTTAAGCAAAAGGTTTCTTTCTGAAAGGAGAAATCCTTTAAAAAGAATTATTCCGTTGTGGAGTTGTCATCCCTTCTTGTCCAAGGATCTATTTCCTTTAAAATCTAATTTCCCTTTCCGTATAATTTTTTCCTTTGGAAATTTTTACGAAACTTTTAAAGTTTGTTGGTTCCTAATATCCTCCGTTCCATTTTTAAAATGAAATTATCCCATTGAGATCATGATATAAATTGTAGGGTCTAAAAAATTAATTAGGTAAATGAACCTTATTTTAAAAGTATCTATGGTTTTAGCTGGTATCGTAGTAATAGCAGCGCGAATAAAGAATAGAATTAAATGATGTATGTTTAAAATAAGTATGTGTTTATTGTATTCAAATTAATATATGTACGCGCTGCAATTCTAACATATATGTATCTTATTTAGAAAATGTTTAAAAGTGTTGTCTTTGGTTTATTTGTAGGATATCAAATAAATGTTAAAGTTATTGTATAATCCATCCCGTTTTTTTTATTATGTTAGTGTTTTAAGATAGACTAAATTAATAAAAGACAAAAGTAAAATCGATAAAATTAGGTTAAGTTAATTGTAAAATTATGGACTAGGTCCCGAGGCCGTGTAGTGAAATTCACATAAAAATTAAATTAGTAATCGCTGTCAATGCTCAAAAAGAGCGATTGTACTCTTATTTGACACCAACCATTGTATCGTAAACTATTCGTGGACCAGGGTACAGCCACCTGTTCACAGAAGAATGGTGTTGTATGTGCAAAGACAGGAAAGAGATAACATTGTAATGATTGGTGGTGTACCCTTCGCGAATAGATGAGACGACGCACTGTTAATTTACGTTAGCTCCAGATGAACGGCGTTTATTTGGGGATTCCCTCCCCCCCTTCCCCACTTCTGGCGAGGAGTCGAACCCGTTTGATATACGGGCAAATTGAATTTCGGTTATTATTTACTTCACCGTAATCACTTTTTATGCATTTTATTACTTCTTTCTGTAGCATATTTTGTGTGTGGTTGGGGGAGGGGGGGGGGCTCAAATCTGTTCTATTTTGACGGTCGGAAGGTGAAATGTGGGAAGACAGAGTTATAATATCCGATTCGGTTGAAATTGGAGTAAACCTCGATTCTGCCGCATTTCGCCTCTTGGCCATCAAAAATGAAGAGCAGATTTGAAAAAAAAATCAAGAAAAAATAACCTAAGCTTCAATTTCAACTTTACAATTTGTGAAACTATACAAACCTTTTGTACCTATTTACTACCAATGAGCCGCTCCCCCCCCCCATCCTCCCCCCCGAATTATTTTTAATAACTTAGTATAAGCAACTAGAATCACAACAAAACAAGGTCTGCTGACCAAAAGGTCGCGTGCCCTCACTTATTCTGAATAGCCTAGCTTAGCATAGCGTAGTATTGTCTAGCATATCATAGCCTAGTATAGCCTAGAATAGGATAGCCTAAACTTGCCTAGTACAGCATAGCATAGTATAATAACCTACCCTGTTTTATCCTAGTATAGCCAAGCATAGCCAAACATAGGATAGCCTAGCTTAAAATAGAATAACCTAGCTGTGCCGGGCCTACCCTAGCCTAGCTTAGTATAATCTAGCTAGCCTAGTATAACCTAGTATATCCAACCTACTTTATCCAACCTTAGCTCAATATAGCCTAGCCTATCGTATCCTAGTATAGCCTATCCTAGTTTAGTAGATTCTAGTCTAACCTAGCATATTATAGTATAGCCTAGTATAGCATTGCCTAGTGTAGCCTAGCTTATTATAGCTTAGCCTAGCCTAACCAGGTATGGCTTAGTTTTGCATTTCAGAGCCTAGCCTAGCCTAGTATAGCTAAGCTAGAATAGGCTACTATAGCCTAGCCAATATATCCTTGCATACGATAGCCTAGCCTAGCATACTATAGGCTAGCTTGGTATAGCCTATCTTAGCATAACCACACATAACATAATATAGCCAAGCGTATCATATTATAGCATAGCCTAGGATATCCTAGACTAGTATAGCATACCATACCCTAGACTAGAATAACCTTGCATAGCTTAACCTATTATAGCCTTGGTTAGCTAGCTTATCGTAGGCCTAACATAGTATTACCTAGCATAGCCTAACATAGCCTAGCATAGCAGAGCATAGCCCTCCCTAGCCTATTATACTTTAGTCTACCCTAGCATAGCATATTATAGCCCGGCCTAGCCTAGTTTATCTTACCCTAGAATAACATAGCATAGTAAAACCTAGCCTACCATTAACTATTCTAGACAAGTATAGCCTATACTATCATATTATACCCTAGTCAAGCATAGCTTAGTATTATCTGACCTAGCATACTATATGCTATCCTAGCATAGCATTTTATAGCCTAAATTAGCATAGTATATCTTACCCTTGTACATTATATCTTAGCATAGCTTTGCATAGTAGCCTAGCATAGTATAGCCTATTCTAGGATTGCCTAGCAGAGTTTAGCATATTATAGCCTAGTCTAGCAGAGTATCGACCGAATAGTTATAATGTTATTGCCCCCCAAAAAATTCCTGGGCTAACCTTAGAAAGACTGTGGCAATTATATATTCCGAAAGAGAATGCAAAACAACATAAGGGTTTCAAATTTCGCTAGAATCGGAAAAATAGTTATGATGTTATAGCCAAAACAATATAATTCCCGTACTAACCTTGGGAGGACTTTGGCAAATATATCATTCGAAAGAAAATGTAAAGCAACATAAGGTTTTTAAATTTCGTTAGAATCGAATGAATAGTTATGATATTATTACAAAAACAAAACAAAGCAAAACGGGGACTGACCGACCGGCATAGTGAGATGTAGAGTTGCCTGCGACTAGACTCGCACGCGACTAAAAATGTATTTCGCTTAACAACCACCAGGACAGTCAAAAGAGTTGCGAATCTTACCGTATTCCCCCCAAAATTCCAATGCACAATTAGGGTTACTGTGAATCTCTTTAAATAGGTCTTCGAAATATATTTCACATTCAATACAAGTGATAACGCAAATAGAAAAATATGTGGTGAAATTATATAGACATTGTGACGTCACTGTACCATTATTTTGCCAAAAATATTTCTTCACTGTGACGTCATCACAAATAAGGAAGCGAAGAAATATTGAAATTCAAACTGTTATTATATTAATAATAGCATCGACCGCTCAATAAATTCTGCATAGATGGATTAGAATAATGTGCTTGATATAAGGGGGGAATAATTAAATTTGTTTTAAGCGATTACGGTTTTTATTAAATATTAACCTGAATTTCTTATCTACTAATTTAGTGGGAGTTGCACTATAAATTAGGTCATATGTTCTTATCGTCTTGGAAATACATACACGAATGTACTTAAGTATTGTTCCAGGAGCTCAAAATTGTCCCCAACGAATTCATTATTAAAACTAGTCTTGTACATATTTTTGTGAATATTTTTGTCTATTGAAAACTTGCATTAAAAATATAGGCTTGTGATTCAAAGCAATCTGGCTGTTTGAAATGAAACAATAAAGTACATAGAATAAGTTAATTTAAGTAAATGTTAATTCTGCATTCATATGGGAATATATATATATATATATATATATATATATATATATATATATATATATATATATATATATATATATATATATATATATATATATATATATATATATATATATATATGGTGTCTCCCATCAATTTCAAAATTTATTTAAATTACAAGTGATGTTAGATAACTGTCAAATGTTTACATATTATGTAATAAATTGTAATGTTTTTTTCAATCGTTCTTAAATTTCTATACGAGCCCCATTTGTTGCAGGAAGGATATCTAAGCGATATTCAATTTCAGTCTATGTCATCCTTAACATAGCGGCAGTTATTCTTTTCTTAAGGTTATTTATGTCATTCATTTTAGTACGGCACCCAATATTTTTCGTATAACCACGGAATTAAAACATGTCTGTCTACGACGGTTCGCTGCAGACCCTTTCTGGCGCAGACCCTTTCCGGGGCAGACCCTATTCGGCACATACTCTGTTCGGCGCAACGATTTTAAAAAATGATAAGATCAATCAAATCAACTTTTTTAAATAAAAATATAGAAAATAAATGTTAGTGTTTAAAATTTCTGACAAGGAAGTTGAAATTATGTGATCAACGGCGTTCGCTCTTGTTCAAACTTACTCAAAAACTAGTGTATCGATTTCTAAAAAAATGGGTGGAGCACTAGAGCCTTAACCTAGAATTAAACTATTAGTTTTTTTTACCAAAATAAGGTTTTATCCGTTGAGGGATTTTTTTCCTTACTAATTTATTAAGTGAAAATTATATCTTTGAAGCCTCGAGTGTTAATGCTGAGTTTCTAAATAACTGGAAGAGCTTTTGCGCGAAGTTAACTTTGTGGAGATTATGTAATTGCCAACATGTATTAATTTGTTTGTTTACAAATTGCACGAAAACTAATTACTAATTTTACTAAATTTGGTTGAACAGTAGGGCCTTAGCCTAGAAGAAAACTAGCTTTTGACCAAAATCCGGTATTAAGATCAAGTTTTATCCAGGTAGGAAATATTTCCCTTACTATTTTATTTAATTAAAAATTATATCTTTGTCGAAGTATGGCCAAGTGTACAGGAATATACACACACGGGCTTTAATGTGGGCTAAGCAAGGCAACGACTGTTTTGTTCTAAGAGTGCGATTTGAATAGTTAGCTGCAGCTGCGTGACCAAGGAATATTCCAAACACAATGACAAAAATAGATTTTTTAATACACTAAATAAAAGGGACAAAATAAATATGGATATATATAGGTACATGAATAAGACGGAATTAGGTTCCGAATACTAATTGGATAACCAGGGTAATTAAATGGTTATAAGGGGAGATTTAGGGTAGTGAGCGATTTAGTTCCTTTGAACCTCGAGAGTAAAGCGGGGTGAACTTGGGGAAAGGTCTTGGTGACCTTGATTACCCACGGGGGTAGCTGAAAACCCGCAGAGGGTGGTGTTCTTTCTCCAAACTTAGTTTTTGCGAGATGCGGGCCTCTTATCCTCAAGAGGTCACCGGACGAACTTTGAAGGGGGGAGGTGACTTCTCCAAACACGGATCGAGCAAGCTATCGGGCCTCTTGTCCTCAAGAGGTTACCGGTCGAACTTTGAAGGATGGGGGGGATGGAGATAACTTCTCCAAACTCGGATTGAGCGAACTATCGGACCTCTTGTCATCAAGAGATCACCAGAAGAACTTCGGAGGACTGCTTCTCCAATCCTTGATCCGAAAGCGGTTGAAAAAGGGTGACGTTACCTCACGAGACTCTTCTCCCTGACCCAAGGACACGAGTGTGATGTCCAGCTCTTCCGTGGCTTACGACCGTCACTAAACACTTCTATGGAGAGAATCGAGCTCAATTCGGTGAAGCGTGGTCTAACCAAATCTATCGATAATCCTTGGGAAGGTGCATATATACCCGGAGTTCTCCAAAACAGGAAGAGAGAGAGGCCTTCTCGAATCCTCGTTATCGGCCGTGACAACCGAGCGTCTGTTGCTCTGATGGTGAGCGGCAACGACCTCTACCTCAGAGGGGGTAAGGTTGGCCTCAGTGGTAAAACCATCCAAACGGTGATGGGAGCCGTGGATGACATAGGGCTTAAAACCCGCAAACGTGTGGTGATTGGGATGCTTCCGAGAAGAGGTCCATCCCGAACCGCTCACGAGAGAAACGTCGCAGTTAACAGAAGGTGGGTAGATCTCTGCACGGCAGAAGGAGTCTTCTTCGTGGACCCCTGTCGTACCTTTATCGGTAGAGACGACCTCTACCAAAGGGACGGAGTACATCTCTCCTTTAAAGGAAAGGCCTTTCTCGCTAACCTAATTCAAGATGTCGTGAAACGCACCCAAAGGAGCGTTCGAAACAGAGCGAAAGAGGACGTGCGCCAGAACGCCCGTGTCACTCCTGGAACGACCTTCTCGGAGGTCGTGAAAAAGGGTGTGACCACGAAAACAGAGAAGCCGGTACGGAAGAGTGTAGGGAGTCCTACACTGGGAAACTCCCTCAAAGTTCTTCTGTTCAATGCGAGGTCAATCAGGAATAAGTTTCTTGAGCTCCGTGGCCTCGTAGCAATAGAGGAACCTGAGATGGTGGCCATAACGGAGTAGGGATAAAAACCTCAAGCCGAGATTTTGAAGGTGAATTCACGATTCCCGGTTACCAGCTCTTCCTGAAAGATAGGACAGACAGAGAGGGTGGCGGTGTGATGTATATCAAGAATACTCTCAAATCGACGGATTGCAACATCGTATCCGACCATGGACTACTAGGTGTTGACCTAGAGATAGGTCCTGCCAAATACAGGACTCTGGTGCTTTATAGACCACCTGCCCAACTAATTGAAAAGGACAGAGATCTGTACCATCTACTAGGAGAACTTGTTGAAGAAAGAGTGTGTATCGTCATGGGAGATTTCAACACACAAGTTGACTAGGAAACCAGAGAACCCTGTGGCGAGAACGCACTACTCCTGTAGTTCGCGAACAACGAGTTCCTCACTCAATGGGTGAGAGAGCCAAAGAGAGGAAACAATATCCTCGACTTGGTTTTCACCTCTGAGGATGACATCGTTAAGGAACTATCTGTTGGCGAAGAGCTCGGTGGCAGTGACCACCGACTAATTAAATTTGTAGTCAAAGTCCCGAAGGCAGGGCATTCAACTATTAAATCAAGGAAACTCGATTTGAAAAGTGCAGACTTTGCGAGTCTTCGTGCTGGACTGACTGACGCGAGGCTAGAAGTGTGCAATGTTGTTTAAAACTCGTGGAACAGTTTCACAACCACATTCATGAGTCTTCAATCGTGTTTCATCCCTCTGAAATGTCCCCGTCGGTCTTCTGTTCAACCAAAGTGGTTTCATCGAGAAATCGGCCAACTGCTTTGGAAGAAGAGAACTGTGTACCAGCAATCGAAGATCTCGAGTAACTTTGACGAATACCGGAGGCTAGCCAGGAGAGTGAAGTCCAGCATAAGGGTGGCTAAGCGGTCTTAGGAACTCCGAGTGGCGAGACTACGTAAAGAGAATCCCAAGGAGTTTTTTGGATATGTGAACAGCCGTAAACCAATCCGTCGAACGATTGACCCTTTGAGAAATAAGGAGGGGGCATTAAAGCGATTTGATGCAGAAAATGCTAACCTCCTCAACGACTACTTCTCTTCAGTGTTAACTGAAGAGTGTGGTCCCACCCCCCAGCCAATGGATTTCTACTCGAGGAAACAGCTGGAAGATATGGACTTCACCGAAGGGGAAATAAAAAAGAAGATCAGTGACCTAATGACGAATAAGTCACCTGGCCCGGATGGGTTTCTACCTAAGGTGTTAAAAGAAGTGCGCGATCTAGTGTCACGACACCTGAGCGCAATCTTCCACATGTCAATCCAGACCGAATGCGTTCCTAGAGACTG
This sequence comes from Ceratothoa steindachneri, assembly GCA_963969495.1. NCBI lineage: Eukaryota > Metazoa > Arthropoda > Malacostraca > Isopoda > Cymothoidae > Ceratothoa > Ceratothoa steindachneri. The sequence continues at coordinate 26,202,189 of OZ018323.1, forward strand.
GCGTGAAGCGGAGGTGACTCCTATCTTCAAGAAAGGAGACCCCAGCCAACCGTCAAACTACCGACCTATCAGTCGGACTTCGATAGTCGGTAAACTCATGGAGAGCATGATGGTGGACAAAATGACGTCGCAATTAGAGTCAAAGCTGCTACTGAGGAGTTCCCAGCACGGCTTCCGAAGGCAATGGTCATGCCTGACGAACCTTGTGGAATTCTTCCACTTCAGGTTCAGTGAGCACGATCGGGACAAGGCGGTGGATGTGGTGTACTTAGACTTTCAGAAAGCCTTTGATAAGGTACCACTCCACCGCCTTCTCCGGAAAGTGCGAGCGCTGGGCATAAACGGAAAAGTAGCCGGCTGGATCAAGAACTGGCTAAGTGGCAGAGGGCAACGGGTGGTGGTGAATGGACAGGCTTCTGAGTGGGTGCCCGTTACTAGCGGGGTGCCTCAAGGTTCTGTCCTGGGACCACTACTATTCATCATCTACGTCAACGACATGGACGGTCACATGGTTGCCAAGATTTCCAAATTTGCCGAAGATACCAAGCTTGGTATGAACGTTGCAAAGGATGGAAATACTGCCCGCCTGCAGGAAGATCTTTGGTAGATTGAAGAGTGGTCGGACACGTGGCAAATACCTTTTAACGTGAACAAATGCAAAGTGATGCATATCGGCCACAGAAAGCCCCAATCTCACTTTATCCTTAAGGGCACTGCTATTGAATCCACCGACACTGAGAAGGACTTGGGTGTAACAATCACTAGTGACCTCAAGTTCTCGAAACAGTGCATTGAGGCGGAGAAAAAGGCCCAAAGGATGCTAGGCTACATAAAGCGCCAGTTTGGATACCGTAACAAGGAGATAGTACTTTGTCTGTACAACTCCCTCGTTCGGCCGACTCTGGAGTATGCCGTACAATTTTGGAGTCCTTCGTTTCGAAAGGATATCGCAAGGTTGGAACGCGCACAAGCCAGGGCAAACAAGCTGATTCCCTCTATCCGACATAAAAGTTATGAGGATAGACTAAGGCAATTAAATATGTTCTCGCTGGAAACCTGTAGATTGCGTGGTCAGCTCATCGAAGTTTTCAAAATACTTCGAGGGTTCGACAATGTTGACTACCGGGATATTTTCACACTGAGTGAGAACAGAACGCGCAATCACGGCTTCAAACTTGAACTGAAGCGTTACAACCACAATCTGTGTGGAAATCTTTTCACCTACAGTATCTACGGTAAGTGGAACGCACTTCCAGTGGAAGTTGTCAACAGTGAATATGTTGACCAGTTCAAGTCAAGACTAGACAAAGTCTTGAAAAGTGGCCGTTCAGGGACGCAAAAAAATTGAGCAGCCGTGTGCCTGCTCGATTGCTAGTCCAAAGGTACCCTCTTTGAATGGACCGTAAGGTCTCCTAGGGTACTTCCTTTCCTTGTTACTCCTTGCGGGAAAGTGTAAGAGGCAGGTATCAGCGGGTCATACGGACGACCGGTGGCTGGAGCCTTAAAGATTGTACGCAGCAAACCTACAAAATAGATGGGTAATCTCCCGATCCCGGTGGGGAGGGGGAGGAAGATTGAGACAGCGGGAAGGTAGCCATCAATTTCAGCGTCATGCCTTGGTGTGAATTTCTCAGTGACCTAGCGGCAAGTCCAAAATGGGTGAAGTGGAAGGAGGGGGGAAGTAACGGCTCGCTTTCTCTCTCGAAGTAATATCTTAGTAGGTGGAGAAATACTACTATTTTAACGGATCCCTCTACACTCCTCTATATCCAAAGACATTTTTACAGCACGGAACACTTTGCAGCGAAAAAAATGTCTACAACTAATTTCATCAAGAGGGGAACATATAAAGCTACAATTTTAACGTTTACAAACAAAGAAAAAAAATATAAAACTACACGGGATTAACATATGTGTAACCACAGATAACTTTATCTATACATACGCACACACAACATCACCAAGGCAAAAAAAAAAGAAAACTAGTATTTACAAAATGAGTCAAACACGAATTTTACTATACACTCAGGTTGTTGGAGGGGGTCTTCTTTGGATTCCTAATCAAGCTATGGGCTAGGCTGTTGTCGGTGCCTTTAACATAATGATCCGAAATTCGTACTCCATGAGTATTATGCTCCAACGTATTAAGCGGCCATTTTGGCTCTTACAGTCTTTTAGATACGCCACGGGTTTGTAATCACTTTCGACAATAAATTCTTTACCTATGAGGTACATCCTAAACTTACGAATAGACCACACTATGGCTAACGCCTCGAGCTCTATGGTAGCATACACCTTTTCGCGATACGACAGCTTCCTACTAGCAAATGCTACAGGATATCCTACTCTGTGATAGAATGGCCTAAGGCTGCCACACCTCACCTATATCACATATCAAAACTCATGCGCCCCACGTGCATCCTGCGAAAGAGAGAGAATGGCGTCTTTATCGCCCAACATCCTCGAGTATAATCTTCCCCCGCTTCAAGTTTAATCAAGGAGGTTCAATCCCCCGTTTGCCTCCAGGTGTCGATCTGACCAGATTGAATTAGGCTTATGGGAAGATAATATTTTTCCAAGCGCTACCGGGACATTCCATGGAAGTCCCACATTGTCCCCTACCCCGAGGGGCTGGCTCCGGCTATTTATGCGATAGAATTTCGAGTTTGAAAGAGATCACGATTATCTTCGAGAGGCATCACGCCGATCCGGTCTTCCTTGTTCCATTAGGAACTTTCTACCTCGAGAACCTCCTTATTGTCCAGAAGAGGACAACATCCTTGGGTGCCACGGTTCGTGCCCCTCGAGCCACCAAGTCGACAGGGCCCCCCTGTTGTTCAGAAAGAGAACAACTTTAGAACAGTCATTGTTCTTCGAGTCCGTTCGACAAGAAACGGTTCTCGCTCCCCTGATATCACGTCAGTGATAATTTACAGGTGTTCAGAAGAGAACAACTTTAGAACAGTCATTGTTCTTCGAGTCTGTGAGACAAGAAACGGTTCTCGTTCCCCTGATATCACGTCAGTGGTAATTTAATTCCCCCCTTTTAATGTTCTTCAAGAGAACGCTTGGTTACACCAATAACCTCAATTGTTCATCCAGAACATCTCCGGTATCCTGTCTCAAGGATCGCTCGTACTTCCGAGCCCTACTTCGCTCTCACTCCTCAAAGTCAGTCCTTTTCCCCTCGTTAAGGACAACCCACCTAAAAACCCTTCCTCCTGGCAAATAAATCGCCAGTCGGACTGAAGCTATTCTTTTAAATGGCCTTCCTTTGCACGACGACCTTATAAATACGTAAGCAACGCATTGCATTTAACTATTTAACTTTGTACCAACGTAACTTGTGCTTTAACATGGATTTAGCCAACCCTTTCCCTTCTTGTTTGTTTTGTCAATTTAAATCTCTCCATTCTTAATCCTCCGCTTAGTCAAATATTCCCATGACCTTTTCGTTTCATGTGTATCTCCCATTTTAATCCCCGGTCATGTAAAAAATTTCCATGTGCTGTTTCGTTATATTAATTAATAAAATTATATTTTATTGATTTTTGCAATATTATTTATCCTTGTGCTCCGTTCCACACCTTAAGTATATTGAAGATATATAAGCCCTCCCCAGGCCTATTTATTTACGTAGAGTCATTCTCGGCCATCTGATCAACCCCGCACTCGAATATAGAATAATCTCCACAAAGAATAGATATATAGTATATTGTCGGGAGCCTTTTCTACGACACACTCCATCATCATCATATCGGACTAGATCACAACCTAGGTCATCCTGGGAGGCATCGGTACGAACCTCGAATGTTTTATTAGGATTCGGTAATCTCAAAATAGGGGCAGAGATTAGTTTGTCCATTAACTGGTGGAAAGCGATCTTCCGCGGGTCCAATTGACTGGATCAGGTGTCGTTCTCTTAAGCATGTCGTTAAGGGGGGGGAGGCTATGGCAGCGAAATTCGGCACAAAATGACGATAGAATGACACGGATCCCAAAAAGAAACGAAGCTGTTTCTTCATTCGGGGAGCGGCATTTCAAAAATAGCCTTTGCCTTGTCATCCTGGGGAAGAATTTGTCTGATACCTACCTGGAAGCCAAGGTCGTTAATAGTGCCATAGGCGAAGTGACATTTTGACGGGCCTACCCTGAACACGTGTACGCGTAACCGGGATAAAAGCGCGCACAGAGACTGTACCTGTTGGTCCCATGTACGAGTAGCGACGTACACGTTATCGAAATAAAACGTCACATTCGATAGGCCATATAACAACCCGCGTATGATCCGGTTGTAACTTCCGCAAGCAGTTACCAACCCAAAAGAAATTCGAATTAACTGAAATAACCCCTTTTCAGTAGCGAAAGCGTTTTGATTGCTCTGAAAGCGGCACTTAGTGGTAGGCTTTACAGAGGTCAATCTCAGAGATGAACTTCGCGTCTTCAAAAGCATGAAGCCTTTGGTCGATTAGGGGTATCGGTTCCGCGTCAAACTATGTAACCGCGTTTAATTTGCGAAAATCGACGCAAATCCGAAACGACTTGTCAGGCTTCTTAACCATGACAATGGGGGGCAAAAATCGGACGATGAGGGTTCTATTATTCCTAATTTTAATAGGTTCTCGATCTCTGCATTGAAAGTTGCCATAAATGTACGGGTATAGGATAAGTCTTGGTTCTTATCGCATCTTGAGTAGTGAGGACAATCCCATGCGTAAATTGGGTTGAGCAACCCGGGAATTCTGAAATTATGTCGGGAAAGCCTTCCAATAAGGCAAGGAATTGAGTCGTCTTATTGGGGGCAAGATTGGCGTTTAAGTCCAAGTCGGAGTTAGGCTCCGCTTGGGGCAAAGAAAGAGACGGCATAGGATACTCATCGTCTACTTCTACGCACACCGTTTGTACTATACACAATAGTTCAACTGTATAGGAGTGTCCCTCGCTTGACGGGGAACGAAGGGGGCCTATTAGGTCGATTGAGACCCGGGCGAAGAGCTCGGCCACTCTCGGGGTCTTTTGAAGGGGGGCGGGGGCTACACACCCTTTGGAGGTGACCTTCTGGCAAAGGTCACAGGACTTGCAGAAGTCGATAATTTCTTTAGGCGCACCTGGCCAATAGAAATATTTGAACACTCGCTGTGCCGTTTTGTTATGACCGAAATGTCCGGCCATTAGGCCATCATGAGCCATCTTTAGGACGAGGTCGACGTCTGGGGACGATAGGGGTACCGGAAGCGATACATTCTTCTCAGCCTGGGCCCTGGTAACGACCGGCTAAGAAATTGGGTAATGGGAGAGCTGTGCGCTCTGTCTGTTGAGGACGGATCAAAATTTTATCGAGGCCACGACTACGTTGGCCCATCCGGTGAAGTACTGGAACTCAATATGGCACCGTAGCACTGGGAACCTGGTGGCACGACCTAAAAATTTATGCACCAACGCGAACCTGTTATGCTGGGGGCTTACGGGGAGTAGTAGTTTATCGGATACTAATATACAGGTGCAACCTGTATCGCTAACCATGGTTGACAATCGCCAACAATTTACTGTGCCATTTTCAAACTGGAACCCACCGGGGGAACTCTTGTTGAACAGGAAATTTACCTGTTGATCCGGGGAAGAGGGATCAGGGGCGGCTGGCGGATTAGGCGAGGGGGCAGCAGAGATTTGGTGGAGCTAGTGACTCGACGAGGTCCTGAGTTGAGAATTTGGGGGGCAATTGTAACTTAAGTGTCCGGGGGTAAAGCATACAATTGGTCTACGGGTGTAGTTGCTAGGCGTGAGGGGAGTACTGTACGCTTCACGGCTTTTTGCCCTCGCGGCAGGTTAGGCCTGTACTTACTCGGCGCTTGCACTTTTACGAAGCCATGTTGCCCTTGGGTTGGCTTCAGTTAAACCCAAACTTATGTTTGGTGGAGGGGGGATGGTTCTTCTTCACATCCTTGGGGTAGAGATCATGACTAGAAGCGTGAAGGTCAGCTTCTTCCGCACACTCCTTGAAAGTGGACGTTCTTCTGTCCGCTGTGAAGGCCCTTAGTTCGCGAGGGAGGGTCGACATCAGTTGATCCCTTAGAATGAAGTCAAGTAGCGACTCATAATCATTTGATACTTGCGCGGAATCCAGCCAGAATTGGAAGTTAAGCCGAAATGTGAATGTGAATTGTCTGTAGGTTTGGCCTTGCTGTATTCACGCAGAGCGGAATCTGACCCTATAAAATTCTGGATTCATGTTAATAGCAGAAAGAAGTTTTGCCTTTAGGGTTGAATAATCAAGGGTGGCCTATGAAGGAAGTGAAATGAATATGTCGTGAAAACGAGGGTTCAAGAGTGGAAGTAGCTGAGCGACACCATCTGATTCTAAGTCCCAATTGTTGACTTTGAAAATCTTCTCGAAGTGCAATAAATAAGAGCAAACATCTTCTCCATCCTTGTATGCAGGGAGTTTTAGTGAGGGCACTTGGGCCTGTTCATTTCGATGTCCTACGGAGTTTATCTCGACTTAGTCACAGCTTATCTCTCTCTCTCTCTCTCTCTCTCTTCTGCTTCTCTTTAAGCTTTTCTTTCTTCCTCTTCTGTGCTTTTCTTTTTTCCTCTTCTCTCTCTGCTTTTCTTTCCGCACGTTGGTTACGTAAAAAACTACCAAAGCTATTTATTGAAGCTTTACCCCAAAACAAATTTAAATTCTACTAACGACAAAATTAAAAAAATTCCTAATAAAAATTGAGCGAACTCACGAAACAAAAATAAATAAATATATAAATAATGAGGGAATATGACTCACGACACAAAAAATGGCGGTTACTATTACCGCTTAGCTAGTATCCTCTTTTAAGGAACTAGGAAAACTGTAAACAAACCACACAAGAATGGGCTTAAAAATTGGTTGTTACCCGTTAATCAAAAAGAAAATTGTCCTAATACATTGGTGTTCAGATATTCTTGGTAATGCAGCTGCTATTAATTGAACTTAGTGCTTCAAAATCAGGTGGGGAAGATTCTTAGGAAGACCCAAAGCCTGACGCCAAATTATATAAATATATATATATATATATATATATATATACAAGGGCGGTCAATAAGTTTTGCGAATCAGGAGGGCAAAACAGAGGAAGGGGGATGGCTGTTTATGGGGGTGTTAGGACAAGTTATTGCAAGTCAGGACCTGCCGCTGCACACTCTTGCCTCTTCTATTTAAGAAGCAGTCGCTGATCGCAGATCGTCAGTCACAATTTTTTCAACAATGGAGAAGGTTGAACACTGCGCAATGATCAAATTTTTGACCAAGGAAGACAAGAATGAAAAAGAGATCCCTGAACGTATGGTTGCAGTGTACACCGACACTGCCCCTTCCTATGCAACCATTGCTCGTGGGAATAGGGAATTCCGCCATGGTTGTGAGTCCCTTGAAGATGACCTTTCGTCCAGGACGCCCGTCAGACGTGACCAATGAAGACAATGTGGCCCGTGTGGAGAGGATGATCCTCGAAAATCGACGGGTGAAGGTCGAAGAAATTAATTGAGCGAGAAGTTGGAATATCACATGGAAGTGTTATCAACATCATCCACGACAATTTGTCCATGACCAAGGTCTCTGCCCGTTGGGTCATTAGAAACTTCACGCCCCATTATCGAATTCAACGTCGTCAAAGTTCACAAGGCCAGAGTTGGACAAGCTGCCCTGTGCGACTGCATATTCGAGAAGCTCAACCATTCCCCCTACAGTCCAGATCCGGCCTCTATCTACTACTTTTTATTCCGCGAGCTCAAGGCTGCACTGCGTGGACGCCGGTTTGGGGACGATAAAGATGTCCAGCTCGCCGTCCACAAGTGGATTGAACAGTAGTCGGGAGATTTCTGGTTTTCGAGAATTCGAAGCCTCAGGGGCAAGTGGCGAAAGTGCATTGAAGTTGAGGGTAGTTATATTGAAAAATAATAAAACACTTTTCCTCATATCTCGTTTCCTTATATCCGAATTGCAAAACTTATTGACCGCCCCTCCTACATATATATATATATATATATATATATATATATATATATATATATATATATATATATATATATATATATATATATATATATATATATAATTTGAAGGATGAACGAAAGGACGTATAAAGGAAAATTCATTTCATTTTCTTGATACAACGTTTCGGGTGAACTTTTCATCCATCTTCGGGTACTGGAAATACAATTCGTGGAAAAAAAGTTAAGTTAGAGTTAACAGATAATCAAAATGATGAATTTATGGAAAGTATTTAATGTTTATTAACGGGTGAATAGCTATAAATTCACAGGTAATTGATATTTTGGAATTATTATGTTGCGAGTTAAAATATAACGATTGTGGAAACACATGAAACACATCAGGATAAACCAACCTTACACAATCAGCCGTTAGAGAATAACTGGGGAGAAAGGGCGAGGAGCGTAAGAAGAAAGAGAAAGTTAGGAGGTTAGTAATATTTTTTTTAGAGTAGAAGTTGTGGGCGAGAAGAAGAAACGAAATTTAAGGAAGGAGAAAGGTATTTAATATACATGGATTCAAGAATCCTTAATTATATGGAATTAGGAGTGGTTTTTAATATTTTAAAATCGTCCGTTGTTATTTTAGTTATATATATATATATATATATATATATATATATATATATATATATATATATATATATATATATATATATATATATATATATATATATATATATATATACATATATATATATATATATATATATATATATATATATATATATATATATATATATATATATATATATATATATATATATATATATACATATATATATATATATATATATATATATATATATATATATATATATATATATATATATATATATATATATATATATATATATATGAAAATTAATGCAATATCGCAAGATCATTTCCAATATTAATTCTCCCACTTATAAGCTCTCCAAATGCTCGACAAGCATTTATCTCCAGCAGTAGGAAGAATCTCATCTGCACACATTAAGAACACTCAAGATTTCGTTGACAGCCTCAACCACTTGCAATTACCGGATGGAAAACTTGTGAGCTTTGATGTAAACTCTTTGTTTACCAAAGTTCCGGTTGACCAAACCATGGGCCTTCTGCGGGAAATCATGCCTAGACTTAATTTGGATCTTCCCATTTCTACGAGTAAATTTATCGATTTAGTTGAATTATGTCTCTCTGACAATGTGTTTCGAGTAAATAATGAGTTTTATAGACAAATATTTGGCCTTAGCATGGGAAATAGTTTATCTCCGATGTTGGCATGTCTCTTCATGGAATATTTTGAGACTGAACTCCTTCCCACAATTTCTCCCCCTAACTTTATATGGTTAAGGTACATTGACGATGTATTTTCTGTATGGCCTAATGGCCATGATTTTGATACCTTTTCTAATAATTTGAATAATTTGCATGTCTCCATCAAATTTAAATATGAATGGGAATATGATAATAGATTACCCTTTTTAGATGTCCTCATTAATAAAGATCACCATGAATTAAAACTTGACGTGTATAGGAAACCAACCCACTCGAATGCCTATATACATTATTTTTCGTTTCACGATAATTCTGTTAAAAAATCGGTAATTTCTAACCTTTTCCTTAGAGCATACAAAATATGTCATCCTTCCTATTTAGATGGAGAAATTGTCATTATCAGGACCATTTTTTCTTATTTGTATTCCTCCGATCGGTTCATATCGTCTGCCCATTTTGCAGCTAGGAAAACATTCTATGGTAATAAGCCTTCCCACACTAACGACTTCAACAAATGTATAACATTGCCATTTAATAATAAATTAAATAGTTTAAAGGACATATTTGGAAAAGCGGGTATTAATCTAGCCTTTAAATATAATAATTCCTTAAACCAATGGATGATGGCCAGGAAACCCAAAGAACATCATAACATAGGAGTATATGCAGTACCATGCAACGATTGCCATAAAGTTTATATAGGGAAAACGGGGAGAAATCTAGACAAGAGATTGTACGAACACAAAAGAGAAATTAGAGTGCGCAGCGAAAGTAGTGGAATTTTTTGCCATGTTAGAGACAAGAATCATACGATCGATTTCAATGGAAGTAAAATGTTATTTAAATCGGCTAACTATGTTAAGAGAAGAATCGTAGACTCGAGCTTGCTATCGTCAATTCCTAATTTAAATGTATCTGAGGGTCGATTTTCTTTTAATCCTGTAATAAGATCGCAAATAAATAAAATAGTAAAATGTCAGCCCTTCAATATGTTTAGGCTTACCCCCCCCCCCCCCCGATTAGCCAAAACTAGGGGATTGGGGGAAAAAAGAGGGGATCATGTGTTATGCTTTTATTCATTTCTCTTATATTTTCTGCCCAGTGTCAGTTGAAAAAGGGTGTGAGATACACCGAAACTGTTCTGAATTAAATTGTCTTCGGAAAATATGGTTTAATTCCTCATATATATATATATATATATATATATATATATATATATATATATATATATATATATATATATATATATATATATCTTTATGTGGAGGTATAGCCAAGTGTACGGGAATATACGCACACACGCTTTAAGGTGTGCTAAGCAAAGCAACAACTGTTATTGTTCTAAGATTGCGATTTGAATAGTTAGCTGCACCTCATGACCAAGGAATATTCCAAATACAATGACAAAAATAGATTTTAATACACACTAAATAAAGATACACAATAAATATGGATATATATATATATAGGTACTTGAATAAGACGGAATTAGTTCCGAATACTAATTGGATAACCAGGGTTATTAAATGGTTATAATAGGAGATTTAGGGTAGTAAGCGATTAAGTTCCTTTGAACCTTGAGAGTAAAGCAGATCGAACTTGGAGGGGATGGGGGTGACCTTATTTACTCACGGGTGTAACTAGGAACCCAAGAGGGTCGTGCTACTTTCTCCAAACTCAGATCGAGCGAGATGCGGGCCTCTTTTCCTCAAGAGGTCACCGGACGAACTTCGAAGGGGGGAGGTGACTTCTCCAAACTCAAGTCGAGGGAGCTATCGGGCCTCTTGTCCTCAGGAGGTCACCAGTCGATCTTCAAACGGGGGGGGGGCATGATTTCTCCAAACTCAGATTGAGCGAGCTATTGAGCCTCTTGTCCTCAATAGGTCACAAGAAGAACTTCGGAGAACGGATTCTCCAATCTTTGATCTGAAAGCGGGTGAGAAAGGGTGACGTTGCCTAAAGAGACTCTTCTCCCTGACCCGAAGATACGAGTGTGCCTTCCAGCTCTTCCGTGGCCTGCGACCGTTACTAAATACTTCTCGGGAGAGAGCGTCGTTAAATCGAGCTCCTTTCGGTGAAGCGTCGTCTAACCGAATCTGTGGGTAATCCATGGGAGGGTGCATATATACCCGGATTTCTCCAAAACACGGAGAGAGAGAGGGGCCTTCTCGAACCCTCATTTTCAGCCAGGACAACCGAACGTGTCCTTGCACCAAAGTCTAAGAGGCCAGGATCAACGGTTCAGACGGAACGACCAGCGGCTGGAGCCATAAAAGCTGTTCGAGGCAACCCTACAAAATAGAAGAGTAATCTCCCGACCCGGGGGGAGGGGGACACAAGATTAAGACGGCGGAAAGGTAGCTTTCAATTTCAGCGTCATGCCTCGGTGTGAATTTCTCAGTAACCTGGTGGCAAGTCCAAAACGTGTGAAGTCGGAGCGGCGGGGGGGAGGGGAGTAACGGCTCGCTTTTTCTCCCGAATTAATATCTTAGAAGGTGGGGAAATACTACTATTTTAGTGGAACCCTCTACAATCTTGGAAGCTGAAATCGTTAATATCGAGTTTCTAAATACTTTAAAAAGGTTTTTTCTTGCCATAACTTTGTGGAGATTTTGTAATCACCATGTTTTAATTTGATCTTTTACAAAATTCCACGAAATCTAATTTCCCGATTTCTACCTAGAAGGAAACGATTAGGTTTTGACCAATATCTGGCGAGTATATACAATAATCTCCGATAAGTATTTTTTGGTTATTAATTTTTGAACAAAAATTAAATTGGCGAAGTTCCAAACTTTAGTTAATGTTGAGTTTTTAAATAATTCATTTAGAAAATTACTAACCACTGAAATTTTAAAACTAGAAATATAAAGATAAAATTACAATCAATATATGTAGACAGACTTCATAGTGGCATACACAAATGATGCATATTGAATGCATACATTAGTATGCATTCAATCTTACATAAATCAAGCATATTGGGATATTGCTATATATATATTGTTAAGCTATGCAATTCAAAAATTAATTATAAATAGGGGTATAAATTTTAAATAACAACCCCAAAAGTCTTGTAAACATGGCAATAGACCCATTATTTTGGCTTCAGGCTAACGGCTGACCTGTTATAAATATTTATATGATATATCGATTATTTTAAACTGATTAAATTAAGTCAATTTTTGATGGAGCTCACACACAAACTACATATGTCTATTGTGTTCTAAAAAAAACTCACCAGGCCTGGTTTCAAACAAAGATTCCGGGACATATTTCTAAATATTTATGGGGAAGAGATTTGAGGGTCTTCTACTAATTGCTCCTTTTCAGCATCAAGATATGAACTCTTGGAAACATCAAATTTAACAAAGAATGTGAGATTATATTTTCCCAGCATTGAAGTGTATAAATAGAAAATGTTTTTCAATTTTAAATGCAATTGCGTCTTTCGAGTTGATGAACTGACTCGTCTACAATCCAGAACTCATATACAATTCAGGTGATCCGCACTGCATTCAGAGCATTTTTCGGTTTCCTGTTTACATGCTCTTGTGGGGTGGTGATCCATGCGGTAGCATCGGGAACAGATCTGAATCTCTATTTGATCGGGAGTGATCCTCGCATTGAAAACCAACATTCCTGTCTCAGTAGCTTTTTGAGCCATACCTGTATCTCTAAATACCACTTTAAAGACATGGGTATGGTCTTTAAATTTGATGACTTTTATGACTGAAGCCCAGCTGTGGTTGGTTTCAATTTCTCTTTTTAACTCTTCAGTGTCATGAGACCCGACCCATGGATCCAGACGTCTACATATAACGCTTCAATGTGTTAGTATTTGGAGAGGGATTTTGGGAGCTAGACTGATATTTTTCAGAACGTCCACTGACTTTTGTGTCGTCAGGGCTTCGGCGTCCTTCTCATTTTGGCACAGTGCTATATAGCTTTGAGGATTATCAATTAATCTAACCAAAACAATATTGAGTTGGGAATATATTGTTGAGAATACTTCTCCTCTGTCGCGCTTTTCCTGGTTAGGGCTTTGAGAAGGATCCTTGTAGTTTCCCTCATATTTGTAGTGGATTTTAGTGAACCATGATCCCCTTACTGTTTTGTAGTAATGGAGAACAAAAGAAGGGGGGAGGAATATTATTATTTGTTTGTTTCTTTTCTTCTTTTTAAGGAGAAGGGGCATTATGACTTGCCTACTTGAAAGTAATTTTATTTAGAGACCTTGGTGGATACGAGGGGGGGGGGATGGTAGGAGAGAAAGATGAAGAATAAAGAATTTTATATGTCCTTGTCCATGTACCTTTCTTCAGAGTTTTCTTCTATGTTTATGATATAGAACCCTTTGTTATTTCTCACTATTGTTCACTTGCATAGTTTGGTAAGAGGTCGGTGTAAGTAGTTCATTAATTATTTACACACAAGTCTCCCATGGTGAGTTCATGTAATTAAAAACATTTGTTTTCACTTTGTTTGTTGAAGCTTACCGGTACGAGACCTGTTTCTAATGGTCGAATGATTTTAATCACTTATAAGCAGCCCTCGAATTTTTATCTATTAAATTATTTATTTTGAGTTAGATAAGTCACTTGAGGAAAATAACCACGGCGTTCTTTAATGAGATTACTTATTTCAAAATATGGGGCACTTAATCCCACTTTAGTATTAAAAGGCACCAGGCGAATAACGTTTGTTAAAGTTTATTTAACGTGTTCATAATTAATACTACTTCCAGTGTTTGGCGAGCATCTGGGCACAGATTTAATATTAAATCACTTTTGCGCTGTATATTTCATTACCGTATTAGGCAATATCGTATTTATTTTGTTTTTTGCACCTTTTTGACACTACGATTTTCACTTCGAGTTCTCGTTGAAGTCAGTAATTCCCTGTAAATAAGTATCACTTCTTTGTGTTATAGGAGGTAAAGCACAGGTTGTAACTGTTTAATATCCTCCTTTACCGATTCTTCGAGATCTGCGAGAGTCAAATTCCACAAGCGTTGAGGTGCAAAACATCAATGGTAGCTACATCACAAAAGTATATAGAAAAAGTACGGACATGGGAAGATGCCTCAATGCAGAGAGTGAATGCCCTGAAAGGTACAAAATAAGTGCAATCGGCTCATACATCCGCCGAGCATACAAATGGTGTTCTACGTGTGAACTTTTCCATCAAAGAGATCTCACGCGTAAAGCAAACACTATGAACAACGGTTTATCGAACAGAATGATTGAAAAACAACTCCAATCATTTTTAAATATGCAATTCAAAGATACGGATAAAACGAAAAGTAATCAGGAAGCAGTAAAGAACATCAAACTATATAACAGAAATCAGATGTCTACGGCCTATAAAATAGAAGAAAAAAAACATCAAAGAGATTGTTAACCGTAACATCAAGGTTAAGAATCAAATAGACAAAATTCAACTTATTATATACTATTAAACGACAAAAGCCAACAATCTCCTTATGAAAAACAACAGCTGCCAAAACTCCCCGAATCTAAAGTCAACCAACATAGTTTACGAGCTTATTTGCCACAATGAAGTCGGCAAGCTTCATAATAACTCAAAATATATTGGCATGACAACCACCATCCTTCCGAAGCGTTTAACCATGCATCTGTAAAGCGGAGGGCCTAAAAATCTTATGGAGAGCGCGCACAACATCACCTTAACTAGAGATATCCTAGTTGAAAACACCACAATTAAAAAAAAAAGCTAGGCTGAACATATTAGAAGTCATCATAATAAACGAAGAAAAGCTGGCCCTCAACAGTCAGGCCACGAGCTGGAATCGAACATTAAAGTTGTTCTAAAAATTCCACCCTCCTGATTGGCTCGTTTCCTTTGACGTTACGTTTAAGCGAGGCGGAATAAATATCCCCTAAAAACCGTTTCCCTTTCATTCACTCGAGACACCACACGGAGAGGCGGAACCTGGCAAGGATAGAAATCTCCAAGCTATACAGGTTGAGAGATCTTAGCTCGGCCAACATCAGGAAAATATATCTGATGTATATCTGGGCTAGACTCATCTACCTTGCTGTGGTAACTCAAGCGGCCAGCAAAACTGCGATGAAAAGACTCCAACGTGTCCAGAACGCCGCATCTCTACTTATTAATAAAGCCAGAAGGTGTAATCACATTAGGCAAAGAGATCTGCACAGAGGGAAACGATTGGAACCCAACAATGTCGTCACCCAGACACTTAGTAGAAAAGTCTGGTCTACCCTAGCGAATGGTGTCATTTCGGAGCTTCAGGGAACAGGCGGCAGGTTAAACATACCAGCAAGACTACGCGCAAAAGTCCCACGCCTAAGTCAGTTCCCGAGCACCAAACTATGCTCACAAGGAGACACTTCACAATATATAAATAGATGAAACAAGGTAATCAAATACAACATAGAAGAATCAAATGAGTACAAACAACATTACACTAAACTTTAAAAAACAAGGTAAATTGTAGTTAAAAAGAGCAAAAAAAGGCTTGAATGCTGAATATTTACACTAAAAATAAGTACACCAAATCATTAACACAAACAAAATGAAGAACCTTAAAGCACATGAAAATACAAAAACATAGAACAAAAGTTAAACAAGGAATAAAACCAAAAGCAAACGTAAAAATAAATAAAGGAAAGCGATGCCCTCCCTACTAGGGCTAAGTATCCCTACCCCTCTTAAATATTCTTACCTCTTTCATCTACTATTATCTAAAACTTGTTCTAATATTTAGTAGATCTTCATCTTTTCATTCAGCCTGATTCGGACTCCACCATACTTCATCGGTAAAGAGGAAAGAATACCTAAAGAAGCTCCGAAGATGATCGAATAAGATCGAAAGCTCAGCAATTTAGTTTGTTTTTTACCAAAGGCATTTATTAAAAATAGATATGAGTAAAGGACAAGTTATCTACCATCTATAAGATGGACTAAAAAAGACAGTTAGAAGAATAGAAAGTTGCCAAAGGAAATTGATCAAGGCGAAATATACCATGATCTTCCAAAAAATTTGAATTCCATAAGACTACCCATCTACACTAATATATATATATATATATATATATATATATATATATATATATATATATATATATATATATATATATATATATATTAGTGTAGTTTGGTAGCAGTCTTTCTTGAATGCAAATTTTGTTGAAGACCATTATGTATTTTGCCTTAATTAATTTCCTTTGGCAACTTTCTCTTCTTCTAATTATCTTTTTTATTCCACCCTGTAGATGGTGGATTACTTGTCTAGTATTCATCTCTTTTTTAAATGAATGTGTTTGGTAAAAACCAAACTAAATTGCTAAGCTTTCAATCTTATTCGATCATCTTCGGAGCGTTTTGAAATGTTCTTGCCTTCTTTATCGATGTAATGAGTGGAGTGAGGATCTGGCAGAAAGTGAAAGAGATGGTATACTCAATTTAGTAGATGATGGAATAGTAATAGATAAAAGTGGGTGAACTTTAAAGTGGGGAGGGGGTATTTTACCCCAGTAGGAGGGCAGCACATTATATTCTTTATTTTGATTTTTTTCCTTTTTCTCTTATTTGTTGTATGTAGTGTTTTTCTATGTTTTGTTTATTTTTGTGTAGCTAGCGTGTTCTTCTTATTGTTAGTGTCTCAATTCTTGTTTACTTATTTTTGGGTTAAATTCTTGAGCATTCAAGCCTTTAATAGCTGTTAGCTCAGCAATTTACCTGTGTTGTTTTAATGTTATCTTATATGGTCTCTCTGTTTTCGTTTTAGTTGAACTGTGTTAGTTTTTTTGTGTTCCTGTTAAGTGTATATTGATGAAATGTTTTCCCTGTGTGCAGAACTTAGTACTTAGGAAATGGTTACGACGTGAGATTTTCTCTCGCAGTCGCGCAGGTATGTTAAGTCTGCCACCAGTTCCCTGTAGTTCCGGAATGATATCGTTCGTAAGAGTTAACCAGACCTTTCTTCCTAATTTCTAGGTGAAGATGTTAATAGGGTCCAGTTTTTTCCTTGAATGGAGATCCCTCTGGCGATGTTGTTCTCGCCTTCTGGCTTTATTAATAAGCAGAGATGCGGTATTCTGTATTCATGGCAGGTTTCTCATTGAGGTCTTGTTGGCCGCTTGAGTCACTACTAGATGAGCTTAGCCCGGACGTACATCAGGTATATTTTCCAAATGTTGGCCGAGCTAAGATCTCTAAACCTGTATAGCTTGGAGATTTCTCTCCTTTCCAGGTTCCGCCTCTCCGTGTAGTATCTCGAGTATCCGTGGCCGGAGATCTTTAGGCCCAGGACAGTGCCTTTGGCGGAGTAGCTGTATCTCCTCCCATCAATGATGATGGGCCACGTCAACGTGCGGCTCAGTAGGACGATCTTTAACTGGTATCTATTAGTCCTTATCTTCCAGCGTTTCTCGTACCGGTTGATGTTCATTTCCGCTATTGTACGCATTGCCTGATCCCTCGCTTTGTTCGCCGGGCACAGGATGATCTGGGTGACGTCATCTGCAAATCGCAGATAAATTGTGTCCCTGTGCACTGGTTTTGGGAGGTCGATGGTAAAGACCAAGTAAAGCAGTGGGCTTAGGCAACTTCCCTGTGGAATGCCCGCCTTCAATTCGAATTCGGGTCATCTGTGTCCTTCTATCATGAGATATACCCTTCTGTCCCATGACAAAGTCACAAAGGATCCTTTCCAGGATTGGGTCCAGCTGGAGGTTCAGGATCTTGTATTGAAGTCCTTCCAGCCAGACTTTATCGAAGGCCTTCTGCACGTCTCTCAACACAATGTCTACATAGTACCCATTCACTCGGCAATAGGCTACTTTTCTCTCAGGAGTGCTAGGGCTGTATCTGTGCCCCCTTTTGGCGAAACCCGTGTTGTTGGGGGTTATGCACTCCTAACTCGCTCAGTTGAGCTTGTAGACTATTAGCTAGGATCTTTTCAAAGATCTTGCCGAGCATCTCCAGAAGAGAGATCAGGCGATAGTTTGCCACCTGGTCTGGTGGCTTGTTTCCTTTCGGGATGAAGATGATATTAGCCATCTTGTACCCGTCAGGAAATTAGCCTGTATTCATGGCGGCATTCATGGTATTAACCAATCCCTGAATGATTTGCAGCGGGGCATTCACGCGGTTGTTTTTCTTGATCCCAGTCCAGCCTGGTGCCCTTTTCTTGAAGGACCTTATGGTGTTCATGGTCTCTTCGAAGGTTATTGGGCACCCGTGGCCAACCATCTTTCTTTCCTGAGATCTTGCAGGTTGGGGTGGTTTCTATGTATCACTGTGCCGACGCCCTCGAGCAGTTGATCTTCGAATTCCTGGTCGAAGTCGTCGTTCTCCTCAAGGGTTATAGCGAAAATCTTTTTCCAGTGTGTCCTGAATCATTTCTCGAGAGACTCTGGATCCTTAATGATTTCATCCCCATCTTTTATTAGTGTTCTGGCTTTGGTGGGCAGTCCCCTAAGTCTTCGGATGCTATTCCAAAAAACTTACTGGACTGTCCTCCCTGTCCAGCCTACCAATGATGTCATTCCAGATTTCCTTCTGTTTCTCTGTGATTGTGTATTTTAGTTCCTCGCTTAGTTGTCTCATTCTGGCTGTCCTTTCCCGATTTGGGACTGTCCTGCCTATTTCTTCGAAGATTTCCCTATGTTCCTGAGCGATATCCCTCATTTTGTTCGTCCACCTAGGTTGTGGGAGCATTTTATATGAGATCCTGGGGACGCATCTCTCGTCGGCTTGGATGAGGAGATTAGTGATGGAGTTTATTTCCTCATCTACCTCTTTGAGATTGGCATCTTCCAGGTCAGCTGGTTGAAATTCGCTGAATATCTCTCTATATAGCTCCAAGTTAGCTTTTGCATAACTCTTCCTAAGTGGGACCGCATTGAGAATTGGTGCAAGCGAGATTGTTGTAACGATCGGGATATGGTCGCTCGATACCACAGGTCCGGGCTCGTTGCTGATTAATGATGAAAAAGGGGAAGTTACGGCTCACCAACACTATGTCCGGTTTGGTTGCCGAACATTGTGTTGGGTAAGTCGGGAATTGCGGTCCCACTCTCTGGAGTCTATCTCTTTCGAAGAGTAGCTCCAGATTCCTTCCCCTTTGGTTGGTGTTACCGTAACCAGAAGCTGTGCAACTGGCGTTTAGATCTCGACCTAGCAACACCATTTATCCTGGCCCAAAGATGTTAAAAAAATTGGGAATCGGCAGGTACTTTCGGCGGGGTGGCTGATAGGCCGCTGCCACAGTTAGGCCCCCCACCAGGGTTGGGATTTCGACAACCACGAATGATTCTTCTAAGTCTGGAAGTGTTTTGTATGTTATGTTTTTTCGGATTGCGATAGCTGCGCCGTCGTACCTTTCTTGTGTATGTTTTTTGTGATCACAGTGTAATTTGGTATTTTTATTGTGGTAGTTTCTGTGTTTACACCGTGTTCGGATATGAGGATCAGGTCGGGATCCACTGTACGGAATATGTTTCCATAGTGAATGGATTTCCCTTCCCATCCGTTAGTGTTTAGTGAGAGTATTTTAGCGTGTTGTTTGTGTTTTCCATGTTTTGTTTGTCTGGTGTCCATGTAGTCTATGTGAGGTGTGTGTTCTCCTTTACTTCTTATCCCGTCTCTTTTTTCCATTTTTTATTTTTCCATACTCTGCTTTACTTAAGGTAAGGCAGGAGTCCTTATGCAATTTAATTTTTGCCGCCATGAGCGCCGCATCTACTGATGCCTCTTGTGCCTGCGCATCATCGGTCTACTTTAATTGGCCGCTCCTTACACCTTCAACAATCTCCCTAATGGTCGTGTTGTCTGAGAATGGGGTGGGTTCAGTCTTGTATAATCGCATATTTAGCTCTTCTCCATCAAATTTAGTGGTTTATTGGGGAGGATTTCCCTTGCTACTACTCCTCAACCTCTTGCTTTCTTTGGGGGGTTGGATCTGCTCTTCTTCGTCTTCAGAGGAGGATGCGGAGCTTGTGAGGTTACCACCAGCTTGCTTAATTCTCCTTGCTGCTTTTTTCCCCTACATTTCTCGTTTTCTTTTGGCCTCTATCCTTGGGACCCTATTTTTGTTTTTTTTGAATGGCCTTGAGTTGTCTCCTGGTCTTCATTTACTTTCGCTCTATCTTCACTTGGTGGAAACGGTGTCGCTGGGGCTTCTTCATCGGGTTCATATTGCAGTTGCAGAGCGTTCCCCGATGGAGGGTTGTCCGGAACCATATTTCTTCAAGACCATTCTTTTTGAGCATTGTGTTCAGCTCGGTCGCGAAGCAGCCCGGATTTGTAAGGTTTTGCACGTGCGCGTACAAAATGCACGTGAGGATTTTCGTAGAATTTTTATTCCCTACCTTCAGGTAGGTCTTTGGAGCGGCACTTTCTAGGGTCCTTTCGAGGGAGGCTTTGCTGCTTGAGCATAGGAGGTATTCACTCTCCTTATTCCCTTCGCCTTTTTTTAGTCTGCTTTACTTTTCAGCACCTCCTTCTTCTTCGGGCAAGACATGGCCATAGCCCCGTGCTTTTGCCCACAATTTGGGCATTTTTCTCCGGCTGCCGGGCATTCCCGCCAGCCATGTCCTTTACCACTGCATCTAGAGCATGTTATTTCTTGCTCCTTGCAATCTTTTGTGGCATGGTTCTCTAATTTAAAACACTTGAAGCATATTTGGACTGGGGTGAACATCTCCCTCTCGATTTGTTCCCCGCTTATTTTGGCGTTGAAGAGCAGTAGCCCACTCTTCTTCGCCTTGGTTGCCATCGTAGTATCGCCAAAGATGATCTTAAACACGTGGTTGTATTCCGTGTTATCTCTTCTGTTTGTAAATTTTACCACTTCGGTAATGCTCGCCCACTGCTGGTTTCTCTCTATTTCTTCTTTGATTTCCTCTTTTGTATGTTGCCTGATCCAAGGGCCCAGCCTTCTGCAGATCACACCTCTATGTGCCTGGATCTGGGAAGGGGTACTAGGTTGAAGGTTTATTCCCCTCAGGATTTTTATCCCTTCTTCTTTTGTGAGGGACTCAACATCCTTTTATTTTCGCATATAGTGACGTATCCTGTCGGTGAGTCGATCAGGCGAAGGACTGCCACATTTAGGCTTCCGAATAAGGTTTCGTAAACCTTTCCCTTACTCAGTTTTTCTTAGCTGCTCACTGTTCTTAGCAGTACCCTTGCGGCACTGGAGTCCGCCATATCTACTTGTGTGCAGCCCCTTGTGGGTCTTATCTTTTTATTTTGAATGTGTACCTACCAATCCATGTTCTACAGAGTTTTTGGTTTTTACTTTGTTGGTTTATTTATTTGCCTTGGGAAGAAGAGAGCCCCCCTCCCCCCTTGTTTGCCCACCGCCTCGACGGAAGAAGGAATTTCCTTTTAGGTAGGATGAATGATAAGATGGATGAGATGAGTCCGGGTGGGATCCTCTCAGGAGTGTGATTGTATGGCGGACTTATTGACAACGCCGCCCCTCCCAGGGTGTTTTAATTGCGACTGCATCCCAACACACCATAAAGACGGTTGTATGTACCTATACGGTCCTGGAAGGGGCTCCCGCTGTAATGAGCAGCGGATGTAGCAGTCCGTCCCTCGTCCGGAATTGTTTCTGACATTGTTCTCGGCTGTGGGCTAATCCTCAAACTGGCTGCCTCCAATGCCCCCAATTATGCCTTGGCAACAGCTCGGCATAGTTGAGACGAAATATGATTGGCAATCCCTCCTCACATCTGGCAGCAGGTCACTTAAGGGGGGCAGGGCTGGGGACTTAAGCAGTCATCTGCCTAACTGGAGCCTCTAATAAAGAGAGGTGAATATTAGTAATGATGGATGAATGGTGATGAGTATCTCTCGTAAAAAGTGGTTTTCGGTGGCGTCTTTTAGGAAAAAAAAATTTCCCAAACTTTTCCTCCTTTGCCAAGTTCGGAAGTAAATCTGCCAATAATTTTTTCAAGATTTCCGAGCTAGCAGAAAGTGAAAGATTTTTTTTTTTTTTGGGGGGGGAGGGGATGGAGAAGAGGTACGGTTCACGGTTGCTCCTTTCCTCTGTACCCCTTCCACGATCGGGGGGACACAGAAGGGGAGGAGGCTCGCGGCCAACTTGCTCCTGGAGAAACTCCCCACACTTCTGTCTCTCAGTTCAAGTGAGCCGATAGTGAAGGGCGCAATAGGAAGTCCGGAACAAGCTTTAGAAGAGGGTTTATAGCTGTGGGAGACGGAAAGTTTTGAGTTAAAAGAGGACAGATTGGTGAGGACGCAGATTGAGCAACCTCGGTAGTCAAAGGTGGAAAGGGTGGAATACTCTTGCCCGAGGGACAAGGGGGACCTGCTGATTAACGTGGATTCCGAACCACCGTCATGCATTTACTCATCATTCATCATGCTTACTTCCTTTCTCACACTTTTAGCACCTATGTTTCTTATACAAAAGCGGGCTGACCCCCTAACCTCTGTTCCCTTATTCTCTTCATCTTTCATTCATGTGTTTATTGTAGCATTCATGTCGTTTTGAGTTTATGTATTGTTATGTTACTTGTTTTTACTTTCCTTACTTCGTTTTACTTTCTCTTGTTGCCATCACTTTTTCATTTTAGTTTCACTTTGTTCACTTGTTTTACTTTTAACTTTCACTTCACTATCATTTTTGTTAAACTTTTTAATATAGTTCAATTATTACACCTTTAGTTCATTTTGTTCGCATTATTTCTGTTTACACTTTTGATCTGTGTTGTCTTCTTAGTCGGTTGTTTCTTCCTATTTAGGTTGTTTAAATTTGGTTGTCTCATTAGGGTATCAATCTGGTGTCTTGGTTGGTTATTTCGTTGGTTGGGTTTGTATATAGCCGGTTAAATATCTTTATCGTTATGTTTGTTCCTTCTCTCGTTTTGAATTTCTACTTAAGTAAACATGGGTACCTCCTCGATTCTCAGCTGTTGTCTGCCGCTGGGAAATCGAGTGTTAAAAGGGAATCCAGCTTTGGTGCTCGTGTGCTCTGCAAATATCGGAGGTAGATGGTATATCTTCCTCCATATTTTTTCCCCTCTGTTCCGGATGTTAATGTTGAGCGTTTCTAATCTTGCTTCTTAGTGTAGATCCTGTAGTCTTCTCCTCTCTCTCTCTCTCTCTCTCCTACGTGTGTTGGTGAATGGGTAGAGAGCTTTATTTTGGATTCTCTGGAGTTTCAATTTTTTGGTCCTTGTTTCACCGTTGATAGGGGTTGACGGGTATAGTAGTACCTCTCTTCCTAGGGCAAAATAGATTTTTATTTTATTTTTCAGGCCTAACCCTCTTAGATTGTATAGTAGGTTAAGCATCAGAATCGCCTTGTTCTTCCTCTCCGTTATATGTTGTTTGTAGCCTCTTTTTGTTATTCTGAGTCCTAGCACTTTGCCCTCACTATGATATCTGTGGTTTGGATCTTGAACTACAATTTTAGCTGTTTTATTCCTAGAGATTGGGATTATTGTAAATTTCCTCCTGTTCGTCCTTATCTTCCAATCTCTTTCGTAGTTGTTGATGTCGCTGATTTCTAAAGCTGTTGCCCTTGCCTGAAAGCGTACGTTCCTGTACGGAGTAACGATGAGTTGGCTTATGTCGTCTGTGAACTTTATGTTTAGGCAACCAGGCATTATTGGTGGTGGCAGGTCTGCTGTGTATATTAAATACAGCGTGGGGCCGAGACAGCCCCCCTGCGGGAGTCCAGTTTCCAATTCGAATTCTTGTCCTGAATAACCATTGATCTTCACATATGCTCTTCTGTCTGTGACATAATCGCAGAGAATTCTCTCCAGATTGCTATTCATCTGGAGATTTAAGATCTTATATTGCATTCCTTTGACCCAGACATTGTCGAATGCTTTTTCTACATCTCTCAGGACCAGATCGATGTAGTTATTCTCTGCTTTGGCCTTTGTTATTTTCTCTGTTATTATGCCAAGTGCCATTGTGGTGTCTCTGCCTCTTCTGAATCCGAACTGATAATCATTATAAAGGTAATTTTCTTCAAGATATTCTTTTAGGCTTCTGTTAAGGATTTTCTCGAAGACTTTGCCAATGAAGTTCAATAGCGACATTGGCCGGTAACGGTTGAGGTGGTTTGGTAGTTTTCCTGGCTTTGGGATAAATATCATTTCCGCTAGTTTATAGCTATCGGGGAAGTAACCGGTGTTTAAGCACGCGTTAAAAATATTCTTTAATGCTCTGATGATTATGTTAGGTGCCTTGGTAAGATTAATTCTGGTTATTCCTGAGGGGCCTGGTGCTTTCTGTTTGAATGATTGTATTACGCCTTTTATCTCTTCCGTTGTTATGTAGGCTCCTGTATCCATAATTTCCTCCCTTTCTCGCTCTACACTTGGTGCTTGAGTGAACTTGTTTATGTTTTCTCGCAAGACTGTGTGGACCATTTCGTCTATCTCTGGATTGAAGTCTTCGACCTCCTCTGGTGTTATGGAGAACACTGATTTCCAGTGATTACGAAAAAGTTCTTTTGTGGTCCTTTCTTCTTAGATCTTTTCCCTACATTCATTCTTAATTATTATTTTCTCTCTCGGGGGTCTGCCTTTAAGTCTATTTATTAGTCTCCAGTTCTCTTTTGGTCTTCTTTCTTCGTCTATTTTCTCTATTAGGCTATCCCATATGTGGCTTTGCTGTTCCTTTCTCCGTCTTCTGATTTCTTCGTATCGCTCTCTATTTGGTCCATGGAGAATTATTTGGTCTAATATTCCTCTTAGTTTCCTATTCTTTCTCTTCATTTCCTCTGTCAATCGAGGATTTAGAGAGTACGGTATCTTGTCTTTGGTATATATCTTTCGTCCGTCTCAATGATCGTTCTTGTTAATCTTGAGTTCTCCTCATCAATACTTCCAGGTTGGCTTCAGTGAAATCCTTTGGGACGAAGTTATTAAGATCTTGTGTGTAACCTACCCAATTTTCTCTCTTGTTGTCCTTCCTCGCCGGTACCGGTACCTGTATTGGGTATTGATTCATGAGCAAATGTGTTCCAACATAGTCGCTACATGCAAAGGTAACTGGTTTCATGTCGATGTTGTATGGCATATTGAATCTACTTAGCTCAACGTCTGGTTTTGTAGCTGAATTGCCTGTGATATAGGTTGGAAATGCTGGCCCTATTCTCTTGAAAATGTTTCTTTCCAACATAATTTCTAAGTTGGCTCCTCTGTTGTTTCTGGAGCAGCATCTATTTGCACTGCACTTGGCATTGGAGTCTCCCATAACGATGGTTGAGAAAACTATGCCAAAGATTTTAAATAGGTTGTGCAGTGGAAGGTAATTTTTTCTTGGTGCTTGGTATCCCGTGGCTACTATTATTGGCGTTAATTCCGTTTCAATTTGTACGGCCAAGTATGCCTCATCCAAACTATTAACTTCTTTGAACTTCAGCCCTCTTTTATTGCTATGGCTGCCCCGTCATGACGCTCGCTTGAAGGGTTCGCGTTTAGGACGGTGTAATCGAACAATTTCATTGTTTTTTCTTCTGGATTCACTCCGTGGTCTGATATTAATATTATGTCTAGATCGATCTCTCTGAAGTTATTTCGTAATGTCGATGTTTTACCGATCCACCTTTGAGTGTTGATTTGCAGAATGCTGAGCTTTATTCTCCTTTCAGGTTCCATTGGTTATTAAGTTTGGTCGTCTAGAGATCTCTGGACTTCTGGCGGGTCGATCTCTCGTTGGGCTCTGCTTCGTTGCCTTTAAACCTACCATTCTTCATATTTTGAAATGTAGAATGGCAGAGAGTAACGCAGTTGTCCGGGTATATTTGAATTTTATCGTCCATTAAGAGTTTTTGTACTTCTCTCTCGTTTACTTCTCCTGTCTTTCCTTTGAATGCCCATTTGCATTTTCCTTCTTCAATTGCCTTAATGATCTCGTCCTGTTTCTTGCCTCTCGGGAGGAGGGAGAATTCATTGCTATAGACTTTAAGTTTTAATTTATGTGCTTTGATGCGTACTATTTTGTCTCCTTCGTTACTTTGCACTGACATGTCTGAAATAGCGCAGCAGTGGTCGCATTATGTTGCTTTTAGTCAAGAAGAAGTAGAAGTCAAAGCGTGGAATAAAGAGAAATTAAGAATGAATTACCCCTTTAGGGGTAATTAGGAAGCTGCCAAGTGTAGGCCATGAATGGTCTTTTGCAGTCTCCTTCTTTTCTTATGTTCTTATGTTCTTATCTCTAATCTCAAGCGGAGAGCCAAAAAACCATATGGAGAGTGTACACAATATTCACCTAACGAGAGATATGCTTGTTGATAACACCATTATTAAAAGAAAAGAGGTTAATAAAGCGAGGCTGAACATCTTAGAAGCCATATTAATAAATGAAGCTAAGCCGGCCATCAACAGTCAAGCGACAAGCTGGAATCGCACACTAAAACTATTTTAAAAATTCCCCTCACAGGAGTGGCTCATTTCCTTTAACGTTACATTTAACCAAAGCGGAATAAATAGATCTCACTTTAGATAAAGGAGGAAACGGTTGAGGTAAGGGAGGTTCAAAACGCCAAGTTTTTTTGCCTCATCAACCCTACGGGGAGAATTCGTTAAAGAATTTTAAACCGGCACCAAGAAAACTTGATGTCGTGCTACCCCCCCCCCTCCCTCTACGGAGTCGCGAAGCTGAAATGAACTGATCTGCCACTCATCTAGTCTCGCCACAACTATGTCGGTCCACTTTGATAGACATAATTGGGGACGTAAAGGAAAGCAGGTTTGAGGATTAGCCCACTGTGGAACTCTACGGAAGAGACCGCCCGGTTACGAGGCGATGCTGAAAGCTTTGAGGAAGAGTCGCTCTAATCTCTAAGGGTAGCTTCCGGCCAAGACCACAGGGAGACACACAACCGTCCCTGTGTAAGTTGGAAACAGCATCGATATCCAAACCCCAGATGGGGCGGCACCCCGGGTGGTGGTAGTTGATTCTATCACCGCCCATCATCAAGTCCGCCACTCATCACCCATCTGAGGGGCCTCGTCCGGGTCCACCCTCCATCATTCATCCCCCCCCCCCATTTGGCAGTTCAGTTCACGTAAGCTTAGAGACGAGGTAGAGGGAGTCTCCAAATAACCCTATACAGAAGACCACGAAGAAGAAGAGGTGCATCTTATTGAGCAACCGCAAATTCCCTACAACGAGAGCATCTGTTACAACCAACAAACAGTGCTGAGGGGCCACTCTCAAGAAGAGATGGCCCAAGACCACACGACCCGGATTCCTCTGCGGGTTGTCGACGGGCAACCCAAGCCCAGCAGGGAATCCACTTTCGAGGCCGTGTACGGCAAACTGGGAATTGCCATGGTGAGGCTCCTGGATATATCGTCGGGCTACATTGCGATTTGCGAAACGGAGAAGGATATCGAAGACATATCCAAGGAAAAGGCAGTCGAAGCCCTTCAAGCCATAGGACTGCAGCCAGCAGTGCCACCCCAGATCCTGGCGCACAGAAGCGTAGTATGCCGCCGGATCGACCCGTGGATTGGGCAGCATACCGCGGGAGAAATGAAAGACGAGATAGAGCTACGGCAGGCCTGGGCTAAGGTAACCGAAATAATAAAATTTAAAAATAGGAGGGACGGTAGCGATTACACGCACGTGTTAAAGGTGGTCTTCTCGGAGACTACCATGGCACAGAAGGCGAAAGAACATGGTCTACTAATGTTCAACGCCAAAATTAGCGGAGAGCAGGTGGAAAAGGGAGAGTTCACCCCGGTCCAGTACTGTTTCAAGTACTACAAGATGGAGACCCACGCCCCCAAGGACTGCAAGGAGCCACAAGAAACTTGCTCCAATTCAGCCCGCTTGGCCACAATTGGCGCAATTGCGTCAGCACCACGGAGAAATGCGTGAGTTGCGGGCAGGGTCACCGAACAATGGCCATGTCATGCCCTGCAAAAAAGGACGTAATAAGAAAAAAGCAGGAGGCAAAAAAGAACGAAGTAACGCGCAGGGCGAACACGTCCTACGCCTAGGCAGTAAAGGCAGCCATCTCAGAGGTGGATCCTAGAAAAACATACCTCAAAATTGAGAACGAGGGATCGACGAAAATTATGACGTGCATACTTCATGCGCATGTCATGAATCTGGCTCGCCCGGGCACATTCGCCACTGTTTTGAACCAGATGCTGGCCAAAAACGGGATGGAACAAATGTGGTTCCCGGATAACCCCCCTTCTGGGGATGTACTGCATTTGCAGATGACCCCAAAGGCCCAGCAGACTGCGGAGCAAGCTAACGCTTGAAAACAGCCATCCAAAAAATCGAATAATGAAGCAGTCGAGGCGAAAACTCCTGCTCCCACCCAAATCAAGTCAAGCACGGCGAAACACTCGAACTCGGAAACGAGCAGTTCATCGGAGTCTTCAGACTCCTCGGACGCGGAAGCAACTAAACCCCAGAAAAAGAAGGGAAAAAAGAAGAGAGCGAAGAGATTGCGGGCAAATTACATCAACCTGAGAGTATACGCCTGCGATCAATTCCCCTTCCCAGAGGAAATGGAACCCAGTCGTATCTTCCAAGGCATTAAAGCGAAGATCTATGAATGGGAGTACGACTCTGAGGTAGACCCTTGAACAGTGGAAGAGGCCCTGCTCGCACAGAATGTTATCCTTCATCATAACACATGCGAGCAACTCTCTAACGCTGAATTCAGAAAGAAGAAGAATGGGAGGAAGAAGAACGTCACCCAAAAACACTAGGTGACTGAAAATGGAGAGAGTAAGCAACAGAAGGAGGATTCTGACACTCAACGTGAATGGATGGGAGGAGAAGGCCACGGCATATGGTAACATATTCCGTGTGCTTGATCCCGACATCATTCTCATCACAGAGCACGGTATCGACACTACAGCTGGTCGCATTAAAATACCGGGCTACAGAGTGGTCATGAAGAACCATTCCCAGGAAAGGTTTGATGGTGCTGCAATAGCTGTCAAGAGGAACATCTCCTTTAAACAACTACCAGAACTTGATGAGTCCTTTGTGGCAATCGAAGTACACACCCTGGTAGGAGACCTCGTGATAGCTGCAGCATATCAACCCCCTCAACGAGCATATCTCCCGTTATGCAACTTTTACACACTGTTCGGGCACCGCAGAATGGCATTCTTAGGGGGAGACCTCAATGCCAGATGCCGTGCGGCGGGCTATGGTAGCACCAACGATAAAGGCCGAAACTTGGAATTGATTATGGGAAGAAAGAACATTCAAAGGATAGGGCCGGATTTTCCGACCTATATCACTTCCAGATCAGCAACTAAGCCTGACATAATCTTAACAAGTGAAGGCTTCCCTTTCAACTACCATAGTGAGCCAGGCCCAACAGTCCCTAGTGATCACATAGCGATTCTCACAACAGTATCTCTCGCACCAATCCAGCTCCCAGCCCCTCTCCGGAAAAACTACGCCATGGCCAACTGGGATCGCTACAAGCAGCGACTCAGTGACTATGCGCCAGCTGACCTCAGCACGGCGTCGTTAGAGGAGATTGACAGGGAGTTGGAGAGGATAACAACGTCCATACTAAACGCGGACCACGAGACCATACCCGTAACAGGGTATAAAACACCTCCTCAGCCAAGATGGACAGAGGAGATGAGAGATATCGCTCGCGTTCACAGGGAAGTGTACGAAGAAGTACGACGGGATGGTCCCAGCCGGGAAAGGAGCTTGCTGCTTCGACGCCTAAGCTCAGAGCTTAGAGAGGCCATCAACCTCCAGCAGGAGGAAATATGGAACAACTTGATAGCCAAAGTCGACAACGAGCTTAGCCCGGCTAAGTTCTGGTGCCAAGTCAGGAACTTAAAGGGACTTACTCCAAGACCCAAGGCTCGGATAAAGGAGAACGAAGACTACTTAGAGAACCCGGTAATTCTCGAGGATATGTTCAGGAACTTCTGGAAAAGCGTTTTCAGGATTACCCCCGAGGAAAACGCTGAGTTCGACCAGGAATTCGAAGGCCAACTGATTGAACAACTAAATCAGGAAATGCATCGCACGCAACCACTACAGCAAGTCAACGAAGGCAGGGAGATGGCGAGCCATGGACGCCCCATAACATCCGAGGACGTCATGGCCACTGTAAAAGCCTTTCGACAAAAGGCACCAGGCTGGACGGGTATCACCAGAAACAACTTGGTTAACGCCCCACAGAAGATCATTCAGGGAATCGTTAATATTTACAACGCTTCCCTGAACACGGGCTACTTCCCGGAAGGTCTCAAGATTGCGAAGATGATCTTCATACCCAAGGGAGGTAAACCCCTTGATCAACTGGTAAACTACAGGCCAATCGCCCTGCTGGAGTTCATTGCAAAAGTCTACGAGAGACTCCTAGCTGACAGGCTTCAAGAACAACTTGCCGAGCTGGGAGCCCACAACCCTCAGCAGCACGGGTTCCGCAAGGGACGAGGAACGGAAACAGCCCTCGCCCTTCTTGCGGAAAAACTCGCTTGCAGTAAAGCTCAGAGGCGGTACGTAGACGTGGTGCTGCGTGATGTAAAGAAGGCCCTCACAAGGTTTGGCTGAGAGGATTACAGTACAAGATCCTCAACCTCCAGCTTAACCCACTCCTGGAAAGGATCCTTTGCAACTATATCTCCGATAGGAGAGCCCGAATTTCAATCGAGGGCTGTAAAGGACCCGAATTCGAACTCGAGGCGGGAGTTCCACAAGGCAGCTGTCTCAGCCCTCTGCTGTACCTCGTGTACACAATAGACCTGCCTGCTCCAGTGAGGTACGATTCGATGTATCTGCAATATGCAGACGACATCACCCAAATCGTCCTGAGTCCATTCAGGAACTCTGGAAGCCAGGCGAGGGCGACAGCTGTCGAAATTGAAAATATCAATAGATATGAAAGAAAGTGGAAAATTAAGACCAACCGCCAGAAGTTCACGATCATTCCAATGAACCGCCGGAAAGTTGATGACGTCGTCGTCAATAACGAGAACTATCCGTACTCCATTGAAGGTAATGTCCTGGGCTTACGACTCTTCAAATCGGGATATAAGACGCACATGAATACCAGAGTCTCCCTAGCCAAACGAGAGCTGAAGAAACTTTACCGTTTCCGAGGCCTCAGCGTGCCTAACATCAAAAAGCTGTACATGGCCTTGGTACGCTCAGTCCTGGTGTACCCGGCCGTGATCACGCAGATGGCAAGCTGTACCTCTCTCAGAATGATGCAGAGAGTGCAGAATAAAGCCACGCTGCTGATTACAGGCACGCGAAGGATCGACCGTACTCGGCAATCGACTCTTCACCAAAGAATCGGTCTAAAGCCGATCAATACGGAGATCCAAAGGCTAGGGAGAAAGACATGGGACAAGATAGACCAAAATATACTCCCGAACATGAACCTGAATTTTAATATTCGTGCAAACCGGAGACGCGCTATAGGTAGAACTGCTCTGTTCCCAAGTAGTAGAACCTGCGCGAGAGAAGTGGTACTACCTATGTTTACGTAGTGTTAGACCACTACTCTAAAGTACCATGATTTTAAAACTCAAAAGTTTGACAATTAGTCCAACCAAATCAACAATTTTAAATAACAATTGAAAAAAGAGGCGAAGTGCCCACATTAAAGTCCCCTCCCCCTCCCCCCCCCAATATAAACATAGTAAGAATTAAAAAATTAAAACTAAATTTAAATATAAAAGAGGCGAAGTGCCCAATCCTAATAATCAAAATTTAAGAATAAAAAGAGGCGAAGTACCCAATTCCCATTACCCATTTGATAACAAGATAACAAAACAAAGTCAACAAAATCCAAACAATGAAAAGAGGCTAAATGCCCAAATTATATAGATTACAGAGAACTCAAAATTGAGATTCATCCAGCATGAAAAACAACCTTGAAAGGCTTGAATGCTTCGAAGGAGGAAATACCTATTACATAAATAAATATATATATATATATATATATATATATACAGTGGCGGCAACAAAAAAAGTGACATTGAATATTGGCAACAGAAATCGATACACAAAATCGCTTTCACTATTTTACTTGCCAACAATCCAATGAAAATGTGCGGAGCTTATGCCGCAAGTGGACGACTCTCCTGGGCTAAGACAACAGAACTGCGCTCTATTGGAACTCAGTGTCTCGTTTGAGCTTGTACAACGAGGTTTTAGTATATGGCACTCCAGCGTGCTGATTATCTGCATTCGTGCCTACATTTGACGTGCTATAACTTCTGTGCAAGTGGATACAATGGGGTGGAAAAAGCTTTCTATGACAGAGAAAAGCCGTGCCTTGACCCTATTAGAGCAGGAAAAGTCTTTTATTGATGTAGCAGCAGATTTAGTAACCTCAAAAATACGATTCATCGCCTAAAACGTGCAGCTGAGTTATTGCCACCAGGTACCATACCAAAGAGGAAGGAGGGCATTGGTGCAGCTAGGAAGACATCTCCAAGGACTGATAATATCCTAAGGCGTAAAGTGATGTCAGACCCTTCTGTAACCTCCGCTTCAATCAAGAAAAAACACCCAGACCTCCTCCAGAACGTTGCCCTCAGGACCATCAGTCATCGCTTACAGAAGGACTTAGGCCTACCGTCTCGCCGCGCTGCCAAGAAGCCACTTCTTACCAAGGCTATGAAGATGGAAAGGCTCAATTTTTGCAAGACCTATAAACATTGGACAGCTGCCCATTGGAAGAAGGTCATGTTCAGTGATGAGAGCACCTTTAGGCTGGTCAGAGGAGAGTCAAAGATCGTGCGTCGTCCCAGCACTGTGTCTCGGGATGACCCGAAATATACCGTGAAAACTGTGAAGCACCCTGATAGTGTGATGGTGTGGGGTGCCTTTAATGGAAAAAAGGGCAGAGGAGGTCTGTACTTCCTTGCCAAGAATGTAGCCATGAGGGGGACTAACTATCTTGAAGTTTTGAGGCAGCACATGCTGCCATTTTGGGAAATTCATCAGTGTGAATTTTTCATGTATGATGGTGCCCCTGCTCACAGGTCCCAGTTAGTAAAAAGGTTCTTCAATGATAATAATATTAGTGTTTTGGAGTGGCCTGGTAATTTCCTGGACCTAAATCCTATTGAGAATGCTTGGAATCTGATGAAATCCAAAGTTCAAGAGGCAGCATCAAGGACCTGATAGAATCACTGAAGCAGATCTGGGTTACGATCGACCCCACCTACTTCGCAAACCTCACTGAATCAATGCCCAATCGACTCAGGATGGTCATCAAGTGCAAGGGCAACATGACCAAGTAATAACTTTCATGAAATATTCATAATAAAATATGTAAGTTACATTTTTCTGTTTTATTTTCCCCGAATTGTCACATGTCACTTTTTTTGTTGCCGCCACTGTATATATATATATATATATATATATATATATATATATATATATATATATATATATATATATTATAACGGAGGAAACTGGCTGTCAAAGACAGTCAGCTACTTTTTGACGGAGGAATTTTTATTTTTTAAACAAAACAAGAAGAATGCTAGTGATGCCCTAACACCAGGGCAAACTAGGAAACATATTCACACCTTTATATACCTACCACACAATTTCACCACTTTAACCTAATTTGTAATTTTCTTTCACTTCCTGCCATATCTTCACTCCACTCATTACATCGGTAAAGGAAGAAGGACATTTCAAAACACTCCGAAGATGATCGAATAAGATCGAAAGCTTAGCAATTTAGTTTGGTTTTTACCAAACACATTCATTTAAAAAAGAGATGAATAGTGGACAAGTAATCCACCATCTACAAGATGGAATAAAAAAGATAGTTAGAAGAAGAGAAAGTTGCCAAAGGAAATTAATTAAGGCAAAATACACAATCGTCTTCGACAAAATTTGCATATATATATATATATATATATATATATATATATATATATATATATATATATATATATATATATATATATATATATATATATATATATATGTAAACATGTAGACGAGCGGCCCGGCCTGGAAAAATTATTTTGTGTAAATATTATCGTTCACCCGTTTCTGAATATTCATGCGCGTTTGAGTCGTCTGACGTCATACCTCACCCTCAACCTCTATTATAATTGGCAAAACGATTAAAGCGCGCTGACATGATGCAGTTAAAGCATTTACCTATGTAAACGTCAGAACATTATAAAAATTAGGATTATATACTGGGGGCTGTGCCCCCCCGCCCCCCCCCCCAATTTAAGGAAACTCAGGATCATCGTAAAGCGGTCCACGCATCGTGTTTACCCCCCACGAGCCGTCCCCTATAAATGTACTCCAAAAACGGGAAACATTTTGGAACACGGACGAAATAGTACATCTTATCGGCCGGGCCGCTCGTCTACATATTTACCTATATATATATATATATATATATATATATATATATATATATATATATATATATATATATATATATATATATATATATATATATATATATAAAGTACTTGCATGATTGGGGTCTTGTATTAATTATAAACAATATGAGCCTACTGTTTAATGGCTGATAACACAACTTAAGTAAGCCAACGGATGCAAATGGTGACTTAATGAGTTTTGTATGCCTGGCTGGGAATACTTTCATCGGCCCGTGTTACTATACATATATCATGTATTTTTTCATTATCTTATAGTATTGCTAAAATAAGATCTACCGTTTTCCTGGCCAGTATAGTGGTTAGTGCGCTTGCCCGGCAATCACTGAAGAGGCAGTTCGAGTCCCCGTCTGGATTCTTTTGAAGCTGACACTATTTACTAAGGGAGGTTACCACCGTGACTTGGGTGGGGAGTTGGGGCTTGCCCTGGCTGATGTCCGCCTGAGAAGCAACATATGTAGCTTGATAGGAGGACTGAAACCACCACTCTAAACTTTAAATATTTTGCACAGATTTTATTAGTTACCCATTAATAAACTATTATTTTTATATTCTAATATTTTTGATGGATTTTGGAAAATTATTAAGAATATTATATTATTTTTATGATAATAATAAAATAATCTACCGTTGAGTAATTAAATCATTACAAATTGTCTATAATAGTTTAAAATCATTCAAATATATTCTATCTCTATATTACTCTTTTTTTTCGATTTTTGTAAAGGCCTAGTAACGCCTTTTATTATAACCCATTACGATAACGTTCAATGTTTATGTTACCTACTCGGGTAAGTTGCCACCCTCTTTATACTCTATTTAGTTATTTTTATAGATTGTAAAATTTATTGGAATTAACTATGAGTGTCATCACATATGCGAATGAGTATACGCGCATGCGCCACACTTTGGCCCGCTGTGATCAAAAAATCACAAACCATCTTTGTATTATATACTACTTATTTTAAATTAAAAGCCAATAAAAACTCCTCTTAAGTATATTCTACTAATGCATTTCTAGATGCTTTGAACGCATGATTAGGGTAAGCCTAGCAATCACCCTGCGCAAGCAGTACTTTTCACCTGGTGTGCCGCGAGACTGATTAATTAATCACTACTCTGTTCTCCCACCAGCAAAGCAAGAAGTGCTCACCTGTTACGCGTTACAGGCGTGTTGCTATGCAAAACCTTTCGACTCGTTGATGGTTGGAAAGTAGCAGTGTTGTAATTAGTTCTATGGTGACCTACGCGACCGGATGTGTCTGTGTGCATGATTGAGGGCAGCTCCCTGCGAACGCCGAAATTTTTTGCGTTCCTTTTCGGGCGGATAAAACCCGTAAGCCAGACTTAGAAATGCAACTATCCACTAAGCGAACTATACTTTTAAATTAAAGTCCTAACAATCATAAGGTGTTTATTTAACGACATTTATATTGCAAGTCTGTCTTTTTCCTTTGGGACCATAACTTTTAAATATACAGCCACCGATTTCAAGAAAATTTTATGACTCCTTTCCTAACTCCGCCCATTCGGGGATGAGCACTGCATAAAAACAATGAACATTTGAGCGCCTAACAACGTCTGGCCATCGCTTTGAATTTCAATCCTAAGGTGCTTATTTCGAAATGGGGGTTTCGCCCCCTTCCTCCCTTTAATGGTGTAGAGGCCCCCCCTATATCCACACTATTTTTAATCATAGAGTAGTATTCACAATTCGAAAGACTAGCCTTAACCCTTTAGGTCCTACATTTTTTCTACATTAAAAAATAAATTTTTGTTGATACGAGCATAAACAGGACATATTTGTCCTAATCGGTCACTAAGCGGTCATAATAAAACATGAATATGATCAAAATTTATTTCTTTGCTTATTACATCTTCTCTAACAGCTTATAATAATCAAAAGTAAATTAATATATTTTAAAATATGTAAATTTCCTTTAATTTTCTATTTATGAGTAATTCTTGACTAAAAATATCTTTCGTATGAGCAAAATATTGAAGCTTTGAAATTATAAAATACGAGAAAAGGTTTATTCCTAAGACTACATTATTGATTATGAAAAGTAAAGAAACAGTTTCTGTTCCTATCGCAACATAAATGAGCATTACACTTTATAGTTTATGCAATAGAAAAACACTATTCTTACATCCTGAAAGTTTGCAAGTGATCCTATTTTCTCCCACTGCTGGAAAATGTCCTATTTTGTCTAACCTTATGTATTTTTGTGAT
Source organism: Ceratothoa steindachneri (assembly GCA_963969495.1). NCBI lineage: Eukaryota > Metazoa > Arthropoda > Malacostraca > Isopoda > Cymothoidae > Ceratothoa > Ceratothoa steindachneri. The sequence goes on from OZ018323.1 coordinate 26,239,095, forward strand.
ATAGGCTTTGTTACATTTCCAGTGTTTTTCTTTTTATTGTATGCAGTTTTCACATTATTCAGAGATGGTCTTCCTCTTTTCTTGATTAGATCTTTGCCACTTTGCATCAGTGCAAAAGAAAGCTTTATCTTGAATTCTCAAAGGCCACTTTGTTTCGATTTTGGAATCCCTAAACTTTCTGCATCACGTCAGAACATACGCCAACTATTCACAAGTGATGTCCAAAAGGTGAAAAATGAAACGTTGACAGTATTTCTTTAATCTGAAAGATATTCTGTAAAGTGAAACCATTTGATCATGGAAATCTACCCCGCCCATTTTTATATTATAAACCTTCACTATATTTGGGCGCGTGACGTCAATCCTTGAATGGCTCTTTTGTCATATCTGTTTCAAGAATCGTGAGGTTTATCAGAGAGGTAAGTTGAGACTAGGCATACTGGTTTAGTATCTAACCACTTTACAGCAGCAACAGATATATTTTCAAATTTTGTTTTCCATACATCCATTGAACCTCGTCCTTGACGTTGAAGCTCTTAATCTGATTTAAAATTCAGACTGGACAATCTTCTAGCTTGAACTGTGCCACAGCACCAAATTCTTTGAGTTGTTAAATAAGTAGCAAGAGAGAGAGATGTAAACCAGTTATCAAAAAATAGTTTATGATTCTTATGAGGAAGAATGCATTAAGCAAGATGTAATACAGAGTTGGAACTTGGCCCAAGGTCAGGAACATCAGGATTTTCTACTGGAGTTATTTTTCTCCATTTATGAGGCTTTTTGCGTATATATTGTTTCATGCTTGATGTTCCTTTGAAAGGAATCATCTGTTCATCGATACACAGATATTCAGTCATTTGAATTTGGATCTCAGGTGATCAATTAGAGGTCTAATTTTAAAAAGTTTGTCATTATTATTAATATTTTGGTTATCTGAAAGATGAAAGTTGGACTTAATTTCTTGCCATCTATCACGACTCATAATGTCTGATACCTTATCATTTGATAAGTTTGGCATCCAGTGAAGTTTAGTGTTTGAAATTTTGCTTATTGAAAAATACGTGTACATTCCAAGTCATCGCTCCAATTCTAATAGATTTAAAGATAGAGGGTTTGGGATGTTTTTTGGCAGGCTGTAAAAATTAGATTGGTTCACAATTGTATTCATCAAGTCAGGAGTAATAAACTCATTGAAATATTCTAAAAGGGATTGTAGTTCCTATTGAATCTGTTGCATTATATTGAAATGGCGAAGGGAGAAAGTCAAATCTGTCACTTACTGAAAGATGTTTCCATACAACAGTCCTTTTTCTTTTATTTTTTGGCCTCTTAGCACCACCAACAAATATTTCAGATGAAGAAGCATTTACTTCGAGTACAAGGATAGATTCTCCATAATCTTTTTATGTATCTGACTCAGAATCCATCAGTGCATTTATAAATAAAATGAACAAGTACTTTCTTTTTCTAAACAGAGTATCTAAATTATATTGTTTAACTATTTTTATTTTGGGAGGAAGGGAAAATAAAAGGCTGAAAACCTTTATGTGCAATTGAGTTCATTGGCTGAAAGAGTAATAATAAAAACAATCATGCCTTTTATAAGTTTTGGAAAAATATTTAGTTTATCATTTGCAGTTTTTTTAGCAAATAAGCTATAACTATTTCATTTTTTTCATAATTCTATGCTAACAGTTATTTCAAACTCATTTTTTATATATAAATGTAATATTCAACCAACCATTCAAGTCAGTGATGTTTGGCAAGTACTCTTTATCTAGTACATTTTCATCTTCACAGTCAGATGGTTCATCATCCACATCACTGATATATTTCTCTTTTCCTGTTGTTCCCATAAAAAGTTGGAGTTGGAATAGGCCCAGAGGAAGTACCTGCAAAAGCAATTAATTACTTTATACTGTGTACAATAAATTTATTATTATCTCTCTTGCCATTAATGTTATATATATATATATATATATATATATATATATATATATATATATATATATATATATATATATATATATATATATATATACATACATACATACATACACACACACTGCCTGGCTAAAATAAAGGTTGTTCACTGAGTTTTGATACATTGTATGTTTTTTGTCACTAACACGTGATATCTCTACAGCAACAGATATAGGGCATGAGGACTATACAGAGAAGAATTGCACGCTATAAGCAAGATGGCGAAGCCGGTTCATCTCGTTTCAAATGTGGTAGGCATCACATTCTTGAGGAAGGAGACAGGCGCTCCTTGAAGCGTTTGGTCAAGCTCACCCTTCAATGAACTTATTTTTTCCTAATGGCGATGGAATGTTTCAGGACGATAACGGGCTAATCTACCGGTCTAACATCGTCAAAGATTGGTTCACCCAGCATGAGGGATCATTTCGGCATATTGAGGGGTCTACTACAGTCCCCAGATTTAAATCCCATAGAGAATTTAGAGTATGAGCTTGAGCGGGACCTGCGTTCCTCATCGTCTCTTCCATCATCATTGAACGATTTTAGTCTATGGTTGCTGAAATTGGGGTCGAAATTGAAGCTACAGAAGATGCAAAAGCTTATAGAATCAATATCAATACCAGATAGGATAAGAGCTGTAATTCTATCGAGAGGAGGTCCAATACACTGAATGACTTGTACTTTGGCCAGACAATATATATATATATATATATATATATATATATATATATATATATATATATATATATATATATATATATATATTTGATAAATGAACAATAACCTTCTAGTCAATGATGTTAGGTAAGAGTAATAATAAGAATTCCTTAATCCGCTAGAGAAGTCTCCTGGAATTCCTCAAACATCTTCCGAAGCGTTACATATACGACGAGGTAACCATCCATTTCTCTAACGAATGGAGAAATTTCAAGAAATCTTTTGTATTAGCTAACGTTTAACTTCAACAGAAAACGGAGAAAATGTGTTTTAGGCCGTGGATTTTGCCCTTTCTAATTTCTAGATAAATAAACAGGTTATTTTGTGGTTTATGCCAAACTTTGCATTTTTGGATAATATATATATATATATATATATATATATATATATATATATATATATATATATATTAATTGTTATATTTGATAGCAGAAGAGGCATTTTTTAGTTTCTTGATAACTTTCAAGTATTATTTCAGAAAGAGATGTGTTAGTTTTGCTGTTTTCTCCTGTTATTTGTTCTAACATATGTTCGTTCTAAATAGTTTAATTTTAAATTCAAAATTTTCATTTTTATCTCAAGTTTATTTTTTCTATGTTACTCCTCAAAATCTTGTAAAATATCTACATATATTTTGTATTTATAGAGCAGAAATTCTTTCAATTTATCAGTAACGCTCCTGAAGATGACCAATGGGGTTGAAAGAGGCCTCGGGCGAATAAATAATGATTTAATATTATATATATGCCCTCCCCCCTCTTATAAGGGATAATCATTAATGAAAGTTATCAAGAAACTAAAAAATGCCTCCTTTGCTGTCAAATATAACAATTACTATATCCAACATGGCTTCTTTATAATATATATATATATATATATATATATATATATATATATATATATATATATATATATATATATATATATATATATATATATATATATATATATATAAATCACTTCATCACTAACTATAATTTAAGAAGGGGATTTTTTTTAGTATTTGAATAATAATTTTATCTTAGTTTGTTTATGACATGTTTTTTTATCAAAGTTATTTCTAATAATTATTTTATAATATCAAAAAACAAAATGGTGAAGATAAGAAATAAATATAAGTATCAAAATTTTATGAATATTTTAAAACTTAAAGAATTACAAATGGTAAAGTATTTGAATAATAATTTCATCTTAGTTTGTTTATGACTTATGTTTTTTTATCAAAGGTATTTCTAATCATTCATTTATAATATCAAAAAACACAATGGTTAAAGTTCAGAAATAAATATAATATCGAAATTTTGTGAATATTTTAAAACCTAAAGAATTATGGTAAATATGTAGATTGGCGGCTCGGCCCAAAAAGTGGAATTTTGTGTGTTTATATTTCGTTCACCCCTGCCTGAATATTCATGCGCGTTTGAGTCCTATTCGAAATATAACCGGCGCCATTTTTTTTATAAAAAAATGTCCGAAACTAAACAAACGAAAAACGCTGTTTACTTACTTTATTGCGGTGGGTTTACTTCTGAAATAGCGATGAGGAAAGCTTGGAATCTTTCTTTAATTCCCGTTTTGGTAAACGGGAATCGCTTGCAGAAAATGGCAGTTGCGAGATACTCGTAGGCGTCGAACTGGTAGTTTTTTCTTCCGTATTTGGAGATCGAACTTAGCGCATCCCGCCAGACGCGTTCAATATTTTGGGGTGATATCTAATGCCCGGTCACAAACCTCGCAATCGATTTTAATTTTAAGTAAACTATGAAAATCCAAAAAGTTTAAAAAATTATCTCGATCCGAAAATAGAGTTAATACTTTGGCAATGGACGACGGGCACGCTTCACAAACGGATTCCATTTTCAAACTGCGTAAAATGCGTCTGTACTACTCCCAAATGGCTAAAAAAAAGTAGTTTTTTAAACGATCGAGTTAAGTAGATTTAAATGTATTAGAAAAGGTAATAAAAATAGTAAAATGGGGAAAAATATATTGACAAATAAAAAGGACTCCAAATGAGGATAATAAAAAGCTATTAAGTGAAAAACAAAATAAAAATCCAAATCAGTCATTTCTGACGTCAGACCCCACCCCCACCCCCCATTATAATTCGCAAAACGATTAAAGGCGCTGAAATGATTTGGTTAAATCATTCACCTCTGTAAACGTTAGGACATTATTCTATAAACAATTATGATTATATAGTGGGGGGATGTGCCCCCCAGATCCCACCCCAATTGATTGAAACTCAGGATCATCGTAAGGTAGTCTCCCGATTGTGATTACCCCTACACGAGCCATCCCCTTAAATGTATTCCAAAAACGTGAAACATTTTGGAACACGGACGAAATAGTACGTCCCATCGTTCGAGCCGCCAATCTACATATTTACCAAAATAAATGGCGAAGTTCATAAAATTTAACCATGGCTGCTTTTTTTTAGATTTTAAATTTTAATCTTAGTAGCGAAGCCATTGCCTGGTATATATATATATATATATATATATATATATATATATATATATATATATATATATATATATATATATAAATATATATATTCAAACTTTTTTAACCTAGACGATTTTTTTTCTTGGGCAAATTAAAAAAATCTTTTTAGGAGTTATTTTGTAAGTCTATTGCAATCGCATCATATTGTATTCTATATCATTTTTAAGGTAATTTCGAAATGGGGGGCGAAGACCCCCATGCCTCTATTTAATTGTTGGCGGTTTCAATCCCCCCTCACCCCCCGCAATTAAAAAACACTCGAAATATTCCTAATTGGAAATCCTAACCCTAGATTCTAATTCCAAAGGCGATTGGTAAATCTCATTAGGCCTCTAGTTTTTCTACCGCATTCCTGACTTTAGACATAAACCTCACCGCTGAATGTTATTTAAATCAATCATATTTTCTTTGAAATGGATTAATATGAAATTTCCTTATCATATTTTCATTCAGAAAAAAAAATCCCTTCAAAATGATGTATAATACAATGCGGTGCGATTCAAATTAACACTGTGGCTCCCAAGATTACGATCGGTCTATTTTTCGTCATAACACCATAATTAAAATGTACACACATTAAGTAGTGAAAGTGTTATAGAGTGTATATCTACAATATACACTATAGCATTTACGTATTTTAAAAAAAATTTGAGGGTAGGCATAAATCCCGAATTTACCAATGAACAATAAGGTTCTAGTAAATGCGGTTAGGTAAGGATAATAATAAGAATGCCTTAATCCGCTAGAGAAGTCTCGTGGAATTTTGAGCCCTCTTCAGGAGTGTTACATATACGACAAAGTAACCATCCATTAATCTAAAAGTGAAACTTCAAGAAGCGTTTTGTATAAGCTAACGTTTAATTTCAACAGAAAACGGAAAAATCTGAATTTTGGGCCATGGATCTTCGCCCTTTCTAATTTTTTGCTAAATGAACAATAACGTTCTATTTATTACGGTTAGGTAAGGCTATTTAATGAAAAATGTTATGAATAAAATCTACTGCCCAGGCACACTGAGGCAGCGAGCACCGCTTTGATCACAGTTAAAAGTATGCCGTTAGTACACTACGCGTACACTAACGACATAGTTTTAACTGTGATCAAAGCGGTGCTCGCTGCCTCAGTATGCCTGGTTCGAATCGCTTCCCTGCACGGATTTTTCGAAAAAGGTAATAAAAATATTACTGAAGGAAAAATTATTCCGTTTTCTCTTTCAATGTGGTTTAATGGATTCATTTCCATCATTCTCTCGTGCTACTTTGATATATATATATATATATATATATATATATATATATATATATATATATAATTGACTTTACTAATTCTATTTTAGACCGTTCTAACTGTCGAATGCAGTTTTTGATATCTGCCTGGAGATTAAAAAATCAGCTGAGGAAAATCCATTTGATTTTCTCGTAAAACTAATCCAAATTTTAGCCGTGAGCTTTCGCCTTTCTTCAGATCTAAGTCTTCATTATTGTTGAAGCGGAATTGATGTAGTTTTCTATTCGCGTTGCCTCTTTTAGTGGCGATGCATTGTTTGGTTGTCGTGGGTATCAAATAATGAAATTCACGATGTACTGATAGTGGAAGAAAATTTTGATAATGAAAGAACAAAGATGGCGAAATAAAAATGAGGGAAAGGAGAGGTTTATGCTTTGGTGAAGAGGGTATTGCTTCCCTTTTTTTCCTGTTTTAATTTATTATTTTGCCCTGTTTAATGAATTTAGTGCGTTTACTTTGGTGTATGTCATTTTGTAGTGTTCTTCATTTTGTTTTTGTCTCTTGAGTTCCTGTGTACTTATTGTTGTCTGTTCATTGTTGAACTTTCAAGCCTCTGTTAGCAATCGAGTTCAGCAATTCACCTTGTGGTTGTGTTGATTATGCTTTTGGGGTATTTTACTTTACATTTTACTGTGTGTTTGTTACGTGTACATTGTCAAAATGTGTTCCTCGGAACAGAACTTACTGCTTAGGAAACTATGACCGCAGGTAACTTTCTGCCGCATCCTGCCAGGGATGTTGACCCTGCCTCTAGTTCCCGGCAGCTCCGGAATGATACTTTCAACTCAATGTTGCCCAGACCTTTTTTCCACGTTTTTGAGTCACACTGTCGACAGACTCCAGATGTTGCTTTCTGTGCCGTGGAAGATCGCGTCTTCTGGCCTTCTTGATAATACTGTGTAACAAAATTTCAATTTGTCTTGTCCTTGAGTTAAAAGTGTTATTTCCCAATTGTTTGTGGCTCTATTAAATAAAAAAAAGTCAATTTTAATCCCAAAACTTTGCTTTTGTGGCTAGAACATTAAATTTTTAAATTAGCCCATTTAGGGTAAATAACATTATTTTGATGCAAATAGTAAAAATATATCAGTTCCAAGGGGTATGTTATGGTATAAACATGATATACTGTATTTAAAAGTTATATAAACTAATAGAGTAGTAATAGCTATTATTTCACTTATATTTTGTGTTTTGAGACCTGGACAGCAATGGCAGTTCTCTTACTATCCTCATAGATTCAGCACTAATTTTTTGAAAAATAAACTGTACAGCTTTCTAGAACTTTCGAGAATTTGTATATGTTTGAAGAATTTCTAGAACAATCTGTCAACGTAGATGACTGTATAAATACAAAGAATGTCTACTAAAGAGATGGTTTAACTCTAGTCGTCACAGCGCAGACATCGTCACTCGTCATTGATAGAAGTATTCGTCAGACATGGCATCACGAGGTTGCAAGCATCCGACAGACACATTTTGCTATGTCTGGGCACCTCATTTCACCTGCGAGCTCTGCAAAAGAACTCTGGAAGATAATCCTTAACTCTATAATTTAACTTGATGAATTTTTGAAATTTTTGAAAATGTTTTTTTTTTTGCTTAGTGGACAAGTAACCTTTCATGTTTTTGAGTTTAGGTTTATTTGAAACTTTTATTCTCAGGGATGTTTTTTGTATGTTTCGAGCTTTTATCAAAGTTCTTTTTAAGAGTTCAGAAAAAAATAAATATAATTATCAAATGATTTGGAATGAAAAAACATACAAATCGTGAAGTTCAAAAAATGTATTAAAATTAGGGCTTTGGCGCTTTTTTACTATCATTTCGTATATAAAACAAATTTAGATGAAAAAAAGAGATCTGACGAAGGTTTTTCTATATATCAAACCGGGTGAACTAACCTAAAAAAAAGGTTTCAGGGTGTCTATGTTGAAAAAAGTGTTTGGAAAATTCTCAACTATATATAAATCTTCAAGGGCTAAAGACAATATAATAAAGGGTAAAATAACTTTTAAAAAATGTTTCAGGGTATCTATGTTGAAAAAGGTGTTCAGGGTGTTAAAATAAAGAGTCTATAAAGAGGATTAAAAAAAGCGGTTTAGAATAGCAAATAGGCCGTAGGCCACACGCCGAAGGAGTGCCTGTGGAACCAAGTTCTTTATGTAAGAAAGAATACGAAGTATGGCTTGTATATATATATATATATATATATATATATATATATATATATATATATATATATATATATATATAAACATGTGTGTGTGTGTTTTATTTATTTGGACACTGGATTTTAATATTTTTTTTAACACTAAGTGAAAAGTATTTGTCACTACCTTTATAATTTAAGAAGAGGATTTTTTTGAGTATTTGAATAATAATTTCATCTTAGTTTGGTTATGGCATGTTTTTATCAAAATTATTTCTAATTCTTTTATAATATAAAAAAAACAAAATGGTGAAGTTCAGAAATAAATATAGGTATCGAAATTTTGTGAGTTTTTTTAGAACTCAAAGAATTACAAATGGTGAAGTTCAGGAAATTTTTAAAAATTTAACCATGGCTGCTTTTTTTTAGATTTTAAATTTTAATCTTAGTAGCGAATCGCAAGCTTTCCCTTTAGGGGGGAGTGGCGAAGTTATTGCCTGGTATATTTATACTTATGTTTTCATTTTGTTTTTTTTACAGGATGTTACAGAGGAGAAAAGAGAGCTATGAATTTCTCAATCCCACGAATTTGGATGGAACCAATTGACAACTCAAGCAATTGTTTTTTCTGCATGGTGAATCCCTTCCAAACATCGAGGAGGCAAAAATGCACCTGTTATCATGTATCCACACTCCAGTAGTTATCTATTGCGCCAGTGCCACAGAGCTCTGAGATCCCCGTACTCACTCCTCCAAAACGAGGGCAGCAGTTTTTAGAAAGGAAAAGCAGTTCAGAAGAGGATGAAGTCATTGAGCCAGATTACAGAGGTGCAACTGAGGAGAGAAACCCATACTTCTCCAACCAAAAGGATCTCAACGATCTTGTCAAAAATCTTGGTCTCACAAAGTCCAATGCTGAGTTTTTAACTTAGAGACTCAAGCAGTGGAATTTATTAGATAACAGTGTGCAACTATCAGTTCAGAAAAAGCGTCACTAGTGTTTTTCAAGCTTTTTTACACTTCAAGATGAGCTTTGCTTTTGTCACAATGTGACCGGTTTGTTCGAGGCAATCGGAATCGCCTGTAACCCCAACGAGTGGCGCCTCTTCATTGCCAGTTCATCCAGGAGCCTCAAAGCAGTGCTGCTTCATAACCTGACCATGTATACATCTCTTACCCTTGCTCACTCGGTCCAGCTCAAAGAGGAATACAGCAGTGTCAAGATCTGACTAGATGCATTGAAATATGAAAAGTACGGTTGGGAGGTTATCGGGGACTTCAAAATGGTGGCCTTATAGATGGGTCTCCAAGGCGGCTTTACCAAGTTGCCTTTGAGACAGCAGGGACACCCTGGCACGTATACCATTAGCGTGATTGAGCAGAATGGACCGAATTTAGTGTGGGGAGCAACAACGTCAAATGGGAGCCTTTGTTGGATCCAGAAAAGTACTCTTTCTTCCTTTTCACTTAAAACTTGGGTTTTATGAAAGAATTCGTCTCCAAGATTTCTTTCATAAGCTATCTGCGGCAAAGTTGGAAGCCGGGGTCTTCTGTGGTACACAAATAAAAAAGATCAAGGAGTGGAAGGAGTTTCCCGAGAAGCTCACTAGAACGGAAAAAGAAGCATGGGATAGCTTTATCGCAGTGTTTCTGGTCTTTCTAGGTAATTACAAAGCCGAAAACTATGTAGAGCTTGTTGAGAAACTACGGCAAGATGGGTTGCAAGATGTTGCTGAGAGTCCATATTCTTGACGCTCATCTTGATAAATTTAAGGAGAACATGGGAGCGTACTCTGAGGAGCAGACCTTGTCGATGGCCTTCAGCATGTCCCTCAGCTAGAATGGATAATGTAAATTTTCCATTCTCTTCAAAAGTAGGGATAACAATTAGAAGAGCTGATTGCTACACAAATTTTCGGGAAGGTTTGCGTTAGAAAGACTGACTTATGCGATATCCTCTCGTGAGTGTAAGAACAGCTCCTTCCGAGGGCTTGATGAAGAGCTTAGTTAGCTACAACAGTGCCTTTTTAACCGCATAATTATAATTGCGCCATTGCAAATAATTCTCGATTTATAAGGCCGAGCTAGAATAGATAAAGTACATATTCCATTTTCCTTTAAACCAGCGATAACAATTAAAATAGCTGATTGATACGCATTTTGGGGGGGGATGGGGGGTGAGTTAGAAAGGCTGGCTTATGCGATGTCCTCTCGTGACTGTGTGACTATGAGAAGAGCTCCTTCCGAGGGGTTGATGGAGAGCTTAGTTAGCTACATTGCCTAGTTAATCCCACAATTATAATTGCGCTACTGCAAATAATTATCGATATATAATATATATATATATATATATATATATATATATATATATATATATATATATATATATATATATATATATATATATACAGGAGGGGCGGTCAATAAGTTTTGCGAATCGATAGGGCAAAAAAGAGGAAGGGAGATGGCTGTTTGTGCGGGTGTTAGGACAAGTTACGACAAGTCAGGACCTGTAGTCGCACGCTCCTGCCTCGTCTATTTAAGAAGCAGTAGCTGATCGCAGATCATCAGTCACAAATTTTTCAACAATGGAGAAGGTTGAGCACCGCGCAGTGATCAAATTTTTTACCAAGGAAGGCAAGAATGCAAAAGAGATCCATGAACGCATGGTTGTACTGTACACCGACACCGCCCCTTCCTATGCAACCATTGCTCGCTGGAATAGGGAGTTCCGCCATGGTTGTGAGTACCTTGAAGATGACGCCCGTCACACGTGACCAACGAGGACAATGTGGCCCGTGTGGGGAGGATCATCATCGAAAATCGACGGGTGAAGGTCGAAGAAATCGAGCGAGAACTTGGGATATCACATGGAAGTGTTATCAACATCATCCACGACAATTTGGCCATGACCAAGGTCTCTGCCCGTTGGGTCCCTAGAAACCTCACGCCCCATAATCAACTTCAACGTCGTCAAAGTCCACAAGGCCAGAGTTGCACAAGTTGCCCTGCGCGAGTGCGGATTCGAGGAGCTCAACCATCCCCCCCTACAGTCCGGATCTGGCCCCTAGCGACTACTTTTTATTCTGCCAGCTCAAGGCTGCACTGCGTGGACGACGGTTTGGGGACGATGAAGATGTCCAGCTCGCCGTCGGGAATTCGAAGCCTCAAGGACAAGTGGCGCAAGTACATTGAAGTCGAGGGTAGTTATATTGAAAAATAATTGTAACACTTTTCCTCATATCTCGTTTCCTTATAGCTGAATTGCAAAACTTATTGACCGCCCCTCGTGTATATATATATATATATATATATATATATATATATATATATATATATATACATATATATGACCACCTTGGACACGCTCAGTAAGAGTTTAGCTTTCATGTGAGTAAGACATACGCGGTTTCTTCTGAGAATGCCAGCTAAAATCCATAAACGGTATGTAATACTTGCGACCATCTGCTTCAAGAGAAATATGAAGGACATTGTAAATTACCCGAGTAACCTTGTTTCCACAGTAAAACAGCAATGTGACGAGGCTGAGAATAAGGAAGAAATGCTTATATTCTTTTTGGTAGTTCTAGTCTTGATTAGAAGCGGAATTCACGTTAAGCCTCCTCACATCATTCCCCAGGGCCTCAGATGGACCATGCAGCCGCAGGAAGGCCTTACATTTTTCAGTAAGACTGCTCCCACACACAATGCAAGTTAGACAGAGGTGTAATTATCAATAACGTCACGTACCACTGGTCTCCTCTACCTGTGGCCACCCATCTCCCCTTAGATTATTTTGTGTGGGCCGTAGTTGAGAAGGATATAAACAAGACTGCTCAGAACACTTTAGGATCTCCGAGGAAAGCCAATTGTAATGTTATCCATTGACAAGGACTCCCCAACCAAGGTATGCAACCACTTCAAGTTCCACTTGGATAAGGTCGTGAATGCTTATGGCCATTTCTAATGATTTCGTAACTATCTATATCGTTCCATGTATGTGAATTCTAATGAGAATACATTGCTTCGTTTAGTACTTTTCTTTTCCCGTATACAATTCGTGTATACATATTTGCATGAAACCCCACTGTATACTTTAAAGAGCCAACATCCTATAGATTATAAAGCAGAGGTGTTGTCTTTCTTCATATCAATTACTTTATTGATAGTTTTGCTCCAAACGAGATAGTGATTCACCAACAAGAGAAGGCTTTATGGCTTTTATTTTCGTCATATTTTATAAGTCTCTCTTTCATTTGAGACGTAGTTTTGCTAAAGTGTTACATATATACACCCCCAGCTTGGGCTCGGTTGTGATGAGTCAACAATTTTCAGCCTTTTCCCTCTCTAATTTCGAGGCCTGTATTCTCCCTACTAATGTCAATTTGGAAAGTCACATTGCTCCCTAAAGGTGGTAACTTATGTTTGCACCCTATACATTATAAAGACGAGCTGTTGTCTTTGTTCATCTCAATTACTTAAAAATAGACTGCGAACACCAACAAGGATATGTACGTTATAAATTTGGTGGGGAAAACTAGAGAAGCGAGAGTCGGGGTATAATAGATTCAAAGGCAGAGGCCCTTGTAACTCGATTCATCAGGAAGGTTTTGAATACATTTGATTAAGTTTCACCACATAGGAACCTGTCACCCTTGTGAAAGGTAACCAGCTTCCAGTCACACACCTTTCCAGTGCCGAAGTTCTCTACTCGGGCTATGTATCTTTCACAATTTTTTTATTTCTTTCAACTTCACCAGTTTCTTACTAACACAATAAATTTCTGATGGGGATGCTTCCACCTTTAATAAACAGCCACAATTTATTAGATTCATATAAAACCTTGGTATTTAATTTGGATGAGTTGTTTTTAATGGTCGGGGTTTAGCCAGCGAACTTCACTCATTAAGATGCCTTCATTTCTCAGTGTGGACCTACTGATTAACGTGGGATCCGAACCAGAGATCTACAGCGCATGGAAACCGTTGGGAAGTCTACCCGAATCGCGAATCCACCCGGCGACTAATCACTGGCAATGTGTCTTAACTTCCGTAAAATCGGAAACGGTGTTTCGACCCGGCTCAACTGTAGCCCAAAGAAGTGTTCCTCACCAATCAGCATAAGGACGTTTTTGTTGGCTATAAACCTTGACTGAATATAACGCTTGGATGAGAGCCATGCACTCTCGGTCCCAATGCCTCCGGTAGTATCCAATTAAATCGAGACTAACCGGAGTTTATTCCTTCTAGACATATTCATCTTTTGTTTCACCAATGTTTACAAGCCTCACCTCACTTATTACTGGGTCGGCAGCTAATTTCACAGGCTTGTCGCCAACCAGCTTTCGTCTATCTATCCATAGTCGAGGCTTGGTTCACCCCTCTCTTGGCTCGTGGGTTTTAACATGTCTGAATTCACTTTCTCACTCCCACCCATCTTTCTTCTACTTATCCATCATTTTACGCCCCGCAAAGGGATATCAAGCGACATCTGGAGGCTTGTGCCCCCCCAACGGTCACAATGCGTTCGGCTATTCATCTTCCGCACTTATTCACTTTACCTTCATTAATTTCTTTACAGATCTCTCCCTACGAACTTTGTGCGTGATGCGGCCTCGTTGATAATGCACAATGAGAGAAAAAGTCAGAATAAAGTAAAATATATTTCCACATTGTAATGCTGTGCGGGCTCTATTACACTACATAAGATTCCTGACAGTAGTGCTACGTAGAGATAATATGACAAACGTTCCTTAAACACGCCATTGTTTAATTAAACTGACCTTTCTCAGTCTAAGAATAACCGTATAATAGGATAAAGAAACCTAAAGATCAGAATGACAATTGTTGGCACGTCCGCAGGAACCAGGCCTCGTCGGATGAGTACCAACAGCTGCCGTTTCGTACTTGTGTGGGGCGACCATCTCCCATCGGGCGAGTCCCCAGGGTTGCGGATACATCAGCCATACGATAGTATGGTTAGCTGCGAATAAGGCAGTGACCCTTTTGGCCATTGCAAATAAGCAGTCACGGACAAACTGGCGGTAGCTCTGCTGAGTGGAAAGGGCTGGGTACTGGCAATACTCGGTCACTAAATCTTTCCCTAAAGCTCTCTAACATGGTTATCAGGCGGGTCGAAGCCTTTATAACTAAGCCTCCCCTTGCCCGTGGTATGCCACCCTGTAGGCAGGCTCCATCTAGTGACCGGAGCCCTGGCATTGCACTGCAGCCACACAGAACTACTGAATTGTCTTGGGCTCCCGTTGCCATGGGCGTGTGTGCAGCTGCTGGAGGGCGCAGCCGTTTCTGCACCTAAATTCTCCCTTGCGCAGGTTTCCTTATCCTCTTTACTCTATGTCATCTTAGTTACCGAAAGACTACCATAAGCAGTTTCGTCACTCCAAGCAAACAAAAAGAGTCACCTTTCAGCGTGAGTGGTGTAGAAATTACTACCTTTCATCAGGTGTGTGTGGAAGAGGCATCAGTTTGCCAATAAAACTGACCAACACCCTCTTTTATGCCATATTAAACACAAGGTTACTCATTATTTTGTTCACGCGAAGGGGTGAAATGGGGACTGTGGCATCTCGTCCAGTCAGCTAATTATTTAACAAACATCCGGTAATTTGGTCACGTTTTATTTAAGGAAATGTAAAAAAATCGAGTAAGTACAAAAGATATTCCTTAGATTTTTTCTCGGATCAAATAATTAAAAAAATCATATAAAAGAAATGATGAAAAGATTACAACACAACGAATACCAGAATATTCGGTATTCATGTCAAATTGACAAGAATTCATCGATCATATAACCATTTAATAAAATACTTTGCTCTCAAATTAGGATTATATAAAAAAGTAGTGTAAAAAGAGGCAAGTTAATCACTGCCTTTATAATCTATGGGTTAAATGGAAAGTATAATATTTACACACAAAGAGTACTTAGATGCCAGCTTCTTCTTGTTCAATTTCACATTCGAAACTTCTTGACACTGTTGGCAGTGTAGAGCTTAGGCGTAAAACCGTGGGTTCCCGTCGCACACCTCTCTTGTATGGTCTTAATGTCCACCTTTGGGGTGCCGTCGGTTTCTCTCTTGGGTGGGGACACAGCTAAAGTGTCTCGCTGCTTCAGAATCTCTACATCTTGGAAGACCACCTGTGTTCCTCCCCCGACAGTGGGTAAAACATCGCCCTACAGAATAAACATGGGTTAAATAGCTAGACTCGGGCGTAACAATGGACTTAGGGAATGGATTACAGTCTTATACTGATACGAGCCTAAATGTAAATTACCCGCAGAAAAAAGAAGATTCCAAAGTGCTTTCGCCTATATTAAACGCTTGATTCAGAGAAAGAACAGATGGAAGGATACATCATATATAGGAGAAAAGGGAAGGGGGGTACATACATAAATATTTTAACATTCAAGGATTTGATAAGTTTAATAATAAAAGGGGTCAATAGGGCAAAAACCTAGATTCAAAGCCGGTTGCTATACATACATTCAGGAATATTTCTAAGAGACAATCACTGGAATGCAACAAGACTTTGCCACCTTCACAGTTAATCAAATGATTAGAGGGACACATTTATAAAGCAGAGCCGTTGAAGTCAGCAAGGTGTTGTATTTAAGCATATGTCTAAGTACTTTATAGATACTTCTAAGAACTCACTCCTTAAGAGTACTTCTGGTCCAATCAGATCATCTACCTCGACCATCCCGCTACAAATACAAGCACAGAATAAACCTTGCCCAAACACAAACTTGCACCCGATGTAACTTAGACCAAGACGACGCCTAAACACCACGACTACCCAAACTTCGCACACTCACTACCTCCCTAAAGGACCTATGGGCGGACCCGTGGTGTGTTGACATTATTTGGGTCCGTTCATCTCCCAGAAGAGGTATAGAGGCCCCACATTAAAATAAGTACTTATCTAATCAAATTTTTAGGATGGATTGTCAAGGGAGGAGTTAAAGCAAACATTTGGTTCTGGCAGCTATTTTTTCATGCCTTTCGTTACCAAATGAAATTCAAATAAAGATGCGAACGACATTCGATGGCATGCCAGAGGGGACTAGTGTGCTTTATCACCAAGCATCGATAGTTTTTTGTTAATGGCTAGTGTGGTGGCACGTGGCCGGAGGTGCGCGGGCGAAGCCTTAAGACTCGACTCGACGCCTGATTGGCGACAGGTCCAAATTACTTTCTGCCCTTGATGCACGCCGATACCACTTTTGCGGGAGACTGGGGAGATAGTTTTTAATCCCTAGCCACAGGCACTACTATTCAAGAGACAGCGTACAATATATATACATATATATAATTATTTGTTATAAGCGATGCCCCTTTCACTCGAACACAAAAGTAGCTTTTTTCTGAAAATCCCTCATAATATCATCACAACAACGAACCAGTACAGTACCACTATACTCGTGGAATGGGGGTTGGCCCAAGTCAATCCTATGTGGTAAAGAGGAAAGAATCTTCAGCGTTGCTACCAGGAACCAGACACATTCTAGCATGCCCGAAACTAGCACAATTAAGGCATAATTTACAAATCGTTTGTTTTTGGTGGGGACCTCCATCTGATCCATGGAGTTCTAAGTGCGCCCCCTCATACAGCTTTCAAATACGCTCTAGACTTGTTTATGCGACTTTGAAGAGGTCAATATGTGTATCCCCTTCTGCTCCCGACCCTATTATGCACCTTTACAACTCGCATTCTCCATCTATAAAGGCGGCAATAAATCATGGAGATTTCTCAAAAATCTCGTCAAACGAGTAATCTAAACAGCCTCTTCTTACTAAAAACCCCGTGCCTTTGCCCGTATTTTACTCCCCTTCCAAATTTACGGAGAAAATCAACGAAGGCATTTTTCAGTGTGTAAGAAGAGATCAGTAAAGATGCGTCGAAGATATCGCGCGCGCGCTCTACAATGACCTCTTCTCCTTCGACCGCGTCGCTTCGGAGATTCAAGGGAAAAATTTTTGATCCTACAGCCTCTGCTGGAGACCCAGCCAATGTTACCACAAGTGGGGCCGAGATTTTTGCGAGGCTGTCCTAAAGAACCAGGTTAGAGTGGAGGAAAGTTGTGGATGCTGTGGGAATTTTATAATACCCCCCTGTCCTTGCAGTTCATGCAAGTTAGGAAGTGGAATTTCAATTGAACTTAACCCCAAGTGGGGTGGCCTCACTCCACGAATCATATCCTCTTGGAAATGACTGACCACTCTACTACATCTTTTTCTCTTGCCCTGCGGGGTGGCTAGAGCCTAAAAAAAACACAGATTGGCTGTTTGGGCGGGGCACTATACAATGGAAACCAAATTCCGGGATCACCTTGTAAATCTTTGTCTCGAGTTCGCCGGACGAATCCTTGCCCTGAGTCGTGAGACAATAGTGAGACACCTTCTTGGCGTCGAGGTGATCACTACTCAGGCGCTTCACAGATCGCCTTCGGGGCATATCAGGTTGAAAAAGAGTACCGGCTTCCACCAACACCTGCGGGTTAGTTTTGAATTACCAAAAGGGAATAGAGATGGAGGATGGTCTATACCATCTGGATGAAAGGAGACACTCAGTTACCCATCACTTTGTTCACGCCGAAATAGTCCTTCAAAGCGATTGCGGTAGCAATCTTGTCCAATTAGGGTTGGTCACAGGGCAGAAGGCAGCAGACACACTCACTCATAAATCCCCTCTTTATCATACACAATATTATCCGCTTGCTCCTTAGTTAACCCCCCTTTTTAAACACATTTTACACGGTCTTCCAACCCTTCTCATACCCTGACACTCGTTTATTCTCTTCAAGTATATTGACACCTATCCTTCTACATGCCCATACTAACTTTAAAAAACCCAGTCACAACCTCGTTCACACCAATAGCATCTTTGTCTTTCAAAATGTGAATTTGCAGATTTTGATCATTTCCCTTCTATTTCCATACACCAACTGGGCACCAGCATGCTATTATCCGACTTCGTGGAACACTATTCAAACCTTTAGCAAAGCATTAACACTACGATAGCCCCGGAGACTTTGCTACCATTAACGCCTTATTAACACGATTCAAA
Organism: Ceratothoa steindachneri; assembly: GCA_963969495.1. Taxonomy (NCBI): domain Eukaryota; kingdom Metazoa; phylum Arthropoda; class Malacostraca; order Isopoda; family Cymothoidae; genus Ceratothoa; species Ceratothoa steindachneri. Next base: position 26,257,821 of record OZ018323.1, read on the forward strand.
ATTCTAAGCGGAATAGGTGTGGGAAAAATCGAATATCTCAAAACAATGGTGGGCACGAAGCAGATTTGTCCCATTTGAGTATACCCATGCTTGAACGATGGAAGCGTTCAATACTACATGAATGGGCAAAAGGTTTGAGCTTACTATATTTTTATCCTATAAGAAATTTGAAAATTAATAAGCTACTCAAAGGTTGCATTTTGTTTTAGTATGTTTATATCATAATTTGAAGGCGAAATATATATATATTTTTTATAGAGCCCAAGCATTTTATTAATAACAGTCAATATTTACAAAAATGTCCCTTGTTCTTTAGGACTGCATCAATTCGCTTGGGCATGTTCGAACCAAATTTGTGATAACAATGAAAAAAATATCTCAAAATATTTTTGCCATGAATGTATAGAGAATCAGCGCCCATCATGGGCCCAAAACATACCCTACAATCCTATTCTTCGACGCGATGCTCATTTAAGCACAAAAGGGGTATTGCTCTGCTAAGCGATTGTTTTGTTTTTTCTTCGAATCAGATAATTGGGCAAATTCTTGTACTACACTAACCTGTTCTGGTCGATGGTCAATCCAACCGGAGCCAAGATTGGCCCCTTGAGACAACGACCTTTTATGGCGCTTTATGGGAGGCGCGATATTTTGCGTGTGCTGCAAAACGAGAAATTGTATCAAAGAAATCAAATTCGTCACCAAGAACAGTCATGTGTTGCTAGACACAAATAGGTTTTTGAAAAGAAGTCGGTCAAAAAGGGGGACGTTAAGGAAAGTGAAAATGTGTGGAAGGTAAATAGTCTGAAACCTAACTTAAGAAGACCAGTTGGTGGTGGTTTCGATCATACGACACCCACCTCTGCGTAACTTGCCAAACCTCTAGATTGGAAGCAATTTCATTCCAGAATTAAATTATCTTCCAATCCAACCGTTCCTTCCTCATCAGAAGAGAGCGGACCCCTTAGCCTAAATGACCGAAAAACAAAAGAGTATGCAACCCTCATATCCACCAATACTGCTCGGACTTACTAATGGCGGGGCTGGTGAAGAGCTCTTTGAACCGTCATGAGAAAATTTACCGGATAACAACCTCCCCAAACCTATACTCACATTGTCAACAAGGTTTTCGCTTCCCCTTTGTTGCTGTTCCGGTTTCACTCGCTTGTGCGAGATCGACTTGGGAGCGGGAACGGAGGCGGGATGCGGGGCCACGAACATGTCCTGCAACGCTTTCACTTGCGTCGCGTACATCTGACTCTGGTAGATTAACGAGACAAAATGAGAGAGGCCCTAACATATATTTATTTGAAAAGAACAAGACCATAAGTTAAAATGTGTGGAGGAGAATGGTGCATATACTAATACCTAAAACAGCAGAAGGGAGTGAATGAAAATCATCGAAACCACGACCGGGAACGCGAGATTTATTTTGTTTTTAATTATATGGTTTTGTATGGCTGCCACAAAAACGGAGAGTATTGGCGAAAAAGTTTTGAGGCTACTTATAAAAAAAGAAGCCTCTTCCACACACAAACCAAAAACAAAATAGAAAACCGAAACGAACAAAAAGAAAAGCTAAAAAATCACGCACAAGTGAGGCCCGTTTACTCAGGCGACCAAACACGCAACCATTTTTTTTTATCGGTCACCTAGCGACTGCCTACGTGGGCACAAGTTACAGAAATTCATCCAAAGCCTAATGTTAGCCTAGATCAAAAACAATAAGGTGCAAAGACAGCAAAAACAAAAACGCAAGTAGAAGAAGGAAGCACGCTCCGGCATAAGAACAAGCGACCAACAACAAAAAGAGTAAAATCAAATGGAGGAGGCAAGCCTCTTCCAAAAGTCCACAAGTATGTATCCAGGATGACTTCGTGCTCACAAAGGACAAGCGATAGTGAGCCCGATCGTCCCAGATTTTTTTTTTTAAGAGCTCATCTGGCGACTGCCTACTTGAGTATTAGTCGCCGTATTAGAACTGGCCTAGTTATAGGCTATTTTAAAATAAAATTAAAGACAAAAAAAACACCCAAAAAAGGGGAAAGGAAGCAAGCTGGTGCGTCGGGGGGGGAGGTCCCCCCGGAGCAGGAGCGTGCCACCTAAAGGAAAACAAAAAAAAACAAAAAAAACAAACCCTGCCTAAATAATAGGGAGAAGGCCAGCCTCCACCAAGAAGTCAACAAGTCCCCCAGTCAATGTGCAAGCACTCGTCCCGAGTACAAGGTAAAGGCGGTAACGACCCCGCCCATCCCGGTACCGGGACAGGTAACGTGCGCGAAGATCACCCAGACTGGGACATTCGACAAAACTGTGCCGAACAGTCTGGGGGACGAGGCAGTCATCGCAATAGGGCGCAGGCGAGCGCTCCATCAAATAGCAATGCGTCACACGAGTGTGTCCGATTCGGGGACGACAGAAAGCGACCTGAAGCCGTCGTGGCATTGGGGGATAGGTCCATGGGAACAGTCGCGGCGCAATGACATGCAACTTTAAGTTCCCTTCGACCGTCTCCCATCTTCTTTGCCAAGCAGTCCGAAGAGCTGCCCTTATTCCTGCAATGTAGTCTGTGTGAGGAAGAGCGAAACGCTGGTGCGGTCACAGAGTCCTCGTGGACTCTTTGGCGCCCTGATCGGCGCGCTCATTCCCCGCAATTCCTACATGTCCAGGAACCCAGCATAAGATAATCTCGACATCTGCCCGGCTCGCCAAAACCGTGGCGTCACGGATATCGCGAACCAGGGGATGCGGAGATTCCAATGCCCCGAGAGCACTCAGGGCGCTTTGTGAGTCGCTATAGATCACAATCAGGTCTCCCAACCGGGCACATCGCGTAATCTCCCGTAACAAGTGGTGTATTGCCACCAGCTTGGCCGTGAAGACAGACGCAGTGCCTGGCAGAGCCCCGCTGACTTCAAACAGAGGGGATACGGCGTGGAAGCCAACCCCCCTCTTCGGACTTGGGGCCATCCGTATACACTGGCACGGTTCTAGCGTGACACGAGGTGTTCTCCAAAAAGGTCGAACGCAATACTCCCGGCGCAGTACAAGCTTTGGGAGCAGAGGCGTGGCGATAAATAGCCAAATTTGGTACCCTTCAGGGTAGCGTACTGGGCAGAACCAGGGGCGCCACCGGCCCGAGAGTTATATCTAGCTATCGAAGGAGTTTTCTGGCCCTAAACCCAAAGGGCTTAGGGTATGACTGGCGTCTCTCGGCGGCATAGGCACCGTCGAGATCAGCTGCGGATGCAGTGAAATCTGTTGGCGACTGAGGGAGGCACCGTGCTCGCGCGTACAGGCGAGTGATGCACTGCACGCGGCGAAGAGCGAGTGGCATCTATCCAGCATCGACCAACAGGCTCTCAATGGGGGAAGTGCGGAAGGCACCGGTCGCAAGGCGGAGGCCGGTGTGGTGGATCGAATCCACCTTCCGCAATAAACGCTCGGCTGCGGATGCATAAAACTCGCATCCGTAGTCGAGCTTCGAACGAACAAAGGATCGAGAAAAAAGTAGGGGAGTAGCCCTATCAGCGCCCCAAGCGCTGAACGTCACGGAACGGAGAATATCCATGTCGCGGGTACAAGAGTCCCTAAGGCTGCGAATATGAGCCTCCCAGGTGAGGCGTCGGTCGAATACAAGACCAAGGAAACGGTGCGAATGAACCACATCCAGGCGCACCCCATTAAGAAACAAATCTGGGTCAGGGTGGAGCCGTGGATGGCGTCAGAAATGCACCACCTTCGTCTTGGCTAAAGAAAACCGAAACCTGTGCGTTTCGGCATAGCGAGAGACGCGGTTCAATGCCTGTTGGAGTCGACGCTCCAGAGTTGGCATCTGGGCCGCGCCAAAAGAGATCGAAAGGTCGTCCACGTAGAGCGTAGCGAGAACGTCTCCGGCAGCACCGAGGTGATGCCGTTGATGCTCAGGGCAAAGAGTGTGACACTGAGGACACTCCCCTGCGGGACACCCTCTTCCTGCTCCTTTGGGCCGGAGAGAGCTCCCCCCACCCGTACACGGAATCGACGATTTCGCAAAAATTCAGATACAAAGACTGGGAGGCGCCCCCTCGCCCCTATCGTGTGGAGAGTCTCCATGATACCGTATCGCCATGCGTTATGATAGGCCTTCTCCAGATCGAAAAACACCGTGGCGTAAGCTGTCTACGAAGGAAAGCCTCGCAGACGGCATTTTCCAGGCGGAGCAGAGCATCCGACGTGGAGTGGAACTTACGGAAGCCGCACTGTGCAGAAGACAGATGGACTCCGCTGTCCAGGAAAAAGGCTAGTGTAACATTTACCAATTTCTCCATCAACTTGCACACGGAAGAGGTTAGAGAGATTGGGCGGAAACCGGTCGGAGTAGAGTGATCTCTCCCAGGTTTGCGAAAGGCAAGCACAGTAGCGATTCACCAGGCTGCCTCGCTCACCCAGGTGTCGAAGCATGGCGTACGGGACATCGTCCGGACCATGGGCGGTGTCCGCGCACGAAGCGGGAGCGGAGCGGAACTCGCTCCCTGTAAACCTGTCGTTGAAGGGTTCTCCGCCTCAGGAGGTAAAGTCCAGCCGGCGGCATTCCACGACATCAAGACGTGCATTGAATGCTGGCGGAGCAGCATCACGGCTAGATAATGCGATAAAAGCGGTCGCTAAGGATTCCGCCACGGACGCGAGGTCCGAGATTGCGGTCCCATTCTCCTGGAGAACGGGAGGGGTGTCTTGCGAGAACTTGCCCCGAATCCTTTTGACTCGCTTCCACACCTCAGCAGGGGGCACGCGCCTAGCATGGTCTCCTGCAAAAAGATAGCTAACGGGACGAGACGAGCCTCCGCAGCTCCTCCCAGTTGGCCCGGAGTCCACGGCAATTCCATTAAAGGAATATGCCCTCCAGGCCTAGCTCGGAGGAGACGCGGGGGCCCTCCTCGAACAGAAGACCCTCACGGAAAAGGCCGGACAAAGCGCTGTCGCCTTCGAGGACTTATTGGGGAAGGTTGGGCTCGCCATGCGAGTCTTTTCCTCCCCCCGCCTCGAAACCTTAGGCGGGCGTTGCGGCTTAGGAGTCGGGGGGCTCTCTTTTCAAGGAACTACCGTCTCCGAGCCACTCCCTCCACCAATAGGCGTGGGCGAAGGAGCCGAAGCTCCTTTGTTGCTGTCCTCCTTTCGGGGGACAGCTTTAGGAACCCCGGAAGATGGCCTAGCGACCAACTTCAGGGGTGTTGCCTCCTGTGAGTCTAACGACTCGGTGGAGGCGCGTGGCCGTTTCGCCCCTCGGGAAACGGTCACGCTGGGGGAAGAGGGGATAGCCCTGGTTTCAGCCGGGGCTGGGTATGAACCCTTTTTGCCGCCAGCTTTACTAGCGGAGCGACGGGGGTTGGGTACAGCTCGCAGAAGGGCTCAGAATGGGCGCGGAAACAACCGTGCTCGTTGGCCTGGAAGGGCCACACACGATTTGGACTTATCGTGTGCGACCTTGGAGCAATTTACACACACTTCGGGTAACCCCAACTTTGCACGTTTACATGAGCGATTCGTTAGGCAGAAGCGGTGACAGTAAAAGCACCGCAGCGGCAGTGGCACGAATGCCTTCACAAGGTAGCGGTACCAACCGGCACGCACCGACTCAGGGAGCTTGTCACAGTCGAACGTGACGAAGAGTGTAGGGGTGGGTCTCGAGGCCCCTCCCTGTTTTCTCATCACACGTTGGCCTGGATGGGCCAGGAGCAGAGGGTGCCTTTCTAACTATTGAGGCATATGACATCCCTGGCAGAGCCGGGCGCGCCAGGACCAAGTCCTTAGCCTCGCAGAATGAGAGTCGATACTGGGCCTGAACGGCCAGGATTTCTTTCTCAAGGAGATATGCACCACATTGCTTCGAAGAAGCAGGGTGCGGCTCTCCGCAATTGACACACTTGGCCACACAAGATTTGGACTTATCGTGTGCGACCGTGGAGCAATTTACACACACTTCGGGTGACCCCGATTTTGCACGTTTACATGAGCGATTCGTTTGGCCGAAGCGGTGACAGTAAAAGCACCGCAGCGGCAGTGGCAAGAATGCCTTCACAAGGTAGCGGTACCAACCGGCACGCACCGACTCAGGGAGCTTGTCACAGTCGAACGTGACGAAGAGTGTAGGGGTGGGTCTCGAGGCCCCTTACTGTTTTCTCATCACACGTTCGACCTTGACCGCCCCATGGTCGGCCAGCTCTAGGGTGATGTCCTCAATGGAGTAGTCAACGAGTTTCCTCGCATAAACTACTCCTTTCACAAAGTTCATGGTAGAGTGTGACGTCACACTCACTGGGGTGCCATGAAGTGTCCGAAGAGCACTTATCTTGACCGACTCGGCGGGATTCGCCAGAAGGCTCCCGTCCGAGAAACGGGTTACCTTCGGCTCTCTACCAATTGCACTAGCTAATCCTCTCCTCTGATGGATCATGTTGCCCTTGGACAACATGGTGCCATCAGTGGAGCGAATAACGAGGAAGCGCTTGAAGCCAGCGAGCTTCAAAACGCCAGGTAACCTCTGAATGAGGGGCCCCGATGTCATCGAGGCTCCGCCCTGTGCACATTTAGTCTTAGTCAGGGGCTCCGCAACCAGGAGGGGGGGGGGGCAGAGGGGCCGGATGTGCCGATCTTGGCTTGGTCGCTTGCCAAAGTGACAGCAGACCCATCCATCCCCGTAGCCGCCGCGGATGGTGAGGAGCCCCGAGTCTTTTTTAGAGAGGAGGACGGGGAATGAACCCGCTTCTCACCTCCGCCGGAAGGATGACCCCAGGCCAGATGGACCGGCCTCAGCCAGGTCATTTTCCGAAATGGAGAAGGTCCTGCTAGTCGTGGGGGCACCAGTCGGATGAGATCCCTCCCCTCCTTGTACTGCTTCGGAAACCCTAGCCGTTTGAGGAGGACCTTTCATAGGGGCGGATTTGGGTTCGGTGTTTGGCGCCGAGCCCGGATTCCCGCCCATGGAAGGCCCTACCCTCTGAGGCTGGGTTTCCTCAAGGACCATGTCTATCACAGGAGGGGCCTCCAGTTGGCCATCCCCTCCCAGGACATCGCAGGTCCCCTTGGCAGTGTCGCCAGTCTTGTGTAGGGAGGCACAGGTCTTGACCCCGGCAAGGTTCAATATTCTTCCCAGCAGGTCTTTTGAGGGAAGCGACCGAAGGGGCCTGGCTTCCCTCTCCCCCCTAAGTGGATTTGCCCTACCGAGCCGCTTCGATGTGGAGCGGCTGGCTAAGGGCTCCCTGCTGGCTTTCTTGGCAGTCCCCTTGGAAAGAACAGAGGTGACTGCCGCTGGAAAAAGGGAGGTGCCCGAAAGCACCTCCAGAGAAGAGGGTGAGGGGGAGTCCCCTACATCCGTAAGCGAAGGAGAGGAGTAAGCCTCCTCTCCGGTTAGAGAGATATGGAGGGTCCCCTGAGCAAGCACAGGGGAAGGGGGGACCTCCATTTTTTCGGTGGAGCTGTCCGAGGGTGGCTCCGTTGGTGACACAGGGAGAATTAAGGGGAGATTTTTGTGTTTCTCATCATTGGGCATGGTGACCCTATTTATTTCACGGGATGCAATCGCTCATCACCTCTTGCAGTTGCCCGCACTGCAAGAGGTGCTTACAAACCTGGCAGAGCCAGGCGCCGCCATTTGGGACCACCCCTCCCGCCTGGTGGCCTGGCAGTCCATCGGCATGGCGCCTCCACCTTAGACGCGGCGTAAAAAGATAGATTGTGAAGAGGAGAGGAAAAGGGATGTGAGGAAGGTATGGTTAAGGATGAAGCAGATTGTTAAAAAAAAAACATGCCGAACCGGAGCTCAGGGGTTAGGGAACGTTGTCCCCTCCCCCCCTCAGCCCCGATCCAGGACGGTTGGCTGAATAGAAGGTCAGCATCTACCCTGTGAAATTAGAGGCTGACCAGAGAAAGTTGTGGGAGAGGTTGTATGAAAAGCGAGGAAACAAGTGTTTTGAAGGAAGGAGAAGAGGCTAAGCTGGGGTCGGACGGGGTGCTGAGCCCGTCAGCACGGCGGCCAGGATGGCAAATCGTCTTGCCCCTTACGGGCCGCTCGTCCCAGAACTGAGACAGGTAATGTGCGCGAAGATCATCCAAACTGGGAAATTCAATATGAATGTGCTGAAGTCTGGAGGAAAATGCAGTTGTCGCAGTAAGATACAAAGGAGCTAGCTTTCCATCAAATAGCGGTGTGTCCCGCGAGTGTGCTCAATTCAGAGAAGACAGAAGGCGAGCGGAACACGTCGCGGCATTGGAAGGTAAGTCCATGGCAACAGTCGCACAATAATGGCATGAAACTATAAATTTCCTTCGACCGTATCCCATCTTCTTTGCCAAGCAGCTCTGATTCCTGCCATGTAGTCTGCGTGAGGAAGAGCCAAAAGATGGTCTGGTCGGTCTTTGCGGACTCTTTGGCGCCCTCATTCCCCGCAATTTCCACATACCCAAGAACCAGCAGATTCCAATACTACGAGAGCACTAGAGGCGCTTTGTGAGGTCTCCAACAGGAACGACGCGTTATCACCTGTAACGAGTGGTGTATTACAACCAGCTCGGCCGTGAAGAAAGACGCAGAGCCAGGTAGGGCCCCGTTGACTTCAAACAAAGGGGATAGGGCGTGGAAACCGACCATCTCTTGGGTCTTGGAGCCATCCACATAAACTAACATGGATCCAGCGTGACACGAAGTGTGCTCCAAAGGGTGCGAATGAAATACTCCCGGCTCTGTAGAAGCTTTGAGAGCAGAGGGGTGGCGTCCCGGGAAGAACCAGAGGCGCCACCGGTCCGAAAGTTACACTGAACTCTCGGAGTTATCTAGGCTTATATCCCAAAGGGCTTAGGGTATGACTGGCATCTCTCGGTGGCATAGGCACCGTCGAGATTGGCTGCAGATGCAGCGAGAGCCGTTGGCGAATGATGGAAGCGCCGAGATAGCGGGTACAGGCACATAATGTAAGTGTGCACGGCGAAAAGCGAGTGGCATTTCCCCAATTAGGCTCTCAATGATGGACGTGCGAAAAGCACCAGTCACGAGGTGGAGAACGATGTGGTGGATTAAGCCCACAATACACGCTCGGGTGCGGATGCATAAAACTAGCATCCGTAGTAAAGCTTCGAATGAACGAAAGCTCAGTAGAAGACCAAGGCAGTAGCCCTAGCAGCACCCAGGTGCTGAAGGTCAGGGAACGAAAATCTCCATGGCACGGGTAAAAGAGACCCTAAGGCTGAGAATATAAGCCTCCCAGGTGAGGCTTCAGTCGAAAATAAGACCAAGGAAACTGTGCGAATCTACCACTTTCAGGCGAGGTCCCTTTACGAATAAGTCCGGTTTGAGCTCTTGACATGTTTCCCCTTGACCGCCCCATGGTCGGCCAACTCTAAGGTGATGTCTTCTGTGGAGTGGTCCAAGATCTCCGTCACGTATACCACACTTTTTACAAGAAATTCATAATAGAGTGCGGCGTCACACACAGGCCAGCCATTAGTATCTGAATGGCATTAATCATAGCTGCCTTTGAGGGATTCGACGCATTCGTCTGAAGGCTCTGGTCTGGGAAACGGATCACATTTGCCTCTCTACCAATCAAGCTAACTAATGCTCTCCTCTGATGGATCATGTTGCTTTTGGACAACATGCTGCCAACAGTGGAGCGAATAATCCGAAAGCGTTTGAAGCCAGCGGGCTCGAAAACGCCAGGTAGTCTCTCAACTAGGGGCGCTGACGTAATCGAGGATCCGCTCAGCGCACTGCGACTTTGGTCTTGGTCTGGGCGCCCCTCTACCCGAGAGCGCCTTGAAGCCAGCCATGCCGATCTAGGAATTTGTTGGCGAAACGACATCGGACTCGTTCGTCCCCGGAGCCCTCTGAGTGAGAGGAACCAGGATTGCCCCCTCCCCCCCACACCATTCTGAAAAAGCCCCAAACCCACTTGTTTTTTTTAAACCCGGGTTTTATCGGGGGGGGGGGTAAAAACATACGCTACAAGCATTAGAATAACGTAGAAAAAGAATAGCCGTATCTATTTTTATAATATTAATAATTATATTATAGTAAGAACAGATCACTGATCGAGAATTGTGGGTACCCACGATAGCCATAACCTGTAGAAGGAGAGAAGAATTATTATGAGTCAATCAGTATCAGAGAAATAACCTTAATTCGATACTTATTTGTTGAAAATTATAAACAAATATGCATTTCGAATAAAATAATGATAATTGCGTTCATTTCTTGAAAAAAAAACAACAACAAAAAAACACTTTTTTTAATTTGCCAACCCTGAGACGAACCAAACCTTTAGTCCTTTGTCTTTTCCTTACTTCTTTTTAGATGGTGGAGTGGAGAATTAACAGACTTCTCTCCATCGCCGGCCGAGAGAAGCCATTAGGTCGTATGGACCGGCCTTTTCCAGGATGGAGGTCTTAGCTGTCAAAGTGGTTGGTACCAGCCTGGAAAGATGTCTCTCGTCTCCTTTTGAGACCTCAGGGGGCCGAGCCGTCAGAGAAGTTTGCAAATGGGAAGAGTCAGGTTCAATGTTTGGCACTGATCCCGGGTTCGACCTAATGAAATATCTTGCTATCTGGGTTATCTACAGCCCCCCCCCCCCCACCCGATCATATTCGAGCTACTTTTGTTGTTTCATCTCTAGCCGGCGAATCAACCTCCATCGAGGAAGAGAGGGAAGTACGCCAACCCCTCGCAAACTGTAAATACAGGACTGCAGGGGGAACGGGTCCTGTAATCCCTCCCCCCCTAAGCGGGTTGGCCCTATCTAGCCCCTCACAGAGGCAGGAGTTAATTTTGGGCCGCCTGCCCGTTTTCTTGGAAGTCATCTGTGATAATGAAAGAGGGGCTGCCGCTGGTAGGGAGATTAAGTGAAGGGGTGAGGAGGGAAACTCCCACCTGTAAACTTAGTAGACAAGTAAGCCTCCTCTTCGGCAGAAGAGGGTTGGAGGGGCTCCTGAGAAAGCACAAAGGCGGGGGGACAGCATCACCTTTTCAGAGGTGGAGCCGACTTTGCCGCCTGTGGATGTTGAGAGGGGAAACCCCTCCACCGGGGTTACTTCTTCTTCCCCAACACTTAGCGAGGCCGTGCTTTCGGGCGGATCCCAATGCGCAGGCCCACTATTACTTTCTCTTGTGGCCATAATATCATAAAAGAGAAACGAGATCTGCTGACTAAAAGGTTGCGTGCTCTCACATTCTGATTTATGACCTTCAAAACTTTCAATAATTCCCGGGCTAACGATGGGAGGACTTTGGCAATTTTATCATTCGAAAGATAATGTAAAACAACATAAGGGTTTCAAATTTCGTTAGAATCGGCCGAATAGTTATGATGTTATTACCAAAAAAAAGAAGCAAAACGGTGACCGACCGACATAGTCAGATGTAGAGTCGTCCGCGACTCAAAATGAGCCTCCCAATGACTAGGGAGGTTAAGAGAAAAGTCCCGGTAGGATTACAAATTCCGGAATGTGATCATTTACACATAATCGGTCCCGGTTCAGCTATGATGGGCTTTCCCAACCCGGCCCGCCATTCAGGATAGTGCCGGCGTAGCCACCTTATATGACTACTGTCGGGAGGTGAGCAGAGTCGATCGCCCAACATACCACGCACCTAATACTTGCCCCAGCAAGCGGGCTTTCGGCCCTCATGGTATTATAGAATGACACTTGACTAAGGGTCGTATATGAGGACGAAAGTACGCCGGGCATCCAGAACCTCTGTGGATAGGGTAGGAGGGTATGTAATAAAGAGAAGTAGAGATAGATAGGTTCACTAACGAGTAGAGTGGATGATCACAGGGTGGCATGGAGTCCACCAAGGTACCATGGCTACCGAACTGAACTCTGTACAGGTGGAAACACTCCTCCATTTGCAAAGGGCGGGGAGAAAACGTGTAGTGGAGAGCAGTATTGATGATAAAAATACTTGTAATAAATAATAATAATTACACTGGGCTGCGTTGTTTTCAAGTTCAAATATATAATACCTGATTTTAGTTGTTTTTTTTTTGCACTGAATCTGAAAATCATGCTCATTTTACACAATCAGGTCAAGTTTTTGAAATATGAGCACATACCAAAAATCGTATATTTCCAAATATTTGTTATGAATGAAACACATAATAGCAAATATTGGACCATTTAGTCACAGAAGGTTTACAGAATATTTTTAATAGATAGCATGAATAGTACAATGCACAAAATAAGTTATTGATGGATGAATGGTGTCTTCAGTGACGTCCGATTATGCAGCGCAGACACCACATCCCTCTTAAGGCACCAACAGTAGTCAGCCAGAAAGTTCACATCCCATTGGCATTGATAGTGTTCCTCCATGAGACGGATGTCTTGGTGAAAGCGCTCACGCTGTTCTTCACTGAAGTCTCCGAAATTTTCTGGAAAATAGTCCAGATGGGACCGAAGAAAGTACATTTTCACTGACATACGCGCACCAAGTTTGCGGAAATTCTCCATTAAGTCATCAACCATCTTCTGGTACTGAGGACTTCTGTGGTTACCAAGGAAGTTTGCAATGACTAGTTAAAGGGACAGCCAGCAGAGAGTTCAGTAGGATTTAATGAATCATAAAAACTAGTCTTTTATGAGTTCTCTTATCTGAGGACCATCAAATATACCTGCCTTAAGTTTCTCCATGCTGATTCGTTTGAACTTGTGGTGGAGGAAGGCAAATCCTCCACCTTCCCTGTCCAGTGCTTTTACAAAGTTCTTCCTTAGGCCGAGTTTGATGTGTAGGGGTGGAAGTAACACTTTGCTTGGTTCAACCAGAGGGTGGGGCAGACCATTGTATGACCCGGGTTCTAATCCTCGTCTTGATGGCCACTCTTGTCTGATATAATGCTGGTCGTCAGCTCGACTATCCCACAAGCACAATAAGCATGGATACCTTGTGTACCCACCTTAAAGTCCTAGGATGAGTCCAACAACTTTAAGATCTCCACAAATCAACCATTTATGGTCCTGGGAATTGAGAGCAGACAACAGACGTTCCATGCTGTTGTGGGATTCTTTCATTTCAGCCGAGTGTCCAACAGGGATTGATGAAACCTTATTTCCGTTATTCAGAACTGCCTTGAGACTTCTGTTAGACGAGTCAATAAAAAGTCTCCATTCCATGGCAGCATACTTCATACCCACTAATTTAATCAGTTCAGCAATATTGTTACAGTAGATCAGTGAAGACGCTTCACCGAACATAAGGAATTTTCTGAATTCGCTCTCGCGTTCCCGATACCAATAGAACGTTGTTCCTGGGGCAAGTAGATGCTTCTCTCGAAGACGAGAACCCAGCAGCTGGGCACACTCCTTAGATAGGTTCAGGTCTCTTGTCAAGGCGTTGAGTTCGGCTTGGGTCAATGGCACCGATCGGTCGTCCTCTTCTGGCTTGTATGCACCACACTCATCTGTATCAGTCATGTCAAAATAGATTTGGAATCAGAACTAGATTCCATGATGACATCCGGCTCAGAAACAGGAACATCTGGTCCATGGGGGATTGGCTTTATGGCAGAAGGAACATCAGGGTATTGAACATGGTGCTTGTTCTTGCGATTGATGCCTTTTAAATTTGTCATGAAGAAGTAGCAGTCGGTAACGTGATCTTTCCCTCCCCTCCACACCATTGGGACACCAAATGGCATACTCATTCTTTTCCTATTCCTCCAATCCCGTAAGTTCTCCACACATGTTTTGCAGCAGATATGGGGAGCAAATGCTTTATCCTGGTCCCCTAGTTTGACTCCAAAATAAGCGTAATAAGCCTTCACAAATCCGTGATTTTCGCTTGACAGTCTGGAAGAACCACGTGTCCGCAGATGAAACAAAATTTGTCAGGATGGTTCTTACACTTCCGATCCATCGTACTGCACAACTAGACCTGAAAAGAGAAAGAGTAACTAGTTATTTAAGGTAACCCATGACCAGCTGTGACAAAAACAAAGCCCATATACGCTTGGATGATAGCGCCATTTTGGAAAAAGATACTGTAATAAAAATCGAGTGTATCTTAGAAACCAGACCTGACCAAAGAAAATGAATGATATTTTTGAATTCAGCAAAAAGGATCCTATATCAGTTGTAAAACCCTTGACCTTTGAAATAAAGTTTTGAAACTCAGGCCAGTGTTATTATTAATCATAAATAATAATAATTAATACTAATCATAAATAAATATAATACATAATATATCAAATTCTAAAAAGAAATATTTAAATCATGCTAAATAATAAGAATGATAATAATAATGCTAAGAATACTAATAAAAAGGTAAAGTAGTGCTGAGTATGGGTGATGGGGAAAGCGCAACAACAACTTTCCAAATCAATCGAGTAACAGGGCCTCCCTAATTTGCACTCAGGCCGGGAGGACATGCAGTTCTTCCGGATACCAAGTGTAAGAGGCTATACAACGTAACCCCCTGCGGGGCATTCACTGGCGAGCATCGAGTATCCGAAGGGCACTAATAAGGCCGCCTGGGAAGAGTCTGCTGCAATCGCTAGAAAGGTACTGTCCGCGAAACGAGTCTTTAGGATCGCTACCAGTTAATCTAGCTAAAGCTTTATTTTGGCCAACTTGCTGAAATCTGTGGAGCAAAAATCAAAAGTGCTTGACGGCTCGAAAGGGCCCCCGCCCATAAACGAAGCTCAGATCACCGCATTCGCGACTTTGGTCTTGGTTAGGGCCTCCGAGGACGCTTCGGGGCTGGATATGACGACCTTTGCTTGGTCCCTTCCTTTCCTCTTTGTGGAGGAGGGCGGGGATGAACCTCGCTTATCTCCTGTCCCGGATGGGACCCCAAGGCGGAACGTAACAGCTTCGGTAGGATATTTCTCTGAAATGCAGATCTTGACCATCAAAAGGGCATCGAGGGGGAAATAGGATTCCCCATCTTCGTGGGCCTGTGACGCCTTAGGACGGCCTTTCACGGGGGTGGGGCTCAGTTTGATACCTTGGAAGACCCTGCCATATGGTGTGGACTCACCTCAGGATTGCCAAGGTATCAGGAATCCCGACCGGGGACTCAATAGGGTTTATGGCCCATCACTGAGGCCGGGATGTCGACAAGGCATTGCTAAGAAAGAGAGCGGGCAGGGTAGCTCCAATCAGCTTAAAAAACCTCGGATTGAAGAGGTTCATGGAAAAGGACCTGGGGACGATGCCGCCTCTTATCCCTCTAAAGGGCTTGTGCTCGGTCACCTGACACCAACGGGAGGGGTGGAAACCAAGGCCGCGCATTCTTCGTTTCAGTCTTCTTAGCGGGCCCTGAGAAAAGCAAAGGGAGACCAGTGAAAGTGGAGAACCGCCTGAGAGCCAACTCTTAAAAAGGAGGTAAAGGGAAACCCCCCCGAACCCATCAATGGAGATGGAGAAACGGGATCTCCGCTAATGAGTCTTGGAGGGGCCTCTGATAGAGCACATGGGGCGGCACCTCCGTCCCAGAAGTGGAGCTGACCAGGGACAGCTCCGAAGATAGCTATCCTCTCTCGGGTTTTCGGACTATTCAAGGTCCACCTTGAACAGCGACCACAAGTTACCCAGAGGGGCCGGTCCTTCTGCAAAAGGTTGCTGTTCCCAACTAGGCAGGGCAAAAGGGAGGATATCCTTACTGGGACATACTAATCCTTGACAGGATCAGGATCTGTTGTGGCAGAGCCAGAGACTTTTAGTAGGCGAACGGCCTCAAGGAGGTGGTCAGCCAATTACACACAGGGAAGAGGCTATTGGGGCAATACCGATATTCCCATTATTATTCACGTCCTAACGCCCAGGTCCACTCAAGGCCTGGTCTGTTGCGACCGTTTATAAAAATTCTAAGCCCTCACTTCTGAAAAAGGCAAGAGGTAACTGGTCAGGTCCTTAAGCCTATACAGGGGGTTGAGGGGATAGTGGTAGGGAAAAAAAATTATCTTGAGAGGGAGCGAGGCCGAAGCGCACCAACAACTTCCCTAAGCTATTAGGTTGAGGAAAAAGTTCTTGCGTTTTTTTTAATGTTGTGTTGATTTAAGTTTTGTTGACGTGATTTGTGCACATAATAAGAAACAATAATAAATAATGAGAGCAAAATTTGGAAAGGTTAGGCTACGTCTCTTAACAGCGTAGACTATTAGGCTTTTGCTTAGGCTACGTCTTGAAGTTGAGTAATAAGTCATTGCGGTTTATTTAAAAGTTGTGTTAATTTAATTTTGGTTCTGTACCCTCAAAATAGAATGTCAAGTTGAAAGAAAGGCGCATTTTCGACTATTCTTGTTATTCATTTTCAATCGAGACGGGAACAATGCAAACGTAGCCAAAGGTCGTCGCGATATTTGTGCTGTGTACGGAGAAAATGCTTTATCAGAAAGGACAGCTCAATGTTGGTTTTCACGTTTCAAAAACAGTCATTTCAATCTTAATGACGAACGTTCTGGTCGCCCCATTAAGTTGGATGAAGATTGATTGAACGACCTTCTTCATGAAAATCCTCGTCAATCGACTAGAGGATCGGCTGTACAATTGGCGTGTGATCAGAAAACTGTAGTGAATCACCTTCATTCAATGGGGAAAGTTAAAAAACTCGGTGCATGGGTTCCGCACGCTTTGAGCGAGAGCAACAAACTTCAACGCTGCACGATTGCCGCAGGTTTGCTTGCTCGTCACAAGGCTACTCTGGATATAAGGACAGATTTCTTCACCTCATCATCACTGGCGACGAAAAGTGGCGTGTTTATGTCAACATGAACCATCAAAAACAATGGCTTAGCCCCAATAAAAAAACACTTCTGTGATTAAAGCAAGGACTTCATCCCCGAAAGACGATGCTGTGTGTGTGGTGGGATTGTGAAGGCATCATTCTTTATGAGCCCCTTGCGAACAACGAGATTGTCAATGCAGAACTCTACGTTCAACAAATGTATCGACTCACCGAAGCTATTCGTGAAAAGCATCCTCATCGACGTTATGGAGTCCTTCTGCAACACGACAATGCTCGTCCTCACATTGCCAATATGAAAAAAGACGCAATCCAAACACTTAATTGGGAAATCCTGCCGCATCCTCCATATTCGCCAGACTTGGCTCCATCGGATTTCCATCTGTTCCGATCGCTCTCCAACAATTTGCGCAGCATTTCTTTCAATACTGATGTGCAATTAAGAACCTGGTTAGACGAATTCTTAGAGTCAAAATCCAGAGATTTTTATTGCAGAGGCATCGAAAACTAGTTGAACGTTGAGAAGAAGTCGTAACTAACAATGGAGAATACATTATTGATTAAATTGCATATTGTCATCAATTAAAAATGAAGTTTTTCTAAAATTGTTAATGGTAATGAATAAATTTGATAAAACGGCAAGAACTTATTCCTCAACCCATTACATCAGAGTTCATGTCAACCCAGTGACAGAAATTCTGTAATTTGTACTCAGGCCAGGAGGGCATGCAGCCCCTCTAGGTACCAACAGGTTATACAGGGTACTCCACTGCAAAGACGAATCACGAGTGTAAAAAAGGTGTGTGTTGCATCGGAAATTAATAAGACCATAACTCAAAACCTTGTGGAATATTTGAATGAAACTTGGAGCTTTTTTTTGTTACACTCAATAAGGTCCATTTTGTGAATTTTTTAGCAAAATTCAAAATGGTCACATGGAACTTTTCTAGAAATTGGCTGATTTGAAATGCACCGACGACCCCATAGCGTGGGTACACGAGACCCTAGCTAGGGCTGTGAAAAAGCTACTTCCCTCTGAGGCGTCAGCCAAAAATAAGACCATGCAAATTGTGCGAATCTACCACCTCCAGGAGATTCTCATTTAGAACAACTCCAGGTAGTCACCTGCCAATAAACATAGGAGATAATGGGTTTAGTTGTGGCCAAAGAAGGAGTCTCAATTTAGTTTAAGACTAATGGGCACCACTGAGGCCAAGAGAACATAATATTTAATTAAAGGTAAACCAACGACGGCATCTCCTGCAGAAACTAGCGAGCATGGAGTAAGTGAAAATGAGGAAGATAGCTACCGAAACCCCTGCTTATAGAAGTCAGAAAGGCACCCAAAGTCTTGCGGTCGGGACCACGCAATCCTCCAGATGTCAGCTGCAGCATAGTTACCCATGCTCACCTGACCCCTTTGAGGAATTACCAAGCTGGAGACCTTCTCTAGCTGAGACGACCACTGCAACCCTTCAAGACCAAATAAAGGCTAATTACCTTGAGTTGATGCTTCTGTTCTTGCAATTTGCTGTTCATATCTGCAATCATCTTATCGCGCTCCATCTCCAATTTGTTCTTCAGTTTGGCCTTCATCCTTTGTTTGTCGAGGTGTCCTTGCGACTTGGCAAAGTCCCGCTCCTCGCACTGCAAGGGAAAACCGAGGAATCAGGACTGCGCACCCATTTTACTCCATCTAATGGCAGTATGACATCAATCGTTCTTAGACGCCACCCCCTCGAAAAGATTTCTACCACCATCCTTATTACTGGTTACAGGCGGGTTTCACGTTGCAAAGGAATAGAAGATTAAATAGTGCAACGTCAAATTTTTAATTTTCTTTAACAAGAATCACGAAAGGGGCAGAAGCGACTTCACCCATCTACTAAACCAACTGTGTGAAAACTAAACTTCAAATATGTTACCCATTAAGAAAATGACGAATTCCACCGAGACCCAAGATGCTTGAAGGACATTTGAACATTCAAAATCAAGGTTCATTGAATTGAATTAAATCGCGAGGTCCGATATGTTCGAAATCTAAAGTCAATACTTGGGAAAGTCTTATGCCACTAAAGAAGGGGCGAGAGGAATCGGGAATTTTGACAAAACTATTCCAAAGATCAATCAATTTCATAGTCTTCCTTAACCAAATTGTCAAAATATAATTGGGCATGCCAACGAGTTACATATGAGTAAGTTGAGTTAAACAAAAAAGAACAATGACAGTTTTTCCTTGCATGAATTTTATTAATTATTCAAAGCTAAGAGACGAAAACCGAGGTGAAAATATCCAGCAGAAAATATTTAAAAGAGGTTGGTAGTAATTAATAAAAAAAGTTTAGCGGATCCATTTCGGGACATGGTAAGGAATAATATAGACAAGAGAATAAAAAAAATAAAGTACAAAATCAAAAAGAATTAGAGAAATCAAATTGTATGCTCAGGGAGCTTTTTTTTTAATAAGGTCCATTTGGCCACTGGACCCAAGGGCATAAGTCACCGTAAGTTATTTTCAGCCATAAGTCTGTGTGCACGCAAGGCAGCCCAGACAAAGAATGTGCCGAACAGTCAGGGGGACAATGCAGTCGTTGCAGAAAGGAGCAGGAGAGCACTCCATCAAATGGCGGTATGTACTGCTAGTGTACCCAATTAGAAGAGGACAGGAAGCAACCTGAAGCGGTGGCAGCATTGGGGGCTAGGTGCACGGGAACAATTAGGCACTATGACAAGGAACTCTAAAATTCCTATCGGCTGTCTCCCATCTTTTGTGTCAGGCATCTAGAAGGGTTGAACTGATTCCGGCAATGTAAATAGTGTGAAGAGAGAAGTGCTGGTCTGGTAACCCTGTCCTTGCCGAGTCTTTGGTGCTCTCCTTCCCCGCAATCCCTTCATGTCTAGGAACCAAGTAAAAGATAAACTCGCCAAACCCGGGCTAGCGGCAACCGTGGAATCAGAAATACCTCTAATTAGAGGATGAGATTCCAATTCACCCTGAGCACTCAGGGCAGTTTGTGAGTCGCTAGAGCTCACGATGCGTTATCTCCAGAACGGAGCGGTGCATTGAAAAAAAAAACTGTCGTGAAGACAGACGCAGAGCCTGCTAGAGCCCCGCTGACTTATCCGGGACTTCGAGCTATCAGTGTACACTGGCAAGGATCCAGCATGACACGAAAGGTACTCCAAAAAGGCCAAACGCAATACTCCCGGCGCTGTGCATGCTTTGGGAGCAGTGGCGTGGAGACAAATAGTCAAAGATAGTACCCTCTAGGATGGCATCCTGGGCAGAATCAGAGGCTCCACCGGTACAAGAGCTATACGGAGCTCTCGAAAGTTTCTAGTTCTAAACCCAAAGGGCTTAGGGTATAACTGGCGTCTCTCGGGGGTATAGGCACCATCAGGAACAGCCGCGGATGCAGTGAGAGCTGTTGGTGACGTCGGGCCCGCGTGTACAGGCACATAATGCAGGGTGAACGGCGCAGAGAGTGGCATCTCCCAGGCATAGACAAGTAGGCTCTCAATGGGAAATGTGCGGAAGGCACCAGTCGCCAGACGGAGACTGGTGTGGCGGATCGAATCCATCTTCAGCAATACGCGCTCGGTTGTGTAGGCCAAAACTCGGATCTGTAGTCGAGCTTTGAACGAACAAAGGATCGGTAAAAACTCAGGCAGTAGCCCTATCAACACTCCAAGTGCTGAAAGTCACGGAACAAAGAATATCCATGGCGTGAGTACAAGTGATCCTATGTCTGCGAATCTGAGCCTACTAGTTGAGGGGTCGGTCGAAAACAAAATCAATGAAACAGTGCGAACCCCGCTTAGCAAGAGTTTCGGGTCTAAGGCCGATCTGTGGATGGTGGCAGAAGTGCAACACATGTGCACTTCGGTATAGAAAGAGATGCGGTTCAATCCCTGTTGGAGTCGACGCTCCAGAATTAGCATCTGGGCCGCGCCAAAAGAGATCGAAAGGTCGTCCGCGTAGAGCGTAGCGAGAACATCTTCCGGCAGCACCGAGGTGATACCGTTGATGCTCAGGGCAAAGAGTGAGACACTGACAATTCCCTACGGGAAGGACCTCTTCCTGCTCCTTTGGGCCGGAGAGGGCGCACGCCACACGTAGGAGGAATCGACAAACTCGTAGAAATTCAGAAATAATGATTGGAAAGCGTCCCCTCACCCCCATGATACTGTATCAAGTTGCGGTATCATAGGAGTTCTCCAGATCGAAAAACACCGTGTTGTCCACAAAGGAGGCCTAGCAGACATTTTCCAGTCAGGGCAGAGCATCCCACGTGGAGTGCAACTTGCAAAAGCTAACATAACGCTGATCAATTTCTCCATCAACTTTCACACGAAAGAGAGATTGGGCGGAAAACGGCCAAGGTAGTGATCTCTCCCCGGTTTGCAAAAAGAGGGCACAGTAGCGACTTGTCAAGAGTCTGGAAGGATACACGGTCCAGATCCTGATAAGCAGATCTATCAAAAATCCAATGCCTCTCTCACCTACGTCTCGAATCATGGCATATGAGATAGTCCAGACATGGGCGGTGTCTGCGAATGAAGCGACATCAGAACGATTCACTCAACGTAAACCTGTTATTAACGGGTTCTCCGTCTCTGGAATTGAAGTCCAGTCGGCAGCCCTCAGCGATGTGACGTGCAATGAATGCTGGCAGAGCCGAAAAGGACGCCACGGATACGGTTAAAATGTGCCTTAGCGCACACTGCACGGTGATCGCGTGCCGTGATGCGGGGTCCAAGATTGCGGCCCCATTCTCCTGGAGAAGGGGAGAGGTGTCCTGCGAGAACTTGCCCCGAATCCTAATGACTTGCTTCTACACCTAGGCAAGAGGAGACTCCTATTAAGTAAACACTTATGCCAACCAGGAAGAGCGGCGGGCGTGCTTCAAAATATACCGGAACCTAACTCTAGCTTGACAAAATTCAAAGACGGGGAAATTAATTGGGGGTCACTTATAACCATGAAGTGATGTCGCTTGTCTGAGGGCCGTCTCACAATCGGCCGACCACCACGGAAGTAGAGGGCGAGCAAAACGAACAAGACGTTGATGCCACGGATGGGAGACGGAGGGAGAAGAACTCAACGGCCCCATCTACTGACCTAAACTCGATTAGAACAGATGAATCACTCATTTCCTGAAACCGCGCCGGTTACAAACACCACTGAGTTGGTTTCTCAAGTGGCCGCAGCCCAGCGTTTTTTTAGGAGCCCATCTGGCGACTAACTACTAGAGCAAAAGTCGCCGTAAGCACGATACAGTCTAATAATAGGCTAGATGAAAAAACAAAACGTGCAAAAACCAATTAATAAAGGCAAAGAAACAAGCAAAAATACACAAAGAAGGAAGTACGCTTCGACGTCGGGGAAAAGCCCACCTCCCTCCAGCACAGGAACATGCGACCTATAACAGTCAAATAAATTGGAGGAGGAAAACTTCCTTCTAAAAGTCATATAGTCCACAAGCCTGCCTATACGAACCTGTCTCAATACGGGAGCAGGTAACGGGTGCGAAGATCACCCCAAGTGGGACATTAAACAAGAATGTGCCGAACAGTCTGGGTACAAGGTACAAGGATCGTTCCATCAAATAGCGGTGCATCCCGCGAGTGTGCCCAATTCGAAAGAAAGCGACCCGAACCCGTCGCAGCATTGGGGTTCTGTCCAAGGGAACAGTCGCGGCGCAACGTCACGCAAATTTAAGTTTCCCACGACCGTCTCGCATCTTCTTTGCCGGAGAGCTGTCCGTATTCCTGCCATGTAGTCAGTGTGAGGAAGAGTCAAATGCTGGTCTGTCCCCCAGTCTTCGTGGACTCTTTGGCGCCTTCATTCCCATGTCCAGGAACCCACAAGATAATCTCTACATCCGCAGGGGTCTCAGCAACCGTGGACCAGGGTGTGTGGCGATTCTAATGCGCCGAGAGCACTTAAAAAGCTTTAGAAAGCTTGAAAAAACACGCTAATTTCTGACACTTGTGACCACTAACGAATAACGAAATGGGTTGGTGGACTATATCGGCGTCCAATTGCTCACGCCTATCCTCTCTCAGGTTTTAGGATTATTTAGGGTCCGCCCTTGGCACGTTATAGAATGGTGTTCGCAACCTGGACAGTGACCTTACTTACTAAGTGGCCGGTCCTTCACAAGGGTTGCTACTCCCAACTATGCAACATGAGAGGCAGCATGGCGACAGGGATGTACTAATCCTCGACAGGCTGAAGATGTGTGGTGGCAGACTCAGAGACTAGACCAGACTTTTAGTTAGCCTGACAGCAAACGAGGCAGTGGCACAAGCAGTATAGCCTCATCACCCGAGAACGGCCACAGGCAAGTGGTTATTGGGGCAAAACTGATACTCCAATTATTCACACGCCAAAGCCCAGGTTCCTTCAAGGTCTGGTCTCTTGCAACAGGCAGGCAGGCGTTAAAGGGCGCTGTTTATAGAGGTTCCACAACCTCTCTTCTGACCTGGCGTGAGGTAGCTAGTCAGGTTTATAAGTCTAGTCAGAAGTTGAGGGTATAGTTATAGAGAAAAAGAAATGCTGTTAGGTCGCAAGGAGGAAGCGCACCAACAACTTTCCCAGACCTCATCAGAGTTCATGCCAACCCAGTTACAGGGCTTGCCTAATTTGCATTCAAGCTGGGAGGGTGTCAGCACTTTTATGTACCAAGTGTAAAAGGCTAGACGAGGTACCCAGCTGCAGTGAAGAAGAGGATAGTTGTCACAAAATGACAAAGTATTTTGTTTTTAATTTTAGGAGCCCATCTGGCGATTGCCTACTTGGGCATAAGTCGCCGAAATCACGACAGCCTAGAACTAGGCTACATTAAAATAAGAATATGAAAACATAACAATGATAAAAATAGGAAAAACTTAACAATTAGGAAGCAATCTCCGACGTCGGGGGGAGGTCCCCCTCACCCCGGCGCAGGAGCGTGCAACCTACAAAGAAAACAATAACGAAAAATAAAATAAAAACTACTTAAATATATTTTTTTTTAAGGGGCTATCTGGCGACTGCCGACTTAGGCATAAGTCGCCGTAAACAAACAGCCTAGTTCTAGGCTACTCTAAAAAATTTGAAAAGAAAACAACAATAAGAAAGCAATAACAATAACAAAAAAATAAGAAAAACAACAACTAAACCTAGTTAAATACAAGGGAGAAGGCCGGCCTCTCCCCAAAAGTCAACAAGTCCACCAGTCAATGTGCACGCAGTCGTCCCGAGTACAAATGACAAACGGTAGCGACCCCGCCCATCCCGGTACCGGGACAGGTAACGCGCGCGAAAATCACCCAGACTGGGACATTCGACAAGAATGTGCCGAACAGTCTGGGGGACGACGCAGTCGTCGCAATAGGGCGCAGGCGAGCGCTCCATCAAATAGCAATGCGTCACACGAGTGTGTCCGCTTCGGAGACGACAGAAAGCGACCTGAAGCCGTCGCGGCATTGGGGGATAAGTCCATGGGAACAGTCGCGGCGCAATGGCACGCAACTTTAAGTTCCCTTCGACCGTCTCCCATCTTCTTTGCCAAGCGGTCCGAAGAGCTGCCCGTATTCCTGCTATGTAGTCGGTGTGAGGAAGAGCGAAACGCTAGTCGGGTCGCAGAGTCCTCGCGGACTCTTGGGCGCCCTCATAGGAGCGCTCATTCCCCGCAAGTCCTACATGTCCATGAACTCAGCAGAAGATAATCTCGACATCTGCCCGGCTCGCAAAAACCGTGGCGTCACGGATATCGCGAACCAGGGGATGCAGAGATTCCAATGCCCCGAGAGCCCCCGTCGCGTAATCTCCCGTACCGAGTGGTGTATTGCCACCAGCTCGGCCGTGAAGACAGACGCAGCGCCTGGTAGAGCCCCGCTGACTTCAAACAGAGGGGATACGGCGTGGAAGCCGACCCCCTCTTGGAACTTAGGGCCATCCGTATACACTGGCACGGTTCCAGCGTGACACGAGGTGTGTTCCAAAATGGTCGAACGCAATACTCCTGGCGCCGTACAAGCTTTGGGAGCAGAGGCGTGGCGACAAATAGCCAAATGTGGTACCCTCCAGGGTGGCGTCCTGGGCAGAACCAGGGGCGCCACCGGCCCGAGAGCAATATCTACCTCTCGAAGGAGTTTCCTGGCCCTAAACCCAAAGGCGTCTCTCGGCGGCATAGGCACCATCGAGATCACCTGCGGATGCAGTCAAAGCTGTTGGCGACTGAGGGACACGCCGGGCTCGCGCGTACAGGCGAGTGATGCACTGCACGAGGCGCAGAGCGAGTGGCATCTCCCCAGCATCGCCCAACAGGCTCTCAATGGGGTAAGTGCGAAAGGCACCGGTCGCAAGGCGGAGGCCGGTGTGGTGGATCGAATCCACCTTCCGCAATAAACGCTCGGCTGCGGATGCATAAAACTCGTATCCGTAGTCGAGCTTCGAACGAACAAAGGATCGATAAAAAAGTAGGGCAGTAGCCCTATCAGCGCCCCAAGCGCTGAACATCACGGAACGGAGAATATCCATGGCGCGGGTACAACGGACCCTAAGGCTGCGAATATGAGCCTCCCAGGTGAGGCGTCGGTCGAATACAAGACCAAGGAAACGGTGCGAATCAACCACATCCAGGCGCACCCAATCAAGAAACAAAACTGGGTCGGGGTGGAGCCGTAGATGGCGGCAGAAGTGCACCACCTTAGTCTTGGCCAAAGAAAACCGAAACCTGTGCGCTTCGGCATAGCGAGAGACGCGGTTCAATGCCTGTTGGAGTCGACGCTCCAGAGTTGGCATCTGGGCCGCTCCAAAAGAGATCGAAAGGTCGTCCACGTAGAGCGTAGCGAGAACATCTCCCGGCAGCACGGAGCTGATGCCGTTGATGCTCAGGGCAAAGAGTGTGACACTGAGGACACTTTCCTGCGGGACACCCTTTTCCTGCTCCTTTGGGCCGGAGAGAGCTCCCCCCCACCCGTACGCGGAATCGACGATCTCGCAAAAATTCAGATATAAACAGTGGAAGGCGTCCCCTCGCCCCCATCTTGTGGAGAGTCTCCATGATACCGTATCGCCATGCGGTATCATAGGCATTCTCCAGATCGAAAAACACCGTGGCGTAGTGATGTCTACGAAGGAAAGCCTCGCAGACGGCATTTTCGAGTCGGAGCAGAGCATCCGA
Organism: Ceratothoa steindachneri; assembly: GCA_963969495.1. Taxonomy (NCBI): domain Eukaryota; kingdom Metazoa; phylum Arthropoda; class Malacostraca; order Isopoda; family Cymothoidae; genus Ceratothoa; species Ceratothoa steindachneri. Next base: position 26,283,711 of record OZ018323.1, read on the forward strand.
CGTGGAGTGGAACTTGCGGAAGACGCACTGTGCAGAAGACAGATGGCCTCCGCTGTCCAGGAAAAAGGCTAGCCTAACAATTACCAATTTCTCCATCAACTTGCACACGCAAGAGGTTAGAGAGAGTGGGCGGAAACAGGTCGGAGTAGAGTGATCTCTCCCCGGCTTGCGAAAGGCGAGCACAGTAGCGATTCGCCAGGAATCTGGGAGAAGACCCTCCACCCAGATCCTGTTGAACAAATCTAACAAAGGCCATGCCTCGCTCACACAGGTGTCGAAGCATGGCGTACGGGACATCGTGCGGACCATGGGCGGTGTCCGCGCACGAAGCAAGAGCGGAGCGCAACTCACTCACAATAAACCTGTCGAGGAAGGGTTCTCCGCCTATGGAGGTAAAGTCCAGCCGGCGGCCTTCCGCGACATGACGACGTGCATTGAATGCTGGCGGAGCAGCATCCCGGCTAGAGAATTGCGGTACCTTCTCCTGGAGAACGGGACGGGGGTCCTGCGAGAACTTGCCCAGAATCCTTTTGACTAGCTTCCAAACTTCTGCTAAAGGGGTCTTTCCGTTAAGTGAAGACACGTATGCCCGCCAAGAAGAGCGGCGGGCGTGCTTCGAAATATACCGGAACCTAGCCCTAGCCCGACGAAATTCACCCTCAGTGAAATCGTTCGGGCGGCGCTTATAGCGCATGTAGGCATAACGCTTCTGTTTGAGGGCCGTCTCACACTCGGCCGACTACCATGGGTGTAGTCAGCGTGCAAAACGACCAGACGTTCTAGGAATAGTAGTCAGGCCCGCGGCGATGAGGTTGCCGGAGAAGAACTCAACGGCCTCATCTACCGACCTAAACTCCTTGACTGAAATAGAAAATTCAGTCATTTCCTGAAATGCAGGCCACCGCGCCCGCGCCAAGCACCACCGAGGTGGGCTCTCAGGCGCCAATTGCCCTGAAAATGATAATTGAATGGGAAAGTGATCACTACCATGGCGGTCATCGACCACCCCCCAATCAAAATCAGGCTGTGCATCCGAAGAGCATAAAGATAGGTCAAGGCAAGAAAATGAAGCGGTTCTCGGACAGTGATGCGTAAACTCATCCACGTTTAGGACACCCATCTCAAGCTCTTCGATTAGATCGGCAAGGACTTGTCCCCTAGGATTTATGAAGTAATCTCCCCAGAGAGGATGCCTGCCGTTCAGATCTCCAAGCAAGAGATAGGGCCTCGGCAACCGTGCCACGACACGGGGGAAGTACCCCGCGTTGAAGTCAGCTGACGGTGGAATGTACGCAAAAATCAGAGTATACCTCCTATCCAGGTGCAGCTGCACAGACACTGTCTGAAAGGAGGTATTTAAAGTGAAAGGAAGAACGGAGACATCATGCCGGGTGTAAACCGCGCATCCGCCAGCCCGGCCATCTCGTGGTGGTGGGGTCGCAAGACCCTTATACCCCGGAAGGGCGGACAGGGAGCACGCGCCTAGCATGGTCCCTTGCAGAAAGATAGCTAACGGGGAACGGGACGAGACGAGCCTCCACAGCTCCTCCCAATTGGCCAGGAGTCCACGGCAATTCCATTGAAGGAATATGCCATCCAGGCCTAGCTCGGAGATGCGGGGGCCCTACTCGTATAGAAGACCCTCACGGGAATGGCCGTACTCTTCCCGGAGGCAGAACCCCGGGCGCTGTTGGCCGGACAAAGCGCTGAAGGCGTTGTCGCCTTCGAGGACTTATTGGGGGAGGTTGGGATCGCCATGCGAGTCTTTTCCTCCCCCCGCCTCGAAACCTTAGGCGGGCGTTGCGGCTTGGGAGGCGGGGGGCCCTCTTTTCGAGGAACCACCGTCTCCTAGCCACTCGCTCCACCACTAGGCGTGGGCGAAGGAGCCGAAGCTCCTTTCTTGCTGTCCTCCTTGCGGGGGGCAGCTTTAGGAACCCCGGAAGATGGCCTAGCGACCAACTTAAGGGGTGTTGCCTACTGTGAGTCTAACGACTCGGTGGAGGCGCGTGGTCGTTTCGCATTAAGGGAAACGGTCACGCTGGGGGAAGAGGGAGGAGCCCTGGTTTTAGCCGGGGCTGGGGATGAACCCTTTTTGCCACCAGCTTTACCAGGGGAGCGCCCGGGTTGAGTAGAGCCCGCAGAAGGGCTCCGAATGGGCGCGGAAACAACCGTGCTCGTTGACCTGGATGGGCCAGGAGCAGAGGGTGTCTTTCTAACTATTGAGGCATATGACGTCCCAGGCAGAGCCGGGTGCGCCAGGACGAAGTCCTTAGCCTCGCGGAATGAGAGTCGATCCTGGGCCTGAACGGCCAGGATTCCTTTCTCAAGGAGATATGCACCACATTGCTTCGAAGAAGCGGGGTGCGGCTCTTCGCAATTGACACACTTGGCCAAACACGATTTAGACTTATCGTGTGCAGCCTTGGAGCAATTTACACACACTTCGGGTGACCCCGACTTTGCACGTCTACAAGAACAATTCGTATGGCCGAAGCGGTGACAGTAATAGCACCGCCGCAGCAGTAGCACGAATGCCTTCACAAGGTAGCGGTACCAACCGGCACGCACCGACTCAGGAAGCTTGTCTCAGTCGAACGTGACGAAGAGTGTAGGGGTGGGTCTCGAGGCCCCTTCCTGTTTTCTCATCACACGTTCGACCTTGACCGCCCCATGGTCGGCCAGCTCTAAGGTGATGTCCTCAATGGAGTAGTCAACGAGTTCATCGCAACTACTCCTTTCACAAAGTTCATGGAAGAGTGCGGCGTCACACTCACCGGGGTGCCATGAAGTGTCCGAAGAGCACTTATCTTGGCCGCCTCGGCGGGATTCGCCAGAAGGCTCCCATCCGAGAAACGGTCACCTTCGGCTCTCTACCAATTGCACTAGCTAATCCTCTCCCCTGATGGATCATGTTGCCCTTGGACAACATGGTGCCATCAGTGGAGCGAATAACGAGGAAGAGTTTGAAGCCAGCGGGCTCGAAAACGCCAGGTAACCTCTGAATCAGCGGCCCCGGTTGGAGGAGATCCCTCCCCTCCTTGTACTGCCTCGGAGCCCTCAGCCGTTTGAGGAGGACCTTGCATAGGTGCGGATTCGGTTTTGGTGCTGGGCGCAGAGCCCGGATTCCCCCCCATGCTGAGGATGGGTTTCCTTAAGGACCATGTCTATCACAGGAGGAGCCTCCCGTTGGCCATCCCCTCCCAGGACATCGCAGGTCACCTTGGCAGCGTCACCAGTCTTGTGTGGGGAGGCACAGGCCTTGACCCCGGCAAGGTTTAAAATTCTTGCCAGCAGGTCTTTTGAGGGAAGCGACCGAAGGGGCCTGGCTACCCTCTCCCCCCCTAAGGGGGTTTGCCCTACCGAGCCGCTTTGATGGGTTGCGGTTCGCTATGGGCTGCCTGCTGGCTTTCTTGGCAGACCCCTTGGAAAGAAAAGGAGGGACTGCCACTGGAAGCAGGGAGGTGCCCGAAAGCACTTCCAGAGAAGGGGGGGAGGGGGAGTCCCCTACACCCGTAGGCGTTTGAGAGGAGTAAGCCTCCTCTCCGGTTAAAGAAATATGGAGGGTCCCCTGTGCAAGCACTGGGGGGGGGGGGGGGGCGACCTCCTTTTTTTCGTGGAGCTGCCCGAGGGCGGCTCCGTTGATGAGCAAGGGGTATTGGGGAGAGATGTTTTTTTTTTTTAATTTTGTCATTCATGGGCATGGTGACCCTCTTTTTTACACGGGATGCAATCCCGTATCACCTCTCGCAGTAGCCCGCACTGCAAGAGGTGCTTACAGGCCCGGCAGATCCAGGCGACGCCATTTGGGACCACCCCTCCCACCTGGTGGCCTGGCAGTCCATCGGCATTGCGGCTCCTCCTTGAACACGGCTTAAAATTGATAGAATGTGAAGAGGAGAGGAAAAGGGATGTGAGGAAGGTATGGGTGGGGATGAAGCAGGTTGTTAAAAACCAACCCCCCCCCAGACCAGAGCTCAGGGGTTAGGAAACATTGACCCCTCCCCCCTCAGACCCGATCCGGGACGGTTGGCTGAATAGGTCAGCATCAACCCTGTGAAATTAGATGCTGACCAGAGAAAGTTGTGGGAGAGGTGGTATGAAAAGCGAGGAAATACATGTGTTTTGAAGGAAGAAGAGGCTAAGCTGGGGTTGGACGGGGTGCTGAGTCCCGTCAGCACGGCGGCCAGGATGGCAAATCGCCGTGCCCCTTACGGGGTACTTAAATAAAGGGAAGAAGCCCGGCCTCCCCCCAAAAGTCAACAAGTTAATGTGCACGAACTCGCCCCGAGTACAAGGGACAAGCGGTAGCGACCCCGCCCATCCCGGTACCAGGACAAGTAACGTGCGCGAAGATCACCCAGACTGGGACATTCGACAAGAATGTGACGGAACAGTCTGGAGGACGACGCAATCGTCGCAAATAGTGCGCAGGTGAGCGCTCCATCAAATAGCGATGCGTCACACGAGTGTGTCCGATTCGGAGACGACAAAGTGACCTGAAGCCGTCGCTGAATTGGGGGATAGGTCCATGGGAACAGTCGCGGCGCAATGGCACGCAACTTTAAGTTGCCCGTATTCCTGCCATGTAGTCGGTGTGAGGAAGAGCGAAACGCTGGTCCGGTCGCAGAGTCCTCGCGGACTCTTTGGCGCCCTCATTCCCCGCAATTCCTACATGTCCAGGAACCCAGCAGAAGATAATCTCGACATCTGCCCGGCTCGCCAAAACCGTGGCGTCACGGATATCGCGAACCAGGGGATGCGGAGATTCCAATGCCCCGAGAGCACTCAGGGCGCTTTGTGAGTCGCTATAGATCACAATCCGGAAAAGACAAAGTAGATGTTCACGGAAGAGGGAGAAGCTATGCTATGGCCGGACGGAGCGCTGAGTCCCATCTGCATTGCGACCTGGAAAGCGCATCACCATGCTTCTTACAGGCCAGGAAAGAAGCAAAATGCTGAAATGTTAAGTGTGTAATGGAAATCAAAATTGAGGTATACATGCAAATGCTTAATAGTGCAGATGAAAGAACAAAGAAAGTGAAACAAGTAAATAGAGTAGGAAAGCAGAAAATGAGGCGTTTGGAGAAAAGATAAATGATGATCACGATGGGAACAAAAAAATATCCTGGAAGTGAAAATGGTGAGAAACCAGGAAAAGAATCTGTGTGAACATCATGGAGAAGAATGGCAGGGTAAGTGCGAGAGAAGAGGTGAAAAGTAGATGTCGAGAATACTTTGATGCATTAAATAATGTAGGCAAAGAAGATTGGCTTCGTGGGCGTAAATCGAGGTATGAAAGAGATAAGCATGCAAGAGGTTGTTAGTAAATTGGAAGGTCTTAAAAATGAGAAGGCGAGCATTTACATGCAAGTACGTCGTGCGTTAGGGTGAAAGATTGCCGGTGTTAGTGGTATGACATAAGTGAATGCAGAAGAGTATGGCTGAGAATTGCGAGGGAGTTGGGAATTGATATCCGATTGCACAAATTTAAGTATTTTGGCTGCATTGTAAATGATACTGGTACAGATTAAGCCGATTGCGACCACAAGGTTTGGAATGGTAGGAAGGTCTTAGGTGATTACAGCGTTAGATAAGGAAATGAGTGTGAAATGTGCTAGGAAGCTGCACGAGACATATACTGGTGCAGACGTGAGTGCATGTGATGAAATTATGGTATGGAATGATAAAGATGTCGAGTGAGAGCAGTGCAAGTGGACAACTTAAGAAGGATGATTGGGATGCGAATAGTGGATAGAGTGAGGAGCGACTTGGCATGAAGTATGTATGGTGTGAATGAAGTTGGAAATAAAAAATTATATGAGTGAGTGACAGGGTGTAACAACGGTTGGAAGAGCTCGTAAAAAATGGTTTGATGCGAATAAGTGTGAGAGAGGCAGGGTTAACTGACTGAGGAAGTTAAGATTGTGTATGACAGGTGTGGATCAACCTTGACAGGACAAGATGCTACAGCACATGCAGCCCATCACTATGAATGTCGAATTTGATGAGAAATAAAATGATGGGGGTAGTTTTAGTGCTATGGCAATGCGCCCTTTGTGGGAAAGCGGTAGAATTCAATTCTTGAGATACCAAAGAACGGCGAGAGGTATCTACTAGTCAGTTCTTTAATACTAGATAGGAGAAGAATGAAGATATAACTAGTTGGATATGTTAAGGAGGTTCAAATGAGGAGCCACCAGTTTCTCTCGGCAGTGGCTGTAGTGGTGACAGTTCCTATCATCGCTTATACTTCCCTTGCGGGCGTCGAGGCACAGATGGCACGTAATCCTACCTCTGTTGGCTTCAGTATGCATGCCCATGCTAAATCTGTCATCCTCTTATAAAGGAACTCGCACAACTCTCCTGTATCCTCTGCTAAAGGCAAATGACCCTTGCGGGAGGTGGGGGCAACATAATATAAAAAAACAATTGAAGACTCTCGCTCGGTCGTGCACAAGTGTTCAATGCTCCGGGCGGGGCGATGAGAATCCCCACACCGTCTCGTAAAAGGCAACAAGGCCCGGATACGAACGGCTGGTCTAGGAAGCCGCGAATCCAAAAGTTTGTTCCTGTGAGCACAATACGCTAATGCAGTAATGGGTGGGGGTGTCGCGGATGCACACCAATCCCACACTGTGGGAAAGCAGATGCTGTAGATCACCAAAGAAAATATATGAAGATTTTAAGACCCAAGCGCTCTACTTCACTCTCAACATTAACGTAAATTTAGAAACATTCAGTATGGACCGTAAGACCTTCGGGAACAAGCATAAGATTACTCCTATTGAATCGGTTTTTTCTAGGGCGGTCGATACACATGTTAGCTGTGTATTTGCTTAGTCTGAAAAAAAATATATATCACACTGTTTCCTTGAGAGATTCCCAAGTTAGTCGATGTGCCAACAAAGGCAGAACAGAGGTCCTTGGTTCTCAAAGACCTGAAAAAATATCGGCGAAGGAATAAGAAAACTAACCGCCAGGCGATAGTCATCCATGAGCGTGTTATAATCTGTAAACTTGCACTGCAGAGAGTCATTGGCCGCCTCCGCTTTCAGAAGCAGTGCTTCGTAGTTCTTTACTTTCTTCATCGCATCTTCATACACGGTTCGAAGGCTGTCTCTTTCCTGACGAAGCAGGAGGTTCTCCTTCTCGCACTCTGACAATCTCTCTCGAACTCGAAGCTCTGAAGGAGAAAGAAGATATACTACCCAAAGCTGCATTTCTCACGACGCCAACATTTAAAACGCGAATAGGGAAGCCACCGTTCCCAGGGGGTCGATTTGGGTCCTCGGCGCGAAGAGTTTGGTTTCGAATGCGGTCGGTAGCAGACACTAACAAAGTGAGATGCTGATAGAGGAAGGGACAGCATGTGCACCACTCAGTCTCCACCCTTTCTGTGGACACAAACATACACATTCGTCTATAAATGAACCTAATCTTTCTACAAACACACGGAATTTTCGCTAGACAAGTGGACATGAGGATGGTCTACGTTGAGGCACGCGCTCGCGCCCAGTGAGCACGGAACAAATCTCAGAGGCGTCACAGGCGGGCCAGCCATTGGCGTAGGCGCTGAAAGCTACCCCCGTTGGAGTTTCACACGCACCATTACGTACAGCCAATCCCACAACTGCTATCATTTCAATTCTTTCATTCACAGAACCCTCCCACATACCTACAACATGGAGTACTAGTGTCTCTTATGTGAGTATTCTAATCCACAAAGCCCTGATGAGAAACCCCTAAGGGTTCTATGATCAATGGTTAGTGTAAAAAAACAATAGTACCCGACCCCCACCCAGTGCCTTGTCACTGGGTGGGGGTCGGGTACTATTGTTTTTTTACTTGGTCAGAGGGGCTTGTCCATAATGAGAGGGAAGGATGATGCAACTTACACGAGCATTCCCATTTCAGGTGTGCGTCAACCATGTGCACCCCGAAGTAAGGACCCACTTCCCTCTGGTGGGCAGTTGAACAAGTTTTAATCCAGCTGGTGGTTGAATAGTAGAGAACCCACTTCAATATTAAAATTTGATAAGGCTTTTACTTGTTAGTGGGGGCCTCCAGTTTAACATGGACTACATATAAACCATGTGTATCAACAGGTTATACCAGCCATCGAGAAATAGACCCGTATCGGGACTCTACCCAACAACTTACCACAACTTTTTGCTGTAATCCGAAGCAGAATTTTCACTCGGTTAAGCGTAGCTCATCCCACTTTTAGATAATCAATCTGATAGCATAAGAATGAAAAGAAGCCCTTTCAGATTATCAAACCAAAAGGAACGCAAGTTAGAGGAACCTGATGAGTTCATAAGAGAGCCACGAGGAACGCTGCAGAGAACTTTGTCTCCGCACTCACTGGGATCGAACGTGTGGCTCAATGTAGAAGACGATCATGGTGTCAACTTGGCTAGCGAGAACTCCATGCGCTCATGGAATGAACTTAGATAAATGATCAGGGTATGTTAGAGACGACTGTGTATTTTAATGTTCGTGTACAGAGAGGGTAGTGACTGGGTGCACATGCCTTCCCTTCCTCTCTCTCAGCATCTTGCTGGTGGCTGCCAACAAGGGCACAGCTGAAGAAATTGCAAAATAAGACTATCTTTAGGCCATGTATTTTTTACTTTGGAGCCAATCTGACAACTGCCTACTAGGGCAAAAGTTGCCGTACTCACACCACAGCCTACTACTAGGCTAGATTAAAAAACGAATATGGAAATAAGAAATAAAGATAAAAAAGGAGATAAGGCAAAGAGAAGGAAGTGCGCTCCAGTGCCGGAGGTAGGCACACCTCCCCCTGGCACAGGAACATGTGACCTACAAGAGTCAAATAAAGTGGGGGTCAGCCTCCTCCCAAGTCGTATATTCCGCACGTCTGTGTGCACGAACCCGTCCCGAGTACAAGGGACAAGCGGTAGCGACCATGCTTGTCCCGGTACCGGGCGCTTAGATCACTCACACTGGGACATTCAACAAGAATGTGGCCAACAGTCTGGGGTCAACGCAGTGGTCACAATAAGGCGCAGGCGAGCGTTCCATCAAATGGCGGTGCGTCCCGCAAGTGTTCAATTCGGAGACGACAGAAAACAACCTGAAGCCGTCGCGGCATTTGGAGGTAGATCCATGGGAACAGTAGCGGCGCAATGGCATGCAACTTTAAGTTCCCTCAACCGTCTCCCATCTTCTTTGCAAAGCCGCCGGGAGGGCAGCCCGTATTCCTACCATGTAATCGGTGTGAGGAAGAGCGAAATGCTTGCCTGGTCGCTCAGTCCTCGTGGACTCGTTGGCGCTCCCATTCTTATATGTCCAGAAACCCAGCAGAAAATAATGTCGAGACCCGCCCGTCTCGCCAAAACTTTGGCATAAAGAATATCGCAAACCAGGGAATGCAGAGATATTAATGGCCGAGAGCACTCAGGGCGCTTTGAGTCGGTATTAATCACAATCCACGACTTGTTATCTCCTGTACCGAGCAGTGTATTGCAACCAGCTCGGGCGTGAAGATATCCGCAGGGCATGGCCAGAGTCACGCTGATTACAAACAGAGGGAATAAATACGGCGTGGAAACTGACCCCATTTTTTAGGCCATGTAAAAAACTAAACTAACGGCAAAATAATCAATAACAGAAAGCATTAAATAAGCTAGAAAAAACAACAGATAAACACCATGCACAGGTGCTCCTGCATCTTTCAGGGGCCAACCAAAAATGTAAACAGAGATCTGTAAAAAAGTAAAAATGTGTGGTAGATCCTCCAGGCATTGAGGCCAGGTGGGCACACAGCCTCCAGATGACAGGTGAAATCCCATTTCGGGTGTATAAAAAGATAGAAAAGAAAAGATGGCGGACATGATAAAACCCACCACCCCGAAGGAATAAATACCAGGTAATCAATCTAGTTCCAGACTCCTGGGGGCACTGGGGCCGGGAGAGTGTGCGGCTCGTCCAGGTACCAGGTTTAGCAGTCAACACAGGGAACCATTCTCTGAGACAGCAGAGGGACGGGTACCACGCACGAAGTTCACCCATTCTAGGACATTCAATCAAAATGTAAAGAAGGGTCCAGGGAGGGGGGGGAGGGCTCCATCCTATGAGTGAGTCTGATTTGGATGCAACAGATAGAGAACTAGAGACCATTGAGGGATCGGGGTATAGGCCCAAGGGAAGGCTGAGGGTGCAATGGCATGCATCTTGAAATTCCCAAGTGCCATTTACTCGCCGTCCCTGTCATACAGGCCCAAGGGCTGACATGATACTTGTCATGTAGGCAACCCAGGGAAGAGCAAAACGCCATCCAGTTGATAAGACTATGCGGGCCCCTTTTTCTAAAGGGGTTCTATACTGGCGACTGCCAACAAGGGCATAGCTATAATCAAACTGCCCCACCAACCCTCATTTTTTTTAAGCTTACAAATAGGCTAAGTATTTAAAAGCAAACATAAAACAAAGCAACCAGACAAATAAAAGAAAACTAGGATAAACAAAAAAAGGAAAAGAGTAATGATCATGACTAGGTGTTGGAAAGAGGGACACACTAAGGAGCCAGGCCCTCTCATTTCCATCAACTCTTACATGTGAGGGGAACCAGCACCCAGGCAACAAGGAAAACCATGGAGTCACTTATAAGACTTCTGAAGACTCAAGGTCATTCAGCGTCCTGGGTAGCTATTGATCAGAAAACTCAGATTCGTGCATGGCGTGTAATCTCCCGCACCGAGCAGTATATTACAACCAGCACACCTGTGAAGACAGACCAGATGGAGAGAAGGAAGCTGGGAGAGGAGTGTAGGGGACTCCTTATTTGAGGTGGAGATACCGGAGGGCAGCTCAGTTTGTAAAGGTGAAACCTCCTACACTAGTTTTGGAAAATGTGAGGGGAGCCCTGAACCAGTTGAAGAAGTATCTCAGGTCTCCTCTAGGTGAAGGGGCCACTCTTGGATGCGACACTCCTTTTTCTTCTGAGACTTTATTCCAGCTCCCGCCATTATGGCAGTAGTGAACGTTTTATTAAAAAAAAACAACAACAAAGAAAAATGCATGGCAAAGGATACCATATCCTAGCAATGCCTTGGGAGGTATAGGGAAAATCCTCCATAAGATCAGAAACATCCAGAATTTGGTCATTTGCACAGAGAAGATCGAAAATACTGGAAGATATAAAGCATTGGGGCTGAGAGGCTGTGTCAGGGGGGCTGCTCTTCCAGGTAACAGGTGTAGCAGTCAACACAGGATACCCCACTGCAAGCCCAGCTTACACACACGCAGCTTCCTCACACATTCAACACTCAAACCCTAAGTATACAATAATGCCCTAATCTCCCAAGATACCTTCCTAACATTTAAAACCTTGTGGTTACCCGTTAGCTTACAAATAAGCTAAACTAAAACCATAACAAACTTAAAACCACCACCAACAAAAAGGTGCTGGAGTGGGGCCTGATTCCTCAAAGGACCAAGCATGCACCCCCACCCCAAACCCAATAGGAGGTCAGCCTCCTCCAAGAACTCAAAAAGGCCACAATGAGGTGAGCGAGGGACATACAGTAGTGACGCAGCTCGTATAACTCACCAACACCATATTATGAGCATGTAGCAAAGAACCCACCTATCATCAATCTCACACCTCTTTCCCTCATTTCCATGCGCTTCTCTAATTAATCGATCCTTAAAGATATTTAAACACCCATGGTGACCACCCAACCTTGTCTTACACTATGTATGCATGCATTACTTCTAACAAAAATACTCTAGTCACCATCCAATAGTATACTACTCCATACATTCTGAGCATCTGCCATAATGGTTCTCTCTAAACAATCATGAGCTATTTCCAGAATCATGAACCAACCCAACATACACTAAACATCTCTTATCTAATGGGGTTTTTTTTATCAGTGCAAATTACCCGACCCAAATAAACCTCCCCCTAACTGCTCCAAACCTTTCTTATCAATCCCTCGGTTCTACTTCCTCTACACACAATCAGAAGTTTTCCATACACTTTATGTGTAACACTCAGATTTATCCCCTGTACTCCTTGAATACACCTCACTCTCCATTACCCTTATACAATGGCACTACTGCATTCTTCCAGTCCAGAGGAACTCTTCCACTTTCAAATAGACCCTTTCCATAACAATTACCACCAGGTTTCATCATCTCAGCACTATGGTCTACTTCAGCTGCCTTAAATTTTTTCAGACTTCTTAGAGCACTAACATCATCTCACACATTTCCTTCACTAATACAGCATCCGATTTAAGCCCACAAAGACAATCATATTGACAATGCATCATCTTCTATACACACATCCAACCCAAATTATTCTGACATCCAGTTTGGATTTTCCCATTGCTCATAAGTACCCTGTGATTTTGTATGTTCACACAGCAATTTTTCTCTTGGTTCCAAACCTTTTTCACTTCCAGAATACCTTCTTGTTCTTATCGTGAAATCATCATTTATCTTTTGTCCAAACACTTCATATGCTGAATTAGTACTTTGTTTACTTAACCGTTTCACTTTTTCCTCACCTTGTTTGCATTCAACCCCATCACCCTATCATTCTTATCACCATAATTAAGCATTTGCTTTCCATCACATGTTTCAATTCAACATTTTGTTTCCATTTTCCACTTTTGAGACAGCCCTTGCACTACCTAATACTAGTTCCTTAAATTTGCTCCACATTTGCACTATCTCCATGCTTGCAATTATTCCCTCTCATCTACTTAAGCTTTCTCAAAAACTCCTTCCTTTCTTTATTTTCCTTCCTTTTAACCTACCTTATGTTTTAACTTCCATGCACCAACCAGTTTAACCTTACACAGCACAATCATGTATCTCCTACAATTTTCACATCAAATACATCCTGCAGCATATTCTTTCTTACTAGACACAGATCATTGTGGGATCAATCATGCTCTTAAGTTCACCTCTACTATGCTCATCCTTGTACTGAATGATTATTTGCTACAGAAGTTTTTATCAGCACAAAACCTTAATATTCTCAATTTTTCATTGTCTACAGTTATACCAAAAGCTCGTTATCCCCTCTAGCAGTGTCACCTATTTGTCTATTCCTATCTCCTACAACCATCAACCGATATCCATAACTCATCCCCAAATCTTTTTCTTATCTTAACTTCTATCATTACAGAGTATATACTAGAGCTAAACAGTTTCAGTTTGACAAATCTCAATTTCACCCACATAATTCTAGAGCTTCCCCATACATGTCACATCAATCAAAACCATGGCAACAACCTCTATATTCTTACCATACTGATCTACACCTAATCACATTCTCACAAAATCTCCATTCCTTTTCATGTTTGCTTCATGGAGAGCAAGTATTTGCAATCCCTGTTTTAAAGATATTGACAACCATTCCCATCTTTCCTACACTATAAATGCCTACATTTCCAATAGCACTCAATTTACACATTGATGTGGATTAGCTGTGCTGAATGAAACTGGTCCACTACAGCTCCACTCATTACAATCATTGTGTATTGTGTTCATTGGATAAAACTTTGGGTGGTGCAGCTTACCATGTCACCAATACCTTATCTGGGTTTAGTTGCCCTTAATAACACAATAGAGCTCAGTATTGGTATTCTTCCTGCCCCACATATACAATATTCTAGGTTAGTCACCTTCCTGCACCAAATGGCAATGAAAGATTATAAAATAATCCCCAGAGCCACTTAAATAGAAAACTCAGCCATCAAACTTGTGCTTTGAAACAAGTACAACCAGACAGCATTGATCATCCATGAACCATGGGCCTTAAGAGAGCTTAATGGGCAAAAATATCCAAATACCACCATGAAGAGGAATTGGAAAGATGCATCCATTATACCCATCATCATAAATGGAGACAACAAGAGTACTAAAAGCCAACCTCACTAACTACTTATTAATAATCTATTCCTTGGAACCTCAAGGCCTTAGAAATCCAACTCCAAGCGATGTTGTGAAAAGGACAGTCAGTCAAACCAATCACTGAGGAGGGTTTGACTATATAAAGAGTTTCACTCTTATGCAGAGATACAAAAAGTATGAACAAAAAATTATGACATCTTAAGGAAGGTTGAGGCCAGTAAGTCATCCAATTCAGTCTTGTGTCATTCAATATATTCAAGTACAATATTACTAAGACAAGGTAACTTCACCATTCAAAGAATTGCTGGGTTTGACTGAAGAGAACTTAGATAGCCACAAAATTGATTTTTGCTTCTTTTTTAAATGTATAATTGGATTATATAGAAGTACATCTTATGAAACTAACATTTTGACCATTTCCTGGATGGGCAGAGTCAGATTTAGTTCCCCTCAATACAAATGCTATTCTTAATTCAGCTACACATTGAAAACGAAAGAGGTAGGTTTCCTCTCCAGTAAATATGGGTGGCTTTAAATGGGCTCTTGTTATATCTGACATTTTATAGTTATACAACCATAAGGGAAGCCTACTTGGGTCAGTGGACCAAGACAAGGTCATTCACAATCCATTTGATATATTGGAAAGAGCTGCTCAATGAGTGACGACTGATTGGTGCTTCTGGGAGCCTACCTTAAGTCTCAAAATACAGGGTTTAATTAACAGATGAACATGGTTGGAGAAGTGAAATTAATTGAATAATCAAGGAACTACAAGGAAAATAAGTACCCTAGAAGACCTTACGGTCCATACAAGGAGGGTACTTTTGGAGCAATCCTCGAAGGTGTTCGATGGCAACCTCGAAGATCACTCGCGAGGATCTTAACGGTGATTTCGCAAGACTTTATCTAGTCTTGACTTGAACTGGTCAACAGATTCACTGTTGACAACTTCGGTCAGAAGTGCATTCCAACTACCACAGATACTGTATGTGAAGAATTTCCCACACAGATCACGGTGGTATCGCTTCAGTTCAAGTTTGTAGCCGTGATTTCTTGTTCTCCCCTCGCTGAGCTGGAAAATATCCCCGTAGTCCAGTCTGTCTAAGCCTCGAAGCATTTTAAACACTTCGATAAGCTGACCACGTAGTCTGCAGGTCTCCAGCGCGAACATATCTAATTCCCTTAATCTATCTTCATAACTTTTATGTCTGATAGAGGGAATCAGTTTGGTCACCCTGGCTTGCACGCATTCCATTCTCGCGATGTCCTTTCTAAATGAAGGACTCCAAAATTGTACGGCATACTCCAGGTGCGGTCGGACGAGGGAATTGTACAGACAAAGTACTATCTCCTTGTTCCGATATCCAAACTGGCGCTTTATATACCCTAACATCCTTTGGGCTTTCTTCTCCACCTCAATACACTCTTTCGAGAACTTGAGGTCACTCGTGAGTTACACCCAAGTCCTTCTCAGTGTCGGTGGATTCAAGAGCAGTGCCCTTAAGGATATAGGGTGATTGGGGATTTCGGTGGCCAATATGCATCACTTTGCATTTGTTTACGTTGAAAGGCATTTGCCACGTGTCCGACCACTCCCCAATCTTCCCAAGATCTTCCTGCAGGCGGGCAGTATTTCCATCCTTTGCAACGTTCATACCAAGCTTGGTATCGTCGGCAAATTTAGAAATCTTGGCAACCATGTCGTTGACGTAGATGATGAATAGTAGTGGTCCCAGGACAAAACCTTGAGGCACTCCGCTAGTAACGGGCACCCACTCAGAAGCCTGTCCATTCACCACCACTCGTTGCCGTCTGCCATTTGGCCAGTTCTCTATCTAGCCTGCTACTTTTCCGTCTATGCCCAGCACTCGCACTTTCCGGAGAAGGCGGCGGTGTGGTACCTTATCAAAGGCTTTCTGAAAGTCTTAAGTAGACCACATCCACCGCCTTGTCCCGATCGTGCTTACTGAAGACGAAGTGGAAGAATTCCACAAGGTTCGTCAGGCATGACCGTTGCCTTCGGAAGCCATGTTGGGAACTCCTCAGTAGCAGCTTTGACTCTAAATGCGACGTCATTTTGTCCACCATGATGCTTTCTATGAGTTTACCGACTATCGAAGTCAGACTGATAGGTCGGTAGTTCGACGGTTGGCTACGGTCTCCTTTCTTGAAGATAGGAGTCACCTCCTCTTTACGCCAGTCTCTAGGAATGCATTTGGTCCGGATTGACATGTTGAAGATTGTGCTCAGCTGTTGTGACACTTGATCGCGCACTTCTTTCAACACTTTGGGCAGAAACCCATCCGGGCCAGGTGACTTATTCGTCATTAGGTCAGTGATCTTCATTTTTATTTCTCCTTCGGTGAAGACCATATCCTCCAGCTTTTCCACAGAGTAGGAATCTGCTGGCTGGGGGATGGGACCACACTCTTCAGTAAACACTGAAGAGAAGTAGTCATTGAGGAGGTTAGCATTTTCTGCATCCGAGTACTTTAATGTCCCCTCCTCATTCATCAAAGGGCCAACCGTTCGACGGATTGGTTTACGGCTGTTTACATATCCAAAAAACTCCTTGGGATTCTCTTTTAAGAGTCTCGCCACTCGGAGTTTCTCAGACCGCTTAGCCACCCTTATGCTGGACTTCACTCTCCTGGCTAGCCTCCGGTATTCATCAAAGTCACCCAAGATCTTCGATTGCCGGTGCACAGTTCTCTTCTTCCTAAGCAGTTGGCCGATTTCTCGATTAAACCACTTTGGTTGAACAGAAGACCGACGGGAGCATTTCAGAGGTATGAAACGCGATTGAAGACTCCTGAATGTGGTTTTGAAACTGTTCCACGAGTCTTCAACAGCCTCGCATCAGTCAGTCCAGGACTTAGACCTGCAAAGTCTGCTCTTCTCAAATCAAGTTTCCTCGATTTACTAGTTGCAGGCTCTGCCTTGGGGACTTTGACTACAAATCTAATTAGTCGGTGGTCACTGCCACCGAACTCTTCGCTAACAGAAAGGTCTTCAACGATGTCATCCTGAGAGGTGAAAACCAAGTGGAGGATATTGTCTCCTCTCGTTGGCTCTCTCACCCATTGAGTCAGGAACTCGTTGTTTGCGAACTCAAGGAGTAGTGCGTTCAAGCCACAGGGTTCTCTGGTTTCCCAGTCAACTTGTGTGTTGAAATCCCCCATGACGATACACAATCTGTCTTCGACAAGTTCTCCTAGTAGCTGGTACAAATCTCTGTCCTTTTCAACGAGTTGGGCAGAAGGTCTATAAAGCACCAGGGTCCTTTATTTGGCAGGACCTATCTCTAGGTCAACACCTAGTAGTTCATGGTCGGATACGATGTTGCAATCCGTCGAGTTGAGTATCCTTGACATACAACATCACACCGCCACCCTTTCTGTCTGGCCTATATTTCAGGAAGAGCTAGTAACCGGGGATCGTGAATTCACCTTCAAAATCTCTGCTTGAGGTTTTTATCCACGACTACGTTATGGCCACTATCTCAGGTTCTTCTGTTGCCACGAGGCCACGAAGTTCAAGAAACTTGTTCCTGATTGACCTCGCATTGAACAAAAGAACTTTGAGGGAGTCCCCGAATGTAGGACTCCCTACTCTCTTCCGTTTCCTGGCTTGCTTGCTGGAGCGGTGCCATTCCTCTTTGCGACCTCCGAGAAGGTCGTTCCAGGAGTGACACGGGCGTACTGGCGTACGTCCCCCTTCACTCTAGGCCTGACACTACTTAGGGTGTGTTCCACGACATTGTATCATGTTGCAGAATACGGCCTTTCCTTTAAAGGAAAGATGTACTCCATCCTTTTGGTAGAGATCATTTCTACCATAGAAGGTGCGGTAAGGGTCCACAAAAAAGACCCCCTCCACTGTACACAAATCTCTGAGGCGTCGATTAAGGGAGACATTCCTCAAGTGAGTGGTCCGGGTTGGACCTCTTGCCACGTCTGCGTGTTTTTAGCCCACAGTCGTCCACAGCACCCATGACTGTGTTGAGAATACTTTCTGAGGAGCCTATCCTTCCTCCTCTGAGGTAGAGGTCGTTGACACTTATCATTAGGGCCACGACTGAGTTCTCAGAAATCTGAGATTTCTCCGCCTCTATGCTGATCTGCTGGTTTCCCCTTCCTGGTAGGCAACTTACCTTCACACTCGTGCGAAGGCATGTTGCTAGCAGGGGTTACAAGGCTCGTGCTTGAATCCCCAATAAGGTTGACCCTCACACATTTGACTGCACTCTTTTCTTTCGCCATACTTCTTTTTTTCTTTCATCTCCATATTTCTTCCCTTTTTTCCGATCTTCATTTGACTTTTCTTCTGTTTCTCTTTCCGCTTTCCCTTGCGCACCAGTAACGCTCGAATCCTCTACACTGGGGTGAGCTGCATTGTATTAAGGTAATTTTTCTTCTTTTTTTGCCTTTTTCTTATTAGTTTCTATGCATGGCTCAAGTGGAACTACCAATGCAGTTTCAGCTCCTTGAGTTGGAGTCTCATTGGCGGAACCACCCAAGTCAGTGGAAGTTTCGTCTCGAGTTTGAGCTGACTGGGACTCTAGTTTAGAGGCTAGCTCTAGAATTCTCTCCTCGAGACGCCGAATCTGAAGCGCATGCTGCGTTTCTATCGTCTGTAGTTTACTTTCCAGTGCCCTAGATTTTTCTTCAGAGGTTGTGAAGAGATCTTTGAGTTCATGGCAGTATGCCACTGTCTCTCGGACCTCTCCTTTAAGGATGTAGTCGGTGCATATACTTCCCGGGTGGCATTTCGAAAAACATCCCTCCAGGAAGTCCACACACCACTTATCCTTCTGGCATATCACACATGTATATTTGAGTGCAGCTGAACCTTTTTCCCCTGTCATTTTGAACACTTTCTCTCTCTCAAAACTTTGCGACCAATCAATAGTAAAAAAGGGGGTTGGTGAGTTCTCCCTGCGTGAGTCGCTCTCGCCTATCCATCGGAGACGTTTCGGATCTTTCAGAAGGCACGCTCCCTGTGCTGCTGTTCGCCCAACCGAGTCGTCAAACCTCGGCGTGTCGTGGCTCCCAACCAAGCAGCACTGACGGTCCCCGAAGGGGCCATCGATTTCTCACCAGGTGAACAACGAAGCACGCCCCGTACTAAACTCCTACCAGTTCCCTTCACGACGGCCAGGATATCGGAGTAGCGTTCAATGGATATCCCGCCATACCAAGAGACTCGACCCAAGGCTTTTAATTGCCCTGGCAACCAACCTGGGAACAAAGGGCCGTCACCTAGGACTGATGCTACCAGAGGCACCCATCAACGGTCACTGGGAATGGTCAATAATTACGCACCAGGGAAAGGGTTAATGAGACACTACCCTCATCTCGTTCATCGTGCCCCAATGCCTAGGACCTCTAGTCCTAGTCTCTCGCAACCAGTGAGCGTCGATTGGCGTTGCTTATAGAGGTTCCAAAGCCTCTCTTCTGATGCATGAGGTAGCTGTCAGGTCCTTATATGTAGATAGAGGGAAAAAAGCGTAAGAGTGACATGATAGGACTAGTTTTTTTTTTTTCTTTTTGTACAATAAGTGGAAGAGATAGGATAAAAGTGAAAAAGGAGGATAGAATAGAAAAAAAGGAATGACGCACTTAGTCTGGAACCTCATTTCTGACCAAATCGACAAGGGAAGCCCTACCAGGGGTACCCAAAAGAGAGGTACCCACACTGGCATAGCCTGAAAAGTCAAAGGTACACGCAAGCTCTCTGCCCGCGACAAGGGGCATCACCTCTCCCTCTAGCCCCCCCCGCCTCTGAGAGAGAGAGGGAGACTACTTGGTGTGTTAGGCAGAAAAGAAAGAAGCCACCATTTTTAAACAACTTTACCACCTTCCACAATTAGGGTAGATCCCTGTTCAAGTGCACACAACCCTTTAATAGCCGTGACATAATTGGCCACATTACACTTGACATTTCCCTGTAGTATGATGTAATTTTCAACATTTTCTGATCCAAAATCTTAAGGAAACTTCCCTAATCATGAGAAATACCTTCATTTCTAAGATCGCTAATGAATTTTTCTTTGGTGGAGATCCTTTTTTGCAGGAAATTCTTCACTTTAGACACCATATCCTCAAATTCCTCCTCATTGGAGAAGGGCACATAAGGCCACCCGGGACCAAGTGAATACACAGGAGTAATGTCAACTGTGTCCAATTCCTAAAAAAGAAAATATCTTTGAATCATTACCAGGATGAATACACAGAAAAAAGTAGTATGAACAAACAATAGCATGGATTGAGAAACTTTATATTATAACAAAAAAAAATCTAATAAATAAAGAGGTACAAGTATCAAACTACGACAATATGACTGTTGTGCAGGGTTAAATTGGTTAATGTGTGGATGAGAAGAATTGAGGAAGGTGGAAAAGAAAGGAGAATCAATGAAAAAGGGAAAAGAATGTGAAAATGCTTAACAGCAGGAAGGAGTAAGTACAAACCGGAAGCAAATGTAGACAAAGTATAAGGAAAGTGGCATAATGGATGGTAGAAAGTGTAAAGGAAAGGAAACGAAAGGCAGAGGTGCAGGCAAGTGTGCAAATGAGCATGTTGGAAATACCAATGAATGTAAATGATGCAAAAAGAGCAGTGAAACCAGGGATTAAGAATATAAAAAAGCATTTAGAAGGAAGATTAGAGAAAGGGTAAACAAAAAAACATAATAGATCCAATGAAAAGGGTAACTGCTGATTGAAACAAAAGGGTTCCCCTAATCAAAGCTGATTAATCATCAAAAGGTAGGAAACAAAAAATGGGGATGCCAGACTGGATGGGAACAAAGTGCCTCTAGATAAGGTGAAGAGTGGCTGAGGAAGGAGAAAAGACCATTTATCGAAGAGGGATGATGGGGAGACTTTCATCCGGAATTAGCCTGAAGTGCTCTGAGTCAAGGTTAGGAAGAAGGAAAAGGAAAGAAGCAGCGATGCTGGGATGAAATAGTGATGGCATTCAATGAGCACATGGGACACATTGATATATATCAAAGGTCTTCACATGTAAAAGGAGATTAGTAATTTTATTTTTATACTTGCCCATTTGGCAAGGGTACAGAGCACCACACTCACTTTGCAGCTTAATGGGATATTAGTAAATGGAAGGGGAACTGGGCGTGCTAGAGCAGAGGCAGACTGAGCAGCTCGAATCCCAAGCACCCAGCAGATGGTGACAAGCTTATGGATGAGACCGAAAGCCCATACAAGAGCAATCAGATCTCTGGGATCAAATGATAAAGTTGTATGTAATGGGATTGTGCAGAAAGCACTTCTAAAATTTGCGGAAGGGTGTGCAGGACATAGGGGCAAAATATGCAGTGGTCCTTTTAACATTTTGTATATAAATATTAAAGACCCAATCTCCCTACTTACACAATTTAGAGAATTTATTTAAGGCTTGGGTAGAACTGTGTGTTACTAAGTTAAAAACTCAGAAAATTTATATTTATCCTATTATTTTGGCACTCTAAAAGAAAAAAAAATACATCAATATACAAATTTAGTATAGGAAATTTTAGAGGCAAAATATTATATTGGTAGGTAAAAAGGAAAATTTAAATTAGGACTAATTATAATCAACAAAATAGTTATTTTAGACTATTTATAGCTTCTATAAATAGTAAAGTACATGAAAAGTAATACTAAAATGGCAAAAAGCAGAAAAATTCTAAATTGGAAAAACCTACAAAATTTGAACTATATGTATGACTCCCTCAAAGGCTGATTGATGTAGTTAGATATTATTATATAGAAGAAAATGTGAAAAATAACTTGATAAAGCTTCAAGAACAGTATATAATTGTTGGTATGATGTGCAAAATATTTGAAAACAATTTTCTTTTCCATAGATTGCATTTCAAGGAATTGCGATTGAAATAAATGTGTCATAGAAGATAGCAGCAAATTAAACAAAGTTCCACTTAAACAAATGAGTTTTAACAGAAGTTAGAAGCATCAACGATTTATTTTTATGCCTGCACTTGTTCATATTATGGTAAACAAATAAAAAGAACAGATTGTAGCAGAAAAATATATTAGAATTCTAGTGAGAATGTGAGAAAAAAGAGCAAACCAGTTAGGACCCAGTGACAGAAAAATGGGTCCAAAAAGAACTGCAGAAAGACAAACATTAAAGAAAAGGGAAACAATTAATGCAACTAAATATGAACAGTCCAAGTTAAAAAGACCTATATGAATATACTGAAGACAGTGCTGAAACTAAGTTGAGGGGAGAATCACAAGAAGAGATTTAGTTATAGAAATTAAGCTACTACAGCAGATAGATTCTAGATAAGCTGTAGTGCTGCTGCAGCTATACTAAGTTCAGCTTTATAAAACATTGGAGATTTTAGAACAATCTAATATGGTCACTAAGAGAAATTAGCAAAAAGAATACAGAACAATAGCAGACCTCCCCAGTATTATAACATTCCAACCTGCCCATCCCCCCCACATTCATCAACCTTCAAAATAACAAGAAAGCAAATTCACAAAACTACACCACATACATACAAAATAAACTACATGAATAATCCACAAACAACTATCAAACATTGAGAAAGCAGTACACCACATCAACACAATCACCAAATCAAGCAAAAAATATTATTTCCCCCAAGGCCACATATCTTAAAACCCAACTTGATACAAGAATACTAGAAACATACTACATGAAACAAAGAAAAACTTTAAAACAAAATAGGGCTTCTACATAAGTTATAAGCCATCATATCCCTCACAAACTCCAAAGCCACTGGCCTGGACATTTCCAACATTGAACATACAACTCGGCAACTCTGCAATCTCCAGCATCACACAAATATTCAACCACTCATGGCTAAACTCAAGCCCCCTCAATCTGTATAAAACAAAACCCACATCATCATTGTACCAAAACACACTCGCACAAAAAATCCAGAACACCACACTAACCATAAGAAAAATGACTAACAAACTTTATCTTTGGCAGACATGGCTAGGTGACAGACACAAAACACACCTGGCTGCTTCATCCCTACTTTAACTTATTCACATATGACATACCACAACCACAATCAACAAAACCAACATGGATGAAATCTCGATCACTGCACAACATCCATAAATCCATACAGCAAGCAGAGCACTCCAACAATACATAAACACACTGGCTCACACAAAACTGCTTAACAGCGCATCAGGCCAAAAATTAACCATCAAACGCTTCATATCAGACTACCATGAATCAAACAAACTACCAAATCAGACTAAATGGACAACACCTTCCACTAAATAATACCTCCACTTTACTGAGAATCACATAAGGAAGCAATATGATACTTAAAACATCACAAACAAGGTAACAAAGAAAACCAACATCTCAAATCACTAATGATGATTCCTATTTAGAAAACACTATACAAGCAATTCACCATGCCACCTTTACCTATGCACTACCAGTATAGCACGTAACCCCCAATAAATCCCATACAAACAAGCTCCAAGCCACTCAGAATAATGTACTCCATCATCACAGGAAGCACTCTAATTATATAAATCCCAAATTACAGTGACAAAACAATTTTTTTTTTTATATTTTACGAGCCAATCTGGCAAATGCATACTTGGGCATAAGTCGGCGTACTCGACCAAGCCTATTACTAGGCTATATTAAAACAAATAATTTTTAAATACAGCTAAAAATTACAAAGGCTAAAAAAATAAATAAAAAACAAAGGAAAAAAAGCAAGGAAGCGCGCTCCAGTGTTGGGGTAGGACTCCCCCCCCCCCAGTGCAAGAACATGTGACTCACAACAAACAGTCAAATAAAGTGGAGGTGCCAGCCTCCTCTAAAAAGTTGTAAAGTCCATAAGTCAGTGTGCACGAATCCATCCTGAGTACAAGGGACAAGCGGTAGTGCCCCCACTCCTCCTAGTACCAGGACAGGTAACTTGCACGAAGATCACCCAGACTGGGACATTCAACAAGAATTTCTGGTGGACAAAACCATATTCACAAAAAGGCACAAGTGAGAGCTCCATCAAATGCCGGTGCATCTGGCAAGTGTGTCCAATTCGGAGATAACAAAAAGCAACCTCAAGCCACCGGAACAGTGGAACAGTCGCAGTGAAACTTTAAGTTCCCCTCAGCCCTCTTCTTTGCCAGGCAGCCTGTATTCCTGCCATGTAATCAGTGTGAGGAAGAGCGAAATGCTGGTCTGGTTACCTAGTCCTTGCACTCTTTAGCACCCTCATTCCCTGCAATTATTCCTACATGTCCAGGAACCCAGCACAAGATAATCTCAACATCCACCTGGCTCGCCAAAACTGTGGCATCAAGGATATCGCGAACCAGGGGATGCAGAGATTCCAATGCCCCAAGAGCACTTTGGGCGCTTTGTGAGTCGCTATAAATCACAATCCAGTCTCCGAACCGGACACGTCACATAATCTCCCGTACCGAGTGGTGTATTGCCACCAGCTCACCTGTCAAAACAGACGCAGTGCCTGGCAGAACTGCTGGACTTCCGACAGAGGGGATTCGGCGTGGAAACCGATCCCCTCTTGGAACTTGGAGCCATCCGTATACACTGGCACGGTACAGCGTGACCCCAAAAGGCCGAACGCAATACTCCAGGCGCTGTAGAAGCTTTGGGGACAGAGGCGTGGTGACAAATAGTCAAAGATGGTACCCTCCAGGGTGGTGTCCTGGGCAGAACAATGGGCTACCGACCTGAGAGCTATAACGAGCTCTAGGAGTTTCCTAGCCATAAAACCAAAGGACTTAGGGTATGACTATCGTCTCTCGGAGGCATAGGCACAGTCGAGATCAGCTACGGATGAAGAGAACAGTTGTCGAATGACGGAGACGCCGTCTCGCGTGTAGAGGCGAATAAAGCACTGTGCACGGCGCAGAGCGAGTGACATCTCCCCAGCATAGAGAAGTAGGCTCTCAATGAGGTGCGGAAGGCACTGATCGCCAGGGGAAGGCCGTGTGGTGGATCGAGTCCACCTTCTGCAATATACGCTCGGCTGTGGATGCATAAAACTCGCATCCGTGGTCGAGCTTTGAACGAACAAAGGATTGATAAAAAGTAAGGCAGTAGCCCTATCAGCTGAACGTCAATAAGAATATCCATGGCGCAAGTACAAAAGACCCTAAGGCTGCGAATATGAGCCTCCCAGGTCAGGCATCAGTCAAATACTAGATCAAGGAAACGGTGCGAGTCCACCAGTTCCAGGTGAACCCCATTTAAAAACAAGTCTGGGTCAGGGTGGAGCCGTGGATAGTGGCAGAAGTGCACCACCTTAGTCTTCTCCAAAGAAAATCAAGGGTGTGCGGGTTGGCATAGCGAGAGACGCAGTCAATGCCTATTGGAGTCAAAGCTGCAGAGTTAGCATCTGGGCCGAACCAAAAGAGATCGAAAGGTGGTCGGCGTAGAGCAGGGGGTCTCCAAACTACGGCCCACGAGGTCAGTTCATCCAGCCCGCCGCTGCACTGTGCCACAAATGAACATTTGAAAGCAATTCTCTTGATTGGATGCAGCAACTACAAAGCAAATATTGATGATCCCTTAAAAGCTAAATGCCAGTTTGAAAAATCTCACAAACCTCTTTTTGCAGTTAGTCTGTGAGACTCAGATATGAGAGTACTGGGTGTGATAATACTATCTCATTGCTAATGACGCCTTCTTTGATAACCTTTTGGTAAATAAATGTTTGTCGTCTTTATTTTTTGTGTATTCCCTATATTGTATTGAACAAAATGGTTATGCAGCCCGCGCTCATCATTCTCTGTTATCTGGCTCACTGCGAAAAAAGTTTGGCAACCCCTGACGTAGAGCATAACGAGAACATCTTCCAAGGTGATGCCATTGATGCTCAGGGCAAAGAGTGTGACATCCCTGCAGGACCCCCTCATAATGCTTAATTGGGGCAGGGAGGGCTCTCTCTACATGTACGCAGAATCAACGACCTCGCAAAAATTCAGATATAAAGATTGGGAGGCATCTCCTCATGTGGAATCTCCATGCGGTATCATAGATAGGCCTTCTCCAGATCGAAAAACACCATAGCGTAGTGCTTTCTACGAAGGAGGCTTCGCAGAGGGATTTTCTAGTCAGAGCAGAGCATCCAATGTGGAGTTGAACTTGAGGAAGCCACACTGTGCAGAAGACAGATGGCCTCTGCTGTCTAGAGATAAAAGGCTAATCTAACATTTACCAATTTCTCCAACTTGCACATGCATGAGGTTAGGGATTGGGTGGAAACCGGCCAGGGTAGTCATCTCTCTCCGGTTTGCAAAAAGCGAGCACAGTAGTGATTCGCCAGGAGTCTAGGAGGATGCCCTCTACCCAGGTGTCGAAGCATGTGTACGGACATCGGCTGGACCAGGGGCGGTGTCCGTGCACGACGGGAGGGCGGAACGCAACTCACTCAATGTAAACCTATCGTTGAAGGGTTCTACGCCTCTGGAAGTAAAGTCCAGTTGGTGGCCTTCCGCGACATCACGACACGAGTGGAGAATGTGGAGAAAGCAGTCGCGAAGGACTCCGCCACAGAGATTGCGGTCCCATTCTCCTGAAGAACGGAAGTGGGGGTAAAGCGAGAACTTGCCCTGAATCCTTTTGACTGCTTACACACCTCTGCTTCGAAACATACCGGAACCTAGCCCAAGCTCGACAAAATTCACCGACAGTGAAGTCATTCGGGCAGCATTTATAGCTCATGTAGGCATAAGGCTTCTGTTTGGGGGCCGCCTCACACTCTGTGTGCAAAACGGCTAGACTTTCTAAGAATCAGTCATTCCGCATGAAATCAGGCAATGCTAAACCGGTGACCATCTTGGATTTTCTTTATTTTGAGGTATGTTGATACATGTCAAAAGAACTTCACATGCAAAATTATAGTTCTGTACCTCAAACGGTTCCATAGATATAGCCCACATAATTTTGGAGGCTTTTAAAAGCCTAAGTTGATTTTTCAAAATGGCCAAATTTGAGGCCTCATAAAACATGAAGTTTGAAAGGTATGGGTCTGAAAAGTTAAGGTCCTACAGAATCAGGACCATAGATTCTCAAAAAAGCAATCAAAACCAGTCTATCTCTAACCATCAAAGAGTTATAAGCTAGCAAAAACTGAAATATTGAACAAATCCGTCACATCTGAACCAACTTCCGATTCAAAATATTCATACTTAGAATCAATACTAAAAGTTATAACTCATAGGATATGATGATATATGTCTTTCATTGTATTTTAAACCTTTTCTTGCAGTTGAATATACATAGCAGCTGAGAAAAGTCTCTAAAAAGCCAAAAAAATTACATGGGCCATATCTCCGGAACTGTTTGAGGTACAGAGCTATAATTTTGCATGTGGAGTTCTTTTATGACATGTATCAACATATCCAAAAATGAAGAAAATCTAAGATGGTCACCTGGTAAGTGTTTTTAAATTTGCCTGATTTCGTGCCGAATGACCAGAATAGTAGTTAGGCCCAAGGCAATAGTTTATCGGAGGACCACCGCGCCCACACCAAACACCACCAGGGCGGGCGCTCAGGAGACAGCGACCCAAAAAATATTTGAATGGGAAAGTGATCACTACCATGGAGTTCAGCAATTACTCCTCACCCCAAATCAGGCTGTGCATCCGGAGAGCACAAAGATAGATCGAGACAGGAAAATGAAGCAGTTCTCGGGCAGTAATGTGTAAACTCATCCCCATTTAGAACACCCATATCCAGCTCGTTGATCATGTCGGCAAGGACCTGATCCCTGGGATTGATCAAGTAGTCGCCCCAGAGGGGATGTCTACCATTCAGATCCCCGAGAAAGGACCTTGGCAAACGTTCCACGATGCGGTGGAAGTCCCCAGCGTCAAAGTCAGTTGATGGTGGGATGTACACAGAAATAACAGTATACCTCTAATTACAGGTGCAGCTCGACAGCTACTGCTGGAAAGGAGGTATTCAAAGCAAAGAGAAGGATGGAAACATTATGGTGGGGTCGCAAAACCCCTATACTCTGGGAGGGTGGGCAGAGGGCACACGCTCAGCATGGTCTCTTGCAAAAAGATAGCTAACGGGGAACGGAAGGACACGAGCCTCCAGAGTCCGCTTCAATTACATTGAATGAATATGCCCTCCAGGCCTAGCTCGGAGATGCGGGGGCCCTCTTTGAAGAGAAGACCCTCACGGGAATGGCCATACGCTTCCCGGGGGCAGAACTGCAGGTGCTGTCGCCTTTGAGTAGTTATCGGGGAAGGTTGGGTTCGGTATGCGAGTCTTTTCCTCCCTCCCCGCCTCAAAACCTTAGGCAGGCGGGGGTCCCTCCTTTGGATGATCCACCGCCTTTGAGTCACGCAGTGTAGGAGCCGAAGCTCCTTTAGTGCTGTCCTCCTTTCGGAGGGTAGCTTTATGAATCTTGGAAGATGGCCCCACGACCAACTTCATGGGTGTTGCCTCTGGTGAGTCTAATGACTCGGTGGAGGCGCAGGGCCGTTTCGCCTTACGGGTAACAGTCACGCTAGGCCAAGATGGGAGGGGGGGGGAGGCTGGTTTTAGCCCGGGCTGGGTGTGAACCCTTTGTGTCACTAGCTTTACCAGGGGAGCACCCAGGGTGTTTAACTTGGTTGGTCATTTCTTTTCCTTGCAATTCCGAAGAATAAAGAGTTAACATTCAATACCTCAAATTCACTGAGCAGTCAATACCAACATTGGTCGAGGTGAATCAAAGCAAATTCGTCCTACTGGCATAGTTTACTGCTAGCCGTGGCCACAACAAGCTTAATAAAATATCCACTACCCTTGCTCACAAATATCTTTAGCCAAACAGCATCCTAAAGGAACTACCTCCTCCAAATAGGAAAATCATTGCACAGTGGACAGTAATTTTAGTACACTTAAGATTTGGCCACTTCATTTTCCACAATACAAACAAGATCAACCATGACCCAAACATGTATCAGGGGTAACTGAGACCAAGGACACTAAACACCTCGACTGCCCTAACCCTAGGCATACCATCACATTACTGAAAGATGGATGGCACTATTCTCCTTGCGCACACTAATTAGTAATTATGCTGCCCTTACCAAAAGACCTGAGGACCCAGCTGAGGAATGTGGTGACATTCCTGGGAACCACCATCCTCATTGATTAGTGGTAGGGAAGCAAAGAAGTCATCCACTTGCTACTCAGTCAGCCCTTTCTATCTCAAACTCATTCACATAATCAACCCACCTTTTATATAAGAACATAAGAAAAGAAGGAGACTGCAAAAGACCATTCATGGCCTACACTTGGCAGCTCCAACTCTGCACACACCGACACATACTTTTATATTCTCTTCACAAGTCTTTTTTCCGCCCACTCCTTATATGTTCTTATCAGCTCAGAACACACAACCTTGTTCAAACCCATTCTCACACCATAAATGGTAATTGTTAAGATTAGTGGCCCAAAATTGTGCATTTTTTGGGCTACTTCATTGTTTTGAGTCATTATTTTAAGATGAGAATAAAAACTTATTTTTTTTAGAGGTATGGGGAGCTTCACCCCCATACCCCCCACAACTTAAAAAAATAACCCTCTTAATATTCCCAATTTGAAAGATAAACATGAGATTTGAATGCAAAAGTTGAGTGGACATTTTGAATTTGCACCATTCACGCTTGCACCCAGCGGCAACAAAATATTTATGGCAAGGGGAAAAACATCTTTGTTAACTAAGTTCAGACTCAGTTAGAACCAAACCTAGATAGTGGACAGATAATGAACACCACACAGCGCACACATTTTTTCATTTTGAAACAACTGCCACAAAGCTCATGAGCACGAGTATATATAGGAGTAATGTGGCCAGAAACATAGCGTCGATTTCCTAAGTGAAAATTTGGCAGTGTGATTTTGTATGTCAAACTTTCCATAATAAACAAGCCTATACAGAATGGATTGTTTTGCAATGATATTTAGAAATTGTGGTGCAAAATAGATGGTAAAAAAGTAATGGCAAATAAACTGAGAAAAAGGCTTTATATAATTCAATTCGGCAAACACAATTACTTGGCAAGAGGAAAAGGTAATTTTATTTTGGCAGGCATATATTATTTAGGCGAGATCGATAATAAACTCACAAAAAACATGGAAAATGCACACACCCCTACTTTTTACCTGTCTTTATAAACACGAAGGAAAGCTGGGAAAAATAAACAGTTATGATTGGTCAATGACAGTGTATAATACAGATCGCTGATTGGCCATTGGGATAGCTGGAAAAAAAAAACTAAAATAGCAAAATAGCCCCAAAATCACAGGCAAAATCAGGGGCCACTAATCTTAACAATTAACCCATAAATGCCTACCTAATCTTTTCTTACTCTAATGTCCCTTTGCACTTATCTAACAAGTTTGCCTCTTTTCATACCAATCTAACTGCTAGGCACTAATGGTAACGACACCAGCAGTCTCAGACTGGTTTCTGGCACATTCTACACTCAAACCCTAGGCATTCACCAATGCTCTGATCACCCTTAAAACTTTCTTACCATTCAAAACCTTATGCTCGCGATCTGGTTCATCTGTAGCACAATCATTCAATGACATATCCTACATACTTAAAACATAGCACCTGTTCAAGGGGCACACAATGCACTCAATAACACCTTACACCTATTAGCCATTTTTTCTCAGCTGTCTTGATGCAAATTCTTGATCCACACCACTCCCTACCACTCAAACATTGTCCCACTTCCATAAAAATCACTACCACTACTTTAGAGCAATTCAGCCACTAAATCATCATCTGCCGCATTATTTTTCTGATTTATCACAGCACTAAAAAACTCATGCTAATCGCTTCCATACACAAAATATGCCACAGCACCAATATGCATGAGATGTAACCAAGAGCAAGATGAAACTAAAAAACACCTCATCTGCCCTACTCTCGCACAAGCAGGAAACACACCATCACTTACTGAGGTCCTGACCCATCTTTAAACAATTCCTTTTCAAACTATCAAACTCTTGTGGTCTGCTTTATCATCGAATGGTATTGAAGCCTCAACTCTCCCGTAATAGTATAATGAAGTTGAAGAATGTGGCAAAACCAAGTTAGATAGAAAAAGAAGACTTCAGTATTTGAGCAAGGAATGTCTGAAAACGGCTCTCCCAGCCTTAAGAGGTAAACATGCTGCAAAGTGTAGTAGGATCCATAGATTACCTTTGGTTTAAGTCCCTCATCATGTAGGCGACGTCGAACCTCCTTGAACACCTGGTTGGCCCTCCGTCGACCAGGTGTGAGCCCCAGATCGGGACGAAAGGCAGACGCTGGTCGGTGGATCTGAACTTCAGACGCGAGCTCGGCGAACTTCATCACAGGCTGTAACCAAAACCACAAGTGGCTGCCATCAAGCAACATACCAGGGACTCTATGACCGGCGAGAAAGACGAAAGAAGCATGCAGTGGTTGGAGAACCAGACCCAGATGGACTTACCCACCAAGTAACGCCAAATACAGAGGCAGAAACGATGCATTCCCAAACTGCCAGGAATAAGTTTGTACAAAGTACAAACACTCGCTAGTACAAAATGAGCCCCATTCAGGGACAAGTAGATACAAAGAACAGACACTAGCTCAAAAAATTCTCCCTCACACAAAGTTAAAAAGAGGATGGGGGACAGACAAAACATTCAAACAAACCTATGTTAAAAAATAAAATGACAGCCACCTGCTTAATAAGCCACCCTGAAGCCCCAAACAATGGGACTTGGGATAAAGGAGATTCCCAACAAACCCCAACCTTCCCCTGGGAGAACACAGTGGCACAAGCGAGCAATGAACCCTTTTCACCCGGGTTTAGACCTGCTGGGGCCCAATGAAAGCCAGACGCTTAAAAAAAGGAGGGCTAAGGGAGTGGAAAGTAAGCAAATCCCAGCGACAAAAATCGATCGATAATAGGACCTCACAAGAAATTGCAAGATCGAGGATAACAAGGACTGCTAAGGACAAGCAAACCTCGCCAACTTTTAGCGTTCAACACTATTGTTGCCAGCTGCTGCGGACATATGTCATACATTCAGAGATGATACAAATAAATGATCAAGGGTTAAATAAAGCAACATTGAATTGACCCAAGTTAAAACACCGGCGATCAAACAGAAGACCATAGACAAAGCTTGTGCTCAATACATAAGTTGTTGAATTCCCTCAATTGACAGTTACATACAGCACACATACGCAGCAACCCTCCCAACAAAAGTACCTCATGTTTATGTTGGCATCGATGGCGCTTTCCTTGAAGTCTGATGAGGAACGTACCACTCCCACTGCATTACAGCTGAAGCGATTACATTCTAATTAAATAAACACTCCTAACTCTCACACTAGTTGCACACCCCCCAAAAAACACCGGCAGTTTGAAAGATCACCTTACTCTTTCCGGTAAACCACTCCTATTTAGAAGGATTCCCAATAGATTCTCAAGTTGCCTTTAAAAGGTGCTGTTTATCCCCTCAAAGGAATACAATCCATTTTTTGGAACCAACTGTTTGCCCCATTTGCCATTCTTTCCCCCCTGAACCATTACTTAAAATGAACTGACCCTTTAACCCCCCAAAGAAGCGACTATCATTAGAGTTAACCGAGCAAATCAGACACATACACAGGCCAAAAACTATGCAGCCAAGAATCAACCTGTTGAAAAAGGTTAGGGTAGAGAAAAACACACCAGAGTCTCATCATAGTTTTCAATCCTGGGGTTGACGCACACCACCATGTTGACTTTGCCCTCACCCTCGAAGTAATTCTTGAAAAAATGGGTAAGCTTCGAGTCCCGATATGGAACCTTCTTGCTGGTCCGGTTTATTTGGTTCTCTCGAAGTACTTCGATACACTGACGTAGCGCCATCAGGGAGTTGTTGATGTTCCCTGTCAAAGGTAGAGGTAAGGTTATAGGGCTAGTAAGGCAATAATTTTTCTTACAAAAAAAAATAAAGCTAAAACCAATAAAGGAATTTCTTTAGAAAGGTTTCAAAGAGATTGCAGATTTGCAATCACCATAATTGCTTGACAAAATTTCAATCACAGGTTCTTGATTTTATCAACGATGCCAGAATTTTAATTGAAATCCTGAAAATGCTCAAATACCCCCAACCTCTTTTGAGAGGAAAGGCCAAGAAACAGGGTGATGAAAAACTGAGGTTGCATATGGAGACACACAACTTCAAGCCAGTGCAAAAAAATACCTGCTTCTTTGATGCGATCGCCTGTGGCTTTGGTGCGATTATTTCGCTCCGACCCAGCAAGATCGACCATGGACAATTGTGACACGACAATAGAAGACTTTGATTTTAGGAGCTCTTCACCCTGGGCATCTAGAGGAGCCTGTAAAAAGAAAAGAAAAAAAAGTTAATTATAAAGGTGCCATACAAAAATCTCCTAGTGCAAAGGAATTGGGGGAGGGGGGGGGGGGGGGCATTGCTACTGCACATCTCACCCAATGCTATAAAGGTTCAATATGGCAGACAAAATGATAGGTGGCCTTGTGCTGAATAGAGCATAAGAGGGTGGTGGGTAGATTTAGTAGCATTAAGCATGCCAACCCCTGTTTTGGGGAAACTTGTCAATGTTAAATTCTTTGTCATTCAACAATGTTTTTTGGCTCAGCAGACAAATATGTTAAGGGAGCAGGGTTCTTAGACATTCCTCCCAACAAAGAATTATCAATTTTCTTCTTGTCTCTTGGGTATTTGAAATGTGCCCTTTTCCCGTTTGAAGGCAACACTTTCATCAGTATTATTATTTCTTTTTATAGTCTGGAAGCTGCCAAAAAGGATAAAGCTACCAGAAAAAAAATGACCTGAAAAATAGACCATAAACTATTTTTATAAACCAGTGGTTCCTAAACTTATGAAAAAACTCAGGCAATAATTGTAATTTTATTAATTCTACCTCATATTTTTCTTTTCTCAAATACAGAGACATGGAAACTTGCAATTTACTTTTTGCCAAATCTCAAATAAACATTAAAATGGTACTAAGGAAGTAATTTGATGCATATAAAATAGTTTGTTCATAATTTGAGAGTAGGCTTACCTATAATTAAAACTCATAATTTCCAAAAACTTTTCTCCAATATACAATAGAAAAAATAAATTTTTCATTGGACAAAATGTGTAATCAAAAGCAATCTTATCTTTTTTTACTGACAAAATTTAACAATTCCTAATGAAAACCATCATAGGAAGTCATAAATACCAAAACCAAGACCTTCAGTGGAAACATCACCTTCTCTTCTCCCCATGTGAAAGTTTGTTTCCTTCAAACCCCAATTCAACTTAATGCAAAGGGTAATGTTGAAGGTCATCAAACAGCATCTTAATTCTTGGCTTTGTTTCATTCAAAGCACATAGCCTCAGCTTATTGGCCCCAGATTGGGAACCACATTGTTATTATGAACTATTAAAAAAACACAAGAGGCATGCCAAAGCAACCTAGGTTACAGCTATCACCTCCTCCCGAGAAGGCAGCAAGTCACCAATGATTTCAAGACCAACTTCAACCAGGTTCACACAAAGCGGAGTTGGTGCACTTAAATAGCACTAAAGTTACCTGCCTCCAAACCCCTTTAAGCACAAGACAAGCCATAATTTTTTCCAAAGATGGGGAACTATAAGCTGTAGTATCTCATCCAGTCAGGTCTCATCCATGGGGAAAAATCCCCCCTGCATGGCACATGCATATTCAAAAGGTACTCCATGCACACATCATATACATTATACCTGCCTGCTCATTCAATCCTTTCTGTGTCAAACACTCATTCACATAATGAACCCACCTTCACACACTGCGCCTCAGTCTCATATATTCTCTTTACAAATTTTCTATCTATTCATCTTAAATGGCCATACGTCAAAACACTGTCACATCATCATTCACACCATAAATACATCTTACCCATTCATTCCTCACTATATACCTTTCACACATCAAGATCCCTTTAAAGTTGTTGATTTGTGAGGCTCTCACTTGAGATATTTCCTTCTTTCATACCAATCTCCCTCCTATACACTAGCATTAGCAAGCGCATACTCTTGTCCTTCCTAATGCATTCCATACTCAAGCCTTTATCATTCGCTAAAACTCATCCTACAAGACTTATTTAAAACCACATGGTCACAATCTGCTTCATCTGTGCCATTATCATTTAGGTACTTAAAAACCCACTTGTTCAAGGGTGACACCAAAGAATGCTATCACACACCAGCAGATTCTCACCCTTAAATATCATAACCATACTCTTTTCTACATTCACTTTTAGATACCACCTCTTACACACCCTGTAAAAAGCTACAATCAAGATTCACAAATCTCTCTTACTCCCACCTGCCAACAACAAGTTGTCAACAGAAATCAACATAGAACCCATCCCTAATCAATCTCACAACTTTCCCTCATTACCATACATACTTCTCTCAGTACTCAATCCTTAGTTATTAAATAGGCATGACAAACACACAACCATACAATCTGGCTACCTGCCATAATACTTCTCTACACAATCATAAGCTTTCTCCAGATCCATGAACCCCAAATACACTACATCTCTTATCCAGTCTTTTCTCTGGTCTAAACCGTATGTTATCTTTCTTATATAGCTAACAAGAGGAACGGCTTTGCCACTTGTTCTTACAGGAGGAACCTGTACTTTACAGGCAGACCTTCAACTCTAGAAAAATTTAAAAGTTTTCCAGTACATATCTCCTAATAATTTACTCTATCTATTTTTTTAGGTCCATGCTTATTTTCAAGGCCAAAGGCAAGAAAAAGCTTATCAGAATTCTTTTAGATGAATGTAGTAATAGTGTTGATGTTGTATAAAGGCAAACCTTAACACAATGGCATTGTTTTAATGCTATCTTACAGTCCTAAAATATTCTTCCACTTTCAAACGCTGCCAGATCCATTACATAATACAATTACCACCACACTTTAGCATTTATAAGATTAAACTGGGTAACACTAGTTTTGTTTCTTTAAATGTTTTTAGTGTTTCTAAGGTGGTTTTACCTCCTGATTCCAAAAATACCATTGAAAATTGCATAGCATCGATATTTTGGGATATAATTGCAATTTTGTATATAAAACTAACGATAAATAGCTGCAACAGTTCACTTTATTTAGCATATTCACATTGTCCAGGAATAATAGCTGATAATATTTTGTCCTTATATTCCTTTTTAAACTAATGAGAAAATGTGATTAGAAGAGAACCTACTAAAAGTGCACTGAAGAATGTGCTTTCTTACTGTGAGCTGCTTGATCTTTACGCCCCAGTGACCATATATAGTCCCCTATCATAGGGGTGTCCCATCTTCTTTGGTATCTTTTCTCCATTACAGCAATGTCCTGATTGGACCACTCACCATGCTACTCACTCACTTCTCCCAAATTTTCACGAAAAAACTGCAAATGTGAATGCAAAAAGTGCACCTTCAGTGACATTCTACATCCTAAATTCTTATAACTTTCTAAAAGTTTTGCTACCAGCTGCTTGTATTTTGGGTCTTTATTTTTACCAAGGAATCCATTAACTATATTTCGAAATGCACACCATGCCTCACTTTCGACATCACTCATTGCATTCTCAAGTCGTACTGACTTCAACATTTTCCTTACTTACGGTCCAGTAAATATACCACCCTTAACTTTGGCCTCTGATAGCTTTGGAAAGAGTAGACGGATGGATCTCTTGAAATGCTTCTCCACCATGATCTAATGTTTTTACAAATTGTTTGACCAAACCAAGCTTTATATGAAGTGGAGGTAGCAAAACTTTTGGCAGGCTCTACAAGAGGCTGTCTAAGAACATTTAGTTTTACTGCCTGCAAGTCATCTCAAGGGCGCCATTCAACCTTCTGGTAATGTTCATGATCAGCCCTACTGTCCCATAGGCAAAGAAAACATGAATACCTGGTGTACTCACCCTGAAATCTGAGTAAGAAGGCAAGCATTTTAATATCACCATAAACATCCCATTTAAACTTAGTATAGTTTACCTTCTTGAGAAGCTTTTTTTTTTACATTGTCATATTCTTCCTTCATCTGTACAGAGTAGGCTATAGGCAGGGATGGATACTGATTCTCATTATGTAGTAAAACAGCTTTGAGGGTTTTTGTAGAACTATATAAAAAGTCACCATTCTTCAGGGTTGTGATCAATTTCAATAGTTGTAAACAAGCCATTAATATCTTTGGAGAAGCAGAGATCCTCCCTTATATCAAAGTATACTTCGAATTCCTCATGGCGCTTCCTGTATATGGTTAATCTGCAGTCCTTCCCCAACAGACTTCATTCATTACGTCTGGATGCAAAAAGCTCAGCTCCTGACTAAATTAGACCCAAGTCCCTTATAAGATCATCCAGTTCACGATTTGGAAAGTGTGGGTGGGTACTCATTCTTGGCTCAAACGTTTCATCCATTTCTTCATTGTCACAACCTGAAAAAATATATAAAAAGAGATGCATTTAATAGCTGGAGCATAAATATGGATTGCATATATAATCACATTACAAGAAACCTTAGCTAGATGTTTTAAATATTTCGGTATTAATTCTGTAACAAAGAATATAGCATACAATTTGATAGGATTTACTTACATTTTCTGGCAGACGTGGAACTAATAAGGTATCATCATCATCATATGGCACAGAAGATACGTGACTTTAAGTACCCCTGACATCTTCCTGCCATGTAGTCAGTGTAAGGAAGAGAGAAATGTAGTCAGGTCAATCAATCCTCAAAGTCACTAACTCCTTTATTACTGGTAATCCTGAAATGTCCAGGAACCGAGCAGAAGATAATCTCTACATCTGGCCAACTTGCAGCGACTGTGGCATCATGGATACCATGAACCAGGTGGTGTTGAGATTTCAATGCCACAAAAGTACTTAGGATGATTTCTGAGTCACTAGAAATCACAATCCAACTGAGCACAATGAGTTCCCCTTACAGAGCAGTGTATTGCAAATAGCTCTGCAGTAAAGACAAACACAGCACCTGTTAGAGCCCTGCTGACTTCAAACAAAGGGGATACAGCATGGAAGCCGACCCCCTCCTAGGACTTGGAGCCATCTATATACACTGGCACAGATCCAGCGTAAGACAGAGCATTCCAAAAAGGCCAAAAGCAATACTCCCAGCACTGTGGAAGCAGAGGTTTGTCAGCAAATAGTCAAAGGTGGTAGCCTCCAGGATGGTGTGCTGGGCAGAACCAGAGATGCAATTGGCCTGAGAGCTACACCGAGCTTTCGCAGTATCTTGGCCCTAAAACCAAAGGGTTTAGGGTATGACTGGCATATCTTAACAGCATAGACACCGCTGAGATTTGATGCAGATGCAGCAAGACCATTTGGCAACTGAGAGACGCACCAGGCTCACACATAATGGCATATAAAGCACCGTGTATGGTTCAGTGAGTGGCCTTTCCTTATCACCAACAAGTAGGCTCTAATGTGGGACGTGCAGAATTTTTTTTTCTTTGCCTATCTGGCGACTGCCTTCAAGGGCATAAGTCACTGGTAACCCAGTCCTTGCAGACATTGGCGCCCTCAGTCCCTGTAATTCCCACATGTCCAGGAACCCCGCAGTAGATAATCTCAGCATCCAGCTGGCTTGTGGCAACAATGGTGGCATAAATACAGCGAACCAGCGGGTGTAGAGATTCCGATGCCAACTGAGAGACCTCAAGATTACAATCTGGTCTCCAAAGCAGTCTCTCCTGGTCTGAGTGGTGTATTGCAAACAGTTTGGCCATGGAGATGGATGAAGCACCTTATTCTCTGGTAGAAGAGCTTTGGAGGGGCCCCAGAGAAAGAACAGTGCGGGGGGCGACCTCCTTTTCAGAGGTGGAGCTGCACAAGAGCGGCTCCGAAGATGGCAAAGGGAAAGCCCCTTTATCGCATATGGCAGTGAGAGGGGAGGACCCCTCCACCAGTCGAAAGGATTCCTCAATTTTCCTCATCCTCCACAACACATAGGAAAGGTGAAGCCATGCTTGGAGGCAGATCCCTGTGCGCAGTCCCACTACTGCCTTCTGTTATCACATTAGAGAAAAAGAAAAAAGGGCTCATGGAAAGTAAATAATATGACTTTTTAAGGACTTGGGACATTGAGAGAAAAGTTGCCATAGGATCACATATTTCAGAATGATCATTTCCACATAATCAGTCCCATTCAAGCATTAATAGGCTTTGCCAACCTGGCCCGCCATTTAAGTGAAATTGCCCTGGAACTTTGACCATAAAGGAGGGTGGCAGCGTAGCCACATTGTCTGTACTGGAGGAAGGTGAGCAGAGTTGACGGCCCAACACACCTCATAATAAATACTTTACCTAGTCAACAGGCTTTTGGCCCTCACGGTACAAACTGCCACTCAACTAAGGCTCATAAGAGGATGAAAGTGCACCAGGCAACCAGAACCTCTGTGGATAGAAGAGAAAGTTTGGAAAGGAAAAGGAGGGTATGTAATAAAGAAGTAGAGATAGGCAGGTCCACTAACGAGTTGGGTGGGTCCTCACCTATTATATAATACCCTAGTGCTAGGTCATCCCCGGATGGCATGCAGTCCACCAAGGCATCATGGCTACCGGGCCAAACTCTGTACAGGTGTAAAGACTCCTCCTGGTACAATGATAAATAATATTAATAATAACACTAAATTAATACTAATCATAATTATATAATAATATATCATAATAAATACTAATAATATAAAAATCATTCTAAATAATAAGAACAATAATAATAATTTTAAGTCATTAGGCATCCCGACCAAGGTGTCATAAGGCCTATGGTCGGTCACAGACATCAGTGGGGCCGGCATGCTGAGCTCCATTGGGAAAAAGGGCAACATAGGCATTCTGACCCCCATCAATGTCACAATCCTTGGACCATTGAGGTGTCTGCGAAAAGCACAGGAGGCAACACCTTTTAGTCCTATAAGGGGGTTGTGGTGGTTCCCCTTGCTCCCGTTGAGGGCAGCGGGAACCGAAGCGGCTCCTCCTCTGCCTCATTTTGGTCTTTAGAAAACCTTGAGAAAGAGAAGGGGGGCACACCACCACGCCGACTCTCCAAAGTGGGAAGCCCCCTGATCCCTGAGGTAATGGAGAGCAAGAAATGCCCCTGGGAAAGCACAGGGGTGGAGCTTAACCCATTTGCCATAGCCAACTTTTGGAGAAGAACCCCTCCACCGGTCAGAGTTTTAGTGTCACGAAACACCTCATCCAACCCAACATCCCATCTCTGGTTTTCAGACCTCCTTCCTGGATGTGTTAAAGATTAGTGTTTGCAACTGTGCAATGCACAGTAACTAAAAGTTGGCTACCACTGCCAACTGAGCAGCCAGAGAGTGAGGGCAACAGGGTAGATATCGTAAGTTGTATTAATGATCAACAGGACAACCAATATCTCAAGATCTGTTGTAGCTGACCCAGAAACAGGACCTCCAAGACCGTTCATTGGCCTTGCAGCCAACAAGGCAGTAAATCCAACCTACATAAGCACTACACCATATGCATGCAGGTGGGGTATTGGGGCAAAACAGATCTTTCAATTAATCTTGCCCCAATGGGGAAGATCAATTGCAACCTGTGGGTGTAGTTTATACAAGTTCCAAAGCCTCTCTTCTGACAGGGCATGAGGTAGTTGGTCAGGTCTTTAAACCTAGGAAAAAGGTTGAGTGAAGTCATATAAACAAAAAAGGAATGCCGAGAGGGAGCAAGGAGTAAGCACACCAACAACCTCACCAAGCCCCATCAGAGTTCAATTCAACCCAATGATGGGGCTCCCTTATTTAGCACTTAGTCCAGAAGAGAACAGTATCTCCTGATACCAAGTGCAGTTAGGCCAAAGGTGGAAGGAATAGTCTTAGAGCAAAAATAAAAAAAGTAGTGTTGAGAGGAAGAAATGCACTAACAACTTTCCCAGGTTGAATCAGATTTCAAGTGTGACCCCCCTAATTTGCACACAGACTGGGAGGAAATGCTTCTCTAGGTACAGTGTAACTTTTGTTTCTTTACAATGCCCATCTGGCAACTAACACCAAAGGCATAAGTCACCACAAGTAAAATTCCAGCCTAGTACTAAGCTACTTTAAAATTCATAAAAATAATAAAAAATAATAATAATAATAAGAAGAAACAGAATAAAGGCAAGAAAAATTTTGGAAGCAAACTACAGCATCAGGGGAAGGCAGCCCCCCCCCCTAGATGCAGTGTAACAGGTTAAACCCGGTACCTCCCTGCAGGGTAGCATGAAATGAATAACCCATTTTCTATTTTGAACTTTACCAGAAAAATGTATTCAAAATGTATACCTCTCTCACCAAAATAATATATAAACTATTGCCAATATTTGGTGTCCCATTTTAGAATAGTAGCTAAAATTAGAATATTCTGTGACCAATTTAACTATTTAGTGTCACAAATGTAATAACATTCATAGCATGAAGACTTTGATGTCTGTAACTGACCTGCACAATGCGGATGGTGAAAACTGAATGCGAGCGAGAGGACTCGCAATTGAGCTTCGTAAGAGCCACCTTCCGTCTTTTCTGCCCTTTTCCCAAGACCTGAAAAGGATAGGCTAATTATTTCTAGCACATACTATCAGGCATTCAGACTACCTCTGATGATAACAATTAAATCACCCACATAGGGTCAGCAATGCATCATAAATGAGGACTAAAGGTGACTGCAGACTCACTAAATGGACTAGGATGCTGGATAGGTAATTCACTTGATTGTACCTAACAATGAGCATGGAACCCAGTTTATTGTACAATCCATACTGAGCATGGAACATACTCGATTGTACATCATCACATTGGGCATGGACTCCCCTTGATTGTACAACTCTATATTGGGCACCAAAAACATACTTAACATGGAACCAGGTTTATTGTATAAGCTCATGCCTAGCATGGAACATGGTTGACTGTATAACCTGTCACAACATGGAACTCACCTCCATTGATCATTGGACAATATGGAAAACGTTTGAACAAAATACAATGACTCCTTAGAACGAACATAAAAGCAATCCTACCCACAGTGGCATTGGATTAAAAAAACAACAACTATCATCACTATGTAGGTTCATTTTTGCGGTGCAAGCTAAAGAGGATATTTCCACCATCCCAAAATCCTATAAGAACTAAATATATTTATGCAAACAAGACAAAAATATTTTAACATATTCAGCAGCCTTTCACAGAAAGTGGATAAGGACATCATCTCAGATCCCCATAAAACATCTCAGTCCTTGTAGTTTCTTGCCCCTAGGGCTGGTAAGGGCAGCCTGCATCCCTCAGGAAATCCACCAGTGGACTCTCAAATGAGAATGCAGGAGCCTGATTTTATTATTCACTTGAAACTAAGAAGTCAACATAGGATTCTCCCTCAGAAATTTTAAGAGATTTAGAAAGAGTGGTTTAGTTATGCCAAGTGTAAAGGCTTGGAAGCTAGCCCAAGTAGTAGAAAGGAAACTTTGTAACAGTAAGGACAGGGACTGTACTTTTCCTGAAGGACGCTGCCTGATACCACCGAGGAGCAAGGTGGGAAAGCCCCAGATGGGGACAAAAGCAGAAAGTGGTGCACAGGATGCAAAATTTCCTTCACAGAAGCGTTCCTAAGACCACTACACGATGGGATTCCCAACAAATCCCCTGGGTATACATGATCCAGAGGAAAGAAAAGACTGTCCAGGGACTGGAAAATATGTCCCCACATTACCCTGGGCCATCTCACCCAATCCACAAATAAATGAACATTGATAACTTTACTGATGTCAATAATCTCAAATTTCTCAATCCAGAATGACTCTTCCAGGTCCTGTAAAGGAGCACTTATTCTGAAAATCATCAATAAAATACAGTTAAACTTCCACTCTATTCTGAAATAAAAATATGCCATTGATGCTGAAAAAAGCAGAATAAAAATGGAGCAAAATAAAATTTAGTGTGAACATCAAAAATACAACCACAAGCCAATCAAAAAAACA
This sequence comes from Ceratothoa steindachneri, assembly GCA_963969495.1. Lineage (NCBI taxonomy): Eukaryota > Metazoa > Arthropoda > Malacostraca > Isopoda > Cymothoidae > Ceratothoa > Ceratothoa steindachneri. Next base: position 26,326,675 of record OZ018323.1, read on the forward strand.
ATGTTCAAAACAAAACACATTTGTAACATGCAGAAAAGACCAGTAAAATCCAGTCCAGCCCTGCCACTTAATCCTCACCTCAAATGCTTCCTCAGGGGTCTTCACCTCAACCTCAGTACAGCCATGGACATACATATTGTGCTTTCCATCCTCGCGCAAAATCTTTGACTGCAAATCCCTGAAACAGACCAGTACAGCCAACATTATTGCAACAAAATGGGATGAGAGCAAATTAAAAGTCAAACAAAAAAAGGACCCAAAAGAAGATATGCAAATCAAATTAAACTAAATAATGCTAGATTTTTTTTTTACTTTAAAGCACTAAAAATCAAATTCACAGAATAATTCAACTACCAGTTTTACCACTAAGTGGGGACAGATCACTTTAATACCAATCAAGGTTCATCACTGAATAAAAGGCCTCAAACACACCCTCTTCATGTAGGTCTATCATACATAACATCATCCACTTTCCCCTCAAAACTTGCTCACATAATCAAATCAACTTTTACAAGGCCTTCCAAGCCTCCTCACACTCAGGCATCAACTCTTATTATTATTATTATCTGATGGATTACAAACCTTTGCTGGTAGAGCAGAATGCTATGAATCCTAAGGCACCAACAGAGAAGACAGTCCCATAAGAAAAAACTACATGAAAAGAGAAGGAGAAAGATGCACACAACTTAATGCCTCAGTAGGAAGGAATGAGCACCAGTTTTAAACTTTTGAAGTTCATGAGATTCAATGACAGGACTAGGCTCATTCCATAACCTGGTAGTTGCTGAAATGAGGCATCTAGAGGTGTGTTACATCTCCCAACTGTGAAAGCTCGACTATTTGCATTAATGGCATTTCTAGTTAACCAAGCTGGATGAAAATGAACCGGAAGTTCACTGTACAAAGGATGGTTAGGATTATGATGTATCATATACAGCATACACAGTGAACTCACAGAGCAGCGGTCCCACAAGTCAACCTCAATATCAGGAATGAAAAATTGAAGCTCTCAGAATCTTGTCCAGTAGCTTAAGATGAGATCCTGCAGCAGAGGACCAGACAGGAGAACAATAATCCAAACAATGAAGTATGAAAAAGTTGAAACACTTTCTCATAACAAGAATGTCTTCAAAAATTCTATAAGATTTCCTAAGTAGACCAATCTTTTGGGCAACAGAAGAAGAAATAGAGCGCACATGTTATTCAAAGGTAAACTTGCTGTCAAAGAGTACTTCTAAAATTTTAAAAGATACACAAGTATTTAATGCAACATTGTTTATTATAAGATCAGGATGATTGGGGTACAGAGTTATAGATCTACTAACAATCATACTTTGAGTTTTGTTGGCATTCAGCTTCATACCCCATAAATTGCACCAATCATTTATCTTTGTTAGGTCTCTATTCAGTAATTCAGAGATCAAATGGCTTTGAACAGGAGAAGGTATGACTGCTATCAAAGTAGCATCATCAGCATAAGCAACTAGTTGGTTTTCCAACCAATCCACATATCATGTGTATATAGAATGAATAAGAGCGGGCCCAGAACACTACCTTGGGGAACACCAGAAATGACCCTTCTCTACTGACCAAGTTGCACATCCACAACTGCACATTGTCTATGGTAAGTCGAGAACCCAGTTAGGATATTGAGAAAAGGGCCACCAATAACCAACTCTCTAAGTTTGTAAATCAGTGCTTTGTGATTAACACGATTAAGTCCAACTATACAAGCTGCAAAACCAGAATCTAAAGCCTTTTGAACCCTGTCCAAAATGGTTAGGACAGCATCACAAGCACTAAGATCCTCACAAAAGCCAAAGAGCTGACTAAGAAAGAGATTATTACTCTCAGCAAATGCATTTAAACATTTAGTCAACAAACACTCAAAGAACTTAGACAGAATAGGAGTGATGGAAATTGGACGGTAGTCTGAGGGACAGGAGCCAGCAGAGAGATTTAGAAGTAGGAGTAACATAAGCTGAACTTTCCTACCTAGATAACTTGCAAAAGATAACATGAATCTTGGGGGTTACAAAATGAGCAGTCTTAATAAAGAATAAAGGAAATATACCATCAGGACCAGGACCAGAACCGCCATAAGGATTTAGGTTTAGCATCAGCTGCTTAATTTCATGTGATCTAAAAGCTATTGTTGTTAACTTAGCTTCAGGGTGCCATGAGTGGGGGGAGATTTAACTCTACACTACAATGCTTTTCCTCAGACATTAGCAAATATTGTTGCCTTATCATTTGGGAAATTCTCAGCTAGAGCATAGACCTCTTGCACCAGAGATCTGAGCTGAACATACATAGTTATTCTAAGTCATATCAGATCTATTCCTTTTCCAGAAATCGCAAGCTTCTTGTTTATCCAGATATGCACACTTACAGTCATTATTGAACCATGCTTTTTCCTTGTTGCGGAAAGTCATAACCCTAAATGGAATATGCCGCTCAATTAAATCAGAAAGAACATTACTAAGAGATTCAACAGGATCATCTTGGCGGTAGAAATGGGGCCAATTAAGAGAGATCCCTTAGGACTCCATTCCAGTCAGCTTGTGACTTCAAGTAAATCTTACAACACAATGATAGTTCAGGGAGAGGTTGCTTAGTTCTTATATGGGCAGAGATATAATGTGGTCAGATGTTCCAATAAGACTCCTTAGATTGGTATTAACAAAACCAGGAACATCTGTAAGTACTAAATCTAGAATATTACCAGATCTGTGTGTTGGCCTTTGAATTAATTGATCACAACCAGATTCAGTAGAGAAGTCAATTGCTCTCAAGCCATGACGATCAGTAAGCGATATAGAGTTCAACCACTCTCTTTACCCACAAACAAGAATGCAGCTTTCCTATCATTTTTTTTTTGTATAGATGCCATGCTATTCAGGAAACGGTCAAATATGTCAACATTGGCATCAGGGTTTCGATAGAATGAAAATTAGTAAAAATTACTATGTCTACCACATACTTTCACAACTAAAACCTCATGACAATTACATTCATAATTGGGCTTCCGAGGCAGGAAATCCATTTCTAATGAAAAGTGCCAATCCCCAACCTCTCTCACAATCATTACACTTGAATAGAAGAGGCTGTTTAAAACCTGGAATTAAGAGCTCTTTAAAGGATCTAAAGTTTGATACCAAAGTCTCAGAACAAAATAAGATGTCAAATTGTCAGGAAGATACAATTCAATCATTTAAATTTGCATGAAGCCCAAGAATATTACTATACATCATGCAGCACTGCTGATGCCTAAAGGTAGTGGGTCCAGGGGTCATCTCCACATCATCAGCCAGCAAAATAATTAAAATGATCAAAAACTTGACAATTCTTGCAGAGCATCATAATGCATGAAAAAATAAATTGTCACCATATACTGAATAATAAAAAATTGTCTGCATAGAAGAGTCTGCAGTAGCCTGATGCAGTACTCAGGCTATAAAGGAAAAAGTCCTTGCAGGGTCAGAAAATAATTGGAGTATGACCATTTACTTATAGAGATCCTCGGTACTGAGTAGAAACTTTCTCAGCCCAGAGACTTCTCCTTACAGTTTTGTTCCATGAAGAATGGAGCTGGCATAGTTCTCATCACCATAAGTCTATTTCCATCCATAACAACTCTGAATAATTTCAATCAACTTCCTTCTTCACACCATAAACATCTCTTACCCAGTCATTCCTCCCTATCCACCTTTTGCACACTGAGCACCCGTCTCAAGTTGCCTATTTGCAATGTTCTCACTAGAGATCCTTACTTTCTTCCATACCAGTCTCACTCTCATACACCATAATTGGCACTGGCAGACTTACATGCAGCTTCTTGGCACATTCCCTACTAAGACCATTACCATTCACTTAAGCTCTAATCTCCCCCAAACATTCATACCATTTAAAACTTTGTGGTTACAATATCTGCTTCATACGAGGGGCGGTCAATAAGTTTTGCGAATCGGTAGGGCAAAACAGAGGAAGGGGGATGCTGTTTGTGGGGGTATTAGGACAAGTTATGACAAGTCAGGACCTGCAGCCGCACGCTCTTGCCTCGTCTATTTAAGAAGCAGTAGCTGATCGCAGATCATCAGTCACAAATTTTTCAACAATGAGAAGGTTGAGCACCACGCAGTGATCAAATTTTTGACCAAGGAAGGCAAGAATGCAAAAGAGATCCATGAACGCATGGTTGCAGTGTACACCGACACCGCCTCTTCCTATGCAACCATTGCTCGCTGGAATAGGGAGTTCCTCCATGGTCGTGAGTCCCTTGAAGATTACCCCCATCCAGGACGCCCGTCAGACGTGACTAACGAGGACAATGTGGCTCGTGTGGAGAGGATGATCCTCGAAAATCGACAGAAGGTCGAAGAAATCGAGGAACTTGGAATATCATATGAGTGTTTCAACATCATCCACGACAATTTGGCCATGACCAAGATCTCTGCCCGTTGGGTCCTTAGAAACCTCATGCCCCATGATCGACTTCAACGTCGTCAAAGTTCGGAGGAGCTGCTGCTCCTGTACAACCAAGACCCGGCGGGATTCGAGTCACACATAGTGACAGGTGATGAAACGTGTGTCCATCACTGGAATCCCGAGACCAAGTTCGAAAGCATGGCCTGGAAGCACAGGGGCTCTCCGACCCCCATCAAGTTCCGGACCCAACCCTCAGCCGGGAAGATCATGGCCACCATCTTATGGGATTCTGAGGGAGTGTTGATGGTGGACTATGCGCCTCGTGGAAGGACCATCACAGGCCAATATTACGCCGAGGAACTGGCTGGGTTGAAGAAGTGCATCCGTCAGAAGCGGTGCGGCAAGTTGACACGCGGTGTCCTGCTCCTCCACGACAATGCCCCTGTCCACAAGGCCAGAGTTGCACAAGCTGCCCTGCGCGAGTGCGGATTCGAGGAGCTTAGCCATCCACCCTACAGTCCAGATCTGGCCCCTAGCGACTACCTTTTATTCCGCCAGCTCAAGGCTGCACTGCGTGGACGCCGGTTTGGGGACGATGAAGATGTCCAACTCGCCATCCAGGAGTGGATTGAACAGCAGTCGTGAGATTTCTGGTTGTCGGGAATCCGAAGCCTCAGGGACAAGTGGCGCAAGTACATTGAAGTCGAGGGTAGTTATATTGAAAAATAATAAAACACTTTTCCTTATATCCGAATTGCAAAACCTATTGACCACTCCTTGTATGTACTAATATCATTTGCAATGCATCCTAGATACTTAAAACTTGGAACTTGTTCAAGGGCAACACCATAGGCTTGTATCACCCCCCCCCCCCCCTTAAATACCATTACCTTACTCTTTTCTGGACTCAGTTTTAGACATTTCATTCCCACCCATCAAAAGCTTCAATCAACATTTGTAAATCCCCTCACTATTAGCCAATAACACCAGGTCTTTAGCATATACTCACATAGAAACCACTCCTCACCATTTACATCAATTCATCATTCTGGCAGTAATCTATTAATAAAGATATTAAACATCCATAGCGACATCACAAAACCATTTTACACCACATGTATGTCAATTCAATCTGCCCACCTTTCATCTTAGTGTATATCTTACTTAAAAAAACACCCTTTTGACATCATCAAATAGTCTACCACTCTATACATATTTACAACCTGCCATATTGCTTCTCTACAAAATCATGAAATATAAATTCCTCATTCTTCTTATATGCCTCATCAAAATTGTACCAAAATCCTAGTGTATAAAACTATTAAATTATCCTCCTATACTTCTTGCATTCATTCATCTACTTTCAAATGTCTTACAAAACAGCAATAAGACCCATTCCATAACAAAATCACCGCCATTTTTTACCATCTCAATAACTATATCCTCTACTTCATATCTTGATGCAGCACTCAATTTATATGCTCATCAAACCTATCATATTTACATCATATTCCATGACAATATTATCTGGTGCATCTTTGCGTGGGGTAAGGTTTATTCTGGCTTTGTATTGTTGTAGTATAGTGGAGTGGCCTGACACCTGAGATGAGAAAGGTTTCATTGGTATGTTGTGTGTAGTGATTTCTCTGATTGATTAAGGGGTGGGGGGACTCATTTAGTATGTGTGTTCAAGTACCTTTGGGTGAGGGTTGCATGGATGCGCTTGATTAAGTTGTGGTTTAGGAATAGCTGTAGGGAGGGGTTAAAAATAGTATGCGGGGGTGGCTCATCTCTGGGTGGTGGGAACTTTGCTATCAGATGGGGTAAGGGTTTTTTTTTTAAGGGGCTATCTGGCGACTGCCCACTTAGGCATAAGCCGCCATACACAAACAGCCTAGTTCTAGGCTAGTTTAAAAAATTTGAACAGAAAACAACAATAAAAAGAAGTAACAATTAGGAAGTAATAACAATAAAAAAACAATAAAAAAAAACAACTAAACCTAGTTAAATGAAAGGGAGAAGGCCAGCCTCCCCCAAAAAGTCAACAAGTCCACCAGTCAATGTGCACGCACTCGTCCCGAGTAAAAACAGGCGGTAGCGACCCCGCCCATCCCGGTACTGGGACAGGTAACGTGCGCGAAGATCACCCATACTCGGACATTCGACAAGAATGTGCCAAACAGTCTGGGGGACGACGCAGTCGTCGCAATAGGGCGCAGGCGAGCGCTCCATCAAATATCGATGCTTCACACGAGTGTGTCCGATTCGGAGACGACAGAAAGCGACCTGAAGCCGAGGCGGCATTGGGGGATAGGTCCATGGGAACAGTCGCGGCGCAATGACACGCAACTTTAAGTTCCCTTCGACCGTCTCCCATCTTCTTTGCCCAGCAGTCCGAAGAGCTGCCCGTATTCCTGCCATGTAGTCGGTGTGAGGAAGAGCGAAACGCTGGTCTGGGCGCAGAGTCCTTGCGGACTCTTTGGCGCGCTCATTCCCCGCAATTCCTACATGTCCAGAACCCCAGCAGAAGATAATCTCGACATCTGCCCGGCTCGCCATAACCGTGGCGTCACGGATATCGCGAACCAGGGGATGCGGAGATTCCAATGCCCCGAGAGCACTCAGGGCGCTTTGTGAGTCGCTATAGATCACAATCCGGTCTCCGAACCGGGCACGTCACGTAATCTCCCGTACCGAGTGGTGTATTGCCACCATCTCGGCCGTGAAGACAGACGCAGCACCTGGCAGAGCCCCGCTGACTTCAAACAGAGGGGATACGGCGTGGAAGCCGACGCCCTCTTGGGACTTGGAGCCATCCCTATACACTGGCAGGGTTCCAGCGTGACACGAGGTGAGCACTAAAAAGGTCGAACGCAATGCTCCCGGCGCTGTACATGCTTTGGGAGCAGAGGCTTGGCGACAAATAGCCAAATGTGGTACCCTCCAGGGTGGCGTCCTGGGCAGAACCAGGGGCGCCACTGGCCCTCGAAGGAGTTTTCTGGCTCTAAACCCAAAGGGCTTAGGGTATGACTGGCGTCTCTCGGCGGCATAGGCACCGTCGAGATCAGCTGCGGATGCAGTGAAAGCTGTTGGCGACTGAGGGAGGCGCCGGGCTCGCGCGTACAGGCGAGTGATGCACTGGACGCGGCGCAGAGCGAGTGGCATCTCCCCAGCATCGACCAACAGGCTCTCAATGGGGAAAGTGCGGAAGCCACCGGTCGCAAGGCGAAGGCCGGTGTGGTGGATCGAATCCACCTTCCGCAATAAACGCTCGACTGCTGATGCATAAAACTCGCATCCGTAGTCGAGCTTCGAACGAACAAAGGATCGAGAAAAAAGTAGGGCAGTAGCCCTATCAGCGCTGAACGTCACGGAACGGAGAATATCCATGGCGCAAGTATGAGAGACCCCAAGGCTGCGAATGAGCCTCCCAGGTGAGGCATCGGTCGAATACAAGACCAAGGAAACGGAGCGATTCAACCACATCCAGGCGCACCCCATTAAGAAACAAATCTGGGTCAGGGTGGAGCCGTAGATGGCGGCAGAAGTGCACCACCTTAGTCTCGGCCAAACAAAACTGAAACCTGTGCTCTTCGGCATAGCGAGAGACGCGGTTCAATGCCTGTTGGAGTCGACGCTCCAGAGTTGGCATCTGGGCCGCGCCAAAAGAGATCGAAAGGTTGTCCACGTAGAGCGTAGCGAGAGCATCTTCTGGCAGCACGGAGGTGATGCCGTTGATGCTCAGGGCAAAGATGGTGACACTGAGGACACTTCCCTGCGGGACACCCTCTTCCTGCTCCTTTGGGCCGGAGAGAGCTCCCCCCACCCGTACACGGAATCGACGATCTCGCAAAAATTCAAATATAAAGACTGGGGAGGCATCCCCACGCCCCCATTGTGTGGAGAGTCTAAATGATACCGTATCGCCATGCGGTATCATAGGCCTTCTCCAGATCGAAAAAGACCGTGGCATAGTGCTGTCTACGAAGGAAAGCCTCGCAGACGGCATTTTCCAGTCGGAGCAGAGCATCCGACATGGAGTGGAACTTGCGGAAGCTGCACTGTGCAGAAGACAGATGGCCTCCGCTGTCCAGGAAAAAGGCTAGTCTAACATTTACCAATTTCTCCATCAACTTGCACATGCAAGAAGTTAGAGAGATTGGGCGGAAACCGGTCTGAGTAGTGTGATCTCTCCCCGGCTTGCGAAAGGCGAGCACAGTAGCGATTCGCCAGGAATCTGGGAGAGGACCATGCCTCGCTCACCCAGGTGTCAAAGCATGGCGTACGGGACATCGTCCGGACCATGGGCGGTGTCCGCGCACGAAGCGAGAGCAGAGCGCAACTCACTCACCGTAAACCTGTCATTGAAGGGTTCTCCGCCTCTCGAGGTAAAGTCCCGCCGGCGGCCTTCCGCGACATGACGACGTGCATTGAATGCTGGCGGAGCAACATCCCGGCTAGAAAATGCGGAAAAAGCAGTCGCGAAGGATTCCCCTACGCCGCAGGGTCAGAGATTGCGGTCCCATTCTCCTGGAGAACGGGAGGGGGAGGTGATGCGAGAACTTGCCCCGAATCCTTTCGACTCACCTCCACATTTCTGCTAAAGGGGTTTTCCCGTTAAGTGAAGACACGTATGCCCGCCAAGAAGAGCGGCGGGCGTGCTTCGAAATATACCGGAACCTAGCCCTAGCCCGACGAAATTCAGCGACAGTGGAATCGTTCGGCCGGCGCTTATAGCGCATGTAGGCATAACGCTTCAGTTTGAGGGCCGTCTCACACTCGGTCGACCACCATGGGAGTGGTCGGCGTGCAAAACGGTCAGACGTTTTAGGAATAGTAGTCAGGCCGGCGGCGATGAGGTTGCCGGAGAAGAACTCAACGACCTCATCTACCGACCTAAACTCCTGGACTGAGATAGAGAATTCAGTCATTTTCTGAAATGCAGGCCACCGCGCCCGCGCCAAGCACTACCGAGGTGGGCTCTCAGGCGGCAGTTACCCTGTAAATGATATTTGAATGGGAAAATGATCACTACCATGGAGGTCATCGACCACCCCCCAATCAAAATCAGGCTGTACATCCGAAGAGCACAAAGATAGGTCAAGGCAAGAAAATGAAGCGGTTCTCGGACAGTGATGCGTAAACTCATCCACGTTTAGGACACCCATCAAAAGCTCTTCGATCAGATCGTCAAGGACTTGTACCCTGGGATTTATTGAGTAATCTCCCCAGAGAGGATGCCTGCCATTCAGATCTCCAAGCAAGAGAAAGGGCCTCGGCAACCGTGCCACGACGCGGCGGAAGTCCCCCGCGTCGATGTCAGCTGACGGTGGAATCTGACATGGCTACTGCATGTCGGGAAGATATTAAGATTGGCTTCAGCTGGGTTCATGGATATAGAAGGTTGTGGGGAAATGATCACACTGACAATGGTGCCAGTCTGCAATGTGCACACAACCCTGGCACCATTGTCAGTGTGATCATTTCCCCACAACCTTCTATATCCATGAACCCAGCAGAAGCCAATCTTAATATCTTCTCGACATGCAGTAGCCATGTCAACATGGATACTGCGAAGTAGGCGCTGTGGAAATTCTACTGTCTCAAGTGAGTGGGAAAGAGTGAAACAGGCTGAATCTGTGCAGAGAGCCTGGCCCCATCATCAGCCCACTCATTTTCAACAATCTTTACATGTCCAGGAACCCAGCAGAATAAAATCTCAACATTCTCCTGAATTGTAGGAGCCGTGACATCACAAAGACTGTGGGCCAAGGGATGTAGAGATATGGGTGTTACAGGTTTACCAGAGTTGAATGGATATTTGGGGATTGGTCAATGGGTGTTTTTTGGAGAACTCAACAGATGCTACAGGATTTGAGGAGTGATGCTATGATCAAGATGAAAGATGCCAGTTGTTAGGTCACTGTGGGCAGGGCACAAAGGGTGTCAAGGAGGGGTGGGGCTCAAAGGCTGTTACCTGACAGTTCTATTGGTGGTCAGGACGGGAATCTCTGCCAGAGTTTGTGTGGAGGACACACAATCATAGAGCTTCTTTTTTCTTCCTTTTTTTTAAGAGCTCATCTGGCGACTGCCTACTTGGGCATTAGTCGCCGTATTCAACACTGCCTGGTACTAGGCATCTTTAAAATAACATGAAAAATACAAAAAACAATAAAAATATAAAAAAGGAAAAAGGCAATAAGCAGGAAGCAAGCTCTGGCGTCGGGGGGATGTAGCATAGGTAACCATGTTGCAGCTGATATGTTTTATGATTCTCCATAAGGGGCGTGGTGATGTGCCTTCCTGGCCGCCGTGCTGACGGGACTCAGCGACCCGTCCGGCCCCAGCTTAGCCTCTTCTCCTTCTTTCAGAAAGCCTGTATTTCTCCCCTACAACCTATCCCACAACTTTCTCTGGTCAGCCTCTAATTTCACAGGGTAGATGCTGACCTTCTCGGCCAACTATCCCAGATCGGGGCTGTGGGGGGAGGGGACAATGTTCCCTAACCCCTGAGCCCCAGTTTGTGATGGTGGGTTTTTAACAACCTGCTTCATCTCCACCCATACCTTCCTCACATGACCTTTCCTTCTCACTCCACTCTATCCTTTTTACGCCGTATCCAAGGTGGAGCCGCCAGGTCACCATGCTGGAGGGGTAGACTTAAATGGCCGCACCTGGCTCTGTCAGCCCCGTACGCACCCCTTGCACAGCGGGCTACTGCGAGGGGTGATTAGCGTCTGCATCCCGTGAATAAAAAAGGGTCACCATGCCCAATGATGAGTCTAACAAAAAAATCCCCTTAATTTCCCCCCCGTCCACCGTCAGAGCTGCCCTCGGGCAGCAACACTGAAAAATGGAGGTCTCCCCCTGTGAGGGGACCCTCCAAATCTCTCTAAACTTTGCCTACAGGTGTAGGGGACTCCACCTCACCCCCTTGTCTGGAGGTGCCCTTGATGCCTCCCTCTTTCCAGCGGCAGTCCCCCCTTTACTTTCCAAGGGGACTGCCAAGAAAGCCAGCAAGCAGCCCATAACTGACCACTCCCCATTAAAGCAGCTCGGTAGGCGAAACCCCCTTAGGGAGGAGAGGGAAGATAAGGTCCATCGGCCACTTTCCTCCAAAGACCTGCTGGCTCATATACTGACTTTAGCGGGGGTCAAGGCCTGTGCCTCCCCATACTCGACTCGTGACACCGCTGCCAATGATGTCCTTGTGGGGGGAGGGGGGAGCCCCCCCCTCCCGAGATAGACATGGTCTTTGAGGCAACCTGGCCTCAGATGGTAGGGCCTTCCATGGGGGCGAATCCGGGCTCGGTGCCAAGCACTGAATGAGTCCTTCCCTATACAAGGTCCTCCTCAAACGGTTCAGGTATCCAAGGCAGTACAAGTAGGGAAGGGATCTCCTCCTCCGGTCATTGCCCCCTGCGACCGCCAGGACCTTCTCGTAAAAAGGAGAGAAACAACAAGAAAAGTACGAAAAAGACTCGGGGCTCCTCTCCATCCGCGGAGGCTGCAGGGATGGATGGGTCTGCTGCTTCAGTAAGCAACCAAGCCAAGATCAGCACATCAGCCTCCCCCCCCCAACACTACATCAAGGTAGTCGCCAGTCTGCCGACAGCCCAGGAAAAAGCGGGCATGAGGAGGAAAGATTTAAAGAGAATGAGACTCACTTTATCAGAGACTAATTTCAGATGTGACTATCATTAGTTAGTGAATACTGTACCTACCAAGCCCAAAGGCAGTTGCTTCAGAAACAGTCTCCTGAATAGAGATTGCAGAAAACAACAACAAACAAACATCTGTCTCATTCACTTATCAAGAAGTTTAAAACCGAGACCAATAATTATTTAGAAATAAACAATTTTGTCTCATTTCTAATTGAGTCTCATTAAGAGTAAGGGTAGAGGGGTATTATGGAACCTCATATGTATGCTGAAAAATGAAAATAGAATATTAGAACATTGATTTAATAACAATATGAGAATAAATGAAATGAACTTGAGTTTGGCAACTGAGAGAAGGCCAACAGGAATAGTTAAATAAATGGTGCGAAGAACATTAGAATTGTGTAGGCAGCTTTTGTACCAATTTTGTAGTGGCCAATAATTATGGTGGGTGTTGAATATACCTAATCATCATTTGCTCTATGTATCTATAACCTGTGATGACAAAAATGCCAGCCTAATATCACTTTCAAGGCAGTTGCTTCAAAAACAGTCTCCTGAATAGGTTGACCTGATCAACTTGAACAAGGAATACATTGCAAAGCCCAAATACTTACTTAACCATATTTGTTTGTGCAAACTCCTCCAAAAGATCATAAATATAATTGTTGTAAATTTCAATGAAGCTGACAAAAACAGCGTAAGCGTTATCTTCATCAATTCCAATGATCCTTGAGCTGTCTGCCATTCGGGTACTCGAACCCTGAGAACTGTTCTGCTCTTTCCTGCAATATAGTCAAAACATTACAGGATGAAATTATCTGATAAAAGAGCATTTTGCCATGGTTACATATATTTTGCCTACAACTCATTTTTGTTTGGTTTATGAGTAGCATTTGTTGTGTTGTGAGAATGTTAGTCTTATGTCCAGTGACCCATGCACTATTGGTGTATACCGGGAGTGGGGTGATAAGGTCATGTATCTTTGTTGATTTAGGCTACTTGTTTTCAATTCCAGTGATAGGCGAGTATGGCAATGTCATTTAAGTAGCTATAGTGTGATGATGCAGGGCTATTTAACCTACTCTAAATTTGGGGCCTGGGAAGATTTATTCTCAAGATAAGTTAGCACAAATAACAGTGAAAAAAAGGTGCCTCTGATTAATAATATCACCAATAGTTTATTTACTCATACTGAAGTAATCGAGTGACTGTGCTGTGAGAGACCCCCATGATAGCTTGGAATGACACATATAGGTGACTCTTAAAAAAGCTGTAAGATAAATGCCTCCTATAGGCTATTGATTAGCCTTTCTTATCTGATTTTAAGGAAGCTTGAGTTTACTGCCTAAGGATTTAGTCTGTAAAGGTTGTTTGAATTCAAATGTCATTTAAGTAATACCACAAATCAAGTGAATAATTAAGATAGTCAACAAGGGCATCTCCTGCAAAAAGTTTGTAAGATATCTGTAAAATGAGTAATGATAGAGAAAGTGAAAATGTGAATAAGATAAATGACTTCAGATCCTCTGGGCCAATTCACCCCAAAAAATGGTATTTCAAGCTATATGGCAGACATATTGATCTTCATTCACCACAGATACAGTACTTCAAACCATCAAATCCCTCAAAAACTCCAAAGCCACTGGTCAGGATATCAACATAAGCCTCAAATGCCTAGGCAACTCTGCAATCACCACCATATTAAAGCACTCCTTGCTAAACATAATCCCCCTTAATCTGGAACAAAGCCCATACGATACTCATACTTAAGCTAGGTGAGCTCCAACACAACTCATACTGTCCCATCTCACTACTGTGCACACTATCCCAAACAGTTGAAAAATTAATACACTAAAAATAAGTACATATATCCCCCTATCTCAAATACACATTTTCCAAAACAACTTACCCATGGCCATCCTGACTAACCCTACACAACATAACTCAATGGCTTCAGCAAGCACCCCCCCCCCCCTCCTCACTCCCATAGACAAATTTCAAAGCCCTTCACACAGTAACAAAACACACTCTGGCATAAAATTCTTGAACACCACCCTTGCGAACAATGGCAAAAAATGCCTAACAAACTTCATCTTAGGCAGACAAGGCCAAATGACACAGAACACAAATCATGGACAATGGCATCACCCAAGGAGCCATATTCTCTCACACCTCTAATTTTCAACTTATCCACAAACAGCATCCCGCAATCACAATCCCCAAAACCAACACACAGATGACATCTCAATCACTACACAACAAACATCAGCCTGTACAGCAAATAAAGCACTAACAATAAACACAAAACCGCACAACAACCTCAGCCCCCAAATCAACCATCATACTCTTCACACTAGACTAAGACAATTCAAACAAGTACCCTAAAATCAGAACTGACAACACCTTACCCTGGGAATCATACTAGACAGCTACCATGACATTTATAACTCTCATCACCAACAAGGCTACAAAGAAAACCAAGACCCATAAGTTACTTTCTTGCCAGTCTCACTAACTCATTTTGACAAGGTGAGTGGCCCATAGGAAGGGGGCCATACTTCCTGGGTGGATTCACAGTTCCCTAAGAGAACATGATGATGTGTGAAGTGCGAGCTTGTGTGGAACTTGGGTAATATAAGAGTGAGTGTTCAATGTTGTCTGGGCTTTGGCTTCATCTGGTGTATGTTGGTGTCAGGCAAGGTTTATTCGGCGTTTGTATTGTTGGAGTGTAGTGGAGTGGCTGGAACTGACTTGAGATAGGATTATTCTGTGTGTTCTATGTAATTATTTCTCTGATTGGTTTATTGAGGTGGTGAGGATCGTTTAGGATGTTGTTTGGTGTAGTGTCTTCAAGTGTCTTTGGGTGAAGGAAGTGTGGATGTGTTTGATTAAGTTAGGGTTTGGTGGTGGTGGGGGAAGTTATTGTAAAGGTGTTGGAAGTAGTGTGCTGGGGCTTCTTTCTTGTGTCTGGGTGGTGGAGGCTTTACTATCAGGTGGTGGTTGGGGTGGGGAGGAGTCAGTGCTCAGCTAAAGTGTTGGGTTTAATCATGTCTCTGTCTATTTTGATTGTTAGTATTTTTGTTTCAGCATGTAGGTGTTGAGTATGTGTGTTGTGTGTGCATCCTGTGATTGTTCTGTGTGGTTTGGAGTTTGTTCATTTTGAGATTTGGCTACTATCAAAGCACATTTAGACATCAGAATGAGACCCACCGCAATACAAGCAATCTATCCCCACCACCCCCAACTATGGAGCACCAGCAGAGCATCAGACACTCACTGAATCATAAGAAAACAAGCTCAGCATAATGCACCAACATCACAGGATGCACTTGAACCACACCAAACCCACACCTACAGACCAAAACAAAAATACTCCTAAACATTCACTAGACATGATCAGAACCCGACATATCAAAAGAGCACTGAACCTATCCCACCCAATCCAACCACCACCTAAACAAAAAAATAAGCCCCAGCGCACAACTTCTGCAACCTACACTTACTTATCCTAACCACAAACTAATAAAACATTCACACCACCCTCACCAAGACACCTGAATATTCTACCATAGAACAATATCATAAATGGCCTTTCACCCAAATAAACACATCATTGGACACAGCCATTCTGTCACAACTAAATAGTAAGAACTCAAATAAACCTCACCCAATCACCAAGATGCACTGGATGCAACAACACACTGATAACACCAAACACTTTCTCCTTGACTGCCCAAACTCCAGATACACACATCTCTTCTCTAACCTCAAAGATTTGTTGACCTTTCATAGATATGTGGTGGGAGAAAAGAGGGAGAGGAGCTAGAATGTATGGTAGCCAAAATCATCCTGTGTCTCTGGCCCTGACAACATATCAGGGCATTTACCTAAAACACCTTTGTCCAAGGGGCACTGACCCTCACACAAATCTTCAACCATTATCTCCCATAACTATTCCAAATTTCTAGAAATCTGTTAGCATCACACCCATCCTAGAGCCAAACAAACTACCCAATGCCCCTGCATAATAATTACCCAATCTCTCCACTCTGTACCTCCTCCAAAACTAAGGAACATCTTGTACTAAAAAAATAAACCAATACATCCCATTTAGACGCCTCCTAAAATGGTTTCTGCCCTTTCGCTCAACTACCAACATCACCCAAACTATACATCTTCAACAAACCCACTCATAACAGTTATGACAACAATCAACATAAGCAAAACATTAGACATGGTACATCCTCATCAACAAAATACTAAGCAAATATTGACAATTTTCTCACAAGCAAAAGTAATACAGTGCAGCATGCTATCACAAACAGCAGATAAACAGTCATGCAGGGATCCATACTCTCCCCACACTCTCAAACACCCAAGTAATTAGCAATTTACAAGGTTACATCCCCAAACTTGAATGCTGGCTACAACAGAACCAAAGTGCTGTCTCAATTTTAAAATTGTTACTTTCTTCACAAACTACAAATACGAGTACAACAATCACAAGCTGCACTAGTAAATATGACACTCCCCTTAAATGAATATAGTGCTGTTTCACACTAGATGCAGGAATAAATTTGCACCAAGAGAAAAAACAAAGCTACATAAAATGAATGCACATTCAAGACCTTACAAGAACCACATTTGGGGAATCCATTACCACACATACAAGCAATACATTCATTCCTCACTTGCAGATGCCTCCACAGCCTGAGCATCCAATTTCACACCCACTCCCTCTGGGTGGCAAGATGTTGCACCCACAGCACCTTCACCAAGAAACAAAAGTTATGAAACTAGGACAAAAAATCCAAACCAACCACACCAGTACATGCGAGACATACCTACCCTACATAAAACTCAAGACATACTAGACAGACACTCCAAGAAATCAGGCCCCTTTTATGCTCAAAACTATCCACACAGACAACACAGCAAGGCAAATAATCTATAGGCCCAAACCAGTACCTCATTGTCATTCCACCGAACCGCATTCCAGAGGAAAGATTCCTCCCATGCAACAAATGGGTTGCTGTGACAAAGCTCTGGCCAAGTCACCATCCAAAACTAAACACACAAATACTCCACTACCCTGACTGACAGAGACTTCTGCCCTCACTGCCATCAGGAACCAGAGTTCTACTCAAACAAAATACCCGGATACACAGTGTGGTATCCTTGGGAGAAAGCCAGTCTAGTCAGCAGAGTTCATTGGGTCACTGGCCTAAGAGGAATATTAGCTGGGAGCAATATATTAAACTTTTGCCCCATTGAAAAAGAGCAGATCATGCCCCCCCCACCACCAAAAAATCAGATCTTCCATAGCTGCCTCATTGCAAATACCAAACATTTCAGCATCAGCAACATAAATCTGACTTGTTCTAAACCCACCATGCATATCCATTATCATTCCCTTAGTTATCCTTTTCACAATATCTGAATTAGAATTTTTTCATACATCTTGTCAACCATACCTACTGTCCTACAATGTTATAATCAGCTTTCTCCATAAACAGCAATATTATCAGGCTATTTTACCACTTCTCAAGCACTGCAGTAGCCAGGACATTTTTTTAGATCTTTGAGAGTGATTAAGTCTTTTGCATGCTTATCAGCACCCTTCTGTACCATGACAGGGCAGCTGGTTTGTATTCTCCAAAGTGATCATGCTCACATTTACTTTGCTTAGCATATCCACATTGTAGTAGTTAGTTGTAGTTTGCCTCCCCTCCCCAAATGTCTAATCCCATTCTCTTTTCCAGGGTGCTCGGGATGAAGAAGAATGAGCGAGGGTGATCCCATTCATCTTTGTATCTTCCCCAGGAATATGATTTAATAATAAATTAGAATCATGACTTTGGACATTGTGTAAATCAAAAGTGAATACATATGAACTGATATCAATTAAGTGAATAAATTGCCTGAATTGATATTAGAGAGAAGAATGAGTTAGCTAGGCAGAGTGTGAATGGGTGTGTGTGTATGTATGTTGGCGTTAATGATGTTTGTGGCAGTGAATCTGTGACTGAAGATGCCTTCTCCTTCCAGCTCCTTGGTACCGGCAAGACAGTCGATCAACATCTGGCTTTGAGAGGCAGTGGCAGCCAGCCTTGACCCTCACTCATTCTTGCGACTGAGAAAGGATCATTGTGACGAATCGGTCATTGGGACTAGCGCCTCCCACTTTCCACTGCAGCAATTGGGACTAGTGCCTCACAGTCTCCACCAGTGGTTGAAACCCACACATCCCAGATCACCGAGTGCAGAGCGCCTCACCTCACTTGGGACAACAAGGAATTCCTGTAAGAAAGCGGGCCTCCCTCCCTTTCCCTCTCCTGATTTATCTTTGGTTTGGGGGTGCACCAACTAATTTATGGTGTACGATTTTGATTTCTTTGTGTAAGGCCATGTGTAAATATTTAGCATTTTATTGAGGTATGTTGATATATTTGGGGGTTTTGTTTGTATATATATTTCTTTGTGCTGGCCATTATTTCTCAAGTGTAAGGTCCTATATACATATACATAGTTCTGATTGTATAATATAGCGCAATTTTTTGTGTTGTGAAAATAAAGTCATAATTAGACTAACCTCTCATTATCTTCCCCTCAAACACCTAAGCTGCCCTTATGAAGCAGCAAGGATTGGAGTGTGAGATTGTGACCCTGCCGCCACAA
Organism: Ceratothoa steindachneri; assembly: GCA_963969495.1. Lineage (NCBI taxonomy): Eukaryota > Metazoa > Arthropoda > Malacostraca > Isopoda > Cymothoidae > Ceratothoa > Ceratothoa steindachneri. Next base: position 26,345,445 of record OZ018323.1, read on the forward strand.
CATTATAGAGGTAATGAAATTACTCTAGCATTTACTTTTGACCACCACAATACTCACTAGTACCCAGCAATTCTTATCTTAGAAATCCACTTGGCTCATCACCTTTCTACATCACTACCATATTCTCATCAACTATTTGTTTGCCTCTTTGTATGCATTCATCAATAATCTCCTGATAAGATCACCTGCACTGTTAAGCATCTGCATGGTGTCCCAAAGCCCTGTATCTAGATTAAGATGTAATGATAAATAAATTACATCTCTCTCTTACTCATTTTCAAAATTCTAGCATTCTCCCTTATTCCAACCTCTAGTATCATTGCAAGCCAATAACTAGTTATTGAGCAACGCTGATTAAACTGATGAACATATTTATACCTGAACATTTTCTTATTTGTCTTGTAAAGTGAAGGAAGAATGTCCAACTTTTGGCGATCTAGTAGCGCATCAGATTCAGGCTGCACATCAAATCCATTCATTCTATCTGGCTTGAATACATACTTCATAGCTTGAAGATTGCTGATACTGTTGAAAATTATGTCAATAGCCCTGCGCAAGATGCCTCCATCATGACGAGTTCCCTTCAAAATGTTTTTATTTATTACTCAGGAGGGATAAGAGGGAGAGAAACAAACTTTATTATATATGAGATGCAAGCAGCCAAAAGAACCAAAATATTATGGAATCACATCTGGTGGATTCAAGACTTTAAAAAATCATTTCACTGAGCTGCTTTAATTTTTTTTAACCAAAAAGTTAACGTAGTGGATAAGCCTTGGACTTCCACAGGCTAGGCAGCAATTCAATCCTAATGAGAACAGACAAACATTTCTATTTTTTTAATTGTAGGGGTACCAATCTACTCATTTGAAGATGCCTTTATTTCTTGGTGGGGACCGATTGATTAATGTCGGAGCCATACTACAGGGATCTACAGTGTATGGCAGCTGGTGCATTCCATGACAAATCATGCAAAAAATAAATAAATAATAAATCAAAACTTCACACCCTTCAATTTTGTTAATATGGTCTATAGCATTGTTTATGACAAGAAACCCCAAATTTCAAATTTTAGGTTAATCCAACTAACGGTTAAAAAATTACAGACCCCCTCTCTCATTTTTCAAATTGAGCTAAAAGTGATTTGAAGTGCATTTGAAAAGTTCAAAATCAGACAGCTCATTTCTTATGCAGCATCACCATCTTATTATTTTAATTTTAGGTATGTAACAAATTATCTTTTTTTTTCCTTTCAAACAGGTATGAGATTGTGATAAATGATCTCAAAGAAGAATTCAACTCAACAACTTTATATCCTTACAATGTCTCCCATTACAATTAGTAGAACTCAACAGTTCTTTGGCACTACCAGGTACAGTGTAGACAAAGCCAGACATTTGAAAGCTCAATTTGGCATTCTTCCATAAGTGCCCACATATACAAAAGGAAAAAACTGACTGGCTTTTTATGAAGACAATGAGGCAAGCTGAAATTGTGCAGCTAAATCAGTGTGTCAGCATTAAGAAATATAGATACTAGGGAAAAGGAGTACAACTAAAAAGGTCTGTGCAATTTGAAACAGCTATATGAAAAATATAGAGAAACTGATGAAAGTGTTGGATTTTCATCATTTGCAAGACCTACATGGTGTGTTATTGCTGGGGGTAAAGGAAGATTTTTTTTAATCTCATCTGGAGTCTGCCTTCTAGGGTATAAGTCGCCATACTCAAGCTAGCCTAAATCAAGGCTATATTAAAGCGAAATTAAAAAAAAACAAAAAAAATAAACACAAGCAAAAGAAAAACAAACAAATTGAAAAAATATATAGCGAGCTCCGTTGATGGGGAAAGGCCTGCCCTCCCAGGCCGAAGACCGCGATCCATAGTTGAATATTAAATAACGGGGAGAAGGCCAGCCTCCACCAAAAGGCTAAAAGTCCACAAGTAAGTGTGCACAAACTCGTTGCGAGTACAAAGGAACATGCAGTAGTGACCACACCAGTCCTGGTACTGGGACAGATAACGTGCGCAAAGATCAACAAGAATGTGCCAAACAGTCTGGGAGATGACGCAGTCATCACAATTGGGTGCAGGCGAGTGCTCCATGAAATGGCGATGCATCACAAGAGTGTGTCCGATTCGGAGATGACAGAAAGCGACCTGAGGCCGATGCAACATTGGTGGATAGGTCCATGTGAACAGTCGCAGCACAATAGCACGCAAATTTAAGTTCCCCTGGACTGTCTTCCATCTTCTTTGCCAAGTAGTCCGAAGAGGTGCCCAGATTCCTGCCATGTAGTCAGTGTGAGGAAGAGCGAAACACTGGCCAGGTCGCCGGTCCTAGCGGACTCTTTGGCGCCCTCATCCCCTGCAATTCCTACATGTCCAGGAACCCAACAGAAGATAATCTAAACATCCGCCCGGCTTGCCAAAACCGTGGCATCAAAGATATCGCAAACAAGGGTATGCGAAGATTCCAATGCCCCGAGAGCAATCAGGGCGCTTTGTGGGTCACTATAGATCACAATCCAGTCTCTGAACCGGGCACATCGCATAATCTCCCATACCGAGTGGTGTATTGCCACCAGCTCGGGCCATGAAGACAGACTTCAAACAGAAGGGATACAGGGTGGAAGCCAACCCTCTCTTCGGACTTGGAGCCATCTGTATACACTGGCACGGTTACAGCGTGACACGAGGTATGCTCCAAAAAGGTCGAACGCAATACTCCCAGCACTGTACAAGCTTTAGGAGCAGAGACGTAGCGACAAATAGCCAAATGTGGTACCCTTCAAGGTGGCGTTCTGGGCAGAACCAGGAGCGCCACCGGCCCGAAAGCTATACCTAGCTCTCAAAGGAGTTTCCTGGCCCTAGACCTAAAGGGCTTAGGGTATAAGTGGCGTCTCTCGGCGGCATAGGTACCGTTAAAATCAGCTGCAGATGCAGTGAGAGCTGTTGGCGACTGAGCGAGGCACCGGGCTCGCGCATATAGGCGAATAATGCACTGTACACGGCGTAGAGCGAGTGGCATCTCCCCAGCATTGACAAGTAGGCTCTCAATGAAGGAAATGCAGGAAGCACCGGTCGCCAGGCAAAGGCCTGTGTGGTGGATCAGGTCCACCTTCCGCAATACATGCTCAGCTGCAGATGCATAAAACTCACATCCGTAGTCAAGCTTCAAACGAACAAAGGATCGATAAAAAAGTAAGGCAGTAGCCCTATCAGCATCATCGCCATGCGGTATCATAGGCCTTGTCCAGATAATAAAAAAACAGTGGTGTAGTGCTGTGTACGAAGGAAGGCCTCGCAGACGGCATTTTCCAGTCAGAGCAGAGCATCCGATGTGGAGTGCAACTTGCGGAAGCCACACTGTGCACAAGACAGATGGCCTCTGCAGTCCAGAAAAAGGACTAATCTAATATTTACCAATTTCTCCATCAACTTGAAAATGCAAGAGATTAGAGAGATTGGGCGGAAACCGGGCTGAGTAGAGTTATCTCTCCCCGGTTTGCGAAAAGCAAGCACAGTAGCGATTAACCAGGAATCTGGGAGAAGACCCTCCACCCAGATACTGTTAAACAAATCTAAGAAATGCCATGCCTCGCTCACCCACGTGTTAAAGCATGGCGTACGGGACATCGTCCGGACCATGGGCAGTGTTCGCACACGAAGCAAGAGAGGAACGCAACTCACTCAGAGTAAAACTGTCGTTAAAGGGTTCTCTGCATCTGGAGGTAAAGTCCATTCGGCGGCCTTCCGCGACATCCCGACGAGCATTGAATGCTGGCGGAGCAGCATCCCAGCTAGAGAATGCCGAGAAAGCGGTTGCGAAGGATTCCGCCACAGATGCTGGGTCGGAGATTGTGTTCCCATTCTCCTGGAGAATGGGAGGGGGGGTCCTGCGAGAACTTGCCCTGAATCCTTTTGACTTGCTTCCACACAACTGCTAGAGGGGTCTTCCCTTTAATTGAAGACACGTATGCGGCGGCGCTTATAGCGCATGTAGGCATAACACTTCTGTTTGAGGGCCGTCTCACACTCAGCCAACCACCACGGGAGTGGTCAGCATGCAAAATGGCCACACTTCTGGGAATAGTAGTCAGGCTCGCGGCGATGAGGTTGCCGGAGAAGAACTCAACGGCCTCATCTACCGACCTAAACTCCCTGACTGAGAAAGAGAAGTCATTTCTTGAAATGCAGGCCACCGCACCAAGCACCACCGGGGTAGGCTCTGAGGCGGCAGTTGCCCTGAAAATAATATTTGAATGGGAAAGTGATCACTACCATGGAGGTCATCAACCACCCCCCCCAATCAAAATCAGGCTGTGCATCCAAAGAGGACAGAGATAGATCAAGGCTAGAAAATGAAGAGGTTCTCGGGCAGTGATGCGTAAACCCATCCACATTTAGGATACCCATCTCAAGCTCTTCAATCAGATAAGCAAGGACTTCTCCCCTGGGATTTATTGAGTAATCTCCCCAGAGAGGATGTCTGCCATTCAGATCTCTTAGCAAGAGAAAGGGGCTCGATAACCGTACCACGCTGGAAGTCCCCCGTATCGAAGTCAGCTGATGGTGGAATGTACGCAGAAATAACAGTATACCTCCTATCCAGGTGAAGCTGCACAGCCACTGCCTGAAAGGAGGTATCTAAAGTGAAAAGAAGAACGGAAACATCATGCCAGGTGTAAACTGCAACTCCCCCAGTCCGGCCCCCATCTCGTAGTGGTGTGGTCGCAAAACTGTTATACCCCAGGAGGGCGGGCAGGGGGCAGGTGCCTAGCAAGGTCTCCTGCATAAAAATAGCTAATGGGGAACTGGATGAGACAAGCCTCCACAGCTCCTCCCAGTTGGCACAGAGTTCACGGCAATTCCATTGAAGGAATATGCCTTCAGGCTGACCTCAGAGGAGACACAGGGCCACTCTTCGAACAGAAGACCCTCACGGGAATAGCCGTGTGCTTCCCAGAGGCAGAACCCCGGGCGCTGTTGGCCGGACAATGCACTGAAGGCACTGTGGCCTTCGAGGACTTATTGGGGGAGGTTGGGCTCACCATGCAAGTCTTTTCCTCCCTCCGCCTCGAAAGCTTATGTGGGGATTGCGGCTTCGGAGGCAGGGGGGTAGATCCTCTTTTTGAGGATCTACCATCTCCGAGCCACTCAGCATACCACTAGGCGTGGGCGAAGGAGCTGAAGCTCCTTTGTAGTTGTCCTCCTTTCAGGCGACAGCTTTAGGAACCCCAGAAGATGGCCTGGCGACCAACTTCAGGGTTGTTGCCTCCTGCAAGTCTAACGACTCGGTGGAGCGCATGGCCGTTTCGCCTTAAGGGAAACAGTCACGCTGGGGGAAGGGGGAGAGCCCTGGTTTTAGCCGGGCCTGGGTGTGAACCCTTTGTGCTGCCAGCTTTACCAGGAAAGCGCCTGGGTTGAGTAGAACCTGCAGAAGGGCTCCGAATGAAGGCGGAAACTGTGCTCGTTGGCCTGGATGGGCCAAGAGCAGAGAGTGTCTTTCTAACCATTGAGGTGTAGGATGTCCCAGGCAGAGCTGGGCACACCAGGACCAAGTCCTTAGTCTCGCGGAATGAGAATCAATCCTGGGCCTGAACGGCTAGGATTTCTTTCTCAAGGAGATATGCAGCGCATTGCTTCGAAGAACGGGGTGCGGCTCTCCGCAATTGACACACTTGGCCACACACAATTTGGACTTAGCATGCGCAGCCTTCGAGCAATTTACACAGACTTCAGGTGACCCTGACAAATGCCTTCACACGGTAGCAGTACCAACCGGCACGCACCTCGAATGTGATGAAGAGTGTAGGGGTGGGTCTCGAGGCCCATCCCTGTTTTCTCATCACACGTTCGACCTTGACCGCCCCATGGTCAGCCAACTCTAAGGTGATGTCCTCTATGGAGTAGTCAACGAGTTCCCTCTTATAAACTACTCCTTTCACAAAGTTCATGGTAGAGTGCAGTGTCACACTCACTGGGATGAAATCAAGTGTCTGAAGAGCACTTATCTTGGATGCCTGGAGGGATCAGCCGCATTTGCCAGAAGGCTCCCGTCCGAGCAAAGGGTCACCTTCGGCTCTCTACCAATTACACTAGCTAAGCTCTCCTCTGATGGATCATGTTGCCCTTGGCCAACATGCTGTCATCTGTAGAGCAAATAACGAGGAAGCGTTTGAAGCCAGCGGGCTCAAAAATGCCAGGTAACCTCTGAATGAGGGGCCCCGATGTTATCAAGGCTCCGCTCTGCGCACTTTGCTGCTTAGTCCGGGTCTCCGCACCCGGAGGGGCCGGATGTGCCGATATGGGGCTTGGTGGCTTACTTAAGTGGCAGCAGACCCATCCCTCCCCGCAGCCCCAGGGATGAAGAAGAGCCCTGAGTCTTCTTAGTCTTTTTCCTATTTTTTTTTCTTTTTAGGAGATGAGGGCTGGGAATGAACCCGCTTCCCTCCTCTGCCAGCAGGAGCCCCCAGGCCAGATGGACCAGCCTCAGCCAGGTCCTCCTCTAAGATCGACAAGGTCCTGGCAGTCGCAGGAGCACCAGTCAGAGGAGATCCCTTCCCTCCTTGTACTGCCTTGGAAACCCTAGCCGTTTGAGGAGGACCTTGCATAGGGGTGGACTCAAGTTCGGTGCTTGGTACCGAGCTCGGATTCCCTCCCATGGAAGGCCCAACCGTCTAAGGCTGGGTTGCCTCAAGGACCATGTTATCTCGGGGGATTGGGGGGCTCCAGTTGGCCATCCCCCCCAGGACATCACAGGTCGTATTGGCAGGAGCGTCATTAGTCATGGCTGGGAAGGCACAGGCCTTATCCCCCACTAGGTTTAAAATTCTAGCCAGCAGGTCTCTTGAAGGAAGTCACTGAAGGGGCCTTGCTTCCCTCTCTCCCCCAACTCAGGTTTGCCCTACCGAGCCACTTCAATGGGGACCGGTCAGCTATGGTCTGCCTGCTGGAGAAATGTTTACCCCTTTCTGGCATGAGAATGGTACACAAATAAAACTAGTGAAAAAATTATTGAAAACTTGAATATATCAGCTCCCTCAGGCTTTGGAAAAATGATAGTGTTTCATCTTTGATACAACAATTTTAATATCAGGGATTTTTGATGTCACTGCTACTTTGATGCTGTCTTCAGGATCCAACCAGTTTCTGTATTTTGTTTTTAGATTTACAAGGGTAGAAAAACCTAGTTCGCAAAGGTAAGTTGTTGCAAAAGGTAGCAGCATTTTAGTTGCTTCCAAATGTGCAGTTTTATAAGCCTTTGCAGCTTTTGACATCCATGCTTGTTTCACTGTTGGAACGCAGTTCAATAAGCTCTTTTGCCAATCCTTCAGGCTCTTCAGGCAAATCAGCCAGTTCACATTTGAAGGGATTTACAACCCAGCTGACAGTATGTGAATCAAGCTCTGGAAAGTAGTCACAGAACCTATTCCTAAGTTTGGTCAGGTGCCTTGTGACTGATTCCTTTTTCTTTTTTTTTATTAAAGAGCTCATCTGGCGACCACCTACTTGGGCATTAGTCGCTGTATTAAAAACACGTGTCTGATTCCTTCATGTCACTAAGACTGCAGTCTTCACATTCTTCCAAAAACTCTGCCAGGTTTGGAAAGACAGCAATCTTATTGACATTTACTTTTTGGTTCCAATACTGAAGCTTTGATACAAATGCTGAAATTTTTTCCCTTGCTAAGATGAGATTGATTTTCTTTCCTTGCAATTCCTTGTTCAGCGCATTTACATACCCCAAAATGTCAGCTAAGTATGCAAGAAGAGCATGCCAGGTTGATTTTCTGAACTTCTCTGCAAATGTGTTTTTGATCAGTCAGAAATATTTCAAGTTCAGTTTTAAGAGCCCACACTGTATTCAGGACATTTCCAGGTGAAAGCCACCTCACAAAACATCCTTGTGTTAGTGCATGCCCTTTTACAACATTGACAATCTTAATTACATCATTCTGTTGTTTGGCCAAAGCCACAAAACCAGTGATGTGACCAAGCATGGCAGGAGCTCCATCAACTGATACTGCAATACAATCTTCCCATTTTAAATCAACACTTTTTTTTAAGTATGCATCAACCTTATTGAACACATCAATACCACGAGTTCTCAACTCAAGAAGAGAACATAGCAACATTTCTTCTTCAATGTATCGAACGTATACCCTCAGCTGTGAATTGCTACTGACATCTGTAGTCTCATCAAGTTGAATGGCAAACTCTTTACTCTTTTTTACTGAAGAAATCACTTATCTCACATTTTCTGCCAAGATGGAAATTCTTTCTTTAATAACTCTTGCAGACAAAGAAACTGTATTCAGTTGTTTAGCTACTTTCTGCCCACACATTATTTCTGCCATTTTCACAGCCACCGGTTTGATTAAGTCTTCACCAATAGTATATGGTTTGTTGTTTCGAGCAACCAACCATGCCACTTCAAAACTAGCTATTGCTGCTGAACGTTGGTCAAACGTTGCACTCTTTTATTTTCCAATCTCTGTCTTTTGACTGTTTTTTCCAGATTCTCAAAGTATTCCCGTGGTTTGCAAGACAGACATGAATGAACCTTGTCCAAGTGTTTCTTCAGTTGATTCTTTTTGAAAGACTCGGCAGTCAGTACTTTCATACAGACGACACATTGAGGTTTCATTTTTTCTTTGTAATCTATTTGTGTGAAGCCATAATTAAGGAACTCTGCCTAATATGTCCTTTTCCTTGCTGATGCCATCTGAAAATGAAAGACAAATCTGGCACTTTTTTAAGGTCTTTTGACTTCTATTTTTGAAAAATAAAAAAATATTTAGTGACGAATGTAAGAGTTTCAATTAAAACTTTAAAATAACATAACATAAAATCAAACTACATGAAATCTTCTTAAGTAGAGTTAAACTCGTTAAAAAAATTACTTTTAATATAAAATAATTCATTAAAATAAAAATAAATAAATGAAAAATATAATAATCACCCCTCAAAAAGTGAGAAACTTAACTAAATAATTGATGAGGCAATTAGTCCCCTTACAAATAAACTAAAATATCCTAAAGTCTAAACTAATTTTATATTTATATATTTAACTTTTGTTGAAATTTAATCACAAAAGTCTATACAGAAATGTAAATATTATAGATTATATCATAACTCACATTATGTAAATAATTATTATATCATTTGATCAGCTCTACTATTCATCAACTACTTTGAAAGAGGCATGTTCAAAACATGGCAAAATGCCACTTAATTCGGAGAAATGTTGCCAGATTTTACCAAAAAATAGAAGAAAGGCTCCTTGATGCATTCTTTTCCAATTTTCATATTCATTTCCCTCACTTAGCACATCCACAGCACATCCATTACCCCACATTTTTTCTAAATTACCCCATTTGGGGTAATTTACCCCTGTTTCCAGACCACTGGTCTAGAATGTCCTGGTAGCATTGGTGTAGCAAACTATTTGAAAACATTATCAATAGCAATGGATAGAGATAATATACATGTTTAATAGACTATTATTGACCAGTCAACACTGCAAAATCATATAACTACTGTAATTTATATAAATTCTTGCCATGTAATCATCTCCCCATGCAAAATCATTATTTTGCAAAATGTCAAGAGTCAGAGCATAAAGAACATCAAAATGAATCTACACACCAATGAAACGCTTGCACTTGGGGACTTTGCTGAAAATTATTCGTTCATTACTCAGAATGTGCCTGTTTTCATTGGACAAATGGTCAAGAAACACTCCATCCATTTGTAGTCTATTATAAGAATGATGATGAATCAAAGCATATTAGCTATTGCATTATCAGTGATGTCTTGAGCACTCAACCAGCAATTTATACTTTTCAGCAGCTTTTGATTAAAATTATAAAAGTAAAATTCTCCTGGTATAAAAATGTATTTTAGTTTTGTCTGGTGGACAGTATAAAAATAGATTCAATTTCCAAAATCTCTGCTATCATCAACAATACCAGTATTAAAACTGAGTGCACTTTCTTTGACAAGCCATGGTAAAAACATGTGATGGTATTGAAGTGACTGCAAAGGCACTAGTCGGCAACAAATTGATAGTCATATTTCAACTAAGAGAATTATATAATTTTACTATTAAATATTTGAATTCAACCGCCTTTTTACACGTTATTAAACAGGAGGTGGAATCAAGTAAATTACATCTGTCTGATAAGTATCATGAAGGTTTAACTGTCAAAAGTACAAGAGGCTTCCATAAAATTATACCCAAGTAAAACAATCAGATAGAGGCTTACATAGCATCCAAATAAAAATATGATACTTTGTTTAGAATAAGTAAATTGACCATCAGGATGAAAACAGTAGATTGGTGAAACAGGATAATGGCTAAGAATAATTAAGGACAGTTCAAATGAATAAATTGAGGATAACCCCAAAAATACTATTTTCTGGAGAAGAATTTGATGGATAAGACAAAGTGAAATGATTCAGCCAATATCTACGCTAAATGTCCAGCCATGAGTTAAAGCTGCTTACTCATTTTAACAAATTAGATAAAAGGTAATTAGGTTGGTAATCACCCACAGAACTTTGGAATTGATGCTCCTACTTTTAATTAGTATACAACTTCAAGTGTCCACTGTATGTATCTATGTAAATTATCTCTACGAGTAGTAGTCAGAATCCTCATTCATCATCATCATTTGATGAATTTGTTATGTATATGCATACGAGGGGCGGTCAATAAGTTTTGCAATTCGGATATAAGGAAAAATGTTTTATTATTTTTCAATATAACTACCCTCAACTTCAATGCACTTGTGCCACTTGTCCCTGAGGCTTCAAATTCTGGAAAGCCAGAAATCTCCCGACTGCTGTTCAATCCACTCCTGGATGGTGAGTTGGACATCTTCATCGTCCCAAAACCGGCATCCACGCAGTGCAGCCTTGAGTTGGCGGAATAAAAAGTAGTTGCTGGGGGCCAGATCTGGACTGTAGGGGGAATGGTTGAGCTCCTCGAATCTGCACTCACGCAGGGCAGCTTGTGCAACTCTGGCCTTGTGGACTTTGACAACGTTGAAGTCGATCATGGGGTGTGAGGTTTCTAGGGACCCAACGGGCAGAGACCTTAGTCATGGCCAAATTGTTGTGGATGATGTTGATAATACTTCCATGTGATATTCCAAGTTCTCGCTCGATTTCTTTGACCTTCATCCGTTGATTTTCGATGATCCTCTCCACACGAACCACATTGTCCTCGTTGGTCACATCTGACGGGCGTCATCTTCAAAGGACTCATGACCATCGCGGAACTCCCTATTCCAGCGAGCAATGGTGTACACTGCAACCATGCGTTCATGGATCTCTTTTGCATTCTTGCCTTCATTGGTCAAAAATTTGATCACTGCGCGGTGCTCAACCTTCTCCATTATTGAAAAATTTGTGACTGACGATCTGCGATCAGCTACTGCTTCTTAATAGACGAGGCAGGAGCGTGTGGCTGCAGGTCATCACTTGTCATAACTTGTCCTAACACCCTCACAAACAGCCATCCCCCTTCCTTTGTTTTGCCCTACCGATTCACAAAACTTAGTGACCGCCCCTAGTATATAGTAATAATATAGCTACACTGCATTTGGTAATTTTAGACATTTAAGAAATTAATGCAAATAAAAGATGTTAAGAAATTTATTGTTTCATTCATTAAATGTAGCTACATATATGCCAGCATACTTTAAATACACTTAAATATAGCTATAGCTAATATAGCTAAACAAATTAAGAAAACCATTTGTTTTGGAAGGGGGTAAATTATCGTTATGCAAGTCCAAAATAACGACTTATGCAAAACTACACAGCAGTTTCTTGTAAGCTATTTATGCAGATATGGTTAGGCATCACTTTCATAAGAAATCTAAAAAAAAAAAATAGGCAAGGAGGTAAAACCCTCTTAACTTTAATAAAAATATTCCTGCAGTGGTGAACGTTTTTTCAATAAGTTATCAGTATTAAATTCTCTAAATACACAGCAGTTTCTTGAAGGTTATTTAAGTGGTCATACCTTTAACTGATTTTATGTATCTACACTCTTAACATTTGACAAATTATCTTTTGAATGCACCCTTATTCTAGCTCAATTGGGAGCCGAGATATAGCAATTTGAAATTATGCAGTCACATCAGCCCCCCTCCACTTGATTAAAGCAAATTTTGAACCATTAGTCGGATCAAACTAAAATTTGAAACTTTGGGTTTCTTGAGAAAAACAACGCTATAGACCAAATTGTAGCATAATTGAAGGAAGTGTGGTATTGCCCACTGCATGTCATGGAATGCACCAGTTGCCATGAAGGTGGCTAAAATTGTGACTCCATCCAGCAACTAACCATGTGTATAGACTAGTACAGATCCATTGTGACACAGTGTGTTCCAAAATGGCAGAATACAATACGGGCGGGACTGTGGAATCTTTGGAAGCAGAGGCATGGTGACAAATAATCAAACATAATACCCTCCAGGGTGGCATCCTGGGCAGAACCAGAGGTGCCACTGGCCTGAGAGCTACCCTGAGCTCTCAAAGGAGTTTCCTAGCCCTGAACCCAAAGGGCTTAGGGTATGACTGGAGTCTCTTGGCGACATAGGCACCATCGAGATCAACTGCTGATGCATTGAGAGCCATCGATAACTGAGGGCGATGTCTGGCATCTCCCCAGCATCGACAAGGAAGCTCCCAATGGGGAAAGTGTGCAAGGTACTGGTTGCCAGGTGGAGAATGCTGTGGTGGATTGAGTCCACCACCTGCAATACACACTCAGCTGTGGATGTACAGAGAAAGCCTGGGGCGTCCACCTCTTTTTCAAAGGTGGAGCTAGCCTCAGGAAGCTCCAAAGTTACCAAAAGGCAAGGCTCTTTGTCGCATGATGATGATGATGAGAGGGAAGTCCCTCCACTGATTGAAGGAGTGCCTCGATTTTCCTCATCCTTCCCAACACCTAGGGAGGGCATTGGCGAACTTGGAGCCGGATCTCCATTCACTTTCCCACTATCGCCTTCTGTTGTACCTATATTATAAGAAAATAGAAAAAGAAACTTATTGAAAGTAGATGCTATGACCTCCCAATGACTTGGGAGGTTAATAGAAAAATCTCCATAGGATCATAAATTCAAAAAGGTGATAATTTACATATACTCAGTCCAGGTCCAGGGTTGATGGACTCGGCCCGCCATTCAGACAAAATTGTCCTGGAGCTTTATGTGTACTGAAAGAAGGTGAGCAGAGCCGACAGCCCAGCACACTCCATACTTAATACTTGGCTTAGCCAACAAGCTTTCAGCCATCACAGCAGGCAGGGACCTCACTGTATACACTGCCACTCAACTGAGTCTCATAAGAGGATGAAAGTAGGCCAGGCAGCCACAACCTTTGTAGATAGAAGAGCAAGTTTGGAGGTGGGTAGGCAGGTTTGTAATACACAAGTAGAGATAGGCAGGTCCACTAATGAGTAAAGTAGGTGATCACCTATTATTATTATCATACCCTGGTGCTAGGTGATCCCAGGATGGCATGCAGTCCAAATGGTACCCTGGCTAGTGGATTGAACACTGCCCAGGTGGGAACAGTCCCCCTGGTACTAAGTGTGGGTAGAAAAGGTTGAGAGGATAGCTGTAATAATACTACTAAATACTAATAGGTAATAATAATACCCAGTAATAGTAATACACAATTATAAGTACAAAAATAATAATGATAATCATAAAATAATAAATGCTATTATATAACAAATAAGAATAATGCTAATAATAAAAAGGTACCTAAAGTGTTGCTGAGAGGGGAGGAAGCGGAAAGCGCCCACAACTTCCCCATTAGTGTGTTCAAGTCAACCCAGTGACAGGGCTTCCTTAACTTGCACCCATGCTGGGAGGACTTGCAGCTCCTCCAGGTACCAAGTGTAACAATCTAGACAGGCTACCACCCTGTGAAGTGTATAAATGGAAGAGCTGATCCTCAGAAGGAAGTCCGGACTCTTGGTACCTTTACCTTAACTACTCCATTTTATCCATCTTTTTCTTTCACTCTTCTGTCTAATCCAGTTGGGGTTTTTTCTCATTGAGTGAAAATGGCCTCATTGGCTACAAGTTCCATTTTTATTTACTCAAGTAAATTTTGTTCACCACCCACTCTTCCTCACAGATGGCCACCTTGCTAATGTATGAGGGACTTTCTTGGACTTTGGGGAGGAAAAGATATATAGAAGTCATATAGATAAATAGAAGCCTCAGTGATTCATATGTGACATGTTATAATCAACCTAATCATTGTGTATCACAGAGGACCAACATGGTAGCTAACACAATAGAGGCGGTGGGTGCATAAGTGCTGGATTTCCACACCTGGGTTGGATTACAGTAGACAAAAATTTAGTTGATGGCAGATAGCTGCCACCAATCAGAGTGTGTTGAGTCAAGGCACAAACTTGAGACATCAGACTCAGCACAAAAATTGCCAAGCACAACACCCCTTCCCATCTTACTTTATTTTATTTATTTTTTTAGGAGCCCCATCTGGCGACTGCCTACTTCAGCAAAAGTCGCCATACTCACTACAGCCTATGACTAGGCTATATTAAAAAACAATATGCAAATAACAAGGATAAAAGATCAAACAAAAAACAAAAATCTAACAAGAAGGAAGCGAGCTCCAACAAAAGGGGTAGGCCCGCCTCCCCCCTGTGCAAGAGCAAGTGACCCACAACAAACAGTCAAATAAAGTGGAGGAGGCTAGCCTCTTCCAAAAAGTAGAATAGTCCTGAGTACAAAGGACAAGCGGTAAAGACCCCTCTCATCCTGGTACCGGGACAGGTAATGTGCGCAAAGCTCACCCAGACATTCAACAAGAATGTGCCAAAAAGTCTGGGGACAACGCAGTCATTGCAGTAAGGCGCAGGTGAGTGCGCTCTAACTTCAAAAGGGACAGGTGGGAGTAGACTTTAGGATAAGTTCCCAAATTCAAATTTGTTGATGTATTGTATATCTTAGGCTATTTAGATGAAGTCACAAAGTTAGAGTCACAGTGGAGGATGAGAAGGGAAAAGTTTGTGACAACTTACTGGCCTATATTACATTGCATTTAAAGCTTCAAGGAAATTACTATGGCATATTTTGTAGGTGGTGTTACTTTACAGATAATCAACAATACTATTTCAATGTATAATAGTTAAACTAATCTATACCAGCACATTTGAATTCACAAATTTAACAATGGTTTGTAGACATGCATCATATATTTGTGAACATCAAACATGAACTTACTTCCATTGAGTATGTCTTCCCAGATCCAGTAATCCCATATACAAACAAGAGGGCATTCTTGCCACCCAGAAGATCAACAATCAAGGGTTTGGCAACAAAGGTGAAGAGGTCTTTTTGAGATGACTCAGCAGGAAAAGCATACTGGAACTTGAAGAGCTGCTCCCGAGCTGTTCCATTCCGAAATGCAAAAGAGCTGACAGGGGGAGTTAACTGAAAAAATAAGAAAAAGTGCCATTATTACAGATGCATTAAAAGTCAGAGGCATCCATTGCAGAGTACCCAAAACTAACAAAAAGGCAGAGCAGATGGACATGGATGGACCCAAATGGAACAAAAAATGAGTGATTATATACAAGAAAAATCTCATTAAAAGTGTATTGGGTATAAGCTCCCAACACAGGTAGCAATCCCATCAAGTAGAGATAAAACTTTAACCACTGTCGTAAGTTGGTTGTTCATTGGTAGAAATGCTGAACTTACCCCCAATAAGGAATGTAGCAAAACACAAATCTACCCAGACCACTCCCCCTCCTCAATCATGAATAGCCATTGGTGCCTTCAGGTTTGCCATCAATTGCCCATTCTTTAAAAGCATTTCATTAACTGGTCAGGGGATCTTATCTACAATGTGGGGGATGGATGGCACTAGTCACTAGTAATACATAAAAAATAGAACTAAAATGAGAGCAAATATGATGACAAAGATTAAAACCACTAAAACTTGACACCTAGTCAAATAAATACC
The DNA here is from genome assembly GCA_963969495.1 of Ceratothoa steindachneri. Taxonomy (NCBI): domain Eukaryota; kingdom Metazoa; phylum Arthropoda; class Malacostraca; order Isopoda; family Cymothoidae; genus Ceratothoa; species Ceratothoa steindachneri. The sequence goes on from OZ018323.1 coordinate 26,361,476, forward strand.
TTCCTAATCACACTAGCAAACAAGTTGAATGAACTGATCAAGTGTCATTATACATTGAAAAGTGTGAAAAAAATATAATGAAACTAACAAAAATAAGAGCGGCTATAAAATACCTTTGGAGAAAAGGCAACAAATAGGATGGAACAATTAGAGAATGGATTGAATATACAAACTCAACAAGCTTAGTAAAAAGCAACTTAGGGTGGAACATAAAAACAACTATTTAAAATGCCAAAACAGATGAAGCAACAACTGAAGGTCAGCAAATTACAACACTAAAGGATAAACTGGCAAATGAAATCATAAAGAGCAAAATGTCATTGAAGGAGTGGAAGAATTCTATCAGAAACTATATGATAGCAATGGCTATACACCGGATGAAAACTTCTTAACAAATGAAGAGGAAATCTCCCAAGTAAAGGAAAATTTTGCAAGCACTTAAGACCATGAGGAGGAGGTAGCAATCAACCTATTAAAAGCTAAGGGTGGTGGTCTGGGTGGCCTACTAGCACAACTTCTCATAAAATGTTTAAGGGAAAGTTAGATTTCAAAGGCTCATTGCTACTGTTGCAATTCATTTTTAAAAAGGTGAGGAGGAAGAATTAAAGGACAATCCGTCTCTTAAGAAGATCCTATGAATCATAGACAAAAGTCATAACCAACAGACTAACACAAACACTGTACTACAGGCAGCCACAGGAACATCGTAAAACAAAACAGGGCCCCATCACAACAAGAAAGAACACATCTGATTAATAAACACCCACATCAACCTAATCAGTAAAAGCAAACGGGAACTAATACATAAACACAATAGACCAGAAAACAAACCCAACCCAACATTGGAGAATCATAAATAAAATAAATACCATGTACCACCCCAGCCCACCCCCACCCACATGAGTAATTAGTTACCAGAAACAACCAAATTGCAACACAGAAAAAAACAATATTCTCATGCAACACTAATGAACATTAGCTTCCTCCAAATGCACAGACAAATCTACAAAAAAATCAAGAGCACACTTTACCACAGTAAATGTCCAACAAACCATCAAATTGCTCAAGAACTCTAAAGCCACTGGAGTCGGTTTCAGGTGGCAATGGTCCATAAAATGATATATGAATGGGAAAGCGATCACTCCCATGAAGGTCATCGACCACCTCCCACTAAAAATCAGGCTGTGCATCCTGAGAAAGAAGGGATAGATCAAGGCAGGAAAATGAAGTGGTTCTTGGGCAGTGATGCATAACTCATCTACATTGAGGACACCTATCTCTAATTTGGACCTGACTCTTGGGATTGATCAAGTAGTCTCCCCAGTGAGGGTGTCTGCCACTCAAATCCCTGAGTAGTAGAAAGGGCATCATCAACTGTCACAATGCGGTAGTGGACCTCTGTCAAAGTCAGTAGAATCAATGCACAAATGCCTCATGAAAGGAATTATTTATAGCAAATGGAAGAACAGAGATATAATGCCTGGTGTAAGCCACCCATCCCCATCTTGTAGTGGTATGGTTGCAAAACCCTTACACCCCAGGAAGGTGGACAGGTAGCATGCACCCAATATGGTCTCCTAGAAAAAAAAAAAGCTATGGAGAACAGAAAGATGCGAGCCTCCGCAGCTCCTCCCAGTTGTGGTCAATGCTAAAGTTGTCATCTGGGCAGCACCACAAGATTTAAAGGGTTGTCCACACAGCATAGCAAGAACATCTTCCAGCAACACTAAGGTAATAACATTGATGCTCATAGCAAAGAGTGAGTGAGGACACTTACAAACAGGACACCTTCCTCATGCCCAATTGGACTAGAGAGCTCCCACCACCATCTGTGGGCATCAACAATCTCAAAAAAACTCAGACACTAAGGTTATGAAGCATCTCTGCACCTCTATGGTATGGAGGGTGTCCATGATACTATATTGCCATGAGGTATTGTGGGGGAATTCCACGTGGAATTTCTTTTCCAGCACGGAAGTGAAGTCCATGCGCTGGAGAAGATTCTAGAATTTGGTTAGGCTTAAATTGGTAAGCCTCTTCCCCCCCCCCATCGACAAGCGGTAGCCTCGAACCACATCCACCACATCACCTTTACGCAGGTTAGAATCGCCTCAGTATGAAGATTAGAAGCCTTTCAAGAGTAGCGCTGTTTCCCTCAACCCCGCGGGGGAAGCCTCGGATATATAGGGCTCATCTTCCATGTGGGAGACACAGAGTTGAGGAGTCTCGCCCGGACCCAAGAAGATTGCCCTAGTTCCAAGTCAGGTGCTAACAACAAAGCAAAGTGAAGGCTGAACTATTTGTGTATTGGAATTAGCCCCAGCCAGTGAGGTAATTCCATTTGACAATCGCTACCGAGCAATTTTTCCGACTCCACTCATCAACTCCTGCTGAAGCCCTCCTCATTCGCCCCTTGTTTTCATGTGGCCAAAATACTCCCCTGGACCGAACGCTACCGCCCACCCCCCCTTTTGGAGAACTGTCATCACGTTAACTTCCCGCCCAGAAGCTCTGAGCGCCCTCGCCTCACATTTATTGCCTGCAGAAGACATCCGTGAAGCCTTACCCTGACATCTCACCCGGAATCCTCCATAGGCCAACCCCTCTCCCCCTTCAGCAACCCAATTGAGTTAATCCTCCCCATTTGAATAGTCTCCCTCTGTAATACATTAATTTTTAACTTCATAACTCAGCAATTCCCCCCTCGTTTACCAATGTAATTTTGCCCATTAATTCTCTTATTTTATGTAAATAAAATTATATTTTTGTATATGCCACTTTAAATAACCTTGAGCTTTGCCATTGCCCAAATTTTGCTCGACCTCGTTGCATTCTTTCTCACTGTTCCGCGTGTCTAAATTTGTGCCGTTCCGTCCCTTGTCGGTTCACCTTTAAGTTATTGGTCCCTCCCCCATAGATATAATATGGTATTGATATAATGTAATGTCATACCACAACAGGTATCATAGGCTTCCAGATTAAAAAAAACATGGTAAAGTGCTGTCCATGAAGGAAGGCCTCACAGATAACATTTCCCATCCAGAGCAACTATATTGTACAGGACATAGGGAGCCTCCACTGTCCAGGAAATAAGTTAATCTAACATTACCCAATTTTCCCATCAACTTGCACATGCAGGAAGTTAGAGAACAATTTGGCAGAAACCAGTTGGGGTACAGGAATATCTCCCCCATCTTGCAAAAAGCAAGCATGTTTTGCCCAAATTAATAAAATTGCTCATTTCCCCTTGAATTTAACGCTTCCTAAGTACGATAATTAAACTAAATTGTAAATAAGAGTGCCTGGTTGTGTATATTTGATCTCATCACAATATATGCACACTTCCTGCTTCTCTTGACCCCTCCCCCATATTAGTTTAATTTTTCCATAACTTGTGCAAAATTAGTAGAAGGGTTTGCAAATTTAAATTTGGGCAAATTTAAATTTGGAAAAGGTAGAATTAAATAGTGGGTGGGGATAAATACTTTGCTTCAGGGAGAAAGCTTACAAAGTAGTATCTTCAAGTATATAGGTAACATGTATAAAGCAGTTTACCTTAACTGTTCTTGAGTTTACAGGTACAGCAAAAACATCATCAGTAGGATCTTCTGTAGGTTTAATTCGGCAGAAAACAGACACAGGATCTCTGTTTGATGAATCCTGAGGTTTGGGAGGAATCTGAGGCTTCATTTTTGGAGTAGCTATTCTATTTGAGAAATAATATTGCATTAGATGGAAGCAAATAAAAGCAGGCTAATTGTGGCAAAATTCTTTCAATACTTTAAGAGTAACGCCAAAACAAACCCTAAAATAAGAGTACCAAGAGAAGACAACCAAGAGAGTAGTTATTGAAAAAATCTTTGCTATGTTTTTTGGGCACTAACTCCCACTCTGGCAAGAGATATGCTGTAGCCCAAAATTGTAGCCGACTAACAGCGCCATCTACCGCGTGCCCCGAATCTGAAGTGTTACCCTATCCTGAGCTAATTTAATTTCTGATACCCTTTTGATCTTCTTTATAATCTTATTTAACTCATTCCTAGCCATTCTATAATCACTTAAATTTTTATTATTATTTTCTACATGTAATTTTATGTATGCTCTTTTCTTCTCTGAAATTTTTCTAGCTATCTCCTGATTCCACAATAATGGTTTCCTACTTTTGTTCCTAATAGCCTTCATTGGGATACATTGCTCTTGGACTACCTTTATTATATGCTTGAAAGTATCCCACATCCCATAAGCATTTTTACCTCTGAATTCTATATCCCAGTCTACCAAATTTAGCAAGCTTCGAAGTTTATTCTATATCCCAGTCTACCAAATTTAGCAAGCTTCGAAGTTTTACATAATCTCCCTATTGAAAATTTGGAACTTTTACAGCATTCTCGGTTATTTTAACCTTCTTAATTCCCAAGTTAAAATGAACTATCTGATGGTCACTATTTCCCAATGCTTCCACAACACTCAATTCTTGAACTAAATGATCACTGTTAGAAAGTACTAAATCTAATATATTGTCCCCCCTCGTTGGCTCATTAACAAATTGATTCAAAAAATTATCCTCAAAGCATTCTATGAACCTGCCACTTGTTCTATCCCTACCTATCATATTTTCCCAGTCTATTCCAACAAACCTATCCCACACATCCAAAAATGGTAATACTTTAGATTCGAGGCGCACGGTAGATGGCGCTGTTAGTCAGCTACAATTTGGGGCTACAGCATATCTCTTATGACGTCAGACGGTAGCTTCAGATGTGACAATCACTGCGTTATATTTTTTTTGTTATTTTGGGGATTTGTAACTTTTAGTCTATTATTTACTAAATATCTGCGCTCTGCTTGTTTATAGTTTTTTCTAAGTTAGGTAAGGTTTCTTGATGTCTTTCATTGTTTTTTGTTTTGTTTTCGTATTTTTTGTTTACTGCGAACGATAACAGCTTCTTACTGGCAACATCGTAGCTTATAAATAGGACCTGTTTTGCAGATGTTTTTCTTTCATTATTGTGTTTTCGTGCTCTCCATGTGCTTCTTTGTTATTCGAATTCGGCTTTACTTTGTATGATCACGAAAAACTTTTAGATTATCTAGAGGCGCATAAATTAATCAAGAAACCTATAAAAGTAGGAATTCTTTGTTATTAGGTTAGGTTTTTCTGCCAGTAAAAAGCTGTTGGGGAGAAAAAAAAAACCAGTAAATTCAAGGGGACTGCTCGTGGGAGAGATATGACTGCAGGGGGACCACCCTGCGATGATCCTGAGTTTCAATCAATTGGAGGGGGGTCTGGGGGGTGCAGCCCCCCAGTATATACTCATATACAAAAAAATATTACGCTGATATTGTTCACAGCTGACGCTACCGTCTGACACGATATTAACCTTCTCGAGTCAGTGCAACGGAGGGCAACAAAGATTATTCCTTCCCTGAGGCACCTTGAATATATAGATAGACTGAGGGTATTAAATATGTTCTCGTTCGAAAGGAGGTATATGAGAGGGGATATGATTGAGCTCTTTAAAATTTTTTCCGGGATAGATAAATTGGATGTTAGCAAGTTTTTTGAGTTAGATGATGGAAATCGGACTAGAGGTCACCACTTGAAAATTAAAAAGCAAGGGTGTAGGTTGGATTTAAGAAAATATTTTTTCACCAATAGAGTGGTAGACTTCTGGAACAAATTGCCGCAGAGGGTAGTAGGTAGTGCAAATCTAAATGTATTTAAGAGTAGGTTGGATGAGTTTATGGGAAGGGAAGGTTGTGATGGTTCCTAAGTTTTGTATATATTAATATTGTTTGTATATATCTAGAGCTGCATGATTTAGTTCTTGACAAGCCTTGATTGGTGATACCCTTGTTTCTGGATGCAATCCTCTAGATGTAGTTTTCCTGGGAGTTTGGGTGCCTTAAAAAAGAGGCCGTTTGACTTAGATGACCTATGATGAGCCCTTATGGCTTTTGTCATCTGTTATATTATATTGTGGGGGACTTTGATTTTGTCTTTCCCTGGTGATGGTGCTTTTTGTGGGTCGGTTTTGACGGAGGCGGATGACCTTTGATAGGCCCTTGTGGCTTTTGTCATCCGTGTAATTATGTTATGACATCATGAGATATGCTGTAGCCCAAAATTGTAGCCGACTAACAGTGCTATCTACCGTGCGCCCCGAATCTGAAGTGTTACCCCAAAAACATGACACCTTCCATCTCACACATCCTCCTCACATAATCATTCAGCCCAATCGCACGAGACAACCATTTGAGGTTATCCTTAAACTCTACAACTCAAAGACCACAAAAGATTAACAGTACTGAGACAGTGCCCTGAAAGGCCCTCACGAATCTTAAAAAATATGCACTGCTATTCTTAAGTATTATATAATTTCATGGATGACAAAAATTACCAAAAATATTATGAGCCTATTGGTTGATAGGTAATAACACAACCTACTGGATGTAACATAACATAATGAATGCAGAAAATGCAGTTAATTTTACAAGAATCACCTATCTTCCTGAAATACTGGATTTTGTGAAAGCTTAACTAGGCTAATTTGATAAAGCTTGGTATTTTTTTCTTTATTTTGTCATCTCAGAAATCCACTACCATGGTATAGTGTATTTTGCACATATATATACAACAATAATTAGACCATTGTTACCCAGGTCCTAGGTAAGGCAACTTACTCAATTTTCATGTTTCTAGCAAAAACCCTAGAGCTCCATTATAAATTAACCGATAAAATAATAATAACAGGTTGTTTAGCACTAAATGGACAAGTAATAATATTGAAACAAAGGAGTAGTCAGTATTGTCAAAATTCAAAACGTTACCGCCAGGGAGTTGCTATTGTTCTTTAATAACTATCTGGTTATAGGGCAGTGAGCTCCACAGGTACTTTAGTGTAATGGATGAGTCAATATTTTACTGATAACAACCCTACGTTTCCAAAATGGATTCATAGGTAAAATACAATTTGGTTTCTGAAAACATCATAAATAAATATGTAAATTGCACTAAAAAAATTATTCTTCAATTTGATAATAGATTTTAACAATCAATGCATGGTGCATATTTGGTAGAGCTCCCAAGATGATATAATGGCTACAACACGAAGTTCACGAAGCTCTCTCGCTAGTTTATGCAGATGGCATCGGTTCCAGCTGATATGGAAGTAGCAACTATACGTAAAAAAATCTGAAGAAGGCCTGAAGCTGTTTGCTGGTGGAACATAGTGTGAAAAGAGGGTATTTAAAATTTTGGTAAGGAGGCGGTGAGGTAGAGCTTGAGTCTGATTAGCGATCGGAGTTAGTTGTTTGGCTTATGTTTTTTTTCATATTGTCATATCCAAATCCAAGCTTGTAATTCCCCCCCCCCCCTCCTCCCTTGAATATAGAGAACTCGATGTTCCTCCTGGATAAGTTGTTGCGTGTTATTAGTTTATTAAGTTTGAGTCATTGATTGGATTACTTGTAATAACACAAAACTTAGCGGTGTTTCTGAGAATGATGATCATCTTGGGGGTATTCACCCTGTATGCACAATGGCATAAGCAGCTTACTTATCAGCTCTACGAATGGCGATACTTGTCTTCGAACGAAGCTCTTAAGCGGCTGAAGTGAGTTTCACCGTAAGAAGAGAACTATATGCCTAGCCACCAGTGGCGGATCCAGGATAAAAAAGGAACGTGTTTTGAGGGTGGCAGTCTTCCATTATCCACTGTAGTTGTATTTATCTATGCATGGGCGAAGGAGATGACTACGGCTGGCTTTGATAAAGAACTGGGGATAGATGAAAATGAGTCAGTTTACTACAACAATTACATGCGTAAGGTGTGCGTGGACGATATTCTTAGTAAGCTTTTTCATAGTGGCGAGTTAAGTAAAGGCGTTAAGATCGATGTAACAATGTAATCTCAAAGAAAGTGCAACAAGGGGAGAGTTCTTCCAAAACAGTGGGTATTCGGTGAGATGTGCCGGGAAACTCGTGAATTTTTTCTCTATGCTGTTAAATTACGAAATCGTCAGATATTAGAGGAATGCATTAAGGCTTTCATTCAACCGGGAACCACAATCATAAGCGACATGTGGAAGTCGTACAGCCATATGAGAGATATTCGGCAGATACAACGTGGCAACTGCATTCTAAAAATGGAGAAACCGATCCTTTAAAGAAGGAAACTTTCGGCAGAAGAAATGATGAGCGAGATGTTTACGAAAGAATTTTTCTCTACTGCCAAACTAAAAATGCCACTGGAGACTCGCGATACACAAAACTTTCAAAAATAAGCGTTCGAGATTGAGATCGCAGTTTCCTTGACATATCATTTTGAACAAATGAGGTCGATTGAAATTAAAAGTCGGCCGTAGAAAATGCAGCGTGGGTCTAAACCTATCTGCCTTGTGATTGGTCAAAAGTGATTTATCCGATATTTTTTCGCGTTATCGATTCATCGGTATCGCCAATACTTTTGGTTCCAAACAAGCGATAATCGATCATTTCAGTTTTTGGTTCCAGTTTAGCACAGGGGCGAGCCGCGCGTTCCTTGGAGGCAGAAATAGGTAGGTCCGAGCTGGGGAGGAGGATCCTCAAAACCTATGAGGAGATGAAAGAGAGCCTCACCCAGTAAGAAACTAAGAAACAGTATTCAAATATTCGCACTATTATATTATAAAATAACGCTATATATAGTCAATAATCAATATTGTATTATAATTTTTTGATATATCAATTTAGCGGTTATCACCTTATCGGGAGATAAATTTATCGCCAGTTATCGATTATCGGTTATCGCCGATAAGGTTATCGATTTATCGGTTATCGTGATACATTTTTTTCGTTATCGCGCCCTCCTATGAAAAGTACCATGTTTTGTACGAAAGTACAAACTCTGGCAACCCTATCCACGTCATAACCTAATCTCGACCCATCAGGTCCAGATTTTTAAACACTTTAAAATATGTTTTAAATATCAATTTAACTCTCCCCCGCGCGATTCCCATAACATATTTCCATTTCAATCGATTATATAGAGACTAGATGGTATAGCTAGAGTTTGTTCTTGTTTTTGCACCATAATAGACGTTAAGTGACAGCCCATACTTGAAGATTGTTCTATGGTATAATAATCGAACTAGTACACTCATCCCATTTGTAGTGTCTCGTGTCCTTAACTGAACACGTGACCACAAAAACTGGAACAAGTTGCTAGTGTATTACTTAGAGTTTTCAGACTACATACGTGCATAGAAAACTCGTAGTACGGTATCGAGGGTGCGCAGGATAGCTGCTGGGCTGTTTGGGAGGAGCCTAGGAATTTTAGATCGGCGACAATCATATGAACAGACTATTGGCGAGAGGAAATGGTTGAGGTGTGGGGCGTAACTTCGTAAAGTAGTTAGACAATAGACGGGCCTCAGTGCAGGTTATTATGAGGCTATGATCTGTTTTCCAAGTACACTGTTACTATTTATGAAACGCACACATACATGCGTTATTGGAAAGAGGTCAAAGAGGAAGCAATCAGATTCATACTATTTCTAAGTATAGGAATTGGTTTCGTTGTTCCGACACTGACTTTGGTTTTTCTCTTTTAAACTTGGAGCAGCACTCTCATGGTTCCTTCTTTCTCCTTATTTTTCTAGGAGAACTTTGCGCATCTAAATCCGTATTAACGGGACGTTCTCACCGTTATCTTTAATTGAAGTATCTTTTGTTAATATTAGAGATTATTTTGTTTAGTTGCAAGAATGAGGCACGGATGTAAACTTCAGTCAGGACAATGTGTTAAAAATAATTATAATCCAGTCTTTTCCTGGCGAAATTGCCATAGAACGGTTCCACTCTTTTTTCACTTAGACAAAAATGACTTCGAGAATAATGTTAATACCATTTTAGAAGTTAAGCTCTGAAATATATAGCAGAACGAGGCAGAGGAGAGCCGCAATAGTTTAAAAAAGAAACACCATATTCCCAAAGCTGATCACCATAGTTTGCATTAAGCCCACCAAATGATGATTTTACTGCAAACCAAACGACCTTATTTCTGCCACATAATGGGGAAGGGGAGGCTAGGGGGCTGAACTACCCCTAACAAATTTCAGATACGCCTATGTTTATATTTTTTAAGACATACTATATATAAAAAGTTTATTTAAACCGTTGCGATCGAATGTACCTTATATTATACCTGTCTAAAATACAGGTAAATCTAAAAAATATTATTAGGTACATTCAGTATTATACCTTAAATGACGTCCAAATACTATAATAAACCACAATTCATAATTTTCTGATAATTTGAAACAAATTCGAATATGAGAGTTAGAGCTCATTCTTTTATGAGATGCTGTTATTTATTATCAATGCTGTGTGAGATACACATTATTAATGATCAATGTTCTTTTCTCAGCCTACTCATAGGGAGGAATTCAGGTTGATCCCTCAACCAATTTATATCCCGAATCCGGCACTGTAGAGCAGCGAACTCCCTCCAAAATAACAACTTGTTAAATAAGGGGAAAACAGCCCTACATATATAATAAACAGATTCGCAAAGAAGGCCACGTTCTCCACGCGATACAAAACAGGTTAGAGGCAGCAGCATTCTCAAACCTGCCCAATAGTCTCCATTGCAGTTTGTAGTCACGCCATGATTGATGTCCCGGGGTTTGCAATAGTTCTGGTACACTCGTGGTTTTAATTAAATTTTGGAGAGGTCTACGTGTGTGATAGAAATTTTCCGTCAAACAAACCTAAAGTTCTACTTTTCCAGCACGTGTCATAAAAATGTCTTTTCCATTACGTGCACGTATGGTGAGATGGAAGCGTTAAATCTGCAAATGAGTGCATTTACTATTGACATGGGATAGGAGTTATTCTGGAAAAGATTTCTTAGAAATTCAAATTCTTCATGAATAAGTGAGAATGAGAACGGCAGGTGAAAGCCACGAAAGATGAGTCTTGATGGAGCTCACTTTGTAAGACAAATGTCAGACATACTCACACACACAAAAGTAGTTTGTGGAGGAATGAATATAACGAGGACAAGCTGACGCTAGTTGGTTTCTACAGCGTCAACCGTTACGTTCCACATGGGCCAAGACTCCCCCTTCCCTTTTTCCCGTTGCCCCAAGACACTTCGAAGTCCCTCTTAAAGAAGGATTTCGGTCAGCAGATTTCGTAATTTACGAGACTGGTAGTGCAGTCCGTTAATATAAACATAGGAGGGTGTGAGAGCCTTTAGAATGAAAATCTTGCTTCCTAAGGCTTCGTCGGCAGAAAATCTAGGTACAGGCTCACTGTCCCCTTCGATTTTTTATGTCTATTTTTCGCCAAATAGACGAAATCTCACATTCCCCGTGCGTAAACCTGAAGGGGCGAAGTGTCACAGCGTTGAAAATTTATGCCCTAGGAGAGGGGCTTAACTGTGAGCTAGTGAGGTTTCGCCCCTCCTAAACTCCCTCTTCTCCCTTCTCCCAGGGGCTAATCGACGTATATATAGTTCGATCTTGAGAAATTTAAGAGAGAAGCGGTTTGCCATCTAGAGAAGAAGACAAGTCCCTGAGTCAAACAGGTAAATATGAAGATAGTTGGAACCAAGCGGGACTTACCCTCTCGAGGCTGTTCCTTTGGTCGCTTAGAAGAGCAGACCAGTGGTAGCGAGACCAACTCTCCTACCATTCTCGTCCAGAGAAAATCACATATCTCAGTTTGCTGAAAAAGCAGAGATACCCTTCACTATTGAGGAAAGCCCAAGTGAATTCCCATTCGAGAAAATATTCACATCTTGGTTAAGTCTCATTCTCGAGAAGCCAGAATTGGTAACACCGAGATCGGGATAACTTCTATTCATCCAAGATCCCCTTATAGTATATGGTTATTCATGTGATTTATTTTCTGTTAATAAATCAGCCTAAATAACGTTTCGAAAACCATAACCATAAATTTGTTTGATCGAAGTTGTCGGCTGATAGTTTTAAGGCCTAAGACGACAGCGAAATAAATTTTGAAATAATGAACTGGATTTTAAGAAAAACCATTAAACAATATATATATATATATATATATATATATATATATATATATATATATATATATATATAAATATATATATATATTCATAAAATCAACGCATGTACAATGAGATAAGTAGATTAGGTATACAATGTAAGATATTGTAACATGATTTACAGTAACAAGATGCAAAAAGAATTGAAGTATGTGAAATAAATATGAAATATTATGGTAGAATAATATGGTGACTATGATGGACTGTGGATTAGGGGCTGCAATATGAGAAGTAAATATAATTAGGACCTACTCTCGTATGGTCGTTTGCAAAGAATTGTGAGAGAAAGTGGAATTAACTAAGTACAATTTGTTTGGAGGTAAATGACTAATTGTATAAGGAATGATTACCGAACTTTATACGAAGAATGTCGCGAATCGTCTGGGGAAAAATAGTGTGTTATTTGGTCGAGCTGAAAGCGTGTGTTTGTTTGTTTGTGTGAAATTTTAAGGGATGTTGTTTGCAACAGTATTACGTTAAATGAATTGACAAGTAAAATAAATTAATGAATTAATTATTAAGTTATACATAAAATGATTTAATTTACAAAAGTTAAGTAAAATAATTGAAAGATTAAATTGACAAAGTTAAGTAAAATAATTGAATATGAATTTTACATAATAATTGATGTATATAATATTTAAGTTACCCAGGAGGTTTTTATTATAGGAATGCCCAGAGGCATTGCTATAACACTCCCCCCTAAGAAGGTTACCCCCCCCCCCCCTTTTACTATTTTGAGATTACAAGTCCGAGTACCGACGATGCCTCCTGACCACGCGACTGGAGCATGTGACAGTGCCATTGGTTTGGCTGAATCACCTCACCACGCTCACCTCACTTCAGCGAGGACGTCTCCAGTCAAACTCGCCCCAAACCAACTCAGCGAGGAGGCTTCCTTTCAAGGTCACCCAACTGTTGACACACCCAAGTTAAAGGTAAAACGAATACAAAAATAATTATTCATTTTTGTTATTTCCCATTCCATGCAGAAGTGTATTCGTAACAAAACCATTTCAATCTGGTAATCTTAACGAAATTATTTCAAGTTCAAATGACATAAGACTCGCATTAATTGACTTAAAGCTCTTGTATTAGCAGTGATTTTTGTGTCAACTATCTCGTGGTACTCATTTGTATTGTAAATTTTTATTAGACCCTCTTACTATAGAATTAGTGTATTTAAAGATTTAATATTTCATTCTTTTATGTAATTAAAAGTATATTTTGTCGGAGTTGTTTAATTAGATCCTCGAACGCAGCACTGACAATAGATATATCATAATACGAAACGTCACTGGTTAAAGAATTAAATTAGAGCACTCTTACAGTAAAGTGGAACGGATCAATTCATGTACGAATCAAACGTACATCCGTACTCGGCCGTAAACTACGACATAAAATTGGTGACAGGCTTTTGGGTATTCAGAAGAACTCAATATTAGTTGATTGAGTGCATCCCCTTCATTAGTAATAATTTGTGCCTAAGCGTTCGAGGAAAATTGAATATAATAAGATGATAAAGTCGGTCTCTAAATTTCTTAATTGATTGTGGTTAGCCCGTTAATGATGTTATTAAGTTTTTTTTTGGTACTGGTATTCCAATTAACAGAAACTGTGGGCCGTAAGGTTGGGTTAGGCAGAGCGCTACTTGTTTCGTGGTCGCATAAGTACCATTAGCGTACATCAGTGTGTTTTTGACGGACATAGGTAAAATCTCGTCTTTCGAAAGGTTCCACCACAAGGCTAAATTCTTGGACTAGCAGGCAGAGAACAATTGCCTACGTCCAGGAACAAGAAAAGACGGAAATAGATGAAAAGAGAGAACAGGCGCAAGCGGAAAGAGAAGCAGAAGAAAGAATAATCCAGATGGTGTTGAACAGGCGCAAGCAGAAAGAGAAACAGAAGAAAGAAGAATACAGATGGAAAGAAAACAGGTGCAAGCGGGAAAAGAAGAGAGAGAACGAATGCGCGCACATGAAAGGGCATTGAACAAGGGTCAGGTGGAAGTCCATTCCGTTGGATCCCGGCCTGGAGCTACGCAAGTACCTACGATGAAACTCCCAGCATATAAAGATAACGAAGACCTGTGTTCGTACCTGACACACTTCGAGAATATCTTTGAGGTGAATCAATGGGACATAGAAACTGAGGGAATCGCCAGATTACTGCCTCTGCTTAACACCCGTCTCCGTGATATATTCATCCCGCTACCATCAGAGTCACCTGTGGATTATTCTACCCTTAAGTCCGAGCTACTGGCCGCCATTAATCTAAATCCCGAGGAGTATAAGATGAAATTCAGACAGTCTAGAATTCAGCCTGGTTAAACATACCGTCAATTTGGCTTTATCCTTCGGAGACATCTCCAATTCTGGATGGATTCAGCACAAGTGGGGAATGAGTTCGACTCTCTCGTCGACTTCATTCTTAAGGACCAATTATTGTGTACCTTGCCGCCAGAGATACAAGCATTCGTCAAGGACAGGCGAGCCGCTACGTTCAATGAGTGCATGGAGAAAGCGGATCTACATGCTTCCAATCACAAACTATATCCTCGAGAGGTTAAAAAAAACAGCCCTCGTCTCCAAAGAAAGGTGGGTATCCCCAGAAACCCCAGCAAAAGAACCCCCTAAATTTGACAAGACCTCCGGACCCACCAGACCCAAATTCTTTTCATTTAAAGATCAGAGAGAAATTAAGCCCCTAAGTAACCTAACCCCCCTCGTCAACGCCATGCCCCAGAAACCCAGTTGCGTGTTTTAATTGTGGCACCCCAGGTTACATTAGCTTCCAGTGCCCCCAAATTCGAGGCTTAGGTCGTCCTCGATTCAACAAGTGCACAACATCACCGCATCTCTCCCCCAAGAACAACCTCCTGCTTCAGCGTCTCTTTCGTCCACATCCGATTCCCCTGACCAACAGGTGAACTTTTTGTTTGACAAGAGTTCTCACGGAGGACTAAAGTTCGAGATTGGATCAGTAAATGGTTGCCGAGTCTCAACATTGGTACGCGATACGGGGTGCACCTGTATCGTCGTATCAGATAAATTGCTTTCCCCAGTCAGCCCTCAGCACAAGAGGTTCGCGGTCGTCCAGGACTTCCTGGGTAGATCAAACAAGTTCCCCGTAGTCAGGTGCCACATCCAGTGTCAGTACTTCACTGGTTGGACCGAAGTAGTGGCAGCGCCTATCAAATTCTGTTCTGTCTTAATAGGCCAGAGCACGCAGCTCTCCCCAAATCCAGAGGCTCAGCCCGTAATCAGTCGGATTCAGGCAACTAAGAGGGAAGTGGCCCCGACCCCTTTATCTCCTCTTGAGAACCCGGAATACGAAGAGCTTAATTGCCAAACCTTCGCTAGCACCCAGAAGGACTGTCCAGCTCTCAAGCTCCTGTGGGAGAAGGCAGCGAAAAACGAAATAGAATCTTTTCGCGCGAACAAACAAATAAGATACGTGGTGGAGCATTAACTACTATTCCGTACGACGGCTGAGGTAACATCCCCGTCGGATAAAGTTTTGTATATATACCCCGGTGTTACTCCCAACGGGTATTAAAAATCACACATGATGGCTTATTGGCTAGACATTTTAGTCACAATAAAACCTCTCTACGGATTTTTAAATACTTCTTTTGGCACGGCGCCGCTAAAGAGATCGACGTATACTGGTATACTGCCAGTCATGCGAATTATGCCAGAAGGCCAACGCTAAAGGCCAGGTACCGCAGGCTTCCCTGCAGAAACCCCCCGTCATTTCCAAACGCTTCTTCAGAGTGGCTATTGACTTGGTTGGGCCCATCCATCCCCCGTATAGTGAAGGGCACTCTTATATCCTCACTTTGGTAGACTGCGCCTCTCGTTTCCCCCGACGCAGTTGCCCTCAGGAAAATTGACAGTATTTCCTGTGCAGAGGCCCTCATCTCCATTTTTTCCCGAGTCGGCATCCATAAAGAAATTCTCTCAGATCGAGGCCGTCAGTTCACCTCGGAACTGATGGAATACGTGGGCAAGTTACTCCTCATCAAACCCCTCTTTACGACCCCTTTTCACCTCTCTGCAGACGGGATGTGTGAGAAATTAAATGGTACCATTAAGGCAGTGTTAAAAAAGCTCTGTCAGTCTCAGCCTCGAGAATGGCATCGGTACCTACCAGTCGCCCTCTTCGCGTGATTCCTCACAGAACTCTGGGTTTCGCCCCCTTTGAATTGGTGTACGGACGTAACGTCCGATGACCTATGAGCATCCTTAAGGAGCTCTTCACTAATCCCCAATTAGATAAAGAAGTTAAATCCTCCTACGCATATGTGATTGAGCTGTGCGAACGCTTGGAGAAATGTTAGCAGTTGGCCCACTCAAACGCGGCGTGCAACCTAGAAAAATACAGAACTTATTTCGACTTAAAAGCAAAGGCTCGAAAATTAAAGCCTGACGACGAAGTGTTGTTATTACTGCCTACAGAGACAAATAAGTTGCTTTTCCAATGGAAGGGTCCCTTTCCGTTCATATGTAGAAGCTCGTGGCCCCGTTGATTACTTGATTGAAACTCCCTCAGGCCATAGCAGGTATCACATAAATATGCTCAAACATGGTTTGGTCACGATTGGGAGCAATTATAATCGGATGATGCGTCGAATTGTGGATGGTTTGAGCGACGTGTCGTTCTATTTCGACAATGTGTACGTGACTACACGTACATGGGAGCGACACATTCACTCACTCCGAGCTTTGTTGGATAGTCTCAACGACCACGGATTAACCGTCGAACCATTTAAATGCCACTTCGCCTACGAGTTAATCTCGTATCTGGGATTTGAAATAGGTAAAAATCGTCTAACGGCTCAACAGGAAAAGGTCGAGGCCATTGATAAGATGCCTCTACCACAGACAAATAAGCCGGTGCGTTCTTTCTTGGGTGCTGCGTCGTTGTACAGAAGATTTGTCCCCCAATTTGCCGTGATAGCCGTGCTCATTAATGATCTCTTAAAGAAAAAATCCCATGACCACGTTAGGTGGAATCCTAACGCGATCTTCCAGTTTAACTTGTTGAGGGAAAAATGAATTTCAGCACCCATCCTTCGACTACTCAATCTCCAAAAGAAGTTTTGGATACGCACCGATGCCTGTTATGGTATTTGGTTACTAGTGGGATTGATTTTAGTTAATAAATCAGCCTAGATGCTAATTGAAAACGATTACCATAAATTTGTTGAATTTGGATGGAATAGTCGTGTGCTAATATTTAAATCTAACGACTGACGTGAACTGAATTTAGAAAACTTCTGAACTAGATTTGTAAGAAAAACAGGAAATAAACAAAATAAATATATTTACAAAATCAACAAATAGACAATGAGAGAATTGAATTAGGATATAATTAGTGAAAGGTTTTTACAATTATATGGATGAATGATATAATTAAATTGAGAATTGCTAAGGAATAGAACGCAATGCAATGTATGGAGGTAATGAAAAGTAGAATGAATGTAAGGTATGTAAAGTAACTAAGATGTGGTAATTATGATGACTAAATTATGGTAACTATGATGTGGTAAAGTAACTATGAGGGACTGTGAATTGGGATCTGCAATGAGAGAAGTAACGATAATTAGGGCCTACACTCGTATGGCAGTTTGCAGAGAATAAGTGTGAGAGGATTTATAACTGACCTTGATTCGAAGTAAGGTAGAGCACGAATGGATGGGTGACTGCTTCAAAGCGGGCAGCTAAAGGCGTGCGTTCGTCTGTGTGCATTGTTAAAGTAAGTTTTGCAGAAAAGAATATCTTAGTCATTGGTTTTTGAATGGCAATTATATATTACAAATTATTTGAGATTTGGGATCTATTATTTATTAGGTTGAGGAATAAGTTCTTGCGTTTTTTTTAATGTTGTGTTGATTTAAGTTTTGTTGACGTGATTTGTGCACATATTAAGAAACAATAATAAATAATGAGAGCAAAATTTGCAAAGGTTAGGCTACGTCTCTTAACAGCGTAGACTATTAGGCTTTTGCTTGGGCTACGTCTTGAAGTTGAGTAATAAGTCATTGCGGTTTATTTAAAAGTTGTGTTAATTTAATTTTTGTTCTGTACCCTCAAAATGGAATGTCAAGTTGAAAGAAAGGCGCATTTTCGACACTTGTTGTTATTCATTTTCAATCGAGACGGGAACAATGCAAACGCAGCCATAGCTCGTCGCGATATTTGTGCTGTGTACGGAGAAAATGCTTTATCAGAAAGGACAGATCAATGGTGGTTTTAACTTTTCAAAAACAGTCATTTCAATCTTAAAGACGATGAACGTTCTGATCATCCCATTAAGTTGGAAGAAGATCGATTGAACGACCTTCTTCGTGAAAATCCCCGTCAATCCACTAGAGAATTGGCTGTACAATTGGCGTGTGATCAGAAAACTGTAGTGAATCATCTTCATTCGATGGGGAAAGTTAAAAAAACTCGGTGCATGGGTTCCGCACGCTTTGAGCAAAAGCAACAAACTTCAACGCTCCACGATTGCCACAGGTTTACTTGCTAGTCACAAGGCTACTCGTGGATATAAGGACATATTTTTTCACCGCTTCATCACTGGCGACGAAAAGTGGTGTGTTTATGTCAACATGAACCATCGAAAAGAATGGCTTAGCCCCAGTAAAAAAATACTTCCGCGATTAAAGCAAGGACTTCACACACGAAAGACGATGCTGTGTGTGTGGTGGGATTGTGAAGGCATCATTTTTTTATGAACTCCTTGCGAACAACGAGTTGTCAATGCAGAACTTTATGTTCAACAAATGTATCGACTCGCCGAAGCTATTCGTGAAAAGCGACATCATCGACGTTATGGAGTCCTTCTGCAACACGAAAATGCTCGTCCTCACATTACTAATATGACAAAAGACGCCATCCAAATGCTTAATTGGGAAATCCTGCCACATCCTCCATATTCGCCAGACTTGGCTCTATCGGCGTTTCGTTCAATACTGATGAGGAATTAAGAACCTGGTTAGACGAATTCTTCGAGTCAAAATCCAGAGATTTTTATTGCAGAGGCATCGAAAAACGAGTTGAACGTTGGGAAGAAGTCGTAAATAACAACGGAGAATACATTATTGATTAAATTGCCAATTGTTATCAATTAAAAATGAAGTTTTTCTAAAATTGTTAATGGTACTCAATAAATTTGATAAAACCGCAAGAACTTATTCCTCAACCCATTATAATGGAAAATTTACATTGAATTTAAAAAAGAAAGAATGCTAATGGAATATTGATAAATTTAATATTTTATAGGAATGCCAGAGGGCATTGCTATACTGTGGTGAGGGAATCGGTTGTGTCCTGGTACAATATGAAGACGATGGTACCCCTTTTCCCATAGCTCATGCGAGCCACAAACTATCGAGTCGAGAAAGAGATTATGCAACTATTAACAGGAAGCGCTAGCCATAATTTGGGGCATTCAGAAATTCAGGTTCTATTTAATAGGTCGTGAGTTTAACGTCGAATCCGATCACCGGCCTCTGTCATATTTGCGTAACAACAAAAGTCAGAATGGCAGACTCATGCGATGGAGTCTATTGTTAATGGAGTACCAATTTACCATAACCTATATAAAAGACTCCGATAAATGTATAGCTGACAACTTGAGCCGGAACCCCACAGAGGGCTAATTGAACCCCCGTTAGTCTTAAGACCAATTTTTTTTGTATACGTTAATGAGTTAAGTGTTTAGCTGGTGTAAGGATTACCCGCCTAAGTGCAGATTTATAGTCAGTTTCATTTTCTTTTTTGGTAATGGATGTTTTTTTTAAGAAGTTTAAATTGGGTTGTGTGCTCTGGACTTCTTGGCCTTACGAAGTAAGGTTAAAGGCCGTCTTTTACATGTATATGTACGTGCGCGCGTGTGCGTACAATTTCATTAATTCTTATTTTAGTATGATGGTTGACCACTCTATTTTCAATGTAACAGTCGGACTTGGAATTGCGTTCCAAGACATGTGTCTTTTTTGTGTGTTGTCGGTTATTGTTTTTTTGCACTTGAGTTCTCCCCCCCTCCTCCATTACCTTCTGTAGGAGGGAGGAAATGTGGAGGAATGAATATAATTTGGAGCTAGTTTGTTTCTACAGTGTCAACCGTTACGTTCCACATGGGCCAAGACTCCCCCCCTTCCTTTTCCCCGCTGCCCCAAGACACTTCGAAGTCGCTCGCAAAGAAGGATTTCGGTCAGCAGATTTCGTAATTTACGAAACTGGTAGTGTAGTTCGTTAATATAAACATAGGAGGGTGTGAGAGCTTTTAGAATGAAAATCTTGCTTCCTAAGGCTTCGTCGGCAGAAAATCTAGGTACAGGCTCACTGTCCCCTTCGATTGTTTATGTCTAATTTTCGCCAAATAGACGAAATCTCACATTCCCCGTGCGTAAACCTGAAGGGGCGAAGTGTCACAGCTTTGAAAATTTATGCCCTAGGAGAGGGGCTTAACTGTGGGATAGTGATGGTTCGCCTTTCGTAAACTCCCTCTTCTCCCCTCCCCCCAGGGGATAATCAACGTATATATAGTTCGATCTTGAGAAATTTAAGAGAGAAGCGGTTTGCCATCGAGAGAAGAAGACGAGTCCTTGATTCAAACAGAGAATCAAGAAGATAGTTAGAACCAAGTGGGAATAACCCTCCCGAGGCTGTTCCTTTTGTCGCTTAGAAGAGCAGACCAGTTGTAGCGAGACCAACTCTCCTATCATTCCGTCCAGAGAAAATCACATATCTCAGTTTGCTGAAAAAGCAGAGATATCCCTCACCATTGAGGAAGACCAAAGTGAATTCCCATTCGAGAAAAGATTCACATCTTGGTTAAGTCTCATCCTCGAGAAGCCAGAATTGGTAACGCCGGGATCGGGATAACTTCCATTCATCCAAGATCTCCTCACTTACATCGTCAAGTCGAGAGAAGCATCAGCTGTTTTCCCGAATCACTCCACCACGCTTGCCTCACCTCAGCGAGGACATCTTCAGTCAAACTCGCCCCAAACCAACTCAGCGAGGAGGCTCACTTTCAAGGTCACCCAACTGTTGACACACCCTAGTTAAAGGTAAAACGAATACAATAATAATTATTCATTTTTGTTATTTCCCATTCCATGCGGAAGTGTATTCGTAACAAAACCATTTCAATCTGTTAATCTTAACCAAATTATTCCAAGTTCAAATAACTTAAGAACTCGCCTTAATTAAGCTTAAAGCTTGTGTATTAGTAGTGAGTATTGCGTCAACCATCTCGTGGTACTCATTTATAGTGTTAATTTTTATTATACCCTCTTACTATAGAATTAGTGTATTTAAAGATTGAATATTTTCATTCTTTTATATAATTAAAAGTATATTTTGTCTGAGTTGATTAATTAGATCCTCGAACGCAGCACTGGCAATAGATATATCATAATACGAAACGTCACTGGTTAAAGAATTAAATTAGAGCACTCTTACAGTAAAGTGGAACGGATCAATTCATGTACGAATCAAACGTACATCCGTACTCGGCCGTAAACCACGAAATAGTTAATCTTGGTTTTATGCCCACCATCGAATTTTTTATGATATATATATATATATACATATATATATATATATTAATGTAGATAATGTTTTTTCTTGGGCAAATTCCCCCAAAGTGCTTTTTTTTGTTAGGCTATTTCAATCGCATTATATTATATTATATATAATTTCTAAGGTAATTTCGAAATGGGGGCTTCGCCTTCATATCTCCCACTAAATTGTGGGGGGTTGGACCCTCCCCACCCCTCGTGATTTTTAAATAAACTCGTAATATTCCTAATTCGAAAGCCTAACATTAGATTCGAATTCAAAGGCGATTGCTAAATGTCGTTATTCCACTAGTTTTTCTACCACGTTCCTTGATTTAAGACATATAAACCTCACCCCCGAATGCTATTTAAATCAATTATATTTGTATTAAAATTGATTAATATGAAATGTCCATATTTTATTTTAATTCGAAATATTAAAAAATCACTTCGAAATTATATTTAATATACTACAATGTGATTCAAAAATTCACTTAGGATGGCTGAGTGGTTTAGAACTCTCGCTGTCCAGCGACGCGTTCGAAACTCGTATCGCTACTTTTCTTTATTTATTTTTCTTTGCGCCCCATCCCTACTCAAAGCTATTCGCATACACTTATTTGCCTATTTTGGAATTCCCAATATTTACCTCCCAATCTTTCCTACGATGTCCCTAAAGACGAAATATCTTATACACTCCCTGAAATGGTTCCCCTTAACATAGAGTTCCGAAGAAATTCTGCAAATTACACCGAGGAACAATTTGAAAAAAAATTGTTGAGTTAGATTTTTGTGCTGATTCCAAATTTGTAGTCAGGTTTTTTCTAGCACGTCTATTTTTTTTTTCTCCACAGCTTACCCCCGAGATAAGTAAAATTCCACTGCTTATCTGTAATAAGATTTGCCTGCTGATTACGATTGAATTCATCTACAGCTACGTGGCAACTTGTTTGTGCAGTCACCATTGAGACAGTGTGGTGAGAGGAGGTGTGTGTTGTACATTCTATTTCGTTATATGCTGGGTTTTTTTTAGGTTTCAAAGCTGGTAACTATTCCATCTTAGTGTTTTATTTACACAGGTATATATTTCCTTTGTTTCAGATCATGTCTGCTCCTGCAACTTCTCGTTCTAAATGCCTAAACAACCCTGACTCCTTCTGCTACATTTGTGGCAGTTTCACCATTCCAAGTCAGAGGGCAAACATTAGTGCATTTGTCAAACAAGCATATTTTAAAGTAAAACTCGGTGATTAAGACAAGCCATGGGCCCCCTCATAAAGTGTGCAGGCAGTGTGTCGAGAGTTTATGGATGTGGACCAAAGAAACACGTGAAAGGTTGCCATTTGGTAACCCCATGGCTTGGCGAGAGCAAAAGGAGCATTGCACAGACTTACTTTTGTTTAGTGAAAACATCAGGATTTAACAAGAAAAATAGAAGTAAAATAGAATATCCTAATCTACCGTTAGCTATAAGGCCAATGCCTCATTCAGCTGAAATTCCAGTGCCAGTTTTCGAACAACTACCTCTTCTAGAAGATCTGAGTGATATATATATATATATATATATATATATATATATATATATATATATATATATATATATATATATTCACCTAGATTTCTTCTACAAAGATGAGTCTTATATTCAGTAAGAAGGACAAAACGAAGGAGGCGGGTCCCATCTTTAATTCCAACGTTTCGGGTTATTACAAAACCCATCTTCAGGAGCTAAAAACAAATTCTAAACGAGTAATCTAAGCCTAAAAACATAAATAACAGCACAATTTCAAAGTTAAAAACCACAGATCAGAGAAAATACCAATAACGACTTTAAAAATATAAAATGAAAGTTACGTTAAGGAACAAACAAAATAGTGAGGTAAAAAACAGCAAAATATTTGTAAAGAGATACTATCTATCAATTAAGGACAAACAAAGTAAACGTAATATTACAAAATTAAACATTTGAAATTGAAAAATAGAGAATTGGATACAAACAAAAGATAAAACTAAAATATAGACACTGAAACATTACCTTACATGGTCGGATCACAATGACGAGTGAAAACAGGAAGGGATTCAAAGAATAAATACAGCTTGGTTAAGTTATAAACAGAGGAAAGGATGACGTGTCCTCATTTAAATTTGGGTGGTTGTATTTAATACAGAGTGATTCTTTAAATCGGAGAGATGAAATAGATTTAGAAAATTTTAAGACAGAAAAATCATTTTAGGACACGTCTGTTTTACAATCAATAGCATGTTTCCTGATGGAAGAAAACTCATTGTTACTTAATGTTTTACCGGTTCTATGGCTAATTCTTACTGAATATATATATATATATATATATATATATATATATATATATATATATATATATATATATATATATATATATATATATATATATATATATATATATATATTCGTCAGAGAAGTCAACAGTGTGGAGTTCAACAGTGTGGAGTCCAACAGCGGAATTGTTTCAGTTGCAAGGCAAGGCAAGTATAGAAAGAAAAAGAGAGGGATCACTGTGAGAGCACATGAGATAATTTAGCCAGAGAGCAGCGGTTTGGAAATAACTTATCAGGGAATTGGAGAAGTGAGATAGGCCGGTGGCTATACACCGGTATGAAGTATCTGTCGGTATGTTGTACAATAGTGCTGTTGGACTGGCGAGAGTGGAGGATCGGCTCAGGAGGGGGAGATATCTTAATAGTTCGACGACTTGCCTATATCACCGAAACGAGGTGGCTTAGTGTCTAGGACACTTCACCGCGACGTTGTCCCTACAGAATCAAGGAAAACTCTTCGCGATGCCGAAGCCATTGAGGTGTATAATGGTTCAGGAGGCTGGTGGTGGCCTGCTGCTAGGAATTTACGTTCCCAAGCAGCAACGTACTGTGTGTGGTGTACGTGGTTGTAAATGGGGTCTCTCTCGAGTTTCCCCAGTTGTGAGGGTGTATGTATTTAGAGGTGTGACTTTATTTGTGTTGTGAAGTATCGACATTCTCGTGTACAAGGGAGAGCGACAGGCGTGCTTCAAAGCGGAGTTCTGTATGTGCTGTGCGTTCATCTGCCATGTGTGGCTTGCGGCCGTTAGTGTGATTGGTGCATATGTAAGTAATGATCTGATTAGTGTTTTGTATAGGTGTAGCTGCATCTTTATACTGCTGCTGTAAAGCCTGTTCAGTATGTTTTTCAGTCGTTTGGTTTGGCTTGTGTGGTGTTTTGGTGAGTGTGAAAGTGTAAGTACTTGTCAAATGTTGCTCTGAGTATTTTTGTGCGGGTTTGCATGTGAGTCTTATGGGGTTTGGTATTGTTGATTTAGTATGTGATCGTATATTTGTATGATATGCACGTAGTGGTCTTGCGCACCGTATAGTGTTACCTGTGTCTTCTGAGGATGAGTGGTTATGAGCCACATGTTATTGTACTCTGTTCTCTCTTTTACTATTATTTGTGCCCAGCGCGCAAGAATGACGGGGCGCGCGCTAGAGACGAGAATGGTTTAGTCGTCAGCATACAGCCAGTGAGTGTGTGTGCAGTTTTATCCTGGGATTGGAGTGTCGTTGGTGTAGATTATGAAGAGTGTGGGTGCCAACACGCTGCCTTGAAGTACTACAGCGCGTGGCGTGACTGGGCGTGATGTTGAGTTGTTGTATCGTATGTAGCACTCTCTATCCGTAAGGTAGTGTGATAGGAGCTTTCTAGTTCAGAGAGGCAGCTCCATGTTGCTGGCGAGGATCCAACGGAGCCCATTGTGCTACACTTTCTCCAAGGCTTTCTCGAAATCCTTGCTGATAGTGAATTTTTTGTCGTGCTTTTTGTATGATGTCATGGACGATAGTGATCACCCATCCGGTAGACCAGCCCCTGCTAAAGCCTTACTGTCAGGGAGATAACCAGTTTCCCTCCTCTAGGAAGCTCCGCAGGCGGATGTTCACTATACGTTCTAGTATTTTGCCTAAGTGCTTTAAGAGAGCAATAGGTCTATAGCTGTTTGTTTGTTTTGGACCTTTGTGTTGTTTGTAGACTAGAATGTTGTGTGAGGCCTTAAATGTTTTCGAAAAATACCCAGAGGCTAGGGAGGCGTTGTAGATGTGTGTTAATGTTCAGTAGATGTTTTCTAGCAGGCGATGAATGATTGTGGTTGGAAGGCGGGAGGGGCCTGGGGATCGTTTTCGTGTGGCTTTGATGTAATGTTTTGTTTCCTCAATAGTGACTGGTGTGGTTAATGTGGTTGTTTTATCGAGCACTTCCACTTCAATCGTGGGGGGGGGGTACAGCTCGTTGGCATGGAGCCGGCACCATTCCTGAACTGCTTGGAAGTGCTCTTGTGCGTGTGGTTTGGGTTGACTATTTGTGTGTACTTGATCCCAGTGGGACCTGAATGCTTCGAGGATGTCATCCGTGTTTGTGAGTGTCTGATTGTTTATTTGGAGTTTTATTGGCTTGGGAGGGTCCGTGTCCATCATACTCCTGACGCGCCGCCATAAGAAGGAGAGGTCAGCGCAGCGAGCATCATCCGAAACGCGGATGACCTCGCCCCACTGACGGCTCCGGTCTAGCAACACGCACTGAAGATGCGGGCACGGAGGAGTGTAATATTACGTTGTCGTAGGCCTCTGCTATAGTGATTGTTATATATCGTAATGAGTCTGTGTATCTATTGAGAAGGTGAAGTGTGTATTTCGTGTGTATGTTTTGCCTGGCGTGCAAGTGTTGCGGGCTGTTATTAAGGTGTCATGAGAACCTTCCAGTGGTTGTCTAGTTGTGAGTATCTGGTCTCCTGGAGGTTGAGGTTGCGTAGTGTGTGTGTGTGGTTATTGGTTCCCGAACTCTACCCAGTTCGTGTTATTGTGGTCGTATATAGACGGTGTGGGGATTAGTATTGGAGAAGTAGATAGTAGGAGACAGATGTGAATGCGGTCGGATAATATATGGGGACCCGGGACTATGTCATTGTGAAATCTCGTGGCGTGGTCATAACGGAGACTGCGGGGACAAGGTCCCACTGCGCTGTCTGAAGAATGTGGGGAAGGCCGGGCCAACGTGTTCACAGCCAAATCGCTGCATGGCCCGAACCAGGTAGCTTCCCGCCTCATTTATTGTGCTAGAAAAAAGAGGGGTGATGTGCGTTTGTCCCCAAGGAAGAAGACTAGTAGATTATGGTTTAACAGCACCTGGAGTGGGACATCTATGTGCAATTGTAGACGAGGTGGGCTGTAGTGTGTGGCAACTAGGATTGGTCCAGTGTCTGTGTTAATTTTGCAGGATTCGTCTCTTGTGTCTATAATAGTATGGTGTATATATGGTGCTTAATTAGGATCACCGAACCTAACTGCAGCGTCTGCGGGGTTAGATATGCGTGGTAGCTTGTAATACGAAGCTTAGTATTTGGTGGATGTAAACCTGTAGAGTTCAGGAGCATTATGTCAGGATGTTATGTATTTAGTACCCAGTTTGAGACGGTGTGGCGAACACCGTGCCAACTACGTACATTAATTTGCACTACGCTCAAACGACCTATTCGGGCGAAAGCGCAGTGCACGTGTAGCTGTCTTACGACTCCCCATGTCTTGACACTCGGGCAAGACAGTAGGAGGCACCGAAATGACTTTTACACCTTGTGGTTTCAGTGTGGGGCGGGTGTGTGAGACTTGGGATGTTCGTTTTGAGAGTGTGGTAAGGGTAGTAGGTAGGACAGTTTTGGGAGTCTGGACAGGTGTGGAGTGTGTTTGCCTGCAGGTGCTTGGAGTGGGCGGTAGGTTTGTCGTGTGAGTAGATGTGGGTACAGAGGCCAGTGTTGTGGGTGTTGGTTTCCTAATGGAAGCAGGGTTTGGGGTGGGGCATAGGAGCAGAAGGAGAATGTGGGGGCCGGAGCGGGTGGTGAAGTAGGAGTGAGGACAGAGGCTGAAGCAGTCGTGTGAGTCGGGACAGTGAGGCAAGGGGTTGGAGAGCGGGTGGGGATAGTGGGGGTATCTGGGAGCGAAGGAGGTAGTGGACATGGGGGGGAGGGGCAGGTGCGGTGTAAATGGATTGGAACGGTATGTTGATCGGAGTGGGTAAAAGGGCTGGCCTTCTAAATTTGTGTTCTGGTAAAGTGGCAAATATCGACTCCGGGAAGACGATACGCCCGATTCCATTCGTATCAAAGAGTTGTTCAGGAGACTGGCGTAGAGAAGAGGGTCACCTCTAGACAAGTCTTGTACCATCCGTGAAAGCACAGTGACCAGGTTCACCTTGGATTCTGTTAGTTGTGTGCTTGTGGGTTGGGGGAAAGTTGGTATGTTGACATAGGGTGTGTGTGTGTGTGTGGAGGAAATGTTGATGTATGTGTGGGTGGTCTTCAGTCAGTATGTGTGCATGTTCTGGCTGTGTGTATACCAGTAATGTGTCAATGAGTTCAGGGTATGTGTGTTCGTACACAGTAGGCGTGAGTGTAGAGGGGCAGGGTGTTGCGTGCTCTCCGTGGCTCGAAGAAACTCATTAGGGGGATTGAAGGGGTAGGCAATGTGTGCATGGGGGAGGGTGTATTGTGACCTGCGCAACTCCGAGATGGCCATGGTCCGCTTTTCTGTGAGATACGGGCATTTCAGATTCACTGCGGTGTGATTGCCATCGCAGTTGATGCACAGGAGTGTTGTGCTGATGCAAGCAGTGTAAAAGTGGTCTTTTGAGCAGATCTGTTCCGCTAGACATGTATTAGTTGTGTGCCCCGCCTTGTAGCAGCGGAGACATTGTTGGGGCGTATATTGAATTGTTGCTCGATTCTGTGAACATGTTGATAAGTTTTTCTGCGTTACTTTTGTCTGATACTGTTAAGACTGC
Organism: Ceratothoa steindachneri; assembly: GCA_963969495.1. NCBI lineage: Eukaryota > Metazoa > Arthropoda > Malacostraca > Isopoda > Cymothoidae > Ceratothoa > Ceratothoa steindachneri. The sequence continues at coordinate 26,389,956 of OZ018323.1, forward strand.
CTTTGTTTGGGGCGGTTATAGTGTAGTTCTCTGATCACCTCAGTGACGTACTCTGATCTGAGTTCGGCAAGGAGGTCTTCATCGGTGAATTCTAACCATAGCGGGTTGGTACGTATCTGTACTTGGTTTATGTGTGTGAATGCGTCTAGCAGCAGCGTGTGGTGTTGCTTGTCTGCCAGTGTTGTTTGTGCATTTGTGTGAAACCAAGGCGTCGTCAGACGACCTGAATGTTTCTGGTATTGGAAGAGTGCATTTTTTTCATTGTTTGTGAGACGGAGAGTGGTCTCGCCGCTCATGGTGTTTATTATATGTGTGAAGAGTGCATTGTGTATTGAGGATATTTTTTTTTCTTAACTTTTCTTGGCTGGGGTTTCCCGCCTCGCCGATGACCACCCCATGAACATGACTCAGAATGTGATGAACTATAGTTTGGGCGTAAAGTGTGAGCATGGACGGGCTCCTCAGAGGGTGTAAGAACATGGCTGACTTAATCATGACTGGAGCCCGAAGCAACCAACTCCAGTCGGGGGTGCCGCCCCTATTGGTTTTTGGTTATTTCTCGTTACATGCGGCATAGCACAAATGCGGTAGTGTCTCCCTCTGTGATCCTGGCAGGTACCGCAGGGTAGGGTAATAATCCTCCCCGCGTTCGTAACTGAGTCCCAGTCCATGTTGTTCCCTCCTTGGAACAACATGGGAGCAAACCTGGATTGGGACTCAGTTACCAACGTGGGGAGGATTAATACCCTATCCTGCGGCACCGTCCGAAACACAAGAAGTCAGACGTAACTAAGAAATACCCAAAACCAAATAGAGGGGGGGGGAGATCCACCCCGACTGGAGTCAGTGATTCGGGCTTCAGACATCATTAAGTCCGCCATGTTTTCACACCCTCTTAAAAGCCCAACCAGGTCCATAACTCACTAATCATCATCACATCCGAGTCCTTTTCACGGGGTCGTTATCGGCTGGGTGGGGGACCCCCTCTAAAGAAAGGAAAGTAAGTTTCAAAAACCGATACTCAATAGTACACAACAATACATCCACACTCACACTCCTACACATAACAGAAAAACACCCACTACCAACAATGAACACACACTTCTCAACCTAGCCGCTACACATGACACCCCCATCACAAACATATTATAGATTCACACAGGCCACAAACTCGTCTTCCGCTCACAGGAGGACGCAGTCAAGTTCCACGAACTTGCGTCAGACACATTCGCCGCACAAGACTTTCACACAAAACTAACCGACGGTGTACACAAGAAACACCAAATACGAGTCCGCAATACCAACCCCCTATGCTTGGCTTTCTCCACCGATGACATCCGCACACAGTTCAGACAGAAGTATGTGGAGGAGGTAATGAGAGACTTCTATTACAATTGTACAAAACAATGGGCAGTAGTTACCCTGTTCGATGAACAAAACAAAACACTGCTGCTAGATCAAAGCATCAAGGTCTGCGGCACACTAACACGTTCACATAACATCGAGCCACAGCTGAACATAAAACCCACACAGTGCCACTGGTGTTACAAAGCCGGACACGAGACACGTAACTGCCAAACAGACCTGGTCTGCTCAAGGTGTAGTTTAGTGAACCACCACTACACCACCTGCACAGCCACCCCACCCCTCTGCACAAATTGCGGTGGTGACCATGTCGCTGTCAACCCTAAATGCCCTTACCTAAGTAAGGCCCGCTCTGACGCCGTAGCTGCAATACGGCGTCCACAACCCGCCAACACAACCAGACACTCCGCTCCTGCCCATCCTTCCCTCACAAGAACATTCGCTTCTGCTGCCGGCGCAACGCTGTCCACACCACCCCCAGTCCTACCCCAGACACACTCTACCTCAGCAGCAACCCAGACTCACCCACATGTTCCGACACCCGCCTCCACCCAAACACCCTACACCTAGAGACCACCACTACTCCCGACACCCACCCCTACCCTACACTACACACCCAACGAGACCACACACCCAAAGCTACACCTGGCTGCCTTTCTTTCAACGGTGGCAAACGACATGTCGAGGGGTGACGCCCGACTAACATACTCAATACACTGTTTGCCTCGGACAATCTAGAACAGATCACCTTCCACGAGAAAGTGTTCTCTCTAATCGACGAGCATACACAAAGGAGACCTGCACTCCTCCCCACCCCGGTGGGCACGAACACCTTCCCCCCTGGACCTACCACCCCCCACCTTCACCACGCTCCTGCCTCCTCTCTCCCTTCTGTTCCTGCCCCTTTCGCTACTTTAACCTCCTTACCTGCCTCTTTGCACACTGCTCCCACCTCTCTTCCTACCGCCTCCTCCCCTCCCTCCACAGCTACCGCTCCTTCCTCCTCTATACCTAAACTCCCTCCTAACACCAGCACTCCTCCTTCGGCAGCCTCAACTCCCCCACCTATTTCCACCAACCCCCCTCCTACCGCCCACAACCCCCCCCCCTCTCACAGTTCCCAACCCACTCCCACTGATACCACAACCGCCACCTTCTCCACATCGCCCACGTCCACCACACCTTCCACAACACTTCGCATTAAATAAACAAACTCCACCACGAAATCTCCCCGCCACACACAACCACGCGTAAAGCCGACCCCCCCCCCCCATCATATTCTGTTCCTTCCTCTCCTCCTTCTACTCCTCTTTCCTCGCCATCCCAACCTCCACTCTCTCCCGACACCCCCCTCTCATAATCTGCACCTCCCATACTATTTTTAGCCCCCCCCATCTACTAGCTCTACTCCATCCTCCTCTGCTCCTAACTCCCCCTCCTAGACACTACTCTCTCCAACCCTCCTTCCATAACCACCACGCACTCTCCCACTATCTCTCACCCTCCTTTCAAAGAACACACTTTCCCCTCTACCACGGCCTGCTCACCCAATAACATCACTGACAACCTCTCCACTCTCATGGAACCACAGCAGACACGCGTGAATGTACTCGCTCCCCACACCTCCTGGGAAATAACCAAGGAGATGGGAACGTTCCCGGTTAAATCAGCCCCACGCGTACTCCACCCACGTCAATAGGTCACCTCAACATAATACATTTAAACGTACGCAGTTGCCATGATATTCGCCATACTGATGCCAACTGAGTCCAAAACATACAAAGACCTGACATACTCTTGATCTCGACCAGTCTACAACCTCCCAACAACAGACTCCGCATTGCAGGCTACCACACATATCTAACTCTACAAGCGCTTCACCTAGGATCAGAGTCTAATAAAGCACTCTATACACCACCCCCTCATTCAAACACGGCCCCATCCTAGTGGCCACGGACTACAGACCACCACGCCTACCTATCTTCTTTGTGAGTGATCTCATCGCTTTCCACCCAACACTCCTTTCTAATACCACAAATGAAGCAGGAAGGTACCTGGCTGGTGCCCTGCCGCGCTATCCTTGCGAGCACATCGGCCCGGCCTTCCCCACATTCTTCGGTACTCGCGGAGGAACCACGTCTCCGAACGTGGTCTTCCGCAACGACCACGCTACACGCTTCTACACTCACATCTCACCGAGTCCTCACATACTCTCTGACCACATACCGATATTCCTTATCATATCCACATCTCCCATACTCATACCCACACCACCTCTCTTCGACTTCAAAAACACGAACTGGGAAGAGTTCAAGAGACACATAACAGAAAACACGTCACAAAACCTCGACCTGGACCACACCAATCCAGATCTGTTAGACAACCACTGGTGCTCAATCTTTAACACTATAACCGCAGCACACGACCTACACACACCACACAAAACCTATACATGTATAAAACTCTTCACATATTCCATACACACTAAGAGACTCATCACACAGTACAACAATCACTACACCAGAAGCCCACGACAACACAACATCACTCACCTACGTGCCCGCATCCTACAGTGCGTGCAGCTAGATAGGAACCGAGAGTGGGGTGACGTCGTCACGAAACTCGGAGTGGCGGACGACACTCGTTGCACTGACCCCTGCTTCTTCTGGCGGACCGTAAAAAGGATACTAGGCACCGATCCACCCAAACACATCACCCTCCAATTAAATAACCAAACACTCACATACACCAACGTCATATTCGACGCATTTAGGTCTGACTGGGACACAGTACACACATACAACCCTCCCAAACCACACGTGCAAGAGCACTTACAGGAAGTCCAGGAGTGGTGTCGGGCCCACGCTCACGAACTAAGGCCCGCCGCACTGATACGAATGTAGCTGCTCGACAACACATCTACATTGACCACTCCCATCGCCGTCGATGAAAAATAACTACATTAAAACAACACAAAACGCGCACCCGGTCCCTCCGGACTACCAGCCGTATTAATACACAACCTCCCCGCAAACATATACTCTACACTTATACATCTATTCAACGCCTCACTAGCCTCAGGCCACTTCCCCAAAATATTCAAAGTCTCTCACAACATACTTGTACACAAAATGATAAGGTGTGGCACGAGGGACTCCGTTGGAAACTCGCCAACACTACGGAGTTACCTCTCTGCACCAGAAGGCTCCTATCGCACTACTTCACTGAAGGGAGATGCCACATAAAATACAACAATACCCTATCACGACCTTTTACACCACGCTCAGGCGTTCCCCAAGGCAGCGTACTGGTAACCACACTTTACACCATGTACACAAACGACACCCCACGCTCACCTGAAAACACCTACACAGTGTCCTACGCCGATGACGAGACCATCCTCGTCAGCGGCTGCGGACCAGACGAGATCGCTCACCATGCCCTAATAATACTAGACGAAAAGACAGAATACGGGGATAAATGGCTGATTGCCCCGAATCCTCAGAAGACACATATGACACTCTTTGGCGTAAGAGATCACTACATGCATAACCTACAAATTTTCTCACACACACCAGACAGGAACCACCTGAAACCAACAAGGCTCGACTACATACAGCAGACAAAAATCCTTAGGGTAACTTTTGACAAGTCCCTTAGGTTCAATATACACCAGCACATAATACAAGCAAGAGCCACACACACAAACAAAATGCTGCGCAGGTTCTACCCTGCGGGCAAGAAACTACAGTTAAACCTATATAAAACACTCATGCGACCTCTTCTCACGTATGCCCCACTGTCACTCGTAGCTGCGAGTGTCACGTGGCAGAAGAAGGCTCAGCGCATTCAGAACTCTGCTCTAAAGCGCGCTTGCCGCTCTCCCATGTACGTGAGAATGTCCACACTACACGACAACAACAAATTAGCACCCCTCAACACATACACTCACACTAGACTCACAAAAAACTCGGGAAACTCGACAGAGATCACATATACACCGCACTACACGCAAGACTGTATGTTGCGATGGCACTGCGATACTCCGCAGCCCATGACCACCCGCAACCCATACCGTCTACGCATAAGTAAGAGCATCATGAATAACGCGTTTCTGACTATGCAGACACGTTATCCTTCCTGACCCCCCCTCCCCCCCACCACACACACACCGTCGTCCAGTCACGAACACCCTGTGATACATCCAACTACACCACGCATCGGTGTCTAGCCATCGACCTATCAACTCTTCCTATCCCCTTTCAAGTTATTTCCGTACCCTTTTCCTCTACGACTATCTGATCGCCTGTTTTACACAGTGATCTCTCTCTGTTCTTTTTATATACATCATCATCATCCAACTGAATCATTCCTCGTTGGGACCTACTCGGAATCGAACTTGGCCGCCTTGCTCTGTACTCATCTTGCCTCTTGCCAACAGGAGGCAACGAAAACGGTGAGTCAGGAGAAAGCGCCACTAGAACCATACGAAGCTGCTCGCATTGAGGTGCATTGGCCTAGGACAGTCGCTGTCGTCCACCTCCGCCTTCGTCATCACCTGCCTCCCACATCGACCAGAGAGATTAATACTATTTAAGCCATCACCAAAAATGATCGCTTAAATATTCCCTTTCCCTCACTGATGGGCGCGCACCGTAGACGAGACTCTTCACACAGCCTCGATACATCTCTGCCTCCTGTCTAAGCTCAGCTCAGAATACGGAACTGAGGTGCGAACTACACTACAACCGCACCAAACAATGGGTGGTCTTAACAATTACAGACAAAATAATCACACATCTTCAGTACAACATACGCCCCCAACAACATTCCCGCTGCTACAAAGCGGGGCACACAACAAGCACTTATTTAGCAGAACAAATCTGCTCAAAATCCAGTGTGAAAGGTCAGTTTCACATCTCTTGCACAAGCAAAACACTCCTATGCATCAACTGCGGTGGCAATGTCACCAGAGTAAACCTGAAATGTCCATATCTTGCCGAAAAGCAGGCTTGGGTCATCTCAGAGATGTGCAGGCCACAATTCACCCCCCCCCCCTCACAAACCATGCCTGCCTCCCTTCCACCACCCCTAACGAGATCCTTCGCTGCCACTTGCGGAGCCACGAATTGCATGCACGCCAACTACACCCACACCTACTGCCCACCAACACACACACACATCCGGAACTCAATCACACACCAATGGTACACACACACCCGAACATACACACACTCCGCCCGTAGATACACGCGTGCCAACTACACCCACACCACCCACAAGCACACACAACACTGACTCCATAGCAAACCGTGCCACTATGCTCCCACGGTGGTCTGGAGGTGACTTTTTGCCATATATATATATATATATATATATATATATATATATATATATATATATATTGTTCTATTCATTCCTTAACGATTTCGTGTCCAACCATTAAGCCTAACTTCACCTTAAGCTTATCCGCTCTTGCCTTTTTACGATTCAATAACTCTCTTCAAAATCTATAGATATAGGTTTGTTGTGAAGCATCTATCTAGGTTCATACCACTATGGCCCTATATCTATAAATTTGTGCCTGGAATTTGTTTAATTATCTCCCGTACGTTCATCCATTCTTAATTATAAAATCAAATATAAATTTTCAACCCAGTCACGTGGTTTCATATTTTGCGAATCACTTACGTGTTAGTTTCTAATCCCAAGTTTCCAATTACATCCTTAATTGAATTAATATTATCATTATTAAATTAAATTTATTATATCTATATAAATGCAACGAGTAAATAATATTTCTTTTACCGATAATTTTTATTTTACGTTCCTTCGCGTGACTGAGGTTCACGCACTTCCATTCATCCATCACGTGTACACACAGTGGCGACTATAATGGACCATCGAAGTACTTTCGTAAGCGGCTCACCGGATGAATGGTCTTCATCTCTAGATGACCCCACTATCAGACAGCCCCATGCATATCTTTCGCTGCCTACTTTTGATGCTCAAATCCCATAGTATGGCTGGATGCATCGTCCATTCTACTCAAGCCCCAGCGCTTTACAGAAGAAGAAAAGACTGCTGCAATCATACAGAGTCTCCCCATGAGTATATTCATTGAATTTAGAGATATTTTGATTAACGGGGAACAGGATGACGTTCTGGACAGTCTGAGAGAGGTATTTCATACGAAGTACGGCAGGTCCCAAGTAGACAACCTAAGGCAGCTCCTGAACACTCGGGAAATGGGAGATAATAGTCCTTAGGCTTTCTTAAAGCACCTAAAGGACCTTATCAGGGTAAAAGGTGCGCAAACCGACCTTTTTAGCCCTCTCCTCACTGAGATTTTCATGAGAGGAGTCCGAGAGGAAATGAGGCCGCTTATTTTAAATTCAAACCCCTCGGATATAGAGGAGATAGCCATAGCCGTCGATAGGTTATTTATGAATCCCTACGTGAATTGGGGCAACGGCCCATCTAATAATATTACTATTTCTCAGGTTCGAGGAACGTCGAGCTCCTCTGACGACCGGACCGAGCGTTTAGAGGTTCCATCATCTTTATCGAGGTCACTCGATGCCTCAATACGGAGGATGGAGGCCGACATCCAAAGGCTAATGCTGCGCCAGGGATCACAGAGCACGCACAGAACGAGTTTTGGGAATCAAAGGCGCAGGTCCCGCTTTGGTTCACAAAAGATAAACCAACAAGGGCATCCCAATGCAAAAGTTGAGAGAAAGCAATATTTTCAAACTTCTTCCAACTATTCTCACCATATTCCACACCATCAGGGCCTATGCTAGTACCATCAAAGGTACGGTCACAACGCTTTACGCTGTACACAGCCTTGTAACCAACATTATGCTTTTTCCCACACTGCGCCTAGTAGTATCTCAGAGCATAATGGGACTTTCACCCAATCTACTCAAAGGTGTTGGTATCCCAACAAATATGGTGCACAGGCTGTAAAATGCCTACAACTTTGCACATATTTGCAACCAGTACCTCCACCCTCACCTAATCTCACCTCTGTATTCCTCGCGCATCACTCTACCTCACCAAATCCTCAATCAAATCTTCATTCTTCAACTTCCACCTCAAATTCTCCTTCTTTAAACTAGAAAGGCATGGCACAAAAGGGTCTACATTCCCTGCCTACACCTCATTTCCTCAGGTAGGTCCTCCATTTCGTATTTTTTACCCACTTTCTGGATTTTCATTCCTGGTGGACACTGGGGCTGAATGCAGTGTCATACCAATTTCTAAGGCGGACAAACTTCTGCCCCTTCAGATATAGTTTTGAAGGCAGCCAATTCGACCAATATTAGGACCTATGGAAGGCTTAACCTTCAAGTCTCACTCGGTCTCCGTCAAGTTTTTCGATGGCCTTTCATCATGGCCGAGGTAGATTGTCCAATATTGGATCTCGACTTTCTTTCGGCTTACTACCTCTTGGTTGATTCTCGTCAACGCTAGCTTGTCGACCACGAAACTCTCATCACTGTCTCAGATTCGTACTTCCCTTCTCAGAGTTCTCTCCTCTCTATTCGTCTCCCACCCACCAAGCCACCGTTTCAGCGGCTTCTGCAGGAGTTACCTGAGCTCACCATTCCACCTTCGAAGGACAGGCCCATTAAACATAGTGTGGTGCATCGGATCCAGACAACAGGAAGTCCTGTATTCTCACGGCCACGCGGCCTATTACCTGATAAACTCTCTGCTATGCGTAAGGAATTCCAATTTATGATGGATGCTGGCATTTATAGGCCTTCCTCTTCTCCGTGGGCCTCTCCACTTCACATTGTGACCAAATCCACGCCGGGGGAATTCAGAGCAGTTGGGGATTACAGAGTTCTTAACGCTATGACTATTCCGTCGAGTTGAGAGTATCCTTGACATACAACATCACACCGCCACCCTCTCTGTCTGGCCTATCTTTCAAGAAGAGCTGGTAACCGGGAATCGTGAATTCACCTTTAAAATCTCGGCTTAAGGTTTTTATCCACGACTCCGTTATGGCCACCATCTCCGGTTCTTCTGTTGCTACGAGGCCACGAAGTTCTAGAAACTTGTTTCTGATAGACCTCGCATTAAACAAAAGAACTTTTAGGGAGTCCCCGACTGTAGTAGTCCCTACGCTCTTCCGTTTCCCGCTTTCTTTCTCTGTGGCGGGATCACTCCACTCTTTGTGACTTCAGAAAAGGTCGTTCCTGGAGTAACACGGGTGTACTGGCGTACGTCCTCCTTTACTCGGGGTCTGACACTTCTTTGGGTCCGCTCCACAACATCCTGGATCATGTTTGCGAGTGCAGCTTTCCCTTTAAAGGAAAGATGCACTCCGTCCCTTTTGTACAGGTTATTTCTCCCGTAAAAGGTGCGGTAGGGGTCTACAAAAAAGACTCCTTCCGCCGTACAAAGATCTCCCAGGCGTTGGTTTATGGAGACGTTCCTCGCGTGAGCATTGCGGGATGGACCTCGTCTTGGGAGTATCCCGACCACGACACGTCTGCGGGTTTTTAGCCCACAGTCGTCAACTCCTCCCATGACCGTGGTCAGGATCTTCCCGCTGGCGCCTACATTGCCTCATCGTAGGTAGAGAACGTTGCCACTTACCATGAGGGCAACTACTGAGTTCTCAGAGATCTGAGATTTCTTAGCCTCCACCCTTATTTCTCCGTTCCCCTTTCCTGGAAGGCAGCTTACCTTCACACTGGTGCGAAGGCGGGCCGCTAGCAAGGGTTGTAGATCCCGCGCTTGGGAGTCACCGATCACGATGACCCTCGCGCATTTGGGTTCAGAGGACAGAGGCCTCCCTTTCAGTATGGGCTCTTTCGATTCCTCTTTCTTCCCCACTTTTTTGGGTTTTTTCTTCTTTTTCTTCTTCGTTTTTTCTTCCGTTTCTACTTTCTCTTCTGTTTTTCCTTTCTTACTCTTCCTTTTCTTCTTTTTGACGCCCTGAGTAAACCCAGCAGCTGCTGGCTCTGGGACGTCGGATGGTTGGCCTATCTCTATCGATGCGGTGCATGAGGGCCCAATAGAGGAGCCATCCGCGTCGTTGGGAGTTTCTTGTTGCTGTTGCTGTCCATTGGTGGCTTTAATCTCTGCAATGATGGCTTCGAGATGACGGATTTGAGTCACATGCTCAGACTCGACGATTTTCACCTTTTCTTCCAGCCGTCATGTTTTTTCCTCAGAAGATTTAAAAAGTTCCTTAAGCTCCTGAAGTTCTGCCCTTAGGACGCAGTCCGTGCAGATACTTCCAGGGTGGCATTTTGAGAAACACCCCTCCGGAAAATCTACGCACCACTTGTCCTTTTTGTCATGTCGAGCAGGTATACTTTAACGCACCAGGTCCTTTCTTTCCAGTCATGCTGAACACTTTATATCTCTGAATACTTTGTGACCACTCAATAAAAAAGAAAGGGGGTGGTGAGTTCGCCCCGCGTGAGTCGCTCCCGCCTATCGATCAGAGAGGTTTCGGATCTTTCAGAAGGCACGCTCCTTGTGCTGCTGTTCGTCCGACCGAGTCGTCAAACCTCGGCGTGCCGTGGCTCCCAACCAAGCAGCACTGACGGTCCCCTAAGGGGCCACCGATTTCTCACCAGGTGAACAACGGAGCACACCCCGTACTAAACTCCTACTAGTTTCCTTCACGACGGCCAAGATCTCAGGGCAGCGTTCAGTGGATATCCCGCCACACCAAGAGACTCGACCCAAGGCTTTTTGTTGGCCTGGCAACCAACATGGGAACAAAGGGCCGTCACCACGGACCAATGCTACCAGAGGCACCCGTCAACGGTCACTGGGAATGGTCAATAATTATGCGCCAGGAAAGGGGTTACCGGGGCACTACCCTCATCCCATTCATCGTGCCCCAACGCCTAAGACCCCTCAAGTCCTAGTCTCTCGCAACCAGTGAGCGTCGATTGGCGTTGTTTATAGAGGTTCCAAAGCCTCTCTTCTGACGCGTGAGGTAGCTGCCAGGTCCTTATATGTAGATAGAGGAAAAAAGGGTAAGAGTGACATGATAGGTATAGGGGTTGTTTTTTTGTTGTTTTTTTTCTTTTTGTATAAGTAGAAGAAATAGGATTAATTTTTAAAGAAAGATGAAGGATAGAGTAGGATAAAAAAAGACAAAGACGCACTTAGTCTGGAACCTAATTTCCGACCAAATCGACAAGGGAAACCCTGCCAGGGGTGCCAGAAGATAGGTACCCCCGCCGACATAGCTCGAAAAGTCAAGGGTACGCACAAGCTCTCTTCCCGCGACAAGGGGGCGTCACCTCTCTCTACTTTCTTTATGAGAGAGAGAGAGTGTGTGTATAGTAGAGTAGAGCAATAAAGGCAAAAAATCCCACAGGAAAATGAAAGGCGGATTCCAGTCCATTATTAAGGAACTGAACAAGTTCGAAAGTACTTGGAATCCGCCTTTCATTTTTCTGTGGGATTTTTTGCATATATATATAACGTGTTAGGTGGAAGAAGGGTCGAAGTCGCATTTTCAATTTTTTGAGGAGAGACTTTCAAAGTTTGTATATTATACATCTTGCAGTTAACTGATATAATCCAACGTTTTATCGGTTACGTCTATTTCAACATTTTCTTGCTTGTCATTTTTAGTTTTCACTTGTTCTAACAAATTTGTATAATATTTCGCTGCGTCTGTTGGCATTAATTTTGTAAGTTCTTGGATATCAATTTTCTTTTCCTTTGTTATTGGGAGCATCTTAGAATACTTTGGAGGCAGTGGCTCACGAGCTAAATTGAACAAATTGCTGCTGTAAGAATTTCTTCCTCTTTGCAGCCTGACAGGATGACTATGACTGTTTGGTCTTGTTTGAAATCTAGAGGAAATCACGTACCCTTCTTTGTATTGATGATCCAAAACAAATTTTCTCGCATCAATAAATTTAATTTCCTTTTGACTTTGCGCTCTTGTAAAACGTCAAAATCGAAAAAATTACTTTGTTCAAGTTCTACAACTTTAAAGTGCTGAGAAACAGACGTAGTTATTGCTTTTACATAATCTTTCTTTGTATAAATAATATCATGATACTGTTCTTTTATATTTTTTTATATTTTAACTGGCAACTAGATAAATGTGTTCGATGTGAAGTAATGATCCGTTATGAATCTCCCTGAGATACATTAACACAAAATTTATATTATTATTTTGTCCAGCACAGTTATGTGAAAATACATACAAATGTGTGAAACTGAAATTTGGATATGAATTAGTTCGAATTAGACTCTGATGTTTAATATAACGATAAACTAAGTTATAAGGATAACTTATTTGTGAAAAACGCAATTTTCAAATTTTGTGGCTTAGGCCTTTCTTCAACCTAACGCTTCATATATATATATATCAAAGGTTAGTGAGTGGGTAATCCCAGTCCCACTTCCTTGGCATATATTTTAATTCCGCACCAAGGTAAAATGGGGTGAAGTGTAGTCAATGCACCTACCGTAGCCACTTCCGGTGAATAAGAATAACCCCGGTGTTTCCCTTTTGATAAAAATTAAGAGAATGATCCCCTGAGTGTGTTTTCATTCAGTAAAAGCCAGTCATGGGTGGACTTATGTAATATTGAGAATTGAGCCGAGTGGATTGCTTTTCAATTGCCAAAGGATCGTCCAAAATAGTTAAAACACACAGATACAAAAATAAACTTTAATATACATAAATTGGAAATATGAAATAGCATATATATGTATAAATAGGATTAATCTTCGTTCTGAATTGGTAAGTCTATATAATGTCGTGGGGATTACACTTGAAATCTACTTACTAGGATGCTTGCGTCTTAATTGCACCCGACAGAATGAATTAAATAATATCACGGAATTAAGCACTAAATTAATCACTTGTAATACTCGAGGTTATGAGCTCGGGATGGAAATTCTAGTTAACGATTAAACTGGTGAAGTTAGGGGAGGGGATAATTCACTTTAACGATAGCTTTGGTTTGAGTTCGTAAGTATTTGGAGAATGACGGTGAATGTCTTCTTCTTCTTCTTCTGACGATGTTCGCACTTAGCCCGGTCGTCCGAGGTTACCGAATTTGGGGGTAATCCTAGACCGGTGTTCTGATATAATGATTCTAGGCCGGATCGTAAAGGCGACTTAAACTGTGGCTCAAATCGGAATTCTTCTCCTCGAAGCGTCCGTTCCGATTATTGGCACCTGGAGTGGGTAGCCAAAAATGATTACCTAGCTGCGTCTAGGTTAATCCGCAGAGAGAGGTCCTGTGTAACCTCTGACTCTGAAGGAGGGGGGGGGGGAAATCTGCGAGAATTTTAGCACCTACAAGTACCGTGACGGCAACAACAAAGTCCCCGAAGTTTCTTCCTTGCAACAGGCGATCTGTTTCCTTTGTGGGACTAGCGACACACTCAACGTAGGTCCAAGATCTTCTGCCCGACTCCAGGGAGAATTTTCCCTTTTATTTCTCTCAAGAGCTAAAATCGAGACAGAGCACCGGATTCTCATAAAATTCTTATCGTCGCGCGAAAAGACCTTTCGTCTGCCGCCAAGACATGACAAACATTCACACATCGGCGCCATCCGAGCTTTGCTCGTCTCAAGTCACAGGTTTATGACGGCGCGAAGAAACTCGGGCTTTCGTCGGTTGGCAGGTGTCTTTTGAGGCAGACATTTTCCTGTGTGGCCGGCCGCGAATTTGGTTATCCCAAAGGTGCGAAAAGGGGTGAAGGAGATTCGATGCGAAAAGTCGAATTTGGAATAAAGAGGGGGGAGGGGAGGATACGCAGCTGTGTCGGTGTATTTATGTATGTACTAATGCAAGGAGGTACTTAGACTTATATATATATATATATATATATATATATATATATATATATGAAATCTAGACATAAAAATATAAATTATACAATGGAGATAGATCGAGAAAAATAGTAGACTTGCATATTTGCATATAGATATTAAACGTTCAGGAACAGAGTTTGAAACTTCAGTCTATAGGAAGCCTACATTTACTCATTAAAAAAAACATGCTAATTTGTTAAATTTCACAGTTTTTTTTAGGGGGGAGGGTTACAAGAATAAAATCCACTGTCAATTATTTTCCTTCCTATTTTTTAGAAATTCCCTGGTTGGTTTTGTTTGTTTTTTCCTCCGTATTTCTAATGTAATCAATTCGTCTCAAATTTAATATTCATGTTTCACAATTTTATTGCATGTGTTAACTTTTTATGTATATATTTAAGTCTGTATTTTGTATTCTTTCTTTAGCACTGATGATGAGATTAGTTATAATCCTGGAACGTTTGAAATAAATGTTACAAGACATCTACGGCTCTGTCCTGGTCATCCTGTTTATATATATAAACACAATGGTCTTCAACAAAATTTGCATTCAAGAAAGACTGATATATATATATATATATATATATATATATATATATATATATATATATATATATATATATCCTGTCTCTCACCGACACGTAGCTTACCAGTCAAGATTAACTTATCAGGCCTCATTAAAATTCGATTAGTTAGTTATTGAAATTGTCGATATTCACGATGTATTTTATTTTTCTTGTACACACCGCAACAAATCTACAGGGTCGTTACACTTTTACATCTATTCATAGTTGTACATTTTTTATGCAATTAGTAGGATAGAATGCTGATAAATTGGGGAGATCTTATCACCATGTGTCTGTCGTTGACACTACTACGGAGGCTTTGTTTAGCAAAATATCAAATGAGTTATGCAGCATGAAATCGGTAAAAGGGAGTAAGCAGATAGTATGAAAGGCCTCCCGAGTGGCGTACAACTGTACCTTGTTCGATGACAGTGCAAGTAAACTGCGGAAGGATAAAGAGCGCCGAGGTATCCCCTCAACAACAACGGAAGTAGACGAAATATGGAGTGAACGGGAACCATCGTTAAAGATAATTATGCCCTGAAATTGAGTGGACTCGCTTAAGAGAACCTGAGCTGGTTTCGGAGACTGGCCCTCTTATAGGACTTATAGAATCTTGCCTGAGACATTATTCATGAAGGAACCTCCGTGAAAGATCTCTGATATAGTAAAAGCAGAGTGAATGTGAGGACAAAGAAGAGAGCAGCAGCTCTCCTTGGGACGTGTCAGTCGTTTTCAGTAGACCAAAGTGAAAGCTGATGATAAGGGTATCCAGCCGAAGCGGATGAAAGTTTTCGTAGAAAGGAAGGCACATTTGCCTAATAGTGAAGAGACATTGCATTCTGCATAGATAATGGCATGGAACCTAGATCACTAAGTTGTCGGCGTAGAGTGTGGTGCTAAATGGGCCGTTAAGAGGAGTAGTGACCGTGTTCATCACAAAGGAGAAGAGGAGAACATTTAGTACCAAACCATGGGAAATACCTTCCTCCTCTCATAAGAGGCTGTAGTAGAAGGAACTTACACGGACCTGAAAAGAACGTTCACGTAGGAATTCGAAAATGAAGTAGGAAACCAAGAAGTCCAAATGAGAACAAACTATTAGTAATAAAGTGGGGAGTAGTGCTGTAAGCCTTGCAGATGTCAAAGAAGATAGTCAGCAGGGCAATGCGACGCGAAAATGCCTCTTGCATAACGTGGTTAAAACGGAGAAGGGGATCAAGAGCATTGAAACTTGCGGTAACCAGTCTAGCAGTCGTGGAACAGGGAATGCGATTGTATAAAAGGAGACTCGCAAAACCGCCATTCTCTCAATGATTTTGCAAGGGCAGCAAGTCTTTCTTATGGGACAGTAAAATGAGCCGTGCAATGGGTCGAATTTTGGTTTGACCACAGGAACATCAATTTTCTTACGCAGACCATAAGGAAACTGCCCTCCAACCAGATTCAGCAGTACAGATCTATCAGAAAGTCAAGAGCCGCCATATGGAGGTGGTGGATGAGGTAGTAAAAGATTTGTTAGGACCAGTGGGCCAACAAGATTGAGAGAGTCAGTTATATGCATCATCACTAGTGGGAGAGAAATGATGTCAGCGTGGGTTGACTAATGAGAACTTTAAAATTAAAGCGAAGACGAGGACCATCCTTGCGGCACCCACATCCTTCTTCGAATATAAATGAAGTGCCCTCTCTTATGACAGGTGGGCGAGTGTTGACCGGTTTTCCAGCTACACTGCGGACTCTTCACCAGACGTTATGCATGGAGAGGACTTGGAATTCTCAAAGACTCATGCCTTTCAGGAAGAGCGGCGCCCCTCTTTAAGACAACGCCGTAGAACTGCTCTGTATCTTATGTTGAGGGAGACGGGTGTGGTAGTATCGGCGAGTTGCGTGCCTCTTAGCAAAAATTACCTCACTACACTGATAATACCAACAGGAGGCGGGCGGAGGGTGGACTGTAACCGATGAATGGGAGATAGATTAGTGGGCAAATGAGGAAATTTGTGATTTGAAGAGGGTTAGGGCTTCACCAACCGCGCGTAAATAAAACACCCTCTAGGAACATGAAGTTTCGGTAGCGAAATAGGCCAAGTTTGTTCTCCGGAAGTGCTATCTCTGCATCTCGATATTTGGGCTGTGTATAGATATAGGGCCATCGTGGTATGAACCTAGATAGATACTTTACAACGAACCTATATCTAGAGGTTTTTGAGGAGAGTTATTGAATCGTAAAAAGGCAAGAGCGGATAAGCTTAAGGTGAAGTTAGGCTTAATGATTGGACACGAAATCGTTAAGGAATGGATGAAATACAACGAGGATAGAACAAAATATATATATATTAGAGATTAAAAAATCAGATTATAATAAGTTGAATTACGTTAAATTAGGCAAGGTTGAACTTGAATTAAAAATAACTTCGCGTGACAAGATGAAGTGTGACGTGTAAATTTTGTAAATGGATGTTGAATGTGGAAAATGATTTTTATGTAGCGAAGGTAGTCGTTTTGCTGTAGCAACTATAATTAGTGAATTGAGTCTGTAATGAAAGTGTGAATGGAAATTAGGATCTCTCTCTAGTATGGGGTGATTTTAGAGAATAAGTGAAGAGGGAAGTTTTTAACATACCTTAATATGACGGCGACGCAAATACAAGTGAGAAAGTTTTTTCGCGTTATTTCACAAGTGGTGAAATGCGTGTGTTTGTATGTGCGTCAAATTCTAAGATATGTTGTTTGTATCTGTGCGTTAAATGAAATCAGTTTCTCGTCACGGAATGATTTAATTATTAAAGGTTACATAAGATAAATGAATGATTGAATTACAAAAAGTTATGCATAAAATAATTGCATGATTGAATTGACAAAAGTTAAGTCAAATAAATGAATGAATTATTAAATTATGCATAAATTACATGAGTGATTTAATTGACAAAAGTTAAGTAAAATAAATGAATGATTTTATTATAGCAATGCCCAGAGGGCATTGCTATAACACTCCCCCCCTAAGAAGGTTACCCCCTTTTCAATTTTTAGATTACAAGTCCGAGTACCGACGAGGCCTCCTGACGATGCGGCTGGAGCGCGCGATAACAGTGCCATTGGTTTGGCTGCGGATGCGTGGACACAGATTCGCTGTTGCAGTGCCAGTAGCGTTGAACGAGGCATCGGCACGAGAGAAGTTCGGTGGAGCGAAGGTAATACACTTGTTGGTTCCTTCCGATGTGGCGTCAAGTGGGATGTGGGAGTCTTGAGTCCTGTTCTCTGCTGACGGAGTGACCAGTGGGGGAGATATTTGCTCCTGACGGACCACTTCTGCCGACGAGGGTTCCTGCAACAAAAGAGGAGGCAGCAAAACGGAAGGTGAAGTTGGCGTAGCAAAGGGGGTTAAAAGGGAGGGGTTGAGGTTGTTTGGGGAATTACTGTACCATAAAGGGGTAGAGTAGGGGGACAATGAGGTGATAGTGGTTCTAGATGAACATTTTCGGTATAAGTGGGTTTCAGGCGGTCGATAGAGACAGTATCTTGCCTGGTGCCAAGCTCTAATACGAAGAATTTCGGGTTCCTGGAGATGACGAGAAAGGTTCCGTCATAGACTGGTTGCAACGAATTGCGTGCTGAATCGCGACGGACGAAAAAACGGGACCATGTTTTCATCTCCTTCGGCACGAAGGTTTTATAATTAGCAGGCACTCGAGGGGCTGTTGGCTTAACTTCAGCCATCACTCGTACAAGTTTATGTACGTATGAAGAAGGATCTAGGTGAAAAGGTAGAGGTAGGTCAGAGGAAGAAAAGAATTGCCCGGGTTAACGAATTTGAGTACCGTAAACTAATTACGCTGCAGAGCAAGCCAGATCCTCTTTTAAGGACGAGCGAATGCCAATGGGAATCAAAAGTAGCTTGTCCACTCATGTGATGTTTGGATCGGTGGAGCGTAAGCTTGCTTTGATGGTCCGATGCAGACGTTCTACCTTAGAGTTACTATGAGGATGATGGCTTGTAGTACGAAGGCGAAAGGAGCCAAGCATGGACATGAGTGCATCCCATTGGTGGGATTCAAACTAGCTGCCACGATCAGTCATGATCGTTGAGGGAACACCAAAACGAGCAACCCATGCTGAGACGAAGGCTCGAGTGACGGTGGAAGCTCTGATGTCCGAGATAGGAACCACCTCTGGCCAGTGAGTAAAACGATCGATCATGGTGAGAAGATAATTGTAACCTCAGGAGTAAGGAAGAGGACCTACTAGATCGGCGTGAACGGCGTCAAAACGTGGCGAAGGAAAAGGAAAAGGAAACAGATTAGCGTTTTGTGTGGCGGTGGATCTTAGCACGCTGGCATGGAAGGCATGAGCGAGCCCATTTGGCCCCGTTAGCATTTATACTTGGCCAAACGAAGCGTTGTGCAACGAGCTTGCGTGTGGCATTGACGCCAGGATGAGAAATACTATGAATTTGGTCGAAAATGTGCCGACAGTAAGCGAGAGCTACAAGGAAAGCGACAAGGGAAATAAGTACCCAAGAAGACCTTACGGTCCATACAAGGAGGGTACTTTTGGCGCAATCCTTGAAGGTGTCCGTTGTCAACCTTGAATATCACTCGCGAGGATCTTAACGGTCATTTCGCAAGACTTTATCTAGTCTTGACTTGAACTGGTCAACAAATTCAGTGTTTACAACTTCCGTCGAAAGTGCGTTCCATCTACCACATATATTGTATGTAAAGAATTTCCCACACAGATCACGGTGGTATCGCTTCAGATCAAGTTTGTAGCCGTGATTTGTTGTTCTTCCCTTGCTGAGCTGGAAAATATCCCCGTAGTCCAGTCTGTCGAAGCCTCGAAGTATTTTAAACACTTCGACAAGCTGACCACGTAGTCTCCGGGTCTCTAGCGAGAACATATCTAATTCCCTTAATCTATCTTCATAACTTTTATGTCTGATAGAGGGAATCAGTTTGGTTGCCCTGGCTCGGACGCGTTCCAATCTCGCAATGTCCTTTCGAAACGAAGGACTCCAAAATTGTACGGCATACTTCGGGTGCGGTCAGACAAGGGAGTTGTACAGACACAGTACTATCTCCTTGTTTCGATATTCAAACTGTCGCTTTATATACCCTAACATCTTTTGGGCTTTCTTCTCCACCTCAATACACTGTTTCGAGAACATGAGGTCACTCGTGATAGTTACACCCAAGTCCTTCTCAGTGTCAGGGGATTCAATAGCAGTGCCCTTAAGGATATACTGAGATTGGGAGTTTATGTGGCCAATATGCATCACTTTGCATTTTTTTACGTTGAAAGGCATTTGCCACGTATCAGACCACTCCCCAATCTTCCGAAGATCTTCCTGCAAACATGCAGTATTTCCATCCTTTGCAACGTTGATACCAAGCTTGGTTTCGTCGGCAAATTTGGAAATATTGGCAACCATGTAACCGTCTATGTCGTTGACGTAAATGATGAATAGTGGTGGTCTCAGGACAGAACCTAGAGGCACCCCGCTAGTAACGGGCACCCACTAAGAAGCCTGTCCATTTAGCACCACCCGTTGCCGTCTGCTAATCGAATGAGAGGACGAGGACAGTCATAAATTGAATAGTCAACCACGATGCGCCGGAAGGACTGTTCGGCAAGTCGATCTCGCGAGCGACGAGTTGAAAAGAGTGTCTTCATCTTGTTCCTGGGCAAGCGCTATTGTTGCATGATCGATGGGCGCAGTGTAGGAGAGTTGCGTGCTCGAAATCGATGAAATGCGAGAGAGTGCGTCCGGTACGACGTTTGAAGAACGAGGAACTCAGCGAATATCGTTCGTAATCTGCAGGATTAAGTCAAGATGACGAGTGTCAACTGCAGTGTGTATTGACGAAGTACTACGAGACGAACATGCACCGACCAAGGGCTTATGGTTAGTAAAAATGGTAAATTCACGCCCTTCAAGATGATGGCGGAAGTGGCGGACAGAGAGATATATTCCGAGGAGTTCTCGAGAGAACGTTGAATATCTATTTTGAGGGTCTGTAAGAGCGCGAGAGAAGAAAGCAAGAGGTTGCCATTGGCCACCAACTTTCTGCTGCAAAGTTGCACCTACGTTAGTTGAGGATGCATCGGAGGCGACGCTGATGGGGGCTCCTGGAGAAGGATAGGCCAATTCCACAGCACGCGCAATAGCCTCTTTGGTGCGAGGGAACGAATTGCACGCCTCAGCAGACCATTCAAGAGGAGAGTTCTTTTTGGTCTTGGTGAGCATAAAGTTGATAGGTTGCATGACCTGGGCACATTTAGGGATGAATCTGTGGTAGAAATTTACCATGCCACAGAAACTCCTAAGTTGCTTGCGTGATGTAGAACGAGAAAAGTTTCGCATCGCGGTAACTTTATTCCCGAGTGGGCTAATCCCTGCACTCCAGAGATGGTGCCCCAAGAATGACAGTTGCAGGACACCAGAGGAACTTGGAGGCGTTTGTACGATACCGTACTCTTGAAGACGAGAAAAACTTGGCGAAGGTGAGAAAGGTGTTTCTCCAGTGAGGAAGATGATATTAGGAAGTCATCGATATAGCAAAATATGAAAGGAAGACCCCTAAAGACTTGATCCATAAAGCGCTGGAAAGTTTGACCAGAGTTACGCAATCCAGGTGACATTTTGACCATTATAAAAGCACCAAACGGAGTGGTGATGTTAGTCTTTGCGAGATTATCTGGGTGAATTGGCATCTAGTTGAAAGCATGAACCAGATCCAAGCGAGAAAAAATCGTACAGCCATGGAGAGACGAGGTTAAATCAGCTAAGTACAGAAAAGAATAGCGACCAGGAATAGTCACAGCGTTAAGAGCTCTGTAATCCCCAACTGCTCTGAATTCCCCCGGCGTGGATTTGGTCACAATGTGAAGTGGAGAGGCCCACGGAGAAGAGGAAGGCCTATAAATGCCAGCATCCATCATAAATTGGAATTCCTTACGCATAGCAGAGAGTTTATCAGGTAATAGGCCGCGTGGCCGTGAGAATACAGGACTTCCTGTTGTCTGGATCCGATGCACCACACTATGTTTAATGGGCCTGTCCTTCGAAGGTGGAATGGTGAGCTCAGGTAACTCCTGCAGAAGCCGCTGAAACGGTGGCTTGGTGGGTGGGAGACGAATAGAGAGGAGAGAACTCTGAGAAGGGAAGTACGAATCTGAGACAGTGATGAGAGTTTCGTGGTCGACAAGCTAGCGTTGACGAGAATCAACCAAGAGGTAGTAAGCCGAAAGAAAGTCGAGATCCAATATTGGACAATCTACCTCGGCCATGATGAAAGGCCATCGAAAAACTTGACGGAGACCGAGTGAGACTTGAAGGTTAAGCCTTCCATAGGTCCTAATATTGGTCGAATTGGCTGCCTTCAAAACTATATCTGAAGGGGCAGAAGTTTGTCCGCCTTAGAAATTGGTATGACACTGCATTCAGCCCCAGTGTCCACCAGGAATGAAAATCCAGAAAGTGGGTAAAAAATACGAAATGGAGGACCTACCTGAGGAAATGAGGTGTAGGCAGGGAATGTAGACCCTTTTGTGCCATGCCTTTCTAGTTTAAAGAAGGAGAATTTGAGGTGGAAGTTGAAGAATGAAGATTTGATTGAGGATTTGGTGAGGTAGAGTGATGCGCGAGGAATACAGAGGTGAGATTAGGTGAGGGTGGAGGTACTGGTTGCAAATATGTGCAAAGTTGTAGGCATTTTACAGCCTGTGCACCATATTTGTTGGGATACCAACACCTTTGAGTAGATTGGGTGAAAGTCCCATTATGCTCTGAGATACTACTAGGCGCAGTGTGGGAAAAAGCATAATGTTGGTTACAAGGCTGTGTACAGCGTAAAGCGTTGTGACCGTACCTTTGATGGTACTAGCATAGGCCCTGATGGTGTGGAATATGGTGAGAATAGTTGGAAGAAGTTTGAAAATATTGCTTTCTCTCAACTTTTGCATTGGGATGCCCTTGTTGGTTTATCTTTTGTGAACCAGAGCGGGACCTGCGCCTTTGATTCCCAAAACTCGTTCTGTGCGTGCTCTGTGATCCCTGGTGCAGCATTAGCCTTTGGATGTCGGCCTCCATCCTCCGTATTGAGGCATCGAGTGACCTCGATAAAGATGATGGAACCTCTAAACGCTCGGTCCGGTCGTCAGAGGAGCTCGACGTTCCTCGAACCTGAGAAATAGTAATATTATTAGATGGGCCGTTGCCCCAATTCACGGAGGGATTCATAAATAACCTATCGACGGCTATGGCTATCTCCTCTATATCCGAGGGGTTTGAATTTAAAATAAGCGGCCTCATTTCCTCTCGGACTCCTCTCATGAAAATCTCAGTGAGGAGAGGGCTAAAAAGGTCGGTTTGCGCACCTTTTACGCTGATAAGGTCCTTTAGGTGCTTTAAGAAAGCCAATAATCGGAACGGACGCTTCGAGGAGAAGAATTCCGATTTGAGCCACAGTTTGAGTCGCCTTTACGATCCGGCCTAGGATCATTATATCAGAACACCGGTCTAGGATTACCCCCAAATTCGGTAACCTCGGACGACCGGGCTAAGTGCGAACATCGTCAGAAGAAGAAGAAGAAGACATTCACCGTCATTCTCCAAATACTTACGAACTCAAACCAAAGCTATCGTTAAAGTGAATTATCCCCTCCCCTAACTTCACCAGTTTAATCGTTAACTAGAATTTCCATCCCGAGCTCATAACCTCGAGTATTACAAGTGATTAGTTTAGTGCTTAATTCCGTGATATTATTTAATTCATTCTGTCGGGTGCAATTAAGACGCAAGCATCCTAGTAAGTAGATTTCAAGTGTAATCCCCACGACATTATATAGACTTACCAATTCAGAACGAAGATTAATCCTATTTATACATATATATGCTATTTCATATTTCCAATTTATGTATATTAAAGTTTATTTTTGTATCTGTGTGTTTTAACTATTTTGGACGATCCTTTGGCAATTGAAAAGCAATCCACTCGGCTCAATTCTCAATATTACATAAGTCCACCCATGACTGGCTTTTACTGAATGAAAACACACTCAGGGGATCATTCTCTTAATTTTTATCAAAAGGGAAACACCGGGGTTATTCTTATTCACCGGAAGTGGCTACGGTAGGTGCATTGACTACACTTCACCCCATTTTACCTTGGTGCGGAATTAAAATATATGCCAAGGAAGTGGGACTGGGATTACCCACTCACTAACCTTCGATATATATATATATATATGAAGCGTTAGGTTGAAGAAAGGCCTAAGCCACAAAATTTGAAAATTGCGTTTTTCACAAATAAGTTATCCTTATAACTTAGTTTATCGTTATATTAAACATCAGAGTCTAATTCGAACTAATTCATATCCAAATTTCAGTTTCACACATTTGTATGTATTTTCACATAACTGTGCTGGACAAAATAATAATATAAATTTTGTGTTAATGTATCTCAGGGAGATTCATAACGGATCATTACTTCACATCGAACACATTTACCTAGTTGCCAGTTAAAATATAAAAAAATATAAAAGAACAGTATCATGATATTATTTATACAAAGAAAGATTATGTAAAAGCAATAACTACGTCTGTTTCTCAGCACTTTAAAGTTGTAGAACTTGAACAAAGTAATTTTTTCGATTTTGACGTTTTACAAGAGCGCAAAGTCAAAAGGAAATTAAATTTATTGATGCGAGAAAATTTGTTTTGGATCATCAATACAAAGAAGGGTACGTGATTTCCTCTAGATTTCAAACAAGACCAAACAGTCATAGTCATCCTGTCAGGCTGCAAAGAGGAAGAAATTCTTACAGCAGCAATTTGTTCAATTTAGCTCGTGAGCCACTGCCTCCAAAGTATTCTAAGATGCTCCCAATAACAAAGGAAAAGAAAATTGATATCCAAGAACTTACAAAATTAATGCCAACAGACGCAGCGAAATATTATACAAATTTGTTAGAACAAATGGAAACTAAAAATGACAAGCAAGAAAATGTTGAAATAGACGTAACCGATAAAACGTTGGATTATATCAGTTAACTGCAAGATGTATAATATACAAACTTTGAAAGTCTCTCCTCAAAAAATTGAAAATGTGACTTCGACCCTTCTTCCACCTAACACGTTATATATATATGCAAAAAATCCCACAGAAAAATGAAAGGCGGATTCCAAGTACTTTCGAACTTGTTCAGTTCCTTAATAATGGACTGGAATCCGCCTTTCATTTTCCTGTGGGATTTTTTGCCTTTATTGCTCTACTCTACTATACACACACTCTCTCTCTCTCTCATAAAGAAAGTAGAGAGAGGTGACGCCCCCTTGTCGCGGGAAGAGAGCTTGTGCGTACCCTTGACTTTTCGAGCTATGTCGGCGGGGGTACCTATCTTCTGGCACCCCTGGCAGGGTTTCCCTTGTCGATTTGGTCGGAAATTAGGTTCCAGACTAAGTGCGTCTTTGTCTTTTTTTATCCTACTCTATCCTTCATCTTTCTTTAAAAATTAATCCTATTTCTTCTACTTATACAAAAAGAAAAAAAAACAACAAAAAACAACCCCTATACCTATCATGTCACTCTTACCCTTTTTTCCTCTATCTACATATAAGGACCTGGCAGCTACCTCACGCGTCAGAAGAGAGTCTTTGGAACCTCTATAAACAACGCCAATCGACGCTCACTGGTTGCGAGAGACTAGGACTTGAGGGGTCTTAGGCGTTGGGGCACGATGAATGGGATGAGGGTAGTGCCCCGGTAACCCCTTTCCTGGCGCATAATTATTGACCATTCCCAGTGACCGTTGACGGGTGCCTCTGGTAGCATTGGTCCGTGGTGACGGCCCTTTGTTCCCATGTTGGTTGCCAGGCCAACAAAAAGCCTTGGATCGAGTCTCTTGGTGTGGCGGGATATCCACTGAACGCTGCTCCGAGATCTTGGCCGTCGTGAAGGGAACTAGTAGGAGTTTAGTACGGGGTGTGCTCCGTTGTTCACCTGGTGAGAAATCGGTGGCCCCTTCGGGGAGCGTCAGTGCTGCTTTGTTGGGAGCCACGGCACGCCGAGGTTTGACGACTTGGTCGGACGAACAGCAGCACAAGGAGCGTGCCTTCTGAAAGATCCGAAACCTCTCTGATCGATAGGCGGGAGCGACTCACGCGGGGCGAACTCACCACCCCCTTTCTTTTTTATTGAGTGGTCACAAAGTATTCAGAGATATAAAGTGTTCAGCATGACTGGAAAGAAAGGACCTGGTGCGTTAAAGTATACCTGCTCGACATGACAAAAAGGACAAGTGGTGCGTAGATTTTTCGGAGAGGTGTTTCTCAAAATGCCACCCTGGAAGTATCTGCACGGACTGCGTCCTAAGGGCAGAACTTCAGGAGCTTAAGGAACTTTTTAAATCTTCTGAGGAAAAAACATGACGGCTGGAAGAAAAGGTGAAAATCGTCGAGTCTGAGCATGTGACTCAAATCCGTCATCTCGAAGCCATCATTGCAGAGATTAAAGCCACCAATGGACAGCAACAGCAACAAGAAACTCCCAACGACGCGGATGGCTCCTCTATTGGGCCCTCATGCACCGCATCGATAGAGATAGGCCAACCATCCGACGTCCCAGAGCCAGCAGCTGCTGGGTTTACTCAGGGCGTCAAAAAGAAGAAAAGGAAGATTAAGAAAGGAAAAACAGAAGAGAAAGTAGAAACGGAAGAAAAAACGAAGAAGAAAAAGAAGAAAAAACCCAAAAAAGTGGGGAAGAAAGAGGAATCGAAAGAGCCCATACTGAAAGGGAAGCCTCTGTCCTCTGAACCCAAATGCGCGAGGGTCATCGTGATCGGTGACTCCCAAGCGCGGGATCTACAACCCTTGCTAGCGGTCCGCCTTCGCACCAGTGTGAAGGTAAGCTGCCTTCCAGGAAAGGGGAACGGAGAAATAAGGGTGGAGGCTGAGAAATCTCAGATCTCTGAGAACTCAGTAGTTGCCCTCATGGCAAGTGGCAACGATCTCTACCTACGAGGAAGCAATGTATGCGCCAGCGGGAAGATCCTGACCACGGTCATGGGAGGAGTTGACGACTGTGGGCTAAAAACCCGCAGACGTGTCGTGGTCGGGATACTCCCAAGACGAAGTCCATCCCGCAATGCTCACGCGAGGAACGTCTCCATAAACCAACGCCTGGGAGATCTTTGTACGGCGGAAGGAGTCTTTTTTGTAGACCCCTCCCGCACCTTTTACGGGAGAAATAACCTGTACAAAAGGGACGGAGTGCATCTTTCCTTTAAAGGGAAAGCTGCACTCGCAAACATGATCCAGGATGTTGTGGAGCGGACCCAAAGAAGTGTCAGACCCCGAGTAAAGGAGGACGTACGCCAGTACACCCGTGTTACTCCAGGAACGACTTTTTCTGAAGTCACAAAGAGTGGAGTGATCCCGCCACAGAGAAAGAAAGCGGGAAACGGAAGAGCGTAGGGAGTACTACAGTCGGGGACTCCGTAAAAGTTCTTTTGTTTAATGCGAGGTCTATCAGAAACAAGTTTCTAGAACTTCGTGACCTCGTAGCAACAGAAGAACCGGAGATGGTGGCCATAACGGAGTCGTGGATAAAAACCTCAAGCCGAGATTTTGAAGGTGAATTCACGATTCCCGGTTACCAGCTCTTCTTGAAAGATAGGCCAGACAGAGAGGGTGGCGGTGTGATGTTGTATGTCAAGGATACTCTCAACTCGACGGATTGCAACATCGTATCCGACCATGAACTACTAGGTGTTGACCTAGAGATAGGTCCTGCCAAATACAGGACCCTGGTGCTTTATAGACCTCCTGCCCAACTCGTTGAAAAGGACAGAGATCTGTACCAGCTACTAGGAGAACTCGTCGAAGACAGAGTGTGTATCGTCATGGGTGATTTCAACACACAAGTTGACTGGGAAACCAGAGAACCCTGTGGCGAGAACGCACTACTCCTGGAGTTCACGAACAACGAGTTCCTCACTCAATGGGTGAGAGAGCCAACGAGAGGAGACAATATCCTCGACTTGGTTTTCACCTCTGAGGATGACATCGTTGAGGACCTCTCTGTTGGCGAAGAGCTCGGTGGCAGTGACCACCGACTAATTAGATTTGTAGTCAAAGTCCCCAAGGCAGAGCCTGCAACTAGTAAATCAAGGAAACTTGATTTGAGAAGAGCAGACTTTGCAGGTCTACGCGCGGGACTGACTGACGAGAGGCTAGAAGAGTGCGATGCTGTTGAAGACTCTTGGAACAGTTTCAAAACCATATTCATGAGTCTTCAATCGCGTTTTATTCCTCTGAAATGCCCCCGTCGGTCTTCTGTTCAACCAAAGTGGTTTAATAGAGAAATCGGGCAACTGCTTATGGAGAAGAGAAATGTGTACCGGCAATCGAAGATCTCGGGTGACTTTGACGAATACCGGAGGCTAGCCAGGAGAGTGAAGTCCAGCATAAGGGCGGCTAAGCGGTCTGAGAAACTCCGAGTGGCGAGACTCTGTAAAGAGAATCCCAAGGAGTTTTTTGGATATGTGAACAGCCGTAAACCAATCCGTCGAACGATTGGCCCTTTGAGGAATGAGGAGGGGACATTAAAGCATTCAGATGCAGAAAATTCCAACCTCCTTAACGACTACTTCTCTTCAGTGTTTACTGAAGAGTGTGGTCCCATTCCCCAGCTGACGGATTCCTACTCGGGGGAAAAGCTAAAGGCAATGGACTTCACCGAAGGAGAAATAAAGAAAAAGATCGCTGACCTAAAGACGAATAAGTCCCCTGGACCGGACGGGTTTCTACCTAAAGTGTTAAAAGAAGTGTGCGATGAAGTATCACGACATCTGTGCGCTATCTTTAACATGTCAATCCGGACCAAATGCGTTCCTAGAGAGTGGCGTGAGGCGGAAGTGACTCCGATCTTCAAGAAAGGAGACCGTAACCAACCGTCGAACTACCGACCTATCAGTCTGACTTCGATAGTCGGTAAACTCATGGAAAGCATCATGGTGGACAAAGTGACGTCGTATTTAGAGTCAAACCTGCTACTGAGGAGTTCCCAGCACGGCTTCCGAAGGCAACGGTCATGCCTGACGAACCTTGTGGAATTCTTCCACTTCGTTTTCAGTGAGCACGATCGGGACAAGGCAGTGGATGTGGTCTACCTAGACTTTCAGAAAGCCTTTGATAAGGTACCACACCGCCGCCTTCTCCGGAAAGTGCGAGCGCTTGACATAGACGGAAAGGTAGCCGGCTGGATCGAGAACTGGCTAAGTGGCAGACGGCAACGGGTGGTGGTAAATGGACAGTCTTCTAAGTGGGTGCCTGTTACTAGCGGGGTGCCTCAAGGTTCTGTCCTGGGACCACTACTATTCATCATCTACGTCAACGACATGGACGGTGACATGGTTGCCAAGATTTCCAAATTTGCCGACGATACCAAGCTTGGTATGAACGTTGCAAAGGATGGAAATACTGCCCGCCTGCAGAAAGATCTTGGGAAGATTGGTGAGTGGTCGGACACATGGCAAATGCCTTTTAACGTGGGGAAATGCAAAGTGATGCATATCGGCCACAGAAACCCCCAATCTCAGTATATCCTTAAGGGCACTGCTATTGAATCCACCGACACTGAGAAGGACTTGGGTGTTACTATCACTAGTGACCTCAAGTTCTCGAAACAGTGCATTGAGGCGGAGAAAAAGGCCCAAAGGATGCTAGGCTATATTAAGCTCCAGTTTAGTTATCGGAACCAGGAGATTGTACTGTGCCTGTACAACTCACTTGTCCGACCGCACCTGGAGTATGCCGTACAATTTTGGAGTCCTTCATTGCGAAAGGACATCGCGAGATTGGAACGCGTACAAGCCAGGGCAACCAAGCTGATTCCCTCTATCCGACATAAAAGTTATGAGGATAGACTAAGGGAATTAGATCTGTTCTCGCTGGAAACCCGTAGACAGCGTGGTCAGTTCATCGAGATTTTCAAAATACTTCGAGGGTTCGAAAATGTTGACTACCGGAATATTTTCACACTGAGTGAGTGAGAACAGAACGCGCAATCACGGCTTCAAACTTGAACTGAAGCGTTACAACCGCAATCTGTGTGGAAATTTTTTCACTTACAGTATCTGCGTTATGTGGAACGCAATTCCAGTGGAAGTTGTCAACAGTGACTCTGTTGACCAGTTCAAGTCAAGACTAGACAAAGTTTTGAAAAGTGGCCGTTTAGGGACGCAAAACAATTGAGCAGTCTTGTGCCCGCTCGATTGCTAGTCCAAAGGTACCCTCTTTGAATGGACCGTAAGGTCTCCTAGGGTACCTTCTTTCCTTGTTGTTACTCCTTGTTGCTACACTCTCACTCTCTCTCTCTCTCTCTCTCTCTCTCTCTCTCTCTCTCTCTCTCTCTCTCCCCCCCTCAGGGATCAGTCCTGGGGCCTATTTTATTTACTATATACATCAATGAACCTATTTCGCCTTGCAATGGACGCCACAAAGCTTGCGTGTGCGTACCAGAACATCTTGCTTTTAGCTGTACTGAACTTAAGCATAGTAAGTTAACCTATACATTAATGCATACATCGACTATGTAAACTAACAGGTGTTAAACTTATATTAACAATTAATCAACTTTGTACATTACTTAATTGGTTGGACTGATATCCCTCTCCCATCACCGGATATAGAAAAAACTACTGAATTTAGGGAGCTAAATTGGTCATTACTGGAACACACCACTTTCTACGCGTTATTAATAAGTTTACGAAACTATACCCGAACGTATGCCGTGAGTTTCGTATGGTATCATATCGCTCCAGTGTTGATTGCAGTACTCCGGCATGTAGAAATGCGTCCTTCCTCTATCTATACTGCTGCTCCTTCTAAAATGTAGGCCAACGATGATGAAGTTCGCGCCAGGTCTTCTTCTTCTTTGGCTTCGAGTAAGCTTGGGGTAGGTGTCCTTGTTGGCGTCTCCCGTATCCCTTCGTCCTACTTGGCGTCGGTTCACTGTAATGGCCGCCGGAAGACGATCGACGGTCTCAGAAGGAAATTAGGCCAATACGTGGAAAAGTTTAGTCTCCTCTCCTCTAATTTCGGAAATGTGAAATTGTGCCTCCACAATTCTGAACCAACCTATGACGACTGTTTCATTAAAGATAGGCGGCTTGATGTTGACAGCGTTCACGAAGTCCCCTTCACCTTGTCTTGTCTGACGATGGCTTGTTGAGTTTATTTCTTCTATGCCTTCACTGTCCGGTCGAAAACGAGGGGTCACCAGTTATAGGGGTAAAAGTTTATAGCGGCACCAGTTTATAGGAGCACCAGTATAAAGGGAGGTGAATTAAATGAATGATCTCGAGAGATGGGTATTATAAGGGAAGCAGGTGGCACGTCACGAAGTTACTTTGAGGGGGACTACCAGTCTATATATACTTAACGTGAAGTATTAAATTCTGGACCGACCGACAAGACTTGGTAAATTTTAAAAAGGGGTTCCGTAAATGCCAATATGGGTATGACAATACTTAATGATAATTAAATGCTTAATTCTTAACTCTCTATTCCTCTCATTGCTCGCCTATATATACAGTTTCATTTCCAGGGGGGTGTGACCTAGATTCGACTCCGGGACAAATCTGGCGTCGGCTGTGTATCACAATTTGCTTACATCCTGCACTAATCTAGCTATTCTATGACCCGATTTTACAGAACTGTATTATAATTTCCATTGATTGGACTTTGTGTTTACTCAGGTGTTCCATAGTCTTCCGCCTTCTGATAACTTTATCCCGAGACGTAAATTGTTTATTTATTCGTTTCCTCTTGTTGATTTAGGTATCTTTACCTTTTATCCATTTTCTCGCGTTCGCTCTTTTGGAATTTCCGGCGCATTAGGATTTAATGAGACCACCGCGCATCTATTTTGTGAAGTTTCTTGCTGGGCTTATTAAATCCTACAACTTGGTGCTAGTAGCCTACGAGTACCTATTACATAAACCGATCAACACAGTCCTATGGAGAGAGGGTGTTGTTTTTCATCCCAAGATAAAACAATGAATGCAGAAAGCTAGAATAACGTATTGTAGGCTCATTTTTCAAAATTGTTTTTAGCTACAGGAATGTGAATTTCTTTTCAACATGATTCGGCTCTTTGCCAACGCATTTTAAATATTAGGGATGTTTTAGCTGAGAAGTGGATTCAGGTCTTGGAATGGCGAGACAACAGACCAGACCTGAATCCCATAGGAAACTGCTCGGGCTAAAGGAAAAACAAGCTAAGATATACCCCACACCTTTCCTGCCGGCGCTAAAGGACGCCATCACGAATATGTTGATACTCGATATGGACGATATTATTTCTCCCACTTGTCCGAAAACATGGCGACACGACTCCATAAGGTGATAAAGAAGAAGGGCGAGATTACCAAATATTGATAAGTATTTAAAAATTAACTCTCTGGTAATTTTTAGGACATTGTGACCCCATAATAGATTGGACGAATGGGACAACGGTTTTCCTTTCCATACTCTGACTACATGTTAGGAATCAATACAGTCCTATGGAATTCATGGCCAAAGAGATAGATGACGGCCGAACCAAATTTAAAATTGCCTGGCATTGTGCCCGAACTTTTCCCGGGGACCTACCCATTAGGCTTTGATGATTCCAAGTCGTTTCTTGACACCTCCGAATCGGACACACACACGGGATGCAACGTCATTTAATAAAGTACTTCTCTTTGTACTTCAATTTGAATCTCCTACGATGGGGGAGTTCCGTGAGCGATATTTATCCCATTGCCGCGACCAGCGATGTCTCTACCGCCTCTCCCGCGTCCTTGGGAAACTCATAGACACCGGAATGAGTGATTGCATTCTTGGAGGAAGTGGACCTCCTCCATGATATTTGATGTGTTGATTGGGCCCTAATCCTCCAGATGGAGTGGAATTTTTTTGCTTTTTTTTTGTTGCGAGGTGTTTCCTGGATTTGACTTACTTCTCTGTTTTTTTTGGAGGTTCGTTTTGCTTTGTTTTTAGTTTTAGTATTTTTTTAATGTAGTGATAGGTTAACTTAATATTTCGGCTGCTGTGCCTTTGCTGGCCGCCACCAAGTAAGGTTTTTTTTAAACTAGAAGATAATCGGTTGAAGATTGCTAAAAAGTAAAATTTATATGATCCAAAAGTCATTTTCACTCGGTGGAAAATAATGATAGGGAAGAAAAGACAAATCTAAGTGAATGAAGAAAAAGGAGAGGGATAATAAATATTTTCAGTGCTTCACCCTCTCTAGTTGTCGGCGCCCACGAAAAAGTGCCCTAACAAAACATACTTTAACGGATGACGAAAACCTCCAGGGTCTATCATAGGTTAGCCGAGTCAATCAACCATCAACTACATATACTCAGCACTTATCTCTGTATAAACTGCATCCACTGGATTGTTTCCAAAATAGTCCCACAACGTCACCACTAATCAAAGCTTGTCAAAAGCCTAATCATGAAACTATAAAACAATAATATCGATATTACAACAAATACAATTCATACCTCCAAACAAAACTCAAAAACTACAATAATCTTCCCTCCCATATACTCTTCCTACCTTCAGTTGAAAACAAATATTTTTCTTGTATCCAACCTATACCTTTTTTTAATTTTCAAGTTGTGACCTCCAGTCCTATTATTACACTTCAACTCAACTCATACTAAAATCTGTGTAGATCATGCCTGTTTACAGTACTCAAATTGTGACCTGACGTACGAGTTATAAAGTTTAAGGAAAACTTCTTTTATTTTCTATTAAAATAACTTAATGTAGCACAACACTGTTTTCTCATCTTTTGCTCAAATACACTGCTTAGAAAATCTTAATGATCTATCTAGTCCTCATCCTCCTAAATCAAGAAAAATTCTTTGGACTTACTTTCGTTCGACTTGTCACTTTATAGGTCCATATTCGTAACTTTGGGATCTCTTTTACCCGCGCCATTGACATTCTTCGTTCAATGAATGTCATCACTTAGGGTGCTAATAGGGCTAATTCCTTGCTTTTTTATCGATCATTTGTTTGTTTAAAGCTTGATTACGTATACGAGTTCTACAAATCAGTAGCCGAGGGTGGTTTGGGAAAGGTGGACTTAATCCACAACACCGATCTTCCTTTGGCGAATGGTGCCTTCCGCAATTCCTCCAGGTTGCTTTCTGTCGTCTCCGAATTGGACACACTTGCGGGACTCACTGCCATTTGATGAAGTCCTCGCCTGCGCCTTATTGTGAAGACTGCATTGTCCCCCAGACTGTTTGGCACATTCTTATTCAATGTCCCAGTCTGGGCAATCTCCGCGCACGTTACCTGTCGCGGTACTGGGACGAGCGGGATCGCTGCCATTTTCCCCTTGTACTCGGGACGGTTCGTGCACACTGACTTGTGGACTTTACGACTTTTGGGAATAGACTGTCCTCCTCCACTTTATTTGACTGTTTGTTGTGGGTCGCATCTCCTGGGGGGAGATGGGCCTACCCCCGACGCCAGAGCGCGCTTCCTTCTTGCCCTTTTGCTTTGTTTGTTTTGTTTTTTTTCTTAGCCTTTGTAATTTTTTAATGGTTGTTATTTTTTATTTACACATTGTTATTTGTTACTTTTTTTTAATATAACCTAGTAATATGCTTGGTCGAGTATGGCGACTTATGCCCAAGTAGGTAGTCGTCAGATGAGCTCCTAAAATTTTAAAAAAATATCTTCCCGTAACTATAATCCTTGTTGTTACATTAGCTTTCTTCCTTTCCTAAATAAACAAACTTCATTTCCTAAACAAAAAAAATTCCTTTCCTAAACAAAAATAAGTCATGATACCAGACTTTTACGTTCGGTATTAAAAGAATCGACAGTTGATTTTTGCCAGAATTCCGAACCCTTTTGTTGAGCGCCTTTATCGGCTGTTACAAAGAACCCGCACAGGGAATGTCTTTGTGAGTTATTTGATTAATCACGAGTTTTCATCTCCATTTGTCACACTTTTGGTGAATTGAGATTAAAGAACACACTCCCATACGCGCTCTCTCTCTCTCTCTCTCTCTCTCTCTCTCTTTTTTCTATTGATTGGTCACAAAGTTTTGAAAGAGAGAAAGTGTTTAAAATGACAGGGAAAAAAGGTCCAGCTGCACTTAAATATACATGTGCGATATGCCAGAAGGATAAGTGGTGCGTGGACTTCCCGGAAGGATGTTTTTCGAAATGCCACCCGGGAAGTATATGCACTGATTGCATCCTTAAAGGAGAGATCCGAGAGGCAGTGGCATGCTGCAATGAACTCAAGGATCTCTTCACAGCCTCTGAAGAAAAATCTAGGGCGCTGGAAAATAAACTGCAGACCCTAGAAACGCAGCACGCGCTTCAGATTCGGCGTCTCGAGGAAAAGATCCTAGAGCTAGCCTCTAAACTAGAGGCCCAGTCGGCTCAAGCTCGAGACGAAAGTCCCACTGACTTGGGTGGTTCCGCCGATGTGACTCCAGCCCAAGGAGGTGAAACTGCATTGGCAGTCCCACTTCTGCCATGCGGAGCCAATGAGAAGAAGGAAAAGAAAAAGAAGAAAAAGGACCATAATGCAGCTCACCCCAGTGTAGAGGATTCGAGCGCTACTGGTGCGCATGGGAAAGTGGAAAGAGAAGAAGAGAAAAGAGAAACGGAAGAAGAGAAAAGAGAAACGGAAGAAGAGAAAACAAATGAAGAGAAGAAAAATAAGATGAGGAAGAAAAAAAAGAAAAATGCAGAGATACAAGAGGAAAGCGGCAAGTCGCTTCCGAGAGGAAAGAATAAGTCGCCTGCTGACAAATGTGCAAGAGTCACCCTTATTGGTGATTCTCAAGCACGGGGCTTGCAGTCCCTGCTAGCGGCCCGCCTTCGCACTAGTGTGAAGGTAAGCTGCCTGCCAGGATGTGGTAACCACCACATCAGAGTAGAGGCTGAGAAATCACAGATTTCTGAGAGCTCAGTCGTTGCTCTGATGGTCAGTGGAAACGACCTGTACCTGAGAGGAGGTAGGGTAGGCCCTACAGATAAAATCATCCACACGGTCATGGGTGCCGTGGACGACTGTGGGCTGAAAACCCGCAAGCGTGTGGTAGTCGGGATGCTCCCGAGGAGAGGTCCAACACGGACCGCTCACTCGATGAATGTGTCTCTAAACCGGCGCCTGGCAGATTTGTGTACGGCAGAGGGGGTCTTTTTTGTGGACCCATACCGCACCTTTTATGGTAGAAATGATCTCTACCAAAGGGATGGGGTACATCTTTCCTTTAAAGGAAAGGCCTTTCTGTCGAACATGATCCAGAATGTCGTAGAGAGGACCGAAAGGAGTATCCGGCCCAGAGTGAGGGCGGACGTACGCCAGTACGCCCGTGTCACTCCAGGAACGACCTTCTCAGAGGTCGCAAAAAGGGGTGCCTCGCCAACAAAGAAGCCGGGAAACGGAAGAGCATAGGGAGTCCTACAGTCGGGGACTCCCTGAAAGTTCTTCTGTTCAATGCGAGGTCAATCAGGAACAAGTTTCCTGAGCTCCGTGGCCTCGTAGCGACGGAAGAACCCGAAATGGTAGCCATAACAGAATCGTGGATAAAAACGTCAAACCGAGACTTTGAAGGCGAATTCACGGTTCCTGGCTACCAACTCTTCCACAAAGATAGGCCAGACAGAGAGAGTGGCGGTGTAATGTTGTATGTCAAGGATACAATCAAATCTACGAACTCCAACATTATATCCGATCACGAGCTCCTAGGCGTTGACCTAGAGATAGGTCCTGTCAGATACAGGACCCTGGTGCTTTACAGACCCCCTTCCCAACCCGTTGAGAAGGACAGGGAACTGTACCAGCTGCTGGGTGAGCTTGTTCAAGGCAGAGTTTGCATTGTTATGGGCGACTTCAACAGACAAGTTGACTGGGAAACCAGAGCAGCCTGTGGCGATAGCGCGCTACTCCTGGAGTTTGCCAACAACGAGTTCCTCACTCAATGGGTCAGAGAACCGACGAGAGGAGACAATATCCTCGACTTGGTCTTCACCTCTGAGGATGATATCGTTGAGGATGTCTCTGTAGGCGAAGAGCTCGGTGGCAGTGATCACCAGCTAGTTAGATTTACCGTCAAGATCCCGAAGGTAAGGTCTGTTGCCAGTCAATCAAGGAAACTTGACTTGAGAAGAGCAGACTTTGCACGCCTTCATGCTTGGCTGACTGATGTAAGGCTAGCGGTATGCGAAGAGGTTGAGGATTCGTGGAACAATTTAAAAAATAAATTCATGAGTCTTCAATCAAGTTGCATCCCTCTAAAATGCCTCCGTCGGTCTTCTGTTCAACCAAAGTGGTTTAATCGAGAAATCGGCCAACTGCTTAGGGAGAAGAGAAATGCGTACCGGCGATCGAAGATCTCGGGTGCCTTTGACGAGTACCGGAGGCTAGCCAGGAGAGTGAAGTCCAGCATAAGGGCGGCTAAGCGTACTGAGGAACTCCGAGTGGCGAGACTCTGCAAGGAGAATCCCAAGGAGTTCTTCGGCTATGTAAATAGCCGTAAACCAATCCATCGTAGGATTGGGCCCCTAGTGGACGAGGAGGGTGCATTAACTCAGTCAGATGCAGAAAATGCTAACCTTCTCAATGACTACTT
Organism: Ceratothoa steindachneri; assembly: GCA_963969495.1. Taxonomy (NCBI): domain Eukaryota; kingdom Metazoa; phylum Arthropoda; class Malacostraca; order Isopoda; family Cymothoidae; genus Ceratothoa; species Ceratothoa steindachneri. The sequence continues at coordinate 26,427,384 of OZ018323.1, forward strand.
CTCCTCAGTGTTTACTAAAGAGTGTGGTCCCATCCCCCAGCCTACGGATTCCTACTCGGGGGAAAAGCTGGAGGCAATGGACTTCACCGACGGAGAAATAAAGAAAAAGATCGCTGACCTAAAGACGAATAAGTCCCCTGGACCGGACGGGTTTTTACCCAAGGTGTTGAAGGAAGTGTGCGATGAAGTATCACGACATCTGTGCGCTATCTTTAACATGTCAATCCGGACCAAATGCGTTCCTAGAGACTGGCGTGAGGCGGAGGTGACTCCGATCTTCAAGAAAGGATCCTCCAGCCATCCGTCAAACTACCGACCTATTAGTCTGACTTCGATAGTCGGTAAACTCATGGAAAGCATGATGGTGGAGAAAATAACGTCGTATTTAGAGTCAAACCTGCTACTGAGGAGTTCCCAGCACGGCTTCCGAAGGCAACGGTCATGCCTGACGAACCTTGTGGAATTCTTCCACTTCGTGTTCAGTGAGCACGATCGGGACAAGGCGGTGGATGTGGTTTACTTAGACTTTCAGAAAGCCTTTGATAAGGTACCACACCGCCGCCTTCTCCGGAAAGTGCGAGCGCTGGGCATAGACGGAAAAGTAGCCGGCTGGATCGAGAACTGGCTAAGTGGCAGACGGCAACGGGTGGTGGTGAATGGACAGGCTTCTGAGTGGGTGCCCGTTACTAGCGGAGTGCCTCAAGGTTCTGTCCTGGGACCACTACTATTCATCATCTACGTCAACGACATGGACGGTGACATGGTTGCCAAGATTTCCAAATTTGCCGACGATACCAAGCTTGGTATGAACGTTGCAAAGGATGGAAATACTGCCCGCCTGCAGGAAGACCTTGGGAAGATTGGGGAGTGGTCGGACACGTGGCAAATGCCGTTCAACGTGAACAAGTGCAAAGTAATGCATATCGGCCACAGAAATCCCCAATCTCATTATATCCTTAAGGGCACTGCTCTCGAATCGAGTGACACTGAGAAGGACTTGAGTGTTACTGTCACTAGCGACCTCAAGTTCTCGAAACAGTGCATTGAGGCAGAGAAGAAAGCCCAAAGGATGTTAGGCTACATAAAGCGCCAGTTTGGATACCGTAACAGGGAAATAGTACTTTGTCTGTACAACTCCCTAGTTCGGCCGCACCTGGAGTATGCCTTACAATTTTGGAGTCCTTCGTTTCGAAAGGACATCGCAAGGTTGGAACGCGTACAAGCCAGGGCAACCAAACTGATTCCCTCTATCCGACATAAAAGTTATGAGGATAGACTAAGGGAATTAGATCTGTTCTCGTTGGAAACCCGTAGACTGCGTGGTCAGCTCATCAAAGTTTTCAAAATACTTCGAGGGTTCGACAATGTTGACTACCGGGATATTTTCACACTGAGTGAGAACAGAACGCGCAATCACGGCTTCAAACTTGAACTGAAGCGTTACAACCGCAATCTGTGTGGAAACTTTTTAACCTACAGTATTTGCGGTAAGTGGAACGCACTTCCAGTGGAAGTTGTCAACAGTGAATCTGTTGACCAGTTCAAGTCAAGACTAGACAAAGTCTTGAAAAGTGGCCGTTTAGGGACGCAAAACAATTGAGCAGCCATGTGCCCGCTCGATTGCTAGTCCCAAGGTACCCTCTTTGAATGGACCGTAAGGTCTCCTAGGGTACCTTCTTTCCTTGTAACTCCTTGTAACTCTCTCTCTCTCTCTCTCTCTCTCTCTCTCTCTCTCTCTCTCTCTCTCTCAGAATTACAGTAACTGAGGTAGAACTTACAAATAATGAAGTGGAGCTGATCTGTGTTAAACTACATTTACGAGATTATAAAATAAACATAAGCACTGTTTACCGTCGCCCAAATACTACCGTTAATGAGGACCTGGAAATATATAGGACCTTACAAGAAATATTACACGAGGAACAAACGCTATTACTGGGAGATTTTAATTTACCTAATATCTGCTGGGACTTGAATATAGGGACTAGCCAACAAGAAAATTTAATGACAAATTTCATCGATACTAATTATTTACACCAATGTGTAAGGGAGCCAACCAGAGGAAATAATATACTAGACCTAGTTATTGCATCCCAGGAAAATTTAATATCAACTCTGGCCGTAGCGGAACATATAGGTACATGTGACCATAAACTAATCCGCTTTGATCTAAATGCCAGGTATTCAACTACCAATAACTATTCAAAAGTACCAGACTACAGTAAAGCTAACTTAGAGGGCCTCAGAGAATCCCTGGGAAATATTCACGAGCAGCTGATAGAAATAGAAGATGTAAATCAACTTTGGAATAAATTTAAAGAACTATTTTTTATAGCCCAAGAAAACCATGTTCTTCTTAAGACAAGGAATAGTAACGCGAATAGAGGCAATCCACCGTGGTTAAATAATGACATCAAACGAGCAATTAGAGATAGGAACCGTCTCCACACATTATTAAAACACAATAGAAGCTATCAAGTTAAGCAACAATATAACACTAGCAGAAGAAAGGTTAAAACACTCATAAGATCAACGAAACGTCAATACGAAATCGAGATAGCGAAAGCAAGCACCACTAATCCCAAACACTTCTATACTTATATCAATAGAAATAGGCAAATGAGAAGCGGGATTGGCCCCTTGAAAAACCAGTTGGGTGAAATTATTTCAGATGATATGGGTATGGCTAATATCTTAAACGAGTTTTTTAGTTCAGTATTCACCTTAGGATATACTAATAACGATAACAACGAGTCTATACAGGTCAGATACCCATCACTAAGGAGCCTGGAAGTAAATCCGCAACTAGTAATTGATAAATTAAAGAAAATGAACTCGTACAAGACTCTTGGTCCTGATAAATTTTACCCAAGAATCTTAAAACATGTCCATAATGAGTTATCAGAGTCACATTCTCTCATTTTTAACAAATCTCTCGAGCATGGGGTCGTCCCTGATGATTGGAGGGAAGCTAACGTCACACCTATCTTTAAGAAGGGATGTAAAAACCAGGCCAGTAATTACAGACCCATTAGCTTAACCTCAATAGTCGGAAAGTTGCTCGAAACGATCATTAGAGACAAGCTAGTAGAGTTCCTCGAAAACAATAACCTTATACGTGATAGCCAGCATGGTTTTAGGTCTAAGAGATCGTCCTTAACAAACCTAATCGACTTTTACCATAACCTTTTCAACCTATATAACGATACTAAATCATTAGATATAATTTACCTAGATTTCAAAAAGGCATTTGACAAAATTCCCCATCAGAAACTCATGAACAAAGTGCGTACACTAGGAATTAACGGTAATATATACGGATGGATTAGTAGCTGGTTAAAAAACAGGAAGCAGAGAGTGATAATAAATGGCGTGGAATCGGACTGGGTATCTGTTACCAGCGGTGTTCCCCAGGGATCAGTCCTGGGGCCTATTTTATTTACTATATACATCAATGACATAGACGTTGGAATAAATAATATCATATCTAAATTTGCAGATGACACGAAAATAGGTAACTCAGTATTATGCGAAGATGACAGGGCTAGCCTGCAAGCTGATATAAATAAAATTACCGAATGGTCTGAGAAATGGCAAATGCCATTTAATATCGACAAATGCCAAATCCTTCAGTGCGGAACAAAAAACAAAAAATACACCTATACAATGCAAGGCGGCTTAATAAACACAACCCCGCAGGTTAAAGATTGAGGAGTAATAATTACAGAAAACTTAAAAACATCAAACCAATGCGCAGCTGCTGCAAACAAAGCTAACACAGCACTAGGATTTATAAAAAGAAACTTTACTTATAAAAGCGAGGAGATAATTATGCCACTATATAAAAGTATTGTCAGGCCACATCTAGAATACGCTGTACAGTTCTGGGCCCCTTACTTAATAAAAGACATAGATAAATTAGAAGCTGTACAACACAGAGCGACAAAACTTATCCCGTCAGTACGTAACAAACCTTACCACGAGAGGCTAAAAAAACTCAATCTATTTTCCGTCAGAAAACGAAGACTAAGGGGGCAGCTTATAGAGTGCTTCAAAATACTTAAAGGATTTAACAACGTTAATGCCAATAACTTGTTCACACTGACAGGGGAGTGTCCCACCCGTGGACATGATTCAAAACTTCAGGGTAAAAGATCCACTATGGATGTAATAAAAAACTTCTTCACTTACTCGATTCTTAATGATTGGAATAATTTGCCAAACGAGGTAGTTGACAGCAGCACTATAGATTCATTTAAAATGAGATTAGACAAACACTTAACAAACATTGGAATTGTTTAGCATAAGCTACAAAATAAAATAATATTACAAAAATATAACTCTTTCAGGTGTATGTAAGTGGTTTTCATATTCATTTCATTTAATTACTATTCAATGCAAATTTCCTTCAGGTACTGTCTTCTTACACCTGCAAGGTACTTTTCCCAAATTATTTCATGTACGGCTTTTGCCGGAGGGAGTGGAGGGTGGGAAGAGCCTAAAACTTTTCTATCCTTTACTTCCACTATTCTATGTGTAAGTGGCAGTAGATTTAAGGCCAGATCACCTTAGTCTGGGCCGTAAGGCCCGTGTGATCTGTGTATCTATGTAACTCTCTCTCTCTCTCTCTCTCTCTCTCTATATATATATATATATATATATATATATATATATATATATATATATATATATATATATATATATATATATATATATATATATATATATATATATATATATATATATATGAAGGAAGCCGTTTCGGCGGAGACATCCGTCATCTTCAATCGCAAGCAAACTAATGAATACAGAGAGATGATTAGCCTAAGGACACACAAATTTACAATTCGGAATGTAATTAGGGAAAGCGGTATGGAGCTTCGGCATTTTTTTTATCAGAGACCGAACGAGTCTTCGACTTATCAAGAGATTAGTGTTGAATTTCTTTTATAAGAGCTGATTCTATTAGACGTCTATGTATATAGTTGTGGCAATTATAAATATTTTTTGCATTATTAATGTTATTTCAATGGTTTTCATTTGACATGTGGAGGAACAGGCTAGATGATAGGCTTCCTCTGTCGCATTTGTGTTCCTTAATTCTCTTGGAGAATCTGCTGCTTTCGCCAAATGTATACTTGATCGCAAATTCGGCATGGAATCTAATAAACGCCCTGTTCATTATCGGTAGATCTATTTTTAGAGAGGCTCTTTCGGATCGTTTTTTTCGTATTGCAAGGCAACATTGATGCTGTTGGCCCCTGCCGGCTTTTTTAAATTAATTAATAGGGGTAGTATAGGAAGGTAATGTAATTATTATTGCATAATTCTTCTTATGATTAGCTGGTGAGTAAAAGTTGGTTCTGGCTTTATACATAATGACATTTTTTTATGAACCAAAGGAGATATTGCAGCTCAATGAATGTTTGGATGATCGTGTTAATTTCCTCCTGCAAGAAACAAGGATCAATATGCGATATGCTCTCAGGAAAACGGAAGAAACTACGGACCTTTTAACAGATTCGTCGTGGCAAGAGAAATAGTGAATATAGGCATTAGAGTTGGTTGGTTTCTGGTAAACAGAACAATCTGCTTCGTTGTTTACTTTAGATATTTTGACATCAAGAAATGGCAGTGAGTTGTTTTGTTCCCATTTAACTTTAAATGTAATGGTGGGGTAAATGTCGTTTGATTGTTCAAAGAATGAATCAAATGCGTTATCATTAATAGGCTATGTGGCACATTCATCATCATCATAGCGGAACCATGGTATGGGATTAGGTAAGATAAGGGGAAGGAGGGGTTTCTCAAAGTTTTCCATGGAAAGATTACATAGGATCAGTAGAAATTTTTGTATGTAAAAACAATCTTCAGCTTTAAACACATTGTATGTAACGCACATATGAACACACTTTACAAATTTTATTACCCGTACAGTTTGCTACTTTGGTGTCATTGACAAAAAATGACACTTTGCTATTAACTGGTGTCATCAATAAAAAAGGGTACTTTGTATTAACTTCCTCCCCAAGATTATCTATATAGATTATAAATCATAATGGGCTCAAAACTGATATCTGAACCACTCCACTAATAACGTCCCTCCACTGTGACCTTTAGTCATTTTATGCCACCCTCTGCTTCTAACCCTTCCGAAATTCAGCTATCCAATTTAAAAATCTGCTAGATATCCCAAACCACCTTAATTTGCAAAGCAGTCTTCTATGTGGAACCTTGTCAAAAGCTTCCCTAAAATCCAAGTAAATTACTTATTAAGAGTATCTCCCTTGTCTAATTGTGTTCATACCAAATCTAGTAATTTTTGTTAGATATGATAGGCATCATTGATTAACCCACTTTCTAGATGTTCCCAAATACCCTTTAAAAAAACAACATTTTCTCTAGAATTAAGAATTAAGAGTATCTCCCTTGTCTAATTGTGTTCATACAAAATCTAGTAATTTTTGTTAGATATGCTAGGCATCATTGATTACCCCACACTTTCTAGATGTTCCCAAATACCCTTTTAAAAAAAAAAATTCTCTAGAATTTTGCAATCATTATGTTTACTCCAAACTCTAGTGACATTATCTATATTCTTTCAAGAGCTACTGTATTTAATATTCCTAGAATGAATGTTATCAGAGCTAGAAGCCTTGCTAACTCAATGACAAGTATTTGATTGGTTTCCCTATCTACATAAAAGGTAGTCAGAAGTGACCTCAGTACCTAGTTCTCTGACCCAGCAGTATCATATATTAAACTGTTTAGTTTCTCTTAGGTTGAAAAATGAGCACTGAGCATTTAAAAAGAGAGGGAACTTCTAATGTGAAGTAAATAATCTTTGTGTTTAATTAATTTGTAGGCAAAATATTAGCGTCCATTAACAATAGAATTCAAAACGCTAACGCCATCATTATAAAAACACCGATTAGCACGTAGGTAAAAATAAGAGAAGGTTAGTTGTAGGAATGTAAAATTACTCTTGGTAAACAAGATTTATTTTCCAGTTACGAAGAGAAACCGGAAATTGTTGTTACACAATCGGTACCTAGAAATTCTAGTTATTTTAGTGTGGGCAAATTCATAATGTAATGCAAAGCAAAATAATTTAATAATTTTTCCATAAGGTGACGACGCACATTACTCTTAAACACCTATTTTTATACAATATTAGGTTCGAATCTATTCTTCCTCCTTTGTACCATTGTCCCATCCTAACAATGACGTGATGGTTAACATCTTCTGTGAATGCACCTCGTCCAATGCTAGTAATGGTATGTTTAGTTACTCTATGAGTCACTATTTGTGTTGACTGCAGAAGTCGTCATTTATTGTCGAGAACCATGTTTATAATTAATTCTCAATGTCCTTAATTGAAAATTAAACCAGTTAATACACATTTAAAATGTTACCCATAAAAATAAACTTTTATTTTCTTTATTAATTTATATTCAATATAAGAAAGTTATTAATATATTTTTATTTTTAAAATAAAATATAAAATAAATTATCAACTTTAAATACTCAAAAAATTAATTTAATTGGATTTTTCTTTCACGCAAATTCTTCATATCTATCTCAAAAACTACCCATTTTTCTAATTCTTGATAGGCATTCTTATGCCACTAGCTCTTAATAAATTTATTCCACTAACTAACTTTCAATGACATTAACCAATAAAGTTCTCGACATTTAGCGCAAAATTATTTACCTAGAAAATTAGTTTACAACATTGCATCATTATGTATCCGCCCACATAGAATTGAAAAGCCAATCAATGTTAGTTCATTTAAATTCTTGAGCCACGATGAAGTTTAAGGGCACTGGGTTACTTAAGCATGTTTATTAACACGATTTGTTAGCAACAATTTGTAGAATTGACAAAACTAAACATATTTAGATAAACTATTACATCGATATTTGGAAAATACCAGCGATGCCTTTCCTTGGTTTTTAAACCAAGATCTTGTTTTTTTATTACCCGCCTTAGTTTATTTTCTAGGAAATCAAAGAAATCTTTTTTTTTTTAGTCATTTCCAATAAATTCCATTTCTAAATGATAATAAAATAAGTTTATCATCGCATGGCAGTCAAATATTTTTGTATATTGCAGTGTTACCACCTTAAGTTACCCGAAAAATTCTAGTGAAACCAATCCTTTTGGATGGTCATTGGTGCTTTCCTAACGAAACATTTTGAAACAAAGCGTAGATTTTTGAAATATTCAATTTTGCAATCGGTTCACCTTAAGAAATGCTTAAAAGGAGATTCTGATTTCAAAAACAGTGTTTTTAGATTTTCTTTAAAGCTTTATTTTCACTTACTCGTTTTATATTAATGAAAAATGTATTTAAAAATGAAAAGAGGACGTTTCAATGCATCTAAATTGATGACCTTTAAATTTGTATTTTCAACTGAACGAAAATTAGAGGCAATTATTATGAATAATCAACCACTAATAAACCTTATGCATTAAAACATAGAGTTCAAAATAACTGATCCCTGACCATATTTTCTTTCGATTTTGGACTTTATGTAAATAAAATGTTTCTTTCAATTCGGATTTAGATTAAAGAAAAAATACTACATAATTAAGCGATACTATTTAAATGAATTATATATGTGATATATTACCCCATAAATATTCATAGATAATAATTAATAATGCAAGTGATGCTATGATGTAATATAACGTCCGAAAACGTTTCTAAACATGTTCCGAACCTGCGCTGATCTCCCATTGTCGCATACGTGTAAACGTTTTAATACGTATAACAAGAGAATAAAAAAAAAATTCGTTTATGCCTTATTGTCCCTGTAAATTTGATAGTACAATATAATAAAATCAAGAAAGTGGGTTTGGGATACTTTTGTGATTTTATAGCATCTTATGACGCGTGAAACGTATAAAAATATGGGATGATCTCTGGAGAAATCTGGCAACACTGGTGTGGTCGCCTCTACTCCAATAATTTTCATCATAACGGTATTGGTATATTCAAAATTCAAATTAGAATACTGAAAATCTTTGTTCAGCAAGACGTAGTGTCGTGATTTAAAAAAAAAGTGAAATAGAGTTTGAATCCCTCATTATGAGTGAAAAGTCTCCAAAGAGAAAAAAAATGGTATACCGAGTCATTTAAAAATGAATGGTTTGAACTGGAAGAATTTAAAGGATGACTAAAGAGAGGAACAAGATGGAAGCAGCTAGGTCAAAATTCAGTATTACTCATTTTCTTGCAAAGAAAACAAACTCTGAATCTGAAAAAAATGCCAATGCAGAAATGTTATTTGCAGCATATTTTGCTGAACATCACATCTCGTTTTCTCATATAGATCACCATGTAATTTGTCAAAAAGCTTATCAGTGATATGCAAAAATGTTAATTACAAAAGAACAAAACTCATATATCATCCAAAATGGCATTGCATATTATGAAAAATTAGAACTAAATGAGATATGTCGAAATAAAAACATTTCTGTTATAATTGACGAAAGTACTGATACATCTATCACACAGGTTTTAGCTATAGCCATACGTTACTTTGATGAGAGTAAATTAGATGTAACAGATGCCCTTCTTGATACAGTTGTGGTAGAAAATGGGCGTGCAGCAAGCCTAGTGATAACCTCCACGATGCTAGATAAAAAAAAAAAATGGATTTCAAAGATTACTAAATGATCTTTTGCCAGCAGTTTTCGTTCTTGGGTGGGTTTGTCATTCATTTGCGCTTTGCGCCAGCCATACTGTGTCAGCGCCAGCCTCATATCTAGAGTCATTTCTTAAATATATTACATCTTATTTCTGCTGAAGTAGCAAACGTCAAAATGATTTGGTCACTATTCAAGATGCCATTCAAATTGTTAATCCTAAGATACCCAAACTTGCCCAAACAAAGTGGCTTTCCGAAGAAAATGTGATCTACACAATTTTGGAGCAATGGGAGGCTCTCGTTCTATATTTTCAATCCGAATCAGAAAGCGACAAAGAAAGTAGACGGAGCGAGGAGAATATATGAGATACTTGTCAACCGTGGAACAAAGCATAGGTTCTGCTTCCTTCATTATGTGTTGGGTAAATGTCAATGCTCTCAACCTGTAATTCCAGTCAGAACTATTTAGACTGCATAAATTACACTCAATGGTATCAGCTGAATACAAGATTATGTTGAGTTTTTTCGTTCAGGAAGAGTACTTAAGTTAAATGGAACTATGCAATATTGATCCAAGAGACAAAACAGTGCACAAGTAGACTGAAGATTTATATCTCGGAGGTAGGACAGTGTCTCTCTTAGAAGAAGAACAGCTTGTTGATCATGAATGCAAACTCAGATTTAAAAACGATTGTTTGAAATTTTTGAGTGAAGTGTGTGGTCAAATTAAACAGCGCTTTTCATTCAGTGAAAACAGCATAATAGCAAAGTCAAAAGTTTTAGATCCAAAGATTGTCCTTGGTCAGAATTCATCAATGTCCATCTCAGTTTAAAACACTCGTACCAGAAAACAAACAATGATCTGGATGACAAATATAGAAGTTTTCAGGTGACCACAGAACAACACAATATTAACAAAAGTTTGAAAATTCCAGAGTTCTAGTATAAATTACGTGATATCAAGGATGGCTTAGATCAACCCAAATATTTAACTTTATCCGATTTTATGACAAACATGACATCACTGTCTCATTCTTCTGCCTGTGTGGAGAGAATTTTTTCTCAAATAAATACGGTGAAAACAAAGGACACCGATAAGCTGAAGGCATCTACTACGAAAGATAAAATTTTGGCTAAACAACATGTTAGTAAAAACAATAATTCTTGCACAACTTGGCAGCCTAATAAAAATCTATTAAAAGACTTGCAATACGGAGAAGTACACAAGGTATACACTGAACGACTAACAAAAAGCTAAAAATGAAGACGAAATCATAACAATTTATGAAGATATTGACGAAGATTAAATGCTAAACATTTATTGTAAGTACTTCCTTTTTGCTTCTTTTTATAATTTTAATATATAGGCTTACTATAAAAAACGCAATTTGTTTTTAATCTGCATTTTTATTAGTTATCTAAAATGCTTGGTTTATTTTTGTCCATCTTGGTTTTTTTGCTTGTTTTTTTTTAAAAATTCCCATTGGCATCACTGGAAAATACGACTTTTAATTGCTAATAAATGAAAATATAATAATACTTTCCGCGCCGAATATATAGCAACAGACAATTACATTCACTACAAAACACTGAAAACCTACTTTCACAAAACTTACTCTTTTAATTACTCGGATTAGAGTTTCACTAGTTCTATCTGGTACCGGCGCCATAAAAGTTCTTATCGATTCACGGTCGAGCCCACTGAAAACCTACACACATTCGATATCACATCCTCATTGTACTTTCGCTTCCAGAATTAGACCTTGTCTATTTACCCTAGGCCGGCGATTTTCTCCATACCCTTTTCGAAATAATGAATGATCACCCCCGAGAAAATATAAACCAGTCTGTGATAGAACGAGTTAATTTCAACTCCTATCCCATATTATTAAAAACCACGATGCTGCCCACGTGCATCTTCGATTCGAGGCTTGGAATCTTATCTCAGCTACCGGATGCCAATGTTTAAACAAGGAGGTTATCGTCCCCCCGTTCGCCCCCATACGCCGACCTCGCCAGATCGAGTTAGGCTAATGAACAGATAAGGCATTTTTCTCCGGCCCGGCTGTGCGTTCCCTCCAAGCTTTCACTCCATTTTCCCCCACGCCAAGGAGATGTCCTGGCTATTTATATGGAAACTTTACACTAAGATCAGATTGGAGATCCAGATTTTCGTCGCGAAACATCACCACGACCCTCTCTCCCTTTGTGCGCCAAGGGACCTCGACCTCGAGATTCACCATCACTTGTCCAGAAGGAGGACAATATTCCTTGAGTGCCAAAGGTTCGAGCCTTTCCGACGTCAAGTCCCCAAGGCTTCCCCCCCTGTTGTTCAAAGGAGAACAGCATTAGAACAGCCATTGTTCGTTTTGAGCCCTTCGCCAAGAAACGGTTCTCACCCCCCCTGTTGTTCAAGGAGAACAACATTAGAACAGCCATTGTTCTTGAGCCCGTAGACAAGAGACGGTTCTCATTCCCCCCCCCTTTGTTCAGAAGAGAACAAAGTAGAACAGCCATTGTTCTTCAAGCCGTTCGTCGAGTAACGGTTCTCCTTTCCAAGACGCCTCGTCGGGATCCTTTTATCCCCCCCCTTCGGCTGGAACTCGCCAGCGGACCGAATATTCCTTCAAGTACCTTCCACTGCACCCTAATGAAAAGTTACGTAAGCCAAACGTCACCTTTTGAGTATTGATCCCTTTTTGTCAATTCTATCCTGTGCTTTAAATTGTTTATCGAACCATCCCATCTCTTTAACTCCATATTTGTTTTACCTTTTTTGATCCCTTAAATCCTTGGATTAGCCCGAGTCTCCACGACCCTTTCCATTCTGTTTATGTCAATATTTTCCGTTTTTGTGAATTGTTTATAGTTATTATTAATAAAACTCTATTTTATTAATGATAGCAATATTATTATCCTTGAGCTCAGTTCCACTTCTTAAGCATTTTGAAGATACATAATATCGGCCGCCAGACAGTAACGCACTCTAAAGATAATTAAGGAAGTTCCCTCAACGAATAGTGTTATATATAGTATCGTCGGGAGTCATTCTACGACATATATATATATATATATATACTATTTAAATTTGGTATCAGGTGTGTAAGGTTTAACGCTATATCTTTGCAAACACTGGTCTCAGTCGAGTAAAGCATAGTGTTATTCGTTATAATAATAGAATATAGTAGTTCCCTTTTGTTTTAACGATTGTTATCCCCCTTTTTTTTTAACTTAAGAAGCTGGAGTAGCTCAAGGAACGGTTATAATAATTTGTTTGTTTTTTTGTGATTTTAGTCAGTGGTTATTTAGATTGAGAAACCAAGTACGAATAGGTCAGTGCCCATATTTAGGTAGGCTAATTCTATAGAGGCATAATTCTTGTTGCAAGGAATTTTAGTTGGTTGACTAGTGCGCCCCCAAGTGCAAAGATGACTCAGTTTGAAATCTTTAAAGCGCAAGGAGAGTCCTGTGGACTTTCCGGAAAAGAACTAACTGAGTACATTCAAGAGGAGCAAAGAAAAGAGGAAGAAAGAGAAAGAAAAAAACGGATAAGACAAGCTGACCATCAGATTGAATTAGCTCGGATTGAAGCAGAATTTCAAAGAAAAATGGAAATAATAGAAAGGGAAAGAGTAATCCGACGAGAAGAACGAGAAAGAAAAATACAACGAGAAGAACGAGAAAGAGAAATCCAACGAGAAGAAAGAAGGAAGGATTCGCGCCCCTTCCCAGGAAAGCTGACAAAGTTTCCGAGCCCCGTAAAACCCCCAAACTTCTTTCCCCAAAACCAACAACGGGACTCCAAACCTCCCGTTAAGACTTCTCCTCCATTTCTCTTCCCGAAGCGACCAACCATATGCTTCACCTGTGGAGTAGAAAACCACATGAGCTGGAATTGCCCCCAAAATTCTAGGCTTAAAAGCGGACCAGCCCACCAAGTTCACCAGATTAATGCAACCCCGGCTCCCCCGGTGGTGCAGACCCAAGCAGAAACTTCTCCCCCTCCGTCAGGCCACCAGGTAAATTTTGTTTTTGGTAAAAGTTCATCGGGAACTTTGAAATATGAGGAGGGCAGCGTGGACAGCTGTCGAGTATTGACTCTCGTCAGGGACACAGGATGTACGTGCTTCATCGTGTCCGAAGAACTCCTCCCAGTGGCCTCTAACCACGAAAAATTTGCGGTGGTACATGACCAACTTGGGCGGGCGAACCGATTCCCCGTCGCTAGATGCTACCTGCAGTGTCAATATTATAATGGCTGGGCTGAAGTCATTGTAGCACCCATAAAATTCTGTTCCGTACTTATAGGACAGAGCCCCCAAGTAAGTTTCGACCCTGTGTTTCAGGCCGCCCTTCCTCAAGGCCGAGATAAGAAAGAAGCCCAGAAGCCCGTCCCCATCAGAACCCCGATACCGTCCGATTTCTCGGAAACCTTTAACCAGGACTTTAGGACGGCACAAAAGGAGTGTAAATCACTAACACCCTTAGGTGATAAGGCCCCAGACAAGGACACGGAGACTGTCCGTGGACCCCAAGAAAAAAAGAACCCCCAACGCGCCCATGGAGATACCTTCGTAGAACTGGACGAAGCATCGGCGCTTGAAGAGGATTGCCCCGCGGAGTCCCTTAAGGTAATCCAGACAGTGTGCATCCAACCTGATGCCGATTACCCTCCTCCTTCCCTACCAGGCAAGTCTTTGGAACCCTCTGACCTGGATAGTGACGCGCAGCTGACACCACGTCAGAAGAGTCAGCTACAAGAACTAATTAAATGGAGTCACCATTTACCCGCCCTATTAGTTCTTTTCGAGCAACTGCGTGAAAATGGCCTCACCATTGGCCCCAGCAAATGCCATTTTGCTCACGAAACCATCAAATATTTGGGTTTCAAAATAGGACGAAGCAAGTTAGGTCCCCACGAGAACAAGATTAAGGCAATCGCCCACATGCCCCTCCCGATTACAAAGAAGCCATTAAGATCGTTCCTAGGATCAGCTTCTCCCTATCAGCGATTTGTTCCGATCGTTTACGTTGGAATGATGTCGCTGTTTCCCGTTGTAATCAGCTCAAGAGTAAGTTCATTTCTGCCCCCATTTTAAAGTTGCCCAGCCCGGAAAAATCTTTTGTGGTTAAGACCGACGTGATCAACGAGGGCATTGGAGGTGTACTCCTTCAATACGTGGATGACAGAACGAGTCATCCAGTTGCATATGCTAGTCGTCAATTATTACCACGCGGAAAGAGATATGCCACTAGAGAAAAGATAGCTCTATCAATTATCTGGGTCATAGACAAATTCAAGCTGTACTTGATATGTAAAGAATTTCAAATAGGAACCGACCACCGTCCGTTAGCCTATATTAGGAATTTGAGACACTCAAACGGCCGCATCATGCGCTGGAGTTTACTCTTGCAAGAGTATCAGTTTAAAATAAATTAGATAAAAGGTTCCGATAACCAGGTCGCTGACGCACTCAATAGGAATGCGTTACCGAATAGCGTAGAATAATTGTATTCATAGGATTAGTATCTCCATGTAGGTATATACCGTCTTGTACGACTTAATTTAAGATTCTTTTGTAATATAATTAATTAATGTATATGTCTGAATTTTGAAACGCTCAATGTCTAATTTTTTGTATGTCTATATATTTGTTCTTATTAATTTACGTATAAATTATTTTGTCCCGTATGTCCTAAGTTTATATCATTTCATTGTTCCATGCCTTTTTTTTTTCTTTGATTAAGTTGTATTAAAGGTTATTTTCCCCTGTAATCTAAAGATCAAAATAATCATATGTATTGAGGTAATACTAGTTAGGTGCAGGAAGGTACGGTTGGTACAAGAAAACGAGTTCCCCACAACGGAGCTCTATCGTTGTCCCTTCTCTCTCTTTTTTTTCGAAGTGACAACTTTCCCTGGAATGGAGGGGTGTGATAGAACGAGTTAATTTCAACTCCTATCCCATATTATTAAAAACCACGATGCTGCCCACGTGCATCTTCGATTCGAGGCTTGGAATCTTATCTCAGCTACCGGATGCCAATGTTTAAACAAGGAGGTTATCGTCCCCCCGTTCGCCCCCATACGCCGACCTCGCCAGATCGAGTTAGGCTTATGAACAGATAAGGCATTTTTCTCCGGCCCGGCTGTGCGTTCCCTCCAAGCTTTCACTCCATTTTCCCCCACGCCAAGGAGATGTCCTGGCTATTTATATGGAAACTTTACCACTAAGATCAGATTGGAGATCCAGATTTTCGTCGCGAAACATCACCACGACCCTCTCTCCCTTTGTGCGCCAAGGGACCTCGACCTCGAGATTCACCATCACTTGTCCAGAAGGAGGACAATATTCCTTGAGTGCCAAAGGTTCGAGCCTTTCCGACGTCAAGTCCCCAAGGCTTCCCCCCCTGTTGTTCAAAGGAGAACATCATTAGAACAGCCATTGTTCGTTTTGAGCCCTTCGCCAAGAAACGGTTCTCACCCCCCCTGTTGTTCAAGGAGAACAACATTAGAACAGCCATTGTTCTTGAGCCCGTAGACAAGAGACGGTTCTCATTCCCCCCCCCCCCTTTGTTCAGAAGAGAACAAAGTAGAACAGCCATTGTTCTTCAAGCCGTTCGTCGAGTAACGGTTCTCCTTTCCAAGACGCCTCGTCGGGATCCTTTTATTCCCCCCCTTCGGCTGGAACTCGCCAGCGGACCGAATATTCCTTCAAGTACCTTCCACTGCACCCTAATGAAAAGTTACGTAAGCCAAACGTCACCTTTTGAGTATTGATCCCTTTTTGTCAATTCTATCCTGTGCTTTAAATTGTTTATCGAACCATCCCATCTCTTTAACTCCATATTTGTTTTACCTTTTTTGATCCCTTAAATCCTTGGATTAGCCCGAGTCTCCACGACCTTTTCCATTCTGTTTATGTCAATATTTTCCGTTTTTGTGTATTGTTTATAGTTATTATTAATAAAACTCTATTTTATTAATGATAGCAATATTATTATCCTTGAGCTCAGTTCCACTTCTTAAGCATTTTGAAGATACATAATATCGGCCGCCAGACAGTAACGCACTCTAAAGATAATTAAGGAAGTTCCCTTAACGAATAGTGTTATATATAGTATCGTCGGGAGTCATTCTACGACACAGTCCATAAATTGTAAATTCACTCCCACACATCACTCCATTTGTTTTTATATAGGTTTATGTTTAAAAGGAAGTTAATAAACGTCGATTTATCCTCACTTTAAAAATTGTTAAAGGCGATATTCCGCATTGGGAACTCGGTAAAGTAAGACAGAACACCTACGTGCTTAACTAAGGCCTTAGAGCAATGCCCCCAACTACCCAGTAAACTCACAACTAAATTAAGAGATTAATTTATTTTTTTAAAGAGAATAGAAAGGAAAAGATGGTCGCTTAAATTCCCCTCCCCCCTGAACCCTTGAGTAATTGACAATCAGAGAGCTTTGTTCTAACTATGACGGTCATTTGACAAGAGCATAATTAGAGGAACTGGATGAAACTGGTTGAGGAGGAACCCACACCGTAAAACAGGGCCAGAAACCTTTCCGGAGTGGGACTGGGTTGCAACCATTGGTAACGGGGAGGGGATCATACCCCGCTCCTGATGGCCCTACTGGGACCACAGAGGGATACGTAACCGTATTTGTGTATGCTGGACGCAACGCAACCTTGATATTCAAGTCCATGAGGGGGAATCACCCTGCTCTCTGATACTTGATTCTACCACTACTCATTATAAAATCCACCAATTGTCTTTGGTGAGAAATTTTCTAAGGGCACGCAAAAACATAGGGAAGAAAACACATTGTTTGATTTAATTATGGTGGTTAGAATAAAAATGTACAGTATATAAGAGGGTAAATATGTAGATTAGCGACTCGGCCGAAAAAGTGTTTTTTTGGTAAATATTTTCGTTCACCCCGACCGGAATATTCATGCGCGTTTGAGTCGTCTGACGTCAGACCCCACCCCCACCCCCATTATAATTCGCAAAACGATTAAAGGCTCTGACATGATTTGGTTAAATCATTCACCTCTGTAAACGTTAGCACATTAGTCTATAAACAATTTGGATTATACACTGGGGGGCTGTGCCCCGCCCCCCAATTTAATGAAACTCAGGATCATCGTAGTGTGGTCACCCCATTGTGTTTACCCCCACACGAGCCGTCCCCTTAAATGTACTCCAAAAACGCGAATCATTTTGGAACACGGACGAAATTGTACGTCCTATCGTTCGAGTCGCTAATCTACATATTTATCTCCTCTATGTTTTTTTTTAAATTTTATTTTTTTGTATTCCCTAACTTTGCTATATTCCTAAAAAGTCATTCCCTTTATTTTATTTTCAGATCTATAGGAGAGAAATAGGTTGTCACTTAAATTCTTACTCTTTCTTTTGTATAGTTAGTTGCTATAACCTAATCCTATCCTATACATTTATCCTTGACCTACTTTTGCCAATTCAAGTTCATGCTATTTCCTTGTGATTTGTGTATTTGTTTTTCTTCGCTGATTAAAGATGTCGGAAAAAAAACTCAGTGGAGAACAATTGGCCAGTACACCAAAGTTAGATACTTTCTTCGCCCCTTGTCAGTCCACTGCTAATCAGTGTAAGCCCATCAATGATGTAGATTAAGAGGATAGAGTAGAAACAAAAGATGAATTTGAAACTCATGAATATGGTGCCGAGCAAAACAGTGATAAAGAGGTATCCCTCAAAAAAAGTCTAAAATCTGATGATCCAGCTGAATGGGAAATAAACAATGAATTAATAGATCATATTGCTTTCAACATAATTTCTCAGAATGCTGAAGCAGATTCTGCACCATCAGCACGAAAGTATAGTGATCAGACAAGATGTATGACCAAATCATTTTTTTATCCGAAACTGACGAATGGTGAAGTCAGTCACACGATCTGGCTGACATATTCAAAGAAAACTGTTTGTTGGTACATGTCAGTTTTCTTCATGTTCAGGATTCTGTGACTGAAAAAACGTACAGAAACGTTCAAAAGAACACGAAGATTCATAAGTTCATAAGGATAATGTTTTGTTGCTTAGAAAAAGATCTGCCTTAGGGAACAGAATTGATAAACTGATTGATCAGCAACCAAAAGAGAATCAATATTTGAGAGAAGTTTTAAAGACTGTAGTTGCTATTGTGAAAGCTCTCTCTCTCTGCCACGGGTTATCATTCAGAGGCAAATGAATATTTTGGGTCACCTAATTTACGTTTCAATAGGAATTATTTAATGATGTTAGAGCTCATTGCTTAACACATCAAAATATATGGCGATGCTGGTTCAAGGAAAGTTAGTTACTTGTCCAAAGCAACTAGCAATGAGTTCATAGATATCATGGCAAAATAAGTGATCAAAGTTATTACCATTGAAGTGAGGACTGAAAAGTATTACTCAATTAGTGTGGATCTACATCAGATATTTCACACGTGGACCAGCTGCCATTCCTAATTAGATATGTAAACCATGATGGTCATCCAACTGAGACATTTGTTGGCTTCATCAAGAACCCTGGACACAAAGCAGAGGAGTTGTTTAATGCTGTGACTGTAATGCTTGAAAAACATAATATTGATATCGAAAATGGAAGGGGACAGTCCTATGATAATGCTTCAAATATGTCAGGCCATTATTCAGAGCTGCAGGCTCGAAGTAACGATGTTAAAAAGTTAGCAGGTTGCATTCCATGCTCTGCTCATTCACTGAATCTTGTAGGAACATGTGCAGCTGAGAGATGTACAGAAGCTGTCTCCTTCTTTGGTACATTCAAAGCATTGTACAACTTCTTCTCTGCTTCCACTCGTAGATGGGAAGTTCTGCTTTCATACCTGAAGAAGAGACTAGTTGTGAAAACTTTATCAACTACAAGATGGTCTGCTAGGGAAGAGGTTGGTACATGTTTAAGAAATTCATGGAAAGAAATCATTCAAGCTCTGCTAGCCATAGCAGATGATATGTCACAAAAGGCAGTCACACGAAGTGAGACTGCATCACTGGCAAACTATATAGACAGGCTTGAAACTGCCATTATGGTCGCATTGTGGAATCCAATACTGGATAGATTTAAAGCAGTTAGCGCATGCTTGCAGAGTGTTAGAGTGGATAGAGGCAGTGTGCTTTCTCTTTACAACAGTCTCATTACATTTGTAGAAGAATGCAGATAGGATTTTAAAAAATATGAAGAACGCAAAGTCCTCTCTAGACAGGATGAATATGATCAGACTACTTCTTGAAAAAAGAAAAGGAAATTGTCATTTGTTGAAAAACAAGCACACCAACCCAACAGTCTTGCCATACTTGCAATTGAGTGTGATCTCACCAAATCCTTGGATTATGATAATGTTATTAACCTGTTTGCTGAGCAAAAGTCACGTTTGGAAACTCTCTAAACTTTGTAACAATGTTTAATTATGGATATCCTCATTGTATTGTATAACTGAACTATGGGCCAATTACATTGCCCGTCACGAATTCTTTGATGTATTATATAAATAAATCACTACGTAAATGTCACATCATGCTTTTGCTTCCTTCAAGTCCATAACTAATAACAAATCTTTTGGGCTTGAAAAGGGGGTGGTAAAATTTCTATAGCCTATGGGTGACTAGCACAATAAATCTGGCACTGCCATGGGACCCTAATTATGCCAGTTCCAAATGGCCGTCATAGTTAAGACAAATTAATCAAGAGCAGACATCTGAGTCAGGTTCCCACGTTGGTCGATGGGCGGGAGCAACGGGTTTTTTAAGGCCTTATTTAATTATGACTCTCTTAATAAAAAAAGGTATCTCACTTTTTCGAAAAGTGAATAAAAATTCACTAGGCTCTTCGGGTAGGATTAGCAGAGTTGCTATTTGTCCTTTAGTAGGTAAGGTGAAAAAAAGAAATGCGATTAACTGTAGTGATCGAATTATGTAATAGGTAGGCTACTGGTACCAAATTGCAGGATTCATTCGGTCCATTGAAAACCTCCACAAAATGGATGTGCTGTGGTATTATTAAACACCAGTATACTCCACTCCTAAAATAAAGGTCTAAAATTGAATTAGGAATGTATAGGTTAATTTGCATGTATGAATTTGAATACGAAAAATAAGGAATGTAGTATATTTGCTAACATATATATATATATATATATATATATATATATGAGCACGGGGAAAGCAATGTACAAACGCGCGAAAGGTGAAAATGAACTGTGTCAATAAGACAAACGCGAAAACAAACATTTCGCGTCTCAGGATAGATTAATCAAAGAAGGAAGCCGACGAAACACCTGAGTAAACATACCCATTAGCCAAAAGGAATTATATCACAAAGCTGTGACCAGCGCACCCTATTATATTGATAAAACTTGCTATCTACAAGTAATCCCACATACACAGCTTTCATTAGCTCCGCCTTTAGGGTGGAGAACGAGGATTATAGCCGTGCCCTCTACGAAATAAGTAAGCATATATATATATATATATATATATATATATATATATATATATATATATATATATATATCTGTCTTCTCGGTAAAGGATTGCCTTCATTGTGCCGCCCTCTGCTCTCTATGATTCTAGTCTTCTTCTAATGTCCCTTTCTCTTACCTCTAAAAAACTCCTGTTTCTTGTCTCATTGCTCATTCGCGTCAAATTTCACTTTCTTGTACTATATATATATATATATATATATATATATATAGAGAGAGAGAGAGAGAGAGAGAGAGAGAGAGAGAGAGAGAGAGAGAGAGAGAGAGAGAGAGAGAGAGAGAGAGAGTTACATAGATACACAGATCACACGGGCCTTACGGCCCAGACTAAGGTGATCTGGCCTTAAATCTACTGCCACTTACACATAGAATAGTAGAAGTAAAGGATAGAAAAGAGAGAGAGAGAGAGAGTTACAAGGAAAGAAGGTACCCTAGGAGACCTTACGGTCCATTCAAAGAGGGTACCTTCGGACTAGCAATCGAGCGGGCACATGGCTGCTCAATTGTTTTGCGTCCCAAAACGGCTCCTTTTCAAGACTTTGTCTAGTCTTGACTTGAACTGGTCAACAGATTCACTGTTGACAACTTCCACTGAAAGTGCGTTCCACTTACCACAGATACTGTAGGTGAAAAAATATCCACACATATTGCGGTTGTAACGCTTCAGTTCAAGTTTGAAGCCGTGATTGCGCGTTCTGTTCTCACTCAGTGTGAAAATATCCCGGTAGTCAACATTTTCGAACCCTCGAAGTATTTTGAAAACTTCGATGAGCTGACCACGCAGTCTACGGGTTTCCAGCGAGAACAGATCTAATTCCCTTAGTCTATCCTCATAACTTTTATGTCGGATAGAGAAAATCAGTTTGGTTGCCCTAGCTTGTACGCGTTCCAACCTTGCGATGTCCTTTCGAAACGAAGGACTCCAAAATTGTACGGCATACTCCAGGTGCGGCCGAACCAGGGAGTTGTACTATCTCCCTGTTACGATATCCAAACTGGCGCTTTATGTAGCCTAACATTCTTTGGGCTTTCTTCTCTGCCTCGATGCACTGTTTCGAAAACTTGAGGTCGCTAGTGATAGTAACACCCAAGTCCTTCTCAGTGTCACTCGATTCAAGAGCAGTGCCCTTAAGGATAAAATGAGATTGGGGGTTTCTGTGGCCGATATGCATTACTTTGCATTTGTTCACGTTAAAAGGCATTTGCCACGTGTCCGATCACTCCCCAATCTTCCCAGGATCTTCCTGCAGGCGGGCAGTATTTCCATCCTTTGCAACGTTCATACCAAGCTTGGTATCGTCGGCAAATTTGGAAATCTTTGCAACCATGTCACCGTTCATGTCGTTGACGTAGATGATGAATAGTAGTGGTCCCAGGACAGAACCTTGAGGCACCCCGCTAGTAATGGGCACCCACTCAGAAGCCTGTCCATTTACCACCACCCGTTGCCGTCTGCCACTTAGCCAGTTCTCGATCCAGCCGGCTACTTTTCCGTCTATGCCCAGCGCTCGCACTTTCCGGAGAAGGCGGCGGTGTGGTACCTTATTGGAGGCTTTCTGAAAGTCTAAGTAAACCACATCCACCGCCTTGTCCCGATCGTGCTCACTGAAAACGAAGTGGAAGAATTGCACAAGGTTCGTCAGGCATGACCGTGGCCTTCGGAAGCCGTGCTGTGAACTTCTCAGTAGCAGGTTTGACTAAATACGACGTCATTTTGTCCACTATCATGCTTTCCATGAGTTTACCGAATATCGAAGTCAGACTAATAGGTCGATAGTTTGACGGATGGCTAGTGTCTCCTTTCTTGAAGATCGGAGTCACCTGCGCCTCACGCCAGTCTCTAGGAACGCATCCGGTCCGGATTGACATGTTAAAGATAGCGCACAGATGTCGTGAAACTTCATCGCACACTTCCTTCAACACCTTGGGTAGAAACCCGTCCGGTCCAGAGGACTTATTCGTCTTTAGGTCAGCGATCTTTTTCTTTATTTCTCCTTGGGTGAAGTCCATTGCCTCCAGCCCACTAATACGTGGGCTGGGGGATGGGACCACACTCTTTAGTAAACACTGAGGAGAAGTAGGCATTGAGAAGGTTAGCTTTTCCCAATCTGAGTGAGTTAATGCACCCTCCTCGTCCACTAAGGGCCCAATCCTACGATGGATTGGTTTACGGCTATTTACATAGCCGAAGAACTCCTTGGGATTCTCCTTGCAGAGTCTCGCCACTCGGAGTTCCTCAGTACGCTTAGCCGCCCTTATGCTGGACTTCACTCTCCTGGCTAGCCTCCGGTACTCGTCAAAGGCACCCGAGATCTTCGATCGCCGGTACGCATTTCTCTTCTCCCTAAGCAGTTGGCCGATTTCTCGATTAAACCACTTTGGTTGAGCAGAAGACCGACGGAGGCATTTCAGAGGGATGCAACTAGATTAAAGACTCATGAACTTATTTTTTAAATTGTTCTACGAATCCTCAACCTCTTCGCATACCGCTAGCCTTACATCAGTTAGCCCAGCACTAAGGCTGCAAAGTCTGTTCTTCTCAAGTCAAGTTTCCTTGATTGACTGGCAACAGACCTTACCTTCGGGATCTTGAAGGTAAATCTAACTAGCTAGTGATCACTGCCACCGAGCTCTTCGCCTACAGAGACATCCTCAACGATATCATCCTCAGAGGTGAAGACCAAGTCGAGGATATTGTCTCCTCTCGTCGGTTCTCTGACCCATTGAGTGTGGAACTCGTTGTTGGCGAACTCCAGGAGTAGTGCGCTCTCGCCACAGGCTGCTCTGGTTTCCCAGTCAACTTGTCTGTTGAAGTCGCCCATAACGATGCACACTCTGCCTTGAAAAAGCTCACCCAGCAGCTGGTACAGTTCTCTGTCCTTCTCAACGGGTTGGGAAGGGGGTCTGTAAAGCAGCAGGGTCCTGTATCTGACAGGACCTATCTCTAGGTCAACGCCTAGGAGCTCGTGATCGGATATAATGTTGGAGTTCGTAGATTTGATTGTATCCTTGACATACAACATTACACCGCCACCCTCTCTGTCTGGCCTATCTTTGTGGAAGAGTTGGTAGCCAGGAACCGTGAATTTGCCTTCAAAGTCTCGGTTTGAGGTTTTTATCCACGATTCTTTTATGGCTACCATTTCGGGTTCTTCCGTCGCTACGAGGCCACGGAGCTCAGGAAACTTGTTCCTGATTGACCTCGCATTGAACAAAAGAACTTTCAGGGAGTCCCCGACTGTAGGACTCCCTACGCTCTTCCGTTTCCCGGCTTCTTTGTTGGCGAGGCACCCCTTTTTGCGACCTCTGAGAAGGTCGTTCCTGGAGTGACACGGGCATACTGGCGTACGTCCGCCCTCACTCTGGGCCGGATACTCCTTTGGGTCCTCTCTACGACACCCTGGATCATGTTCGACAGAAAAACCTTTCCTTTAGAGGAAAGATGTACTCCATCCCTTTCGTAGAGATCATTTCTACCATAAAAGGTGCGGTACGGGTCCACAAAAAAGACCCCCTCTGCCGTACACAAATCTGCCAGGCGCCGGTTTAAAGAGACATTCATCGAGTGAGCGGTCCGTGTTGGACCTCTCCTCGGGAGCATCCCGACTACCACGCGCTTGCGGGTTTTCAGCCCACAGTCGTCCACGGCACCCATGACCGTGTGGATGATTTTATCTGTAGGGCCTACCCTACCTCCTCTCAGGTAGAGGTCGTTTCCACTGACCATCAGAGCAATGACTGAGCTCTCCAAATCTGTGATTTCTCAGCCTCTCCTCTGATGTGGTGGTTACCACATCCTGGCAGGCAGCTTACCTTAACGCTTGTGCGAAGGCGGGCCGCTAGCAGGGGCTGCAGGTCCCGTGCCTTGGAATCACCCACAAGGATGACCCTGGCACATTTGCCTGCTGAGCTCGGATTCTTTATTGTCTGAGGCAAGCTCTCCGATTCCTCCCTTCTCTCCGTCATAGTCTTTTCAGGCTTTTCTTTTTTCTTCTTCCTCCTATTCTTCTTCTTCTCTATCATCTTTTCCCCCTTGTCATCCTTTTCATTAACTTCTTCTACCTTTTCTTCTTCTATTTCTCTCTCTTCCTCTTTCTTCTTTCCCTTTTTCGTCTTTTTTTTCCTTTTTCCTTTTGGCGTCTCTGCCACATTCGGGCCCGGGCTCTCTGCAGAGGTCGTGTTTGCCACAGGACTCGAGAGCTCGTTTAACTTCTCTTCGAGCCTGTGGATCTGGTGGGAGTGCTCCTCCTTGAGCCTCTCTATTTTCTGTTCGAGGTCTGTAGTTCTTTCCCTGTAGTAGGCGACTACTTCCTCCACTTCCTTCTTTAAAATGGAAGTGGTGCATACACTGCCTGGGTGGCATTTCGCATAGCAGCCTTCCGGGAAGTCAACGCACCACTTGTCCTTCTTACATGTGGCACACGTGAATTTTAGCTCTGCTGGACCTTTCTTGCCTGCCATTTTGAACACTCTATTTCTTAAGCTTGTGACCAATCAATATATAAAAAGGGGTTGGTGAGTTCTCCCCGCGTGAGTCGCTCCCGCCTATTGATTGGAATCGTTTCGGAGTCTTCCAGAAGGCACGCTCCATGTGCTGCTGTTCGCCCGACCGAGTCGTCAAGCCTCGGCGTGCCGTGGCTCCCAACCAAGTAGCACAGACGGTCCCCGAAGGGGCCATCGATTTTTCACCAGGTGAGCAACAATGAAGCACGCCCCTTACTAAACTCCTACTAGTTCCCTTCACAACGGCCAGGATCTCGGAGTAGCGTTCAATGGATATCCCGCCACACCAAGGAACTCGACCCAAGGCTTTTTATTGGCCTGGCAACCAACATGGGAACAAAGGGCCGTCACCTCGGACCAATGCTACCAGAAGCACCCGTCAACGGGCACTGGGAACGGTCAAAAATTATGCGCCAGGGAAGGGGTTAACGAGGCACTACCCTCATCCCATTCATCATACCCCAACGCCTAGGACACCTCTAGCTCTAGTCTTTCGCAACCAGTGAGCGTCGATTGGCGTTGTTTATAGAGGTTCCAAAGCCTCTCTTCTGACGCGTGAGGTAGCTGCCAGGTCCTTATATGTAGAAAGAGGGAAAAAAGGGAAAGAGTAACATGATAGGAGTAGCCTTTTTTTTCTTTTTGTATAAGTAAGAAATAGGATAAAAGTAAAAAAAAAGAGAAGGATAGAGTAGAAAAAAGGAAAGAATGACGCACTTAGTCTGGAACCCCATTTCCGACCAAATCGACAAGGAAAGCCCTGCCAGGGGTACCCAGAAGAGGTACCCCCGCTGACATAGCTCGAAAAGTCAAAGGTCCACACACGCTCTCTTCCCGCGACAAGGGGGCGTCACCTCTCCCTCTGGTTTCTTTTGAGAGAGAGAGAGAGAGTGTGTGTGTTTGTGTGTGTGTTGGAGCAGCTCAGTTAGCCTGATTATTGTATTGTTAAGATTACTAGATTACAGTCTTTAAGATTATCTCGTTCATTTTTCTTCTTTTCAAGTTTACCAAGTCTTGTCGCTCCAGAATTTAATACTTCGCGTTTAATATATATATATATATAGACTGCTAGTCGCCCGCAAAGTAACTTCGTGACGTGCCGCTTGCCATGTTATAGGCCAATATTGGAATAAAGTTTATTTATGCATGGGCTTACCTTCGGTAAGTAGAGCCAAAATAAGAACACGGTAAAGAATTTATCTTTGGAGTCAGATACTTAATTCACCTTTATATAAGTTGGTTACCCATAAATTGGTAATTCTTCTCTTGTACACCCCTATTCATTGGTGACTATCATAATTGGTAACTCTATAACTAAGGGATATTTATAGAAAATTACCCTCCACAAGTTGGTAATACACGTATAAGTCCTGAACCCTACGTTTCGACCGGATAGTGAAGGTATAGAAGAAATGGACGCAACGAGCAATCTTCAGACAAGAAAAGGTGAAGAGGACTTCGTGAACGTTGTCAACCCGAACTCTTTGAGAAGCTCATTGCATCCTCTACGTTCACAGGCTGGCCCTCGACTAATTTCGAAGAACTACGAAGGACTGCCCTGCAGGTGGGAGTTGGCGAAGAACTTGTAAGGCACAAATTCTTCCAGAAACTACCGGCTAACATCGCGCCCATAATTGTCACTCAGAAAGAACTCCCCCTGACACAATTAGGAAAACTGGCTGACGAACTGATGATATTTAGTAGTGCGCAGTGCCTTAATATTAATACTAATAGTGAATCGATAGGTCGCAGTGCCGTTTCCGTGTCCACCGCGTTTATACCATATATAAATAAAGATGCGAGTGATAAGTATATAAATAATTCGGCGAAAAGTGCGCGGTGAGTGCCCAAAGGTGCCTATCGTAATGGAAATCGTCCCAGTTATATGAAAAATAAGTGATTACACTGCGCATAGTATACCAGGAGGATTGCGACCCTTCCGAAAAGACCAAAGACCTGTAGTTTGCCGCTCACAAGTTTTCTTTGCGGAAAACACGAAATTCTGCAAACTCTGGTGAAGGTGGCCCCAGAGAAGAAAAGGTCCAGATGCATCTTTCTTCCGGGTCATCTTCTCCAGTCCCGGCAGAAAACTAGGTGGGCATGCCATAGCAAGCGCGGCCGCTGGTATGTGGTCTGTTTTCACCGTCACCGCTAAAGTGTGTAATAATAAATGTGATTTTTTAATCGACACGGGGTCGAGTGTATCAATAATTCCGGCTAAATTGGTGAAATCAGGTGAATTGCGCGAATCTAGTATAAATATTTCAACGGCTAATGGCGGGAAAATAAAAGTGCACGGCGAGGTTCACATGGACATAGTGATCCCCAGGCTTCCCCGATCATTTAGGTGGTCATTTGTAGACATGGATACCACTTCACCGTTATTAGATATTGAATTTTAAAAGAATTATCATCTTTTAGTAGATTGTGCGCGCGGGATACTAATTGACAAACAAACTAAACTTTTATCGGAAGTGAGATTATCTGGAGTACCTGCGGTAGCCTTGATTATCAATGACCTTCAGCACCTACCGCCCCATTGCAGAGCCACATTGGAAAAATATGAGAATCTGTACAGAACTCGTCATCGCCGAACTCAGTGACGCATACGATCGAAACTGGTAGTGCTCCACCGACATTCGCAAGGCCGATGCCTCTTTCATTAGAGAAGCTACAGGTTGTCAAAGCAACTTTCGAAACACTACTGAAGGAGGGTGCCGTGCGCCTGTCAAAGTCACCATGGGCTTCGCCAATTCACATGTTCCAAAGAAGTCGCCCGTTGAATACAGAGTCGTCGGCGATTTTCGAGCGCTCAATGGGACCACAATGCCCGACAGATATACGCTGCCGCAAATTCAAAGTGTTACGAACCACCTCCATGCAAAGGGATCTTTTCAAGGTTGAACCTGGTTCATGCGTATCATCAAATACCTATGAATCAGGCAGACATAGAAAAAGCTGCGGTCACAACCCCATTTGGTTGGTGGGGGTACGTTAAGCTCCCAGTCTGTCTTGAAATGCATGTTGCACCTGCCAATGGCACATGGACAACCTGTTTCGATGATTAGGTGTTCGTTTTTGTGTATATAAACGATATCCTGCTATATTTAGACAATATGGACGACCACCAGAAGCATTTGGATCAAGTCTTTAAAATCCTGGTTGAAAACAGTCTGAGAATATCCCTGGAGAAGTGCGACCTAGCAAAGGAGGAAATAGATTTTTTTAGGGCATCACATTTCGGTGGAAAGAATCAGCCCACCAGCGAAGAAAATGGAGAAAATTGGATACACACTGCTACCAAAGGACTACAAGGAGCCTCGAAGATATTTTGGCATGTTAGGTTTCTAACGCAGAATAATTCCAAACTTTGGCACGATTGCAGCCCCATTGACCGAGCTTGTACGCCTGCAATCAAAGGCTCGGGAGCTCGTGTCGAATGATGAGGCACGAGGAGCATTTGAAAATACCAAATCAGCTATAATAATAATAATAAATTTCTTATAATGCGCTCATCAAGGCCAGAGGCCTTCACAGAGCGCACGTTCGGCTGTGGGCAAAGATCAGGTAGATGAATAGGCAATCCTGAACAGATGCGTTTTCAGGAGTCGCTTGAAAGTGGTAAGTGAGGCAGCAGATCTAATTTCGGCTGGAAGAGCATTCCAAAGCTTAGGGGCACAGACTGAGAAGGAGCGGTCGCCCATTGAGCAGAGGGACGAGCGAGAAGTATTCAGGAGAGGAGCATGAGATGACCAAAGGGCCCGAGGGGCGAGACGTTGGCAAAGGGCAGAGGAAAGGTAAGTTGGAGCCTTTTGGTGAAGGACCTTGAAAGTGAAGAGAAGAATTTAAAAATGAGAACGATATCTGACAGGTAACCAGTGCTGTTCCTAAAGCAGAGGCTTAGAAGAGGAGAAGCGAGAGCGACGGAGGAGTAGTCGGGCAGCGTAGTTCTGGACTAACTAAAGGGGACGTAGAGAGGAAGATTGTAGATTTACAAGAAGATAGTTACAGTAATCAAGGCGGCAGGTAATGAAGGCGTGGACAACAGTCTCAAGACTTTGGCGATAGAAGTGAGAGCGAATGCGGGAGAAGTTATTGAGGAAAGAAAGGGAAGATTTACTAATATTGTGGATGTTGGACTTGAAGAAGAGATGCTCATCAAACACAACGCCCAGATTTCTAACAGAGTCAAAGAAAGCGACAGAGTTTCCACCCAGAGGCAGGGATGGAAAGAGGGATTTAACTTTATATACTAGAGCGGGGCTACCAACCAGAACAATTTCAGTTTTAGAGGGGTTAAGTTTGAGGAAGTTAGCCAATAGCCAATCCGAGATAGAATAGGCAGATAGGAGGTCACATATTGAGTGGGCAATGGTCGAGGGGGAAGAGGAAATAAAGATTTGAGTGTCATCGGGCTAGAGGTGGAGGGATAGACCGAGAATACGTAGGAGGGAGCTAAGAGGGAATAAGGAAATACGGAAGAGGAGAGGGTCGAGGACAGAGCCTTGAGGGACCCCAAAGCGTATGGGAGTGGGGTCAGAGGAGACATCGTTAATCACTACAGATTGGGTGCGAGACGAAAGGTAAGAGCGGAACCAATCGAAAGCAGCGCCAGAAATGCCAAGGAAATAGTGGAGGCGATCAAGCAAGACGGAATGGTCAATAGTATCAAAGGTAGCGGAAAGGTCAAGTAGAATGAGGATGGAGGCACAACTCCGGTCAGCAGCTCTATGTAAGCAATCAGTAACATTAAGTAGAGCGGTTTCGGTAGAGTGCCCAGCTTTAAAACCTGATTGGTGAGTCTCAACAATATTACAGGCAACGATGTGGGAATTAATGCGCGAAACACCTACTCTCTCAAGTACCTTAGAGAGGAAGGGAAGTTGCGAGATCGGGCGATAGCTAGCTGGGTCAAAAGGGTCTAGCTTCGGCCTTTTAAGGATCGGACGGATTTGGGCACACTTGAAGGAAGGAAAGACAACACCAGTAGCAAGGGGGGTATTCAACAGGTGGAGGAGCATTGACAGTGTGGCAGGCAAACTTTTGATTAATAGCTTTGGAGGGAACGAGTCACAAGAGCGCGAGAGTAAGGCAGACAACTCAGAGGCGGTCACGGCAGGAAATACTTTGAGTGGCTAGGGGGGTGGGAGAGATCAGAGAGAATGTGAAAGGCCTAGTCAGGCAGTCGTGGGAGGGAGGCACAAAGGTTGATGACTTTATCAGCGAAGTATTTCGAGAGGATGGTGGGGCTGATGGGGGTGGGGACTTGGTGTGAGGAGGTAAGAGAAGAGAGCAGGCGGAAAAAGGCACGGGGTCATTCTTATTGTTGGCTAGCAATTTACGCGAATGGGCTTCACGAGCAGATTTCAGTTTAGCCAAGTAAAGAGATGTCGCAGGACGGTAAGTGAGCGAAAGAGCCTTTGTATCTTGCCCACGGGAGCGAGCTTTACGAAGAGCTCTTTCTTGGGCACGTAAAGACTGTCTCGAGCGTAGGAGTTCCAGCGAGTACCATGGGGCGCGGTGATGGCGAGAGGACGAAGGAATAATAATGGGGGAGTGGGCATTAAGGCAAGTTAGGAGGGATTGATCCAAGGATGAGAGGATTTGGTCAGGGGAGGCGAGAACGTTGGGGTGAAAGGAGGCCCAGAGGGCAAAGAAGTGGGTGTTGAGACGTTGAAGTTAATAAGGTAATGGTCAGAAATAGCATTAGACAGGATAGAAGTGGTCAAGTTTGAAATTTGACAATCGGAAATTACAAAGTCTAAAATGTTACCATGTGAGTGTGTTGGGGAAGAAAGGTGTTGAGTAAGGGAGAAAAGGTCAAAGATCTCAATGAAGGCAGGTAGATTATGGTTAGTGACCTGGAGGTTGAAGTCCCTAATGATGAGAAGATGACCCGATGGGGAAAGACTAGCGAGATGGTTACTAAATTTGTCAAGAAAAAGACCAAGGGAGGAGCTGGGGGGAGGGGGGCACTAGAGCACAATAATTGTTAGAGAGGAAACAGAATTAGAGACAGAGATAAGGGCCTCAAAAGAAAGAAGAGGAGAGGATGGAAGGGTATTCAGAGAGAGAGAGAGGCACTATGAATGAGAGCAACCCCTCCGCCACGTTTGTTACGGGGTTTATGGGAGTAGACGTAGCCATCAGGGGCCACTAGCGACAGGCAGCCATCACTGTGATCAAGCCAAGTTTCACTGAGACCAAGGAGGGAGATACGCAAATTAGTCAGGAGATCGTGAATGAACTCCACTTTATTAGCGACGCTTCTAACATTGAGTAGAGACGCATTATAAACTGAAAATGGGGGGGGGGTTGGAGGGGGAAGTGAGGGAGACGGGAGGAGGGGGAGGTCAGGGTAGACGTTTCAATGAAAAATAACTTTTTTAAGACCGAAGATAAACGGAATCCCCTTTTTATAGGACGAGATTGATTTCGAGCGATTCCTAGTGCTTTAATTCTAGAGCCAACCGAGGGAGATACCTTAAACCCTCTATTAAGAGAAAGAAGTGGGGCTTTGTCCATTATTGAGGCAGGAGAAATATAAGTAGGATAAAATGAATAAAAATTTTATGTGGAGACAATAACAAAATAAAATTAGGGAAGCAACAGCGAGAATAAAAATGAGCAGGGAAGAATATAATGTGAAGAAAAAAAGGGGGATCACAGAAAAGCAACAAATTCAATAAAAACATCTACTAACAAAAATAAAAAAACCATATACCGAGAATGGTGAAGTACAGAGCACGTCTCAAGGTAAATATAAAGCAGCGCGAAAATTAGGGAAAGGGGGGAAGAAATGAGGCCGCGGAATTAGTCGGAATGAAATAAGTGACCGCGTGGGTCAGAAAGGAGAATAATCTAGAAGAATTCAGGCTAGGGGAGAAAGTGAGGCAGCAAGAGCAAGGGCAAGAAAAGGTAGATAAGAACGGAGAGGAGATAATAATAGGGATAAAGAAGTAAAAAGAGCACGAAAGAAAATAATACGAAGAAAAACAAGGGGGAAAAGAAAAATACAAAGTAATAAAAACACTACCAGGAATAGCAAAGTACAAAGCACGTGATAAGGAACATTAGAAAATAATGGAATTATAGATTGAAACTAAAACACGGAGGCAGGCAGAAAAAAAATGAGTGAACAATAAGGAAAGTAATGAAAATGGCCACAAGGAAAAGAAATCGGCTCCGTTGGTATAGTATTGATCCCAATACTCGGCAGGTGCTGCCCTGCATCAAATGGTTGACGGATCTGCAAAACCGGTGGCATTCTTTTGGAGTAAGCTAAGACGGACGCAGCAAAGCATACTCCACCTAAGACAGAGAGCTCCTAGCAGCGTATCTTGCTGTCATGTACTTCGGGCACCTGATTGAAGGTCGTCACGTTACCTTGTGCACTAATCACAAGCCTTTAGTATCAGCTTTTGCAACGTCATTAAGTACTAAAACAGACTGGCAAAAGCGCCATTGAACATACATTCTAGAGTAAGTCAGTGATTTCGCTTATGTGCGTGGTCAGGACAAAGTAGTCGCTGGCTGCCTTTCAAGGAACGTCAATTCAGTCCAAATTGACTCTCTTGACCTCCAAGCTTTGGCGGCAGCGCAGGATAATGACGAAGAAACGAAGGAATTTCGCTCGCGACAAAAATCTTACCCTTTTCCCGAAGAAGTACAGCTTTGGTGTGAATTAACATCAAGATATCCACGACCGTTTGTCCCTGTGGCATGAGGAGAACCATCTTCAATCAATTACATAATATGTCACACCCTGGAATCAAAGCTTCACTTCGTCTCATCAAATCTCGATATTTCTGGCCCAATGTGGACAGGGGTATTCGCTCCTTGACGAGGGAGTGCCGCTCTTGTCAATCTTTCAAGATTAATGGCCACACGAAATCCCCGATCCTACCCATTGATATTCCATCCTCAAGATTCAAAACTGTGCATATTGATATAGTTGGACCACTCACACCGTGTACACTGCCTGGACAATCCTACCCCTGACACAATCAGTATTTACTATTATGCATCGACCGAGCGACGAGATGGATCCAAGCCTTACTGATCCCGGACATAAGTGCCGCAAAGGTTGCGTTAGTTTTCCCAGACGAGTGGATTTCCAGAGTTGGAGTCCCGCTTTAGGTAGTAACCGACAGAGGTGCCCAATTTGAGTCAGAACTATTCAAGGAACTATCTGCCCTCGTTGGTTTTCATCATCTCCGCACCACGGTGTACCGCCCGTCCATGAACGGGATGGTGGAAAGGGCACACAGGACTTTGAAGATCTCCATAAGGGCCCGTCGACCAGGCTGGCTGGTGGCACTCCCAATTGTCCTTTTAAGTATTCGATCTTTGCCTAATGACTCGGGATTTTTACCTTTTACAGTAGTCACGGAAACCACGCTCCTGTGCGCAAAACCTTTAGTTTCATCATCGTCATCAAAGGCCGATTCCAAATTTATTAAAGAACTGGCATCAACCATGGCACAAGTCGACTTCGCGCGTGCATCCATAGGGCACCTGCACTCGGTGCCCAAGCCTTTTGTGCCCCCAAATCTTTGCGAAGCAACTCATGTGTGGGTCCGAATAGACCGCGTGCGCAAACCACTGGAAGCGCCATATGCTGGGTTTTTTTTCTCGGTAATCGACGGAAGAAGGGACACTGTCTCAGTGGACAGATTAAAGCCAGCGAGATTACCTCCCTCACATAATGGTAACGCGCCGGGCGATCATTAATGCCCATGGACTCAGGCAAAAAACAGGAGGAGGACCAGGTGCACTTCACACGGTAGAGTGAATGGCAAGGAAGAGGATGACGCCACAAAAAGTCACCCGGGCACTTCTACAGAACCGGAGAGAGGAACGGCAAGACGTACGTTTTCACGCGCTCCGGGAGGCGAGTCACGTTTGCCAGGAATCCGTCGTTCATGTATTTCTAATCCTTGTGTAGGCAATATTGTAGCGATATATTTAATGAATTCGTGTGTATAGATTTATTGTGCAATAGAGATATATGATATAATAATATAGAAATACATATAAATACATAATATAAGCATTACACAAAGCGGGGAGCCCGCTGGTGTCGGCACGCAGCAAGGCACGGCGGAGTGTCCCACGCGTGGCTTGTCTGCTGCAAGTGGGTGGTGGCGGTCCTCACCACCCGTCGCCCAGCTGGGCGCGGGCGGCGATCAGCGCCGAGGGGGTGCTGTTTTCAGCACCTCCAGCAGCTTCTGTGTCGGTGTGAGGCGTGAGGCAGACCATCTGGGTGGCTCTTGCCTCTTGCGCACTCATTTGGGTGCCTCTTGCAAGGTGAGGGGCTGGCGCTGGCTCTGGCCTGAGGTGGGCGGTGGCTGGGCAGGAGAGGAGGTAGTGCACCAGTGGTCGCCGGGAGCGGCCACCGCAGTGTTCACACCTCCCTGCCACAAAGTTGGCGTGCAGCTCTTCCCGCGTGGAGTAGCCCAGCCTCACACGCTGCAGCAGCACGCCGTTCGCTCTGGGCTCCTGATAGGTTGGGTCCAATGTGCGATAGGCTGCGGCTGCAGCATACCACCGGCTTGCTTTTTGGTCGCCTCCCATTCTTGGTGCAACTGGTGGACGTTATGGGCTGCCATGCGCTTGGCCTGCGCCTTGAACAGCTGCAGGCTGGAGCGCACAGTCCAGGTGATGGTGGGGTCGTGTGCGGCTTGCTTGGTGGCCTCGTCAACAGCCTCGTTTCCGCGCACGCTCACGTGACTGGGAATCCAGTGGAGTCGAACCCGCCTGCCCTGCGCTGCCAGGTCTTGCAGGGTGCACAGGATGGTAGTGGTGAGGTGGATGTTGTCCCTAGCGTGGGCATGAGCGTGGGCGTGCTGCAGCACCTGCAGCCCCGACCGAAAGTCCGTGTGTATCATCACAGTGGCCTCCCGGCGGAGCAAGGAGTGCTGGAGAGCGTACAGGATTGCTACCAGCTTCGTCTGGAGGGTGGAGCAGTGATCTGATGTCCTCCACGCCCGCGTCAGACCGCTCGTGACGAAGGCGGCGCCGGACCTCCTGCTGTCGGGGTCGACGGAGCCGTCGGTGAAGTAGACTGCGTTGCCCGGCTCCGTGACCTCAGGCATGGATCTAAGGGCGTGCTAGCGCAGCTCTTCGGTGAGGCAGTGCGCTTTGCTGGCGGGCAGCTGTGTGGCGGTGAAGTCAGCGGCGGGAGGCTTCCATGGTGGTGGTGAAGCGTAGGCGGGGTAGGTGGTGCCGGGGTCGCATCACAGCCAGTTCCCGGCCTGGCTGAAGGTGTTGGCTGCTATGGTGACGTTTATGAGCCACCTGTTGTTGCGCAGGCACTCGATGCCCTGCGCCACGGCCATCCGGAGTCTCCTCTGCGTAACACCCTCCACGCCGCGCTGGAGCACTCTGGCCACCCGACAGGCCACAATGCAGTCCACCCTGGCGGTGAGAGGCACCAGGCGGGCCTCGCTCTCCATGACACAGGCCCTGCACCACCTCGGTGGCCTCAACATGGTCCTCATGGCGGTGTTTTTCAAAACCTTCAGGCGCTTCTTCTTCTGCCGGGGTAGGGCTACAAGGAGCGGTGCACTGTAGTCCACCATGGAGCGCACTGCCTGCAGATAGTGGAGGCGGAGGACGGGGAAGGTTGCATCAGCGCTCGGCCGCGTCATGGCCCTCATCATGTTGAGCCGGGGATGCGTCCTTTCCCCCAGGTGCGTGACATGGTGCGTGAAAGATAACCGCCTGTCCACCCACACCCCGAGGTACTGGTAGGAGTCGGTCCAGGTCAGCCCAACTCCCTGGAAGCGCAGTTGCTGGCCAGCAGGCGTGGAAGTCTGGATGGCCATGGCCCGGGACTTCTCTGCTGAGATCTTGAGCTCCAGCTCTTCCCACTTGGCAGTGATTAGATGGGGCGCCTCTTGAGCCCTCGCGAGCTTGTCACGACGAGGGCCAGGTCGTCGGCGTAACTGAGAAGGATGGTTCCTTCCCGATAGGAAAGCGCCACCAGCTGCTGCATCAGCACGTTGAAGAGGAACGGTCTGAGGATGCCGCCCTGGGATGTCCCGTTCTCAAAGGTCAGGTAGTAAGACTTGTGACCCTTGAACTTCACACGGGCCCGGCGTTGGTGAAGGTAGTCCTGGAGCCAGCCCAGCAGTCTCCCTCGGATGCCTTTCCTCACAAGGGCAGCTAGTATGGCGCGGGGGCTGGCCAGCTCGGAAGCCTTCTCGAGGTCAAAGAAGACTACGATGGTGGGCTGGTTGTTGGCGTAAGCCAGGAGGGTGATGAGGCAGTCCGCCATGCTCACCCACCTGATGTAGCCGAACACGTTGGGGTGAAGGTTCCCCACGCTCCACTGAAGGCGACTTAGCACCATCCTCTTAGCTGTTTTTCTAGTGCAGCTCAGGAGGGAGATTGGCCTGAATGTGGTGGGGTCCTTCGGCTTGGGGATGGGCTGGATATCGGCGTCCTTCCAGGAGGGCGTTAGACGGCCTGCCAGCCACGACGCGTTGACAAGGGCCAGATGCGCGGCGTCCCCGGCGGGCCCATTGTGTGCCAGCATGGAGTACCGCACTCTGTCGGCCCCTGCCGCTGTGACAGGCCTACGCTTCGCCCTGGCCAGCTCCTCGAGCGTGAAGGGCTGGTCCGTCGCGTGTGGCTGGCCCCGTGCCTCCCTGACCTCCTCATCGCGCTGTGGGCATAGCTGCCGCTGGAGGTGTTGGGTGTGAGGAGGGAGCTGCTTGCTGGAACTCCTCGCTGTGAAGCAGTTCACCAGCCGATCAGCCTCTTGTTGTGGGCGTGGGTGGGCGGCTGGGTGGGTCGGGACAGCGCCTGAGGCCTTCTTGAAGCACCCCCACAGCTGACCGAGGGAGGTGTGTTGGCTGAAAGAGGCGCACCTCTCCAGCCACTCTGCCTCTCTGGCGCTCAGGGACACCTGCCGCGCGCGGGCCACCACGTCCTGCAGGAGCCGCAGGTTGGTGGTGGTCGGGCGCTTCTCATACAGCCTCCTGTGGACGTTGACGCAGTGATTGTGCACCCGGACCTCCTCGTTATAAAACCACCAGTCCGGGCACCGGCAGTGGTTTGAGGCTGTCCTGGGCATGGTCGCGTCTGCTGCACTCTTTATGGCCGCCGTGAGGTCACTCTCCTGCTAATGCAGGTCCATGGGCGGCACGTACTTGGACCGCCACTCATCCATGGCGGCTTGGAACTTGGCCCAATCCGCCCTCCTGACGTTCCACTGCGGCGGCGAGAGAGGAGGAACTGGTGGGGCCATAATGAGGGAGGTGAGGGTCCCGTAGTGGTCACTGGTGAGGGTGGGGTGGACCTACCAAGTGGCGCTGGGCTGTAAGTCAACCGCCACCAGCGTGAGGTCGAGCCGCTCACCATGGCCGTGTGGGGCTTCCCCGGTGTTGACGAGGCGGACATGAGGGAATTCTTCGAGCAGGTCGGCCAGGTAGCGCCTAATCGCGTTGGTGCGTGACACAGAGTGCAGCACGGGGTGGTGGGCGTTGGAAGAGGAAGAGGCTTAAATATATACACGTCTTGCTGCCTCTATGGCTTTATAACATGCCTTATTATGTGTGGGTTAAGTGACTTAGTTATGATTATATAAAAATCTAAAGAATGATATGACAAAATTGAGTCTAAATTATATAAAAATGTATTAGATTTTATTATTATTGTATTATATGGCAGAACATGGCATAAATATGCTCGTTTTAATACATGAATGCACTTATGTAAGTGCCGATGCCTTGTGCGTACGTTGTATATGCTGTTAAATATTAAGTGTGCCAAAAATAAGTATTTCATATGTTTCTACATATGCAATGTTACGCTATTTTCTCACCTACTTCATTACTGGCAGGTAGTACTGTAGTAATTTGATTATGTAATAGGTAGGCTACTGGCACCAAATGGCAGGATTCAATAGGCCCAGCGAAAACTTTCACAAAATGGACCCGCAGTGGTATTGTTAAATCCCAGCATACTCCACTCATATAAAATAAAATGTCTAAAATTGGAATAAAGAATTAAGAATGTATAGATTAATTTGCAAATATGAATTTGAATACAAAAATAAGGAATGTAATATATTTGTTAATGTATATATATATATATATATATATATATATATATATATATATATATATATATATATATATATATATATATATATATATATATATAGAAGGCAAGCGATCATTGGAAGTGAGCGCGGGACAAGCAATGTACGAACTCGCGAAAGGTCAAAATGACCTGTGTCAATAAGACAAACGCGTAAACGCAATTGTATCACAAAGCTGTGACAAGTGCATACTGTTATATTAATAAAACTTGGTATTTGCAAGTAATTTGACTTACACAGCATTCCTTAGCTCCGCCTTTGGGGGTGGAGAACGATGTTTCTACCCACGACCTCTAGGAAATAAGCATATATAAATATATATATATATATATATATATATATATATATATATATATATATATATATATATATATATATAGAAAGCAACTACATGATCTGCGGGTGATAATACAACCACCACAGGGCTATGCCATTTTTATTTTCTGTCTTTCAAATAAAGTTTAAAGACAGAAAGAAAGATGCAGAAACCTGGTGTAGCTGACTATAAATACATATAGTACAAGAGAAAATAAGAATTGGACGCGAATGAGCAAATGAGACAAGAAACCGGAGTTTTTTAAAGGCAAGAGAGAGGGACATTAGAAGAATCCATAATCGAAGGGAGCAGAGGGTGGCACAGTGAAGGTGATCCTTTACCGAGAAGACAGAAATAACGCTGGGGAGGTAGGGTTTTTGCCCGATTTGGGAATAAATATCATTTTTGATAGTTTCCACTCATCCGGGTAATAGTACCCAGTGGTGAGGGCCGCTTTCATAACATTTAGTAATGGTGAAATGAAATGAAAAGGAAAGGGAGAAAAAGAAACAGATCGGCCGATCCCTGTCCCCCATCCTCACCCGGGCACTCACGAGTGCCAGGGCAAGAAGGAGGGCGAGGGCCCAGCATTCTCTTGTAGTCCTTCGAGTCCCCTACACCCGAGTCTGGGACTCGGAGTGGGGAGAACTCGGGGGTGGGAGTGAGAGGGAGAGGAAAAAGAAAAGTTAAGGATAGAACAGCGAGAAATATAGTTTGAGACAATATAGGTGACCTAGGCAGTCATTGGCCCTTTTCTTTTTTTTATCTCGGTCTATTCATTATTTTCTTAGGTCCCTGTCCCTTGTGTACGTTGTAAGCTCGGTAAGTGTGTGTTTTGATAGAGGAAAAGTTCTTAGATTGAAATGGAAGGAAGTCAGAGGTTTGCTTAGGATTGCAATGTTGCCTGGTGGTCAGTAATCTCTGGCAGTTTGAGTAGGTATTTAAGTTATAATTTGTGTAAGTAGGTATTTGCTTATAGAGTTGTTTTTGAGTATACTTAAAAGTTTCATGTTGTTCTTTTGCCAAATTGTCATGGCGTTCAAACCGTTTTTAGCTTTAATAAATTGCTACTGTTACGCATTCTCTTTCTAGCATACTTTTCTTTCGTATCTTTTTTATTTTGTTTCCAAATAAAAAAAATAATAATAATAATTAAAGATCTACTTTACCTGTGTTATTCCTGTTTTTATCTGTTTTTGGTCAGCATATTGTTTGGGAATTCCACTTACGTGTATAATTCTTCCATTTCTCTTTCCCAATATGTCTAAGTTACTTGGGAATAGTCGATGGGCTCTCCATCCTTCTAGGTGAACTAGTTGGTTGGGGAGTTCTTCTACCATCTCCTCTTGGATTTTTCGTATCATTTTTTTATTTACTCTTTTTTCTATTATTTTGTTGATAGTAGTAAGTTTTGCCTCTCTGTGTAAATCTCGTTGATTTCTTCGTTCAGCCCGTCTAGTATTCGTTATTATGTACACTGCTTTGTTCTGTATCCTCTGAATCTGTTGTAGTGCACATTGCCACTGTAGGGTACACTAAAGCCGATTGAATAATTGCTTTGTATATTTTTCTTTTGTTCTTTAGGTTAAGATTTCTTAATCTGAAGAGTAATTTGAGTCCCATTTTTCCTTTGTTAATTCTGTCTGTTACGTGTTTCTTGTAACCTGTTTTTGAGATAGTTAGGCCTAAAACTTTGCATTCGTTGCTATATCTATATCTTTCACCTTCTATGTAGATATATGCTGTTTTTTTCCTATAAACTGGTACTATTTTAAATTTGTTTATGTTTGTCTTGATCTTC
This sequence comes from Ceratothoa steindachneri, assembly GCA_963969495.1. Classification (NCBI taxonomy): domain Eukaryota; kingdom Metazoa; phylum Arthropoda; class Malacostraca; order Isopoda; family Cymothoidae; genus Ceratothoa; species Ceratothoa steindachneri. The sequence goes on from OZ018323.1 coordinate 26,468,301, forward strand.
CATTTCTTTTCGTAGTTGTTTATGGATTCTATTTCAGTTGCTGTTATTCTTGCTTGCATAAGTCCATTTCGATATGGGCAAACAATTAATTGTGTCAAGTTCTCTGCGTACTGTATATTAAGGCTTCCCTCGTTTATAGGTGGAGAGATGTCCGCCGTATATATTGAATATAATATGGGACTCAAACACCCTCCTTGCGGCAATCCTTCTTCTAGCTTTAATGTGTTTCCTCGATACTTTTCATGTTCTATGTAGGCGTATCTGTTCATTACGTAGTCACAAATTATCCGCTCAATCTTATTATTAATTTCCAATCTGAGTATTTTGTATTGTAATCCTTTCTGCCAAACTTTGTCGAACCCTTTCGATACGTCTCTGCACACCATATCAATGCTTTCCTTTTCTCCTTTGGCTTTTGCTATCTTTTCTATGATTACACTTAGTGCCATCTCAGTGCTCCGTTCTTTTTTTGGAATCCAAATTGCCATTATTTTCGTTTAGGAATCTCATTAATCTATTGGTTAATTTTTTTCGTATACTTTCCGATGAAATCTAGCAGGGAAATCGGTCTGTAATTCTTAACCTGCATGGGTGACTTTTCAGGTTTAGGCACAAATATCATTTTAGGCTACCTTTAGTTGATCTGGAAAGTATCCCGTATTTAGATTTGCATTAAATACGTTCTTAAGCCCCTCATGTATGTTGTTAGGAGCCTCTACATAATGTATTTTCGTTAGTAATGATCAATGATGGTGTAAGTTAGAAATGTGTATGGATAGAGAGGAGATGAAAGTTTGAAGGTGTGTATATAAGTATACGAGTGTGTACAAGGTTAACTAGCTAACTCTGTTTTTTTCTGGTCAAATAACAGTTATATTGGCTGTTTTATGTGGTAAAAGCTTTCGAGCCTTTGTTTTATTTTACGGTGGTTCCAATTTTGACGGAGGACTCACTGCTTTTTTTCCTTTGTTTGTCCACTACGGATCTTTTTATTTTATTTATTTATTTAATTTTTTTTGTCCACTACGGATTTTGGTAAAGGTCCTTGAGCATCTCCTTGAGCCAGGATTTGGCTGCTTTGAAATACGTATTTGAAGGTCAGCTCATTGTTAATATCAGGTAGTCTTATTTGGTTTGTCATCTCGGGGTCCATGTTATTTTGAATCCTTTGCCATATTTTTTTCGCTCGGTTATGGAATGTTATATTGATGGGGCCCAAATCGGTAACTTGATGTAGTAGGCGTGTGGGTATGCGGTCATTCAGTGTGACATTAGCAATAAATCTTAGTGCTCTATTGTGAATCGCCTGAAGTTTCCTCAAGGCGCATCTACTGAGGGTATGGAGCGGTATGTTCGGTAAAGAAAGACTGGTCTCACCAGTGTGGTATATAATTTGCGTTTATTTGCGGGCGAGAGTTGTTTGAACCTATAAAGCGAAATGAGTGCTATCCGGCCTGCCTCCGCTCTTTCCTTGCAGTGTGAAACGTATCCATTTGACGTGATCTTTAATCCAATGACTTTGTCGTCATGCGTATAGGGGCAGGTTTTGCCGTTTGTACGGATGTTCGATGTTTTACGGCGTCCTATCGGAATTACTTTAAGTTAGTTTGGCTTCGTTGGTTCTGATTTTATTTCTTCTCTCGTAATTGTTAAGTGTGCTTATCTCTGATCCCGTTCGATTGGCAACGTCCCTTGGGTTCGGATAGTCGCTTGTCACGATCTGTATTATATCATCGGCCAGTTGGATATTTTGTGCAAAGTCATAATCGGGATGAGGGAGGTCATTCGTATAGATGACGTAAAGGTGGGACTAAGGCAGCCCCCTTGGGGCACTCCGGCACCTAGCCTGAAAAGTTCCCCCTCATAGCCATTAATAGTTATTTTAGCTTTCAGTTCGTCCAGATAGTTATATATGATTCTGCTGAAATTGTCCTGCAGGCCGAGGCCAGCGAATTTCGACTTGAGGCCCGGGATCCAGACTTTATCGAAGGCAGATGCCACGACTCTCAGAACCACGTCGATTCTATAGTTCCTTGCTTTAGCAGAGGCAATCCTTTCTGTGATAAGAGCCAGGGCCGTTTCCGTGCCTAATTTTCTGCGGAAACCATGTTGTTGCATGTTATATAAGTTTTTTGTCTCGAGATGGTTTCTTAATCTGTTATTTAACAGTTTTTCGAGAGTCTTGCCTATGAATTCGAGCAAGGATTTTGGTCTATAGCTGTTTAGATCGGTGTTTGGCTTCTCGGGCTTCGGAATGAATATCATATTTGCGGTCTTAAGTGCTTTGGGGAAATATCCTGTATTGAGACAGGCGTTGAAAATATTAAGTATTTCCTTGTTGATGTTTGGTAGGTGCATTTTCGTGATACCTGAGATGACTGGTGTTTTTGTTTAAATGACTTCAAGGCTTGCTCGTATTCTTCTTGACTGAACGGTGCACATTCTGCAAGATTCTGCCTTAAGCCGTCAACCTGAGGGTACGGCACCATCGTTTCTCGTCTTGCTCTAAGATTTTCGACAACCTCTGCTTCGTAGACTGCATCGAAATCTCTATTTTCATCTTGACCTATGTCAAATTTCATCTGCCAGTGCGACCTAAAATGCCTTTCTATCTCCTTCGTATTTGTGACCTCCCTGCCTTCCATTTTGATCTTGATTCTTTCCTTAGGAGAGGTTCCTCTAAGCCTCCTTATCTGGCTCCAAAATTTGCTGGGGTTTCTTTCAGTGTATATCCTGGTTATAATATTATTCCATGTTTCATTGTTCTTTTCAGTGATTAGTTGTTTCATGAGGTTCCTCAGTTTATTCCGTTCGATGTTACGATGGTACGAGTTCCCAAGTTGATTAATCTCCACGATTAGATTTTCTAGCTTAGTTATCTCCTCTTGGATATTTGCATCCCATCTCGGAGCGGGAAGAGTTTGGTGTTGGGTCCACTGTATCGTTTAGCGGTCTGATTCTATTATCCTCTCCGTTATATATCTGACTCTTTCTTCAATCTCGCAAGTTGTATAGCCGTCAGTTGTCTGGGACTGTATGTCCTCCAGTTGTCTTTTGTATTGGTCCCAGTCAGCCTTTCTGAGAAATTTGCGTCGAGGGATGTCCACTTGTATTGGAGAAGTTGAGACAGTTGTGATCATGCTCTGATAATCCGATGGAATGTATGGTCCCGGTATTGTGACGTGATTAAGGGCGAATGTGGGATTTGTTAGGACTATATCAGGAGTTGTTTCAGATCTCTCTGTTAAGAACGTTGGGAAGTCTGGGCCCGATCTTTGCAATATATTCCTATCCATTAGTAGACTTAGCGTTCTGCCCACCCCGTTGAACGCTGTGCTGTACCCCGTTTCTTTGCATCTTGAATTGAGTTCGCCGATCATGATGACTGATGAATTCCTGCGGAATAGGCGCAAGAACGATGGGACAGGGAGATTTCGGCGTCTTCGGGGTTGGTATCCAACAGCTACTATTAGGTCGTCGTAAGTCATTTTGATTTTCACAGCGAGATATGACTTCTAGGTCGTTCACTTCTTGGAAAGGTATTCTTGTCTTCATTGCTAAGGCCACCCCGTCGTATCTACCATTTGAGTAATTGGTCGTTATTACTTCGTAATTGTAGATCTTAATATGGTCATTATTAGGGTTGATTCCATGTTCAGTAATTAGGAATATATCAGGATCGACTTTTCTTATGATCTCAATATATATATATATATATATATATATATATATATATATATATATATATATATATATATATATATATATATATATATATATATATATATATATATATATATATATATATGTCGTTTGTTGTGCCAGCAGTTAACGTTCATTGTAAATATTTTTAGCTTTTTTATGGAGCGGATTCTGTATTACATAACTATTTCTTACGGGGTGGTTTCTGGCTGCTTTTCTGTTCGCGGGCTGGAGATTTCACTTTGCCAGGTCTCTTTTTTTTGTACAAGTCTTGGGTGATGTTGATGCACGATTCTGGTCTGATTTCAATTTTTCCGGTAGTCAATGCTTCGTAGACCTCTTCTTCTGTGTAGTCTGCATCATAGTCCCATTTATACTTTCCGTTCATTACTCCTTTCATGATTTCCACTGAATTTATGGGTTTGGGAAGTGGGTTGGTTGGGGTGCCAAAAAGTCTTAAGTTGAGAGCTTGGCTTGAGCTATGCATTATTGTATCTGGTTCAATTTCGTCTTGTTTGTGGTCGTCGTCCATTCTGGTAGGTGCCTGAATCAATTCATCTGAGACTGGGGGCGATGCTACAGAAGAGCGTTTATCAGGTTCCACAGCTGCCTTTTTGTTTAACCTGGGATCCCTTGAGGTTGCTCTAGATCTGTTCTCCATTGTGGTCATACTTTTAATCTGTGCCTGAAAGAGTTCAGCGGACGAGGGATTATCCGGGAACCACATTGGTTTCATCCCGTTGTTCACTAACATACGATTCGCTTCTGTTGCATAGGTCACTGGGCTTATCATGTTCGCGAAATGCGCCTGGAGGATGACCATAATCAGGTCCGTTCTCATTCCGGGTTCTCATTGTAGCAAGGTCTTCTCTTGGCTAGATGCTTTTGTCGCTTGAGCATAAGTGGTGTTGGCCTTTTTGTTTTTCTCTTCCATCAATTGTTTCCTTTTTTCCGCGATGTGGGACTTTTTCATCGGGCAGGTCATAGACAGGGTACGATGGGGGTTACAGCAGTTCAGGCATTTATTTTGGGTGCTACTGCATTTCTTCCAGGTGTGTTCTTCGCTAGCGCATTCAGAACATTTCTTGCCTTGGAATGTGCAATCTTTTGTTGTGTACGATTCTAATGCGTAGCAAGTAAAACACACCTGTACGGGTATGAAGGATTCACTTTCAATGCATGATGACGAGATTTTTTAGTTAAATAATAAGATTACTTGTTCCGTTTCTTTATGTGCGATTTCTGTAGTCTGGAATGTAACTGTAAAGACAAGGGTGTGCTCTTCACCCTCTCGACATTTAAATTTGTATACTTCGTCTATTTTCGCCCAGCTTTGCATGTCTTCAATTTCTTGTTTAAGTTCATTGGAAGTATGGAAGCTTACATAGAGGTCGATCGGGAGGCAGATGATAGATCTCTGAGCTGTTATGGGAGGGGGGGGAAGCCCAATTTTCTCAAATTCCTTTCTTCCTTTTATGCTTAGCATGTTATCCACGTCCTTTTTTGTGTCACAAATTGCCAGGTATCCGTTAGGCTGTTCCTTCACTTTGCATATCAAAATTCCAAGTTTAGCGAATGCTGTCTCGAATCTCTTTTCTCTTGGCGGTTTCCTTTGTCCCTCATTGGTCAAAAGTGGGACACGTCTACTCACCCCAGGGTCGTTTATGACGACCCCGAGTTCAGAAATCGGTCGAGTTTCTCCTATGGGCCCTTTTCGCAGGGGAGTGTGCCTAAAGTTAATCTCGGGTCCGCCCTCGAATGCTCTACCTATTCTGTTGTTCTGACCACTCCACCCCAGAACGGGGCCCCCTCTTCGCGCCCTCTGCAGGGCTTTTTCAGGGGTTCGGAAACGCACAGTCACTGGTGGTATCTAAAGGCCTTAACTAGCAGTGAGGTTATTAGGCCCCCGAGTGTGCTGCTACAGGGTAGAGCTGGATCCAGGTTTGCGTACAGCAAGACGCAATGAGAAAATCCGAAGATAGCTGAATCTTTTCCTCCTTTTCCGTAGAGCAGGTGAGTACTCGATGGTATTACAAATTACAAATTAGGTTAAAGTGGTGAAATTGTGTGGTAGGTATATAAAGGTGTGAATATGTTTTCTAGTTTGCCCTGGTGTTAGGGCATCACTAGCATTCTTCATGTTGTGTATTTAAAAAATTTTTAATTCCTCCGTCAAAAAGTAGCTGGCTGTCATTGACAGCCAGTTTCCTCCGTCATAATATTTATATTTCTTTTTAGGTATTTCCACCTTCGAAGCATTCAAGCCTTTCAAGGTTGACTTTCTTGCTGAATGATTCTCAGTGTTGATTGCTTTGTAGTCTCTTAATATGGGCATTTAGCCTCTTTTCTTAGTTTGAATTTTGTTGACTTTTAGTTTACTTATTATCAGTTGGGTATTGGGAGTTGGGCACTTCGCCTCTTTTTATTCTTGACTTTTGATTATTATTAGGTTTGGGCACTTCGCCTCTTTTATATTTAAATTTAGTTTTAATTTTATTAATTTTTTACTATATTTATTTATATTTGGGGGGGAGGGGACTTTTAACGTGGGCACTACGCCTCTTTTTTCAATATGTTTCTTAAAATTTGTCAACTTGGTTGTCTAATCATCAAACTTTTTAGTCTTGGTATCTTAGGGTCACATAATTTTAGAGAAGTGGACTAATACTACGTAAATATAGGTAGTACCACTTCTCTCGCGCAGGTTCTACTGCTTGGGAACAAAGCAGTTCTACCTATAGCGCGTCTCCGGTTTGCACAAATGTTTAAGTTTAGGTTCAAATTCGGGAGTATAGTTTGATCTATCTTGTCCCATGTCTTTCTCCCTAGCCTTTGGATCTCCGTATTGATCGGCTTTAGACCGATTCTCTGGTGAAGAGTCGATTGCCGAGTACGGTCGATCCTTCGCGTGCCTGTAATCAGCAGCGTGGCTTTATTCTGCACTCTCTGCATCATTCTGAGAGAGGTACAGCTTGCCATCTGCGTGATCACGGCCGGGTACACCAGGACTGAGCGTACCAGGGCCATATACAGCTTCTTGATGTTAGGCACGCTGAGGCCTCTGAAGCGGTAAAGCTTCTTCAGCTCTCGTTTGGCTAGGGAGACTCTGGTATTTATGTGGGTCTTATATCCAGATTTAAAGAGTCGTAAGCCCAGGACATTACCCTCGTTGGAGTACGGATAGTGTTCATTATTGACGACAACGTCATCTGTTTTTCGGCGGTTCATTGGAACGATCGTGAACTTCTGGCGGTTGGTCTTTATTTTCCACTTTCTTTCATATCTATTGATATTTTCTATTTCGACAGCTGTCGCCCTCGCCTGGCTTCCAGAGTTCCTGAATGGACTCAGGACGATTTGGGTGATGTCGTCTGCATATTGCAGATACATCGAATCGTACCTCAATGGAGCAGGCAGGTCTATTGTGTACACGAGGTACAGCAGAGGGCTGAGACAGCTGCCTTGTGGAACTCCCGCTTCTAGTTCGAATTCGGGTCCTTTGCAGCCCTCGATTGAAATTTGGGCTCTCCTATCGGAGATGTAATTGCAAAGGATCCTTTCCAGGAGTGGGTTAAGCTGGAGGTTGAGGATCTTGTACTGTAATCCTCTCAGCCAAACCTTATCGAAGGCCTTCTTAACATCACGCAGCACCACGTCTACGTACCGCCTCTCAGCTTTACTGCAAGCGAGTTTCTCCGCAAGAAGGGCGAGGGCTGTTTCCGTTCCTCGACCCTTGCGGAACCCGTGCTGCTGAGGGTTGTGGGCTCCCAGCTCGGCAAGTTGTTGTTGAAGCCTGTCAGCTAGGAGTCTCTCGTAGACTTTTGCAATGAACTCCAGCAGGGCGATTGGCCTGTAGTTTACCAGTTGATCAGGGGGTTTACCTCCCTTGGGTATGAAGATCATCTTCGCAATCTTGAGACCTTCCGGGAAGTAGCCCGTGTTCAGGGAAGCGTTGAAGATATTAACGATTCCCTGAATGATCTGCTGTGGGGCGTTAACCAAGTTGTTTCTGGTAATACCCGTCCAGCCTGGTGCCTTTTGTCGAAAGGCTTTTACAGTGGCCTTGACGTCCTCTGATGTTATGGGACGTCCGTGACCCGCCATCTCCCTGCCTTCGTTGACTTGCTGTAGTGGGTGTGTGCGATGCGTTTCCTGATTAAGTTGTTCAATCAGTTGGCCTTCGAATTCCTGGTCGAACTCAACGTTTTCCTCGGGTGTAATCCTGAAAACATTTTTCCAGAAGTTCCTGAACATATCCTCGAGAACCACCGGGTTCTCAATGTTGTTTCCGTTCTCCTTTATCCGAGTCTTGGGTCTTGGTGTAAGTCCCTTTAAGTTCCTGACTTGGCGCCAGAACTTGGCCGGGCTAAGTTCGCTGTCGACTTTGGCTATCAAGTTGTTCCATATTTCTCCCTGTTGGAGGTTGATAGCCTCTCTAACTCTGAGCTTAGGCGTCGGAGCAGCAAGCTCCTTTCCCGGCTGGGACCCTCCCGTCGTACTTCTTCGAACACTTCCCTGTGAACGCGAGCGATATCTCTCATCTCCTCTGTCCATCTGGGCTGAGGAGGTGTTTTATACCCTGTAACGGGTATGCTCTCGCGGTCCGCGTTTAGTATGGACGTTGTTATCCTCTCCAACTCCCTGTCGATCTCCTCTAACGACGACGTGCTGAGGTCAGCTGGCGCATAGTCACTGAGTCGTTGCTTGTAACGATCCCAGTTGGCCATGGCGTAATTTTTAAGGAGAGGGGCTGGGAGCTGGATTGGTGCGAGAGATATTGTAGTGAGAATCGCTATGTGATCACTAGGGACTGCCGGGCCTGGCTCACTATGGTAGTTGAAAGGAAAGCCTTCACTTGTTAAGATTATGTCAGGCTTAGTTGCTGACCGGGAAGTGATATAGGTCGGAAAATCCGGCCCTATCCTTTGAATGTTCTTTCTTCCCATAATCAATTCCAAGTTTCGGCCTCTATCGTTGGTGCTACCATAGCCTGCCGCACGGCATCTGGCATTGAGGTCTCCCCCTAAGAATGCCATTCTGCGGTGCCCGAACAGTGTGTAGAAGTTGCATAACGGGAGATATGCTCGTCGAGGGGGTTGATATGCTGCAGCTATCACGAGGTCTCCGACCAGGGTGTGTACCTCGATTGCCACAAAGGACTCATCGAGTTCTGGTAGTTGTTTGAAGGAGATGTTCCTCTTGACAGCTATTGCAGCACCATCAAACCTTTCCTGGGAATGGTTCTTCATGATCACTCTGTAGCCCGGTATTTTAATGCGACCAGCTGTAGTGTCGATACCGTGCTCCGTGATGAGAATGATGTCAGGGTCGTGCACACGGAAAATGTTACCATATGCCGTGGCTTTCTCCTCCCATCCATTCACGTTGAGTGTCAGAATCCTCATTCTGTTGCTTACTCTCTCCATCTATTTGTCACTTAGTGCTTCTGGGTGATGTTCTTTTTTCTCCCGTTTCTCTTCTTCCTAAACTCAGCGTTTGAGATCTGCTCGCATGTGCTGTGATGTAGAATCACATTTTGCGCGAGCAGGGCCTCCTCCACAGTCTCGGGATCTACTTCTGAGTCATATTCCCATTTGTAGATCTTAGACCTTATGCCCTGGAATATGCTCCTGGTTTCCATCTCCTCCGGGAAGGGGAATTGCTCACAGGCGTATATCCGTAGGTTGATGTAGTTCGCCCTTATCTTCTTCACTCTCTTCTTCTGTTCTTTCTTATCCTGGGGTTTGGGTGTATCAGTGTCTGAGGAATCTGAGGATTCCGAAGAACTGCTATTATCTGAGTTGTTATTTTTAGCCGATTTTTGTTTACCATGGGTGGGAGCAGGAGTTGTCGCCTCGACTGCTACTTTCCGTGCTTTATTATTAGGTTTCTTGATTGTGTCCGTAAGAGTCGTAGTTGCAGAATTCTGTTCCTTCGGGGCCATCTGCAGATGCAGCACGTCCCCCGAGGGTGGGTTGTCCGGGAACCACATTTGTTCCATACCGTTCTTTGCCAACATTTGGTTCAGGACTGTTGCAAATGTACCCGGGCGGGCCAAGTTCATGACGTGTGCATGGAGGATGCATGTCATTATTTTGGTGGAGCCCTCGTTTTCTATTTTCAGATATGTCTTCTTGGCGTCCACCTCGGAGATGGCCGCCTTAGCCGTATGGGCGTAGGACGTGTTCGCTCTACGCGTCTCCTCGTTCTTCTTGGCTTCCTGCTTTCTTCTCATAATTTCTTTTTTGGCGGGACATGACATGGCCATAGTCCTATGACCTTGCCCACAGCTTATACACTTCACCGTGTTACTGTCACAGTTGCGCCAATTGTGGCCCTTCTGACTGCATTTGGAACAGGATTCTTGGGGCTCCTTACAGTCTTTGGTGGGGTGAGATTCCATCTGGAAGCACTTGAAGCAGAACTGTACTGGGGTGTATTCCCCCTTTTCCACCTGTTCGCCGCTGATCTTGGCATTGAACATTAGCAGTCCTTGTTCCTTGGCCTTATGTGCCATGGTAGTCTCCGCGAAGACCATCTTGAACACATGCGTGTATTCACCGCCGTCCCTTCTATTCAGAAACTTAATTACCTCGGCTACCTTGGACCAGGCTTGCCGAAGCTCAATCTCCTCTCGGATCTCCTCCGCGGTATGCTGCCCAATCCATGGGTCGATTCGACGACATACCACGCTCCTATGGGCCAGAATCTGGGGGGGGGGTACTGCTGGCTGTAGTCCAATGGCTCGCAGCGCTTCTACTGCCTTTTCTTTGGTTATTTCCTCGATATCCTTTTCCCTCTCGCAAATGGCGATATAACCTGAGGGGATATCCAGCAGCCTAACCATAGCTATGCCCAGTGCTCCATACACGGCCTCAAAAGTGGATTCTCTGCTGGGTTTGGGTTGTCCGTCGACAACCCGCAGAGGAATCCTGGTCGTGTGGTCCTGGGCCATCTCTTCGCAAGAGTGGCCCTTCAGTCCAGTTAATAGTTTATCTTCGTTCGCTCTCGATGTGGGTGATTGGTGTTTCTTCAGATTGGTGCTCCTTCTCTTCTTGGATTGTTAATTGGGGTAGTTGGTGACTCCCGCTACTTCATCACTAAGCTTACGTGAACTGAACTGCCAAATGACGGGGGGGGGGGGTGAATGATGGAAGGTGGACCCGGGCGAGGCCCCTCAGATGGGTGATGAGTGGCGGACTTGATGATGGGTGGTGATAGAATCAACTACCACCCCCTGGGGGTGCCGCCCCATCTGGGGTTTGGATATCGATGCTGTTTCCAACTTACACAGGGACGGTTGTATGTCCCCCTGTGGTCTTGGCCGGAAGCTACCCTTAGAGATTAGAGCGAACTCTTCCCCAAAGCTTTCAGCATCGCCTCGTAACCGGGCGGTCTCTTCCGTAGAGTTCCACAGTGGGCTAATCCTCAAACCTGCTTTCCTTTACGTCCCCAATTATGTCTATCAAAGTGGACCGACATAGTTGTGGCAAGACTAGATGAGTGGCAGATCAGTTCATTTCAGCTTCGCGACTCCGTAGTGGGAGGGGGGGGGTTAGCACGACATCAAATCTTCTTAGTGCCGGTATAAAATTCGTAAAAGAATTCTCCCCGTAAGGTTGATGAGGCAACAAAAACTTGGCGTTTTGAGCCTCCCTTGCCTTTGGCTTTTCCTCCTTTACCAAAAATGAGATCTTCTCAGCGTCGACTTTTGAAATGAAATTCTGCTGCCTTCCTCGATGGTATAATGTTTCTGAAATTATTAAAATATTTTAAGTACATTTAAAGAAGCATTTCTACAAAAAAAAAATATAAGGGATTTCTTTTCATATATTTTTTAAACCCTAAGGAAATTAATAAATTTAAGCAAATATTTTTAAAAAGTTTTTATAGTTTAATGGATAACAAATCTATGTAATATATTCGTTTATAAGAAATTAACTATTTTAAACTTGCAGTTTTGATAACGTTAAAATGATTCTAGGAAAATATTGGGAGTATTATTTCGAAAACCGTAATCACATTTTTGAGAATCTATATATATAATATATTATAATTGCTGTTTGAATTTTCTTTTTTTCTTTTTTCTGCATATATTATTAGCCTCCCAGTTAGTATAGTGGTTAACGCGCTTGCTCGGCATTCGTTGGGTCGGTAGTTCGAATCTCCGTCCAGATTCTTTGTAAGCTGACACTATTTACTAGGGAGGTTACCTCCATGACTGTGCATCACGGTAGGGATGGGTAGGTGGATCTCGTAGCCATAGGTGGGCGCGATAACCGATAAATCGATAATCGATAAATCCAAAATTATAATACAATATTGATTATTGACTATATATAGCGTTATTTTATAATACAATAGTAAAAATATTTGAATACTGTTTCTTAGTTTCTTACCTGATGAGGCTATCTTCCATCTCCTCATAGGTTTTAAGGATTCTTCTCACAGCTCGGACCTACATATTTCTGCCCCCAAGGCACGCGCGGCTCACCCCTGTGCTAAACTGGAACCAAAAACTGAACTGAAATTATCGATTATCGCTAGTTAGGAACTAAAAGTATCGGCGATACCAATTAATCGATAACGCGGAAAAAATATCGGATAACCCGATATCGTTATCGCGATAACGCCCACCTATGCTCGTAGCCATGACAGGCAGTCCACTTAAGAGAAGGATAACTCTGATTTTAAAACCCTGAAGCCACCGGCATAATTTGCCACTTCCAGAAGATCCTCTGTGAGTATCTGTGAGTATATTATAATGAAGTCACCATATATAAATATTTGGTTATTATTTATCTTACCTTAATCACTTTTTCTCTACATTATATTGCTTCTTATTATAGCATTTAGTAATACTTCATTTTAGGGGCGCACGATTGGAGGCGCTGTTTGTGGGCTACAATTTACGCCTTATGACGTCAGAGGTCATAGGGCGAAGACCCTCATTTCGAAAGTAACTAAAAAGGTTAATTTTTGGAGGAAATAGCCTAAAGTAGGCGTCGCTATCGTCTTAATTATTTCGATAAAAGACCATAGCGCCGTCTAATTAAGACTATTGCCGCCAAAAATGAACATTTTTTTGTTATTTTCGAAAAGTGTGGGTTGCACCCCTACCCCCGCAGCTTAAAAAAAAAAACTCGTAATATTCCTAATTCTGAAGGCTAACATTAGCTTTGAATGCAAAAGGCGATTGTGATTTGTCGGCAGCGATATCCTCGTCTTAAATTACCTAATAATATATTCACTTCTCCAAAAATGTTAAACTATCTCACCCTTCCGCTATTATAATCGACTACGCTTCTTTTCCACACTTGTTGCAAATCTAGGCTTTTAAAATGAGGCCACGATCTATAGAAAAGTTCATTAAATTCACCGAGGAATTAACACAAGTCGTATTAAAGTCGAACAAAACGGGTTCTTAGGAATCGCGCTCTTTTAACTGCTCGGTTTCAGGGTTACCAATGTTTGAAATAAGGTTGAGTTAAGGGTTGCCAGTGCTCGAAAATAATGGTTTAGTTTCACAAAAAATAGGTAAACGAAACAGAAAATTGAATACATTAGTAATTATAAAAAAAAATCAATGCATTACTAAATAATATAGTTGAGCAGAATGCAGGCATTTACTAAATAATAAAGAAGAAAGGGAAAAAATACAAAAAAAATACAACGCCGTGATTGGACGCATGCGAAGTTACCGTCCGACGTCATAAGGCCTAGATTGTAGCCCAGAAACAGCGCCCCCTATCGTTCGCCCCTAAACTGAAGTATTACGTAGCATTTTGTGCGTTTTGTCCAAATCTGCTCTCTTTAACGACGGTCGCAAGGCCAAATGAGGCAAACTAGAGTTTGAACACGATTCCGTCAAAATCGGACTAACCTCGATTTGACCGTATTTCAGCTTCCGACCGCCAAAAAAAGAGATTAACAGAAGAAATAACAATATATACTTTTGCGTATACACAGTCATCATTTAAATAAAATATATAAAAACTAACCCCTTTTTTGTTCTAATTAATATTTTGTTAACTACTATTTTTTATTTAAAATTTTATTTCGTTAAATTTTAGGTTTCTTTTTGGTATTTGTGTTTTCTTGAAACTTTTAGCTGCTAAGGATTAAACTATTTGTATATTAAATAAATTAGATGGGAACTAGTTTTTTTGTGATTTGAAATTCGCCATGTACATCGTTATTGGCTAGTTCCAATTATGGCTGCGAATTGTACTGGTTGTAGTGTAAATTTGCTGTGCTTGTTTAAAATATGTTCAGACCGTGAATGATTATTAATTTTTTTTTATGTCGCCCAAACTAATTAACTTAACAGCCACCTGTGATCATTGTAGGAAGACCATTATCATTAATAAATACTTTATATCCATATGGTGCTCGTGTTATATAATAGGTAGGTTGCTGGCACCAAATTGCACGATTTAATAAGCCCAGCAAGAAACTCCACCAATGGACGCTCGGTGGATTTATCAAATCCTACCTTACATGTAAATAACGGAAATAGTGTCTAATGTGAGAATAAATAAATAAAAATATATATTTTAATTTGTATAGAGAATAAGGATATGAAAATACATATGTAATTTGTATAAACATATGAAGGCAAGCGGTCATTAGAGTCGAGCGCAGGATCACACAAAATACGAACGCGGAAAGCAGATATCAGGTCGAACACCTGAGTCCATACGAATGTCACGATTAAACAAACATTCGCGTCTTGTGAAGGATTGATCAGAAAACGGGAGGCTACAAAACAGCTAAGCAAATACAGACTTTGAACAAGAGAAATTTGAACACAGATCTGCAACTAGCGATTCCTATAATAAAAATAAAACTACTAGAAATATGTAGGTATATCGTATAGAAATATGTAGGTACTCGTATATCGGTAGCTCCGCTCTAGGGTTATTTTTTATTTATTTTTTTTTTTTTAGGAGCCTATCTAGCGACTGCCTACTTGGGCATAAGTCACCGGAATCAAGATAGCCTAGCACCAGGCTACTTTAAAATACAAATATGAGAACGATAAAAAAGGAAGATCACAACAATCAGGAAGCAATCTCCGGCGTCTCTGGATGTCCCCCTCCCCCGGAGCAGGAGTGTGCGACCTACAAAAAACAAACATCAATAACAAAAAAAAACTAAAAACTAGTTAAATACAAGGGAGAAGGCCGGCCTCCCCCCAAAAGTCAAAAAGTCCACCAGTCAGTGTGCACGCACACGCCCTAGGGTTAGAAATTGACGAACCAGACCACTGGGGTCCGCCCCCGCGGACAAGGTAAAGGATTATTCATTATGGAAAAAGATTTTTAATCTTAATTTTAGTTACACATTTTTATTTCGAGAGAACAGAAATTTAGAAGAATAATCATAGCTAGGGAAAGAGAATCCATTATTCGTTAACACCGTTTACTCCCTTGGTAGCGTTATGGAACCCGTTTAAGTCGCCTAAATCCTGTCGCATTTGAACTCAACACTTCGCGTAGAATAGAGAGCCTACTCGTGGCGGGCCACTTGCCCCTTTAATAGGCCAGTGTAAGAATGAAAGTATATTTTTTTGCTACCTCCTTTTCAAAGTCCTTCCTTACCTCGATTACCGGGAAATCTTCGGTAAGCACAGCCTAAATCATATCCCTCGTGAAGAATTATTAAGGAGTTAGAAACAATTCGACGGAGGTATAAAGTAAGCCTAGTTGTCTAAGGTCCTCACCACCCGTCGTGCGCAATAGCAACGAGGACTCTTCATTCAATATACTCGCCATTGGGACTATGACCAAGCTCCCACTAACTAGGTAACTTTTACCTCCACTTCCCTATTAGAAAAACAACCAGTTATCATCCCTTCCATCAGCCATAAACCGATCCTCATGCACGTATAAACAGGCCATTTATAAACCTGGCGACTCACCCATAAACTGGTGACCTTCATCCCCTATATTCCGACGCTCCCAAATTGTGCATGGCTTAATCCCTAAATTCGCCATTCGAATCAACCATTTTGACAGATATCTCGCAACTGCAATATTTTGCCAAAGATTCCCCCCAAATAGCGAAATATTTCACGCTTTCCTACTTGCTGTAGCAGATTATATCGGCCTGAATATTTTTCCTGGTGTAAATAACAAAAAAAAAATGGCGCCTGACGATTTAAATTTTATGCACATCAACAATAAAATAATATCCTTGCGCGCTAAACAATCAAGCGAAGCCACAAAGTATCCTTGCGCGATGAACGAACTGTTTCCAGGGTAAAAGACTATTCATTATGGAAAAAGCTTTTTAATCTTAATTTTAGTTACTTTTTCTTTTTCGAGCGATAATGCAGAAGATTAGGAGTAGTACGTTATTTAAGCATGTTTAGTATAATTTTTGTTAAAAAAGGAAGTTAATAAACTTCGATTTGTCCTCACACAAAATTAGGCCGTTTCATGGCATTTCAAGATGGCGTCAAGGAAGAATTCTTGAGTTGCAGAATCTGCTTGAAATATTCTCTTTTTATGACTTTATATAAAGTGCGATAGACCTTCTTCGCCAGCGAAATATTACTAGAAAACTGTTGCAACGACACAAAGAAATATTATAGGCTTTAGTTGCCTAAAACGCGTGCGCATCTCTTATTCAAAATTACCCGCCAAGATAAGGTAATCTCATTTACAAATGAATTTAAATCACATAATTTACAAAAATCCTCACCAATTTTATTAAATAAAATAGCTCTTACTAAGTCTAAAAAGCTTTAATTTGTTTTAGATTTAACCTATTTGTATTTTTTAAAAATATATAGATTGCTATTTATCATTTTGTGCAACAAAATTCAAAATAAAAACTTAGGGTAGTATAGTAATGTTATTTAAATTCCTTTACTTACCTAGTTAGCCTAATCCCGGAAGCTGGCTAAGGTTAATATTTGAGCGTGCTTTAAATCCGTATGACTTATACTAAATCGCTCGTATTAATTTTAGTATTAGTCAATTATTTACTACTTTATGCAGAGGTTCTTACCAAAAGCTTTGAACACCGTCTCCTAATTTTCCATTTAGGGTTGAGTAGTTTTGTTACATCGCTCTCTTTCACATTGCCTAGATCCACCCAACCCACTTCCTCCTGAGAATGGTAAATCACATGAGTACACAGTAACGACGACCAATTTCGCGATAACAGCCCTAAATTCGGCCATCTAATGGAGAGTGCAGTGGCACGTCGGGAAACACCCCTAGGGGCCCTCATTACAGGAATACATCTGTGGTTCCTTTACTCCTTCTCAAAGGTTTCTCTTATCTATCTGTCTCGCTTCAGCTAAACCACACTTTCAGCGGCTTCTGCAGGAATTCCGGTCATTTTTCTTCCATGCTCGAAGCTAAAGGATGATTAAACACATTGTAGTTCATCGGATAGTAGGGACAGGATGTACTGTTTAGCCTCGCCCTAAACGTATAGCCCCAGATACAATTTCGGCAATGCGCAAGCAGTTCGAGTATATGCTAGATACCGATATTGCTCGTCCCTTAACATCTCCTTGGGGCCCTTCCACTCCACGTAGTGCTGAGTCTAAACATGTGACATTAGGACTGTAGGCGACTACAAGGCTTCAATTCTCACACTATCGCGGATAGGTACCATTTGCATGCCTATCCGATTTCACTTCATCTGTCTTTGATTGTTCTTTCTTCTCTCGGCTTGATCTGGTTCAAGCTTTCAACAAATCCATATTCACTCCAAGGTTGTTCTAAAGACCGCGATCACCACTCTCTTCGGCTCAAAAACATGGGGATCTACTGATTATTGTGGAATCTGCACAACCATATTTTATTTTCGCTTCATTCATTGTTTCTTTTTTCACACTCAAGAGTTCATAAGTTCCTCTGTCTATTAGTATTCAGGAGATTAGATTATTCCCTTGCACTTATCTTAATCGTTTGGGAATACAGATATATTTACGGAGTCTATGCCGCTGCGAGACGCCAATCATACCCCATGCCTTTTGGGTTTAAGGCCATGCAATTTCTTCAAATGTTTGGCGTAATTATCGGGCCGGTAGTCGTGATGGCTTCCATAGCCTTGTCATTGGTCGATCAAGGACCTTACAAACGCATCATCCTGAAATCTTTGTCAACTGCGTTGCGGTCCCTAATTGTTCTCTGAATTGCTTGTTGTTACTTTTGATCCCAAGCTGACTTTTGAGCTGGACTTGCGCACTGTTGCGGCCGCAATTTATCAAAAAGTTGGTTTGTTACGTAAGTGCGGCTAGATCTACTCTACAGACAGAGTGGTTAGGAATTGTTTTTATTCCTTCCTTCTGCCTCATTTTGAATATTGTCATTCTCTCTTCCTTTCTGCATCGGAGACCAATTTGAAGCTCCTTGACAGAGCTTCCAACCAGATTAGTTCTCTGCTACCCGATGTACAGTTGAACGTTAGGCATCGTCGACTCGTTGGATTCTTGACTCATTTCTTTAAAATTGTTTCTGATCCTGACCATTCACTGTCTGATGCCAGCTCTCTCACGGCCGGTTCGTGATATGCGTTACTCGTTAAGGCAGAATTACCGTGCTTTTTCAGTCGCTCGAGTGAATACGACGCAGTTCTTTCGATCTTTCTTTCCTACAGCCGTCCGGTCTGTGAAACACTCTATCTATTGATGTCGTTAATTCGGAAAATTTTGATGTATTTTAAAGGCGAGTAATGCTTTTCTTCTCTCTTAATTTTTATGTTTTCTACTTTTATCGATGTTGCGCCGCCCATTGGGCCCTGTAGAGGTTTTAGGTTCTGCCGTTTTTGCTGTTGCCTTCCAACGGGTTGCCTTCATTGACTTTGATAATAATAATAGTAATACATTTGAACAATTTTTTGCCACTCCCCTTCCACCCAGACTTCTACAGCACCGGGAGTACTGCATTCGTTTTTCTTGGAGCACATTCTCTGTCACGCCAGAACCGTATCAGTGTACACGGATGGTTCCAAATACGATAAGAGCGTTGGCTTCCTTTACTTTTCCCTTCTGTTTGAAGCAGGTGTATCTCTTCTGAGCGCTTTGTTTACCTTCAAGGCCGATCTAGTTGCAATACATCAATCTTTATGAGAGATTACGCGCCATGCCCAGTTCAGAGAGCGGATTGAGATATATAACGACTTACAGAGTGCATTGGAAAGTCCGCAGCCCATTATTAGGGCTGCCGCAAGCCGGGTGGATGGAGAGGCCTTGGGATTGGATGACAAAGAAGATGAAATACGATTGACGGTTGACATAAATGAAATGTTAATGCCATTACGCCGCGACTTTTCCCGTGAAACTGGCCTCCAATACCACGGTGGCTTCACGACGTTTCCTGTCGCCTCAGAATCTAGCACACTGGAACTGATTGGTCCCCTAGACTTTGCAGAACATTTTTTCTGAATGTTTTAATCCGTTGGTGCTTCGCGAATGGTACCTTTCCAGATATCTGGAGAAGCAGGGTTGCTACCGCTTTTTCCTACTACTTGGTAGGGTTCGTGCACACTAGACTGTGAAAATGTAGAATTTTAGGATTAGGAAGACCTCCCTCCACATTATTTAATAGTTTGAGTGTTGGTTGCATGTTCTGGCCATTGAAGGAGCGGACGTCCCTCTCTTTTGAATTTTGTCTTTTGCTTTGTTTTTATATTGGTTTGCTTTTCTTCGCTTTTGGTTTTCTTCTTTAAATTAACCCGAAATAGGCTTGTTAGTAATTTCAGCCTTTGCGCCCCTTTGGCCGCCTCCAGAATAGGGGCTTAACAAAATAAATATAAATGCAACCAGAAAAGGCGCGTGATACTTGCCTCTTATGTTGTTGCACATCACGTTGCTAAGTCAAAAAAAACCTCATAAGATTGGCGTAGAACTTATCAAGCCGTGCTCTTGAAAGAGCAAATATTTTCTTGACAAGAACGTAAAAATACCCACTGAAACAAGTAGCTTTATTAAATGATGTGATCGACAATCGAAGCATCGATATGTTTTTTTGATATTCTGGAACAGGTTGTTTATAGACATTTAGGCTAGTTTAGTGAAGATTAGACTCCAAGTAGATAAAAGAACAGATGTGCCAATCTGTTGTCAACTACTGGTCATGGTTCTATACATAAAGAACAAAGAATTCAAAGAATATTTTCTCTTTTTTCAGTCATTTAAAGCCATTTCGCAGGCTATAAACACTTTCACTATTATAAAATAAATTTTCATAAAACACTAACTAGATATACTCGTAAATATGATTGGTTCGATATGTACGTGGCAACCATTCAGGTTTTAAGGCATTAATAAGAAAAGAAATTCCCGACGTTAATATCACCCACTGGTTGTTTTTTGTGTGTATAAATTATGATTACACTGTGTAACACGATTTTTGTCGTTGGGTCGCAACTGTTATTTTCTATTTGCTTGTGTCTAGAATATATAAAAAACACTGTTATTTATTTCAAACTTTGCTTCTGTGTCGAGGATAATGATATTTATATGAAATTTACCTATTCACTCCTGAATGAGGTGGCGAATTTGAAATTTCATTCGTATAAAGTAGAAACAAAACGACATGATACAAAAATAGTATTAATTTATTCTAGAATTACATAAGTGAGACAATTAAAATATTAGAAATGAGTAGTTTTTCGTGATTTACGCTTATACTGTAAATTGCTTTAACGAATCAGCCCCCAAATATAGTCATGTAGTCTCCCATCAGATTTTCATTTACGATCCTTGATAGCTTCGTTCAAAGTCCAGTAGATCTTTGGGAAAGCGTTCGCCATGCTCCTCGGAGTACGCTCCCATGTTCTCCCTAAATTTATCAAGATGAGCGTCAAGAATATGGATTTTCATGAACATCCTGCAACCCATCTTGCCGTAGTATCTCACCAAGTTCTCAACAAGATCTAGATACATAGTTTTCGGCTTTATGATTATCTAGGAAGCCCAGAAACACTGCGATAAAGCTGCCCCACGCTGCTTTTTCCGTCCTAGTGAGCTCTCGGGAAACTCCTTTCACTCCATGATCGTTTTTATTTGTGAACCGACGAAGATCCCGGCTCCCACCTTTACTGGAGATAGCTTAGGAAAGAAATCTTGGAGATACTTGAAAGCTGCAGACTCCTAATCTAGAGCTCTGACGAATTTTTTCATTAGACCCAATTTTAAGTGAAGAGGAGGGAACAGTACTTTTCGGGGGTACAACAAAGGCTCCTATTTGACGTTGTTTTTGCCCACACTAAACTCGGTCCGTTGTGCCCAAACGAGCTGATGGTACTCTGCTACGGTGTCCTTGATGTCCCAAAGGCGAAGATAACAAGGAAACTTGGTAAAGCCACCTTAGAGACCCATCAAGAAGGCTACCATTTTGAAGTCTCCGATAACCTCCCAACCGTATTCTTCATATATCAATGCCTCTAGCAAGATCTTGACACTGCTGTATTCCTCTTTGAGCTGGACCGAGTGAGCAAGAGAAAGAGATGGATACATATTCCAGTTATGAAGCAGCACTGCTTTGAGGCACCTGTACGAGCTGTTGATGAAGAAGCGCCACTCGTTGGAGTTACAGGGGATTACGATTGCCTCAAACAGACCGGTTACATTGTGACAAAAGCAAAGCTCATCTTGACTTGTAGAAAAGCTTGAAAAACACTGGTGACGCTTTCTCTAAACCTGATATTTGCACATTGTCATCTAACAAATACCACTGCTTGAGTCTCGAAGTTAAAAACACGGCATTGAACTTCGTGAGACCAAGATCTCTGACAAGGTTGTTGAGATCTTTATGGTTGGGGAGGTATGGGTTTCTCTCCTCAGGTACACCTCTGTAATCTAGATCAATGACTTCATCCTCTTCTGAACTGCTTTTTCTTTCTCAAACCTGCTGCTCTCTTTTTGGTGGAGTGGGTACAGGAAGCTCAGAACTGTGTGGCACTGGCGCAATAGATGACTGAAGGTCTGGATACATGATAACAGGCGAATTCTTGCCTCCTTGACGTTTGGAAGGGTTCACCATGCAGAAAAAACAATTGCTTGAGTGGTGAGTTGGTTCCCTGCAAATTCGTGGGATTGCGCAATTCATAGCTCTCTTTTCTCCTCTGTACCATCCTAGAAAAAGCAAACAAAATGATAACATAAGTATAAATATACAAATACTTTTCCCTTAGTGTTATTAGAAATGTTAAAAAAAAGATCCAGTTTCTAAATAAACAATTAACATTATATATATATATATATATATATATATATATATATATATATATATATATATAATATATATATTACCTTCAAGAGTTCTTAGGCAGAGCTCGCAGGTGAAATGAGGTACTCAAGGTTTGCCTTGATCTCCGATCCGACTGGCATGCTGAAATATGCCTTGCAGGCCTCACATTTTAGCAGATCTTTCTACAGAGTACTTTTTTGCTCTTGTCTTAATAAATTCGCCGCAGACATAGCAAAATGCGTCTGTCGGATGCTTACTACCTCTTTATGCCATGTGTGACGAATGCTTCTATCAATGACGAGTGACGATGTCTGCGCTGTGACTGCTAGAGTTAAACTGATCTGTTGAGTAAACATTATTTGTATTTATACAGTCATCTACGTTGCAAGAATGTTCTAGAAATTCTTCAAACATATAAAAAAATCTAGAAAGTTTAGAAAGCACTACAGTTTATTTCTCACCAAATTAGTTATTGCTACTGTATTACTGTTTCTATAACTTTTTAAATACAGTATAACATGTTTATACCATAACCAAAAAAATATAACTCTTGAAAATTTTTATATATTCTTACTATTTGCATAAAAATAATGTTATTTAGCATAAATGGGCAATTTAAAAATTCAATGCCCTAGCCACAAGGGCAAAGTTTTGGGATTAAAATTGACTTTTTAGTCGCGTGCGAGTCTAGTCGTGAGCTACTCTACATCTCACTATGTCGGTCGGTCTGTAGGCCCCCGTTTTGCTCTTTTTTGTTTGTTTATGTAATGAAATCATAACTATTGGACCAATTCTAACGAAATTTGAAACCGTCATGTTGTTTTACATTCTCTTTTGAATAATATAATTACAAAAGTGATCCCAAGTTTAGCCCGGGAATTATTTTGTTTTGTCAATAACATCATAACTATTCGGCCGATACTCTGATAGACTAGACTAGGCTATAATATGCTATACTCTGCAAGCCTAGGCAAGCCTAGAATAGGCTATACTATGCTGGGCTATTATAGGCTAGGCTATACTGTGATGAGATATAATGTACAAGGGTAAGATATACTATGCTAATTTAGGCTATAAAATGCTATGCTAGGATAGCATATATTTAGTATGTTAGGCTAGACAATGCTAAGCTATGCTTGCCTAGGGTATAATATGATAGTATTAGCTACACTTGTATAGGGTAGTTAATGCTAGGCTAGGCTAAGCTATGCTAAGCTATACTAGACTAGACGGCTATAGGGTGGGCTATGATCTGCTATGCTAGGTAATACTATGTTAGGCTACCATAATCTAGCTAACCAAGGCTATAATGTACTAAGCTATGCAAGGTTGTTCTAGCCTAGGGTATGGTATGCTATACTAGTTAGGATATACTAGGCTAGGCTATAATATGATACGCTTAGGCTCTATTATGTTAGGTATGGTTATGCTAGGAGAGGCTATAACAAGCTAGCCTATAGTATGCTAGGCTAAGCTATCGTATGCAAGGATATATTGGCTAGGCTATAGTAGCCTATTCTAGCTTGGCTATACTAGGCTAGGGTCTGGCATTCAATGCTAAGCCATACCTGGTTAGGCTAGGCTAGGCTAGGCTATAGTAAGCTAGGCTACACTAGGCAATGCTACGCTAGGCAAGGCTATACTAGGCTAGTCTATACTAGGATAGGCTAAGCTAGGCTATACTATAATATGCTAGGTTAGACTAGGGTCTACTAAGCTCGGAAAGGCTATACTAGGATACGATAGTCTAGGCTATACTAGAATACGATAGGCTAGTCCTTTCTAGGATACAATAGACTAGGCTATACCAAGCAAAGGTAGGATAACGTAGGCTATACTATGCTAGGTTATACTAGGCTAGCTAGATTATACTAAGCTAGGCTATGTTAGGCCTCAAAAGCCTGGCTATTCTATTTTAGGCTAGTTCTACCGAAATTTGAAACCATTATGTTGTTTTACATTATCAATCGAATGATAGAATCGCCAATATCCTCTCCAGGTTAGTCCGGGAATTATTGAAAGTTTTGAAGGTCGTAAATCAGAATAAGTGAGAGCACGCGCCCTTTTGGTCAGCAGACCTTGTTTTATTTAATAGAGCCACAAACAATTGGAAAATAACACTTTTAATCCAAGGATAAGACAAAAGTGAAATTTAGGTACACAGTGTAATGAGTCTTTGTATATTTCTAAATCCTCGGCTGTTTCACTTTATTTGCGAAGAAATATGCCAGGAACATACTGTGTTTTTTTACCACACAGAAGTGAGATAACTCTGCTTCTATTAACTTCAGATCGTCGAGTGGTTCGTCAATTTCTTCATGAATTGCCCGGTCTATGGCACCGCGCCCAGTCTGCTCTTTTGTACTTCTTTCGTTCTACAGCTGGGACTTGTAGAGGGTTCCTATTTATTGTTAGTAGGATCCCTCTCTGTTCAATACATGCGATCTGGACTTAATGTATAGTGGTTAAGCGGTACTTAACGATTGATGTTTGCTACTTTTGCGTGAGTAATGCCGTTAAGGTCGCTCGTAATGTGTCTATGAGAGATACCCTCGTTGGTCGCATCTCCTCATTTTTCTTGCAGCGCTTGGCTAGCTGACCTGTTTTGTATTATGATTTTTCTTTATTTTTCTTTATTTCATTTTTCCTTGTGCAGCCGAGTGCCATGGTTCGGTTCTCTCATTTGCAAATGAGGTTCCTTTTTGCTATGCAAAAGGTTGAGGGGTAGTGTTTCATTTATTAGCGTACAAAGCACATTTGAATGTTATGTAATTTGTCCTGGTGGAGTGGTGGTCTTCCTGCCGAAGTCCGACCCTCTTCCTCCCTTGCTATTTTTAAACGTCTCCTGAAGACTCATCTCTTCAGAATTGCCTTCTCTCCCCTCTAAACATTCTCTACACTCGCTACACAACCTGCGCTCTGGGAGGGCTAACAGCCATGAAGGGCGCATTATAAATACCTATTATTATTATTATTATTATTATTATTATTATTATTATGTGAGGCGAACTTTTGCATTTTCTCTAAAAGTACGGGCAAGAAATAACAATTTCTTTGACTTTTTAGTCGCGTGCGACTCTATAAGTAGGTAAACGGTGGGATGCTAACCATTTTACTTTTCAATGAGTTTCTTTGCCAATAACATCGTAACTATTCGGCCGATTATAACGAAATTTGAAACCCTTATGTTGCTTTACATTCTCTTTTGAATGATATAATTGGCAATGGTCTCCCAAGGTTAGTTCGGAAATTATAAAAAAAATAACTATGGGACGGATTGTCCCACTTGTTGAAAGTTTTGAAAGTCGTAAGGTCATAGGGTCATAAGGTCAGAATAATTAAGAGCACGCGACCTAGTCTCTTTAGCTCATTGCTTATTTGACTGATGTTTCTATCACACTCAATGAATTCAATTGCTGTTTATATGGAAAGGGATTCTATGTTGTGAATGTAAATGAGAATCAATTAGCATTCGAAGGGGACAAGAGAGCGCGCTCTCTCTCTCTCTCTCTCTCTCTCTCTCTCTCTCTCTCTCTCTCTCTCTCTCTCTCTCTCTCCATGGACTCGGTGTGTAAAAATAAGCGAATCTGGTTAATTTTCTCTCTATTGAGCGAACTATCACACAAAATTCATTTATGCAACCTTACATTATTTCATTTATCAATGAGAATGTATAAATGCAAATGTGAAGAGGTACAACCTTGCGATATCAATCAGAAATCATCATCATTACTTTACTAACTCTATAATTTAAGAATTTGAATAATAATTTCATCTTAGTTTGGTTATGACTTATGTTTTTTTATCAAAGTTATTTCTAATAATTCTTTTATAATATCAAAATACAAAATGGTGAAGTTCAGAAATAAATATAAGTAACGAAGTTTTTGGAATTTTTTAAAAACGAAGAATTACAAATGGTGAAGTTCAGAAAATTTATTTTAATATATCTTCTATAACTATATTTTAAAAACGTGATATTTTGAAAGGGGGGGGGAATTTAGTTTAGAGTTCCTTTTTAAAATTATTATAATTGGCGAAGTTCAGAAAATATATAAAAATTTAACCATGGCTGCTTTTTTTTTAAGATTTTAAATTTTAATCTTATTAGTGAAGCGCAAGCTCCCCGCGTAGGGGTGAGTGACGAAGCCATTGCCTGGTTTCCTGATAATTTTGGACGCTATTGATTACGATAGGGAAGTTAAAGATCTCATCGATTTGGAAGCACTCAAGAAATCCAAATGTAGTTAGTTTATCGAGGAGGATCTCTAGTACTTTGAGGGGTATCGCCTAGAAACATTTTCTGTATCAACTAAAATGGTTTTCACCCTCATACTGCTACATTTATATACCAGGCATAAATGTGAAAGAGGATTTTCGTGCCTGTTTCATATTAAAACCAGGAGTAGAGATAGGCTGGATGCTCGGAGCACGATATGAGAGTAAAGCTTTTGTAAAAAAAAAAATTCAAATCATTATTTATAATAAGGCGACAATTTAGTCGCCTTATAAAATTGAAACACGATAAATAAAACTTAAAACGACGATGGATGTTATTGATACCATTTCTTTTTTTGAGGACAGTAGGTCAAGGGCGAGAAAACTAGAACTTCGATCAAAAGTTTTCTGATACCGGAAATTTAATTGTTTTATTTGCATATTAATATAAATTTAACAGTGAAATATGGAGAAATAAATAGCAATAGGTTTTATATGGGTAAACATGAAGATCGGCGGCGCGAACGATGGGACGCCAAATATTTCGCTCCTGTTCCAATATGTTTCACCTTTTTGGATAAATTCAAGGGGACTGCTCGTGGGGAGTTTATCACTGCGGGGGGACACCCCTACGATAATCCTGAGTTTTAATTAATTGGGGGGGGGTCTGTGGGGCACAGCCCCCAGTACATAATCATAATTGTTTATAGAATAATGTTCTAACGTTTTTTTTAACATTTTTATTTAACCAAACGCGCATGAATATGCCTGCGCGGGTGAACGAAACATGCACGCAAAAAACCCCTACTTTTTCGGGCGCGCCGCCGATCTTCATGTTTACCGATATATGCACCACCAATCAACGAGAATGAGAAAAATAGAAAATTTGCCGAAACATGCAATATCAGCAACATATAACAGATAAGCAAATGAAACTCTGAGAAAATTACAGCAACACTAAAATGATAAAAGAAGATCAGAAGCGTGTCGAGACTCTTTCGGCAGTGATAGGAGCATTTATTCTTTGAGGGATGCTCTCCACGAAGGTGCGATGCCTGAGGGGTCTGATTCTGAGCCACTCCCAGTGGAGTGATGAGCGTTTGCGTCCCCTGATAATTATAGGGTCACCATGGCCAATGATGTGTTTTTAAAATCAAAGGTTTCCCGTCTACTACCCTCTAACATCATCGGAGCCGCCTTCGGGCAGCTCCACAGCGGAAAAGGAGGTGCCCCCTGTGTTTTCGCAGGGGAACCTACAAACTTCTTCTACCGGAGAGGAGGCATAATCCTCTCCTATGCCTACGGGTGAAGGGGAGTCCACTACACCCCCTTCTCCGTTACTTTATTCAGCGCCAGTTGCCCCTTTACTTTCCAAGGGGACTGCAAAGAAAGCAGGCAGGAGGGCCCATAGTTGACAGCTCCCGGTTGGAGCGACTCGATAGGGCCAACAGCGTTAGTAGGCTGTTTTTTTTTTGTACGTCGCATGTTCCTGCGCCGGTGGGGAAGCGAGCCTACCCACGACGCCGGAGCCAACTTCCTTCTTGCCCTTTTGCTTTGTTTTCTTGTTGTTGTTATTTATCGCGTGCTAGTCTAGGTGCAGTCGGTTGGTTTTCTCCGTTTTGCTTTTTTTGTTTTGTAATAACATTGTATCTATTCGGCCGATTCTAACGAAATTTGAAACCCTTATGTTGTTTTACATTCTCTTTCGAATGATATAATGGACAAGGTCCTCACAAGGTTAGCCCGGGAATTATTTTGTTTTGGAAATAAAATTATATCTATTCAGCCGATTCTAACGAAATATGAAACTCTGCTGTTGTGTTACATTTTCTTGCCAATAATATAATTGCCAAAGGTCTCCCAAGTTAGCCCGGGAATTATTTTCTTTTGGCAATAACATCATAACTATTCGCCCGATTCTAACGAAATTTGAAACCCTATGTTCTTTTACATTCTCTTTCAAATGGTAGAATGCCAAGGCCCTCCTATTGTTACTCCGCGAATTATTGAAAACTTTGAAGGTCATAAGGTCATAAATAAGAATAAGTGAGAGTACGCGTCATGGGGCATTGTCCTGCTGGAAAATCACATTTTTGTCATTGATGGAGAGGCGTGGAGCTGAGGGCAGCAAGTAATTTCTCAGGAAAGCTCGTTACCTATCTGAATTCACTGAGCCATCACAAACGTTAAGATGGCCCATCCCTGAACTTGACACGCAGTCGCATACCATTACAAAGTGGCCACCATGTTTTAATGTTGACACCACGCACGCTCGATTCCACTGCTCCCCTGGCCCCCTGCGTAATCTATGTAATATTGCCTTGTATCGAGAATAACTGGAACATGGAGTCATCGGATCATAAAGCACGTCTTTACTGAATCATGGTCCAATTGCGAGGAGTACGTGCCAAAGACAGTCGACGTCGCTTCTGCCGAAAGTTGATCAGCGGCTTCCGGCGGACTTTCCATAACTCCAGGCCTTGTGCAAGCAGTCTGAGATGGACTGTTCTGCGGATTCATTAATCCCGCCGCCCTCTGCCCATTCATGTTGTGGCTGGGCTGCGGTTTTCTTACGAACCCGAAGATTCATGTGTCGCAGAGGCCTTTCTTCACGTCGTGTACTGACCCTGGGTAGTCCAGAATGAGGCTGGGCTTGGATGTTTCCAAATTCTCGTATCTTCTTCATCACTTCTCAAACACCGACATGTGATCCGCCGACTCACTAGGAGATTTCTTGACAGCTGAGAACCTCCTTGTTCAGCGTGCGTATCAGACTTGTTTCCTACATGTTATAGTTACGTGTTTCCTCCATTATCACATTATTATCAGATCTTGTTGATATGGAATATCATATTAATCAACAAATATGATGTGTTAGATGAAGACATTTTGACTGTAACAGCGCATACCGATACCATACATTTCAATAGCATCGCCATTTTAGATATTTCCCCCAAAGTTATAAGAAAGTTTGTACTTTTATTTTGCTTTCCAGATGTATTGGACATATGCATGCAAACCTACATCAACATATTCATAGACATACCCGAGGAATAAGAAAAGTTCTAGGTGTCTGAAAACTCTTGGACGAGGCTGTACCTAGTGGTTAACAAAGTATTCAGGCAGGGGAAAAAAATAAGAACCCGTGACAGGAACCCCTTGCCTTCTGACTCAAGATCAGGTTAAGTGTTCGTTTCACTCCAGATGTGAAGTGCTTCCCCTGGTATCATGGATTATTACGTACCCTTCCGGCACCAACTACCGCAGTTGCGTATCCTCACCTTATTCCAGGAAAGGGGTTCCCAATTTAGACCTTTGCACCTATAACCTGACGGAGAGGTGACCCTCCAGTCCCAGAGAGCTTTATTCCTCATAAACATTTCCATTTCGCCACTTTCTTTGCAACTCTCTTCTCACCGATTTTCCTTGGTCGACTTTTGCCAATTTATCACAAGTGGGGTCAAGGAGGAGGTGGGGGCTCACCTTATCCCTCTTGTCTCATGTCTATGTGTGTGTGTGTGTGTGCGTGTGTGTCGAGAGTGGGAATTTAACAGAAAGGATGTGTAGCCGTATATCAAACTGCAGCTGTCATCTGGAGGATTGCGTGCACTCTCAGCCCCAATGCATTCAGGGGGAATCTGCGGCTATGTCTATCACACATTTTCACTTCTTCCATCTTCTTCACTTGCTCTATTTACAAGTTTTCTGCAAGAGACGCCATCTGTTGTTTTTCGCTTTAAATGTCGAGAAAAAATTGCATACGATATTTTTAATTTATTTATCTCTGCAAAAATTCATTTACAAAGGAAATGTACAAATTTAAATAAAACCTAATATACCTTTTAGCCCTCCTGGTTCCAATGTCTGAAGGAGGAACCATGGTTATGCAGGGTGCGGGGAGTAATTTTTCGCCGTTGGCAACTCTGAATTGCGCGCATGCGTGTTGTCTGGCGTTGGGTCTCCCTTCTTCCTATCATATTAGACTCAGTTGTGCATTGGCTGTGAAGGAAGTAATGCCATGGCTGAATTCAATCCCCCCCAAATTTACGCAACCCAACCCCGTGCTGCTTGAGATTCACGACAAGAGCTTCAATGCGAAAGTCTCCGAGCACTGAGGTGTCAATCTGACAACGCTAAAGAGAATCAGGAAAGAGCTGGGTGAGTCAGTTCCATCGTTAGGGACAAGGGGGTGTCAGTCTCCCATCGGGGAGTTAGTGCATGATACATCCGCTACTACTCATACAAGATGGGGAAGAGCCAGCTTGGACCACAGAAGAATAAGGACAAGAGGCAGGGACGTGCTGAAAAGTTTATTAACAAGCTGAAGCATCCCCTCATTCCTGATATATTTTGGTCATTCTCGGACTAGAAGAATTTGTGCCAGGACCAGATGTGAACTCACAAAAAGACAACCGCTCGCTTGTTGTGTTCTCCAGAGATGTACCGAGAATCATAAAGACCAAGTTCTCGATCCAGATCATTGTGTTTGGTGTGTTCAGTAGAGAGGCCACGTTTATCTTCCCGGAGGGCAACATCAAATGCCTGGAGTTGGTGTTGCCCTGGTTCCAGGGTATAGGCTTGGCTGTCAGACAATTTCTATCACTCCGAACATCTCGTCTTCTAACTCCCCCTGCACCACCAAAGCGGATCTTAGGTCTAGGATCACCAGTTTTTACCCACTTACCTGGTGGAGTGTCGAAAAGGCTTGCACCCGCTTGGAGTCCCACGACGGTTTCTTTTAATAGTACAATCCTTCAAATCTTTGACGTGTAACTTTGGTAAATGTGTCTGTATAAATCAAATTTCATTTTCTTCTGTATTGAAGCTAGGATGCACACCTAATTTAAGCTATAATTAACTATCGTTATTTACATTAACGGCACGAATGCGCGTCCAAATATATTAACCTAAGCCAGGGGCTGGTTACATCATCATAGTCAAAATGCTTTTTCATATAATATTCACAGAAATTGATATTTCAATGTCTTGTCAAACAAAATAATATATATTATCTTTTAAATTTTCAATAAATTTATTGTAATTGCTAAAATAAATTTTGTTTTAAGAAATTTGGTTGATTTCATATTTTAACCGGTAACTATTTTAATTAATAAACATAGTTTTGAATTAGAAATGAATCTTTAAAATGTTGGTAGAACTTCATAAGACTTACGTCATGTTTTTTTGTAGTAAAAACAATACTAATAGTGTTTGTAGGCATTCTAGTCATCATTTACGGCTTCGGTTTGGCGCGGAAAGCACTCGAACTGCCGACCCAACGATTGCCGGGCGAGCACGCTAACCACTCTACTATGCGTTTGGTTACTGGAAGCCATTATCGAGCCGCGCACGGGGTTGTCATTAGGAAAGGGGGAGGGCTCTGCCCTCCAATAACCCCGCTCGCTTTGCTCGCGCCTCAAGAACAAGTAATACACAATTTCAAAGGCTAGCAAAACTATATGCGCCCAAAACACACGGCAAAATTTAAAAATTAACAAAGTTCAAAATTCTAAGAATATCCAGGTGAACACCGTCAAAAAAATGTATTTTAAAAAATAGTTTGCGACCAACCACACTTTCGCCGATTTTGGTTACGAACGGAAACATATCTGTCACATCTCCACCTTTTTATATTCACTAGTCAAGAAAAAAGACAAATTATCATGGTTCTGGATCAAAATAGTCTGGTTCTAGGGTAATTGCATGTGCTGAATTCAATAATGACATTCGTATAGCTGTATCAGGATGTTTTTTTTTTCAGAACCAGCATATCTATATATTTGGTGCACTATGTTATTCATACACTAATTGATATGTTCATTGGTTCCACTTATGCAATATTTTTTTCTAATTTGTGCTTTTTTGTTTGTTTCAGATTGCTGGTTCATGATAGCGCATATCTACAACTGTCTAATTTCTAATTACTCTGAACTTAACAAAACATGGAACGTGACAAGTGCGCGAACGAACAGATTTTGTGATTGGTTTCTTGAGGGTACCAGGAGTGATGGCGCCACATATTTACCTATGTGGCACCTTCACTGCTGGTAGCCTCAAGAAACCAATCACAAAATCTGTTCAATGAACTACAAAAGTTACTTTAAATGTCCTGTGGGTGACCAAGACAATAAATACGCACCTCGTATAGCTTGTAAGTCTTGTGTCAACCACTTGAGAGAGTGGATGTGTGGTAAGCGAAGCTCAGGAATGCCAATTGTTGTACCAATGATATGGCATGAACTCAAAGACCACAGCAGTGACTGCTACTTCTGTCTCACAAACATCAAGGGAATAATCATCAAAACAGGAGGCAAGGTACAGTACTTCAATATTGCTTCTGCAATCCCACCAGTTCCGCACAGCGCTGAACTCCCAGTCCCAAATCCACCGACTGAACAAGAATTGATGAGTGATTCCGATTCTAATTCTACCTCAAATGAAGACGACTACCAGGGTGACCGAAAATACCAGGCCTAAACTCTTTACTCAAGAAGCCCTTCATGATCTCATCAGGGACCTAGACTTGTCCAAAGAAAAGCCCGAAGTTCTAGGATCCACACTAAAGCAACGTAACCTGCTGGAAGCTTGCGTGCATATCACTACAGCTCATTACCGACACAAAGAACTGTCTGCATTTTTTAAGATGGCAAACAATATATGTTAATGCGAGAAAGCAGTATCTCTCATGCAACAATTCTGCAAGTCTGAACCATACAACTCAAATGGTTGGAGGTTGTTTATAGACTATGGAAAAGACTCTCTGAAAGTTGTTTTTTTTTACACAATGGTAATCGGTTTCCATTTGTCCCAATAGTACATGCAGCAAAGATGGCTGAGAGCTATGAAACAATGAAGATTTTGTTAGTCGCTATAGAGTACGATAAACTCCAGTGGAAAATATGTGGAGATCTGAAAGTCATCTGTTTACTACTGGCCCTTCAGAATGGCTACACAAAGCACATGTGCTTTTTGTGTTTGTGGGGCAGCAGAGTTGATGCAGAGTACTATGTGAGCAAGGAATGGCCGGCAAGACCAAGAAATACGCCTGGAGGTTCAACTGTGTTCACAATCCTCTTGTAGATCCAGGAAAGATATTTTTGCCTCCACTACATCTAAAGCTCGGTTTGGCTAAAAAAAATTCATCAAGGCTATGGATCAATCTGGTGTTGGGTTTCGATACTTATGTCAGAAACTAAGTGGTGTGATTTCCGAAGCCAAGTTGAAAGGAGGTGTCTTGAATGGACCACGGATTTGCATATTAGTTCATGATCTCGAATTCACCAAGGCCTTGAAGCTACTGGATTAGAGCTCATGGGAATCATTTGTCAATATGTCAAAGCTTTTTCTTGGAAACTATCCTGCTGACAGCTACAATGAAATAGTTACAGACATGCTGCAGAATTATCATGAATTTTGAGCAAGGATGTCCTTGAAATTGCATTTTTTTCCACTCTCATATTGATTTTTTTTCCTAAATAGTGATGAACACGGTGAAATATTTCATCAAGACATCGCTATAATGGAGAGCAGATATCAAGGATAATACAGTCCTAATATAATGGGCAACTATTGCTGGACGCTACAACGAGAAGAAAGCGAGCTGTACAAACGAAAGGGCAAAGTTCAGAAGCATATTTAGAACTTCATATTTTGTCATTTATAAAGGATTGGAACTTATGCTTTCTGGTACAATTTTCTATGAGCTTATCTGTGACGTGTTTAATATCGTTATCTTGCGTGAGACCATTTGTCGTGGTATGAACGGTGTATACCGTTATACGCACACAGGCCTACTGGCCGGCCGAAATTAAGGCTTCACCTGGGGATGGTTCTAAGAGTGCTTTACATACACAGTAGCTAGGCCAAGGAATATTCAAACACGGACACAAAAATATACTTTAATAGGACTATAGGACTAAAGATTACATATACATAAGAAGCAAGTTAAATGTCAATGCAATTAAATATTGATGGTTCACTGCTAAGGTGATTGACACTATCAATTAAGTTTGAACCGAGTGATAATTAAATAAGTAATGATTTTACAATTATGCAAGTTCTAGAACAAAGGAGATCCTTGAGGTTCGACGCAGTAAAGGTGGGAGGAGCGTGACAAAGCGGGGATTAAATCCATTTTACCTTGATGTGCGGCGAGTAAGACCAGGTAGGTAAGTTCGACCTTGAACTTGTGGGCTTTTCACGGGACGCTCAATTTAACTTCGGGAAACTGAAGTTGAGGGGGAGGCTCTTATTATTAAGAGGCAAACGGAGGGTGCTTCGGGGATGGCTTTTCCGATCCTTAAAATCCGAAGACGTGGTGATAAGGGTTAAAACGCGCCTAATTATTTCCACTAACATCACGGTGACGACTAGCTCTTCCTTGGCTCTTCGACAATCACTCAATTCTTCTCTGGGTGAGAATGTAGTCGATTTCCTCTCGACTAACGAAGACGTTACACCTAACGTACTGGACGGCGGCTTCAAACACAATTTGCATGTAAATTCTGAACTGTCGAATATATACCCCAAAATTATCTAGACGAGAGAGATTCATCGCCAACAGACTTCCTTAATTGCCTTGGATCGCGATAAGGTTCTATAGCGCAAAGTCGCGATATCCACTAATGGTCTTTCCATTGTTCTAATTCTCGCAGTATATAGGGCAGACGAATTTAGAGTAGTCAACGGCGAACTGGGAAAGTCAGGGGGAGGGAGGGGATTCCTTCTCTCTCTCTCATTCTTCCACACAATTAATGTCATCATATTTACTATTTTTCTGATTGTTTAAGAAATTAGTTCTGAGATTAGAATAAAACATCTAAATCATACTCAACAATGTGAAATTAGTCATGTAAGCACATTCACATAAGAGACAAACTTGTCTGTTTTGGGTTGAATATCTGTTGCACGACACGAGTGACGGAATATTGAATATTTGTACCTATTGATTTTTAGTCGCGTACGACTCTACGTCTCACTATGTCGGTCGGTCGGTTGGTTTCTGCTTTGCTTTTTTTTTGTTTTTGTAATAACATTATAGCGATTCGGACGATTCTAAGAAAATTTGAAACCCTAATGTTGTTTTACATTCTCTTTCGAATGATATAATTTTCAAAGTTCTCTCAAGGTTAACCTAGGAGTTATTTTGTTTTAGCAATAACATAATAACTATTCGACCGATTCAAGCGAAGTCTCAAATATTTTATTGTTTTACGTTCTCTTTCGAATAATATAATTGGCACAGGCCTCCCAATGCTAGTCCGGGAATTATTTTCTTTTGGCAATAACATCATAACTATTCGGCTGATTCTAACGAAATTTGAAACCCTTATTTTTTTTACATTCTCTTTCGAATGTTAAAATTGGTAAGGTCATCCCAAGGTTACTCCGCGAATTATTGAAAGTTTTGAAGCTCGTAGGTTCATAAATCAAAATAAGTGATAGCACGCGACTTTTGGGTCAGCAGTCCTTGTTTTTATAAAACCTAGTCTGATAGAACAAAACAAATATCAGATTCAAATTCAGCAATATGAAATTAGTAGTGTGAGCATAATCTCATATGTGAACCATTTTGGCTGTTGACCACTGTTATAATCGAGCCGCGCTTCTTTTCCACACCTGTTGAAAATCTTCGCTTTTAAAATGAGGTCATGATCTATACAAAAGTCTATTCAATTGATCGAGGAATTAACAAAATTAGTATTAAAGTCAACAAACTGAATGCGCAAGAATCGCAAGCCTCCATAATTAATGAACGATTGTCAAACGGGTTTTGGTGTTAAATTTGAAATCGGCGCTCTTTTAACTGATTGGCTCTAAGGTTGCAATTATTTAAAATAAGGTCGAATTAAGGTTCACAGTATGTGAATAAATTGGTTTAATTTCATATTAAGAGAAAGCAAGGCTGGAATGCCTAAAAAGACCATGAGTAATTTGATAACGATAAAAATACGGCGTAGGTCTTCCGAAGTTTGACAAAAATGTTCATTATTCATATTTCCAAATTACTAAATAGCAAATAACGAGTTCAATAAAAATTGGTAAATTTCAAGGATGACTGAGTCGTCTTATTAATTAATAAAAGCCTTATTATACACTACCGGAAAGGAAATTTTATAGCATTTTTTTGTATATGTCGTGAATTACCTGGGAAATATTTTATTTAGAAATATGAAAGAAATCTATACTCGTTGTGACGTCATATTATGGGGTTGGAGTACACATGGTTCTCCAACCTAGTTTTATCTAATCGAACCGCACTTACCATACCTTAACCTAACTATGGAAAGAGGGTAGAGGTAATTTAAAGATCGGACAAATTGGTGTCAATTTTATATTTCAGTTTATTTTATTTTTATATATTTTTTTAGCTAATTCGCGAGATTAAAACAAATGTGCTACAAAATTCACTCTTGAATGATGTATAATAATTTTTCTGCTTAGTAACAAGAAGACTCAGTCGCTCTCCTTGATATTAACTTCCCCCCCCCCAAAAAAAATAAGGGTAATTTTAGGTACAGGCCACCACTGGGATACTTTTGACTCTTCCGTTTTAAATCCTTTTGAAGTCCGAAAATTGTGATCATTTTGCAGGACTCGCAATTGAGTTTTACTTTTTCTGCGTAGAGAGCTTCGTTTGTCATTACGTTGAATGTCCATATGTATAATACGTCAGTGTTTTGATCCCATGAATTTCGTCCGTGAGGATGTGGTTTGGGAAAGGGTGTATGGTCCGTGGTATATACCATTAAACCTAGTTCCTCACCATCGAACATGTATCTAGTTTCTTTCTGTTTTATTCTTTTCGGTTTTGTACCACCGTCCGTTTTTGGTGCTTCGTCCGTAGAGCTGTCTCATTCCGAGGAGACGGAAGATGATGCTTCGTTGTTTTTTAGTCGCGGCCGACTCTAAATCTCACAATATCGGTCAGACGGTCCCCGTTTTGCTTCTTTTTTTTTGTAATGACATTGTAACTATTGGGCCGATTCTACCGAAATTTGAAACCATTATGTTGTTTTACATTCTCTTGTAAATCATCACCTACATAACCTACACTACCTACACCACCAACACCACCTACACCACTACCATCACCTACACCACCACTAGCTACACACCACTACCTACACTGCTACCAGCTACACCAACACCAGTTGCACGACCACCTTCACCTACACCGCCACCACCTACACTGCTACCAGCTACACCGACACCAGTTGCACGACCACCTTCACCTACACCGCCACCACCTGCACCAACTACACCACCTACATCACCACAATCTACACCACCTACACCACCACCATCAACTACACCACCACCATCACCTACAACACCACCACATACAACAAAACCATCTCCACCATCACCTAAAGCTACACCATCACCTAAAACTACACTACCGCCACCTACACCACCACCAGTTATAACACCACTACCTACACCACTAACACCTACAACACCACTACCTACATCAAATCAGCTACACCACAACCACCTATACTAAAACAACCACTACCATCTACACCGCCTACACTAACACTACCAGTTGCATCACCTACACCACAATCTATATTACCACCCACAACCCCATTACCACCTACACCACCTATAGCACAACCTACACCACCACACCTACACCACCACCACTTACACCACTGCCACCTATACCACCACCACCAACACCTACACCACCACCACAACCCACATCACCACCACCTACAACACTTACGCCACCGCCACGCCAGGTTAACCCAGGAATTACTTTGTTTTGGCAATAACCTCAAAAATATTCGGCATATTCTAACTAAATTTTAAACCCTTATGTTGTTTTACATTATCTTTTGAATGATATAATTACCAAGGTCCTTCCAAGTTTAGCCAGGGAATCTTTTGTTTTGGCAATAACATCATAACTACTCGGCCCATTCTAACGAAATTTGAAACCGCCATGGTGTTTTACATTCTCTTTCGAATGATATATTTGCTAAAGTCCTCCCAAGGTTAGGCAGGGAAATTTTTGGCAATGACATCCTAACTATTCGGCCTATTCTAACGAAATTTGAAACCCTTTAAGTTATTTTGCAATAACCTTTGGAATGATATAATTGCCAAAGTACTCCCAAGGTTATCCTGAGAATTATTTGGCAATAACTTCATAACTATTCGGCTGATACTAACGAAATTTGAAATCCTTATATTGTTTTGCATTCTCTTTCAATTTATATAATTGACAAGGTCCTCCCAAGGTTAGCCAGAAATTTCGTTTTGTTTCGGCAATAACATCATAAGTAGTGGGCCCATTCTAACGAAATTTGAAACTATTATGTTCTTTTACATTCTCTTTCGAATGGTAGAATTGTCAAGGTCCTCCCAAGATTAGTCCGGGAATTATTAAAAGTTTTGAAGGTCATAAGGTCATAAATTAGAATAAGTGAGAGCACGCGACTTTTTGGTTAGCAGACCTTGTTGTGTTTCTTTCGGTGATGCGTCATTTTCTTTATTGATTTTTCGTCTTTTGTTTCCTCTTCCAGTTTCTATTTATTGGCTTTAATTCTGGGGTGGGTCCTATTGACCTTGTTTTAGTCTGTCCTCTGCTTTCTTTGTTTCGTTGCCTGGGTTGGTCCCTAGATTTTCTGTTGTCTTTGAGAATAACTGGAGCTGGAGGACATCTCTCCGTGATGGATAATCCGGGAACGACATCTAGCACAGTACATTTTGTTTAATCATCTCGTTAAGCTCGTCTGCAAACGTTCCCTGATGAGTTAAGTTCATTACATGTGCATACGAGATGCAAGTAAGGATCTTCGTAGAGCCCTCTTTCTCGATTTTCAGTAAGGTTCTTTTTTTTTACTTCCCAGGGTGGAGCCGATCTAGCCTCTTGGGCCACTGCGGAGCTGCAGCACCCCCTTTCCCACTCGATATTATCGATAACATTCAATATAATGAATCCTTTTTATCTTTCATTCTTTCTTTATACTTGTACATTATATAATCTTTGAGCTTAATGTCAGTAGCCATCCCCTAGTATATGAAGAAAAGGCAAAAATCCTTGCTTGGTACTCTGTGCTTTACAGTTCCAGCAACGCGTTGTTTGGCTGTTGTGCGCATGCTCACATATTCGAGGTAGGAAGCTGCACGCTAGGGAGAGAGCACTGTAGCTCATGCAGTGCCGACCCTGGTGTGCTGGTGAAAGGTAGTATTTATTTTTTACTCCACGTGTGTTTTGCTTAAAAACGTGTTTATATTCTTGAATGTGATAAAGGGTAGAATTTAATTCATATTTTTTTGGTTATTTTATTAATTAATTAAGCTGCTGAAATTTATCTTTGAAAATAATCTAGATGATGTTCTTAGTGAAGTTGATAAAATCCTCTTGACAATTCCCATGACTACATCAGAGGCAGAACGCTGCTTTGCAACACTGAAAAGAATAAAAAAAAAAATTATAAAGAGCACTATGAATTCTGAAAGACTAAATTCACTTGCAGTGCTTTCAACGGAAAAAAAGTTCCTCAGTAGTCATCCAGAGATCAAGGAGAAAATAATTAATCTTTTCGCCCAAATTAAAACAAGAAGAATGAATTTCGTTGTTAGGCTATTAGTAAGTTAAAAAAATGTTTGATTTTGTTCTGTTTACAATTTTATCAAGTTTATCTATAAATTTTATTTTTATATGCCTACACAATATTAAAACAATGCTAAAAATATTCTGATGTAGCACCCCCACTAATTTTAGCTACGAGCCGCCACTGCTTTTGGCCAAAGGTAGTTGTATTCCTTCTCTGTTCTTCCTCTTTCTTTGCAGTCTGCTTGGGGGCCTTTTTTCACTGGGCTGTCCATGGCCAATTTCCCGTGTCCCTGCCCGCAGTTGACACACTTCTTGGTCTTGGTGCAGCTCTTCTAGCCGTGCTCTTTTTCGCTGCATCTGGAACAATTTTGCCCCTTCTCTTGGCATTGATTTGTGGAAACAAATTTGGATCGGCGTAAATTCTTCGCGCTCGATTTTGGCAATAGAATAGGAGTAGCCCATTTTTTTCTTTTCTTTCTGGTGAATTTCAGTTGCTGAGAAGAGACCTTACATACGTTTTGGTAGTTCGCGTTGTATCTCCTGTACCTGTATTTAATATCTTTTGTCACTTTCGCACAGCTCTGATTCCGGGTGATCTCCTCCCCGATCTACTCGTTCCTGTGCTCGCCGATCCAAGGATCCAGACGCTTAAACGTGCCTGAATTTAGGAGGGGGTGGGGGTAACACTTGGTTGCAGGATGCCTTGCTCCTTGGTGATGGTCTCCACGTCTTTTCTCATTTCAAAGATGGCATAGTACCCAGTTGGGGGCATCAATTACCGGTACGCCAGCCACGATTAGTCTGCCGAAGATGACCTCGAAGACCTTGCCTCTTTCGAGTTTGTATTGGCCATTGATTACCTACAGTGGTGTCCTTATTGTTGTGCTCATGGCCTTTGTCTTGGGGGGCCTACCACCTTTCTGTCCGTGAAATGGTGCAATTTGGGGGCTGTTTTTTTTTATCCCGCTAGTCGGAATTTTTGTGTATTGAGGGATAGTTTATGTATCAATAGTAATGGTTCCCCTCCCCCTGCTAGTCAAATAGCAGTTGGTCCCCAGAAGGATGTCACCTTGGTGATGTCGAAAGAAAGTGATGAGGAATGCCGTATTATGATGGATGATGGATGAGTGCGTAGGTGTCGTACCGCATGGGATCTTCTCAGGGTGAATCATAGCGGACTTATTTACAACGTCGTCCCACCAAGGGATTGGATATCGCGTCTACGTCCACTACATGCAGAGACGGCCACGTGTCCCTCTGCTGTTCTAGGTGGACCCCGCCGTTGAGGCGAGGTTGCAGCCCATCTCATAGCTGATAGGCCTCTAGACATTGTTCTCAGATGTGGGCTAATCATCAAACCAGCTTCCTGCAATGCACCAATTATGACTCCTCTCTTGAGCGATATAGTTCGGATGAGTTGATGTGTAGGGATCTTCCTTCCATTGGGCCGTTAGAAGAGCGGGCGGGCGTGAGTTTTAGTCAGTCATCTGCATTTGCGAGGCTTGGGAGAAAATTATGATAATGAGGGTGATGAAAGGGGTAAAAGATGATAGAGTAATAGTAGCTTCTATATCTCTAAAGTATTTCCCTCCTTTTGAATATCCTAGTTTAATCCAGAGGAAAAGCCAGTTTGGGGCGCATTTTATCTATCTGTCGTATTCCCGTTCCTCTTTTACTGGATTGCGAATTGCTAGTTGTAGCAGTTGATTCCAGCTAATCGATAGTTTTCAAAAATAAAATGAAAGGAAAGGTGGGTGGTGGGAGACGAGAGACAGAGAAAGTTTTGCCAATCCCCTTTCCACTCTGGCTATCCAAAGATTGTCGGAGAGGGAAGGGGCGAGATACCCGGTCCACCCAACCTCCTCTCTTCTCCCCCTAGAGCTATAAACGGGTTTTGGAAAGAGCGGCGAGAAGGCCAGGGGACAAAGAGGTAGAAAAATAGCAAAGACTAGAGATAGCAGAGCTTGAAATAAAGGAGTAGATTTGATAGTTGACATAGTTGGTCGGTGGAACTACAGCTTTACGTGGGTTTCGAACCACGGTGTGTATAATATCAATTACCTATTCATTTTTCTATTGTGCCGGATAGAAGAAAAACTTTAGGGAGAAGTGGAAAGAAGTATTAGGTCTGAAAATGAATTCTAGGTTGCATGAACGCCATGCTATAGTATAGTTTGAAAATAGATAGTTTAAGTTAGCATTGCCTTAGTCTAAGGCTATCCTTCTTCGTTGTTTCATGTTTGTATTATATTTGTTGGTTTTAGGCGTTTAAACCATTGTTTTTATTCTTTCTACAGCTGGCTTAGCTTTCTCGTAACTCGTTTTTTCTTGTTTATTTTTGCAAAACATTTAAATGGCTGTTATAAAAAAGAAAAAAAAGTTTATGTTAACTCACTCTTCTTTTATTTTTATTTTTCTAAACTTTTCACCTATAAATTTCTTCCTCTTACTGGTCGGTTTTGCTGTATGTGTGGGACAGTGGTCGTGTGATCTCCCCTCTGGTCTATAAAAGCCGTGATCTCCTCCCGTATTTTTCCTTGTGTCTTTTCTATTAGTTTATTTGCTATTTACTCAAATATTTTGTTCATCGGTTGCATTTAATCTTCTCTGTGAATGTTGCGATGTCCTCTCATTTGTCTTATTGTGTTTGTGATTATTAATGTCGTATAATTCTATGTTGTTATTTTAAGGAAGAGCCGGTCTGACCCTATTGCTTATGCAAGACAACAATAAATCAATATTGGCTGAGTAGAATTTTTAATTACTTGATTGTTGAGAGAGTGTCAAGGCGTTTAATCCTTTTTAAGGAGAGAGCATAATTGTATTTGTTGTTTTAAGGAGGGCCGTCTCAAACATGTGAGGATTTAGTGAAACGCCCAGGAATTATCCAACAATAAATATATATTTTAAATTTATCAGTTAACTACAAAAAAAAAGAAAAAATATTTATATTCACCTAATAAGTTTAACGGCGACAAACATACTTGAAACTGGGCCTATTACAGAATCCATTCATGACCAAATAGAAAAAAATAGGCTCTACGTAAATATACCAATTGCCGATTAGGTATTTTATAGTGACCCTTTTAGATTAGCATTCAACTCCACTTTAAGCTTCCCTCGTCTCCTGGTAAAGATGATGGGGTTCACGAACAATTGTTTCTAATTCAGTCAATTTGAGTACCGTAATAAACTCATACTAAAGCAATACGAATATAAATGGTCATTATAACTTACATGAAAGAAAGGATCAGGGGTTGCCGGAGGTCACTAGATGGCTTTTCTCGCGCTTCGGTGTGTTGGAGCGGCCGATGGTAGGTTTTCCTCGAGATGGGATGGAGGTAAGGGAATCTGATGTCTAATTCTTCGGTTTTAAGATCGCAATTTGAGAGTCACTTGAGGGTGACTGGTTCTTCTATTATTTTACTTGCGAAATTCCTGTTTGGCACTAGGAATATTGGTCTTGCCACGCTTCTTACTAAGCCTGTGCAGGATGCTTCGGGTTGGCACCGAAATAATCCTTCTCTTGCTGCCGAAATTCCTGGTTTGGCACTAGAAATGGTAATCAAAGCAGACTTTTCCTAAGTCTGTAAAGGTTAGTTCGGTCTGGTACCGATACAAAATGTGACGTTTTTCTATGTTAATTAGACACTGGGCGAAGAATCGATCTTCTCGAACTGATCCTTTATCGTCTCTCCTCGAATAATCTTTCTTCTCTTGCTGCCGAAATTCCTGATTTGGCACTAGGAATGGTAATCCAATCAGACTTCTTCTAAGTCTGGAGAGGATAGTAACTTAACGTTCTATGTTAATTCGGCACTGGGAGAAGGATCGATCTTCTCGAACTGATCCTTTATCGTCTCTCCTCGAATTAATCTTTCTTCTCTTGCTGCCGAAATTCCTGGTTTGGCACTAGGACTGGTAATCCAGTCAGACTTCTTCTAAGTCTGTAAAGGATAGTTCGTTCTGGTACCGATACAAAACGTGACGTTTTTCTATGTTAATTCGACACTGGGTAAAGGATCGATCTTCTCGAACTGATCCTTTATTGTCTTCCTCAAATTCTAATCTTTCTTCTGTTGCTGCCGAAATTCTTTGTTTGGCACTAGGAATGGTAATCCAGTCAGACTTCTTCTAAGTCTGTAAAGGATAGTTCGGTTTGGGTACCGATGCAAAACGTGACGTTTTTCTATGTTAATTCGACACTGATGAAGGATCGATCTTTTCGAACTGATCATTTATCGTCTCTCCTCGAATTAATCCTTTATCTTTCCTTCAGGGGCTTATTTATAGACTGGCGAGGCTGCAGCGGGGAGAGCGAGGGGTGAGGGGGGTGGCACCGTGGTGCCTAAGTCGGCTTGTTAATTAGAGACATCACCAACCGTCCCCATCTTTGGTGCTCGTCTTGACTGGCACCGCTTTTTGGTGATTTAACCACGGGCCTCCGGATCTCGTAGGTAATTGGATCCTTTGAGCGCTGCTTAAGGGCCTTTGGTGGTCACCTTAACACAGCGAATCGCTCCGACTACCTATGCGGCGGTGAGATTAAAAAGGGTAGGCAGTTAGACTGTTATTCCACCGTCTACCGTTCCCAAGACTCTCCTCATATGGCTCGATTCTCTTGCTTTCTCCGCAGGAGAGGAGGGGGGGACTTTAATGTATACGTCCGCATGGCCCTCCGGGAGGCTTTATGTTCTAATTCCTCTACAATTAATGCTGCCTTGTTTTGAATTACTTGCAGTTTAATATTGTTTGAATTTGAGATGATATACATCGGTATAACT
The DNA here is from genome assembly GCA_963969495.1 of Ceratothoa steindachneri. Lineage (NCBI taxonomy): Eukaryota > Metazoa > Arthropoda > Malacostraca > Isopoda > Cymothoidae > Ceratothoa > Ceratothoa steindachneri. Next base: position 26,512,793 of record OZ018323.1, read on the forward strand.
AGATACATCATTGCTGATTGGATAATGGCTTGGTATATATTTTTTTTTTGTTTTTCAAGTTGAGTGATCTGAGTCTGAAAGTAGTCTCATTCTTCCATTTCCTCCATTGACTATTTCTGTTACATATTTGTTGTATCCTAATTTGGTTATCATTAACCCTTCTAGCATTTTGCTTTCGTTAGTATATCTGTATCTTTCTTCTTCGACATATATATCTCAAAGTTTTTTTAACATCGGAATGACCTTAAACTTGCTCCTGCTCGTACTTATTTTACATTTTCTTTCATATCCATTGATCCTCCTTATCTCTTCCGCCGTGAATCTTGCTTGCATATCACCGTTTCTCTATGGTCATAGGACGATTTGCATGACGTCATTCGCAAACTATATGTTGAGGCACCCTTCAGTGAGGGCTAGTGTGATGTCTGAGGCGTACACTGAGTATAACGATGGACTCAGATACCCGTCTTGCAGAAGGCCAGTTTAAATCATTCTCCTTGGTGGTTTTCGATCTCAAGGGATGCGTATCGTTCCATCACATAGTCGGTCGCAGAGTAGCTTTTCTATTTTTTTGGCAATTTCTAGTTGTAGGATTTTATTTTGCAACCCCCTTTTCCAAACCTTTTCGAATGCCTTCGATACGTTTCTGCACACGATATCAATAATAGGTTTTTCTTTTTTAGCCTAGCGATTTTCTTAGTGATGACCGTGAGAGTTATCTCTATGCTTCTTTTCTCTCTGAATCCAAACTGGCACTTGTTTAAGAGTTCATTTGCCTCCAGATGCTCACTTAGCCGTTGGTGGTTTTTTTTTAAATACTTTCTCAATGAGATCAAGTAGAGAGATAGGTCTATAGCTCTCAACTTGAGTTGACAGTTTTCCTGGTTTTGGGATACAGAGCATCTTTGCGAACATTTAGTTCATCTAGGAAGTAGTATGTGTTAAGACAAGCGTTGAGTAGCATTGCTATTCCCTTTAGTATGTAGTCTGGTGGTTAATCGTAATTCTGCTTGGTGAGCCTTGATCTTAATGGTGCTTTCTGTCTAAGAGCAAAATTATGGTTTTCACCTCTTGCTTGGAGATGTTCGACTCGATACCGCCGTAGGTGTCCCTCTTTATATCTACAAAGAGGTGTGGATGTGTTGTATTGATTTACTCGTCAAGCGAGCCTATGATATTGTGCTCGAAATCGATGTCAAATTCTTCATTTTCCTCTGCGCTTATGTCAAAAATCCTCTTTCAGTGTTCACTGGATACCTGTTCAATTTCTTCTCTTCTTCTATGTTGTTCCTTGTTTCTGTCTTGTCTTTCATTTAATCAACTTTTGTCCAAAATGCCTTTATAGGTGCATCATTATCAATCCTTTTTATTGTTTCGTCCCAATGCTCATTTGTTTTTCCGTTATTTCCGTAGTTAGTACTCATTTTTTTCTCACATTCCAGCATGGAGCTCACACGTTGCTCCGTTCATTTTTATTTCTTTAGAAATTTCCCCGAATCTTCTGTTCTTTTTAACCATTTCGGGCAGCCAGATAAAGTTCTTAATTGTCTTGTAGCCGCTTTTTGGAATAGCACTTTCGTCTGTTGCTTGCACTGAGGTCCTTATTTTTTTCCAGTTCTGTATCTACATCTTCTAAGTTGTTATTTCTAGTGGTTATAAGATATAATCGTTTAATTCTCTCCTGCATCTCCCCCAGTCCGCTCTGTGGTATGCTTTTCTTAACTTCGCGGGGATCATGATTGGTCTCTAGTTGATGGTGTGATCTTTTACTGTATATCTTCCGGCTGCATGTAGTAGTTTGAAGGATATTGTTATTGACTAAGAAAATGTCCTGTTTTGAAGCAGTGGCCCCTGTTACGTAAGATGGATAATCAAGTCCTAATCGATGCCTCTTGCGAACAGTGCTTCCAGGTGCCTTCCTGCTTTGTCTTTATTTCTATATTCGTTCGCTACACACTGGCCATTTAAATCGCCCATGAATATCACTGGATTTTTATTATTAAAGATGTTCATACATTTATTAGTCGGCAAATGATCTATCCATGGAGGTTGATATCTTGTAGCTACTATGATGTTAGATATCTCCATTAATATTTCTAGAACGATATATGGCAAGTCTAGTTCTTCACGAGCTCTGTAGTCGATGCCCTTGTGATCGCGATAGTAGCTCCGTCATGTAGTTCATTATATGGTTTGCGCCATAGTTCCAAATCTTTACCTCATCCTTGTTAAGGTTGACTCCGTGGTCCGAAGTTAAGATAACGCCAAGATCTATTCTTCTGAAAATCTTTCCATATATCGGTTTCTTTTCACTCCATCCGTTGCTATTTAATTGTAAAATATTCAGCTTTGTGTTATCCATTATGATTAAGGTATTCCTTTAAACGTTGCCGGTTATTATTTCCGTTTTGGGGGTTGTTTCTTCTTCTTTGTTCCATGGCCGTTTTTGTTCATGGCTTGGGGAGCGGAGCTAGAGAAATTCGTCCTCGGGATCGGGGTCCTACCTGACTTGGATTATTTTCTCCTTTGCCTTTCTCTTGTGACCCTCTTTGGTCTTCCTCCCGACAATTCGGAACTCTCTTCAGTATCACTGATTTCTCTTTCCGATATTTGTGCTTCTTCCTATGTCGTCTCATTAGTGCTTGTTACTTGCATCAATGTTAAAAATTGGAGATGAGTCGATTTAATATGAGATATTAATTGATTCTAGTCCATTTGCTTTGAGTAGTGAATTCAGTGTTTTTGATTATGTCCCAGGTTGTAGGACATTCTGCATATGGGCTTAAATTACGCATGTATATATTTTGGCATCCATGCTTCCCGTTATGCTTGATAGTCCTGCTGTTGCTTTCCCCGGCATTTCTGTTCTCGTTGCATGAACGTACGAGGTGCTTGCTCAGATGTTTCTTGCTTTTCTCTTTTCTTTCTCTTGTAAACTTCTTTTCTTTTGGAGGATAAGTTAGCAAACGTCCAATGGTTTCATTCGCAGTTAATGCACTTCTTCGTTGGATTTGTGTAATTTCTGGAAGTGTGCCCTCCGGCGGCATATTCAGAACATATTACCAGTCCTTTTGAGGGGCAGCTCGTCGAGGTATGAACTTCTATAGCGGAACTTGTGAAGCATATTTGTATATTCACAAATATTTGCGGGAAGAAGTAGTATACTAAATGCAAGAAGTTCTTTTTTTCCAATTTTTTAGTCGTCATCTCAATATTTTCGCATACTACCTTGAATACATGAGCTTGATCACTAAATTTGATCTCTTTCTGTATTTTGAGCCATCTTTGTTTTCCCATAAGTTCCTGTCTGATTTCTTCGCTTGAGTGAGCTCCTACCCATGCCTCTACTTGATTTGACGGAGAAACTTGAGAGATAGTCTTTTCTTGATGTCCAATTTTATCAGTGTTATGCTGCTGGCGGTCGATGAAAGCTGGTATTTCTAGATCCGAGAAGATCGTCTTGGCAACTTGTTGTGGTGTTTTTTTTCCGTTCGGTATTAATCGGAGTGACAATGCTCCTCTAGTGTGAAAGGTCTTGTATATATCTTAATACTATCTAGCTTACCTTCCGAGGTTTGCACTCTCTTTGGTCACCCTACCTACTTAGACCTAGCCCTATAAGCATGTAGGGTCCACATAGAATAAGAAACTCAAAGAAATCTAAAAAATGAGCACTTTGGAGTGTTTTATGAAATCTTATAATGGATTCATGTCGAACCAAAGTAAAATTCAACGTAAGGGAATCCGAATGGATAAATAATCTGAAAAGAACTCTGTTCCCGTACCGAAATACCTCTCTTTTGGTAGAGTCAGAATGGACAGTGGTCAAACAAGCGTGTTTTTTGTTCTTTCCTAAGCTGGTGTTATATATGCAAGTGATATAGTTTGGTGTCTGTTTCTGAAAATCTCTATGATGGTGTATATAGGAAAGAGTCTCGACGGGGTGACTGGTACCCTGCTGTTATTGTGAGAGGGGGTTATTCAAAATGGATAGTTATAGCTAGATAAGCTTCGTCCAATTGTTTTCATTCTTGGTATTTTATTCCTTTTTTATTTGCTCTTACAATTCCATCGTGTCTTTCGGTCATTGGGTTTACAAAAATTACTTTATAGTGTATATCTTTAGTTGTTCCGTTGTCAGTTGTATAGAATGGTCCAAGATTGTTATAACTTCTAGATCATTTCTCTAAATAAGTTGCCGTATGTAGTTTGTTTGTTTTTTCAGTCGTTTGTATTTATGTGAATTATCTTAAGTTTTCTAAATGGTTCCATATTTCTCTTTTTTTATTTGTTTTTGCTTTCTTTCCTCTTGGTGCGTTTGTGTTTATCTAGCGTTTTTTTCCACCTTCCGTTTTCGGTAATTTGGAAGGCTTCGATCTGGGGGACTCCAATATTTGTCGGGAGGAGTCTAATTCTGTTTTATAAATAGTTTCTCTATTGTTTCTTTCTCATATGTTAGTTAAACACCCACTTGTATGATCTACTCTTTACTCTTTTTAGAACATATTTCTAGTTGTATTTGGTTGCAATGGATCAGTCAGGTTGACTAGAACCGTGAGGTTAAAGTCTTTCGCTTCAAAGACGAACCATTCTGTTTTCAATGTTTTTCTTTGTTGGCATCTGATTTCGAATCTGTCTCTAAGACCGTGCTTACCTTACCTTTTTTCTTTCTTTTTTTTAGGGGAGGGGTTCTTTTCTTCCATTTCAGATGCGCTGCTGCAATCTGGTTCCTTCGTTGTTGTGTTGTCTTATGTGACTTCTTCACTTGTCTCTTCGATAGTTTCCAACTCAGTTTTTTGTTGTTGTTGTTTTTTTAACTTTCCTTAGGCTTATTGATGACGAGAGTATTGTTTAGTTTCATTCCCCCAAAGGCTGCAACATCAAAGATCTGAATTGTGGTGGAGGGTTCTTTGGAAACCACATTTTGGGGATTCCATTTTGTTCACGTACCATAAATCAACATAAATATAATGTCCGAAGAGGGGAAGATAACAATGCTTTCTTTGTCCATATGTCAGATAAGGACCATCTAATTAACTGGAACTCGGCCAAATTTATTTATCGTTCCAATGACCCTATAAAAAGGAATATCATTGAATGTGCTTTTATAAGCCAATGTGATAATTTTAACCTTTACCCTGGCTTATATAAAATAGATGCTATAATTAAAAAACTAATACTTAAAGAAATTAGTTCTGATTTTTGTCTTTAGTTTTATATACAATCTTTAGTTATGTGGCCCCATTTTTTTTTTTTAATTGTCACTGCTCTGTTATGTACATTGTATTTTCCCCCCTTTTGCTCATCGTGTCTTATAATCTCCCTCGTTAGGCTATCTCCATTTCTTTGAATCTGTTACCCTTTCCTTCGGCCTAGTTTGACCTTACTACCTGCTTCTTGTAATTTTTAATGTTTCTTTACCTTTCCCCTTCCGTCTTCCTCATTGGTGATTTCTTGTTTTTGAGGCGGTCTTTCATACTTTTCTTTCGTATATATACCTCTAATATAATATTATTTCTTGTAGTTATCCTTGATAAGGAACTTAATAAAGTTCGAAAGTACTTGGAAACACCTTTTCATTTTTTTTCCTGCGGGACATTGCATTCATTTGCTACCCTCATGTGATACTTGGTGAGTTATATATATATATATATATATATATATATATATATATATATATATATATATATATATATATATATATATATATATATATATATATATATATATATATATATATATTACATTGCTCAAAGTTACAAGTCACAAATTCTAAGGTACATAAAACAAATAACATAGATCAGCGAGGCTTGTATATGTATTTAGGCCTCCTGTGACATACAAGAGTGGCGATCTATTTATATTACGTAATGTTCAATAATAATAATAATTTAAATTGTCCCTGGCAAACGAGACCCTTCTCCCCGAGCGCGTGACCATTCCCGGCAGCTCGTTTTCGTCCCCGGTTTTCGCTGTGGTGTCTTGCGCGTTGCCAGAGGTCGCATTTTCTCCTTATTTAGGTTTTCCACACGGCGAACTTCGGTTGGTCCTCATGTTCCCATTCCCTGTCCTTGAGAGACCCTGATTACCCGGCACGTAATCATGCATAAGGTGCGCAATTTCGCCGCTTCTATTCGGTCTATTGAGACAGTGTCCCTTCTTCCATCAGGGTATTCCAGGTCGAATACGTTGCTGCCACGCTCGATCACCGGAAAAGGGCCACCATATGGCACTTCGAGTCGTTTGCGAACGCCGTCTCTCCAGAACTAAACATTCGTTGCATTCTGCAGGTCTCGAGGCCCGAAAGGCTTAGGCACCGAGTGCAGGTGTCCTAAAGATACTTTCGCGAAGTCGATTTGTGCCATTGTCGATGCCAGCTCTTTAATAAACTTAGCATCCGATTTCGATGAGCACGACGAGGCTAAAGGTTTTGGGCACAATACTGTGGTGCCCGTTACTGCCGTGAAAGGGTAAGAATCCCGACTCAGTGGGCAAGGCATGAATGCTCAGAGGATTATTGGCAGTGCCAACAGCCAGCCTTGTCGACAGGCCATTATGGAGCCCTTCAGGGTCATGTTGGCCCTCTCCATCATCACGTTCGTGGACGGTCTGTATGATGTAGTGCGGAACCGATGAAAACCAACGAGGCTGACAACTTTTGAATACCTCGGATTCAAACTGGGCACTTCTGTCGGTTACAACGTAGAGCGAAACACCAAATCTGGACATCCAGCCCTCTAGGGAGACAAAAGAAACCGTTGTGGCGATCTTCGCCCACGTTGCCTCTCCCGGTACCGTGATGGACGGGGTCGCCACCGCCTGTCCCTTGTATTCGCGACGAGTGCGTGCACATTGAATGGTGGACTTGTAGACTTTTCGGGGGAGGCCGGCCTTCTCCCTTTTATTTACCAAGTTTTTTGTTTTGTTTTTTTTTCCTTATAGGTTGCACGTTCCTGTGCTGGGGGGACCTCCCCCTAACGCAGGAGCTTGCTTCCTGCTCGTTGCCTTTTCCCTTTTCTTAAAAAAAAATGGGGGGTTGTTTTTTTGTGTGTTTTTGAATCTGATTTTAAAGTAGCCTAGTACTAGGCAGGTTTTTAATACGGCAACTAATGCCCAAGTAGGCAGTCGCCAGATGAGCCCTTAAAAAAATACTAGTAAGTCATCTGGCTCAGACAACATTAATTCTAGGTTACTCAAAGAAGTTTTCGATAGTATTGCAGTAACTCTTGAGAAGTTATATACTAGATCATTAGAGTTTGGAGGAATACCTAATGATTCGAAATTAGCGAATGTTTTGCTAATTTTTAAAAAAGCTAAGTACAGAGGACCCGAATAACTTTCGGCCAGTAAGCTTAAATTCTATCGTTTGTAAAATCCTTGAGAAGATAGTTAAGAAGCGGATTTCTGACCATCTAGAGGTATACATGTAGACGAGCGGCCCGGCCGAAAAAATTATTTTGTGTTAATATTATCGTTCACCCGTGTCATTTCTGACGTCATACCCCACCCCCAACCCCTATTATAATTCGCAAAACGATTAAAGGCCCTGACATGATGTAGTTAAAGCATTCACCTCTGTAAACGTCAGAACATTAGAAAAATTAGGATTATATACTGGGGGGCTGTGCCCCCCAGCCCCCCCCCCCCAAAAAAAAATATTTAATGCAACTCAGGATCATCGTAGTGCGGGCCACGCATCGTGTTTAACTCCCCACGAGCCGTTCCCTATAAATGTACTCCAAAAACGTGAAACATTTTGGAACACGGATGAAATAGTACATCTTATCGGCCGCGCGAACGATGGGACGTACTATTTCGTCCGTGTTCGAAAATGTTTCACCTTTTTGGAGTACATTTAAGTTGACGGCTCGTGTGGCTTTTGTCATCCGTGTAATTATGTTATGTTATGTTATGTTATGTTATGATCCTGAGTTTCATTAAATTGGGGAGGGTCTGGGGGGCACAGCCCCAGAGTATATAATCCTAATTGTTTATATGTAGAATAATAATTCGAAAGTGACTCAAACGCGCATGAATATTCCGACACGAGTGAACGATAATATTTACACACAAATTTTTTTTCGGCCGGGCCGCTAATCTACATATTTACATAACATAACATAATTACACGGATGACAAAAGCCACAAGGGCCTATCAAAGGTTTGGAGTGGGTTTTATGGGAATAAGGGTTTGTATGCGATGGATGGACTCCATCTGAGCCGAGATGGGGTTGAGGTTTTGTGGCGGGAATTAGATAGTGTTATTAGGTCTTTAGAGGCGGGAAACTAGGTTTTGATAGTGGTCAGGGAAATTTAATGGCTCAAAGTGAGGCAGGGAAAGGAAGCAAACACAGATTTGTAGAAGGTAGGCAGGCTAATGGAAGTGCTTTAGGGTTAAACTACTTGAGTAGTGAAAGTGGTCAGGGAAATACAAGAGTACAGGGTCGGGGAAAGAGAGAAAGGAGATGCAGAGGAGATAGGCCCTCAGGTGCTTCAGGGATAGGTGGGCTGAGTTGTCTTTACACAAATGCTCGTAGTCTTAGAAATAAGAAGGATGAATTATTTAGTTATATCATTCATGAAGATATAGATATAATATGTATAGTTGAATCATGGGTTAATGAAAATATATTTAATGATAATGTCAGTGAATTTGAACTAGAGGGTTATACTATGTACATTAGTCAAAGGAGAGATAGGACTGGTGGTGGGTTGATTATTTATATCAGAAATAGCATTTCTTCAAATCTAAATAACTCTATAAAGCAAGGAGAAGGTGAATCATTATGGATAGATATTAAGGTTGGTAAAAATAGGAAAATACACTTGGGAGCTTTTTATAGACCACCAGGACAGACTGATTGTATCGATGAGTTAATGATTAGGGAAATAAGTAAAGGATGCAAAGAAGATACAGTTATTCTTGGTGACTTTAATTTAACTTCTGTAGACTGGGAAAATATGATAGGAAGAGATAGAGCAAGTTGTAAGTTTATGGAGTGTTTTGAGGATAACTTTTTGATCCAATTTGTTAATAAGCCAACAAGGGGTGCCAATATATTAGATCTAATTCTTTCAAATGATGATCACTTAGTTCAAGGATTGAGTGTAGGGGAATCATTGGGAAACAGTGATCATCAGATGGTTCGGTTTAATTTGCAAATAGTTAAGGGTAGAACAACGACAAACTCCACGAAAATTCCAAATTTTTATAGAGGAGATTACGATAAATTACGCAGCATGCTAAATCAGATTAGGTGGGATATAGAATTCCATGGAAAGAATACTTATGAGATGTGGGATATTTTTAAGACTATATTAAACATGGTTCAGGAACAGTGTATTCCGATGAAGTCTATTAGGAAGAAATGTAGGAAACCATTATGGTGGAACCAAGAAACAGAAAATGATCAAAAATATTTGCGGTGGCCAAGTCCATAGCATCAAATATTGTCACACAAAGTCACCTAACCAAACTAAAGCACTCATAGATACCAAGAGTATCATTATTGGCCAATGGACAGAACAAGTGGCAGGTTCATAGAACGCTCCGAGGACAATTTCCTGAATCAACCCGTTAACGATTCAACGAGGGGGGACAATATATCAGATTTAGCACCCTCCAACAGTGATCATTTAGTTCAAGAATATAGTATAAATCATTTGCCCCCCCCCCCCAAAAAAAAAACCAAAGTAATAAAGTAGTTCTTCAAAAATCAGCAGATCAGGTTAATTGGGATAGGTGGTCCTTGTCTTCGTGTCTCCCGGCCAACAGCACGCATAGCGCATTGCCGCGAAGGATGGCCATGCCAATCCTTTGCTTCAGCCACAAGGTCTCGCGTGGCTCGCCGGTCTCCGCCCTGATACGCCGACCCAGTTCCTCGATGGTCTTGAGAGTCGAGGGGCCGGCTACGCATGATGTTTCAAATGCGAGGGGTTCGAAGTGGTACGTCTGCGAAAGGGCTGCGTATTTCCGTCGTTTGGTTTCCTCCGCCGCGCCGGCCGCCGATGATGGTGCTTGTGCCGACTTGATGGTGTTGCACGGGGCGAAGGTATCCACGCAGGTGGCATCCCATACCAGACTTCGCCCTTGGGCGTAGGGGAAGGTAGTCATCCCATCCGGGCGCTTTCCGTCGCCTCTGTCGAGTCCAGGCGGCTCCAAGATGGAGTGGAGTCCTGCGCTGGTCAAGGCACGCCTGATAACGTCGTTGATTCCTGCATGTCGCGGAAACCAAGAAATAGCTAATAAAGTTTCAGAGAAAAAAAGGGCATACCAGAGATTACAAAGTGAGAGTAGTTTAGATAATTTAAACCATTATAGGTCAACCAGAAATGAACTAAATAAGATTATTAAGAAGACCAAAAGGACAGCAGAAATTAATTTAGCTAAAAATAATAATAAAGATCCTAAAAAATTCTTTAGCTATTATAGAATCAATAATCAATCTAACAGTGATAAAATAGGGCCTATTAAATATGAAGGGGTTTTGAAAGAATCTGATGAGGAAATAGTAGAGGTCCTTAATGATCATTTTGCTTCAGTATTCACAGAAGAGAAACCAGTTAGATTAATTGATGATAATTCTAGGTCAAGGGAAGTAGTGATAAATTCTATTAATATAGACAGAGAAGAAATTAAAGGGCTTATAATTCAGTTAAATACTAGTAAGGCATCTGGCCCTGACAACATTCATTCTAGGATACTCAAAGAAGGTGTAGAAAGTATTGCAGTAGCTCTCGAGAAGATATTTATTAGATCACTAGAGTCTGGAGAAATACCAAATGATTGGAAATTGGCAAATGTAGTGCCAATTTTTAAAAAGGGAAGCAAAGAGGACCCAAATAACTTTAGACCAGTAAGCTTAACTTCTATAGTCTGTAAAATTCTTGAGAAGATGGTTAAGAAGGGAATTTCTGATCATCTAGAGAGCAGCAGGTTAATTAATGATGCTCAGCATGGTTTTAGAAAAGATAGATCGTGTTTAACTAATTTACTGGATTTTATGGATTATGTAACTAAAGAATTAGATAGGGGTGAGAAAGTTGATGTGATCTACTTAGATTTCAGCAAAGCTTTTGATAAGGTTCCACATAGAAGACTAGTTCATAAATTAAAGCTGCATGGGATATGTGGGAACGTTTTAAATTGGATAACTGAATGGCTGAAAAATAGGAAACAGAGAGTTGTACTGAATGGAGTGAGGTCAGAGTGGAGGAATGTTATTAGTGGCGTACCTCAGGGATCAGTTTTAGGCCCTTTATTATTTATAATCTATGTAAATGATCTTGGGCAAGGTGTAAATAGCAAAGTGTCAATTTTTGCTGATGACACTAAATTGGCTGCTGTAGTCAAAGAGGTTGAGGGTAGCTTTAAAGTGCAGGGTGACTTAGATAAGCTGTTAGCTTGGGCTCAGAAGTGGCAGATGACTTTTAACCTTAATAAATGCAAAGTTATTAACATGGGGAGAGATAATAGGGAATTTAGCTATGAGATGGATGGATATTGGCTTAATTCAGTTGAAGATGAGAAAGACTTAGGAGTGGTAGTAGATAGGTCACTGAAATTTTTAAAGCAGTGTATTGAGGCAAAAAATAGAGCAAATAGGGTGCTAGGTTACATTAAAAGAAACGTTAGCTACAAGAGTAAGGAGGTCATCCTTAAACTATACAACTCTTATGTCAGGCCACATTTAGAGTACTGTATACAGGCATGGTCACCACATTTTAGACATGATATAAACTTATTAGAGTCAGTACAAAGGAGGGCAACAAAAATAATACCATCCCTGAAGCACCTTCAATATGAAGATAGACTGAGGGTATTAAATATGTTTTCATTTGAAAGAAGGTGTGTGAGGGGAGATATGATTGAGCTTTTTAAAATCTTTTCTGGGATGGATAAATTAGATTTCAGCAAGTTATTTGAGTTAGAAGGTAGTAATAGAACTAGAGGCCACCACTTAAAGATTAAAAAACAGAGGTGCAGACTGGATGTTAGAAAATATTTTTTCACTAACAGAGTGGTGGATTATTGGAATAGTTTGCCACCTGAGACTGTAGACAGCCCAAACTTGAATGTTTTCAAGCGCAGATTGGATGATTATATGGGGATGGAGGGTTAATTTCTTACTTTTTGGTATGTGGATATGTTTCTTGACTCATTCCTGTGGATGCAGTTTCTTTTTATTGTATATTTTGGGGGATTTTGATTTTGTTTTTGACAGACTCCTATGGAGGCTTTAAATTATATATTGTAGATGCATGGTTGGACATTCCTATGGATTGTTAAATTGTATATTGTAGCTGCATGATCTGACAAAATCCTATGGATGCATTATATGGGTGGGATTTGATGGATACGGATGACCTTTGATAGGCCCTTGTGGCTTTTGTCATCCGTTAAATTATGTTATGTTATGTTATGTTATGTTATGTCATCCGCCTCCGTCAAAACCCACCCACAAAAAGCTCCATCACCAGGGGAAGACAAAATCAAAGTCCCCCACAATATAATATAACAGATGACAAAAGCCACAAGGGCTCATCATAGGTCATCCCAGTCAAATGGCCTCTTTTTTTAAGGCACCCAAACTCCCAGGAAAACTACATCCAGAAACAAGGGTATCACCAATCAAGGCTTGTCAAGAACTAAATCATGCAGCTATAGATATATACAAACAATATTAATATATACAAAACTTAGGAACCATCACAACCTTCCCTTCCCATAAACTCATCCAACCTACTCTTAAATACATTTAGATTTGGACTACCTACTACCCTCTGCGGCAATTTGTTCCAGAAGTCTACCACTCTATTGGTGAAAAAATATTTTCATTAATCCAACCTACACCCTTGCTTTTTAATTTTCAAGTGGTGACCTCTAGTCCGATTTCCATCATCTAACTCAAAAAACTTGCTAACATCCAATTTATCTATCCCGGAAAAAATTTTAAAGAGCTCAATCATATCCCCTCTCACACACCTCCTTTCGAACGAGAACATATTTAATACCCTCAGTCTATCTATATATTCAAGGTGCCTCAGGGAAGGAATAATCTTTATTGCCCTCCGTTGCACTGACTCGAGAAGGTTAATATCATGTCCAAAATGTGGGGACCATGCCTGTATACAGTACTCTAGATGTGGCCTAAAATAAGAGTTATAGAGTTTAAGAACAACCTCCTTACCCTTGTAACTGACATCTCTCTTAATAAAACCCAGCACTCTATTTGCCCTATTTCTTGATTCAATACACTGCTTAGAAAACCTTAATGACTTATCTATTACTACTCCTAGATCTTTCTCATCCTCTACTGAGCTCAGCCAATGCCCATCCATTTCATAGTTAAATTCTCTATTATCTTTTCCCATGTTAATAACTTTGCACTTATCAAGGTTGAAAGTCATTTGCCACTTATGTGCCCAGGATAACAATTTATTTAAATCCCCCTGCACTTTGAAATTATCATCAATATCTTTAACTACAGCTGCCAATTTGGTATCATCCGCAAAAATTGACACTTTATTATTAACTGCCTCCCCAAGATCGTTTATATAGATGACAAATAATAATGGACCGAGAACTGATCCATGAGGAACCCCACTGATAACATCCCTCCACTCTGACTTTACACCATTTAGCACTACCCTTTGCTTCCTGTCTTTCAGCCACTCAGCTATCCAATTTGAGACACCCCCACATGTCCCAATCATTTTTAATTTATGAACTAGTCTCCTATGTGGTACCTTATCAAATGCTTTACTAAAATCTAAGTAAATTATATCTACATTCTCTCCCTTATCTACTTGATCTGTTACAAACTCCAGAAAGTCTAGTAAGTTAGTCAAACATGATCTATCTGATCTAAACCCATGCTGAGCATTGCTGATTAACCCCTCCCTCTCTAGATGTTGGCAAATGCCTTTTTTAACTATTTTCTCAAGAATTTTACAGACTACAGAAGTTAGACTAACCGGTCTACAGTTATTTGGATCCTCTTTACTACCCTTCTTGAAAATGGGGACTACATTCGCTCTCTTCCAATCATCGGGTATTTCTCCATATTCCAGTGACCTAGTATATAACTTCTCCAGAGCTATTGAGATACTTTATACACCTTCTTTAAGTATCCTAGAATGAATATTATCAGGGCCGGAGGCTTTGGTAGTATCTAACTCACCTATTAGTCCTTTTATCATCCTCCGATCCACACTAATAAGAACATAAGAAAAGAAGGAGACTGCAAAAGACCATTCATGGCCTACACTTGGCAGCTCCTGTTCCAGTCAACACACAAAAGATTTCTTACCAGAGAAAAGTCATCAACATTGTCACCCTTTACAGGAGTTCGTCAGATCTAATCTACAATATACATAAAATGCATCCAGAGGATTATGTCCATTCATGCAACCACAAAATAATCTCCCCACTCCTTAGAAAAATATATACATATGTACATAAAAAAGGCAGTCCCATCTAGCAGCTTCATTCATATATTTATCTAATCTATTCTTAAAACTACCCAGAGAGGAGGCTTCTATCACATGTCTAGTGAGCCTATTCCATTCATCTACCACATGATTTGTAAACCAATTCCTCCCAATCTCCTTCCTAAACCTATACTTATCAAGCTTAAACCCATTGCTACGTGTCCTGTCATGTTCACTAAGTATAAGAACCTTACCCAGATCCCCTTTATTATATCCTTTTACCCATTTGAAGACTTCAATCAATTGCCCTCTGACTCTTCTCCTTTCCAATGTATGTAGATTTAGTTTTCTGAGCCTTTCAGCATAAGGTAAGTTCCTTAGCCCACCAATCATCTTTGTCATCCTTCTCTGCACAGACTCAAGCAAATCAATATCCTTCCTATAATATGGTGACCAAAATTGTACTGCATAGTCTAGATGAGGCCTAACTAGCGCCGGATACAGTTTTAGAATGACTTCAGCACTTATTGCTTACACTCCTCCTAATGAATCCCAATATCCTATTAGCTTTATTCTTAGCATTTAGGCATTGCTTTCTAGGACGAAGGTCTGAACTTACCAAAATACCCAAGTCATAACATAACATAACATAACATAATTACACGGATGACAAAAGCCACAAGGGCCTATCAAAGGTCATCCGCCTCTGTCAAAACCCACCCACAAAAAGCACCATCACCAGGGGAAGACAAAATCAAAGTCCCCCACAATATAATATAACGGATGACAAAAGCCACAAGGGCTCATCATAGGTCATCCGAGTCAAGCGGCCTCTTTTTCAAGGCACCCAAACTCCCAGGAAGACTACATCCAGAGGATTGCATCCAGAAACAAGGGTATCACCAATCAAGGCTTGTCAAGAACTAAATCATGCAGCTATAGATATATACAAACAATATTAATATATACAAAACTTAGGAACCATCACAACCTTCCCTTCCCATAAACTCATCCAACCTACTCTTAAATACATTTAGATTTGGACTACCTACTACCCTCTGCGGCAATTTGTTCCAGAAGTCTACCACTCTATTGGTGAAAAAATATTTTCTTAAATCCAACCTACACCCTTGCTTTTTAATTTTCAAGTGGTGACCTCTAGTCCGATTTCCATCATCTAACTCAAAAAACTTGCTAACATCCAATTTATCTATCCCGGAAAAAATTTTAAACAGCTCAATCATATCCCCTCTCACACACCTCCTTTCGAACGAGAACATATTTAATACCCTCAGTCTATCTTCATATTCAAGGTGCCTCAGGGAAGGAATAATCTTTGTTGCCCTCCGTTGCACTGACTCAAGAAGGTTAATATCGTGTCTAAAATGTGGGGACCATGCCTGTATACAGTACTCTAGATGTGGCCTAACATAAGAGTTATAGAGTTTAAGAATAACCTCCTTACTTTTGTAACTGACATTTCTCTTAATAAAACCCAGCACTCTATTTGCCCTATTTCTTGCTTCAATACACTGCTTAGAAAACCTTAATGACTTATCTATTACTACTCCTAGATCTTTCTCATCCTCTACTGAGCTCAGCCAATGCCCATCCATTTCATAGTTAAATTCTCTATTATCTTTTCCCATGTTAATAACTTTGCACTTATCAAGGTTGAAAGTCATTTGCCACTTATGTGCCCAGGATAACAATTTATTTAAGTCCCCCTCACAATCGGTCCTCCCTAAATTTCTCCCATTTAATTTATAACTATTCAGTGGATTATTTCTACCTATACTAAGTACACTACATTTGTCTATATTAAACTTCATTTGCCATTTCTCAGCCCAATTGGACAGAATGGTCAATTCCTCCTGCATTACAACAGCATCAGAATCAGCCCTAATGGCCCTACCTAGCTTAGTATCATCAGCAAATTTACTCAGGTAACTACTTATAATAACATAAGAACATAAGAAAAGAAGGAGACTGCAAAAGACCATTCATGGCCTACACTTGGCAGCTCCGTTTCCAGTCAACACACAAAAGATTTCTTACCAGAGAAAAGTCATCAACATTGTCACCCTTTACAGGAGTTCGTCAGATCTAATCTACAATATACATAAAATGCATCCAGAGGATTATGTCCATGCAACCGCAAAATATAATATCCCCACGCCTTAGAAAAATATATACATATGTACATAAAAAAGTCAGTCCCATCTAGCAGCTTCATTCATATATTTATTTAATCTATTCTTAAAACTACCCAGAGAGGAGGCTTCTATCACATGTCTAGTGAGCCTATTCCATTCATCTACCACACGATTTGTAAACCAATTCCTCCCAATCTCCTTCCTAAACCTATACTTATCAAGCTTAGACCCATTGCTACGTGTCCTGTCATGTTCACTAAGTATAAGAACCTTACCCAGATCCCCTTTATTATATCCTTTTACCCATTTGAAGACTTCAATCAATTCCCCTCTGACTCTTCTCCTTTCCAATGTATGTAGATTTAGTTTTCTGAGCCTTTCAGCATAAGGTAAGTTCCTTAGCCCACCAATCATCTTTGTCATCCTTCTCTGCACAGACTCAAGCAAATCAATATCCTTCCTATAATATGGTGACCAAAATTGTACTGCATAGTCTAGATGAGGCCTAACTAGCGCCAGATACAGTTTTAGAATGACTTCAGCACTCTTATTGCTTACACTCCTCCTAATGAATCCCAATATCCTATTAGCTTTATTCTTAGCATTTAGGCATTGCTTTCTAGGACGAAGGTCTGAACTTACCAAAATATCCAAGTCCCTCTCACAATCAGTCCTCCCTAAAATTCTCCCATTTAATTTATAACTATTCAATGGATTATTTCTACCTATACTGAGCAGACTCCAACATTGGATGATCTTGTGTTTAGTAATGAGCAAGAAATGATTGAACAACTAGTACATCATGAGCCACTAGGAGCAAGTGATCATGCCAGATTGGACTTCAAATTCATCTTCTTCACAACACCTCAGGAAAAGAAGAGGACAATATGGAACTATGAGCAGGCAGACTATGAAAAAATGAGAGAAGATCTAAGCATTGAATGGGACGAATTGCTTGCGGGCAAGTCGACACAAGAAGCCATTGATATACTACAATCAAGAATCATGAAGGCAGTGAGGGATCATATACCAACAAAAAATTTAAAGAGTAAGAACAAACCACTATGGATGAACAAGGATGCCTTCCGCAAAGCTAGGAGAAAGTACCACGCATGGATAAGATATCTGAATACAAAGAGCAAACCTGACTGGAAAGCTTACACAGAAGCTAGAAATTCAGCTACACATGCATCAAGGCAGGCCCGTAGGGAATTTGAAAAAAAATTAGCAAAGGAGGCCAAGACCAATAACAAAGCCTTTTGGAACTATGTCAACAACCGCAGGAAAACTCGAACTGACGTAGGTGACCTTAAGGATACACATGGTAACTTTGTAAGTGACGATAAAGATAAAACCGAAACACTAAATGAGCAATACTTTAAGACCTTTACACAAGAGGACAGAATTAACATTCCAGACTTTGAGCCTAAACCTCTCCAGTATGAGGCACTAGGAACAATAGAAATTACAGAGAGCATGATTTTTAAGCAACTGAATTCACTTCGAACTGATAAATCTCCAGGAAACGACGACCTACACCCTAGAGTTCTTAGAGAAGTAGCAAAGGAAATAACCAAACCTCTGACAGCAATATTCCAATCCAGCATCACCAACTCCGAGCTTCCAGAACAGTGGAGGGAAGCGAACATCACTCCCATTTACAAGAAGGGAAATAAGGCTGACCCAGCCAACTATCGCCCAGTATCTCTAACCTCAATAATGTGCAAGATGCTAGAGAGAATTATCTCGGAGGCAATGATACAACATATCAAAGCCAATAATCTTAGATGTGTCTAACAACATGGTTTCTCTAAGGGAAAATCCACAGTAACAAATCTCTTAGAAGCGCTGGATATATGAACATAAGAACATAAGAAAAGAAGGAGACTGCAAAAGACCATTCATGGCCTACACTTGGCAGCTCCTGTTCCATTCAACACACAAAAGATTTCTTACCAGAGAAAAGTCATCAACATTGTCACCCTTAACAGGAGTTCGTCAGATCTAATCTACAATATACATAAAATGCATCCAGAGGATTATGTCCATTCATGCAACCGCAAAATATAATCTTCCCACTCCTTAGAAAAATATATACATATGTACATAAAAAAAGTCAGTCCCATCTAGCAGCTTCATCCATATATTTATCTAATCTATTCTTAAAACTACCCAGAGAGGAGGCTTCTATCACATGCCTAGTGAGCCTATTCCATTCATCTACCACACGATTTGTAAACCAATTCCTCCCAATCTCCTTCCTAAACCTATACTTATCAAGCTTAAACCCATTGCTACGTGTCCTGTCATGTTCACTAAGTATAAGAACCTTACCCAGATCCCCTTTATTATATCCTTTTACCCATTTGAAGACTTCAATCAATTCCCCTCTGACTCTTCTCCTTTCCAATGTATGTAGATTTAGTTTTCTGAGCCTTTCAGCATAAGGTAAGTTCCTTAGCCCACCAATCATCTTTGTCATCCTTCTCTGCACAGACTCAAGCAAATCAATATCCTTCCTATAATATGGTGACCAAAATTGTACTGCATAGTCTAGATGAGGCCTAACTAGCGCCAGATACAGTTTTAGAATGACTTCAGCACTCTTATTGCTTACACTCCTCCTGATGAATCCCAATATCCTATTAGCTTTATTCTTAGCATTTAGACATTGCTTTCTAGGACGAAGGTCTGAACTCACCAAAATACCCAAGTCTCTCTCACAATCAGTCCTCCCTAAAATTCTGCCATTTAATTTATAACTATTCAATGGATTATTTCTACCTATACTAAGTACACTACATTTGTCTATGTTAAACTTCATTTGCCATTTCTCGGCCCAATTGGACAGAATGGTCAATTCCTCCTGCATTACAACAGCATCAGAATCAGCCCTAATGGCCCTACCTAGCTTAGTATCATCAGCAAATTTACTCAGGTCACTACTTATACCTATGTCAAGATCATTAATATAAATTAAGAATAGCAAGGGACCCAAAACAGATCCTTGCGGAACTCCACTGCTAACACACCCCCACTCAGATTTAACTCCATCTATACAACTCTTTGCTGTCTGTCACCAAGCCATGACTGAATCCACCTAAATATACTGCCATCGATCCCGTGTGCTTTAACTTTGCTCAGAAGCCGTAAGTGTGGCACTCGATCAAAAGCCTTACTAAAGTCCAAGTATAAAATATCATAGTTTTCATCCTTATCTGCTGCTTCATACACCTTACTATAAAAAGACAGCAAATTAGTCAGGCAGGATTTACCCTTACTAAAGCCATGCTGTGATTCTTTTATCAACTTATGCTTATCCAAGTGATCTTTAATATTCCTTGCTATAATAGATTCCATCATTTTCCCTACCACTGATGTCAAACTTACTGGTCTGTAATTAGACATATTTGTTTTATCCCCTTTCTTAAATATAGGTATCACATTGGCTTTCTTCCATGCCACTAGCACAATGCCACTCTCCAATGATTTTCTAAAGATGCATGCTAGGGGCTCACTTAACACATCCTTACATTCTTTCAAAATTCTAGGAAAGACCTCATCAGGACCGGGTGCTTTACTACTTTTGATTTTATCAATTTCCTTTGTCACTATCTCCTTTGTGATCAAGATATCCTTTAATTTCTCTTCATCATTACCCCAAAAGATCATTGACACCTCGGGTATATTTAGAGTATCCTCCTGTGTAAATACTGAGAGAAAAAAGTCATTTAGCATTCCAGCCATTGAGTCCCTATCACTCACTAATTCTCCAATGGTAGTAAACACCTCTTTCCCTGACCCATGAGTACTATACATAAGACTATTTAGTTTCTCTTTTGTAAATACTGATGCAAAATGACAATTTAGTACTTCAACTATTTCCTTATCAGTTTCTCTCACAACCCCTTCATATTTGATAGGTCCTATTTTAACTCTGCCAGACTTGTTATTAATTTTATAGTAACTAAAGAACTTTCTAGGATCTTTGTTGCTATCCTGAGCTAATTTAATTTCTGACACCCTTTTGTTCTTCTTTATAATCTTATTTAACTCATTCCTAGCCATTCTATAATCACTTAAATTTTGAATATTATTTTCTACCTGTAATTTTTTGTATGCTCTTTTCTTCTCTGAAATTTTTATAGCTATCTCCTGATTCCACCATAATGGTTTCCTACTTTTGTTCCTAATGGCCTTCATTGGGATACATTGTTCTTGGACTACATTTATTATATGCTTGAAAGTATCCCACATCCCATAAGCATTTTTACCTCTGAATTCTACATCCCAGTCTACCAAATTTAGCAAGCTTCGAAGTTTTACATAATCTCCCTTATGAAAATTTGGAACTTTTTCAGCATTCTCAGTTATTTTACCCTTCTCAATTCCCAAGTTAAAACGAACTATCTGATGGTCACTATTTCCCAATGCTTCCCCAACAGTCAATTCTTGAACTAAATGATCACTGTTAGAAAGTACTAAATCTAATATATTGTCCCCCCTCGTTGGCTCATTAACAAATTGATTCAAAAAATTATCCTCAAAGCATTCTATGAACCTGCCACTTGTTCTATCCCAACCTATCATATTTTCCCAGTCCACAGAGTTTAAGTTGAAGTCCCCAATAATAACTGCATCTGTTTCACATCCCTTACTTACTTCCCTTATCATAGTTCATCCATATCATCAGTCTGCCCAGGTGGCCTGTAAAAAGCTCCCAAATGCACCATTCTATTTTTACTGAACCTAATATCTATCCAAAGTGACTCAACTCCATCCTGCTTTATTGAAGTATTTAAACTTGAAACAATGTTGTTTTTTATGTAGATAATTATTCCTCCACCAATCCTACCTGTCCTTTGACTAATGTACATATTATAGCCCTGTAAATCAAATTCACTTATAGTGTCACTAAATTCTATTTCATTAACCCATGATTCAGTAACGCATAATATATCTATATCCTCATTGCTAATATAACTAAATAGCTCATCCTTCTTGTTTCTAAGACTACGAGCATTTGTATAGAAACAATTTAACCCCCCTATCCCTGAAGCACCTCTTGAAACTTGAATGACCTCACCTCTATCGCCTTGGAACCTATTTCTGTTATCTGTCAAGTCCATTCTACTTTCAGTACTATAATATCCTCTCATAATTCCCTGACCACTATTAGTATCTAGTTTCCCGCCCGCAAAGACCTAATAACACGATCATACTCCTCCCACAACACATCTACCCCCCTCCTACTCAAATGCAGTCCATCCATCGCATACATTTCTTTCATTCCAACAAACCTATCCCACACATCCACAAACATGACACCTTCCATCTCACACATCCTCCTCACATAATCATTCAGCCCAATTGCACGAGACATCCATTCTACCCCAACATCCATTCTTGGAAGCACACCTGTCACAACACCTTTCATTCTACTTTCTTTCACCTTTTCAATCAACCTCTTGTACCTCTCACGTAACTCACATGCACCCACTTTCTTCACATCATTCACTCCTACATGTGTAATCACAACCGCATCTCTTGCACAGCCAGACACCAGCTCCTCATACCTATCAGACAGATCTCTCACTCTAGCACCCGACAAACACACCCTCAAACCATTCAATCTACTTGCATTCAACTTCCTATCTAAATATCTAACTCGCGAATCACCCATCACAAGCACTTCAGTCAGACTCCTATTCCTAACCCCCACAGACCTAACTCCATCCCCACTCCTATTCTCATTCAAACTACCAGTCACTCGAACTCCACCCCCACCCCCATCAGTCATATCACTTCCAGTTACTTCCTCTCTTAGGGCACTGAATCTATTAGTCAAGCTAATAGGTTCTGTGTCCCTCTGACTCACACACCTATTCTCCCCTTGGCTAACAACCTCAACAGAGGCAACCCTATTCTCACAAAGAACAGGAGAAGCCTCCCTAGCTTCATGTTTCCTAACCACTCTCCACTGTCCCCCATCCTCACTAGGCCTATTTCTAACTAATCTAAGGGGGCTAACTTCACTATCACTAGAACTATCATATCCTACCTCCTCCACCGGCCCTCTACCTTCACCTGGAACATCTAACTGGCCTACCTCACCACCTAACCTATTCCCAGCTCTAGGCCTAACACTAAGTTCCCTCCTGAGCTCAGCAACTAACCGAACAGGTAGCACGTGTTTCATAGAGCTCTCAGTCTGTTGATCTATTTTTCAGATTTTTCTACAGTTTGTTTATTTTTTGTTTTTGTTTTTTCTCACCACAATCAGCGAAAGCTAAGTTGCTCTTCTTTTTTTTCTTATTGCTACTTAAGTTCTTTCTTTGTTTGAATAAGTGATGGAGTTTGGGGATGAAAGTGAGCATGAGTGTCGGAATGTATGCATTGGTTGTGGTGTATTAGGTGAGGGGTATACATGTGTTGTATGTGGGCTGCGTGAATGCATTGTAGATTTAGAGGGGATGAGAAGGCAGGATTTAGACAGGATATGTAGGCTGGAGGGGTTAGTTGCTGAGCTCAGGAGGGAACTTAGTGTTAGGCCTAGAGCTGGGAATAGGTTAGGTGGTGAGGTAGGCCAGTTAGATGTTTCAGGTGAAGGTAGAGGGCCGGTGGGGGAGGTAGGATATGATAGTTCTAGTGATAGTGAAGTTAGCCCCCTTAGATTAGTTAGAAATAGGCCTAGTGAGGATGGGGGACAGTGGAGAGTGGTTAGGAAACATGAAGCTAGGGAGGCTTCTCCTGTTCTTTGTGAGAATAGGGTTGCCTCTGTTGAGGTTGTTAGCCAAGGGGAGAATAGGTGTGTGAGTCAGAGGGACACAGAACCTATTAGCTTGACTAATAGATTCAGTGCCCTAAGAGAGGAAGTAACTGGAAGTGATATGACTGATGGGGGTGGGGGTGGAGTTCGAGTGACTGGTAGTTTGAATGAGAATAGGAGTGGGGATGGAGTTAGGTCTGTGGGGGTTAGGAATAGGAGTCTGACTGAAGTGCTTGTGATGGGTGATTCGCGAGTTAGATATTTAGATAGGAAGTTGAATGCAAGTAGATTGAATGGTTTGTCGGGTGCTAGAGTGAGAGATCTGTCTGATAGGTATGAGGAGCTGGTGTCTGGCTGTGCAAGGGATGCGGTTGTGATTACACATGTAGGAGTGAATGATGTGAAGAAAGTGGGTGCATGTGAGTTACGTGAGAGGTACAAGAGGTTGATTGAAAAGGTGAAAGAAAGTAGAATGAAAGGTGTTGTGACAGGTGTGCTTCCAAGAATGGATGTTGGGGTAGAATGGATGTCTCGTGCGATTGGGCTGAATTATTATGTGAGGAGGATGTGGCAGGGAAAGGAAAGAGATGCAGAGGAGATAGAGTGGACAGTATACATTCTAAAAGAGGTGCTTCAGGGATAGGAGGGCTGAGTGGTCTTTATATCAATGCTCATAGTCTTAGAAATAAGAAAGATGAGTTATTTAGTTATATTGTTGATTAAGATAAATGTGTAATAGAATCATGGGTTAATGAAAATAAATTTAATGACAACGTGAGTGAATTTAAACTACAGGGTTATGATATGTACATTAGTCAAAGGAGAGAGAGGACTGGCAAGGGGTTGATTATTCATATCAGAAATAGCATTTCTTCAAATCTAAATAATTCTATAAACCAAGAAGAAGTTGAGTCACTTTGGATAGATATTAGGGTCAGTAAAAATAGGATAATACACTTGGGAGCCTTTTACAGACCACCCGGACAGACAGACTGTATTGATGTGCTAATTTTGATGAGTCTTGATGATGATGTTCTTCGTTTTTGACACATTCCTGTGTATGGTTCAAATTGTATATTGTAGATGCATGATTGGACACAATCCTATGGATTGTTTAAATTGTATATTGTAGATGCATGATCTGACACAATCCTATTGATGCATTTTGTGGGTGGGTTTTGACAGATGCGGATGACCTTTGATAGGCCCTTGTGGCTTTTGTTATCCATGAAATTGTTATATTACTGACTGTTCCAACTGGTTGGTACATCTTGAATGAAGTGATGTTCTGGTAGCTGAAATCTTTTCTGGTATTCTTGAAATTTTGCAAAAGCTGTGGGAGAATGATTAAAATGACCAATTATTTGTTTACATGTAGATATGATATCTTTTACATATCTTTGTGCAAGAATGGCATCATTAATTGTGAGATGTAATGTATGTAAAAAACAGGGCAAAGACTCTATTTCAGCATGTACAGCTGCAGCTGCAATGTTGGATGCATTGTCTCTACCCCAAAAGGTGTATTTTCTTATCAGAAATATCAAATTGATAGAAAGCTTATTTAAGTACATTGCTAATATTTTCAGCAGTGTGAGATACTGACATGGGTGATACTTGAAGAATTACACCTTGGTTTCCATATCTTCGCTGATCCAATGTGATGTGACACTGAGAAATGAAGAGTTAGATGAACTAGCAGTCCAGCCTTCACTTGTTATATGATATATGACTTGTTTCGTTTATGTTGTTTTGTATTTTACCTTTAACTTTAGCAAATATTTCTTTGATGTATTTTCGTTAGCAATCATCTCCCCGATGTACTTGTGAACTTCTTTAGCCTTGCTGTCATTTATATCCCAAATCTTTCATCGCTGAAAAACATCTTCTAAAGTTTGCTGCTTGGCAGACCCATCAGAAGGTTTCTTCTTTTTAGTTTAAGATGTAGACTGATCTAGCAGTGATCTTTTCCTTTCTTCTTCTTTTTTCCTTTTCTTCGCTGAATTCAGTGTCTTGCTTAATATTCAAATGCTTGAACAAATTTGAAGTATTGAAATTGCTATGATTTGATCCTCAACCAATCTTCATACTACAGAGTTTACACACAGCCTTACATTCATCATTTTCATCTACATTGAAAAATTTCCAAATGATGCTTTTCTGTTTGAAGTTTGATCCATTTGCCATGATTGAACCCTCAAAATGAAACATTTTAATAAATTGATCTGGTTTTATTAGAAGAAACAAAATTCAGAATTTAAAGAGAATAACTTTTTTCTATAAGTATAAAATAATAAGAGGGCGATTTGTATTATTTACCGCAGTTAAAATAAGATTCGTTAATTTATATGAAGTATGTTCGGCAGTTTTGAAAAAGAAATCAAGAAATATTTTTCAATTGGTGCTCTTTATTATTAATCTAAGCATATTTAAGAATATAATCCAATACATTATAATTGAATGCATTCAAACTAGTCTTTAATAAATCATTGAAATCAATAACATCTAATTAATTACTATTCCATTTATATTTGTCATTTAATTAAATTAAAACAGTAATTACACATACAATTTCAAATGTCACTGCACTTTCAGGATATCATTCACACTAAATGCTAATCCTTTGACTATCGTGGGAATTACGTATGGTAGATTGATTACACACTACCTAGGTAACAATAGTAATTTCATCGTAACCGTTTTGCAATTGCAGACTGGTTTTCTTAAGCTTAACTGTCTCAACTGGTAGGTATAGTTATTGCCTTATCAGCCGGTAAAATAGGGTTCCACAAAGTAATTTTTAGTTATGTGAGAAATTACAGAAGCTAACAAGTGGAAGACTAAAACACACTCACACTGCTGCGATGATGGTTGCTGTGATTCTGTCAGTTTGGTTGATAGTTTGTCAAGTCAGACTTATCACGTTTGGAACTTGTATATCCAGTATAAATTGTACTGTTTGTATGTTGCATTCTTAGGAATACTGATATTTGAAGTTTTAATAAATAATTTTTCCTTAAAAAGAAATTTCTACCCATTTGATTATAGATTGAAAGAATAGTAATACAATAACAAATCTTGAGTCATATGTTTCGTGTTTGTTCGTTTGAATGAACGCTGTTTGAACATGTTCGATAATGTTCACCCATTCTGCAATGGGTGAAAATTGAATATGAATATCAAAGGAATATAAAACAAATAACATTTATAGATAAAAGTTGTACATAAAGATTAAAGAATCTATTTAAAGCTTAACTTTCAGCTGTTTTAAACAAAATAAAATTTGTCTGTAAAAATGATGGAACAAAAATAGAAATTAATTGGTTTGGTAATATACATACAATATGTCTATATGAAATGGAACGGCTTTGATTTCAAGCTAATTGCATGTATTTTTTGTGTAATAATAATTTTCATTATGGCGGAATTGACTAGAAATTCTAATCTTTTGTCAAGATTTACTGAATAATAATGGAGATGAAAATAATGTAAAATTTTCTGTCATTTATGATGGCACAGGTACACTATTTTCAAAATATTTTTGAACAGGATAAAATTATTGAAATTTACAAATATTGAGTTAAACATTTAAATTAAATTATATTATTTATACCAAATTAACTGTAGTCATTTGATTGCTAGCAATTACATGAATTTTTCATGTACAGGTAAACTAGTAGTTTGGCCTGTGCTTGTTCCTTTTAGTTCCCTGAAAAACTAAGGATTTAAAAGGCTTATAAAATGTTAAATTTTGCGTAAATAAATTAGATGCATATTGTGAATTTTTTTCACATACAGGACACAAGAATATAATCATTAAATAGAATGAATATATGTTATAAAATGATTGCATACAATGTCTTGGGAATTAATGGACAAGTATCAGATTTTGATATCGGAAATGAGACATAAAAATCCTGATACCTATACGAGTTCTGATACCACTAAAAACAGCCGATACTACTGATACCGAGTACTCGTCCATCACTACTCAAACCCCTGATCCATTTATCTAACCTGCTCTTGAACACATTTGAACTTGGACTACCCACAACCTCCTGAGGTAATTTATTCCAAAGTCTAGCACTTTATTGGTGAAAAGATATTTTGCAAATCTGTTCTACTCAGTTTTTTAATCTTCAAATGATTATCTCTGGTCCTATCATTGCCCTTCAGGAAAGGATGGCAGGTAAGTAGGATTAGTGTAATGAAGGATATTATTACCCTTATCTATTCTAGCTGGGATGAGTAAATTGAATAATATACAAAATCCTTTTACAGAGAGATCCATCTAAGGCATTCATCCACCACTTGACTTGCAAACCACTTTCTACCAATCTTCCTAAACCTAAACTTGCTCAGCTTAAACCCATTGCTATAAGTCCTATCATATTCACTAAAAATAGAACCTTACCTATGTCTCCTCTATTATAACCATTTATCACTTGAAGATCTCATTTAATCCCTCAAACTTTTCTCCTTTCTAATGTATTTAGAGTTAGTCTCCTAGAGCTTTTCCCCATAAGGTAAGCTCCTCAACATATAAATCATCTTAGTCATCTTTCTTTGCACAAACTCAAGCAAACCAATATCCATCATATAGTGACCAAAATTTCACCATATAGATAAGAAGGGGACTAACTAATACCAGGTACTGTTTCAGATTGACATCAGCCTCCTATTACTTACATTCATCCAAGTAAACCCTATTAGCTTATCTGGACAGTTGTCTCTAACATTCTGACCTTCTTAAAACTCTCATTCAGTTTATAATTATTCAGTGAATTACACCTACCTATACTAAGTACACTACACTTGCTAAGGTTAAATTCCATTTGCCATTTCTCTGCCCATTGGGCTAGTATGGTCAATTCATTTTGTAATACCTCACTCAGCATCAGAATCAGACCTTATAATCCTACAAAACTTAGTATCATTGGCAAATTTCCTCAGGTTACTACTTATACCCAAGTCAAGATCATTAATATGAATCAAGAACAACAATGGTCCCAACACCTCCCTCTGAGAAGCCCCACTAGTAACATTCCACCCTTGGATTTAATCCAATCTATACTAACTCTTCTATCTGTCACTAAGCCATGACTGAATCCACCTAAAAATTCTTAAATCCATCCCATTCACTTTAACTTTATTTAAAAGTCATGAATGTAGCAGCCTGTCCAAAGCCTTATATAGGCCACCACTCCTTTTCTTTTTCCATTTTTTTTTTTGTTACTCTCTAAATTTAAAAAAAAATATGTTAGGGTGGACAAGGAACCTGACAACACACCATAGAACCATCATAGAAGAATAATCCACTCATAAAGGGAGCAGCAGAGGGCTCACTAGATCCCATGCTGAGAACTACAAACAACTGCCATCTTTTAGCCCTGCCTCATATTTTCTAATGGCAACTGATAACTTCCCTGGGGGTAGCTACGCAGGATCCTCAAATTTTTCCATTGTAGGCTGGCATGCTCTCCCTCCCTCCCTTCCTGACTTAGAGACTTAAAATTTGCAATTAGTTTATCAGGTCCCCAATGCCAGCTTAGTGGGATGGCTGAAAGGCATCCCCACTATACACAAATTTGGACCCTAGGCTGCCCTTGCCTCAGGTGGCAAGGTCTTTCCAAGGACCTCTTCTTTCTTCCTCAACTCCAGTCTCAATCGCACTACTTCTTCACTCAAAGTTTCCGCTACAGCCATTGTTCCCAAGTTAGTAAAAAAGATAGGAGGAGGGAAAAATCAATCAAACTACTTGTCACACTAATTGGGTATGGACTGCAATCCAATCCAGTCACGCTCCCAGTTTTGAAGTCTCAAGTCCCTATTCGGGCGCCAAATGTAGCGGGCCAAAAATATATCTAATCCCAATCGATCCAACCCGCTTCCTACACTGTCCGGATGTGAGAAATCGAGGGAGAATGAAACGGATTGTATATACAGTCCCTTTACTTACAAAAGAATAGTTATATTTACAGCAATTTATATTTATAAGGGAAGTGTGCACACTTCAAAATGAGGCCAAATTCCCCAATCCAAATAGGATACCAAAAGAGAATTTTCTAACAGGCGAATACAACAAATTTACTTATATATCTACACAAAACATAAAAAAAAACACAGCAACAACCAAACGAAAAGGGGTACGTGCTATCACTTGTGTGCTGGAGGTGGGTGGTAGTAGGCTAACATAAAAGGAGGCAGGATTGTCAGCCAATGCGGGTATGGTGGTCCAGGTGTCTAGCGAGGTATGAAAGCCCTCCGTCTCAGGGCTGGGCGGAGCACTCGTCTAGAGAACCCTTCTTGCCGTCTGTCCAAGGTTCCACTCTCTGTAGAAGAGATATATCCTCCGTTTATGACCCATTTACTTATACATGGAAGGGAAACTAATAAGTGGGCATTACCCGAGTAAATTTATTGACTAGCTTACCTCTAAATGTATATCCAAACAATCCTCAAAATATAATCCTTTGATAAAAGATTATTTTAAACAAAGTACTATTTTGTTTTAATTATAGTGATATATCAAAACTAGCTACTATCTTTCCAGAATATGGCGCCTGGAAAGAAAGAAAAACATGGTAATCATTTTATACATAAAATAAACAAAACAAACCCATTCCCATTCACACACATTCTTACAGAGGGAGGGAGAGGGTACTGAGAAAAGGGGTGGGAGAATGGCCCTTTTACACACACTCACATTCGCTCCACCACAGCGTGATGTCGCGTAAGGCCGCCGGCTGGACTTTACCTCCAGAGGCGGAGAACCCTTCAACGACAGGTTTACTCTGAGTCAGTTGCTTCGTGCACGGACACTGCCCATGGTCCGGACGATGTCCCGTATGCCATGCTTCAACACCTGGGTGAGCCAGGCATGGCCTTTCTCCTAGATTTGTTCAACAGGATCTGGGTGGAGGGTCTACTCCCAGATTTCTGGCGAATCACTACTGTGCTCGCCTTTCGCAAACTGGGGAGAGATCACTCTACTCTGGCTGGTTTCCACCCAATCTCTCTAACCTCTTGCATGTGCAAGTTGATGGAGAAATTCATAAATGTTAGATTAGCCTTTTTTCTAGACAGTGGAGGCCATCTGTTTTCTGCACAGTGTGGCTTCCGCAAGTTCCACTCCACTTTGGATGCTCTGCTCTGATTGGAAAATGTCTGCGAGGCCTTCCTTCGTAGACAGCACTACGCCACAGTGTTTTTCGATCTGGAGTAGGAAGGCCTATGATACCGCATGGCGATACAGTATTTCATGGAGATTTCACACAATTGGGTGAGGGGCGCCTCCTAATCTTTATATACTAATTTTTGCAAGATTGTTGATTCCGCGTACAGGTGGGAGAGCCCTCTCTGGCCAAATGAAGCAGGAAAAGGGTGTCCCACAGGGGAGTGTCCTCAGTGTCACACTCTTTGCCCTGAGCATCAATGGCATCATCTCAGTGCTGCCGGAAGATGTTCTTGCTACGTCCTACTTAGACGACCTTTCGATCTCTTTTGGTGCTGCCCAGATGCCAACGTCCTTTGCTATGCCGAAGCGCACAGGTTTCACTTTTCCTTGGCCAAGACTAAGGTGGTGCACTTCTGCCGCCATCCACGGCTCCACCCTGACCCAGACTTGTTTCTTAATGGGGTATGCCTGGAAGTGGTTGAATCGCACCATTTCTGTCTTCATGGACAAGCTGGTGGCAATACACCACTTAGTACGGGAGTTTACACGATGTGTCCGGTACGGAGATTGGATTGTGATCTATAGCAACTCACAAAGCACCCTGAGTGCTCTCGGGGCATTGAAGCTCTGCATCCCCCGGTTTGTGATATCAGTTACACCACGGTTTTAGCAAGCCGGGCGGATGTTGAGATTATCTTCTGCTGGGTTTCTGGACATGTAGGAATTGCGGGAAATGAGGGCGCCAAAGAGTCTGAGAGACTCTGCGACTGGACCAGTGCTTCACTCTTCCTCACACCGACTACACGGCAGGAATACAGGCAGCTGTTTGAGCTGCTTTTCAAAGAAGATGGGAGACAGTTGAACAGAACTTAAAGTTGCATGCCATTGCACCACATCTGTTCCCATGGACCTACCCCCTAATGCCATGAAGGTTTCAGGTTGCTTTCTGTTATTTTCGAATCGGGCACACTTGTGTGACGCATCACCATTTGATGGAGCGCTCACCTGCGCCCTATTGTGACAACTGCGTCATCCCCCAGACTGTTTGGCGCATTCTTGTCGAATGTTCCAGTCTGGGTGATCTTCACGCACGTTACCTGTCCCGGTACTGGGATGGTCTGGGTCACTATGCCTGTCCCTTGTACTCGGGATGGCTTCGTGCACACCAACCCGTGGACTTTTAGACTTTTTGGAGTAGGTTGGCCTTCTCCCCGTATTTAATATTTGACTATGGATCGCATTCTTCTTTGCTGGGGGATGGCGAGCCTCCCTTGTCAATGGAGCTCGCTTTATATTTTTTCATTTTTTTTTTCATTTTTTTCTTTGGCCTTTAATATAGCCTGGATTTAGGCTGGGTTGAATACAGCGACTTATGCCCTAGAAGGCAGTCGCCAGATGAGATATTAAAAAAAAACCAATATTTGATAAGGAGGTCCTGGCCATGCAGGTTGCATTTCATTCAAAGAGGCCAAGCAATTGATCCTATTGCAGCCTGCTCAACTTTAGATTTCCTATGCCTCTCTCTTAAAAAAAAAATCACTATGTTCCTGGTCCTCCCCAAGCCTACAAGAACAGTAATTACTGCACCCATTAGGAGTCCTTTTGGCAGGGTCTACCTCTCCTGTTAGGGCCAGCTGCAATTTGAGCTTTGCCCCTGGCTCAGCTAAAATCAGAGCCCACAACCCCATCTCAAAAACTGAAGCAGCCACACATCTCCACCCAGTCAGTAGACTCACAGCGCTTCAAAAGTTTGCCTCCCACAAGGGAAAATAGCAATAAGGGAGCTTTGGCTCACTCACCCTTATCCAAGAATGGATGGGCCTCCCATCTGGGGCTACTACATGATCAATCCCAAGGGCCAGGTTCTTATAGACGTGATTGAAGTACTAGAGATTGATGTTCTAAATGTAGATGAATTTACATATTACTCTGAGAACCACTTCATTCTCTTGCCTTGATCTATCCCTTTGCTCTCTTGGCATACACTCTGATTATAGGAGGTGGTTCATATTCTTCACGGTAGTGATTACTTTCCCATTCTAATATCTTTTGTCAAGCTACTGCTACCTGTGAAACTACCTCAGTGGTACTTGGAGTGGGTGTGGTGGCCCACATTCAATCAAACTACTGATTGGCCACCCATAGTAGAAAGGTAATGGGAATTTTCAATTATATTTTTAACCATGGTTTTCTAAGACAATGCTCATCTTTGACACTACAGCAATATAGCTGTACACCTGTCAAAACAATATTAAGTAAGAGATAATTATTTAGGTATTGTGATGCATCGCGCAATGACTTCCAGCATTGAGGTACAGGTTCAATCCCAGTGAGTGCAAACCAGGCATGTGCTGTGAGGAAATTCAGGGTAGGCAAAACTGTGAAGCTGCCGCAATTCATTTTATGAAGAGTCCCTTTATAAAGTAATTTGTTGGCAAAAGGTAGGAATTGTTAAAATTAATTGCAGCAGCTTTACAGTTCCTTCTTACTCTGAATTTACTGACAGCATGTGGCCTGGTGCAAATATCCTATGTAGGTAAGCTTTGCACACATCATACATATAGGCAATCACACCACTATCATTAATTTCCTTCCCATCTTCATAATAGAATATACCCACTCTCCTTTCATCTGGAACCCTGCTGATATAGTACCAGTACCTCCTATGGGGATAGTCATATCTACACACCCCTGATATAGAATACCTATGTTCCCTACAGAGTCACTCATATCCAAATACCCCTGATGCTGGATAGGTACCCCATCTCATGAGGTCACAAATGAGTTACACAATCCTTGGTGGTTCGAAAAACATACCCCCCCCCCAATAAGGAGTAGCCCCTGCTGTCTTCAGGAATGGTAATCATTTTGATCATTATTTACATTTCATTGTTGTCAAAGTGTAGGGGGATTCTCTCATCCATGAGATGGATGGCACAACTTACTAACTTTAGGTAACTATTTGCTTTTATATTACCTGAAGTCTTCAATGAATATATATATCACATTTGTTCATCATTAATTTTCAAAACAAAATTTAAATATGAAAATATGCAGACTAACATTCCATTTTTTTAAGTAGAGAAAGGGTTTTAAAGGTAATTCTATGATGAAAGACTCGTTTTAAAAATTTTGGTGCATTTGTCCCTTCCCCACCAAATGCATCATATCGGGTAGGCAGTTTAAAAAAAACTAAATTCAAACTAAACATATTAAAAATTTCATATCTTTTACAAATGATATTTGGTACACATTAAATCAAATGTATATTTTAGAATTCCTCAAAATTTCAAGGATCTTACTGTTATAGTTTTATCATTGAAAAAATTAGAATAATGTTTGAAAAATATTGGGCCAGTTTTGCATTTGGTAAAGATAGTATGTTACTGTATGGTAAGTTCATACATGATAATTAATGAGACACTCAAGGAGAAAATTTTATTGCAACCAGAAGTAAATTTGCTAAAAAGGAACTTAAGGAAAAAATAAATATATATATACAGGAGCTGCCAAGTGTAGGCCATGAATGGTCTTTTGCAGTCTCCTTCTTTTCTTATGTTCTTATGTCACCACAACGGAAGTCTGGACCCTCGCTATTTTATGTTATTTTTATATTATTTACCTCCATTAGGTTAGGTTAATATAATTAAAAACACTTTTGTTGATACTTTTAATATTTTATGATCTATCCCCCTGGCCTTGATGACATCCTGCATCCTTTTGGGCATATTTGCAACAAGATTTTTCAAGTAATTCAAGTCCATGTTGGTGCACCCCACTTTCTTGATGACCTCCTGAAGGTCCTGCACTGATGACACAATGGCCTCATTAACCTTGTCTTTGATGACTTTCCATGTGTTTTCAATGGGGTTGAGATTGAGACTGTTCCCACGCCAGTCCAACACGTTGATGCACTTTCTCTATAGCAATTGCTTGATCAAATTAGCCTTGTGACAAGGAGCTGAATAAAGATGGATGTTCCATGAAGTTCCATATGATTAAATAGATGACCTTCCAAAACTTACTTGTAGCGCTGAGCATTCATGGTCACATTCTTGGGTAGGAAATATAAACCACCTCTCCCTAACTTGGTACTGAAACAACCCCAAACCATAACTGTGGGGCTGTGTTTTACAGTGTTCACTGTGTACTGGGGGCTGTACCTGTTTGACCCAACTGGCCTCCTTACCTTTACTCTGTGTGACCTTATGACCTGAAATGGGCTTTCATCTACCACATGACCTCTGACCACTGTTCCACTGTCCAGCCCTTGTGCTGCTTTGCAAAATGAAGCCTCTTCTTCCTCATGCAGTTATTCAACAGTGGTTTGAGCTTGGCAGTATGACTGGCGAGTTTCAAATCTTTCAGAAGACGATGCTGTGCGGTCCGTTCTGAGACATTTCAGAGGAGGTTAGGGTACATTTCCTTGAGTTGTCTGGCTGTTATCATAACAGCCTTCTTTAGCAAGCGATCTGTCCTTGGTGTAGTCTTTTTCTCTGCTCCCTGGCACTTTTTATGTTGAGGTATGGTGTTTGGGGGAAGCTCACAGGCAGCAGAGAGGAGCGCCATTACGGTAGATTTTGCCCGCCCTGTTCGCAGGCACATTTCACTTATCTTAACATTTTCTTCCCTCAAAGTGAGAATACAAACCTTTTCCTCATTTGTGAGAGGCTTGGGACCCATGGTTGGATGGTTGGAGTGCTAGTTAAAAAATAGATAATCAGCCAAATATCTTCAAGAAACCACCAAAATGAAAGTAACCACAAAAAATGAGTGTCTACTCACGACCAAGTCTGGGCACGTACTGAATAATACAGCGGACACAATGCACATATATACCTAGCAGACATTGCCAGAAACTGAAACAAAACATTAATCAATTATAGCATTTTTCCTGCAATGATTATTGGACCTATATAATATGACCAAAGGTCCAGACTTCCGTTGCGGCGACTGTAGTATGGCAAGGCAGCATTAGATGTTGCCTGAAAGCGTATCTCTTCATGGAAAATGAGATTGAGGACTGCATCTAACAGGAAGATGATCACATTCACCATTTGATTAAATAGAGGTATTTGTATTGAGATTTTTTGCCCAGGACCATATTTTTCAATACACGTTTTTAATAATCCATTACTTATTGTTTAAGAACTTATTGTACAATAACATACCCTATCCTTGCCAAATCCAAAACTAGCATGATATTTGTCTCTATATTATTATTTTTTATTTTTTCTGTGATAAAAAAACAGTAAGATCATTGAACTTTGCAGTAATTATAAAATATACAATTTAATTTAGTGTAGCAAATATTCCATGCTCCCCAAATATTTTTTTAAAATTATTCAACTTTAAATTTAGTCATTTTTTTTCTACCTACTCCAATGTATATGTTATAATCCCTGGTCGAGATTCCACATTGAACTCTAGGTTCGATAGACATCATCAATATCACTCATTGATAAAGAACTGTACAAAAACATTTTCTAAAGTCTAGTTTCTTTTTTTTTTTTGCTTTGATAGAAATGTCATTATTAGATTGTACCATTTAATATATAAATGAGTACTGAAGTATGCACATATTTTGTTTGCAGATTTTTATCTTTTTCCAGGGAAAATTAAGTTATTATTAATGGATGCTATTTGTATTGCAAATAAGCATACAGAAATTCTCTTCTTCTCAAGATGTATCCTTTTAATTACTAGATTATGCTTGAATTAAATTGTGTTGACACTTCTCTTTGGGAATCTCCAATCATTTTGCTATATACAGTAAATCCTCAATATAACGAACTATATGGGGCGGGGGGGGCGTTCGTTAAAGCCGAAAGTTTGTTAAACCCGATGGGCGTTAAAAGCAATGGAAATAACGAACCTAGTTTGTTATGGCTATGTAATACATACGTAATTACTAATAAAGTTAAGTGGACTACACAACATAGTATTGATACGAACCTTGCACTGTAGGAGACATGTGACACACCAACACTCACTGAGGCTGGTTGTAACACTTGACTGTTAAACCTGATGGAGTTCAGCCAGGAAATTTGGTTCATTATATCCAAAATTTGCTATATTGAGGTTCCTTATATCGAGGGTTTACTGTATTCTAATTTTAGTTTTAGCATTTAGAAGTTGCAAAGTTTTTCTGTTAATCCTTTTTACCTCTGGAAATTAAGCATTTGTCTTCATCGCTGTGTAGAGTTGTCCAGTTTACCCATAGCTTAACACGTGTGTGATGTTTTGCTGTGCCCAGCTTCTTCAGGGAACTGATGTTCTTTCAGATATTCAGCTGTTTTTTTTTTATGTACATAGCTGACCTCAATGCTTGTCCTCTGCTCTCTGATTTGTTTTTTTCTTTACCTATGTTTTCTATATTTTGTGTAAAAGGTGTTTCATGGCTTAAGTAAAGACCCTCAACTAATGGATCAGGAAACTATCTTAATATACTACTAGAAAGAAATATCTTGCAGCACCTTGGTCAAGACTTCACCACATTCATTACTGGAACATCAATATCTAAACCAGATATTTCTGTGGCAAGTGTTAATATTCCTTTCAATTACTGTAATAATCCAATTGTAATACCATGCATTGACTACAGCAGATAAAATAAAAATGTATTGCAAAGCAGGCTGTAAAAATATACAAAATAACCTGGAGGATTACATCCCAAGAAACCTAGCTGATGCAATTCTGGAGGAAATGAATGTATAACTAGATCAATTAACTGGCCTAATGCTAAAGGAATATGAGTAAGCTATTCCAAGGAATAATTATCACAATCATGGCATACAGATTTAACAAAGAAATGAAAAGAACAAGAAATATTAGAATGACAAGGGCCATTGAGAAATAGGATGTGAAGAATAAGAACACTGAAGGAAGAACTATCCAACCATATCCTTGCACAAAAAAAACAACAAATGGGATGAGGCAATCATAGAAGTTAACTCAGAAACTTCAGTCTGAAAATTCTGGAGAAGGATAAAATCATTGAAGGGCATATCACAAAGACCTAAAATTAAACTTATAGATGAAAGAGAAGCAATCAAAGACAAGAGAGGAAATAATGATGAAGAGAATGCCAACTTCAACATCACATTTGCACAGTGTATTGTCAATGAACTAAATGAGAACATAGAAATAACCCACCCCAAGTGGTAGCTCACCAAAATGCACTCTTTTTAGACACAACTACCATAACTTTAGAAGAAATAAAAAGCATTATCGGCATATCACAAAGACCTAAAATTAAACTTATAGATGAAAGAGAAGCAATCAAAGACAAGAGAGGAAATAATGATGAAGAGAATGCCAACTTCAACATCACATTTGCACAGTGTATTGTCAATGAACTAAATGAGAACATAGAAATAACCCACCCCAAGTGGTAGCTCACCAAAATGCACTCTTTTTAGACACAACTACCATAACTTTAGAAGAAATAAAAAGCATTATCAACTTTCAGTAGTGAGTGCAGGACATATTATCCCAACCAATTCAAAGTATAAAAAAAATGATCTTTAGCCCAAAGCATGGAAAGTCTCCAAATGTGTAAGAGAATTTCTGTCCAATCTCACTTCTAGAATTTGGCAGAAAAATTCTTGAAGAAATTTTAAATGTATGGTTCATTGAACATCTGTCAGACTATTCTATAAGGATCAACACTCTATCTTCAGAAAATCTGATTTCCTGAGTTGGCTCTAAGCATTATCACAGAAAAGATCAATAAAGCTAAAAGAGAGACATTTATATGGACATCATATTTAATGATGTGGCAAAAAAGGATGCAATACAAGAACTTGCACCTGGGCTTAAGTGATAACCTAGAAAATATCCTGTGCAGCTGTGCTGGATGGAATTGTATATGGTAGCATAGGAAAAACTATGGGGCTTAAAGCTAGCCTATCCTAAGGTAGAGGAGGAATCTTTCCTCAATTCCTCAATATATGCAGCAGACATCCCCCCCCCCCATCATCAATTTCAGCATTTAGTATGTAGAAGATATTACTCAAATCATAGATTGTCATTATAAAAATGGTAGAATGCAAGCCAGAATGAAATAAGTGCCATAAACAAAGATGAAGCAGAAGCAAAATTGAAGATTGTGCCTATTGGTAGTAGTCTTAGTATATATACATTGGTTACATCTGATGTATGCTGGTATTCAGGCAAGGGTGGTTTTGTGTTTGTATTGTTGGGGTAGAGTAGCCTGATCTTAGTTGCACTAAAATTGCTCTCCTGCATAGTGATTGGCAGCTATTTGGGGAGGTGGTTTATTTTTTATCTTTGCCTGAAGATTGTGTCTGTGAGCGAGGATGTTGTTGTTGTATTTTTTTATATTGTCATTGTGTGTGTTTGGGGTCTATTATACAGCTATTGTTAGTAGTGTGCTGTGGTTTTCTTTTAGTCTGGTGGTGGTAGTTTTCTTTTGTGCTTTGTATGCTACTTCCGCTAGGCTAGTGAGAGTTTGTGTTTCTTGTAGTGTGATATGGTGAGTGGATAGAAGATTGAGTGCTCAAACTTTATAGGAATAGATGGGTGAGGCACATGTGTTGCTTGTATGCATGAATGATGGATTCCTTAGATGGAATATGTATGTTGTTCCTGTGATTGCTTATAGAGTGCATTCATTTTGGTGTGAGCTTTGTTGTTGGAAAGATAGTCCTGTATCCATTTATGAACTTGCTATAATTGTCAATCTTTTATATTAAGGGAAATTATATAAATTGTTCTGGTAAAATAAATTGATTCCTAACATTCCTTAACTTTTCTTCAGTTGATCATTCATTGCAGAGAAATATCTTTGATGAATTCTTAAGTAAATTAACATCAAGTGCTGGGTCAGCTCCTCCATTCCTCGTAAGTTTTTTTATTATTTTGGAAGCTTTATAGGTAATACTATAATGTATTCAGAATATTATACTCTATGGAAAACTTTCTCCATTTGGATCAGTGGTTTATTTTTGCATATTTCATGTTTCATTCTGTTCCCTTGCCTGCTCCTATTAAGACAAAATTACCTCACTTTTTGAAAATTTTCCAATTCTGATTTTCTGATGTCTTTTCTGCTCTTGAAAAACTATACATAATTGTGGCATGTTAATATATCTCGACCAAAATCCAAATATACAAAATTACGTATTGTTACTAGTTAAAAAAAATATATAGTGTGTTTTAAAATAGTATCCACTCAGTCACAGAGACAGGAAATGTTCCCATGGCATTTCTAGGGATCTGTTAATAGCATTCACATATTTTAAAATACAGTAGAACCTTGGTTGACAAACACCCCCACATCAGGAACTAGTTTTGCAAACAAATTTGACCTCAGTTCACGAATGATGCATTGAGTTTCGCATTACCCACAATCCATGCAACCTCGTCCTCAGTTGTGCATTGGCGAGCTTGGCATAAACATTGTTTGTAAGAGTGCCCTGTTCAAAAACATTAATTTTTCTTTTTTCCCTTTTTTGTGTTATTTTAGCCTCCA
The DNA here is from genome assembly GCA_963969495.1 of Ceratothoa steindachneri. Lineage (NCBI taxonomy): Eukaryota > Metazoa > Arthropoda > Malacostraca > Isopoda > Cymothoidae > Ceratothoa > Ceratothoa steindachneri. Next base: position 26,552,824 of record OZ018323.1, read on the forward strand.
TTATGCAACCTAAGGAGAAAAGTGTATGTGATAGCAGCAGTAAGAATCCTAAGCATATTACTATTGAAGTAAAGAAAGAAATCATTGCCAAACATGAGAATGGCATTCCTGTTTCTGACATCACCCAAGTAGTATGATATGGCAAAATCAACGATCTGCACGAAATGGATTAATTGTATTTACATTAATTTCAATTGAAAAAATTGTCTTGGTTCGCAAACCAAGGCCTGGAACGGATTAAGTTTGTGAACTGAGGTTCCACTGTACTACATTCTACTGCACATATGCCAGTGATTAACTTTCTGTCTCTTTGACTGAGTGGATACTATTTTAAAATGCTATATATTTTTTTTAACTAGTAAGAAGTAAGTAATTTTGTATGTTTGGACTTTGGTCCAGGTATATTATCATGCCACAATTATGTATTTTTCCAAGAGCAATAATGGTAATAGAATTTGCCATGTTTGTTTGATCAATCAAGCGCTTGAAGTAAAAAATCCCATTTTGATGGCTGAGTTGTGGGGCGAGAATCAGAGAGATTCTCCAAGATTTCACAGCTTTAAAACATGAGATAAGATTAAGACAGGAATTAGACATATTCATTGCTGATTTGTGCAGGAGGATTAAGGCATGTGGTCAAAACAATAGCAGATACCATGGTAACAGGGGTTAATCCAACCATGTTATAAATCATTTTTCAAGCAGCCATAAAAGAGGAACCTAGAATATTGTCATATTCGAACAGAGTCATACTTAAGGCCAGTCGTAAACAGGCTCAGCCAAAAAGGTTTGTCATCTTCCGAGGCTCCTAAAGCTGCCCTCCGAAAGGAGGATAACACCAGTGGAGCTTCAGCTCTGACTTCTCAAACCAGGGCTGGACTGGGTGGCTTGGAGAAGGTGGCTCCTCTGAAACTGCCTGCCTAAGGTTGCGATGTGGAGAGAGGAAAAGACTTGCATGGTGAGCCCAACCTCCCCGATAAGTCCTTGAAAGTGACGGCGCATTGTCTTGCCAACTGTGGCCGGAGTTCTGCCTCCAGGAAGCATACAGCCATTCCTATGAGGGTCATCTCTTTGAAAAGGCCCCTCGCATCTCCTCCAAGCTAGGCCTGGGGGCATATTCCTTCAATGGAATTGCCTTGGACTCGAGACAAACTGGGAAGATTGCAGAGGCTCATCTCCTCCCATTCCTCGTTAGCAATCTTATTGCACAAGACCATGCTGGGTGTGTGCCCCCTGCCCACCCTCCTGAGGTACAGTAATACCTCACCCTATGTTATTAATTGGTTCTTAAGGCTGTGACATAACCTGAATTTTGATGTAAATCAAACATAATGGATAAAAAATGCCTTAGAATGACAAAAAAAATTGATTTTAAACACTTTAAAACTAGCATAAGAATAACACAGCATTTTTAAACATATGTAAAGTAAAAATTCTTTCTAATAATGAATTTACTTAAAAAAAAAAAAAAATTAACCATTAATACTTTTTATTTGACTTACATTAACCCTCATGTCTATTTTGCTTGCAGTGGCCATCTGAAGAAATTACGCTTTGGTACACTCACTTTGCCTTTCCTTTGACCCATGGTTATAATATGTGCAGATCACTAATAAATCACAGAAATAAAAGCAGAAAGCCAAGGAAGTACACACACTAAACCACATGCCTGAACTGAAACCAAATAAGGTATCACGGCCATGCCAATGATGCTATGTGGCCTCCCACTGAATCACAAATGTAGCGATACATAGAAATTTAATTTAACAACATAAATTATTATTTTACAATATAATATACTTTTATATGGTTTTAATGTTTTTTTATGGAATAAATTTATGTTTTCCTGTGACGTAAAGTTGGATTTAATTGTGTTAGGTTAACTTAATTTTACACTTGAAAAGTGGCATAAGTGCGGATTTGGCATTAGGTTGGGTATTACTGTAAAGATTTCATGATCCCACCACCATGAGATGGGGGCTGGGCAGGAGGATGTTCCATTTACACCCAACATGATGTATTCATTCTTCTCTTTGCTTTAAATACCTCCTTTCAGGCAGTAGCAGTGCAGCTGCACCTGGATTGGAAGTCTAATATTATTTCTGTGTACATTCTACCATCAGTTGACTTCGATGTGGGAAACTTCTGCCACACCGTGGCTTGGTTTCTGAGGCCCTTTCTACTGCTTGGGGATTTGAATGGTAGATACCCTTTCTGGGGAGACTACTTGATCAATCCCAGGTGTCAGGTCCTAGCTGTAGTGATTGATGATCTGTAGATAGGTGTCCTAAATGTGGATGAGTTTACACATCACTGCCTGAGAACCACTTCATTTACCTGCCTTGATCTATCCCTGTGTTCTCTGGATGCAAAGCCTGATATTGGGTGAGGGGTAGTTGATGACCTCCATGCTAGTGATCACTTTGCAATTCAAATATCATTTTCTGGACCACTGCTGCTTGAGAGACATCCCCGGTGATATGCTTTTCAGGAAATGACTGATTTCACTGTTCCAGTCGAGTTTAGGTCGATAGATGAGGCCATTGAGTTCTTGTCCAGTAACCTCATCGCCTTAGGCCTAGCTACTATTCCTAGAATGTCTGGCCATTTAAGATTTCAACCACTTCCCTGGTTGAAATCTTAAATGTGAGACAGTGCGCAAACAGAACATTATGCCTACATGCATTATAAGCAACATCAATGATTTGATTTTCAGTGAACTTTGTCGAGCTATGACTAGGTTTCGGTACATTTTGAAGTACAGTGGGCTCAAAGGAAATGTTAACCTCTTAAACGCAATGGAAATGTTATCTCAAATTTCACAGTTAACTTTTTTACTGCATTCCCGCCATATAGGTAGTGGGAGGAGCTTGGTATGACGCATGTACCTGCAGCCAGGGCTCCCTCGCAACTTCCTGCCAGGCTCAGTTTAAGTGTGCTCGCAGAGCTCAGACAGTGTATATCTGTGTTACGCTGCCCCACAGACCGCATCTTTTTCACCTTTCTGCTGACTTTGACGCCCTACCAGACACCACCATACCATCGCATTGGGGCGTAGCAAGCTGACAATGGAGGAGAAGACCCGTGCCCTAACCCTAATGGAGCAGGAAGTGCCAGTAAAGCGTGTAGCTGCCAATCTGAACGTGAGCTGTGTGTCACTCTTTAAGCTCAAAAAAGCAGCCACCACACTCCCTCCCGGCACCGCACTGCCTCGCAAATCTGGCTCTGGGGGCATGAAGAAGACAACTGCTCGGACTAACAAGGTTTTGCTTTGTGAGGTGAAGCAGGACCCTTCGATAACAGCGGCTGAATTGAAGGGGAAACATCCTGACTTGCTCCACAACGTTGCTATTCGTACGATCCAGCACCGGCTACAAAAAGACCTGGGTTTGCCCTGCCGCCGTGCTGCCAAGAAACCGCTGCTGACAGAGGGTATGAAGAAATATCAAGATTGGACACCAGAGCAGTGGAAGAAAGTCATGTGGAGTGACGAGAGCAGTTTTCAGCTCATCAGGGGTGGCTCGAAAGTGGTGCGGCAGCCCAGTGATGTGAGCAGATATGACCACCGCTACACCGTGAAGACCGTGAAGTACCCCGATGGCGTCATGGTTTGGGGATGCTTCAGTGGGGAGAAGGGCAGGGGTGGTCTCTATTTCTTCCCCAAGAACGTCACCATGAAGGGAAAGAATTACATTGAGGTTTTGGAGGAACATCTGCTCCATTTCTACGCTCTCCATGGCTGTGACTTTTTTATGCACGATGGCGCCCCTGCACACAAGGCACGAGCTGTCAAAGACTTCCTTAATGAGCAGAACATCGAAGTTTTGGACTGGCCAGGCAACTCACCCGACTTAAACCATATAGAGAATGCCTGGAACCAAATGAAAAATGAAGTTGCTAAGTCCCGGCCCACCTCCATCCCCGCCCTGAAGGAGACACTCATTAAGCTGTGAGTGGCAATGGATGGCTCCTACTTCGAGAATCTTGCAACATCCATGCCCTAGAGGATCCAGGAGGTGTTGAAGACACGTGGGAACATGACAAAGTACTAAATGTAAAGAAATGTAAGTAAAAGGACCCAATAAAACAAACTAGAAATGTACTTTTGTGCTTAATTATCCAAAAATTCTTAATGTTAACATTTCCTTTGCGCCCACTGTATGCCTGCTCTCTTACTGGTAGGCATATGTGTCTTCACTTAACAGAAAGATTCCTCTAGTAGAGGTGTGAATGAGAGTCAAAAGTATTCAGGGCAAGTTCTCGCAGGATCCCCTCTCCCATTCTTCAGGAGAATGGGACCACAATCTCGAACCCCGTATCTGTAGCAGTCCTTTCTCTGCATTCTCTAGCTAGGATGCTGCTCTGCCAGCATTCAATGCATGTCATGATGTCACTGAAGCCTGCTGACTGGACTTTACCTGCAGAGGCGGAGAACACTTGAATGACAAGTATACCATGAGTGAGATGCGTTCCACTCTAGCTTTGTGTCCAGACACCACCAATGATTCGGACGATATCCTGTATGCCATGCTTCTACACCTAGGTGAGCAAAGCATGGATTTTCTGTTAGATTTGCTCAACAGGTTCTGGACAGAGGGTATCCTCTCAGACTCATGGCAAATGGATACTGTGTCAGCTTTTCACAAAATGCGGAGAGATCACTCTACCCCATCTAGTTTTTGTCCAATCATTCTAACCTCCTGCATGTACAAGTTGATGGAGAAATTGGTAAATGTTAGACTAGCCTTTTTCCTGGAGAGTGGAGGCCATCTGTCTTCTCCACACTGTGGCTTTCACAAGTTCTACTCCATATTGATGCTCTGCTCTGTCTGGAAAATGCTCTCTGCTAGGCCTTCCTTTGTAGATCATGGTGGTTTTCAATCTGGAGATGGCCTATGATACTGCATGGCGATATGGTATCATGGAGACTCTACACACACGATGGGGTGAGGGGACTACTCCTAATCCAATGAGTTTTTGTGAGATTGTTGATTCCGGATATGGGTGGGGGGGGAGACCTCTCTGGTCCAATGGAATAGGAAGATGGTTTCCTGCAGGAAGTGTATGCAGTCTCATGCATACTCGTACTTTTTGCCCTGAGCATCAACGGTATCACCTTGGTGCTGCCGGAAGATGTTCTTGCTACGCTCTATGTGGATGATCTTTCTATCTCTTTTGGTCCAGCCCAGATGCCAACTCTGGAGTGTCGACTCCAACAGGCATTGAACCGCATCTCTCACTATGCTGAAGCACACAGGCTTTGGTTTTCCTTTGCCAAGACTAAGGTGGTGCATTTCTGCCTCCATACACGGCTCCACCCTGATCCAGACTTATTCCTAAATTTGAATCGCCTGGAAGTTGTGGAGTCGCACCATTTCCATGGTCTTGGTTTTGACTGACACCTCACTGGGGATGCTCATATTTGCAGCCTTAGGGTCTCTTGTACCCACACCATTGACATTGTCCATTATGTGATGTTCAGCACCCTAGTGCTCATAGGGGTAGTGCCTTACATTTCTAGAGATCCCTTTTTGTTGGAAGCTTGATTATAAATGCTAGTTTTATGCATCAGCAGCTGAGTGTGTATTGCAGAAGGTGGGCTCGATCCGCCACAATGGTCTTCACCTGGTGCCTTCCGGACATCCACTATTCTTGATGCTGGTGAGATGCCACTTACTCTGCATGTTGGCTGAAGTAGAAAATAAATATGAAATATGTAAAATTAGTTACTTTTTAAGAGTACAGACAAGACAAGCTCTTCCTCTTGCAGTGTGTGTTATGCTAAAAATAACAACCAATAAAGAATAACAACTTCAATCTTACCAATGACAACTTTTTTCACCTTTGAAATTTGAAAAAAAAAACTTCAAATGCAGGAAGCATCTATTGTGGGAAAAGTGCCTGTATACAACTCTACCTATAAAATTTGTGAAAAGTCACTCTGCACCAAATGTGCCAATGAAAACAATTAAAATATTTAAGTAACTTGTAAAAATAGCAGTACAATCTAAAAATGGCATAAGAAAGATATTAATGATTAAACAACTTATTTTTTTATCCATTGTTATATTTTGTTTTGTTTTCTTTTCAGAATAAAATATCAAGAATAATAAATGTTTTCAATCCATAAGAATTTAAAGGTGTTTTAATAGGACAGTAGTACCATGAGATACAAGTATAATTCATTCCTAGACCGAGCTTGTAACTCAAAATGCTTGTATCTCAAATCAATTTTCCCCGTTATAAATAACGGAAAAGCATTTAATCCATTCCAGCCCTCCCAAGATACCCAATTCAACCCTAATTAATTGGAAAGAACGGAAATGTGTAAGACAAGTGTCATTAAAAAGAGCAGAAGCACGACCAGTAGCTACTTTTTCAGGGTGTTTCTTTTCAATGAAATGAGAAAGCTCCTGCCACTTAGCCAACATTTCTTTAATTTTCCTTGTAGAGATAACCACCTCCTCGCTACTAATCTGTTGCAGCATCTGTAGCTCCTCGAACTCCTCTGTTGTGAGTTCCTCGACAAGCTAGTTGATGTCTCCCTCATCTACCTCCAGCCCCATGGACTTTCTGAGCGACACAATCTCATCCAGCACAGCGGGCTCAGACTCTGCAGATCGAACCCTTCAAAATCCCTTTCAGCTACACAAGCAGGCCACAATTTCTTCCATGCTGAATTTAAGGTTCTTCTAATTACACCCAGCCATGCCAAATCAATCATTTTCAAGCAAATAACAATGTTGTAATGCTTCCAAAATTCACAAAGGGTGATGTTGGTGTTTTCAGTAACCCATGCCTTTGCGTTTGCTCTCTACATAACTTGGAGTTTTTCTTTCAAGATCTTGACACTGAATGATACACCAGCAGTGGTTTGATTTAGCAGTCACTGCTGGCATTAGTACACAATGCTAGTGTCAGTCTATTCTTCATGGGGTTTATGGCCCGGCAGCTTCTTCTCCTCAGCCATTATGAATGTCCTATGTGGCATCTTCCAAAAAAGGCCCGTCTCATCATAGTTGAATACTTGTTGGGGGAAGTAGCCTTACTTTGCAATAAGTGCAACAAAACATTCAATGTACTCCTCTCCAGCTTTAACATCTGAACTCAATCCTTCCTTATTCCTCACCGCAGAATGGATGCCCATTTGTTTCTTAAAATTATCAAACCAGCCACGACTAGCTTTGAACTCTTCCGCTGATGTCTTCCCCCTTGCTGACGCCTCCAATTTCAAATTGCTGTAAATAGCGCTAGCCTTTTCACAGATGAATGTCTTGGTAATGGTATCTCCTGCTAGCTCCTTCTCCTTACCCCACAACAACAGAAGCCTCTCCATTTTGTCATGGATGCTTTTGGTTAACTTAGAGATAATTGTTATCCTTTTGGCAGGTGTTATGCTCTTGATAGCATCCTTCTGTTTGAGTATTGTACAGATTGTTCATGTACTGTGTTCATACTGCCTGGCTAACTCACTCACTCGCACACCTTGCCTCATGTTTTTCGATTATTTCATGTTTAATTTCCAGACATCATATGTTTTTTTTTCTAACTAGTCGCCTTAGCACTAAAAATATTCACAAAATCAAATGAAAAAAATACAACTGGGGAGATTCGTATTGAAGGCAGTGAGCGCTGCGAGCGCTCTGCCACCTAGCGTTAGCATCTTGAAGCATGCTCGTATCTCAATTTTATGCTCGGATCTCAATGCAAAATATTGCTCGCAAGCTGGCTCGTATCTCAGAATACTTGTATGTTGGTTTACTCGTATGTCGAGGTATTACTGTATATCTTCATCCTATTAAATTTTCTATGCTAAATTTATCACAGAATAACTGATGTAAAAAATGACACCATCACTGTTATTAGAAAAAAAAGAAGTCAGTTTGTTTTCTATTGTTAATTATGAGTTTGAAATATTATATAATCTATATTGGATTCAAAATATTTTAAATTAAGGAACTTTTATTAAAATTCATTGGGTGTAAGAATCAAGCAACTAATGTACATATTTTTCAGGTTGTTAATTGTCTATTTATCAAAAATATGTAAAATATTTAAAAAACAAATAGAATAAAAATAACACATATATTTTAGAATGGATATGTATGAGTAGCAATAATGAATTAGTTTTTTTTTTAAATATAATCCTCTTTGTATAATATTTAGATATATTTTTCTAAAAAAAAATTACTTAATTTAGATATGAGACTAATAAAATCAAGTCCTGCTTTTAAACTTATGAAAAGAATAACTATAAAATATGTTTCAGGAAATTGAAGATAGAGAATTTTTCTACATATTTCAAGATGATTTGTATTGGTGTAACTGCATCAAAAAGAAGAAATTTCTATCAGAATGTGGACCTTTATTTGCAGTAGAAAACCTGAGCAATTTTTCCAAATTGTGTGCAGCATTAATTGGAACACTTACACAACATTCCATTACTGCAAATGCTGTTCTGCTGCAAGAAATAGTTATTGAAACTATGGTAAGTTTTTATTTTTAATTAAAATTTACCCATAAATATTGTGTAAACCTGGTAATATATATATTTTGTTTTCTAATGCTGATAGCCTGATGATCTTATATTCACTGAATTGCATATTAGAATATTAATATAATATAATTAGTACTTTTTGCATTGAAATCAGAAAAGAAGAAAGTGTTCGTAGATGAATATGTTAACTACAAATACCTATAATTGATGATCACCATTATTAATTGACACAATGCAGAATTATATATGCTATATCTACAGTTTGGTGCAAAATTTAAATATCTCGGTGAATTCTTTTTTAATTATTCATCTAACTAATATTTAAATAGTTTTAGGGGTTACAGCTTAGCTGAGCAGAAACACAGCAAAGTAAAACCACATCAGGTGTGGTTAGTTACTGGATGAAATTCCACTTTGAATCGACTTCACAGTGGCTGCCATATTCTGTAAATAGCTTTATGTAGATTCCACATTAAATTGTAGGTCCTGACTGAGAAATAAAAGGGATCTTGAATGAATGGAGATTGGTAGTAAAAACCATACTAGTTTCTTTTTATATACTGTATCTACTGCCAAGAGAAGCTACCAGGTATGGCAAAAGTCTTGTCACACTCATTATGACACTCAACAAAGTAAACAATGATAGTTTTGATGCAGTTAGACACATTTGCATTGTTTTAACATACATATAAATGTGTTTAATTTGTAATGATCAATGTGGCCACCCTTGGCAGCAAGAACACACTCCAGATGAGACCTTAAGGCTGTGCAAACATTGCCCCATAAGGGGCGCGGCGATTTGCCATCCTGGCCGCCGTGCTAACGGGACTCAGCACCCCGTCTGGCCCCAGCTTAGCCTCTCTTCCTTCCTTCAAAACACTTGTTTCCTCTCTTTTCACACAACCTCTCCCACAACTTTCTCTGGTCAGCCTCTAATTTCACAGGGTAGATGCTGACCTTCCTTTCAGCCAACCGTCCCGCATCGGGGCTGAGGGGGTGGGGGACAATGTTCCCTAACCCCTGAGCTCAGGTCTGGGGTGGCTGGTCTTTAACTACCTTCTTCATCCCCACCCATACCTTCCTCACATCCCTTTTCCTCTCGTCTTCAAAATCTATCTTTTTTACGCCGTGTCTAAGGTGGAGCCGCCAGGCCACCAGGCGGGAGGGGTGGTCCCAAATGGCGGCGCCTGGCTCTGCCGGGCCTGCAAGCACCTCTTGCAGTGCGGGCAACTGTGAGAGGTGGTGAGTTGTTGCGTCCCGTGTAAATAAGAGGGTCACCATGCCCAATGATGAATATAAAAAAAACCCCAACCCCCAACTTCCCCAAGAACAACGGAGCCGCCCTCGGGCAGCTCCACCAAAAAAATGGAGGTCCCCCCCCCTTGTGTTTGCACAGGGTACCCTCCATACTTCTTTAACCGGAGAGGAGGCTTACTCCTCTCCTACACCTAGCGGATGTAGGGGACTTCCCCTCACTCCCTTCTCTGGAGGTGCTTTCGGGCACCTCCCTATTTCCAGCGGCAGTCCCTCCTTTTCTTTCTAAGGGGACTGCCAAGAAAGCCAGCAGGCAGCCCATTGCCGACCGCCCCTCTTGTAAGCGGCTCAGTAGGGCAAACCCCCTTAGGGGGGAGAGGGAAGCCAGGCCCCTTCGGTCGCTTCCCTCAAAAGACCTGCTGGCAAGGATATTAAACCTTGCCGGGGTTAAGGCTTGTGCCTCCCCACAAATGACTCTTGACGCTGCCAAGGGGACCTGCGATGTCCTGGGAGGGGATGGCCAACTGGAGGCCCCTCCTGTGATAGACATGGTCCTTGAGGAGACCCAGCCTCAGACGGTAGGGCCTTCCATGGGGGGGAATCCGGGCTCGGCGCCAAGCACCGAACCCGAGTCCGCCCCTATGCAAGGTCCCCCTCAAACGGCTGAGGGCTCGAAGGCAATACAAGTAGGAGAGGGATCTCCTCCGACAGGTGCCCCCACGACTACCAGGAACTTCTCCATTTCGGAGAGGGACCTGGCTTAGGCTGGCCCATCTGGCATGGGGGCTTCTGCCGGCGGAGGTGAGAAGCGGGCTCATTCCCTGCCCTCCTCTCCAAAAAAGAAAAAGACTAGAAAGACAAAGAAGACTCGGGGCTCCTCTCCATCCGTGGGGGCTGCGGGGACGGATGGGTCTGCTGCCACTTTGGTAGGCGACCAAGCCAAGATCGGCACATCCGGCCCCTCTACCCCCCGCGTGGGGAGCCCCTGACTAAGACTAAGACCAAGAGTGCACAGGGCGGAGCCTCGATGACATCTGGGCCCCTCATTCAGAGGTTACCTGGCATTTTCGAGCCCGCTGGCTTCAAACGCTTCCTCGTTATTTGCTCCACTGATGGCACCATGTTGTCCAAGGGTAACATGATCCATCAGAGGAGAGGATTAGCTAGTGCAATTGGTAGAGAGCCGAAGGCGACCCGTTTCTCGGACGGGAGCCTTCTGGCGAATGCAGCGAATCCCGCCGAGGCGGCCAAGATAAGTGCTCTTCAGACACTTCATGGCACCCCGGTGAGTGTGATGCTGCACTCTACCATGAACTTTGTGAAAGGAGTAGTTTATGCGAGGGAACTCGTTGACTACTCCATTGAGGAAATCACCCTAGAGCTGGCCGACCATGGGGCGGTCAAGGTCGAACGTGTGATGAGAAAACAGGGAGAGGCCTCGAGACCCACCCCTACACTCTTCGTCACGTTCGACTGAGACAAGCTCCCTGAGTCAGTGCGTGCCGGTTGGTACCGCTACCGCGTGAAGGCATTCGTGCCACTTCCGCGGCGGTGCTATTACTGTCACCGCTTCGGCCATACGAATCGCTCATGTAGACGTGCAAAGTCGGGGTCACCCGAAGTATGTGTAAATTGCTCCAAGGTCGCACACGATAAGTCCAAATCGTGTGTGGCCGAGTGTGTCAATTGCGGAGAGCCGCACCCTGCTTATTCGAAGCAATGTGGTGCATATCTCCTTGAGAAAGAAATCCTGGCCGTTCAGGCCCAGGATAGACTCTCATTCCGCGAGGCTAAGGACTTGGTCCTGGCGCGCCCGGCTCTGCCTGGGATGTCATATGCCTCAATAGTTAGAAAGGCACCCTCTGCTCCTGGCCCATCCAGGCCAACGAGCACGGTTGTTTCCGCACCCATTCGGAGCCCTTCTGCGGGCTCTACCCAACCCGGGCGCTCCCCTGGTAAAGCTGGCGGCAAAAAGGGTTCATACCCATTCCCGGCTAAAACCAGGGCTCCCTCCTCTTCCCCCAGCGTGACCGTTTCCCGTAAGGCGAAACGGCCACGCGCCTCCACCGAGTCGTTAGACACACAGGAGGCAACACCCCTGAAGATGGTCGCTAGGCCATCTTCGGGGGTTCCTAAAGCTGTCCCCCGAAAGGAGGACAGCAACAAAGGAGCTTCGGCTCCTTCGCCCACGTCCCGAGGTGGAGCGAGTGGCTCGGAGACGGTGGTTCCTCGAAAAGAGGGCCCCCGCCGCGTCGTGGCACGGTTGCCGAGGCCCTATCTCTTGCTTGGAGATCTGAACGGCAGGCATCCTCTCTGGGGATATTACTCCATAAATCCCAGGGGACAAGTCCTTGCCGATCTGATCGAAGAGCTTGAGATGGGTGTCCTAAACGTGGATGAGTTTATGCATCACTGTCCCAGAACCGCTTCATTTTCTTGCCTTGACCTATCTTTGTGCTCTTCGGATGCACAGCCTGATTTTGATTGGGGGGTGGTCGATGACCTCCATGGTAGTGATCACTTTCCCATTCAAATATCATTTTCAGGGCAACTGCCGCCTGAGAGACCACCTCGGTGGTGCTTGGCGCGGTGGCCTGCATTTCAGGAAATGACTGAATTCTCTATCTCAGTCGAGGAGTTTAGGTCGGTAGATGAGGCCTTTGAGTTCATCTCCGGCAACCTCATCGCCGTGGGCCTGACTACTATTCCTAGGACGTCTGGCCGTTTTGCACGCCGACCACTCCCATGGTGGTCGGCCGAGTGTGAGACGGCCCTCAAACAGAAGCGTTATGCCTACATGCGCTATAAGCGCCGCCCGAACGATTTCACTGTCGGTGAATTTCGTCGGGCTAGGGCTAGGTTCCGGTATATTTGGAAGCACGCCCGCCGCTCTTCTTGGCGGGCATACGTGTCTTCACTTAACGGGAAGACCCCTTTAGCTGAGGTGTGGAAGCGAGTGAAAAGGATTCGGGGCAAGTTCTCGCAGGACCCCCCTCCCGTTCTCCAGGAGAATGGGACCGCAATCTCGGACCCCGCGTCCGTGGCAGAATCCTTAGCGCCGGTTTTTTCCGCATTCTCTAGCCGTGATGCTGCTCCGCCAGCATTCAATGCACGTCGTGATGTCGCGGAAGGCCGCCGGCTGGACTTTACCTCCAGAGGCGGAGAACCCTTCAACGACAAGTTTACTGTGAGTGAGTTGCGTTCCGCTCTCGCTTCGTGCGCGGACACCGCCCATGGTCCGGACCATGTCCCGTACGCCATGCTTCGACACCTGGGTGAGCGATGCATGGCCTTTCTCTTAGATTTGTTCAACAGGATCTGGGTGGAAGGTCTTCTCCCAGACTCCTGGCGAATCGCTACTGTACTCGCCTTTCGCAAGCCGGGGAGAGATCACTCTACTCCGACCGGTTTCCGCCCAATCTCTCTAACCTCTTGCGTGTGCAAGTTGATGGAGAAATTGGTAAATGTTAGATTAGCCTATTTCCTGGACAGCGGAGGCCATCTGTCTTCTGCGGCTTCCGTAAGTTCCACTCCACGTCGGATGCTCTGCTCCGACTGGAAAATGCCGTCTGCGAGGCTTTCCTTCGTAGACAGCACTACGCCACGGTGTTTTTTGATCTGGAGAAGGCCGATGATACCGCATGGCGATACGGTATCATGGAGACTCTCCACACGATGGGGGCGAGGGGACGTCTCCCAATGTTTATATCTGAATTTTTGCGAGATCGTCGATTCCGCGTACGGTTGGGGGGAGCCCTCTCCGGCCCAAAGGAGCAGGAAGAGGGTGTCCCGCAGGAAAGTGTCCTCAGTGTCACACTCTTTGCCCTGAGCATCAACGGCATCACCTCGGTGCTGCCGGAAGATGTTCTCGCTACGCTCTACGTGGACGACCTTTCGATCTCTTTTGGCGCGGCCCAGATGCCAACTCTGGAGCGTCGACTCCAACAGGCATTGAACCGCGTCTCTCGCTATGCCGAAGCGCACAGGTTTCGGTTTTCTTTGGCCAAGACTAAGGTGGTGCACTTCTGCCGCCATCCACGGCTTCACCCCGACCCAGATTTGTTTCGTAATGGGGTGCGCCTGGATGTGGTTGAGTCGCACCGTTTCCTTGGTCTTGTATTCGACCGACGCCTCACCTGGGAGGCTCATATTCGCAGCCTTAGGGTCTCGTGTACCCGCGCCATGGACATTCTCCGTTCCGTGACGTTCAGCGCTTGGGGCGCTGATAGGGCTACTGCCTTACTTTGTTATCGATCCTTTGTTCGCTCGAAGCTCGACTACGGATGCGAGTTTTATGCATCCGCAGCCGAGCGTTTATTGCGGAAGGTGGATTCGATCCACCACACCGGCCTTCGCCTTGCGACCGGTGCCTTCCGCACTTCCCCCATTGAGAGCCTGTTGGTCGATGCTGGGGAGATGCCACTCGCTCTGCGCCGCGTGCAGTGCATCACTCGCCTGTACGCGCGAGCCCGGCGCCTCCCTCAGTCGCCAACAGCTCTCACTGCATCCTCAGATGATCTCGATGGTGCCTATGCCGCCGAGAGATGCCAGTCATACCCTAAGCCCTTTGGGTTTAGGGCCAGGAAACTCCTTCGAGAGATAGATATAGCTCTCGGGCTGGTGGCGCCCCTGGTTCTGCCCAGGATGCCACCCTGGAGGGTACCACATTTGGCTATTTGGCGCCACGCTTCTGCTCCCAAAGCTTGTACTGCGCCGGGAGTATTGTGTTCGACCTTTTTGGAGCACACATCGTGTCACGCTGGTACCGTGCCAGTGTATACGGATGGCTCCAAGTCCCAAGAGGGGGTCGGCTTCCACGCCGTATCCCCTCTGTTTGAAGTCAGCGGGGCTCTACCAGGCGCTGCGTCTGTCTTCACGGCCGAGCTGGTGGCAATACACCACTCGGTACGGGAGATTACGCGACGTGCCCGGTTCGGAGACCGGATTGTGATCTATAGCGACTCACAAAGTGCCCTGAGTGCTCTCGGGGCATTGGAATCTCCGCATCCCCTGGTTCGCGAAATCCGTGACACCACGGTTTTGGCGAGGCGGGCAGATGTCGAGATTATCTTCTGCTGGGTTCCTGGACATGTAGGAATTGCGGGGAATGAGCGCACCGATGAGGGCGCTAAAGAGTCCGCGAGGACTCTGCGACCGGACCAGCGTTTCGCTCTTCCTCACACTGACTACATGGCAGGAATACGGGCAGCTCTTCGGACTGCTTGGCAAAGAAGATGGGAGACGGTCGAAGGGAACTTAAAGTTGCGTGCCATTGCGCCGCGACTGTTCCCATGGACCTATCCCCCAATGCCGCGGCGGCTTCAGGTTGCTTTCTGTCGTCTCCGAATCGGGCACACTCGTGTGACGCATCGCTATGTGATGGAGCGCTCGCCTGCGCCCTATTGCAACGACTGCGTCGTCTCCCAGACTGTTCGGCACATTCTTGTCGAATGTCCCAGTCTGGGTGATCTTCGCGCACGACACCTGTCCCGGTACCGGGATGGGCGGGGTCGCTACCGCCTGTCCCTTGTACTCGGGACGAGTTCGTGTACTTTGACTGGTGGACTTATTGACTTTTTGGGGGAGGCTGGCCTTCTCCCTTTCATTTAACCCGGTTTAATTGTTGTTGTTGTTTTTGTTATTGTTTTTGTTATCGCTTTGTTATTGTTATTTCTTTTTATTGTTTCCTGTTTAATTTTTTAAAGTAGCCTAGAACTAGGCTGTTTGTTTACGGCAACTTATGCCTAAGTCGGCAGTCGCCAGATAGCCCCTTAATTAAAAAAAAAAATAATAAAAAAAAAAGTGCAAACATTGAGGATGAAGTCCTTCCCCATGCTGGCCCACATGTGGTTGATGGAGGGCTTTAGTTTGTCAATGTTGCCCACAAAAGGGGTGCAGCGATATGCCATCCTGGCCTCCGTGCTGACCGAACTCAGCACCCCGTCCGACCCCAGCTTAGCCTCTTCTTCTTTCAGACAGCCTGTATTTCTCCCTTACTTCATCGCTTTTCATACAACCTCTCCCACAACTTTCTCTGGTCAGCCTCTAATTTCACAGGGTAGATGCTGACCTTCTTCTCAGCCAATCATCCCGGATTGGGGCTGAGTGGGGAGGGGACAATGTTTCCTAATCCCTGAATTCCAGTTTGGGATGGTGGGTTTTTAACAACCTGCTTCATCCCCAGCCTTACCTTCTTCACATCCCCTTTCCTTCTCACTTCACAATCTATTATTTTTTATGCCATGTCCAAGGTGGAGCCACCATGCTGAGGGACTACCAGGCCACCAGGCGGGAGGGGTGGTCCAAAATGGAGGCACCTGACTGCCAGGTCCTGTATACACCCCTTCCAGAGCAGGCAACTGCGAGGGGTGATGACCGATTGCTTCCTGTGGAACAAATAGGCTCACCATGCCCATGAATGAAAATGTAACATCCAAAATCTTTCCCCATTTCCCCTAGTTCATCAATGGAGCCGCCCTCGGGCAGCTCCACACAAAAAAATGGAGGTATCCTCCTCCCCCTGTGCTTGAGTAGGGGACCTTCCAAATTTTTCTAATCCGAGAGGAGTCTTACTCCTCTCCTACGCCTACAGGTGTAGGGAACTCCAGGTCCATCTCGAAGGACCTGGCTCAGGCTGGTCCATCTGGCCTGGGGGCTCCTGCCGGCAGAGGGGAGAAGCGGGTTCATTCCTCACCCTCATCTTCTAAAAAGAAAAAGAACAGAAGAAAGACTCGGGGCTCCTCTCCATCCGTGGGGGCTGCGGGGATGGATGGGTCTGCTGCTTCAGTAAGCGATAAGCCAAGATGTGCACATTTGGCCCCTCTACCCATCTGGGTGTGGGGCCCCCGACTATGACCAAAAGTGCTAGAGCGCAGAGCGGAACCTCGATAACATCGGGGCCCCTCATTCAGAGGTAACCTGGTATTTTTTAGCCCGCTGGCTTCAAATGCTTCCCTGTTATTCGCTCCACTGATGGCAGCATGTTGGCCAAGGGCAACATGATCCATCAGAGGAGAGCTTTAACTAGTGTAGTTGGTAGAGAACTGAAGGTGACGCGTTTCTCGGATGGGAGCCTTCTGACAAATGCAGCAGATCCCTCCGAGGCCGCCAAGATAAGTGCTCTTCGGACACTTGATGGCACCCCGTCGAGTGTGATGCTGTACTCTACCATGAACTTTGTGAAAAGAGTAGTTTATGCGAGGGAACTCGTTGAACACTCCATTGAGGACATCACCCTAGAGCTGGCCGACCATGGGGGTGGTCAAGGTCGAACGTGTGATGAGAAAACAGGGAGGGGCCTCGAGACCCACCCCTACACTCTTCATCACGTTCGACTGTGACAAGCTCCCTGAGTCGGTGCGTGCCGGTTGGTACCGCTACCGCGTGAAGGCATTCGTGCCACTGCCGCGGCGGTGCTATTACTGTCACCGCTTCGGCCATACAAATCGCTCATGTAGACGTGCAAAGTCGGGGTCACCCAAAGTCTGTGTAAATTGCTCCAAGGTCCACACGATAAGTCCAAATCGTGTGTGGCCAAGTGTGTCAATTGCGGAGAGCCGCACCCCGCTTCTTCGAAGCAATGTGGTGCATATCTCCTTGAGAAAGAAATCCTGGCCGTTCAATCCCAGGATCGACTCTCATTCCGCGAGGCTAAGGACTTGGTCCTGGTGCGCCCGGCTCTGCCTGGGACGTCATATGCCTCAATAGTTAGAAAGGCACCCTCTGCTCCTGGCCCATCCAGGCTAACGAGCACGGTTGTTTCCGCGCCCATTCGGAGCCCTTCTGCGGGCTCTATTCAACCCGGGCGCTCCCCTGGTAAAGCTGGCGGCAAAAAGGGTTCATACCCAGCCCCGGCTAAAACCAGGGCCCCCCCCCTCTTCCCCCAGCGTGACCGTTTCCGGTAAGACGAAACGGCCACGCGCCTCCACCGAGTCGTTAGACTCACAGGAGGCAACACCCCTGAAGTTGGTCGCCAGGCCATCTTCTGGGGTTCCTAAAGCTGTCCCCCGAAAGGAGGACAGCAACAAAAGAGCTTTGGCTCCTTCGCCCACGCCTAATGGTAGGCTGAGTGGCTCGGAGACGGTGGATTCTCGAAAAGAGGGGCCCCCCGCCTCCGAAGCCGCAACGCCCGCCTAAGGTTTCGAGGCAGAGGAAGGAAAAGACTCACATGGCGAGCCCAATCTCCCCCAATAAATCCTCGAAGGCGACAGCGCCCGGGGTTCTGCCTCCGGGAAACGTAGTGCCATTCCCGTGAAGGTCTTCTGTTCGAAGAGGGCCCCCGCGTCTCCTCCGAGCTACGCGTGAAGGGCATATTCCTTCAATGGAATTGCCGTGGACTCCGGGCCAACTGGGTGGAGCTGCGGAGGCTCGTCTCGTCCCGTTCCCCGTTAGCTATTTTTCTGCAGGACACCATGCTAGGCGCATGCCGCTGCCCGCCCTCCCGGGGTATAAGGGTTTTGTGACTCCACCACCACGAGATGACCGGGCTGGGGGATGCACGGTTTACACCCGGTATGATGTCTCCATTCTTCCTTTCACTTTAGATAGCTCCTTTCAGTCAGTGGCTGTGGAGCTTCACCTGGATAGGAGGTATACTATCATTTCTGCATACATTCCACCGTCAGCTGGCTTCGATGCGGGGGACTTCCGCCGCGTCGTGGCACGGTTGATGAGGCCCTTTCTCTTGCTTGGAGATCTAAACGGCAGACATCCTCTCTGCGGGAATTACTCAATAAATCCTAGGGGACAAGTCCTTGCCGATCTGATCGAAGAGCTTGAGATGAGTGTCCTAAATGTGGACGAGTTTACGCATCACTGCCCGAGAACCGCTTCATTTTCTTGCCTTGATCTATCTTTGTGCTCTTCGGATGCACAGCCTGATTTTGATTGGGGGGGGGGGGGGGTCGATGATCACTTTCCCATTCAAATATCATTTTCAGGGCAACTGCCGCCTGAGAGCCCACCTCGGTGGTGCTTGGCGTGGGTGCAGTGGCCTGCATTTCAGGAAATGACTGAATTCTCTATCTCAATCGAGGAGTTTAGGTCGGTAGATGAGGCCGTTGAGTTCTTCTCCGGTAACCTCATCGCCGCGCCCTGACTACTATTCCCAGAGGGTCTGGCCGTTTTGCACGCCGACCACTCCCGTGGTGGTCGGCCGAGTGTGAGACGGCCTTTAAACAGAAGGGTTATGCCTACCGTACGAACGATTTCACTGTCGGTGAATTTCGTTGGGCTAGGGCTAGGTTCCGGTATATTTGGAAGCATGCCTGGCGCTCTTCTTGGCGGGCATACGTGTCTTCACTTAACGGGAAGACCTCTCTAGCAGAGGTGTGGAAGCGAGTCAAAAGGATTCAGGGCAAGTTCTTGCAGGACCCCCCTCCCGTTCTCCAGGAAAATGGGACTGCATTCTCGGACCCCGCGTCCGTGGCGGAATCGTTCGCAACCGCTTTTTCCGCATTCTCTAGCCGGGATGTTGCTCCGCCAGCATTCAATGCACGGAAGTCCGCCGACTGGACTCTACCTCGAGAGGCGGAGAACCCTTCAACGAGAGGTTTACTGTGAGTTGGTTGCGTTCCGCTCTTGCTTCGTGCGCGGACACCGCCCATGGTCCGGACGATGTCCCGTACGCCATGGCCTTTCTCTTAGATTTGTTCAACGTGATCTGGGTGGAGGGTCTCCTCCCAGAATCCTGGTGAATCGCAACCCGGGGAGAGATCACTCCACTCCGGCCGGTTTCTGCCCAATCTCTAACCTCTTGCGTGTGCAAGTTGATGGAGAAATTGGTAAATGTTAGATTAGCCTTTTTCCTGGACAGCGGAGGCCATCTGTCTTCTGCACAGTGTGTCTTCCGCCAGTTCCACTCCACGTCGGATGTTCTGCTCCGCCTGGAAAATGCCATCTGCGAGGCTTTCCTTCTTAGACAGCACTACGCCACGGTGTTTTTCGATTTGGGGAAGGCCTATGATACCGCATGGCGATACGGTATCATGGAGACTCTCCACACTATGGGGGCGAGCGGATGCCTCCCAATGTTTATATCTGAATTTTTGCGAGATCGTCGATTCCGCGTACGGGTGGGGGGAGCCCTCTCCGGCCCAATGGAGCAGGAAGAGGGTGTCCTCAGTGTCACACTCTTTTCCCTGAGCATCAACGGCATTACCTCGGTGCTGCCGCGTCGTGGCACGGTTGGTGAGGCCCTTTCTCTTGCTTGGAGATCTGAACGGCAGACATCCTCTCTGGGGGAATTACTCAATAAATCCTAGGGGACAAGTCCTTGCCGATCTGATTGAAGAGCTTGATATGGGTGTCCTAAATGTGCCGGAAAATGTTCTCGCTACGTTCTACGTGGACGACCTTACGATCTCTTTTGGCACGGCCAGATGCCAACTCTGGAGCGACCACTCCAACAGGCATTGAACCGCGTCTCTCGCTATGCCGAAGCGCACAGATGGTGCACTTCTGCCGCCATCTACAGCTCCACCCCGACCCAGATTTGTTTCTTAATGGGTTGCGCCTGGAAATGGTTGAATCGCACCGTTTCCTTGGTCTTGTATTTGACCGATGCCCACCTGGGAGGCTCATATTCGTAGCCTTTAGGGTCTCTTGTACCCGCGCCATGGATATTCTCCGTTCCGTGACGTTCAGCGCTTGGGGCGCTTATAGGGCTACTGCCTTACTTTTTTATCGATCCTTTGTTCGTTCGAAGCTCGACTATGGATGCGAGTTTTATGCAACCGCAACTGAGCCTTTATTGCGGAAGGTTGACTCGATCCACACCGGCCTTCGCCTTGCGACCGGTGCCTTCCGCACTTGCCCCATTGAAAGCCTACTAGTCGATGCTGGGGAGATGCTACTCGCTCTACGCCGTATACAGTGCATTGTTCGCCTGTACACGCGAGCCCGGCGCCTCCCTCAGTCTCCAACACATCTCCCTGCATCCGCAACTGATTTCGACGGTGCCTATGCCGCCGAGAGACGCCATTCATAACCTAAGCCCTTTGCATTTAGGGCCAGGAAACTCCTTCGAGAGCTAGGTATAGCTCTCGGGCCGGTGGCTCCCCTGGTTCTGCCCAGGATGCCACCCTGGAGGGTACCACATTTGGCTATTTGGCGCCACGCCTCTGCTCCCAAAGCTTATCCAGCGCCGGGAGTATTGCGTTCGACTTTTTTGGAGCACACCTCTTGTCACGCTGGAACGGTGCCAGTGTATACGGATGGATCAAAGTCCGAAGAGGGGGTTGGCTTCCACGCCGTACCACCTCTGTTTGAAGTCAGCGGGGCTCTACCAGGCGCTGCGTCTGTCTTCACGGCCGATCTGGTGGCAATACACCACTCGGTACGGGAGATTACGCGACGTGCCTGGTTCGGAGACCGGATTGTGATCTATAGCGACTCACAAAGCGCCCTGAGTGCTCTCGGGGCATTGGAATCTCCGCATCCCCTGGTTCGCGATATCCGTGACGCCATGGTTTTGGCGAGCCGGGCAGATGTTGAGATTATCTTCTGCTGGGTTCCTGGACATGTAGGAATTGCGGGGAATGAGGGCGCCAAAAAGTCCTCGAGGACTCTGCGACCGGACCAGCGTTTCGTTTTTCCTCACACCGACTACATGGCAAGAATACAGGCGGCTCTTCGGACTGCTTGGCAAAGAAGATATGAGACGGTCGAAGGGAACTTAAAGTTGCGTGCCATTGCGCCGCGACTGTTCCCATGGACCTATCCCCCAATGCCGCGACGGCTTCAGGTCGCTTTCGGTCGTCTCCGAATCGGGCACACTCGTGTGACGCATCGCTATTTGATAGAGCGCTCGCTAGCGACCTATTGTGACGACTGCGTCGTCTCCCAGACTGTTCAGTACATTCTTGTCGAATGTCCCAGTCTGGGTGATCTTCCCGCACGATACCAGTCCCGGTACCGGGATGGGCGGGGTCGCTACCGCCTGTCCCTTGTACTAGGGATGGATTTGTGAATATTGACTGGTGGACTTGTTGACTTTTGGGGGGAGGCCGGCCTTCTTCCTTTTATTTAAATAGGTTGTGTTGTTTTTTATGTAATTGTTGTTTTCTTTGTAGGTTGCACGCTCCGACGCCAGAGCTTGCTTTCTAATTGTTATCATCTTCCCTTTTTATCATTTTGTTTTCATATTTTTATTTTAAAGTAGCCTAGATCTAGGCTGTTTGATTGCGGCGACTTATGCGCAAGTGGGCAGTCGCCAGATAGCCCCTTAAAAAAAATTCTTTTGTTTGTTTTTTGTTTTTTTTTCCTTATAGGTCGCACGTTTCTGCATCAGGGGGAGGTGCCAGGGGACCTTCCCCTGATGCATGAACTTGCTTCCTGCTTGTTGCCTTTTCTCTTTTTTTAAAAAAATTTTAGTGTTGGGTTTGTTTTTTTTGTGTTTTTGAATCTGTTTTAAAGTAGCCTAGTACTAGGCATGTTTTTAATTTGGCAACTAATACCAAGTCGGCAGTTGCCAAATGAGCTCTTAAAAAAATATATATATATCTTAACCCATTAGTTACCTGAGGGCTTTCAAGGTTGCTGCTTCACTTCTACATAATTGCCTGGGAGCCTTTTGTGGACCTTGAAATTAGATTTGTGTTAACACTTCTTATTATTATTCCTCCATATTTTTTTTCCAAACTCTTATGTTAGTGATTAATCATTCAATTAAAATTCAGAAATGCCTTAAGTCAGTCCTTCTTTATTTGTAAAGAGAGATTTATGAATGTGAGTAACGTGACACCAGTTTTAACTAATTTTGCTTGACAGTGGCCACACCACATTGCTGATTTATGATTGCTGAAATTTGTTAACATATTTTCTCACTACTCTCATTTTAGGGGGCTAAGACACTTATGTTTATGGTTTTTCATCCAATTAAAATAAAGAAATGCCTGTTATTCAAAGCACACAAATGAGGAAGTATAGGCCGACATAATTGGAGCATGTGCGGGTTGGGGTAATATAATTTTAAACACTAAATATCTAGAAAAAAAAATTTAAAATATAGAAATGTTTACCATAAACTGAAGCAGTTTTCTATAAAAATAGAAATAGTTTTAAGCACTAACTTCAATTAAATAAATCAAGTTACATCAGAGGAGAAAACAAATGTTTGAGGACTAATGGAGAATAATTCAATCAGTATTCTAAATATGTAGATGGTTATTAATAATTTTAAGTTAGATCAATAGAAGAGTTATTTTCAATTAAAATAATATAGTACTATTTGATTTAAAAAAACATTTCAATATTTTATTTATTTATTTTTATAATGATTTACCAAGCGTAATTTCACCCACAGTGATTTTGAGATAATTCCTTGGGCACTTTAAGGGTTAAATAAGGAAAATTAGGGTAAAAAGACAGACTAAGGCAAAGTGGTGAAAAATCCATTGTGGATAAAATGGGGAGAATGGCTCTCATATATAATCCACATTCACAGAATAGACATCCACCACAAACCCCTCTGACGAGAATTCTTGATCAACCAGGGGTCAGGTTTTTGCTAACCTGATTGATGAGCTGGAGATAGGTGTCTTAAATGTGGATGAGTTTACACATCACTCCGAGAACTGCTTCATTTTCCTACCTTGATCCATTCCTGTGCTCTCCGGATGTACAGGCTGATTTGGGGTTGGAGATGGTCAATGACCTCCATGGTAGTAATTAATTTCCCATTCAACTATCATTTTATGGGCTGGTGATGCCTGAAAAACTGCCCTGGGGTTCTTAGAATGGGTGTGGTGGTCCACATTTTTGGAAATTACTAATTTCTCTGTCTCACTCGAGGAATTTAGGTTGGTGGATGATGATGATGTTTTTTTCATCACTTTGGGCCTAACTACCATTCTTAGGGCATCTGGTCATTATGCATGCAGACCTTTTCCATGGTGGTCAGCCGACTGCATTCTCTCACCAGGATGCTGCGGAAGGTCGCCATCTGAACTTTACCTCCAGAGGATGAGAACCTTTCAACGACAGGTTTACTCTGAGTAAGTTGCATTCCTCTCTCACTTTGTGCACGGACACTGCCCCTGGTCCGGACGATGTCGCGTACGCCATGCTTAGACACCTGGGAGAGCGAGGCATGGCCTTTCTCTTAGATTTGTTCAACAGGATCTCTGTAGAGGGTATCCTCCCAGACTCCTGGTGAATCGCTACTGTGCTTGCTTTTTGCAACCCGGGGAGAGATCACTCCTCCCAGCCAGTTTTTGCACAATCTCTCTAACCTCTGCATGTGCAAGTTGATGGAGAAATTGGTAAATGTTAGGCTAGTCTTTTTATGTATAGTGGAGGTTATCTGTTTTGTGCACAGTGTGGCTTCCACACAACCTTTCTATCTCTTGGTTTGGCCCAGATACCAACTCTGGAGTCTCGACTCCAACCGGCATTGAACCTCATCTCTTGCAATGCTGAAGCTTACAGGTTTCAGTTTTCCTTGGCCAAGACTAAGGTGGTGCACTTCTGCCTGCCATCCACACCTCCAGTGGTGAATTCGCACTGTTTCCTTGGTTTTTGACGATGCCTCACCTGAGATATTTGTATTCGCAATGGGCATTTTTGGTTCCCTGCCACTCAGCATCTGGGGTGCTAATAGAGCTACTGACTTATTTTTCTATCACTCCTTTGTTTGTTCCAAGCATGACTATGGATGAGCGTTGTAGTATCTGCAGCTGAGCTTGTATTGTGGAAGGTAGTTGCCTTTGCCTGGTAACCTGTGCCTTCAGCATGTCCCCCATTGAGAGCCTCCTGTCGATGCTGGGGAGATGCCACTCCCTCAGTAGCCAATAGCTCTCACTGCAGCCGATCTTGACAGTGCCTATGCCGTTAAGAGACGCCAGTCATACCCTAAGCCCTTGGGGTTTAGGGCTGGGAAACTCCGAGAACTCGGTGTAGCTCTCAGGCCAGTGGCGCCCATGGTTCTGCCCAAGACACCACCCTGGAGGGTACCACCTCTGACTACTATTTGTCATCATGCCTCTGCTCCCAAATCTTTTACAGTACCGGGAGTATTGCATTCGTCCTTTTGAGGGCTCATATTGTGCCATGCTGGATCTACACCAGTGTATACGGATGGCTCTAACTCCAAAGAGGGGTTTGTGTTTCCATACAGTATCCACTCTGCTTGAAGTCACTGGTGCTGCATCTGTCTTCATGGCTGAGATGGTTGCTCCACACTGCTCGGTATGGGGTATAACGCGTTGTGCACCGTTCAGAGACTGGATTTTAATCTATAGTGGAATATCCACATCCCCTTATTTGGGGTATCCGTGATGCCACAGTTTCGGCGAGCCGAGTGGATGTCAAAATTATTTTCTGATGGGCTCCTGGAAATGTGGGAATTTGGGGGAATGAGCACGTTGATCTGGGTGCCAAAGAGTCTGCAAGGACTGGGCTACCAGATCAGTGTTTCCCTCTTCCTCACACCGATTATTTGGCAAGAATCAGAGCTGTTTGGAAAAGAAGATAGGAGATGGATGAGGGTAACTTAAAGTTATGTGATATTCTGCCGTGACTGTTCCCATGCAACAACCCCCAATGCTGCAATGGCTTCAAGTTGCTTTCTCTCAACCCCGAATTTGACAACTTCGCTGGATACACCACCATTTGATGGAGCACTTTCTGAAACCTTATTGCGACCACTGCATTGTCCCCCTGAATGTTCGGCACATCTTTGTTGAATGTCCCATTCTGGGTGATCTTCACACATGTTACCTGTCCCTGTACTTGGATGAGTGGGGTCATTGCCGCTTGTCCCTTGTACTTGGTACTGGTTCATGTACACACACTTGTGGACTATTTGGCTTTTTGAAGGAGGCTGGCCTCCTCCACCTTATTTGACTGTTTGTTGTAGGTCACATGTGGGAGGCTGGACAACCCCCAATGCCAGAACGCACTTCCTTCTTGTTGCCTTTTTTGCTTATCTTGTTTTTTGTTTTGTTATTGTTGTTTTTGAGCTTGTGTCTCAGCCTTTGTTCCTTTTTTTATCTTTTATTCTTTATTTACATGTTATTACTTGTTTTTAATCAAGCCTAGTATTAGGCAACTTTTGCTTTAGTACGCAGTTGCCAGATCGGCTCTTTAAAAAAAGTATACTGCAACAGAATCTACATCATTACTCCCTTGTCCACCTAATTAATATGTCCTATCAAATTAATAACATATGTATAGTAAATATCCTACCTAATCTAGTAACTAACATAATGAATAAAGCTGAAATGATTTTTGAATATAGGATCTGACTAACTCATAAGCTCAAGCTATTTTTAACGAAGTCCATTTGTTTTTTTTCAGTGTCAAGGTTATATGCACATGGAAAATGTGGACAAGGTCAGGCCGAGGATACTCAGTAGAATTCTGTCACCGAGGGAATCTTCATTTCAGAGTCTTTCACCAGGCCTTGTAAGTCAACCTAGGAATTTGACATAATTGAAATTTTGTATGAACAGTTAAAAACTATTCAAACTATTGGTCACTAATATGTGGTTATATAAAGTACATGGAACTCACTTCTTTGACACAATAAAGTATTTAAGAGAGGGGGTCTAATATGACTGGCAAAGAATGTATTTTCAAGTATGACATGGAAATTTATATTTTTTTATTTATTTGCTTACTTCTTGTTAAAGTAAAATTATTTATCTCTAAGAGATTTTACTTGTTTATTAGATACCAAAAATGATTAGGGAAGAATATGCCACCCCCTTTCTCCTGGTTGCTTGTTTGGAAAGCCACCTCGTCAAAACTTTGAGTGCAACAAAGAATTGTGACGTTGATGCTCACCAGCTTCGATTTTTGTGGAAGATTGGTGAGGGTGATGAGGATAACCTTGATACAAATTTTGTTTTAATATGGCCCTTTGACTTAAAACTGAAAACTACTACTCTAAATTATTTACTAAACTTTATATTCCTAAATTGAATTTGCTTTAGTCACTATCATTTAGAACTTTGAGAGAAACCTTGTGAACTTGAATGTGTACTCTCTCCATGTTTTAGGAGAGGTGATTGAATCTGACCTCATTCATCTGTGAAATGAGTGAGAGGAGACTATGAGCTTGGAACCTGCTGCTTTCTTGTATAATTGTCCCATGATTGCCTTCAAGGATCTTGGATTGGATTTAAGGATCAGTCACTCCCAACCTGCCTTTATGTCGCAAAAAGTGAGGAAGTTGCTAGTGTAAAATTTATTGGTAACTTAGTCTGTTTGGTATAAATAGGAAAGTTAATTGCAGAATATTGAGAGGGTGTAATATGACTAAGTGGCTTGATGGGCAAATAAGCTTTAGATCTGGGAGAGGCTGTGTAGATCAGCTTTGAAGGGATCCATTAGAATAGAATTATGATGCAGGCAAGTTTTTATGACTCTAAACTGAGTAGTGTAAAACATGTATGTTAGTGTTTCTAATATTAAAAGAATGGGAGTCAACAGGGAGTAAAATGTACATTGACTTGTCAGTGTGTATAAAAGGAAAGTCACATTTGCAAGTAAGGAGAATTGTGTATGGAACATGTTAGCAATGTTCAAGAGAGATATTTTAACACATTTAAAAAAAGCAAAAATCAATAGAACATGGCTTCAAAATCTTTGCAGTTTATCCACACAGCCCCCATGACCCCATGGAGGAGGCTCATAAGTCAGGAGTAAGGATGTTCAGAAAAACTGAATGCAGATAGGCAAACAAATCTCTGATAATAGTAAATAATTATGTCAGTCACATTCCACCACACATCTCAACTCCAGAGTTGCCGGAAAGACAAACAACTCCATAGAGATAGCAAAGCTGCCTTTAACTATGAAGATGATTTAATTGTTCTTTAAGAAAATTCGATACATAACATAGAATCAACTCAATGTCGCTCTTTCCAGCATTCTTATCAACAGTGGGCTGCCACCCACAAGTTCATTACATTCTTATCATCTAAGAGAGAATTATAATTCCATTCCGTCTCATGCCTTAATGCAAATGACTGCTCTACTCATAAATGCTCCCCTGTTGGCTTTCTTAAGCCAATGCAACCACTTGCTCACTGCAAACATCCACCCTTCAACACTTAATCATGCAAACAGATCACATAGGTCAAAGCAACTATTCACTCAAGGCAGACACCCATTCTTCGATTCTAGCAACTATTCAGTACTCAATTCCAAGCAACCTATGCAAGCCCTCACACAACACTGCTTGCACTTCACCTCGTACTCCCTCAAACTAATCAAACTTCCTTTGTCAAATGTCTTGCCCTCTTGAGAATCCAACCAAGGTACTGAACTCACATTTGGGCATTCAACTTTGAAGAGTGCCTTCAATATTTCCACTTGCTGTTCTCTTTATATGTTTTGATATCCCTCGATTAAAATCTATTTTCCTAAAGACCTGTACACTTATCCATCTCAATAAGTTCTTGAAGGTGTTTGTGAGTAAAGAAAATTGTAACAGAAGTAAAAATGTGTGGAATATTACATAGCTTAAGTAGACAACTTGTGATGCTAATGTGAAAGTGAACCTATAACCTAACTGAACTTGCCTCCCTTCTGCAACAGAGGAGTGTTTGCTAGTGGTGACTGGCACCTCTTTTGCTCAGAGATTGTCCATTGATATGGCAAAATGTCAGTTCCTGGTTGCTATGACCACTGAAGGCCTTGACTGAATAAATGACAGGCCAAAGCCAGGGCCTGTAGCGGGAAGATTCAGTATCCTCCAAAACTAAAGAAAAAAAATCTACATCTTGAATAGTCATTTAATTTTCCTGAAAATTATGCAGAATATTCTTTGAAATTTTCCCCCAATAGTATCCAAGTTTTATTTCATAGAACAGTGGATAAAAAAAAAGTTACAAGAAAGTAATGTGTATTTAAAGAAAGGATATATTCAAAAGTAGAGAATGATCATTATAGATGCAGTAATAACCAGTAAAACAAAACAAAATTATCTTAAAAATATTTGAACCAAACAATAAGAAGTAAGCAGGCCCTTGTTCTGAATGCCTTGATCACATCTTAAGCCACAGGACTTCACCACTTTGTCACATTACTCATGTGTGATTTTATTCCATTCTTCTAATCTTTGCTTGACATCTTGTATAAAAGTGTAGCCACACCCAGTATCCATATGTTTTCTCTATGGTTCAAATCAGGGCTTTCTTCAGGTCAGGTAATGTCATCAATATTTTTACCATCAAAGAACTGCTTCACCATCTTTGCTGTGTTGCATGGAGCATCCAGCATGAAAATAGGCACATGTACTCCTGAAGTTTGGAGAGAGGATCACATATGCCTGAAGAAGATTCTTGTATACTGCAGCATTTACTTTGCTGCATAAATAGATAAATTAACAGACTAATGCTTAAATACATGCCCCACACCATAACGCTGCTCCCTCCAAATTTACCTTCTTTTCATGCATGTAGGATTCAATCTTTCAACTGTACAACACCTAGATGTTGCTTCCCTTGCAATCTAAACAAATTAAATTTGCTCTCAGCACTAAAAAGCACTATTCCACACTTTTCAGCACTCAACATGATGTGGTGGGATTCTATGTACCCCCAAACAATTCACTAAAGGTCCAGGCCTAGAAGGGGGTAGAGTCTCGGGCTAAACACAGAGTGAAGGAGAGTGAAACACACCAACCTATCTGGACTTAATTTCCAATAGATATTTACATATTTTAATGATATGCAATTTGGTAATTCACAAGTTGTACATACAAGATTTACAAATGTAAATATATTGCAAAGAGGTAAATGTAATAATAATTATATATTGTGTTGAATAAGTTCTTGCGGTTTTATCAAATTTATTCATTACTATTAACAATTTTAGAAAAACTTCATTTTTTATTGATAACAATATGCAATTTAATCAATAATGTATTCTCCGTTGTTATTTACAACTTCTTTCCAACATTCAACTAGTTTTTTGATGCCTCTGCAATAAAAATCTCTGGGTTTTGACTCAAAGAATTCGTCTAACCGGGTTCTTAATTCCACATCAATATTGAACGAAACGCTGCGCAAATTGTTGGAGAGCGATCGGAACAGATGGAAATCCGATGAAGCCAAGTCTGGCGAATATGGAGGATGTGGCAGGATTTCCCAATTAAGCGTTTGGATGGTGTCTTTTGTCATATTGGTAATGTGAGGATGAGCATTGTCGTGTTGCAGAAGGACTCCATAACGTCGATGAGGTCGCTTTTCACGAATGGCTTCGGCAAGTCGATACATTTGTTGAACGTAGAGTTCTGCATTGACAATCTCATTGTTCGCAAGGAGCTCATAAAGAATGATGCCTTCACTATCCCACCACACACACAACATCGTCTTTCATGGATGAAGTCCTTGCTTTAATTGCGGAAGTGTTTTTTTATTGGGGCTAAGCCATTGTTTTCGATGGTTCATGTTGACATAAACACACCACTTTTCGTCGCCAGTGATGATGCGGTGAATAAATCTGTCCTTATATCCACGAGTAACCTTGTGACGAGCCAGCAAACCTGCAGCAATCGTGGAGCGTTGAAGTTGGTTGCTTTTGCTCAAAGCGTGCGGAACTCATGCACCGAGTTTTTGAACTTTCACCATCGAATGAAGGTGATTCACTATAGTTTTCTGATCACACGCCAATTGTACAGCCAATTCTCTAGTCGATTGACGAGGATTTTCATAAAGCAGGTCGTTCAATCGATCTTCATCCAACTTAATGGGGCGACCAGAACGTTCTTCGTCAGTAAGATTGAAATGACCGTTTTTGAAACGTGAAAACCACCATTGAGCTGTCCTTTCTGATAAAGCATTTTCTCCGTACACAGCACAAATATCGCGACGAGCTTTGGCTGCGTTTTCATTGTTCCTGTCTTGATTGAAAATGAATAACAACAAGTGTCGAAAATGCACCCTTCTTTCAACTTGACATTCCATTTTGAGGGTACAGAACAAAAATTAAATTAACACAACTTTTAAATAAACCGCAATGACTTATTACTCAACTTCAAGACGTAGCCTAAGCAAAAGTCTAATAGTCTATGCTGTTAAGAGAAGTAGCCTAACCTTTGCAAATTTTGCTCTCATTATTTATTATTGTTTCTTATTATGTGCACAAATCACGTCACCAAAACTTAAATCAACACAACATTAAAAAAAATGCAAGAACTTATCCTCAACTTAATATATGGCTGTACAAAAAAATGGTACCTCTGTGGACTATACAATACAATTATACAAACAATAAAAGGGACAAAATAATGAATGGATACTACACAAACACCAATTCTCAGCAATAAATGATTGTTTTTCACAAAATTAGACTGGTTCTTCACTTAAATGCTTCCCCACAAACAGTAATGTCTAATAATTGAGGAGAGGGGAAGGGAGTGGGAAATAGAGAGGAATAAGGAGGGCAACTAGTGGACACTGGCAACTTCTTTAATAGTGCTTTGGGATATTCCCTTGGAGTAAATTGATGGTGGACTTGAGATAAAACCTCAGAGGCAGACCGAACACATGTCTCTGAAGACATGACTCCTTCAGTCAGGAGACCAGCACCACAAGGTCTTCCTGTGAAGTTGCTCTTGTTCTTCCATTCTCTCTCTGTTTCTAGTCATCCGTGAGGATTACCCATCATGAGCAGGGGAGGTAACGCGACAAGAGTCACAAGGTCTCTGGTCGTTTCCCCGGACGAAGACAGCCAAGATTCTCAAGGTTTCAACATAGCACCCGACACAATAGAAGATACATCTGAATCCCGCAACGCATTATCGGCTCCTGGAACGAACCTGACTCAGGCAAGGGCTCCCTCAGCCGCTCGTTTCCCTAATCCTTCAGAATCTGGACGTCTGGACCTTCTGGAGGTTTTCAAGCCTCCACCGTATTCTCCTACTCCGTCAGCCCACGTGCTGGAACATGAGACCCGAGGTCTTCACGAAGGCCGCCGACGGCCACGCCGCCTGCTCTCATTACCCAACCCAACGAACGTCTGCGCCCAGCAGACCATCAGGCCCTCGAAGCGGTTCACTGTAAGTGATCGCGTATCTCCGAGACAACGTCAACTCAACTATACTCAAATCCTGGGACAGAAGAGAAATTAATACCCTTATTATCCTTTTTCGCTTTAGGTCGCAGCTGCAGCGAGACGAGTTTCTTCGCCTCCCCTTGTATTATAACGTCGTTACCCACGGTTGGAGCGTGGCCCTGCCGGACGCCCGGGAGCAGGCGGCGATTAACACAGGCATCCAACTTAGCGAGGCAGCATTATTTGCACCGCGACGAGTAATCTTCAGACAACCGGCACCTCCTCCTCGATATGGAATGTGGCGAGCAGCCTTCCACGATGGGCTCAAGAGGCAGAGGAGCACCACGCTGAGGGAATAGGGGTCGCCTGACAATTCCTAGAAGAAATTGCTGACAACTTAGACTGGCTTGTATGTAAG
The DNA here is from genome assembly GCA_963969495.1 of Ceratothoa steindachneri. Lineage (NCBI taxonomy): Eukaryota > Metazoa > Arthropoda > Malacostraca > Isopoda > Cymothoidae > Ceratothoa > Ceratothoa steindachneri. The sequence goes on from OZ018323.1 coordinate 26,584,998, forward strand.
GGTTTATCGAGCAGCACGGAGGATAGGTCTGGACGAAAGAACACGGTCTACCACCTCCGAATAGTTCGCATCACTCTCTCCTCACAGCATCCCACGATTTTGGTCTCTTGCAGAGGCAACTCTGGATAGTGACGCCGTCTCGTGTTTCGGGTCATCCAACCTCTTTGTCCTCAGGCCTGCTCCGCGACAGCATCTCTTCGGCGACACCTCAGCCTCGGAGCCAGCGACCTCCCAGACTCGATTTCTCAATTCGGCAGGTTATCGATATTAACTTCGAAGATTTGGCAATAATCGACCCCCCCCCCCCCCCCTCCTCCCATCCCCCCCTCCCAGGACGCCGCCGACATCACGGCCTTCGAGACAGCAGCGGAAGAATTAGGGGGACTCCACATCGCCGACCCTACTCCTGCCCATCCCCAGTGTATAGTGTCCATTCCCCTTCCCCGCTTGTCAGTTCCCAGTGTCCTAAATGTTAACGCTTTCCCTCCGAACCCGATTCAATGTCGGATCACCCTTCGGAACATGGGGATGTGCTACAAGACATGCTAGGAGGGGAGGGATCTCCTCCGGATGAATCCCCTGCGCCCACCGGGACCTTCTCCATTTCAGAGAAGGACCTGGCTGAGGCCGGTCCATCTGGCCTGGGGACTTCTACCGGCGGGGGTGAGAAGCGGGTTCATTCCCCGCCCTCCTCTCCTAAAAAGAAGAAAAAGACAAGAAAGACGAAAAAGACTCGGGGCTCCTCTCCATCCGCGGGGGCTGCGGGGACGGATGGGTCTGCTGCCACTTTGGTAGGCGACCAAGCCAAGATCGGCACATCCGGCCCCTCTACCCCCTCGTGTGCGGAGCCCCTGACTAAGACCAAGAGTGCACAGGGCGGAGCCTCGATGACATCGGGGCCCCTCATTCAGAGGTTACCTGGCGTTTTCGAGCCCGCTGGCTTCAAACGCTTCCTCATTATTCGCTCCACTGATGGCACCATGTTGTCCAAGGGCAACATGATCCATCAGAGGAGAGGATTAGCTAGTGCAATTGGTAGAGAGCCGAAGGTAACCCGTTTCTCGGACGGGAGCCTTCTGGCGAATCCCGCCGAGGCGGCCAAGATAAGTGCTCTTCGCACACTTCATGGCACCCCGGTGAGTGTGACGCCGCACTCTACCATGAACTTTGTAAAAGGAGTAGTTTATGCGAGGGAACTCGTTGACTACTCCATAGAAGACATCACCCTAGAGCTGGCCGACCATGGGGCGGTCAAGGTCGAACGTGTGATGAGAAAACAGGGAGAGGCCTCGAGACCCACCCCTACACTCTTCGTCACGTTCGACTGTGACAAGCTCCCTGAGTCGGTGCGTGCCGGTTGGTACCGCTACCGCGTGAAGGCATTCGTGCCACTGCCGCGGCGGTGCTATTACTGTCACCGCTTCGGCCACACGAATCGATCATGTAGACGTGCAAAATCGGGGTCACCCGAAGTCTGTGTAAATTGCTCCAAGGTCGCACACGATAAGTCCAAATCGTGTGTGGCCAAGTGTGTGAATTGCGGAGAGCCGCACCCTGCTTCTTCGAAGCAATGTGGTGCATATCTCCTTGAGAAAGAAATCCTGGCCGTTCAGGCCCAGGATCGACTCTCATTCCGCGAGGCTAAGGACTTGGTCCTGGTGCGCCCGGCTCTGCCTGGGACGTCATATGCCTCAATAGTTAGAAAAGCACCCTCTGCTCCTGGCCCATCCAGGCCAACGAGCACGGTTGTTTCCGCGCCCATTCGGAGCCCTTCTGCGGGCTCTACTACACCCGGGCGCTCCCCTGGTAGAGCTGGCGGCAAAAAGGGTTCACACCCAGCCCCGGCTAATACCAGGGCTCCCCCCTCTTCCCCCAGCGTGACCGTTTCCCGTAAGGCGAAACGGCCACGCGCCTCCACAGAGTCGTTAGACTCACAGGAGGCAACACCCCTGAAGATGGTCACTAGGCCATCTTCCGGGGTTCCTAAAGCTGTTCCCCGAAAGGAGGACAGCAACAAAGGAGCTTCGGCCCCTTCGCCCACGCCCCGAGGTGGAGCGAGTGGCTCGGAGACGGTGGTTCCTCGAAAAGAGGGCCCCCCGCCTCCCAAGCCGCAACGCCCGCCTAAGGTTTCGAGGCGGAGGGAGGAAAAGACTCGCATGGCGAGCCCAACCTCCCCCAATAAGTCCTCGAAGGCGACAGCGCCTTCAGCGCTTTGTCCGGCCAACAGCGCCCGGGGTTCTGCCCCCGGGAAGCGTACGGCCATTCCCGTGAGGGTCTTCAATTCGAGGAGGGCCCCCGCCTCTCCTCCGAGCTAGGCCTGGAGGGCATATTCCTTCAATGGAATTGCCGTGGACTCCGGGCCAACTGGGAGGAGCTGTGGAGGCTCGTCTCGTCCCGTTCCCCGTTAGCTATTTTTTTGCAGGAGACCATGCTAGGCGCGTGCCCGCTGCCTGCCCTCCCGGGGTATAAGGGTCTTGCGACCCCACCACCGCGGGATGGCCGGGCTGGGGGATGCGCGGTTTACACCCGGCATGATGTCTCCGTTCTTCCTTTCTCTTTAGATACCTCCTTTCAGGCAGTGGCTGTGCAGCTGCACCTGGATAGGAGGTATACTATCATTTCTGCGTACATTCCACCGTCAGCTGACTTCGACGCGGGGGACTTCCGCCGCGTCGTGGCACGGTTGCCGAGGCCCTATCTCTTGCTTGGAGATCTGAACGGCAGGCATCCTCTCTGGGGAGATTACTCCATAAATCCCAGGGGACAAGTCCTTGCCGATCTGATCGAAGAGCTTGAGATGGGTGTCCTAAACGTGGATGAGTTTACGCATCACTGTCCGAGAACCGCTTCATTTTCTTGCCTTGACCTATCTTTGTGCTCTTCGGATGCACAGCCTGATTTTGATTGGGGGGTGGTCGATGACCTCCATGGTAGTGATCACTTTCCCATTCAAATATCATTTTCAGGGCAACTGCCGCCTGAGAGACCACCTCGGTGGTGCTTGGCGCGGGCGCGGTGGCCTGCATTTCAGGAAATGACTGAATTCTCTATCTCAGTCGAGGAGTTTAGGTCGGTAGATGAGGCCGTTGAGTTCTTCTCCGGCAACCTCATCGCCGTAGGCCTGACTACTATTCCTAGGACGTCTGGCCGTTTTGCACGCCGACCACTCCCATGGTGGTCGGCCGAGTGTGAGACGGCCCTCAAACAGAAGCGTTATGCCTACATGCGCTATAAGCGCCGCCCGAACGATTTCACTGTCGGTGAATTTCGTCGGGCTAGGGCTAGGTTCCGGTATATTTCGAAGCACTCCCGCCGCTCTTCTTGGCGGGCATACGTGTCTTCACTTAACGGGAAGACCCCTTTAGCTGAGGTGTGGAAGCGAGTGAAAAGGATTCGGGGCAAGTTCTCGCAGGACCCCCCTCCCGTTCTCCAGGAGAATGGGACCGCAATCTCGGACCCCGCGTCCGTGGCGGAATCCTTAGCGACCGCTTTTTCCGCATTCTCTAGCCGTGATGCTGCTCACGTGCATTCAATGCACGTCGTGATGTCGCGGAAGGCCGCCGGCTGGACTTTACCTCCAGAGGCGGAGAACCCTTCAACGACAAGTTTACTGTGAGTGAGTTGCGTTCCGCTCTCGCTTCGTGCGCGGACACCGCCCATGGTCCGGACGATGTCCCGTACGCCATGCTTCGACACCTGGGTGAGCGAGGCATGGCCTTTCTGTTAGATTTGTTCAACAGGATCTGGGTGGAAGGTCTTCTCCCAGACTCCTGGCGAATCGCTACTGTGCTCGCCTTTCGCAAGCCGGGGAGAGATCACTCTACTCCGACCGGTTTCCGCCCAATCTCTCTAACCTCTTGCGTGTGCAAGTTGATGGAAAAATTGGTAAATGTTAGATTAGCCTATTTCCTGGACAGCGGAGGCCATCTGTCTTCTGCACAGTGCGGCTTCCGTAAGTTCCACTCCACGTCGGATGCTCTGCTCCGACTGGAAAGTGCCGTCTGCGAGGCTTTCCTTCGTAGACAGCACTACGCCACGGTGTTTTTTGATCTGGAGAAGGCCTATGATACCGCATGGCGATACGGTATCATGGAGACTCTCCACACGATGGGGACGAGGGGACGCCTCCCAATTTTTATATCTGAATTTTTGCGAGATCGTCGATTCCGCGTACGGGTGGGGGGAGCCCTCTCCGGCCCAAAGGAGCAGGAAGAGGGTGTCCCGCAGGGAAGTGTCCTCAGTGTCACACTCTTTGCCCTGAGCATCAACGGCATCACCTCGGTGCTGCCGGAAGATGTTCTCGCTACGCTCTACGTGGACGACCTTTCGATCTCTTTTGGCGCGGCCCAGATGCCAACTCTGGAGAGTCGACTCCAACAGGCATTGAACCGCGTCTCTCGCTATGCCGAAGCGCACAGGTTTCGGTTTTCTTTGGCCAAGACTAAGGTGGTGCACTTCTACCGCCATCCACGGCTTCACCCCGACCCAGATTTGTTTCTTAATGGGGTGCGCCTGGATGTGGTTGAGTCGCACCGTTTCCTTGGTCTTGTATTCGACCGACGCCTCACCTGGGAGGCTCATATTCGCAGCCTTAGGGTCTGTTGTACCCGCGCCATGGACATTCTCCGTTCCGTGACGTTCAGCGCTTGGGGCGCTGATAGGGCTACCGCCTTACTTTTTTATCGATCCTTTGTTCGCTCGAAGCTCGACTACGGATGCGAGTTTTATGCATCCGCAGCCGAGCGTTTATTGCGGAAGGTGGATTCGATCCACCACACCGGCCTTCGCCTTGCGACCGGTGCCTTCCACACTTCCCCCATTGAGAGCCTGTTGGTCGATGCTGGGGAGATGCCACTCGCTCTGCGCCGCGTGCAGTGCATCACTCGCCTGTACGCGCGAGCCCGGCGCCTCCCTCAGTCGCCAACAGCTCTCACTGCATCCGCAGCTGATCTCGATGGTGCCTATGCCGCCGAGAGACGCCAGTCATGCCCTAAGCCCTTTGGGTTTAGGGCCAGGAAACTCCTTCGAGAGGTAGATATAGCTCTCGGGCCGGTGGCGCCCCTGGTTCTGCCCAGGACGCCACCCTGGAGGGTACCACATTTGGCTATTTGTCGCCACGCCTCTGCTCCCAAAGCTTGTACTGCGCCGGGAGTATTGCGTTCGACCTTTTTGGAGCACACATCGTGTCACGCTGGTACCGTGCCAGTGTATACGGATGGCTCCAAGTCCCAAGAGGGGGTCGGCTTCCACGCCGTATCCCCTCTGTTTGAAGTCAGCGGGGCTCTACCAGGCGCTGCGTCTGTCTTCACGGCCGAGCTGGTGGCAATACACCACTCGGTACGGGAGATTACGCGACGTGCCCGGTTCGGAGACCGGATTGTGATCTATAGCGACTCACAAAGCGCCCTGAGTGCTCTCGGGGCATTGGAATCTCCGCATCCCCTGGTTCGCGATATCCGTGACGCCACGGTTTTGGCGAGCGGGGCAGATGTCGAGATTATCTTCTGCTGGGTTCCTGGACATGTAGGAATTGCGGGGAATGAGGGCGCCAAAGAGTCCGCGAGGACTCTGCGACCGGACCAGCGTTTCGCTCTTCCTCACACCGACTACATGGCAGGAATACGGGCAGCTCTTCGGACTGCTTGGCAAAGAAGATGGGAGACGGTCGAAGGGAACTTAAAGTTTCGTGCCATTGCGCCGCGACTGTTCCCATGGACCTATCCCCCAATGCCGCGGCGGCTTCAGGTTGCTTTCTGTCGTCTCCGAATCGGACACACTCGTGTGACGCATCGCTATCTGATGGAGCGCTCGCCTGCGCCCTATTGCAACGACTGCGTCGTCCCCCAGACTGTTCGGCACATTCTTGTCGAATGTCCCAGTCTGGGTGATCTTCGCGCACGATACCTGTCCCAGTACCGGGATGGGCGGGGTCGCTACCGCCTGTCCCTTGTGCTTGGGACAGATTCGTGCACACTGACTTGTGGACTTGTTGACTTCTTGGGGGAGGCCGGCCTTCTCCCTATTATTTAAGCAAGGTTTGTTTGTTTTTTTTTGCATTTGTTTTGTTTTTTGTTTGTTTTTTTTTCTTTAGTTGCACGCTCCTGCGCCGGGGGGACCTCTCCCCGACGCTCCAGCTTGCTTCCTTTTCCCCTTTTGGGGTGTTGTTTTTTTTTTTCTCTTTAATTTCATTTTAAAGTAGCCTAGAACTAGGCCAGTTTTAATACGGCGACTAATGCCCAAGTAGGCAGTCGCCAGATGAGCTCTTATAAAAAAAAAAAAAAAAAAATACAAGACATGCTGAGCGCTCCTCTGGACATAATGGCCGGTGAAAACCGGGGCACTGCCGAAAACGACGCAATAAGCCCAAACATGGACCCCTTGGAACCTTCCCCTTGTGTAAACTCTCTAGACGCCCGACTGGATTTACAACCCCTTGGATCCTTTGCCAGTGTGTCATATTACCCAGGCCTTGCAGAAGAACGGCTTGATGATCTTCATTAAATCATCTTACTATCATTGGCGAAGTTCAAGGCCCAGTGTTTTCCCTCTCCTGCAACAACTCTTGGAATTCGGAGTTATTGAGGAATCCGACGAGATTACCCATGCTCCTAAAATCTTTGCAGTGCCAAAACCTTAACAATAGTGTACGTGTAGTATATGGTATGAGTGCGCTAGACTCCAACCACTTCTGGCCCCCTGGCCTTCGAACTCCCTAGTGTGAGTAAAGTGTTAATAAAAAGTTTTTTCCACAGTGTGGCCGCTAAATTAGACTTGAAGGATGGATTCTATCACCTCGCCATCCACCCATAGGCTAGGAGATTCTTTGGCATTATGTGCAATGGGAAACGTTATAGGTTCACCCGCCTTCCCATGGGATTCTCAGGAAGCCTGTACCTGATGCAAATGGCCCTCGCATCTACTATCAACGCCTTCGCAAAAATGTACGGGTGCCAAGCACATGTATACCTGGATGACATCCTGCTGATAGGTACAAAAAGGCGCCTGCGTGCGAAAAATCCTACACTCATCTCTAAACATCAACATCAACCTTAGTCTCCACACATCGCCTAATATACTTCGGGGTGCACATCAACCTAAAGAAGAAACGGGTAGCTCTCTCATCACCCATGTGCAATAAACTTAGAGATGTGATAAAAATCGTGCCTCTCACAAAAGGCATGGAGGAGGGTCGACGGCCTCCTCAATTTCGTAAGGCCCTTTATCCGTCTTCCCTTCTTTTGGATACAGCTGTGCTACCAACAACCTATTTCCCAAGACCGGAGGACTTTATTCCCTTAATACCCTTGATAACTGGCAGATGGTTCTCTCTACTGGCCCCTAAAGCTTCCCCGCTGGTAATCCACTGCGACATCACCCCCACCGGCGTTGCAGTCTCTTCCTTGGAACATGCGTTTGCATGGCCCCTGGGCTCCATCTTTGAGAGCGAAACGGTGGCCTTATGGCTATCAATCTCCTTATTCCCAAAGGCGAGGATTTTTAGCGATAACATCCCGACGATCTTCAATTCCTCAAGGAGAAAGATTCCTCTGTCCCTTCCGACAAAAATGTCAGACGACCTTCGAGGAAAATTCTCACGCCTCTTCCAACGATCATCTCTCAACATCACTTATATTCGCAGTAGGAATAACCTTGCTCACGGCACCTCCACGCAAGTTGCACGAGCCTGCCAAGCGACCGCCGCGACAACAACTATATAAGCGGCCGCTCTCCATCGAGGTGCCATGGTTGTTTAGCACCTTGTGACACAAGGTCTCCCTGTGAAGTTGCCCCTCCCTCGCCACCCTTCCTTCCTTCCTTCCTTCCTTCCTTCCTTCCTTCCTTCCTTCCTTCCTTCCTTCCTTCCTTCCTTCTTCCTCCTCGTCAATTTTCCTTTGTTAACGGATCTGTTATCAAACCCTCCCTGTTAAAACATTCCATTGTTAACAAGGTCGTAAACGTTTTTTTCTTGTATCTTTGTTTTGTGTTTCGTGAAGTTGAGTTTTTCCATAACTTCAAGTTTTGTACTTTCAATAAATGGAAGGGTCCTCTCTCCTGCGGGAGAGGGAACCACAAACATTACATTCCTGAATGCTTCAGGAATGTAAAAGATGATAAAAAGTCAAATTTTGTGATAATAACATCAATGCAAAACATAGAACTCATTCAATTTACGATACAAGTGCCGCTGACCACTATTTTTCTATTACAAATTTTTATAAAATGATTGGTGAAAAAAGTGTGTGACAACTTTTTATTTATATACTAATTGTAGGAAGGGATAAACTCTACCCACCATTTTACTCATTTTAGTGACTCAACATTTTCTGGAATGGTCACAAACTTAGGAAGTCCAATACCTTTCTTTATTCCAATTTATCTAGTTTTCTCAAGCTTTTATCCTAATCACACTAATAACATTCACTTTAATCGCTGGAAATTCTTCTAACACTTTTTTCACCAACCATTATAAAAAAGTTTAATAGAAAAAATAGTAAGTGATATATTAATATGAAAATAAATGTAGTCAAGTATGATAAAATCTCCTAACATGTTAATTGGCAAATCACAAAAAATATGCCGATGCTGGTGGTGATCAGAAAAATATATGCCGATTATGCCAATGCCTATCGATTGGTACGCCGGCCTTCTCCCTTTCATTTAACCAGGTTTAATTGTTGTTTTTGTTATTGTTTTGTCATTGTTATTGTTATTTCTTTTTATTGTTGTTTCCTGTTCAATTTTTTAAAGTAGCCTAGAACTAGGCTGTTTGTTTACGGTGACTTATGCTTAAGTCGGCAGTCGCCAGATACCCCCTTAAATAATAATAATAATTTTATGACACACTGGAAGATGGTATCTTTATTCCTCTCGCCATGCATACAGATGGGATCAAATGAGAAATCACATGCTACATCCATCCAGGCTATGCCATTGCTGGTAACTTTTCTGCAGTCTATCCTCCCTGCGACCTCTTGCCTCCTAGTTGAAATCGTGGGGGCCTTGCATGTCAGGGGGCCTGCACTGACTGCTAACTAGACTTACTATCCCTGTTTTCTTTCCTGTCCAGTGCTCTCTTTCTTTCCCCATCTTCTCTCCACTTGTATTCTATTAACTCAGGACTATTTATGGACTTAAATCTGGATATCTCTTTGGACACCTGTGACACATGTTCCATCTGCCCTCTCTGATGCCATTCTACTGCAACAGAATGAGTGCCTCCCCCCCCCTTCCCTCCCTGCATTGCTGGCTATAGTCAGGAATCTCCAAGTGGACACCTTATGGATGTGGATGCCATCTACCTTAGTGATTGAAGCTTCCCACTTAGATCCTCAGTAGTGTTAAAGCCAGGTCATCTTGGGTAGGATCAATGGAATTAAATGGGCTGTAATTTCTATTAACCTCTTTGCACATTCAAAAAGCAGCAGTGAACCTCAATGATCTGAATTCTTCTCCCAAAAGATCTATAGTTCATGAGCCTTAGTAACCTCACATGGAGTCCCTATCGCAGTGCCTCTAATGGCTACCTACCTACCTACTTAATCGCATTTAATGGCATACAGCACAAGATCGATTGTCCTCTCCATCTGTCATCATTTTCACCACTTGTGATGTCACCATGATGCATGCTCCCCATCTACCCTTAATCCATTGTTGTGATGTGCACCAACCACTTGATGCTAAACAGTGGTCAATCGCTAAAAAAAAGAAGCATAATTTGGCACTGAATTCTGTTGATTTTAACATGATTTTTAGAAAATAAACAGAACCTGCAGCATTATCGCCTTATAATGGATTGCAGCATTGTATTGGCGGTGCTTTGTATTATTGACAATTGACATATATTTTCATATGTGCAGTAATAATTGCAGGATCCTTCAAATCTTTTGTCTGATGTTTTAGGTATCCATTTATTGATTGTTACTTTTCTAGTTTGGCATCAAGAAGACGGCTCCTACCACTGCTTCTCATCAATCACTTCTTGCTCTTGAAACAAAAAAGAAAGAGGTAAAAGTCAAATTGCTCACAAAGATGGTCCAATTTACTTTTCACTGCTAGTACATTGAACTTCCTCTGTATATCATTGAAAAAGGAAGTACATATAGGAATATGTAGTTGTCTTCATACTTAGTGAAGTATTTGGTTTCTCAAAACTCCTGTTGTGTCATTGAGTATAAGGGCTGGTTAATGTGTATTCATCAAGGGATATGTTCTCCAGTATTATTAAAATGTTATTACAAAGTCATGTATTTGGGGTGGGGCTGTTAATTGGTCATCCTCTTCCAAACAAACTGATTTAAGGAAGACTATGTTAAACACTTCCTTTTTGCTTTGATTCTCCTTTTTAATTCTCAATTTGATTTCTTGAGGTGTTTGTGGATGTTGTGGAGAAAGTTTGGGCGACCGTAAGCGTGGAAGGAACTTTGCTTCGAGCTGAGGTTTCTGGATTGGTGGTTCTTCATTGCTTCCTTCTTCACTCACCAATCCTCTACCTCTCCTTTAACACTGATTTTGCAACGTCACCCACTGATGGTAAGTAACTTAAAAAAAGATGCCATATTAAACTTGGTGTAATCAAACACGAGCATCAGTTTGAAATAATATCTGAGAATATGAGTGTACTAATGTGTGAAGAATTGGAAAACTGCATAAAGATGGATGGATTGTGTTCGTTTTTATTGGTTTACCACCAATATGTAATTTTATATTTTAGAGCTTATCAGTGGGGGCCTTCAGTTTAGTGTGGGATCTGAACCCTGTATTGTTACACTATATGTCAGCTGCTGCAAAGTTGACCTGAATTGGGATTCCCTCAAGCAACTAATCACACCTGATGTAGCTTCATTACCCAGCTTAGCCTCTTCTACTTACTTCAGACAGCCTGTATCTCTTCCCTACTTTTTCACTTCCCTTACCTCTCTCACAACTTTCTCTGGTCAGCCTCTAATTTCACAGGGTAGATGCTGACCTTCTCAGCCAACTATCCCGGATCGGGGCTCAGGGGGGAGGGGACAGTGTTCCCTAGCCCCTTAGCTCTGGTTTGGGATGGTGGGTTTTTAACAACCTGCTTCATAGCTAGCATACCTTGCTCACATCGCTTTTCCTTCTCTCTTCACACTCTTATCAATTTTGCGCTGCATCCAAGGTGGAATCGCCATGCTGAGGGACTGCCAGGCCACCAGGCGGGAGGGGTGGTCTTGAATGGCTGCACCTGACTCTGCCAGGCCTGTACGCACTACTTGCAGGGCAAACTACTGCAAGGGGTGATGAGCGGGTGCATCCCGTAAGAAAATTAGGGTCACCATGCCCAATGATGCAAATTAAAAAAAAAACCCTTAGCCTTTCCCCCTTATAATCAATGGATCCGCCTACAGGTGTAGGGGACTCCCCCTCACCCCCCGAAGGCACCTCCCTCTTTCCAGTGACAGTCCCCCCCTTTACTTTCCAAGGGGACTGCCAAGAAAGCCAGCAGGCGGCCCATAGCCGACCGCTCCCCATTGAAACAGCTTGGTAGGGCAAACGGCCTTAGAGGGAGATGGAATCCAGGCCCCTTCGGTCACCTTCCTCAAAAGACCTGCTGGCTAGAATACTAAACCTAGTGGGGGTCAAGTCCTGTGCCCACCAAGACAAGACTAATGACACTGCTGCTAATAGGACCTATGATGTCCTATGGGGGGGGGGGGAGTGGCCAAATGGAAGCCCAACCCGAGATAGACATGATCCTTGAGGCAACCAGCCTCAGACGGTAGGGCCTTCCATGCGAGCGAATCTGGACTCTGTGCCATCATCGAACTCGATTTCGCTCCTATGCAAGGTCCTCCTCAAACGGCTAGAGTTTCCAAGGCAGTACAAGGAGAGGAGGGATCTCCTCCTCCAACCTGTGCCCTTACGACTGCGACCTCCATCTTGGAGAAGGACCTTGCTCAGGCCGGTCCATCTGGCCTGGGGGCTCCTGCAGGTGGAGGGGAGAAGAAAGTTCATTCCCCGCCATCCTCTCCTAAAAAGAAATAAAAAGACTGGGAGCTCCTTTCCATCCGTGGGAGCTACGTGGATGGATGGGTCTGCTGCCATTTCGGTAAGCGATCAAGCCAAGATCGGCACATCCGGCCCCTCTGCCCCCCTTCCTCCAGGTTCGGAGCCCCTGACTATGACCAAAATGCTACAGCGCAGAGCGAAGCCTCGATTACATCAGGACCCCTCATTCAGAGATTTTCCGGCGTTTTTTAGCCTGCTGGCTTCAAACGCTTCCTCGTTATTCGTTCCACTTATGGCACCGTGTTGGATAAGGACAACATGATCCATCAGACGAGAGCTTTAGCTAGTGTGATTGGTAGAGAGCCGAAGGTGACCCGTTTCTCAGACGGGAGCCTTCTGGCGAATGCGGCGGATCCTTCCGAAGTGGCCAAGATAAGTGCTCTTCGGACACTTGATGGCACCCCGGTGAGTGTGACGCCGCACTCTACCATAAACTTTGTGAAAGCTACTCCATAGAAGATATCGCTCTAGAGCTAGCCGACCATGTGGTAGTCAAGGTCGAACGTGTGATGAGAAAACAGGGAGGGGGCCTTGAGACCCACCCCTACACTCTTCATCACGTTCGACTTTCACAAGCTCCCTGAGTCGGTGCGTGCCAGTTGGTACTGCTACCGCGTGAAGGCATTCGTGCCACTGCCGCGGAGGTGCTATTACTGTCACCGCTTCGGCCATACGAATCGCCCATGTAGAGGTGCAAAGTCGGGGTTACCCGAAGTCTGTGTAAATTGCTCCAAGGAGCACACGATAAGTCTAAATCGTGTGTGGCCAAGTGTGTGAATTGCGGAGAGCCGCACCCCGCTTCTTCGAAGCAATGTGGTGCATATCTCCAGCGCTCGTCAGCGCCCTACTGTGACGACTGCGCCTCGTAAGGGTCGCGGCGATTTGCCATCCTGGCCGCCGTGCTGACGGAATCCAGCGCTCCGTCCGGCCCCAGCTTAGCCTCTCTTCCTTCCTTCAGATAGCCTGTATTTCTCCCCTACTTCGTCGCTTTTCATACAACCTCTCCCACCACTTTCTCTGGTCAGCCTCTAATTTCACAGGGTAGATGCTGACCTTCTCAGCCCCGGATCGGGGCTGACGGGGAAGGGGACAATGTTCCCTAACCCCTGACCTCCGGTCTGGGGTGGTTGGTTTTTAACAACCTGCTTCATCCCCACAAATACCTTCCTCAGATCCCTTTTCCTTTCCTCTTCACAATCTATATTTTTACGCCGTGTCTAAGGTAGAGCCGCCATGCCAATGGACTGCCAGGCCACCAGGCGGGAGGGGTGGTCCTGAATGGTGGCACCTGGCTCTGCCAGGCCTGTACGCACCCCTTGCAGGGCGGGCTACTGTAAGGGCTACCCCTCCATGAGGATCACCTTGTCGTCGTGGAGGGGCTTGCGTACTCTAATGATGCAGTGGGCTATGTCAGTGAAGGCTGACCGAGATGGTCACTACTTGCCATCAGTCGGTCTTCAAGGGTACAACCTTGCTTAACAGGCCACTAGAGGAGTCAGACTAACGATCCTCACACTCGTGCTGAGTACCACTGTACGGGTTGCCGATTTGTTCGCCGGAGGTATCGCCATAGGCCGTACTTGTTCTGGAGCTGATAGCTGCCCACAGCTTGGGTCTTAGCCTAGCCGTCCTGAAACTTCCATTCATGACGCTGCACTGTTTTTAAAACGACAGATGTAGCGTGGGGGAGGGCTACCCCGAGGACGGTGTAAAGCGCCTTGTCAGGGGCAACTACAGTAACGTTTCCACTTCCCCAGGGTACATGTTCTTATTAATACAAATATATATGGGTAAAAATAACAAAAACTTTTCCCAGAGGCCGCAGGCTTCTGGTCCCCGTGCCGCCAATGTCCATGTTCTCCGTAGACTCGATCCTTTTGGTTCTGAGGTCGACGATGACTTTGACTATGGAAAATTTGTACTATTGAAATCAGATAAACCGCGAGGCTAAGGACTTGGTCCTGGCGCGCCCGCCTCTGCCTGGGACGTCTTATGCCTCAATAGTTAGAAAGGCACCCTCTGCTCCTGGCCCATCCAGGCCAACGAGCACGGTTGTTTCCGCGCCCATTCGGAGCACTTCTGCGAGTTCTACTAAACCTTGGCACTCTCCTGGTAAAGCTGGCGGCACAAAGGGTTCACACCCAGTCCCGGCTAAAACCAGCCCCCCCCCCCTTTCCCCCAGCGTGACCGTTTCCCGTAAAGCAAAACGGCCGCGCGTTTCTACCGAGTCGTTAGACTCACAGGAGGCAACACCCCTGAAGTTGGTCGCCAGGCCATCTTCCCGGATTCCTAAAGCTTCTCCCCGAAAGGACAGCAACAAAGGAGCTTCGGCTCCTTCGCCCACGCCTAGTGGTGGGCTGAGTGGCTCGGAGACAGTGGTTCCTCGAAAAGAGGGCTCCCTACCTCTGAAGCCGCAACGCCCGCCTAAGGTTTCTAGGCGGAGGGAGGAAAAGACTCGCATAGCGAGCCCAACCTTCCCCAATAAGTCCTCGAAGGCGACAGCGCCTTCAGCGCTTTGTCCGGCCAACAGCGCCCGGGGTTCTGCCTCCGGGAAGCGTACGGCCATTCCCGTCAAGGTCTTCTGTTCGAAGAGGGCCCCCGCCTTTCCACTAAGTTAGGCCTGGAGGGCATATTCCTTCAATGGAATTGCCGTGGACTCCGGGCCAACTGAGAGGAGCTGCGGAGGCTCGTCTCGTCCCGTTCCCCGTTAGCTATTTTTCTGCAGGAGACCATGCTAGGCGCGTGCCCCCTGCCCACCCTCCCGGAGTATAAGGGTCTTGCGACCCCACCACCATGAGATGGCCGGGCTGGGAGATGCGTGGTTTACACGCGGCATGTTGTCTATGTTCTTCCTTTCAAATTAGCTACCTCCTTTCAGGCAGTGGCTGTGCAGCTTCACCTGGATAGGAGGTATACTATCATTTCTGCGTACATTCCACCGTCAGCTGACTTTGATGCCGGGGACTTCTGCCGTGTCGTGGCACGGTTGCCGAGGCCCTTTCTCTTGCTCGGAGATCTGAACGGCAGGCATCCTCTCTTGGGAGATTACTCAATAAATCCCAGGGGTCAAGTCCTTGCCGACCTAATCGAAGAGCTTGGGATAGGTGCCCTAAATGTGGATGAGTTTACGCATCACTGCCCGAGAACCGCTTCATTTTCTTGCCTTGATATATCTTTGTGCTCTTCGTATGCACAGCCTGATGTTGATTGGGGGGTGGTCGATGACCTCCAGATTTGTTTCTTAATGGGGTGCTCCTGGAAGTGGTTGAATCGCACCGTTTCCTTGGTCTTGTATTTGACCCACGCCTCACCTGGGAGGCTCATATTCGCAGCCTTAGGGTATCTTGTACCCGCGCCATGGATATTCTCGGTTCCGTGACGTTCAGCGCTCGGGGCGCTGATAGGGCTACTGCCCTACTTTTTTATCGATCCTTTGTTCGTTCGAAGCTCGACTACGGATGCGAGTTTTATGCATCCGCAGCCGAGCGTTTATTGCGGAAGGTGGACTCGATCCACCACACCGGCCTTCGCCTTGCGACCGGTGCCTTCCGCACTTCCCCCATTGAGGGCCTGTTGGTCGATGCTGGGGAGATGCCACTCGCTCTACGCCGCATGAAGTGCATCACTCGCCTGTACGCGCGAGCCCGGCTCCTCCCTCAGTCGTCAACAGCTCTCACTGCCACCGCAGCTGACCTCGACGGTGCCTATGCCGCCGAGAGACGCCAGTCATACCCTAAGCCCTTTGGGTTTAGAGCCAGGAAACATCTTCGAGAGCTAGGTATAGCTCTGGCCGGTGGCGCCCCTGGTTCTGCCCAGGACGCCTTCCTGGAGGGTACCACATTTGGCTATTTGTCGCCACGGCTCTGCTCCCAAAGCTTGTACAGCGCCGGGAGTATTGCGTTCGACCTTTTTGGAGCACACCTCGTGTCTCGCTGGAACCGTGCCGGGGGATACGGATGGTTCCAAGTCCGAAGAGGGGGTCGGCTTCCACGCCGTATTTCCTCTGTTTGAAGTCAGCGGGGCTCTGCCAGGTGCTGCGTCTGTCTTCACGGCCGAGCTGTTGGCAATACACCACTCGGTACGAGAGATCACGCGACGTGCCCGGTTCGGAGACCGGATTGTGATCTATAGCGACTCACAAAGCGCTCTGAGTGCTCTCGGGGCATTGGAATCTCCGCATTCCCTGGTTCGCGATATCCGTGACGCCACGGTTTTGGCGAGCCGGGCTGATGTCGAGATTATCTTCTGCTGGGTTCCTGGGCATCTAGGAATTGCGGGGAATGAGCGCGCCAAAGAGTCCGCGAGGACTCTGCGACCGGACTAGCGTTTCGCTCTCCCTCACACCGACTACATGGCAGGAATACGGTCAGCTCTTAGGACTGCTTGGCAAAGAAGATGGGAGACGGTCGAAGGGAACTTAAAGTCGCGTGCCATTGCGCCGCGGCTGTTCCCATTGACCTATCATCCAATGCCTCGACGGCTTCTGGTCGCTTTCTGTCGTCTCGGAATAGGACACACTCGTGTGACGCATCGCTATCTGATGGAGCGCTCGCCTGCACCCTATTGTGACGCTGCGTCGTTCCCCAGACTGTTCGGCACATTCTTGTCAAATGTCCCAGTCTGGGTGATCTTCGCGCACGTTACCTGTCCCGGTACCGGGATGGGCAGGGTCGCTACCGCCTGTGCCTTGTACTCGGGACTCGTGCGTGCTCTTTTACTGGTAGACTTTGGAGGGAGGCCGGCCTTCTCCCTTTTATTTAACTAGTTTTTGTTTTGTTTTTTTGTAGGTCGCACGCTCCTGCGCCGGGGGGAGGGTGACCTCCCCCCTACGCCGGAGATTGCTTCCTAATTGTTACGATCTTCCTTTTTTATCGTTGTTGTGTTTTCGTGTTCATATTTTAAAGTAGCCTAGTTCTAGGCTGTTATGATTCCGGCTACTTATGCCCAAGTGGGCAGTCGCCAGATAGGCTCTTAAAAAAAAAAAATGAGAAAGAAACCCTGGCCGTTCAGGCCCAGGATCGACTCTCATTCCGCGAGGCTAAGGACTTGGTCCTGACGTGCCCGGCTCTGGCTGGGACGTCATATGCCTTAATGCTTAGAGAGACACCCTCTGCTCCTGGCCCATCCAGGCCAACGAGCACGGTTGTTTCCGCGCCCATTCGGAGCACTTCTGCGAGTTCTACTAAACCTGGGCACTCTCCTGGTAAAGCTGGCGGCACAAAGGGTTCACACCCAGTCCCGGCTAAAACCAGCCCTCCCCCCCTTTCCCCCAGCGTGACCGTTTCCCGTAAAGCAAAACGGCCGCGCGTTTCTACCGAGTCGTTAGACTCACAGGAGGCAACAACCCTGAAGTTGGTCGCCAGGCCATCTTCTGGGGTTCCTAAAGCTGCCCCCCGCAAGGAGGACAGTAAAAAACGAGCTTCAGCTCCTTCGCCCCACGCCTAGTGGTGGGCTGGGTTGCTCGGAGACGGTGGATTCTCGAACAGACTGCCCCTCATCTCCGAAGCCGCAGCGCCCGCCTAAGGTTTCGAGGCAGAGGGAGGAAAAGACTCGCATGGCGAGCCCAACCTCCCCCAATAAGTCCTCGAAGGCGACAGCTCCTTGAGTGCATTGTCCGGCTAACAGCGCCCGGGGTTCTGCCTCCGGGAAGCGTACGGCCATTCCCGTGAGGGTCTTCTGCTTGAAGAGGGCCCCCGCGTCTCCTCCGAGTTAGGCCTGGAGGGCATATTCCTTCAATGGAATTGCCGCAGACTCCGGGCCAACTGGGAGGAGACGCAGAGGCTCGTCTCATCCCGTTCCCAGTTAGCTATCTTTATTCCCCCTGCCCACCCTCCCGGGGTTTAAGGGTTTTGCGACCCTACCACCACGGGATGGGGCCCGGGCGGGAGGATGTGCGATTTAAGCCCGGCATGATGTCTCTGTCCTTGTCTTCGCTTTAGATACCTCCTTTCAGCCATTAGCTGTGCAGCTGCTCCTTGATGGAAGGTATACTGTTATTTCCGCGTACATTCCACTGTCAGCCGACTTCGACGCGGGAGACTTCCGAAGCGTCGTGGCACGGTTGCCGAGGCCCTATCTCTTGCTCAGAGATCTAAACGGCAGACCCTCCCTCTGTAGAGATTACTCAATCAAATCCCCGGGGTCATGTCCTTGCCGACCTGATCGACGAACTTGAGCTAGGTCTCCTAAATGTGGATGAGTTTACGTATCACTGCCTGAGAACCGCCTCATTTTCCTCCCTCGATCTCTCTTTGTGCTCTCCAGATGCACTGCCCGATTTTGATCGGGGAGTGGTCGATGAGCTCCATGGTAGTGATCGCTTT
This sequence comes from Ceratothoa steindachneri, assembly GCA_963969495.1. NCBI lineage: Eukaryota > Metazoa > Arthropoda > Malacostraca > Isopoda > Cymothoidae > Ceratothoa > Ceratothoa steindachneri. The sequence continues at coordinate 26,603,354 of OZ018323.1, forward strand.
CCCATTCAAATATCATTTTCAGGGCAACTGCCGCCCGAGAGCCCGCCCCGGTGGTGCTTGGCGCGGGCGCGGTGGTCTGCATTTCAGGAAATGACTGAATTCTCTATCTCAGTCGAGGAGTTTAGGTCGGTAGATGAGGCCGTTGAGTTCTCCGCAACTTCATCGCCGCCGGCCTGGCTACTATTCCTAGAAGGTCTGGCCGTTTTGCACGCCGACCACTCCCGTGGTGTTCAGCTGAGTGTGAGACGGCCCTCAAGCAGAAGTGCTATGCCTACATACGCTATAAGCGCCGCCCGAACGATTTCGTCGGGCTAGGGCTAGGTTCCGGTATATTTGGAAGCACGCCCGCCGCTCTTCTGGGCGAGCATATGTGTCTTCACTTAACGGGAAGACTTCCTCTAGCAGAGGCGTTTAAGCGAGTCAAAAGGATTCGTGTCAAGTTCTCGCAGGACCCCCCCTCCCGTTCTCCAGGAGAATGGGACCGCAATTTCGAACCCCGCGTCCGTGGCGGAATCCTTCGCGACCGCTCTCTCCGCATTCTCTAGCCCGGATCATGTTCCGCCAGCATTCAATGCACGTGGTGATGTCGCGGAAGGCCGCCGACTGGACTTTACCTCGAGAGGCGGAGAACCCTTCAACGACAGGTTTACTGTGAGTGAGTTGCGTTCCGCTCTTGCTTCGTGCGCGGCCACCGCCCATGGTCCGGGCGATGTTCCGTACGCCATGCTTCGACACCTGAGTGAGCGAGGCATGGCCTTTCTATTAGATTTGTTCAACAGGATCTGGGTAGAGGGTCTCCTCCCAGATTCCTGGCGAATCGCGCTACTGTGCTCGCCTTCCGCAAACCGGGGAGAGATCACTCTACTCCGGCCGGTTTCCGCCCAATCTCTCTAACCTCTTGCGTGTGCAAGTTGATGGAGAAATTGGTAAATGTTAGATTAGCCTTTTTCTGGACAGCGGAGGCCATCTGTCTTCTGCACAGTGCTGTTTCCGCAAGTTCCATTCCATGTGAAATATTTTAGCAGTAAGGGCCTGATCTAGTGATGAGTGGATATGGTGTATGTACGATAGGTGTGCATGGTGAGTGCTTGAGAACTGAAGCCCAAGGATGAACCTTGACTGAATGAAATGCTACAGCATACATCACCCTATCTCTATTAAGGGTCAGTGGCTTATAAAAAAAAGTGTAGGCAAATTAATAAAGCGATAGGGTGTGGTTGGGACTTTAAATGGCATTGATGTGTGCTGACTTTAGTTTGTGAAAAATCGTAATAATACCCATTGGTCAACTGTTAGGATGTGTCAGTACCATAAGAAGACTGCAGATTGTGGCCTGTGCATCCCTCGACCCACTCAAAGCCCACTTAATGCCTTAGGATTAGAAGAGAGCGGGTGCCCAGCTCTTTGTCTTTATGTGCAGCTGACTTCTGGACGATTGTATGCCCTCACAATGCTGCAGGGGAGTACTTATATTTAGACTTAGGCTTGGTACCTGGAGAGGCAGTACATCATCGTCACCTCAGTGCTCGCAGTTGTGCACCATTCATGCCTGGAGCAGGTCCTGTCTTTATATCTTAGTAAAGCGTCTGCAGGCTAAAAGAGAACCTCCTCCTCCCTAGAGGCTGGGAGGGCAATGTACAGGTTGCATGCATGTTGTCTAGCATTAATTCAATCCTTCAACAATTTGGAAAAGGCAAACTGTATTGCTTGGTATTTACATCGGGATCTCCAATGTGAAGATCCCTGAGTGCCTTGGGCTTTAATCTGAGGATTGGAAAGAGTTTGATGAGTCAGGCTGTGATTTTGATTTTGCTTTTTTTTTTAGCCTTTTTTTAATCCAGCCTAGTAGTAGGCTGTGTTGAGTACGGCGATTTATGCCCAAGTAGTCAGTCGCCAGATGGGCTCCTAAAATAAAAAAATAAATTTTGGCAAAGATGCTCTTGTTAGTTTTCGCCTAATTTGTAGTAATAATAACTTAGTAATCACATGGAGGGCGAATATAATTCTTGTTCCCGAAGGTTTTAACCCGACGGTGCAGTTTTCGGAAGTGGAGTTCGGTCCTGCAGTTGATCGAACTCATTTAGATTCGAGGCGAGAAGTCCGCGTCGTGGCCACGCCCGGTGAGTCGCTCCTCGTCCGCTACTCGCTCCCGCCCTCTCTGCCCCACGTCCTACCATTCAGCCTCGTCGCCGCGCGCAAGCAACTCACCCCCAGGTAAATTTCTCGCCTCCCTGACCACGACATTTCCTACGTCAGTATTTATGGGTGATGTTTTTTACACCATTCTTACCCGTTTCTTTGGTATTCCTCTCCTTACGATTCATTCCCTTCACGCGTTCCTCGTCTCTATCATCAGCACCACTAGACCCTGTTATCTGTATTTTCTTTGTACAGCTGAAAAAAAACTTCGCTTGGTTGTGGCACACCATGGCCAAAGGGTGTCATGTTTATTTCCCGAACCAGAGACGCCCACGTATGCCCCTTAGTGGTGACTCTTATTTGTTATCGCCACCCGTGGTTTGGTTACCACATTGAAATGTAAATCTTCCCACTGGGAAAGGGATCAGACGATGCTAATCTATTGATGGGGAGGGGGGGGCAAGGCCGATGCTTGAGTATCCAAGCACTATTTTTTTATACGCAGGTTTTTTCGCATTTGCTCCAAAGATATAACTCGCTCATCAGTTGATGCAGATTTTTGCGGTCGACCCACCCACCTCTGCTATTTCAAACACTTAGCGTACACCGTTCCTCTTCGGAGGATTGTTTGGTGCCATTTTCTAGATGAATGTCCCATATGGGGAAGCTGGAACCGAGAGGTCGCTACCGACTGTTTCTGTTGCTTAAGGCATGTTCTTGTGTGTCAGGCCCCCTCCCTCTGGGGTGGTGAGCCCTATGTCTCACTGAGTTGACTAACTCTTTGGCTAGCCCTGGAGAAGCTAATGCGTTTCCACTTTCCTTTTATGCACCCTCTTTTCTAAAACTATGCCCTCCTTTTTCCCTCCTTATTTCTTCCTCTAGTTTTAAGACCTGACCAGCTACCTCATGCCGTGTCAGAAGAGAGGCTTTGGACCTTCTACAAACAACGCCCTTTAATGCCCGTAAATTACATGAGACCAGGCTTGAGGGGTCCTGCAGTTTATGCCTCAATAAGTCCGTTCCTGCATGTAATGGGTTGATCAGTCCTCATGTCTCCGTTATTGGGTACATAATGCTATACAGTTTATAGGGCGCGTATTACTGCCTTGTTGGCTGCCAGGCCAACTAAAATTCTCGTGCCCCGTCTTTGGATATCCCACAGGACAGATCCTTATACCCTGGTCGTCTTATCGACGGCTTGAACGAACTACTGCTCAATTTCGAGTTGCGGCCTTTGGAGACGCTGGCCGCTGGCCATCTTCCGGTCGGTGTTCGGGTTACACATGTTGCTGTTACCAGCCCTTAATGCACCCAGATTTTGAGCCCCTGAAAGGTCCAAAAATTCGTGAGGGGATTGGTGGGAGCTGTTTGTCGCGATATATAGCCCATATAAGCTTTTAGCTTATATGTTCCCATGAACCTACCCCAATGGCGTGGGAGCTTCATGTCCCTCTCCTGCACGTTCCTACAATGACTGGTTTGCCCCCTGACTATTCTGCACATTCTTATTGAATGTCCTAATCTGAGGGATCTTCGCGCACCTTTCCTGTCCCAGTATCGGACGAGCGGGGTCGATACTGCTTTGATTCTTGTACTCGGGTTTTGGTTAGTGCACACAGACTTGCGGACTATCTAACTTTTTGGAGGAGGCTGGCCCCTCCTCAATTTTATTTGACTATCTTTTTGTTGCGCCCGGAAGGGGGCAGGCCTCCCCCCGATACCTGAGCATTCTTTATTTTTTGTTTTTAGTTTTTTATTTCTTCACTTTGATTTGTTAATTTTTAGATTAGCCTAGCACTAGATTGAAATTTTGCGGCGACTTATGCCCTTGAAGGCGGTCGCGCAAGATATGGATTTAAAAAAAAAAAAAACGCCCTCTGGTCCAATGTCATTTAATAGATTCATGAGATTATTTTACTTTTCTGCACCCTAGACTGATATTTATGGCAGTTTCTATTACGAAAGCTGCCCCTGCATTGGTTCTTTGGTGAAACGCTGCGAAGTTGTTGGTCGGCTTCGAAGGTTGTTTTTTTTGCTCCTTTCAACTTGTTTCTGATCATTTAATCCGTGTACAAGGTCACATTTAGTTGTCTATGACTTGCAGCTGGCACCATATTTGTAGTATTATTACCCATTACAAAAGATTACTCTTTTGCATTTGAAGTGTCAATTTACCTTAGAAAAAGATTGGCCGTTTTGTGCTTGATATAGCTTAAAGGTGTGTGTGTGTGGGGGAGGTAGTTGCCTAGTGGCGTTGATGCGCTCCGACCTCATTTCTGCGAGTTTTGGTTTGTGATTATTTTCTTTCTACCTCCTTTCTTCACCCGTCCTCCCCTCCCCATTTCTACAGTGAGGGGAAATGCCTTCGTTGGATTCCAACTTTTTAAAAAGTGTGCTGAACCCAGTGTCTCGAAGATAATTTTCGTCTGCATGGCGTCTTTCGTTGCAGTGACGTCGAACTGAAACTGCGTCTCACCAGCACGACTGCGATGGGGACTGTCGCTCCCAAGGTGGTAGTGAAACTGACCGCGCCTTCCTCCACCACAACCATCATGTCGCGAACCAACGGCCCAAGAGACCAGACTGTGTCTTTCTCCACTTCTGATAAACTCATCACTTGGACTATCACGGATTTTCCCGGGGCCAGTTACGCACAGAGCTTTATCAGGGTAGGTTGTGGGGGTTGGAGTCTTTGCTCCCCAGGTCAATGAGGGTTTGTGTTGTAACGCCTAAAGATTGTTCGATCCTCCCCACGCTACGTCCTGTCGACGTAGCAAGGCTTCGATGTGGTCACCATCACAAGCAAAACACAAACACCTCCACCCGCCTAACCGACACGTATCTACACTCGTTCCCACCACGAATCAAACACCGCTTAACACATTCCCAACATATTCGATACTTGCCTGTGGCAAAAGAATAATCAGATGCATGAAGTGATGGATGGGCTGTTGTGTAGTCAAATGAAGTTAAGCCACATTGAGTGTGGTTAGTCTCCCGATAGAGTCTCGATTCGGGTTGACTTTGCGGTAGATCTCTACTGTAGAGTCCCATTCTTAAGACCTAAGAACTTGATTTCGCTACTAAGAGATGCTTCAGAACGAGGGCAAATCAGTGATGAAACCATATAAAAAGAACTCCATAATTATTGTATGTCAGGGAGAACATACCGTCCGGTCGGCGATGTTGGATGTCTGAGACGTCACCTCCGTCCCGTTTTGGATCGCTCGGACCCCGCGTAGCCTGTTACACTTGGTACCTGAGGAGCTGCACATCTTCTAGGCCTGAGTGTAAATTAGGTAACTGCTGTCATTGAGTTGACATGAACTCTGATAGAGCCTGGGAAAGTTATTGGTGCGCATCCCCCTCACTCCCTTTACGACTATCTTCTCAACCTTTTGTCTACCTGCACTTGGTACCAGGAGTATCTGTTCTCACCCGGACAGAGTGCAAATTATGGACGCCCTGCCACTATGTTGAATCAAACTGACGGGGCCGGGATAAGTTGTTGGTGCACTTCCGCCCTGACAGCATTCCCTTTTCTCTACAATTGTCCCCTCAACCCTCTGTCTAAGATTAAGGACCTGACCAGCTACATCATTCCGTGTCAGAAGAGAGGCTTTGGAACCTCTATAAACAACGCCATTTAACCAACCACCGCAGGTTGCAAGAGACCAGGCCTTGACGGAGACTGGGCGTTGGGGCGTATTGCCCCCCAAAACCACTTCCCTCCTTGTGGCGGGCGGGCTTTACTGCTTTGTTGGCTGATTGGCTGACAGGCCAACTAAAAGTCTCGGGTCCCGTCTCAGTCTCTGGCACAAGGATCTTAAGATCCTGGTTGTCCTGTCGAGGATTAGTACCCCGTAAGGGGCACAGTGATTTGCTTTCCTGGCCGCCGTGCTGACTGGACTCAGCGCCTCATCCGGATCCAGCTTAGCCTCTTCTTTTTGACACCCTATCCTCTTACCTTGCTTCCTTACTTTCCATAAAACCTCTACTACAACTTTCTCTGGTCGGCCTCTTATTTCACAGGGTAAATACCACCTTTTTCTCACCCAACCATTCCTGCTCGGGGCTGAGGGGGTATGGGACAATGCTCCTTCACCCCTGAGCTCCGGTTTAGGGTGATGTTTTTTTAACAACTTGCTTCATCCCCACCCACACCTTCCTCACATCCCATTTCTTTCTCCATTCAATGTCTATCGATTTTACGCCCAACCTAAAGTGGAGCTGCCAGGCCACTAGGCGGGAGGAGTGGCCTCAAATGGCGGCATCAGGTTCTGCCGGCCACGTATTCACCCCTCCCAGAGCGGGCTACTCATTGGGGGGATTAGCGTTTGGTCCTCTGTAAACTATAGGGTCACCATGCCCAATGATGAGAACTTAACAAAAACACTTTCCCTATCCCCTTTACCACCGTCGGAGCCGATTTCGGGCAGTTCCACCCCAAAAGATGGACCTCCCCCCCCCCTCCCCTTCCGTGCTTTCGCAGTGGACTTTCCAAAACTCTCTCTACCATGCCTACGAAAGAGATGGTCGAGGGAAACTTTAAGTTATGTGCCATTGCACTGCGTTTCGGCAAGCGACCAAGCGAAAATCGGCACGTCCGACCAAGGTGCTCCCCCGGGCAGTGAGTCCCTGACCAATACCAAAAGTGCAAAGTGCTCAGAACGGAGCTTCGATTACTTTGGGGCCCCTCATTCAGAGGTTTCTTGGCGTTTTCGAGCCCGCTGGCTTCAAACGCTTCCTTGTTATTCGCTCCACTGATGGCAGCATGTTGACTAACACTAACATGATACATCAGAAGAGAGCTCTAACTAGCGTGATTAGTAGAGAACCGAAGGTGACGCGTTTCTCGGATGGGGGCCTTCCGGCGAATGCGTCGAATCCCTCTGAGGCGGCCATGATTAGTGCCTTTCGGAAAATTGATGGCACGCCGGTGAGTGTGACGCCGCACTCTACCATGAACTTGGTGAAAGGAGTGGTTTATGCGAGGGAACTCGTGGACTACTCCATAGATGACATCACCTTATGGCTGTCACACCATGGAGCGGTCAAATCGAACGTGTGATGAAAAAACTGGGAGGGGCCTCGAGACCCACACTCTTCTTCAAGTTCGACTATGACAAGCTCCGTGAGTCGGTGCCTGCCATTTGGTATCGCTACCGCGTGAAGGCATTCGTGCCACTACGGTGGAGGTGCTACTACTGCCACCGCTTCGGTTATACGAATCACTCCTGTAGACGTGCACAGTTGGGGTTACCCGAAGTCTGTGTAAGTTGCTCCAAGGCAGCACACGATGTCCAAATTGATTGTGGCCATGTGTGTCAATTGCGGAGAGCCGCACCCCGCTTCTTCGAAGTAATGTGATGCATATTTACTTGAGAAGGTAATCCTGGCCGTTCAGGCCCAGAATCGTCTCTCATTTCGCGATGCTAAGAACTTTGTTCTGGCGTGCCCGGCGCTGCCTGGGACGTTTTATGCTTCAATGTTAAGAAAGACACCCTCTGCTCCTGGCCCATCCAGGCCTACGAGCACGGTCGTTTCGTTTCTGCGCTCATTTTGAAACCTTTGCGGGTTCTATCCACCCCGGGCACTTTCCTGGTAGAGCTGGCGGCATAAAGGCCCACACTCATCCCCGTCTAAATCCAGTGCTCCCCCTCCTTCCCCCAGCGTGACAGTTTCCTATAAGGCGAAATGGCCGCGCGCCTACAACCTAGTCGTTAGACTCACAAGGGGCAACACCTCTGAAGATGGTCGTGAGGCCATCTTCCGGGGTTTCTAAAGCGGCCTCCCGAAAGGAGGACACCATTAAAGGAGTTCGGTTCATATGCCTACACCGAGTGCTAGGTCTGGTAACTTGAAGGCGGTGGATCCTCCTAAGGCGACTTATGCCCAAGTAGGCATTCCCCACATGAGTTCTTAAAATATAAAAAAATGGAGATTTGTCCTAAATGTAGACGAAGTTACGTATCACAGCCTGATTTTGGGTGGAGGGGTAGTCAATGACCTCCATGGTAGTGGTCAATTTCCCATTCAAATATTTTTTTCTGGGCCGCTGCCGCCTGAAAGCCCGCCCCGGTGGTGCTTGGCGCGGACATGGTTGTCCACATTTCAGGAAATGAATGATTTCTCTGTCTTAGTCGAGGAGGTTAGGTCGGTAGAGGAGGCCGTTGAGTTCTTCGGCAACCTCATCGCCGTGGGCTTAACCATTATTCCTAGAACGTCTTGCCACTTTACACGCCGACCGCTCCCGTGGTGGTCAGCTGAGTGTGAGACGGCTCTTAAACAGAATCGTTATCCCTACATGCGCTAAAAGCGACGCCTGAACAATTTCACTCGGTGAATTTCGTCAATCTAGGGCTAGGTTCTGGTATATTTCGAAGCACGCCCGCCACTCTTCTTGGCGGGCATACATGTATTCACTTAACGTGAAGACCCCTCTTAACAGAAGTGTGGAAGCGAGTCAAAAGGATTCGGGGTAAGTTCTCGTAGGACTCTCCTCCCGTTCTCTGGGAGAATGGGAACGCAATCTCCGTCCCCGTGTCCGGGGCGGAATCCTTTGCCACAGCTTTCTCCGCATTCTCTAGCCGGGATGCTGCTCCGCCAGCAGTCAATGCGCTTCGTGATGTCTCAGAGGGCCGCCAACTGGATTTTACCTCGAGAGGCGGAGAACCCTTCGACGACAGGTTCCCATTGGGTGAGTTGCGTTCCGCTCTCGCTTCGTGCTCGGAAACCGCCCATGGTCCGGACGATGTCCCGTAGGCCATGCTTCGACAGCTGGGTGAGCGGGACATGGCCTTTCTCTTAGATTTGTTCGACAGGATCTGAGTTGAGGGTATCCTCCCGGATTCCTGGCGAATCGCTACTGTGCTCGCTTTTCGCAAACCGGGGGGAGAGCACTCTACCCCGCCGGTTTCCGCCCAATTTCTCTAACCTCCTACGTGTGCAAGTTGATGGAGAAATTGGTAAATGTTAGATTAGCTTTTTTTTCTGGACATTGGAGGCCATCTGTCTTGTGCACATTGCGGCTTCTGCAAGTTCCACTCCACGTCCGATGCTCTGCTCCGACTGGAAAAGTCCGTCTGCGAGGCCTTCCTTCGTAGACAGCACTACGCCACGATGTTTTTCGATCTGGAGAAGTTCTAGGATACTAGTGGTGGTGGGGGGGGGGGGTACATGGGTTTTCTTTTTGTTGTTTTTTCATTTCAAATTGATGCGAAAGTTTTGTTTTCAGTACCAATTTGAAGGTAAGGGTCTATGGAACATTTCTGGTTCGAGTGTCAAGCAGTCAGGTTAAAAAAAAAAAATGGCTGCCAATTTTCAGCTTTTTTTTCGCATTACACCTCATAACATTTGTACTATTTAACCTAGAATGGTGATTTTTGTCTCTATATCTATGTTTTTATGTATGATTCCTAATTTACTAACTGATAACTAATTGTGTTCTTCAGTTACCATTTTATTGGTCTCTTTTCACAGGTGGAAAAACGTCTCCATTTGCATACCCACTTGTATTTCCAGATAATACTTTCTTATAATATTTCAAGTAATACCAAATTTTATTTGCGACGTTCCTTGTACAGACAGCAATTATTTAATATTGTTTTTTTCTTTGTTTCTTTCCAGGTTGTTTCGGAGATAGCTGAGGCAAGGATATGGCAGTTGTGTATTTTGTGCCAAAAACAAATTGTGGAAGTGCTTGTTTGTCCTCTTACGAATCCAGTCACCAGTCGTAGATAGGGAGCCTACACAGAAATCATCATCTTTGCAAGTCAGTTCAGAGCAATTGGTGCTGCTCTCCACCCAGATGAAGAATCCATGCAGAAGAATCGTGCATCCTGGCATAATCTTGTCAGCTTTACAGGGCATCACCACTTGACCATGCAAAAAAAAAATCCCGGCGGAGTCATGCGGCTGCTAATCGTAATCTGTGTATCTTCTGTGATGATGAAACAAATGCAGCAGACCATTCTTTCCTCTTTCCAGAAGGTTACACTAACCCAACAGGCTTGATAAGGCAGTCGCGCTGGGAGAAGAGCGTATCGTGGCACTTCCGGCCGAAGGCGATGTAGTCGCCATTGAAGCCAAGTACCATCGGAATTGCTACACAGGGTCCAATCGCCGTTACGACGAGATTTGTAAACAAGACACAGCTATCGAAAATCTCGAGGCCACAACAGAAAATGAACTGCTCCAATTTATAAAGGAAGAAGTCACTGGAGGTCGTAGAATTTTTGCATTGCAAGATCTGACAGATATGAGAACGTGAGATTAGAACAACATGGAATCTAGAAGACCGTGAACCGGACACGCCTAAAGGAAAGTCCTGTAACGATTCCCGAATTTGACAGAGGAGAAAGGTATTCAAGTTTTCATCATTTGTTCTAAGACGGCTAGAATGTCATATCAGATGCAACTCAAACACCAGATGAGGAAGCACGTACATTACTAATGGCAGCATCGATTCTCCGTAAATCTGTTTTGGATCAGGTTTGATGGCTCATTTCCCAATGGTTGCGAAGAATCATCCGTTCCACAACGTATAAAGTATTTCTTCCGTCAACTCCTCGCAGGACCCAAATCATCGCCAGAACAAGAGAATTCCAGGAAGATCCTCATTGTGAGTCAGTTGGCCATGCTAAATATGACTTCTCTTTCTGCGAACTTGAATTGTGAGCCTCTACTTGCAGTGTTCCTGGCCCTCAAATTGCATTCCCAAACAAGAAGCAAGAAGGTGGTAGAACTACTACCCAAGTATGCTCTGGGAATGTCATATAAGAAAGTCCTCATCATTGAATCTAGATTTGCACAGGCTATTGCAGATCATGCAAGGAACAACTCTGATATAGTCTGTCCTACAAATTTGCATCAGGGCATTTTCACAGTTGCAGCCCTGGATAACCTGGATCACAATCCAACATCACACACTGCAAGCTCATCCTTCCATGGAACTGGTATTTCAATATTTCAGTTTCCTTCATCACAGACGCCTGGGTTGGACCAAGAATGTCTACGAATCAACTCACATAGAACAGGAACACGCAGCAGTGAACCCATCCCGCCTCGTTCGTATACGTTTGTACCACCTGTGGGCCAAAATCTTGTCACCCAACCTCCGGTAAAAGATGTGCAACCAGTGGCAATTAGTTCATTCGATGAGGAGAAACAGCACAAACAGGCATGGATAACCGGTTGCAGTAAATGATATCCTATATGTTCATTGTGATACAGAGAAACACTGCAGCGATGTGGTCTTCCTACCATGCTGCTCCATCTTATACTGTTGCACAACCGAAAAAATGCATTGAAGCCCTGCTGCCACTTTTCCATGAAAAAGCCGCCACTCCAGAAATGATTCGACATGGAATGGAACTTGTGAAAAAGACAACTGAGCACCTCAACCCACTCCAAGTCCATGTGTTGGTAGTGGACCAACCACTCTATGACCTCGCCAAAAAAAGTGTAGTGGACCTTCCCTGACATTTGCGGGGAAGACATGTTTGTGGTTATGCTAGGTAGACATTGAGATGGCTTTGTGGAGCACCATGGGAGATCTACGTGGGACTGGATGGCCTGAAACCCTGAAAAAAGCTGGGCCAGTGAAGACGGAAGCAGCAGCAGACACAGCTTTTCTGAATGCATCCAATGTAATGAGAACAAGATATGCCCATCAAGTTACTGTTATGGTACTTGACAGCCTTCTGAAGCGAACATACGAAGACAGTGGAACCGAGATGGCTCTTGAGGATTGAATTGTGGTAGCTCTCGGTGCAAATGCGTGAAGACAAAGTTGAAGTGCACACTTCAGTGCAAGTGCACATGCGAGAAGTAGCTGGACTAGAACAATTTCCAATACTAACATGTATATAGATGTCTTGGTTAATTTGTTAGCCATTTTCTTATTGAATGTATTGTTCAAGGAGTTTTCTCAAGCAATTGTGTAAGCATTTACTTGGAAGTAGGACTTAATCTTATTGAAGATATGCTCCAATCATGTTTATTTTATTTTTATTCAATTACTCATACATGCAAAACTAGGTATAGAGACCAAAATCACCATTCTAGGTTCAATAGTACAAAAGTTATGAGGCATAATTCGAAAAAAGCTGGAAGTTTTTGGCCATTTTGAATTTTTTTATCTGACTTCTTAAAATCTAACCAAAATTGTTCTATAGATCCTTACTTTCAAATTAGTAATGAAAACGAAACTTTTGCATCAATTTAAAATCACTTTACTGCTTGGGCACGCCGCTATACCGCATGGCTATACGGTATCATAGAGAGACTCTACACGATGTGGGCGAGGGGACGCCTCCCAATGTTTATATCTGAATTTTTGCGAGATCGTCGATTCTTCGTACGGGTGGGGAGGGCCCCCTCCGGCCAAATGGAGCAGCAAGAGGGTGTCCCGCAGGGAAGTGTCCTCAGTGTCACACTCTTTGCCCTTAAGATGTTCTCGCTACGCTCTACGTGGACGACCTTTCGATGCCAATTCTGGAGCGTCGACTCCAACAAGCATTGAAATGCATCTCTCGCTATGCAAACCGGGAAGAGATCACTCTACCCCGGCCGGTTTCCACCCAATCTCTCTTAACTTCCTGCGTGTGCAAGTTAATGGAGAAATTGGTAAATGTTAGATTAGACTTTTTTCTGGACAGCGAATGCCATCTGTCTTCTGTACAGTGCGGCTTCCGCAAGTTCCACTCCACGTCGGATGCTCTGCTCCGACTGGAAAATGCCGCCTGCGAGGCCTTCCTTCGTAGACTGCACTACGCCACGGTCTTTTTCGATCTGGAGAAGGCCTATGATACCGCATGGCGATACGCTATCATGGAGACTCTCCACACGATGGGGGCGAGGGGGCGCCTCCCAATGTTTATATCTGAACTTTTGCGAGATCGTCAATTCTGCGTACGGGTGGTGGGATCCCTCTCCGGCCCAATGGAACAGGAAGAGGGTGTCCAACAGGAAAGTGTCCTCAGTTTCACACTCTTTGCCCTTAGCATCAACGGCATCACCTCGGTGCTGCCGGAAGATGTTCTTGCTACGCTCTACGTGGACGACCTTTCGATCTCTTTTAGCACGGCCCAGATGCCAACTCTGGAGCGTTGACTCCAACAGGCATTGAACCGCGTCTATCGTTATGCCGAGGCGCACAGGCTTAGGTTTTCTTTGGCTAAGACTAAGGTGGTGCATTTCTGCTGCCATCCACGCCTCCACCCTGACCCAGACTTATTTCTTAATGGGGTGCGAATGGAAGTGGTTAACTCGCACCGTTTCCTTCGTCTTGTATTTGACCGACGCCTCACCTGCGAGGCTCATATTCGCAGCCTTAGGGTCTCTTGTACCTGCGCCATGGATATTCTTCCCTCTGTGACGTTTAGCGCTCGGGGCGCTGATAGGGCTACTGCCTTATTTTTTTTATCGATCCTTTGTTCGTTCAAAACTCGAACGTGTATTGCGGAAGGTGGACTCGATATACCACACCGGCCTTCGCTTGGCGACTGGTGTCTCCGCACTTTCCCCATTGAGAGCCTACTTGTCGATGCTGGGGAGATGCCACTCGCTCTGCGCCGTGCACAGTGCATTATTGGCCTTCTTCCCTCACTGCATCCGCAGCTGATTTCGACGGTGCTTATTCTCCTGAGAGACGCCAGTCATACCCTAAGCCCTCTCGCTAGGAAACTCCTTCGAGAGCTACGTATAGCTCTCGTGCCAGTGGCGCCTCTAGCTCTGCCCAGGACGCCACCCTGGGGGGTACTACCTTTGGCTATTTGTCGCCACGCCTCTGCTCCCAAAGCTTGTACAGCGCCGGGAGTATTTCGTTCGACCTTCTTGGAGCACACTTCGTGTCCTACCTTTGGCTATTTGTTGCCACGCCTCTGCTCCCAAAGCTTGTACAGCGCCGGGAGTATTGCGTTCGACCTTCTTGGAGCACACTTCGTGTCACGCTGGAACCGTGCCAGTGTATACGCATGGCTCCCAAGAGGGGTTCGGCTTCCACCCCTTATCCCCTCTTTGAAGTCAGCGGGGCTCTGCCACGCGCAGCGCCTGTCTTCACCGCTAAGCTGGGTGCATTACACTGTTCGGTACGGGAGATAACGCGACGTGCCCGGTTCGGAGACCGGATTGTGATTTATAGCTACTCACAAAGCGCCCTGATTGCTCTCGGGGAATTGGAATCTCCGAATCTCCTGGTTCGCGATACCCGTGACGCCACGGTTTTGGCAATTCGGGCGGATGTCGACATTATCTTGTGCTGGGTTCCTGGGCATGTAGGAATTGCAGGGAATGAGGGCGCCAAAGAGTCCGCGAGGACTGGGCGACCAGACCAGCGTTTCGCTCTTCTTCACACCGATTACATGGCAGTAATACGGGCAGCTTGGCAAAGAAGATGGGAGACAGTCGAGAGGAAGTTGTGCGCCATTGCGCCGCGACTGTTCCCATGGACCTATTCCCTAATGCTGCGACGGCTTCAGGTTGCTTACTGTCGTCTCCGAATTGAACACTCGCGGGATGCACTGCCATTTGAGGAAGCGCTCGCCTGCGCCCTACCCTGAAGACTGCGTTGTCCCCCAGACTGTCGGCACATTCTTGTTGAATGTCCCAGTCTGGGCGATCTTCGCGCACGTTGCCTTTCCCGGTACCGGGATGAGTAGGGTCGCTACCGCTTGTCCCTTGTACTCGGGACGGGTTGGTGCACACTGACTTGTGGACCCTTGTACTCGGGACGGGTTGGTGCACACTGACTTGTGGACTTTGGCTTTTTGGAGGAGGCCGACCTCCTTCCCTTTATTTGACTGTTGTTTTGTTTTTTTTGTAGGTTGCATGTTCCTGCGCCGGGGAAAGGCGGGCCTACCCCCGACGCCGGAGCGCGCCTCATTCTTTCTTTTTCTTGTTATTTTGTTAGCGTTATTTACATAGTTATTTGTTTTCTTTTTTGTTACTTGTTTCTTAATATAGCCTAGTAGTAGGCTGTGTGGTGTACGGCGACTTATGCCCAAGCAGGTAGTCGCCAGATGGGCTAAAAAAAAATAGAAATCCTGAACCGCGCGGCTGTTTCGCCTTACTGTACTGTCACGCTGGGGGAATTGGGGAAACCCTGGTTTTACCCCGGGCTGGGTGTAAACCCTTCGTGCCGCCAGCTGTACTAGGGGAGCGCCCGGGGTGGGTATAAACCGCAGAAGGGTTCCGAATGGGCGCGGAAATGACGTGATCGTAGGCCTGGGGGGGGCCAAGACCAGAGGGTGTCTTCTTTAACATTGAGGCATAGGACATCCTAGGCAGTGCCGGGCGCGCCAGGACCAAGTCCTTAACCTCGCGAAATGAGGGAGGATACTGGGCTTCAAGGGCCACGATTTCCTTCTCAATGAGATACGCACCACATTGCTTCGAAGAAGCTGCGTCCGCCCTTGATGCAACTCTCAAAGACTTAGGGTAACCCCGCCTTTGCATGTCTATTGGAGCGATTCGTTTGACCGAAGCAGTAGTAGCACCTCCGCGCCAGTGGAACGAATGCCTTCACGCGGTAGCGATATCAACCGGCACCCAGCGACTCAGTGAGCTTGTAGCAGGCGAACGTGACGAAGAGTGTAGGGGTGAGTCTCGAAGCCCCTCCCTGTTTTCTCATCACACGTTCGACCTTGATCGCTCCATGGTCGGCCAGCTCTAAGCTGATGTCATTTATGGAGTAGTCCACGAGTTCCCTCGCATAAACCAGTCCTTTCATGGTAGAGTACGGTGTTACATTCACCGTCTTGCCATCAATAGTCCGGAGGGCACTAATCATGGCTCTCTACCATATCAATTACGCTAGATAGTGCTCTTCTCTGATGGATCATGTTATCTGCTCAACATGCTGTCATCAGCGGAGCGAATAACGAAAAAGCGTTTGAAAATGCCAGGTAATCTCTGAATGAGGGGCCCCGACGTAATCGAGGCTCCGTTCTGCGCACTTGCAATTTTTTGGCTTTGTCTGGAACTCCCTACCCAGGCGAGTACCGGGGCCGGACGTGCCGATCTTGGCTTGTTGTCTTACCGAAACGGCAGCGGCCCTGTCCTTCCTCTTGGCTCCCGCGGAGGGAGAGAAGCCCTTAGTCTTTTTCGTCTTCTGTTTCTTTTCTTTTTAGGAGAGAAGGGGTTGGGAATGAACCCGCTTCTCTCCTCCCCGGAAGGAGCCCTTAGGACGGATGTACAGGCCTCTGCAAGATCCTTCTCTGAAATGGAGAAGTTCTTTGCTGTCAAAGGGTCTCCAGCCAGGAAAGTAGGTCAATCCTCGGGGCCCGGGGCCTTTGAGGAGAAGCTCGCACAAGTCGGACTCGGGTTCTGGGCTTGGCACTGAGCCGGGCGGGGTTCGACCCCATGGAAGATCCTACCGTCTGGAGCTGGGTTATCTCAGGGACCATGTCGTTTGCTTGGCAAAGAAATTGGGAGACGGCCGAGGGGAACTTGAAGTCGCGACTGTTTTACCTACCCTCCAAACCAAATAATGTTAAGTAATGCATGATAAATTACAGATATAAAATAAACATGGCTATGTAAGTTGTACATTTAGATTTTACATGTTAGGGTGGGCCTTCTATTGCTTTACCAGCTCAAGTGTGTCTCATTTTGTATCTCTTTTCAGCTCGTTGATGCCGGAGAAGACGGTATTGGAGAAAACGCATCGCTTGAGTTTGAAGTCTCCAAGTGGGTTAGTTCTGGACTTAAGGTCGATCGTGTACGCCTTGAGCCTAGAACCTTGAAAACAGAAAAATGGGTTCGCTACCTAACCACCTCCGACACTGTTACATTTAGATTTAGCTGATAATCAAGAATCCTTTGAGTTGTATATTCTCGACCCTTGAAGCATTGAAGCTTTCGGTAAAGAAAAAGAAATCCGTTTCTAGATGGAATTCTTTTATCGTCAGCATCCAATGATACCTTTTTATTTATTTTGAAGTGACGTGTTTTTTTCGTGCCTTTTTATCTTTGACCCTGCGGAGATAACTTTGTTTATACGTGAGATTGTTCGAAAGAGAAGAGTATTCTTAGTACTGCACGATATTATGCGGATTTGGATTTAATCTCGCTTCTTAAAGTTCAAACTATATACTGTGTATGAACAGCTAACTTGGTAATAAAGATTAAACCCTGTTAACTTTGAGATAGGATTTTGCTAAAAGGTTTTTCCAAATGGCCTTTGATCAGATCATTTGGTACCACCCTAAACACTTAACTATGTGCCTGAAAGTTATAAGGTAATAAGAAAAATGCAGATTATTTTACAGTAATTTTAGAAATGTAGTATTATTTCCTGTTATCTTATGAGAGAAGATATGTATGTTCTTGTTCTTTCAGTTGAGAAAAAAAAACATTGCAGTTTCTTTTGTCGTTTTGAAGAATTGGACCCTTTGTTCACAGATTTCTTTATTGTTGTGATGTACCCCTGGAATTAAAAAAAAAGACTAGTCAATTATAGGTGGCGAGCAACGCTTTGGCCGTCCTGTCAGCAGTGTCGGCCTCTATAATAAGGTTTTTCTAGCCATAAATGAAACGAAATAGAGTCGTCCCCCTCAATTTTGCGACGACCTCAACCTCCCGTATAATGTCGTGTTCTTTATTCACGAGTTGCGTTCTGCATCGTGCTTTTATGGTTTTCTCCTGGCATTGATGGGATCCATTATGGTATGATTCGGCACCATCATCCTAACTCTGTCATGTTCTTGCTTAACTTATATAACCTTATATGGGGGAAGGTTTCTTACCCATCATCACCGCGTTGGGTTTGTCCTTGTCTTTGTCAAACCGTGCAGGGGTGGATTGGACGCATATCACTATCGCCCTATATATCTTACCAGCTGTCTGAAGAAGTTTCTCGAGATGATGATGCTGGTACGCCTGAATGGCTTCCTGGAAACCAATCACTGTCTCTATTTCAGTGCAGTTTTCGCAGGGGTCATAGCACTCTTGAATTCTTAGTACGTTTTGAGGAATCTGGTCAGAAAGCTTTCTCGTAAGCGTCACAGTACACTTCGAAGGTTCGCTCCGGAAAGCTTTCTCATTAAAGCACAGAGTGTGCGATATTTTTCGACTTTGAGAAAGCCTTTGATACTACAGGGAGATACGGGGTCTTAAACTTTTATTCAAAGTTCCTTTATGGTGCGTGTTGGAGACCCCTGTTCTGACCTGCAACCCCAAGAGGTGGGAATTGCACAGGGCAGCGTTTTAAGCATTATGTTTTGTGATTTTGATCAACGATATCATCTTTTCTCCCAGAGCGTGTATCGACGATCCTGTTCGTCGATAACCTTCGTCCCCGAGTTTCGGTTCCTGGCCATAGCTTGATCCCAAGCTATCCTTTTCGCCACACCTACGCAGTCTTTTAACGGGTTGTCTGCGGGCTCTAGACAATTTTAAGGTCCTCTCCCACACTTCGTGGAGTAGTGATCTTCGAACATGGTAGTGACTACATTGCCCTCGTTCAATCGAAACTGCAATATGATGTCAAATTTATTCTTCGGCTTCACCCGCGGCCCATAAAATGCTGAAGCCGATTCGCAACTTTGGAATTCGTCTTTCCAGTGACGCCTTCTGCAACTCCCGTGAACACACTTTTACTGTGAGAGTAGGGTGCTCCCACTGCACTCCCGATCTGTATGCGATACCTCTGTCCTGTTCAGCAGGTCTATGCTGCTGAATCGATAGGTTGGCGTGCTCCACCTCCCACAGTTTGCACCAGCATGTGGAGCTTAGACAAGTCCTCCGTGGACCTTTGCTCCCTTAAGTGCCTGTTTTTCGTAGCATGCCACCTCGCATAAACCTATATCCTCCATGAAATGAATAACTCACAAAGCACGTGAGGTTCGCAATGTCCCGCAGGAAAAAAACTCAGGAGAGTTTCTAACGTTGTCTTTGCTGTTGGTGTCTTCTATTTTTACCGCTGAGCTATCGGCAATTCTTTTAGACATTCAAATTTTGCAATGAGACCCGATGACTGCAGGATGTGCAGGCGCAAAGCGCCTGGCATCTCCAGCATTAAGGAGGAGGTTCTCAATATGGGAAGGGCGGAAGGCATCGGTCGCTAGGCTGAGACTTCTGTGGTGGATCGAGGAGTCCACCTTCCCCAATTCACGCACGGCTGCAAATGCGTAAAATTGGCATCCGAATTCAATCTTTGAGCGAACAAAGGAACCATAAAACAGCTCTTCAAGTGCTGAATGTTACGAAACTATAATGTCCATGGGTGGTACGAATACAAGTAACCCTAAGGATGCGGATATGAGCCTTCCAAGAGAGTCATTAGTCAAAATTAAGCTCGAAACTGCAAATCCAACACTTTCAGGCTAATCGCTTTTAGGAACAAGTCCTAGTCAAAGGTGGAACCTTAGAGTGCGCTTCGGTATAGCGAGAGATGCGTGCGATTCAATGCCTAACCGAGTTGATGCTCCAGAATTTGTATTTGTGTCCTAAGAAGGAGCTCGAAAGGTTGCCTACTACAGCCTGACGAGAACATTTTCTAACAGTATCAAAAAATGATACTCAAACAAGGAGTGTGACACAGGGCACTTTCCTAAAAGACGTCTTCTTCCCTCCCTATTAGACCAGAGATGGGATCCCTTTCATTTTTGCAGAATCTACGATCTTGGAAGATTCCAGGTATGAATATTAGTAGGCTCGCCTCGCACCCATGTTATGGAGGGTCTCCATAATACTTTATCATGGTGTAGTGCTTTCTAGGAAGGAGAGATTGGCAAATATTTGTTTTCAGCCGGACGAGCGCATCCAATGTAGAGTTATACTTTCTGACCGCACTGTTCCGAAGAGAGGTGTCCTCTACGGTCCTGGCAAAAGGCTGATCTAACATTTAGCAATTTCTCCAACTTGCACACACAAGAAATTAGAGATATTGATCGGAAACCGGCTGGGGTAAAGCGAACACAGTATTATTCGCTAGCGATCTATGCGGTTACCAGAAGTCCAAATCTTTGTAAACAAATCTAACCTAGAGACTTTGCTGTCGAAACATGTCATACGGGAAATCGTCTGGACCGGGTGTGATGTCCTTGCATGCAGCGAGAGCCTGCCGTTGAAACTCGAGATAAATTCTAGTTGGCGTCCATCAGCAATATCATGGTGGGCAATGAATCCTGGCGATCAGTGTCCCGACTAACGAAATTGGAGAAAGCAGTCGCGGGGTCAGAGATTGCGTACCGTTCCTGGAACAAAGGAAGGGTTTCATGTGAGAACTTACTCCGAATCCATTTGACTCTCTTCCACCTCTGCAAGAGGGCTTTTCCCGTAAAGTGAAGACGTATGGCCACAAAGAAGGGCGGCTGTTTTTATCGAACATAGATATAGCTGGATGAAATTCACCAACGATTAAAGTGTTCTGGCACCGCTTTGGGGCAAGTAAGCATATCGCCGTAACTAAATTTTAGACTATTATTCGGCTACTTTATAAATAAAAAGAAAAATATATAAAGCAAAATCATATAACAAGCAAGAAAAAGAGGGCAAAAAAACGTAAGAAGTATGCACACCTCTCCCTGACACCGGAGCATGCGACCAGCACTAATTAGGGTAAAATAAAATGAAGCTTGTACTGTCCAGAAAGTCCATGAGTCTGCAAGTCTGTCCCGAGCACAAGGGACAAGCTGTAGCGGCCATGATCCTTCCCTACTGGGACAGGTAACATACGCGGAGCTTCCCAGACTGTCATTCAATAAGAAGGTGCCGGACAACGCAGTAAGGTGCAGAGGAGCGGTCCATCAAATGGTGCGTTGTGCTAATGTAGCCAATTCAAAGTCGACAGAAAGCGACCTGATGCCGCCGCCACATTCCGGGTACGTCCACGACAACAGTCGTGGGGTGATATTAGGTTCCCGTCTGCCACACCCCCATCTACTTTGACAGGCAGCCAGGAATAGTAACCTCGATTCCTGTTATGTCTCTGAGGAACAGCGAAACGCTGGTTTGGTCGCCCACTCTTCGTTGACATTCTGGTAAATCATTACGTTCCGAGATTCCAATGCCCCAAGAGCACTCAGTGCGCTTTGTAGGTCGGTTATAGATCACAATCCGGTCTCCGAACCGGGCACACTGCGTTATGCCCCGTACAGAGCGATGGATTACAACCAACTCGGTTGTGAAGCAGACGCAGCGCCCCGTAGAGCCCAGTGGACTTCAAACAAGAGGAATACGGTTTCGAAGAGACCGTGTTCCGTGTGCACTACGGATCTAGCGTGACACATGAAATGTGCTAGAAATGGCCGACGCAAAAATCTCGACGCTGTGGAAGCTTTGCGGCAGAGGCGTGGCGACAAATAGTCAAAGGTGGTAACCTCCAGGGTGGCGTCCTGGGCAGAAGCAGACGCAGCACAAGGCTGAAAATTACACCGAGCTCTCAATGGAGTTCCCTAGACCTAAGCCCGAAGGGCTTAAGGTATGACTATCGTCTCGGCGGCATAGGTACCGGGCTAGATCAGCCACGGATTCAATGAAGTCGGTGGCGATTGAGGAGAGTGCGGTTTTCGCGCATTGGAGAGCTTAATGTATGGGGCAGGGGCGTGGAATTGTAGTGTACAATAACTGCACACACACAAAGAAACAGAGAGAGGGATAGGACCAAGACACATTTTGACATGTCGAAGTATCAAAGATGGAATGGTAGGAGTAATGAAATAAGGTCGTTTGGAGACAGCCTGTGAATCAGCGGAATCTGATTAGAATGTCTGGTTTGAAACCTAACCACAATGTAAGGCTATCGTACCCGAGTGTGAGACCAGATAGGCAAACAGAGTAATTAGAGCTGTCTGGAATGGGAACAAAATTGGCGACAAAAGATGTTTCGCCTTAATGTAAAATTTGATAAGTTCATCTTAGCTTTAAGCAAACGGAGTTTCTGTGATACCCTCGCAGGGAAAAGACCCCCAAAGTAAGATACGAAGTGGAGAATTTCAGCCAATCACGGGCTCCGCTGGTCTGAACAGTAGCTAAGCACCGCCTCTGCGACCAAAGGAAGGCGGAGCTACCCGTCGCCTCCAAAATGATGCCCGGTATAAATACGAACATTTTCATTAAAAAATCATTATCATAATTATTATTGTTATTATAGATTATTATTGACCCATTCATTGATTGATTATTAGACTCTTAACTTACCGCACTGCGACTTCCCATTATTCGTATTCTTGCCATTATAAGCAGATTTAAAATATTCCGTTGCGCAAATTAAATCTTTACCGTAAGTGTAAACATTTAAAAGTGGTATAAAAATACAAGTGTTCAATTCCTTCACAAAGGAGCCTTTTACTTACAAACCTTGATCAGTTAATACTCCTCGGACCGTACATCATGAAACCTGTAAGCAAGCCACTTTACCAAACCTATATATGATCGCCTGGCAATCAAATATAGCAATGCCCTCTGGGCATTGCTATAATTAAAACCTCCTGGGAAACTTAAATATATATATATATATATATATATATATATATATATATATATATATATATATATATATCAATATATATATATATATATATATATCAATTATTATGTAAAATTCATATCATGCAATTATTTTACTTTTGTCAATTAAATCATTCAATTATTTTAACTTTTGTAAATTAAATCATTTTATGTACAACTTAATAATTAATTCATTAATTTCTTTTACTTAAATTGTCAATTTAAAGCTGATTTATTAACAGAAAATAAATCCCATGAGTAACCATATACTATACAAAACAAGTCTCACTTACGCCAAACATATAACTGGCGACCCCATATTTGGCGACCTATAATTGGCAAACTTTTGCCTTTGAACCTCAATAACTGGCTAGCAACCTTAGCCACCAAAACCGAAGAAAGAAGATGGAAAACCCAGACAATCAGCAAGTGAGTCAAGAAGGAGATTTCGCGAATACGGTGAGCATAAACCACCTATGTTTAACGAATCAGAGGTCACTAGATGGTTCCGTATAATTGAGACTCAGTTCCACAACTCCGGAATAAAAAAGAACGAGGCAAAATTGTATCAAATCTTAGCCTCACTGCCCCCTGAGACTGTCAATAGACTGGCAGAGGATATTTCCCAAGGACATAACTACAACAACCTGAAAACGGAAGTCATTGGGCTTTTCGCTAAGAGCAAGCTCGAACTTTTTGACAAACCCATAGCCTCTTCCCCACTTACCGGCTGGCCCTCACTGAATTTGGGAGAACTAAGGAGGACAGCTCTTCAGGTAGGAGTCGCTGAAGATTTATTGCGACATAAATTTGTTCAGTCCTTGTCGCCGAGCATAGTGCCTGTAATCGCGTCGCAAAAGGACCTATCCGTAACCCAGCAAGGTAAATTAGCGGATGAATTGATTATGTTTGACAAAGCGCAATGCCTGGGTGTAAACACGAGTGGGCAATTGAGGGAGTGTAGCGTAGTATCCACATCTGATTCCTCTGTGCCAATTAATAGTGCATATAATAATGGTAATTTTAATAAGAGTGAATTTAGTAATCGTGAATCTAATAATTATGCATTTAATGATCGTGCAGTTAATAATTGTGGATATAGGGATAGTGTGAATAACCCCGCGAATTCGTCGTGGTCAGAGCGTAATAACAGTGGCTATAAGCATAATATCCCGGTGGGCTTACGGCCATTTAGAAGAGATCAAAAACCTATGGTGTGCCGCGCTCATATTTTTGGGGGTGAAAAGGCAAACGCTTGTAAACCCTGGTGCGGGTGGCCAAAAAGAGTGAGAGTTTGCGAATGCAGCCTTCCTCTAGGCCATCTTCGCCGCAAAAATAATCAATCAAAAATGCGAATTTTTAATAGATACGAGGGCGAGTGTGTCTATCGTACCGGCCAAACTGGTGCGATTAGGTGAAGTGCCTAAATCGGGAGTCAACATTTCCACGGCAAATGGCATAAAAATTAGGGTGCACGGTGAGGTGCACGCGGATATTGCAATCTCAAGTCTCCGGCGATCATTTAAGTGGTCATTCGTAGTGGCCGATACCACCTCTCCCATTTGGAGAATCGATTTCCTGGTGGATTGTGCGCGCAGCAAACTACTGGGCCGGTAAACGGAACTTGCCACAGCCGTAAAGATCTCCGAGGAGCCTTCAGTTGCACTGACAACTGGTGACCTCCATAACGTAGCCGCCCCCGTGTCGTCCGATCGTGGAAAAGTTTGGGGCTCTGTATGGGCTCGCCTCCGCTCAGCGATCACCACCCTTACTGCAGTCATTAGAACACACCATTGACACTGGCAGTGCCCCGCCGACGTTTGAATGACCAAAACCTTGGTCGGAAGAAAAACTTAAAGTCGTAAAGACCAGAATTGAGGAATTATCAAAGGAAGGGATCATCCGTCCCTAGAAATCACCATGGGCTTCGCCAACACATTTACTACCGAAGAAGTCACCCGGAGAATACAGGATGGTTAGGGACTTCCGGGCGCTGAATGCCATCACAAAGCCCGACAGATATCCGTTACCACGAATCCCAAGTTTATCAGACAACCTTCACGGAAAAAGGATTTTCTCAGGGTTAGATCTAGTTCGTGCTTATCATCAAATCCCGATTTGCCCAGCGGACATTAAAAAGACGGCTATCGCAACACTAGTTGGTTTGTGGGAGTACGTCAAGATTCCATTTGGCTTGAGCAATGCAAGCTGCACCTTCCAAAGACATATGGACAGCATCTTTCGTGGATTAGAGTTTGTATACATATATATAGACGACATCCTAATCTTTTCGGATAACCTAGAAGACCACCTGAAGCATTTGGAAGTAGTACTCAAAATCCTGCACGAAAATGGAGTAAGGGTTTCCCTGGAAAATTGCGAATTTGCAAAAGAAGAAATTGGCTTACTCGGGCACCATTTATCGCAGGAGGGAATCAGGCCGCCATTCACAAAATTTAAAGAAATAGAAGAGATGCCAGTGCCCAAAGACTCGAAGGAACTTCGCCGATATTTGGGCATGATGGGATACTATCGCAAAATGATGCCCAATTTCGCAGCGATTGCAGCCCCATTGACTGAGCTTTTGCGCCTTGCAATCAAAACAAGGCCTAATTATGCCAAACCTATAACTGGCAACCCCATATTTGGCGACCTATAGAATCTCTACGGGATCAGCAAGTAAGGTCTGAATAGGGGAGGTGCGGAAGGCCATAACTACCTGACGGAGACCATTGTTGTGTATCATTTACACCGTCCCCAATTCTAGCTCAGCTGAGGAAGGATAAAACTTTCATCCTTAGTAAAACTTTTAGGGGACATAGCAAGAGTAGAGTGGTAACCATATCAACGCCAAACGTGCTAAATGTCACAGAACGAAGAATGTCCATGGAGTGGGCACATGAGAGCCTATGGTTGCAAATGTGGGGCTCCCAGCTTGTGATTCGGTCAAAAACAAGATCCTTTTAGGAACAAGACTCAGTCGGGGTTGACTCGTGAATGGCGGCAGAATTGCACAACCCTAGACTTTGACATTGAGAACCAAAACCAATGCGCTTCGTCATAGCGAAAGATGTGGTTTAATGCTTTTTTGGATTCGATGCTCCAGAGTTGGCATATGAACCGTACCACAAGATATCGAAAGGTTGTCTATGTAAAGCGTAGCGAGAAAATTTCACCGCAGCACAGAGCCGATACCGTTGATTCTAAAAACAAGGAGTGCGACACTGAGGATACTTAACTGCGTGACGCCGTTTTCCACTCGTATGGTGAATCATCTATATCAGTGATCCCCAACGTGAGCGCTAACGCCCCCTTGTGGGCATTGTTGAGGTACAAAGGGGCGCTGTAAGATGTTGCTTCACTTTGGGGGCGTTCCGTATTTATTCAATGTTAACCATATCAAGTTTAAATATTACTCAATTATTATAGCATACCTATTTGTTGGACCTGTAAAAATCTATAGAAATACTGCAATTTTATGGAAAGCAAAAAATCTGCAGAATTTTAGAAATTTTATAGAATTCTACAGAAAATTCTACTGGATGCCCGTGATGTGTGTTACTGTGCTTGTTTCCTAGCTCAGTTGGTGTTACACCGCAGGGTTTCCAAATTGGCAATCTCGTAGTCATAATTCGTGAAAATTGATTAACTTTTAACTCTGTTGCCATGGAAAAATTAATGTCCATACTTATGTAACTGCAATTATAAATTTTACTGTTATACAGATTTAAAATTCTATGCATTATTTTCATAGTTTAATATTGTAAACGCATTGTATTAACAGTATTTTACTAGTTGTTGATACTTCTTCACGCGGCATTTGGTTTACGGTGACGTGTTTGATGCAAACTGTTACTGAAAAGGTTTGTTTGATGACGTTTTAATCAACCTCTGATAGCTGACATAGTTTGCTATAACTTCTTCAATAATGTCAAACATGCTTGAGGTTCGATCTGTACTTGTATAAATAGACAAATCTTCTACTCGTTATTGTTTCTTTAAACTTGATGTTTTATACTTGTATAAAACATGTCCGTAACAGCCACACTCTCTTGGGTTCACGTCTTGTTTGGATTGTTCTTAGTTTCCGCTAAGTTCTATCTTGGTAATTGGTGTTCCTCTGCGTGATATTGGTTATTTAGTGCTTTATTGCAATAGTTTTCACATAAGCTTTGATGTTGTAATCTTTTTCACAACATTTACCCATATTGTGACAAATGCAACTAATACGAATGGTGTTTTTTGTGTAACTTTAATAACTATATACAAACTTAATCATCTTCTTGCTAATACATATTTTTGTCGTTCTCCCTTTTTCTAGTTTTATGTTTGCTGTGTCCGATTATTTCAGTTGTGAGTTAGGCGTGTTCCCTGTAATCATTATTGGTGGTGAAATTCTGTGTTTGCCATTTACTGATCTATTTGAATTATAATGACCGCGTTTAACTACCCATAATCATGTCTGAAAACTCCTCAAAACGAAAGTGCAGACAATATAGTTGTGGATATTTGAAGTTTGGATTTATTAGCTCTCCTAATAACAATAAACTACCAATGTGCCTCCTCTGTGGGAAAGTGTTCTCTAACGAGGTCATGAAACCATCCCGACTTTCTGATCACTTAAAGATTCATCCTGATAAAGAAAAAGAGAATTTGTCATATTTTCAAACTTTACGAAACAGATTTAACAACAGAAAAACCATTGGCTCCTTTATAACAAAAATATCCCCAAAATGATGGTCAGGTATGGGAAGCCTCATACAATTGGAGAAAAACTGATTTTGCCAGCTATAGACGAAGTCTTGCGTACAGTAGTACATCATCCTTCATCAAGCACAATGGCCAAAGCGATTTCACTTAGTAATAATACTGTTCAAAAAAGAGTTGATGAAATAGCCGAAGACATTCAAGAAATCTTATGCGACACACTTAAGGTTCAGCAATTTGGTTTACAATTGGATGAGTCTACATTGCCAGGCAATGAAGCACTACTTTTAGGATTTGTTCACTTTATTAAAGATAACAAGATTGAGCAAGAGCTGCTCTTTGCAAAGGAACTTGAAACAAACACTAAAAGTGAATTTATTTTTAATGCAGTTGAACAGTTTATTTTAAAGAAAAAGATAGCCCAATAAGGAATATTATTGTTTGTGCGACTGACGGAGCTCCAGCTCCCCTAGGAAAATAAATAGGGGACTGCCGCTGGAAAGAGGGACAGACAAGGGGTGAGGGGGAGTCCCCTACACCCGTAGGCGAAGGAGAGGACTAAGCCTCCTCTCTGGTTAGAGAAATTTGGAAGGTTCCATGCGCAAGCACAGGGAAAAACCTCCATTTTTTCTGTGGAGCTGCCCGAAGGCGGCTCCGTTGATTGTGAGGGAGAAAAAGGATTTTTTGTATATTTGCATCATTGGGCAGGGTGACCCTAAATATTCCACGGGATGAACACACTCATCACCCCTCGCAGTAGCTCGCCCTGCAAGGGGTGCGTACAGGCCTGACAGAGTCAGGTGCCGCCATTCAAGACCACCCCTCACGCCTGGTGGCCTGGCAGTCCATCAGCATGCCGGCTCCACCTTGGACGCGGCGTAAAATTGATAGATTGTGAAGAGAAAAGGAAAAAGGATATGAGGAAGGTATGGGTGAGGATAAAGCAGGTTGTTAAAAACCCACCATCCCAAACCGGAGCTCAGGGGTTAGGGAACATTGTCCCCTCCCCCCTCAATTCTGATCCGGGATAGTTGGCTGTGAACAAGGTCGGCATCTACCCTGTGAAAATACAGGAGAGGTTGTAGTGCAAGTGACGAAATAGGGAAGAAATACAGGCTATCTGTAAGAAGGAGAAGATGCTAAGCTAGGGCCGGACGTGGCGCTGAGTTCCGTCAGCACCGTGGCCAGGAAGGCAAATCGGCGCGGTCCTTACGGGGTCAAGCTTGGGAGGCGAAGAGAGATTATTTATGCATTAAAAGAAGTTTATGGAAACAATGGTCCACCAAAGCCTACTGTTTATAAATGGATAAATCGCTTTGCATATGGAAGACAATCTTTTTTTTAGGAAGCTATCTGGCGACTGCCCACTTACGCATAAGTCGCCGCTACTTTAAATTAAGAACACGAAAACACAACAACGATAAAAAGGGAATATCGTAACAATTAGGAAGCAATCTCCGGCGTCGGGGTGAGGTCCCCCTACCCCGGCCCAGGAGCGTGTGAGCTACAAAGAAAACAACAATAACAAGAAACAAAACTCCCCCAACAAAATCTAGTTAAATAAAAGGGAGAAGGCCAGCCTCCCCCAAAAGTCTAAAAGTCCACCAGTCAATGTGCACGCACTCGTCCTGAGTACAATGGACAGGCGGTAGCGACCCTACCCATCCCGGTACCGGGACATGTAACGTGCGCGAAGATCGCCCAGACTGGGACATTCAACAAGAATGTGCCGAACAGTCTGGGAGAAAACGCAGTCTTCACAGTAGGGCGCCTGGTGAGCGATCCATAAAATGGCGGTGCGTCCCGCGAGTGTGCCTAATTCTGAAACAACAGAAAGCATCCTGAAGCCCTCGCGGCATTGAGGGGGGAGGGGCATGGGAACAGTCACGGCGCAATGGCACGCAACTTCAAGTTCCCTTCGACCGTCTCCCATCTTCTTTGCCAAGCAACCCGAAGAGCTGCCCGTATTCCTGCCATGTAGTCTGTGTGAGGAAGAACGAAACGCTGGTCCGGTCGCAAAGTCCTCGCGGACTCTTTGGCGCCCTCATCGCCGTGCTCATTCCCCGCAATTCCTACATGTCCAGGAACCCAGCAGAAGATAATCTCGACATCAGCCCGGCTCGCAAAAACCGTGGCGTCACGGATATCGCGAACCAGGGGATGCGGAGATTCTATTGCCCCAAGAGCACTCAGGGTGCTTTGTGAGTCGCTATAGATCATAATCCGGTCTCCAAACCAGGCACGTCGCGTAATCTCACGTGCCGAGTGATGTATTGCCACCAGCTCGGCCGTAAAGACAGAGGCAGCGCCTGGCAGAGCTCCGGTGGCTTCAAACAGAAGGGATACGGCGTGGAAGCCGACCGCCTCTGGAGACTTAGAGCCATCCGTATACACTGGCACGGTTCCAGCGTGACACGAGATAGGCCCCCCAAAAGTCGAACGCAATACTCCCGGCGCTGTACAAGCTTTGAGAGCAGAGGCGTGGCGCCAAATAGCCAAATGTGGTACCCTCCAGGGTGGCGTCCTGGGCAGAACCAGGGGCGACCCGGCCCGAGAGATATACCTAGCTCTCGAAGGAGTTTCCTGGCCAGCCCTAAACCCTTTGGCCCTAAACCCTTAGGGTATGACTGGCGTCTCTCAGCGGCATATGCACCGTCGAAATCAGCTGCGAATGCAGTGAGAGCTATTGGCGACTGAGGGAGGCGCCGGGCTCGCGCGTACAGGCGAATGATACACTGTATACGGCGTAGAGTGAGTGGCATATCCCCAGCATCGACTAGTAGGCTCTCAATGGGGGAAGTGCGGAAGGCACCGGTCGCCAGGCGAAGGCCGGCGTGGTGGATCGAGTCTACCTTCCGCAATAATCGCTCGGCTGCAGATGCATAAAACTTGCATTCGTAGTCGAGCTTCGAACGAACAAAGGATCGATAAAAAAGTAAGGCAGTAGCCAAATCAGCGCCCTAAGTGCTCAACGTCATGGAACGGAGAATATCCATGGCGCGGGTACAAGAGACCCTAAGGCTGCGAATATGAGCTTCCCAGGTGAGGCGTCGGTCAAATACAAGACCAAGGAAACGGTACGATTCAACCACATCCAGGCGTACCCCATTAAGAAACAAGTCTGGGTCATGGTGGAACAGTGGATGGCAGCAGAAGTGCACCACCTTAGTCTTGGCCAAGCAAAACCGAAACCTGTGCGCTTCAGAATAGCAGGATCACGGTTCAATGCCTGTTGGAGTCGACGCTTCAGAGTTGGCATCTGGGCCGCGCCAAAAGAGATCGCAAGGTCGCCCACGTAGAGCGTAGCGAGAACACCTTCCGGCAGCACCAAAGTGATGCCGTTGATGCTCAGGGCAAAGAGTGTGACACTGAAGACACTTCTTCACAGAACACCCTCTTCCTGCTCCATTGGGCCGGAGAGGGCTTCCCCCACCTGTACGCAGAATCGACGATCTCGCAACAATTCAGATATAAACATTGGGAGGCGTCCCCTCGCCCCCATCGTGTGGAGAGTCTCCATGATACCGAATCACCATGTGGTATCATAGGCCTTCTCCAGATCAAAAAACACCGTGGCTAAGTGCTGTATACGAAGGAAGGCCTCGCAGACGCCATTTTCCAGTCAGAACAGAGCATCCGACGAAGAGTGGAACTTGCGGAAGCCGCATTGTGCAGAAGACAGATGGCCTCCGCTGTCCAAAAAAGGCTAATTTAACATTTACCAATTTCTCCATCGACTTGCACACGCGAGAGGTTAGAGAGATTGGGCGGAAACCGGTCGGAGTAGAGTGATCTCTCCCCGGTTTGCGAAAGGCGAACACAGTAGCGATTTGACAGGAATCTGGGAGGAGACCCACCACCTAGATCCTAATGAACAAATCTAAGAGAAAGGCTATGCCTCGCTCACCCAGGTGTCGAAGCATGGCGTACGGGACATTGCCGGACCATGGGAGGTTTCCGCGCACGAAGCAAGAGCAGAGCGCTCTCACTCACAGTAAACCAGTCGTTGAAGGGTTCTCCGCCTCTGGAGGTAAATTCCAGCCAGCGGCCTTCCGCGACCTGACGATGTGCATTGAATGCTAGAAGAGCAGCATCCCGGCTAGATAATGCGGAAAAAGCGGTCGCGAAGGATTCCGCCACGGACGCGGGGTCCGAGATTGCGGTCCCATTCTCCTGGAGAACGGGAGGAGGATCCTGCGAGAACTTGCCTCAAATCCTCTTGACTCGCCTCCACACCTATGCCAGAGGGGTCTTCCCGTTGAGTGAAGACACGTATGCCCGCCAAGAAGAGCGGCGGGCGTGCTTCCAAATATACCGGAACCTAGCCCTAGCCCGACGAAACTCCGACAGTGAAATCGTTCGGGCGGCGCTTATAGCGCATGTAGGCATAACGCTTCTATTTGAGGGCCGTCTCACACTCGGTCGACCACCACGGGAACGATGAATGGCAAAGGTGTGATGCTTGTTGACTTTCTCGAATGGTGATGAATTATCAATGCTATTACGAAAGTGTTTTGAGAAAACTTCAAGGGTATAACGGATAAGCGCCCCAGAATATTCTACAGAAGAATCCCTTTTCAGCACGTTGACGCCCCCTCTCATTTCGCTTCTTTAACAAAGTCCTAACATAGAGCTATCGAACATGTTTTTGATTCCAAACCTTAAAAAATAATACTGCTACTCTTTCTTCTATTGGTGATGTTAAAGAGTCGTTTTAAGTTGCTTCAGTTCTCAGAGTCCTCAGTTTCATCGAAATGGTTTAAATGGATGGTATCATCGCTTGCAAAAGTGTTGCGCACTCAATGGAGCTTATGTTGCCAAAAAAAATTATACGTTGTTATAATTTTAATTCTATTCCATTTTCTACGAACTTTTTGAAGATCGCTCGTATTTATGTATATGATTACGCTAAATCATATAATAGATTTGGAAAGGGCTACAATATTAATTAAACCTAACAACATTGTTGAAAGAAACATTCTTAGATTGGAAGGTTTATTTGACCTAGATGAATTTGTCTAGTAGCTCGTTAGGAAAGTGAATAAAAATGAATCCGTCTTAATTTGGCATATGGTTTGGTTCCCTTCCCTTTTGACCTTCCCTCATTCCTGCATTCAAAAAATTTATGTATTTAAGAACGTAATAATGTCGTATTAAAGACGAAAACTTTCTGAATCAATTTTTATTTATCGTAGAGGTCGAAGATATTTTACTGTCACGTCTTTTTCATGAATGGTTATTTACTTGTACATACATGTAAATGTACATAAATTTGTACATGTAAAACGGCCACGATGGGTCACCAGTGCTGATGGGTTTAGTAACACAAGATTACCCCCTTTTACCTAGCCCGTTCTGATAGGATGCTCCTAATTAAAAAAAAAAAAAAATCATTTTCGCTGGTGTTCCTTTTTGCCAACTATGGTATCTTTTTGAGGAGTCGCTTTAGCATTGTTTGATGGTGATTCAGATAATAACACCAATGACAAGACAGTTATAGCTATGAACGAAAAAGAAGGGGGAGGAAAAGCAGCTGATGCGTTCAAATATCAGCGCGAAATGAATTCAAGAGTATACTTTAGTCGACTTTACGACTAAGAAATCAAGATTCATTTCAAGAACTTGTGTCATCCAAATGATTTCCTCGAATATCCGGCACCTCAGTGGAAGCATCAGCCTAGTTTCAGTGCTGCAAGCAGTTTCATCAGCACATTGGTGGTCACCAATGATCACGCTGAAGGTACCGTTACCATGGTCGAGGATTTCTCTGGCCGTCTCACAAAGGATGAGGAACAATTACAGTTTTTTCTGAGTGTTGTTGTCGAACACCACAGAGAGTTTCCCGACGCTCGCAAGCGGACCTTACTTGGCAACAATGAGTGATATTGGCAATCACGAAACCCCTGCCAATGAGCAGCTAATACACTGTAAAATATCTTGTGGGGCTGACCCAGGCTTGTGAATGTTGGGAAGAAACCAATCTAGTAAAAAAAACTGCGTTATGTACCCAATCTGGGGGAACAGGAACATCGAATCCATTGAGCCACCTCTAAATATTAATACTTATCAATAAAACTTTGCACATGCGTTTTTCAACCAAAAGGAACACTTTGGCGGGGTCAGACCAGTGAAAATTAATTTAAAAAAAAACAAATAAGGACCACCCTACCGTTCTGATAGTTAAATCTTTAGAGGGTTTAGGGAAAACTGTATTTCACAATACGCTACTCTTTGTTTAACTACCAAGAAGGGCAATTAATATGCTCGGAGAAAATACCAAGAAATGGCGACACGAATATCAGATTATATAATATATATGCATACTACACGTTATTTACACCACAAACCTCTAATTGATGGAAGTACGTTCCTGTTTAGGTAAGAGAAATCGAAGTGGAATTATAGTTGAACAAACGACCGAACAGAACAGAGTTGTGCTTCTGTCGGTAACGTTATGGAATGACATTGGCGCAAAATAAACAGGCGAGATTAACTCGTTTTGGGTGAAATATTATAACATTTGAGATATATTGTGACAAAAAAAGGGGGATAGATTCGCTAATATACATATAGAAACAATAGTTAACTCTATATGGTATAATGTTGCTTTCTGTAAACAATCTCTTTTTCGTCTAATAACCTAGTGCGTGGGTGGGGAGGGAACCTTTTTATGCAAAAAGGCCATCTTGCAATTCATCATCACTCATAAAGGCCGCATAGGAAAAAGTTTAAAGTTATTTTATCCCTTCAGTAATTTATTAGTAAAATAATAAAAAAAGACTTTTATAGAAATTGAAAGCATAATAATTTCAAATATTTCTATTTAAGTAAGTACTTTTTATACAAGTAATATGTAAATGAAAAATATTGAAAAGATAGAATTTTCAAATATTTTATTTACGTAAGAAGTTTCTAAAATAATAAGTAAATGAATGATATCGAAAGCATGACATTTTCAAATTATTTTAATTAAGAAAGAAGGTTCTTTGTATTCAAGGAACAATAATCTTATAAAAAGATAGCATATAAACATCGAGACTATAACATTTTCAAATATTCAATATACAGTAGGCAAACGTGTACATTTTTAATACAAATTTATGACTACTTTGAGTTTGCTTCTTTTGAGAAAGCATTTTGATATCAGGATCTAACATAGTGGTTCTTAGTCTCAATAGGTCCTCCAAATGCTCGTCTGTCAACTGTGTTCTCAGTGAATTCTTGATTTGCGCCAAGTACGAAAATGTGGATTCACAACAGTATGTTGAAGAAAAACAGGAAATCAGTCGTCGTGCAAGTTCACGAAGACGAGGATATTCTATCGCGTTTTTCCAAATTTCGACGGGATTTTCTCTCTTGTCAACCAGAGACTTCAGGATATTATCCTCAGACATTTCAATAAGCTCCATTTGTAACTCTTCAGGAGCCTCTGATACATCAACTAAGTGAGGTTGAAAAGCGAGTTTCAGTGATGTTATGCTTTTCAAAATCATTAAATCTTTTATTGTATTCTTCTATCAATGTGTCTAAAACCGACTCATATTCTTCAAAATATCCATAGATATCTTCATTTTCACTCATTACCTTCGTAAGCTGGGGAAAGTGTTCTTCTGAAAGTTTTGATTGAGCCAAAAGGAACTTGAAATACACAGTTTCTTTATAAATGTCTGAATTCTTAGCCACATATCATAAATACATTTAGTTCTGCCTTGCAATGAAATGTTTCACTCATTTTGTTTTGACATCACATAAAAAGGCAACATCTCTGTAAAAATTTGGATCTGATAAATCACAATATTTGTCGTTTTCTTTGAAAAGGTCAATAATTTGCCTTCGTAAGGAGAAAATTTTGACCAATACTTTCCCTTGCGACAACCGGCGTACTTTTGAGTGATATGGCAAATCTACACTAATTACTTCGTCATCTATCATCAGCATGTTTCGAAATTGACGATGCTTTGAGGCATTCACTCGAATATAGTTAACAATTCTTATAACCTTTTGCAAAGTGTCATTTAAAGTTACAGATTTTGCAGCGAGATTTTGCTGATGTAAAATACAATGAAAAGAAACCAATACATTTGGTTCTTGAGTTTCTCTCTTAAGATGTCCAATAAATCCTTCATTTTGAGCCATCATAGCTGGGGCAGCATTAGTGCACACACTTACCAAATTAGTAAAATTTAGTCCTATTTTATGACATTGCTCTTTGAAGTTGTTAAAAATATTTATCCCCCGTGTCCTTCCTTTAAGGGTGCCTAAAGCAAGCAATTCTTCATATAATTGAAAATCATGTTTTATGGGAACGAATAAAATACAATAATTGTGCTGAATCAGTGGAATCTGTTGATTCATCCAAAGCTACTGAGTAATATATATTCTCTTTTTTATTATATTTTTCAATTGTTCTGTTACATTGCAGGTCAATTCATGTCGTCGATCTGTGTTAGTCCTTCTTGAAAGAGGCACCTCCTTATACTTATTAATTTCTAAATACATTCCTTTATGAGTTCTGCATCGCTGAATGGCTTACCTTTTTTTCCAAGCAAATATGCAACTTTATAGCTTGCTTCTGTCGTAGCATTCCCTCGATGTAACACAGACTGGAAAAATTGTCTTTGCTTCTGTTTTCCATCTTTCAGTTTCTGCAGTGCTATCTTTCGAGACTCACCCTCTAATTTGGCATATTTATTGTCTTTATGAAGAGCATAGTGTTGTTGTGCATTGAATTTCTTAACTGTTACAATTGCAGTATCATAAAGCAAGCAAGACATTTTGCCTCCAGTATTCACTAAAAAATATTGCAGTTCCCATTCTTCATTAAAGATCCTGTTTTCTTCTTTCAAAGTACGTTTTAACTTTTTTGACATAATTATGGGCCAAAAAGAAATGTATTTATGCTGAAAAGCCATAAAAAAAGGTTAATAATGAATTAGTAAGGCCAGCCGCACACTGACCCAGACAAAACAGTCTTAGACAAGACGTCGATAAACCTTCATCCACAACCATGTTATAATAATAATTATTATTATAACAACAGCAATATAAATTAGTTATATTTTTTCTGTGATTAGTATTATTATTTATCATTACCTAATTGTTGCAGAAACTAACTCAGTCTCACAAAAAAGTCGGTATGAAGTAAGCCACGACAACACAATTACTGAGTAGAGTACGTAGTTATTCGGAGTAGCACAGACCACAGCGAGTTGGCGGACGAGACAGGAACTCTTCCTGTATCATACGTGAAATCACTCACTCCAACTAGGCTAGTGTAGCTTACACGGAAACATTGCCTTTATATAGCAGT
This sequence comes from Ceratothoa steindachneri, assembly GCA_963969495.1. Classification (NCBI taxonomy): domain Eukaryota; kingdom Metazoa; phylum Arthropoda; class Malacostraca; order Isopoda; family Cymothoidae; genus Ceratothoa; species Ceratothoa steindachneri. Next base: position 26,639,964 of record OZ018323.1, read on the forward strand.
TGCTTTAAGTTTAGATTCACTGAATTTAAGAAAAATGGTTCCAATCTCTGGGAGCGACATCACTAAACACATAACTTTCCCTTTGTCTGTGTGTGTGTGTGTGTGTGTGTGTGTGTGTGTGTGTGTGTGTGTGTGTGCATAATGATTTTAGACAAAATGTTCAATATCAATAAAGAAATATATATCAAAAGGCCATAGAAGGCCTCAGGTTCCCCATCCCTGGCCTAGTGTGTATTTGCAGCAACGAACCGAGTGAGCTATCTGCCGATGCTTACGACTCCGTTTTACTTATACATAAAATCGAAACGAGCCGAAATGACTTAGTGAGGTGGTGGTATTGGATGGGATTGTGTTGGCTTTCTTCGTGATTCGTGACGTCAAACAATTTTTTTATTGTGATTTTTCAAGGTTTCTTCTCAACATACGTCTATACTAAAATTTGGAGTGATACTTGAAGTTATAAAGGGTGTATAAGATTAATATAAAATTATTATATTTATACTTATGTCTGAAAATAACTATTGTTTGATCGTTGCCGCAAAGCAACAATAAACAACGAAGACAAATTTGTTATGAAAACATTCATATTGATAGATTTTTCCTAACCTAAAATTTTACCCATATTTTTTTATATCTAGCCCAGCCACCCTGATGTGGTGCATGCCCGTAGCCAAAAGGTGGGTAGTGGGCATGACAATGCAAATCATTTTTGAATTATTGGAAAGGCAGATCGCAAGCGACATTCAACGAGGGCAGCACCAGCGGGGGAGGTGAAAGAAAAGAGGACTCAGGCAAGTGTGGAAGGAAGGTGGAATAAGAGAAGGTAAAAAATGGGTTAAGGGAGGGGCATGAAGGGCAGAGGCCGAAAATTCAAGCCAGGGCGGCCCTTCGTCCCCAATGCTGGGGACCGGGAGGGCGTGTCAATGCCCAGAAAAAAAATCAAGGGACAGCCTATTTTTTAATATATAGGTTAGCATTCTTTACTATTTTTTATAACATTACATTTTGTTTTAGGCTTTGTATTTTCTGAATCAATGACTTTGCACCAAATAATAATAATTGTAATAATGATAATAATATCATTACTTTTTTTCAGGAATAGACGCTACCAGTATTTATGGGAAACGGTTTGGGCCTAATATTCCATCCGACTCGGAAGATGAAAATTTGGATTCTGATAGTGAAAGTACGGTAGGCCTCGAAGGGTTTGACGAATCGCAGCAATGTACTGAACAATATGAAGTAGAGAGCAGTGAAAATGAATGCGAGGAACCGATTTGTTTTGGGGGTGAGGAAGGGTCGAACATAGACCTGGAAAACGAAGGACTCGACCGATGTGTCATCTGTAGGACCCGGTTTCAAAGGTCAGATCTATTTAGGAGATGGTACAAGTAAAGCAACCAATGGATTATTATAGACACTCGTTGGATAGGAATATAATTAAAAAAATAGTGGAACAGTCAAATAATTATGCAATTCAAATTAATCCTACAAAACCATTGCGGCTCACGGAATCTGAATTAAAACAGTTTATAGGAATTTTATACGCTACGAGTCTAATAAAAATTCCTATGGCTAGGTGGTATTGGATTTATTTTCTCAGAGTTGAGAAAATAGCCGATATCATGCATTTTGGCATTTCTTGGATATGATGGTTGTACATATAAGTTTGGCTACTTTATCGTCGTGGTGCTATTTGCTCTAATATTGATACAATAAAGCAGATTCCACTTTTCAAATTTAAACTCGCAATTTGTGAATGTCTCGCACAACAAAGTAAACCTGCATCCTCGTGAACTAAACATGGAAGGCCTTCCAACGAAGCCCGTCAATGAGACGCACAGAGCAAAATCACGAAAAGGCGCAATTGCATCAATACCAATAAAAGAAATTCGAACAGATCAATTGGCCATTTTCCAGAGTTCAAAGAAAAAAGGGTTCAATGGATGCCAGGGTGTAATGCGATTGTCAAACCTTTTTGCGTGAAATGCAAAGTATATTTATGTTTTACATCTAAATCGAATTGCTTTTCCAAATTTCATCAGTAATAATAGTCAATAGTAGAAAAAAAGAAATTAATCTTGCCGAAAAATCATTTTGTTAGAAATTTATATTCCTTTGGGTAAAGTTTTTTTTTATTAACAATTAAAAAAACATTTACATTTTTCGATTAAAATTTTACTATGTACTAAATGGTAGGATTATCTTTACAATTCAGTCTTTTAGGAATAAGGTTTAAGGTAAGGAACCAGTTGGGTTGCTGCCCAATCCAAGTGGATTCTAAATGGCAACCTATATAAAACGAGGTAAATTAGTTATAAAGCGGGGAGAGGCCACTTTGTGATCAAAATTTAAAAAAATGAGGGTTTAAAAGATTCCTCGGCCAAAATGAATCGAAGACGGGCGAGGCGAGGGATAGTTGAGAGGGTCGGGAAACAGGACGACCGGAGAGTGGCGAAATGAGGGCATTCTAGTAGAATGGGCAACCGAATGGTCTCCACCACAAAAATGTCAGCCAAGGCTAATTTGAGCATCAGCCGAAAAAAAGATGACCGTGAGTAAGTCTTGTGTGGCTGATGCGAACTCGGCAAAGGGCTACCTCTAAGGAATGTAGTCTCTAAAGGCTCGAACGCCAAGAGCGAACAGACTTTTAATTTTATGCAATTTAAATGATGAACACCCATCACATTCGTTCTGCCACAAATGAAAAATATATTTTCTTATAGAAGGTAAAAAAATCTCGAAAAAACAGAGCAGTGTTCTCCGGGGACACAGAATAGGCTAAGCGGGCCAGCTGGTCATCCCGCCCATTGCCTAGGACCCCTACATGCCCGGGGACCCAACAAAATAGAATTCTATATCGGGACGTATTCTGGACCAGCCAGCTGCAGATTTCTGTGACTAAGGGATGGGAAGCATTGAAAGACCGAATTGACTGTAAAACACTCTTTGAGTCGGAAAAAATGACGAAATCGTCGAAAGGTAAAATTTGAATCAGTCTAAAAGCTAAAAGGATGACTGAAAGTTCAGCAGTAAAACTAGAAGCTGCCAGCGGCAGATAAAGTTACAAACTCTCTTGAGTAGGTCGCTGCGGCACCCACGACATTGTCCGACTTGGAACCATCCGTATGTATCGGGTAGTATTGTATGTGTGAGGTCGCATGCTCTGGAAACAGACTCTTACGGATGCAAGGGTCCACGGACGACTTGTACAGGCTCCACATGCTGGTACAGACTGTTGAGGGTGGGGGTAGAGCACGCCAACTAGGGGCCAATGAGAACGGAAGGGTAAAGACCCTTAGAGCATCCAGGTTTACGAGATGATCTATCCGGAGGTTCAAAAGGCGGGGTAAGGGTGGCAACCTATCCAATGCCGCCGTTGACTCGGCAACATACAGGCATCTGTAGAGTGTAGACCTCTGATACAGGGTCCTGTTGTGCACGACAGAGATATCGCATACATATGTAGACCTCCCCTATGGATAAGGGGAGCACCCTACTCTCACAGTATAAGCTTTTGACGGGAGAAATACAAAAGGCTCCACTGGAGAGACGAACTCCGAGGTTGCGAGTGGGATTCAGCATTTTAAGGGCTGATGGAGAAGCCGAGGAGTATATTTGACATCCATAGTCCAATTTGGATTGGATCAGTGCAGTGTATAAAGTCCACATTCTTTGAAGATCACTGCCCTACGAAGTGTGTGAGAGACTTTCAAAATGTCTGGAGCCCGCAGACAGCCCGTTCGAAGACGGCGTAGGTGTGGTAACCAGGATAACGGTATCAAGAGTTACATGCAGTAAACGAACTTTATCTCTACACCTTGTAGGGAGATAGGTGGCGGAACAAGAGCCCCTCTACCTCGCTGGAAATACATTGCCTTAGTTTTGCTCGTGGAAAAGCGGAATCCCCTAAATTGTGCATTTTTTAGGACCGCATCGACTGCTAGTCGCCGATACACCTTCTGGGAGAGGAAATGATATCATTGACCGCAATTACAAAACATAAAACACTGTCCTGAGGATCTTCCTCCTCTTGGGGTTGCAGGTCAAAGTAGGGGTCTCCAACACTCACGATAAAGGATCGAGATGCTAAAAATTTTTGGATAAAAAACGGCAAAAGACCTCTCTTACCCCAAATGTATAGCTGCTTTAAGACGCCGTATCTCCATGTTGTATCGTAGGCTTTCTCAATGTCGTGAAATATGGCCAAGATTCTGTGCTTTATTGAGAAAGCTTTCCGGACCAAACCCTCAAAGTGTACTAGGAGGTCAAAGGTACTATTACCCTTACGAAAACCCCATTGAAATGGAGACAGTCGGTAATTGGTTTCTAAGAACCAGTTCAGGCGCTCCAACACCATCTTCTCCAGCAACTTGCTATAAAGCGGTAGTGGTATGCGTCCAACCAGTCCTGCCTGGTTTGACAAAGGGAAGGACAATCCTAACGCGCCATGATGATGGGTAAAAACCCTTCACCCATATGAGGTTGTACAAATCAAGTATGAAAATGATAGAGTATGTTGTCGAGGTGCCGAATCATTACAAAATGGATCTCGTCAAGGTCGGGAGAAGTAGATCTATAAAGTAACAATGCCGTACACAACTCGTTTATGGTGAATAGGAAATTATACGGAAGGATAGATTTTGTTGTCAAATTGAGAGAACGAGACTCTTCCTTTGATTTATATGCTAGAAAATCCTTATTGTAACGACTGACAATGCTGACGGCACAGAAATGGTCGGCTAAAGCATTGCTGACCGTCAGGCTGTCATTCTCTAAGGACCCGTGTAAGTTGAGTGTGGGGATATTATGGCATGGCTAGCATAACAGCCCCCGATCTTGTTATGCCTCTTCCAGATCTTTGCAGTAAGAGTCTCAGAGGAAATTGCCAAAACGTTGCGGCTCCATGAAATTCGGCGAGCTTGACAAAGGGTTCTTTGGCAAAGCGCCCTAGCTCGGTTTCGGTCAACCTTGTTACTTAAGGTTGGGTTCCGCCGTAATCGGGCATGAGCCAACTTGTAGTTTTTGACGGCTGTCGCACACTCCGAGGTCGACCAGGACACGATTGAGCGACCCGTTACGGGTCGCTTCCGTGGAATGGTCTGTGTGGCCACGTTGTAGATAATCGATGTGAAGTACGCTACTGCCGCATCCACACCATTGAAAGGTCCCCAAGGAGGCACTTGTGAAAGACGCCTCTCGGAAACCTTCCCAATCGGCATGGTCTAAGTCCCACTTTAAAGGCATGGTTGTATGGGGGCTAGAATGAAGGGCCGGCAAGACAATAGGGAAGTGGTCACTCCCATGGAAGTCGTCGAGAACTGACATTCGAAAATCGACGAGGTGATCCAGGAAGAGAGAGACAGTTCAACACAGCTAAAGGAATCCGTCCGGATATGATAAGAGGTAAAATCGCTGCCGTTTAAAACGCAAAGAAAGTCAGATAATAAAAGATACTCTAAAACACTGTCTTTTGGCATTCTGAGTGATGTCCCTCCAATATGAGTGACGGGCATTAAAATGGAGAGTAAAAATGGGGAGGGCATTTGATCTATGTTTTAAAAGGTCAGGTCAGCCTTATAAGAAAAACCCTCACGGCAACAGCTTGGAGGGTATTATGTAGAGGGGTGCGAGATACATGGTGGGGTGAGAAAACCATAACCGACACCTCCCTCCCCATCACGACGAGCCCCCAACAGGAGCAATAGAGTTGAAAATAAGAAAACCGGGTACCTTCGGAAAGGGCCATGTACCCAGTTTGTTCTGCTGAAGACAAATAACAGTGAGGTGGAGAGTTAAAAGAACTCTGAGTTCTTTCCACTTAGGAAGAACGCCTTGTCAATTCCATTGTAAAATGGAGGATATTATGTTGAATGGTTAGATACCACAGTAGATTATCTTTCTCTTTTGTGGCTGAGGTTAAGTTTCAAATGCGTTCCAACGAGATTGGGGGACGTAAAGCAGAATTTGAAGGGCCTGCTATAGCAGGGGAAGAAATCCTAGAAGGAGCAGAGACAGGGGGTATGTTTGATGGTTTCGAGGAACCGGCCGATGCCCTTGCCTGTAATCCGGGCTCACAGCCAGGCGGAAACGGAAGATCGAGAAGAGATTTTCGGGCGGTAGATCCGGATTCATGGGCCGAGGAGACTTTTGATGTCTGAGGGGTTGATCCAACAACCGCGACTGTTGATGTTAGAGTATCATCTGCTTCCATAGGGTCATGCGTAGGAGGGCGAGTAGAAGCAGCAGGCTATCTGGTCAAGGTGCGAAGAAGTGGTTGCATTTCTGCCACCGTTTGGACCGAGAGGGGGCCTAAGTCCTGTGAAGAGCGGGACGGACTTGAAGGCAGAGAATATTCAGCAACGGGAGAAGAGTCTATTGAAGATTCTCGAGGCTCGGTCGAGTCAGCTTCAAAGGCTGCCCGCTTATTGTTGGTCGATGACCCAGGTGAGGAGTCCTTCCTCTTGCCACGGAGCGTGCAACCTACTAGGAGAACAAAAAAAAATAGAACCTACTAAATAAAGGGGAGAAGTCCAGCCTCCCCCCAAAAGTCAACAAGTCCACAAGTCAATGGTACGAACTCGCCCCAAGTACAAGGGACAGGCGGTAGCGACCCCGCCCATCCCGGTACAGGTAACGTGCGCGAAGATCACCCAGAATTGGACATTCGACAAGAATATGCCGAACAGTCTGCGGGACGACGCAGTCGTCACAAGAGGCGCATGCGAGCGCCCCATCAAATAGCGATGCGTCACACGAGTGTGTCCGATTCGGAGACGACAGAAAGCGACCTGAAGCCGTCGCGAAATTGGGGAATAAGTCCATTGGAGCAGTCGTGGCGCAATGGCACGCAACTTTAAGTTCCCTTCGACCGTCTCCCATCTTCTTTGCCAAGCAGTCCGAAGAGCTGCCCGTATTCCTGCCATGTAGTCTGTGTGAAGAAGAGCGAAACGCTGGTAGTGAAAACATCTTCCGGCAGCACCGAGGTGATGCCATTGATGCTCAGGGCAAAGAGTGTGACACTGAGGACACTTCCCTGCGGGACACCCTCTTCCTGCTCCTTTAGGCCGGAGAGCCCCCCGTACGCGGAAACGAAGATCTCGCAAAAATTCAGATATAAACATTGGGAGGCGTCCCCTCGCCCCCATCGTGTGGAGAGTCTCCATGATACCGTATCGCCATGCGGTATCATAGGCCTTCACCAGATCGAAAAACACCGTGACGTAGTGCTGTCTACGAAGGAAAGCCTCGCAGACGGCATTTTCCAGTCGGAGCAGAGCATCCGACGTGGAGTGGAACTTGAGGAAGCCGCACTGTGCAGAAGACAGATGGCCTCCGCTGTCCAAGAAAAAGGCTAACCTAACATTTACCAATTACTCCATCAACTTTCACACGCAAGAGGTTAGAGAGATTGGGTGGAAACCTTTTGGAGTAGAATCATCTCTCTCCGGTTTGCAAAAGGTGAGCACAGTAGTGATTCGCCAGAAATTTGGGAGAAGACCCTCCACCCAGATCCTGTTGAACAAATCTAAGAGAAATGCCATGCCTCGCTCACCCAGGTGTCGAAGCATGGCGTATGGGAAGGCGTACGGGACTTCGGTGGTGTCCGCGCACGAAGCAAGAGCGGAGAGCAACTCACTCACAGTAAACCTGTCGTTGAAGGGTTCTCCGCCTCTGGAGGTAAAGTCCAGCCGGCGGCCTTCCGCCACATCACGACGTGCATTGAATGCTGGTGGAGCAGCATCCCGGCTAGAGAATGCGGAAAAAGCGGTCGCGAAGGATTCCGCCACGGACGCGGGGTCCGAGATTGTGGTCCCATTCTCCTGAAGAACGGGAGGGGGTTCCTGCGAGAACTTGCCCCGAATCCTTTTGACTTGCCTCCACACCTCTGCTAAAGGGGTCTTCCCGTTAAGTGAGGACACGTATGCCTGCCAAGAAGAGCGGCGGGGAGGCTTTGAAATATACCGGAACCTAGCCCTAGCCGGACGAAATTCAGCGACAGTGAAATCGTTCGGGCGGTGCTTATAGCGCATGTAGGCATAACGCTTCTGTTTGAGGGCCGTCTCACATTCGGCCAACCACCATGGGAGTGGTCGGCGTGCAAAACGGCCAGACGTTCTAGGAATAGTAGTCAGGCCCACGGCGATGAGGTTGCCGAGAAGAACTCAACAGCCTCATCTACCGACCTAAACTCCTCGACTGAGATAGATAATTCGGTCATTTCCTGAAATGCAGGCCGCCGCGCCAAGCACCCCTGAGGTGGGCTCTCAGGCGGAAGTTGCTTGGAAATGTTTTTTCAATGGGAAAGTGATCACTACCATGGAGGTCATCGACCACGCCCCAATAAAAATCAGGCTGTGCATCCGAAGAGCACAAAGATAGGTCGAGGCAAGAAAACGAAGCGGTTCTCGGACAGTGATGCGTAAACTCATCCACGTTCAGGACACCCATCTCAAGCTCTTCAATCAGATCGGCAAGGATGCCTGCCGTCTAGATCTCCAAGCAAGAGATAGGGCCTCGGCAAACGTGCCACCACGCGGCGGAAGTCCCCCGCGTTGAAGTCAGCTGACGGTGGAATGTACGCAAAATGATAGTATACCTCCTATACAGGTGCAACTGCATAGCCACTGCCTAAAAGGAGGTATCTAAAGAGAAAGGAATAACGGAGACATTATGCCGGGTGTAACCCGGGCATCCCACAGCCCGGCCATCTCGTGGTGGTGGGGTCGCAAGACCCTTATATCCCGGGAGGGCGGGCAGGGGGCACCCGACTAGCATGGTCTCCTGCAAAAAGATAGCTAACAGCGAACGGGATGAGACGAGCCCCCGCAGCTCCTCCCAGTGGGCCCGGATTCCACAGCAATTCCATTGAAGGAATATGCCCTCCAGGCCTAGTTTGGAGGAGAACCGGGGGCCCTCCTTGAACAGAAGACCCTCACGAAAATGGCCGTACGCTTCCGGAGGCAGAACCCCGGGCGCTGTTGGCCGGACAAAGCGCTGAAGGCGCTGTCGCCTTCGAGGACTTATTGGGGGAGGTTGGGCTCGCTATGCGAGTTTTTTCCTCCCTCCGCCTCGAAACCTTAGGCGGGCGTTGTGGCTTCGGAGGCGGGGAGGTCTCTTTTCGAAGAACCACCGTCTCCGAGCCACTCGCTCCACCACTAGGCGTAAGCGAAGGAGCCGAAGCTCCTTTGTTGCTGTCCTCCTTTCGGGGGACAGCTTTAGGAACTCCGGAAGATGGCTTAGCGACCAACTTCAGGGGTGTTGCCTCATGTGAGTCTAACGACTCGATGGAGGCGCGTGGCCATTTCGCCTTACGTGAAACGGTCACGCTTGGGGAAGATTGGGGTGCCTTGGTTTCAGCCAGGACTGGGTATGAACCCTTTTTGCCGCCAGCTTTACCAGGACGGCGCCCGGGTTGAGTAGAGCCCGCAGAAGGGGTCCGAATGGGCTCAGAAAGAACCTTGCTCATTGGCCTGGATCGGCCAGAAGAAGAGGGGGTGGGGGGCAGAGGGGCTGGATGTGCCGATCTTGGCTTGGTCGCTTGCCAAAGTGGCAGCAGACCCATCCATCCTTGTAGCCCCCGCGGAAAGAGAGGAGCCCCAAGTCTTCTTTGTCTTTTTAGTCTTTTTCTTTTTTGGAGAGGAGGGCGGGAAATGAACCCGCTTCTCACCTCCGCCGGAAGGAGCCCCAGGCCAGATGGACTAGCCTCAGCCATGTCCTTCTTTGAAATGGAGAAGGTCCTGGTAGTCGTAGGGGCACCGGTTGGAGGAGATTCCTCCCCTCCTTGTACTGCCTCGGAAACCCTAGCCGTTTGAGGAGGACCTTGCATAGGGGCGGGTTCGGGTTCGGTGCTTGGCACCAAGCCCGGATTCCCCCCCATGGAAGGCCCTAACGTCTGAGGCTGGGTTTCCTCAAGGACCATGTCTACTTCAGGGGGGCCTCCAGTTCCCCTCCCCCCCCCCAAGACATCGCAGGTCCCGTTGGCAGTATCGTCCCTACTCTTGTGTGGGCAGGCACGGGCCTTGACCCCGGCAAGGTTCAATATTCTTGGCAGCAGGTCTTTTGAGGGAAGCCAGGCCCGCTTCGATGTGGAGCGGCTGGCTAAGGACTCCCTGCTGGCTTTCTTGGCAGTCCCCTTGGAAAGAACAGAGGGGACTGCCGCTGGAAAAACCGTAGGCGAAGGAGAGGAGTAAGTCTCCTCTCCGGTTAGAGAGATATGGAGGGTTCCCTGCGGAAGCAGAGGGGCGGGGGACCTCCATTTTTTCGGTGGAGCAGCCTGATGTCGGCTCCGTTGATGATACAGGGGGCGTTGAGGGTTGTTTTTTTTTATTTGCATTACTGGGCATGGTGACCCTATTTGTATCACGGGACGCAATCGCGCATTACCTTTCGCAGTATCCCGCACTACAAGAGGTTCTTACAGGCCCGGCAGAGCCAGGCGCCGCCATTTGGGACCACCCCACACGCCTGGTGGCCTGGCAGTCCATCGGCATTTCGGCTCCACCTTGGACATGGCGTAAAAAAGATAGATTGTGAAGAGAAGAGCAAAATGGTTGCGAGGAAGGTATGGGTGGGGATGAAGCAGGTTGTTAAAAACCAACCACCCCAGACCGGAGCTCAGGGGTTAGGGAACATTGTCCCCTTCCCGTCAGCCCCGATCCGGGACGGTTGGCTGAGAAGAAGGTCAGCATCTACCCTGTGAAATTAGAGTCTGGCCAGAGAAAGCTGTGGGAGATGTTGTTTGAAGAGCGACGAAGTAGGAAAGAAATACAGGTTATCTGAAAGAAGGAAGAGAGGCTAAGCTGGGGCCGGATGGAGAGCTGGATCCCGTCAGCACGGCGGCCAGGATTGCAAATCGCCGCGCCCCTTACGGGATAGCACTACTGCAACTCTAGATTCAGTTACGTCCGGTATGTCCTCTTGGAGGACATACCGGACGTAAATGACCCACCACACCATCTTTATAAACCTAAGAGGGCTACCCGAGTTCTCCTACGAGCGGAGAAAAGGGTCTAATGATGGGTTTCTCCTTGGCATCGGTAGACGAAGGAAGCGGAGATGCCCAGTTTCCTCCGACCTTCATGAAATAACAATTAAGAATCAATCGGAAAAAACGAGCATAGATCAGGTAACTGTAAGGACCATTAGATAGGAGAAAGAAGGGGGGGGGGTTGAAGGTCAGCGATAGAAAGTAAAAGGGGGGAATAGGTGCATGTTAAGTCTTGTTGGCGGCACCATGAGACCCCTAAGGGGCCTATGGCTGACCCTCCCGGCTAGGAGAAGGCCAGATACTCTCTGAGACCAACCCTTGAAAAAATAAAAGGTCTCAGAGAGGGAGGGGGATTTTATGAACATAATTTACAATTTGTTTTCATTTCATATGTGAAATTGTTTATACCAGGTGCATAGTTTCTTTCAAGCAAAAAAACACCCAAAATGTTAATTTTTACCAAAAAAAAAATAAACAAGAAATATACAATTTACAAACCCAAAATATATAATTTTGATACAACAATTTTTTTCTTAGAAAATGATAGAGTAGGCCTTATAGGGTTAAGAATATTTTACAGACAAATATAGGTTAATTTTGCTGTATGTCGGAATTACTTTTTTCGACACAATGCGAAGAGGGAGGGGGTAACAAAAAGTAGTTGGGCTCAAATTCGAACAAATAATATATACAGTACGAAATTTACAAAACAGGAGGGCACGAGGTCTTTTAAAGGAGTGGCTCCCTAATATTTCTTTAATTTGTTGGCGAGCCAATGCGGCAACCGCGCGTCGTTGAGATCTAGAAGATGGCGTAGGCCGTAGAGGAATGACCCGCAGGTGGGTATGATAAAATAAGGGCAGGATCCATGCCTGCGTTTATCTGACCCCACAGGTGGGATAGATGGGATAGGCACTGGAGTCATACTTTCGTTCGGATGACCTGAAAGTGAGATCGATGCATTAGGCACCGGATCCATTCCTGTGTTCGACCGACCTGCAGGTGGGACCGATATCCCAGAATCCACGTTCTACGCCTCGTGTCAGATCAATGGGATATAGCATAGGGAGCGGTCTTGTAATGTTCCTAGCCTTAACCTGCAACGTTGCTGATCGAACCCTACCATCTCGCGCATGGTGGATTTTCCCTTCTTCCAAGTTAGTCAGAGATTCATCGTGGATGAAGAGGATATCACCAATTGTAGGAGTTAATCCATCGAGGTTTACGTGTAGTAGATCTCAATGCTATTAAGTACTATTTATGCCATCTTGCCCACGCTTGTTGTCTAAGCCGATTCATCTCCTTCTGACGTCTCGTAAAGATGAACCATACTCTGACCCATACCTATACTCTGACCCATACCCATACTCTGGATCCTCATCCTTAATAGAGAGCTGCAAAGGAACCTTACTGTAACCAAAAAAACGAGATCAGAAGGAGTTGGTGGATCCATCTCCCCCCTCCCCCCTAAGTCGTCGGGAATGTAGGTCAGCGGTCTATAAGGAAGTTTTCTACATCTGAAAGGAGAGTGGTCATCTCGTCCCAATCAACAAGTCGTTTAGCCAGGATCCTTTTGAGTGTACCTTTAGTCAGGCATTATCGCTATGTATTGTCTTGGGTGCAGAAAATCTTGCACCAAATTGACTAAAGGTTCGGTTAAATGTTTCAAAATCACCATCAGAACCAATTCCAAATGAATGGAACGAGTAGCCGCGCAAGTAAAGAGAACGATATAAGCCTTTGCTACCCCCTTCTTATATTTGACTTGAATAGAATCAGTATAATCTATACCCACGGCGGTAAACGGGGTGTCATTGCCATTGGGAGAGTGTGATGGAGGAGAATCCGCACCTCGTATGTTTGAGCGCTCAATATACGACAGGCTTGACACCGTTTGCATACCTTTCTGATGGCCTGTCTGGCCCGATTTATCAAATATCTACTTCGGAAGATCATTTGCATCTGATTTGTGCTCAGATGTCTATGGGAAAAATGAATATGTAGAAGCAGTAGTTCCACTAGGCGATGGTCCCCCAGCAACAACATCGGAAACCTAGTACTGTAAAGGAAATTGAAAAAATCCAAACGACGATTGCATCGAATTATACCTTTATAGAGAAAAAGAAGTTGTAGTATTTTATTGGAACGGGAATTAGACTTAGAAGTGAGTTTCTTCCACTTTTCACAAAATTTCTCATTCTGAATTTCATTAAGCCAGTAATTGGTCGCTGCCTCGTAACCCTAACTTTAAGCAGAAAGATTAACCTGAAAACAACTAATCTTTAGCGCTTTTGAAAAGATGTACAGGTTAAAATTAATAGGCGAAAGTTGGTTTAAAAGATTAAGAACATGAAGTAAATAGATAAAATCCTTTCTGGGCCTTTCAACCATATGGATTTTATTTAATGGGCTTTCATTCCAAAGGTTACTGGGTCACAAGGGTTTAGATTAGGCTCCATTTGACACAATTCGTAACCATGAGTGAAAGTTCTAAATTCCTCAACCTTGTCCTTTACATACGGTTCGCTGCTCTTCTCGGATAACAAACATTGGAGTACGATCTGACTATCTGTCTATAAAAAAATACCATGTAAATGGATGAAGAGCCTTTTTCATTCATTTAATAGTCGGACTGCGAAAAGAGCAACAGTTAGTTCGAATTTGGAAATCTTAATTGGTTTCCCCACGATCTTGCTATAACATGGCATACCCAGTGATTAATTATAAAATATACGACTGCTCCATATGCTTTGGAACTTTAATCAATAAAGCGATGTAGCTCGAATTGGTTGGATGGTATGACTTGCCTAGGAAAGGAGTAAGTTAAGCATTCCCTTAATTGGAGTTTTATCTATCATTTGACAGTGTGTCGTGGAATACCTTTTGGTCGAGTAATACTTTTGTCGAAGTATACCTTTTTGTCGTGATATATGTACTTCTTTTTTGAAGTATGCTTTTGTCTAAGAGTGCTAATCTTGTTGTTTTTAAGGAAGAGCCGCTTCAAACACGTAAGGATATAGAGAAACGCACAGGAATAATCCCAAACTAAACATATATTTTAAATTTAACAATTTACTACACAAAAAAACATGAAACACAGAAATACTACGAATTTAAAATACACAAAAATGACTTGAAGTTTTTAAGGAAGGCTCTTTAACTTGACCCTCTAACAAGGGCTAACTCGCTACTCACTTCAATATACAAGAAATAGACTAATTGTCTCTACTGGAGTTTAACTACCTTGGTTGCTCTGGCGGCGGGTTTGAGTTTGACCTTGAACTCAATGAGACCATACACCACAGGAATCTGGTGGGTCCTTTGATGCGTGTTTCGACCAGATTGTTAGAGGTGGACTGGATGACTTGGCAGTCACAAGGTACTTAAGCGAGTGTAGCAGATGGGGGTCCACATGGTATTCAGGGGAGGGGTCTTCTTCAAGGGCGAGAACTATCACGGTGCTTTAGGAGGCACCAGGATAGGCGGGGTCTCTCTGGCGAGAGTAAGTTGAACTTGGTTCTTAAACCAAGTTAACTTAGAGTTCGGTGTGACTACCGGTTAACGGGCTTGAGGGGGAGATTTTCTCCTTCGTTACGTAATTCCTTATGGGTGAGGACTATCCCTGGGCTTTAGGATTCACCAGGATAGTGGGGGGAGGGGAAGGGTTTCTCTGACGAGATTAACTTGAACTTGGTTCCTCAACCAAGTTAACTTAGAGTTTGGTGTGACCACCGGGTAACGGGCTCGAGGGGGAGCCTTTTTCTTCTTCTTTTCGTAATTCCTCAAGGGTGAAGACTATCCCTGGGCTTTAAGATGCACCAGGATCGGAGGAGTCTCTCTGACGAGAGTAAGTTGAACTTGAACAAGTTAACTTAAAGTTCGGTTTGGTAACCAGACACTAGTTCGAGGATGAGCTTCTTCTTAGTTTCAGTCTTGGTTGCCCGGCCTCTATTGCCGGGGACTTCGTAGCCATGCGACTCACGTATTCTACCGCGTTTTTTCCAAGTGCTTGGTATTTATACCTCGTCACCCCACTTGGGGTAAGGGTAGGAGAGGGGAGGGGAGGGGCTTGTGGACGGGCCGCAGAAGGGTTCTTACTCCAACGGTTTTTCTCATCAAGTCTTACCTCTGCTCCAGCTAGCCTCCGAGCTTGAGAGAAACTCGTCTCCAATTTCGTACTTGAGGTGAAATTGAATATACCTCGTAGGGGAGATCTTGCCGTTTAAACCGTTCTGCTTTGCACATAGACGAGTGGCGAGGGGCTGTGGTTACGAGCTTGAGACCCAAGGTGCCTGGCCCGGATGTTTTTGCGGTCAACGTCCCGTGTCTCAACTGGGAGATAACGGTAGAGGGACGATTCCCCTACAGTCTGGATCCAGAATTTCGCCCCACTTATATTTCTTTTTCCACAAACTGTTCATAAAAATTCTAGTTAGGATTGTTACAGGAAGTAAACATCCCTATAGGTGATAAATGGAGACCATAATGCATAAAGCTTCTTTCTTGGTTTTGGCAGCCAAATTAATATTTGGGTTGGGGAAGTATAAATCATTTATAATGTCCCAACATGGGCCAAGTACCTTTACATGTTTCTCAGCCAATTTATTATATTTCCTGAAAATGGAATTAATCGAGGGTGAATTAACATACCAATTCCTAAGATTAAACCCCCCTTGACCTAGGATGTCCTTAGATCTCTTATAAATATGCATTACCTCTTCCTCTGTAGTTAGATGAGATCTCAAATTGTCAACATAAGGACACTTGAAAGTAAATGAGAATAGCCTTCACCCTTATTTTCGATTAGCTTAAAAAGAGCGGCATTTAATTAGAATCGATTGCTTTTGGAATCAAAAAAGACGACCTTGTATCGATAGGTAGCCAGGGGGCTATCAGAATTAATGGGACCCTTTCAAAGAAAAGAGGCAGGATTCTTATCCTCATTCTTAGAAGATTTGCAAGTATAGCTTTTCTATATGAGACGTGAAGGCAAAGGGGTGCCGTCTAAACCTTAATAAAGTATGAAACGAGTTGTTAATGAGAGAAGGCCCAGGATCCAAACAATCGCTTAAACTTATCCTCCCAGCTGAACAATCAAACAAGATTCTCAGAGTAGTGGTAGAATCCTTGAGAACCACATGCTGCACTTTGACCGTTGAATAAGAAGGCTCCTTAAAGTCGCCCCTTCAATCTATACTCTTTTTAGATGTCCTTTGAATATACCATAGTACACATTTATTAGAGAAGAGTCCTTTTTTTCAGATTACTGAATATATCTTGTTGTCTAGTTTTAGCGATCGCATCATGTCAGACAAGTCAGAATGTTGAGGTTTCCATGATAATTCTACTACAAAACGTCTATTCGATATTTTACCGTAGATTTGTAGGGCCCATTTTGTAAAATAGGTAGGCATGTGGCACCCAAATTGCAGGATTTAATAGGCCCAGTGAGGAACTCCACAAATGGACGCTCGGTGGATTTATCAAATCCTAAAATTTGCTGTGTTTAAATTATGGAAATAATACGTCACATCTAATAAATAAAGAACCTAAGAGAATTAGAAAAAGCAACAAAGTATATGTCAAATTGTAGAAATAGATGTGAGTCAAGTGATCGTTAGAGTCGCGCGGGAAACACACGAACATGCACACTCTGGAAAAAGCTATCAAAGGTCAACACCTGAACCAATGCGAGTCTTGAGCTCACATAAACATACGCAGACTAAGAATAATTATCAGCAAAAGGTCATAACAAGTAAGCTGAACATATACAGGCTTTGATCAGAAAAAAAATTCACAAAGAACTGTAAGAGACAAGAGATTCCCTATAATTAAGATAAACCTTAGACATGGGAAATATGTAGGTACAAAAAATACACATAGATTACGGAACACCACCCAAGGGGTGGAAGTAACGAACAAATTAGATCACTGGGTCCTCCCCACGGACAAGTCAAGGTCACGCCCCTTAGAAATGACACACAATATATATTGTTGAAGTATGGCCAAGTGTACGGGAATATACACACACAGGCTCTAAGGTAGGCTAAGCAAGGCAACAACTATTATTGTTCTAAGAGTGCGATTTGAATAGTTAGTTGCAGCTGCGTGACCAATGAATATTCTAAACACAACGACAAATTAGATTTTAATGCATACTAAATAAAAGGTACACAATAAATATGGATATATATATAGGTACATGAATAAGACGGAAGTAGGTTCCGAATACTAATTGGATAACCAGGGTTATTAAATGGTTATAATGAGAGATTTAGGGTAGTGAGCGATTTAGTTCCTTTGAACCTCGAGAGTAAAGCGGGGCGAACTTGTGGGGAAGGGAGGTCTCGATGACCTTGGTTGCTCAGGGGTGTAGCCGGGAACCCGAAGAGGGAGGTGCTATTTTCTCCAAACTCTGATTTAGCGAGATGCGGGCTTCTTGTCCTCAAGAGGTCACCGGATGAACTTTGGTGGGGGGGGAGGACTTCTCCAAACTCGGATTGAGACAACTATTGGGCCTCTTGTCCTCAAGAGGTCATCGGTCGAACTTCGAAGAAAATGGGGGGGGATGACTTCTCCAAACTCGGATTGAGAGAGCTATTGGGCCTCTTGTCTTCAAGAGGTCTCCAGAAGAACTTCGGAGGACAGCTTTTCCAATCCTTGATCCGAAGGCGGTTGAGAAAGGTTGACGTTGCCTCAAGAGACTCTTCTCCCTGACCCGAAGATACGAGTGTGATGTCCAGCTCTTCTGTGGCTTGCGACCGTCACTAAACACTTCTCGGGAAAGAGCGTCGTTAAATCGAACTCCGTTCGGGGAAGTTCGTCTAACCGAATCTGTGGGTAATCCTTGGGAGGGTGCATATATACCCGGATTTCTCCAAAACAGGGAGGGAGAGAGAGGGGCCTTTTCGAACCCTCATTATCGGCCGGGACAACCGAGGGTGTCCTTAAAGGAAAGTGTAAGAGGCCGGGGTCAGCGGGTCTGACGGAACGACCAGCAGCTAGAGCCATAAAAGTAGTTGTTCGAGGCAAACCTACAAAATAGATGAGTAATCGCCCGACCCCGGGGGGGGGGGATTAAGACAGCCTGGAGGTAGCGTTCAATTTCAGCGTCATGCCTCGGTGTAAATTTCTCAGTGACCTGATGGCAAATCCAAAAAGGTTGAAGTCGGAGGGGAGTGGGTAGTAACGGCTCGATTTCTCTCCCGAAGTAATATCTTAGGAGGTGGGGAAATACTACTATTTTAGTGAATCCCTCTCCACACACACACACACACACATATATATATATATATATATATATATATATATATATATATATATATATATATATATTTCTTATTTCTTATTTAGTAAAAGATGAGAAAAATGTGGTATAGTAGGAGAGGTTATAGAGAGAAAAAGGTGTGATAGACGAAGGAATGTGTGCCAGCTTTCCTGGCATCGTCTTCACGTAGTCTTCTTTATTAGTATGCTTTTTCTGGTCTTGTTGTAATAGCATTCAAGCCTTTGTATTTGTTCGGCTTGAGGCGTGTAGTTTAGAGTTTCACGCGTAAGTTATCAAATGCACATGTTTACGTCACTAGTTTGTCCACTTCGGATCTTTTGTATAGAATTGTTTTAAGATTTATAATTTTCCGAGTTTATATTATAACTTGTTAAATATTTGTTAGTACTTCTTTAGTTTGTGTCCACTACGGATTTTTTTTTTTTTTTTTTTTTTTTTTTTTAACATGTGAATTACAGTTTCCACTGTCCTTGTTCGTTAGTTTGAGGTTGATTTTTCGGTAGGTTTACTTTATCGGTAAATCGGCAGAACATTCTCCTGCGTACGCAGGCGGCTGCTCTCAAATCCGCGTTTGTAGTGTCGCGCTCGGTCGTCGAAGTTTGGTTGTCCCAGTTCGTCGTCTGTCCATTCGGTGATCTTGGTCCAAATTGATTTGGCTCTGTTGTGTAGGGTCGTATTCAAGGGTTCCACTCCCGTGAGGGCGTGGAGTCTTATCGAGGGTATGAAATCTAATTTTGTCACCCCGAGCATGAAGCGGAGCGCTTGGTTCTGCACCGCTTGCATCCTCCTTAACTGGGTAGTACTTTCCAGGTGTAGCGGGATAGCAGGATATAGTAGAATGGGCCGCACTAAGGCCAGGTATAGCTTCCTTTTGTTACGGAGGGAGAGTCTCTTGAACCTATACAATTGACTTAGGCGGAGGCGTGCTTGCGCAATCTTTGAGTTTACGTGAGCACTGTACCCAGATGACGTCACCGTCAACCCGAGAACACGAGCTTCGCGCGAGTATTGGTAGAACTCGTCTCGGACCAGGATTTCGGCCGTCTTTCTGCGCCCAATGGGAAGGACTTTAAATTTTTCCACATTGGTACGTATCTTATTGCGCGCCTCGTATTCATTAAGGTGGTCTATTTCCCCGGCCGTTCTGTTGGCAATGTCAATCGGGTTACGATAATCGCTGGTAATCAATTGCGAGATGTCGTCCGCTAACTGGATGTTCTTCGCGTAATCCTGGGTAGGCTGGGGGAGATCGCCGGTTATATATATATATATATATATATATATGAATAACGTTACAGCCACGAGGAAAATGAAACAACGGAGAACTGCGAGGCCTTTCGACTAATAGTCCTTTACTGAGCAGACTAAAAGACAGGGGAAAAGAGAAAGATATTTATACACCTGATTAATGAAAATATGGGATATAAAGATTAAAAGGGGTGGGATTAACAGATACCTGGAAAAAACCTATTAACAAGATGAGCCCTCAGGGTTAAAAAAAAATATATATATATTTTTTTTTACGGGCTAGCAAGCATCTGAATGTGCGTATTAAGCAACATAAGTACTCTGTAAGCACTGGGCAAACATCAAATGCCATTTTTATCCATTTGAGTGAAAATTCCCATCGTATTAATTGGAAGGAGAGTTCTGTGATTGCCAAATCAAATGACTTTTTTTCACGAAATCTTTTAGAATCGGCATTTATACAACTGACTTCGAATTTTAATCTCAGCCCTGGAATGTATTTTTTGGACCCTTGTATCAAAAGAATGTTTAAGAATGACTTTAAAGATAAAATTTCTGAATTAATGATTACCACATAGAAGTTATTTTAGCTTATTTATATAAAAAAAAACCTTTCCTCATATTTTTCTTTTGTCATATTTTCTAGTTATCATGTGTAAACTTTTTTTTTTTTTTTTCATATTGCATATGTGATTCCCAAGCATTGCCTCCCCCTTTCTTTTGTAACCCGTAAAAAATATATATATATTTATTTTTTTTTTTAACCCTGACGGCTCATCTTGTTAATAGGTTTTTTCCAGGTATCTGTTAATCCCACCCCTTTTAATCTTTATATCCCATATTTTCATTAATCAGGTGTATAAATATCTTTCTCTTTTCCCCTGTCTTTTAGTCTGCTCAGTAAAGGACCATTAGTCGAAAGGCCTCGCAGTTCTCCGTTGTTTCATTTTCCTCGTGGCTGTAACGTTATTCATAAATTCCTCACGTTCCTTATTTTCGTGATTCAGTTATACATATATATATATATATATATATATATATATATATATATATATATATATATATATATATATATATATATATATAGAGAGAGAGAGAGAGAGAGAGAGAGAGAGAGAGAGAGAGAGAGATGATCAGTAATTTTTAAGAATTCGGTAGTCTATATTCGGCAGTTAATTCATTCGATCATTAAGTTAAAACGTTACGAAATCTCTTTATTCGCCTAAATACTGCCGCCTCTAGACTCGACACATCGCGTAAAACATAAGCCTAGACACTGACTTTCCGCTTGCCCCTTTTAGTAGGCCAATTTAAGAATAAAGTTATTTTATTTTGCCGCGTCCTTTCGAAGTCCTTTTCTTACCCCGATCACGAAAACACCTTCGGTAAACCCAGCATATCTAATCTCAATCTTTTTTTTAATTTTAGGAGCACGTCTGGCGACTGCCTACTTGGGCATAAATCGCCGTAATCGCGACAGCCTAGGACTAGGCTATTTTAAAACAACAATATGTGGAGAGTCTCCATGATACCGTATCGCCATGTTGTATCATAGGCCTTCTCCAGATTGAAAAACACCGTGGCGTAGTGTTGTCTACGAATGAAGGACTCGCAGACAGCATTTTCCAGTCGGATCAGAGCATCCGAAGTGGAGTGGAGCTTGAAGAAGCCACACTGTGCAGAAGACAGATGGCCTCCGCTGTCCAAAAAAATGCTAATCTAACATTTACCAATTTCTCCATCAACTTGCATACGCAAGAGGTTAGGCGAGCACAGTAGCGATTCGCCAGGAATCTGGGAGGAGACCCTTTACCCAGATCCTGTTGAACAAATCTAACAAAGGCCATGCCTCGCTAACCCATGTCTCAAAGCATGGCGTGCGGGACGGCGTACGGGACTTCGGCGGTGTCCACACACGATGAAAGAGCGGAACGCAACTCACTCACATTAAATCTGTCGTTGAAGGGTTCTCTTCTTCTGGAGGTAAAGTGCAGCCTGCGCCCTTTCATGACATCACGGCGTGCATTGACTGCTGTCGGAGGAGCATCCCGGCTAGAGAATGCGGAGAAAGCGGTCGCGAAGGATTCTGACATGGACGCGGGGTCCGAGATTGCGATCCCATTCTCCTGAAGAAAGGGAGGGGGATCCTGAGAGAACTTGCCCCGAATCCTTTTGACTCGCTTCCATACATCTGCGAGAGGGGTCTTCTCGTGAATTGAAGATACCTATGCCCGTCAAAAAGAAAGGCGGGCGTGTTTCGAAATATACCGGTACCTAGCCCTATCTCGACGAAATTCACCCACAGTGATCTGGTTTGGGCGGCACTTATAGCGCATGTAAGAATAACGCTTCTGTTTGAGGGCCGTCTCACACTATGCTGACCACTATAGAAGTGGTCTGGGTGCAAAACGGCCAGACCTTCTAGGAATAGTATTGAGGCCCACGGTGATGAGGTTGCCGGAGAAGAACTCAACCGCCTCGTCTATCGCCCTAAACCTCTCGACTGAGATAGTGAAATCAGTCATTTTCTGAAATTTGGAGCACCACGCCTGCGCTAAGCACCACCAGGCGGGCTCTCGGGCGGCAGCTGCCCAGAAAAGGATATTTGAATGGGAAAGTGATTACTACAATGGAGGTCATCTATCACCCGCCACCCCAAATTAGGCTGAGCATCAGGAAAGCACAAAATAGAAAAATGAAGCAGTTCTCGGGCAGTAATGCGTAAACTCATCCACATTTAGGACACCTATCTTCAGTTCGTCGATCAGGTTGGCAAAGACTTGACCCCTGGGATTAATAGAGTAGTTCTCCTAGAGGTGGTGTCTACCGTTCAGATCTTCAAGCAAGAGAAAGGATCTCGGAAACCGTGCCGATGCGGCGAAAGTCCCACGCTTCGAAGTCGACTGACGGTGGAATTTACGCAGAAATAACAGTATACCTATTATCCAGGTGCATCTGCACAGATACTGCCTGAAAGGAGGTATCTAAAGCGAAGAGAAGAACGGAGACCTTATGCCGGGTGTAAATCGCACATCCTCCCACCCCACTCCCTTCCCGTCGTGGTGGAGTCGCAAAACCCTTATACCTCGGGAGAGTAGGCAGGGCGCATGCGCCCAGCATGGTATTCTGCAAAAAGATAGCTAACGGGGAACGGGAGGAGACGAGTCTCCGCAACTCCTCCCAGTTAGCCCGCAAAACGCGGCAATTCCATTGAAGGAATATGCCCTCCAGGCCTAGCTCGGAGGAGACGCGGGGGTCCTCTTCGAAGAGAAGTCCCACACGGGAATAACCGTACGCTTTCCAGAGGCAGAACTCAGGGCGCTGTTGATCGGACAATACGCTGAAGACGCTCTCGCATTCGATGACATATTGGGGGACGTTGGGCTGGCCATGCGAGTCTTTTTCTCCCTCTGCCTCGAAACCTTATGCGAGCGGGACGGCTTCAAATACGGTAAGGCCCTCTTTTCCAGGATCTACGGTCTCTGAGCTACCCAGCCTACCACTGGGTGTAGGCGAATGAGCCAAAACATTTTTAGTTCCGGCCTCTTTTCCGGGGGCAGTTTTACGAACCCCAGAAGATGGCCTTATGACCAACTTCAAGGGTGTTGCCTCCTGTGAGTCTAACGGCAGTTTCGCCTTACGCGAAACGGTCACGCTAGGGGAAGGGAGGGAAGCCTTGGTTTTAGCTGAGGCTGGGTGTGAACCCTTTGTGCCGCCAGCTTTCCTAGGGGAGCGCCCGGGGTGGGTAGAACCCGCAGAAGAGTTCCGAATGGGCTCGGAACGACCGTGTTCGTAGGCCTGGAGGGGCCAGGAGCAGAGGGTGTGTTTCTCAACATTGAGGAATAGGACATCCCGGGCAGCGCCGGGCGCACCGGGCCCAAGTCCTTATCCCCGCGAAATGAGGCACGATCCTGAGCCTGAACAGCCAGGATTTCCTTTTCAAGGAGAAATGCACCACATTGCTTCAAAGAAGCAATTGACACCCTTGGCCACACACGATCTGGACTTATCGTGTGCGGCCTTTGAGCACCTTACACAGATTTCTGGTAACCCCGACTCTGCACGTCCACAGGAACGATTAGTATGGCCGAAGCGGTGACAGTAATAGCACTGCCGCGGCAGTGGCACGAATTTCTTCACGCGGTAGCGATACCAACCGGCCCGCATTTACTCAGGGAGCTGGTCACAGTCGAACGTGACGAAGAGTGTAGGGGTGGGTCTCGAGGCCCCACCCTGTTTTCTCATCACACGTTCGACCTTGACCGCCCCATGGTCGGCCAGCTCTAAGGTAATGTCATCTATGGAGTAGTCCACGTGTTCCCTCGTATAAACTACTCTTTTTACGAAATTCATCGTCGAGTGCGGCGTCACAGTCACAGGCGTGCCATCAAGTGTCTGAAGGGCACCTATCATGGCCTCCTCGGAGGGATTTGATCCATTTGCCAAAAGGCTCTCGTCCGAGAAACGGGTCACCTTCGACTCTCTACCAATCACGCTAGCTATAGCTCTCCTTTGATGGATCATGTTTCCCTTAGCCAACATGTTGCTATCTGTGGAGCGAATAACCAGGAAGCGTTTGAAGCCAGCGAGCTCGAAAACGCCAGGTAGTCTCTGGATGAGAGGGCCCGACGTAATCGAGGCTCCGCTCTGCGCACTATCACTTTTGGTCTTAGTCAGGGACTCCGCAGCCGAGGGGGAGGGAAGGGGCCGGACGTGCCGATCTTGGCTTGGTCGCTTACCTAAGTGGCAGCAGACCCATCCGTCCCTGCAGCCCCCGCGGATGGAGAGGAGACCCAAGTCTTTTTCGTCTTTTTAATGTTTTTTTTGGGGGGGTGGAATGAACCCGCTTCTCCCCTCCGCCGGCAGGAGCCCCCAGGCTAGATTGACCGGCCTCAGCAAGGTCCTTCTCCGAGGTCAAGATGGTCCTGGCGGTTGCAGGGGCACCAGCCGAAAGATAAGATCCCTCCCCTCCTAGTACTGCCTTGGAGACCCGAGTCGTTTGAAGACGACCCTGCACAGGAGCGGATTTGCCCCCGTGGAAGGTCCTACCGTCTAGGACCGGGTTGCCTCAAGGACTATGTTTATCTTGGGAGGCCTCCATTTAGCCATATCCCTCCTCAGGACATCACGGTGCCATTGGCAGCGGTGTCCCTAGCGGTTTTTTGTGCGGCACGTGCCTTGACCCCTACTAAAGTCAATATCCGAGCCATCAAGTCTTTCGAAGGAAGTGGCGGATGAGCTCTGTCTTCCCTCTCTCCCCAAAGGGGGTTTGCTCTACCGAGCCGCTTCAACGAGGAGCGGTCGGTTATGGGCTACCTGCTGGCTTCTTGGCAGTCCTCTTGGAAATTAAAGGGGGGACTGCCGCTGGAAACAGGGAGGCATCAGAGGGCACCTCCAGAGAAGGGAGTGAGGGGGAGTTCCCTACACCCGTAGGGGAAGGAGAGGAGTAAGCCTTCTATTCGGTTAGAGTTTTGGAGGGTGCCCTGCAAGAGCACAGAGAGGTAGGGGAGAGAACTCCATTTTTTTCTGTGGAGCAGCCGGAAGGCGGCTCCATCTATGGTGAGGGGGAAAGGGGAAGTTTTATTTTGGGTATTTTCATCATTGGGCATGGGGACCCAATTCTTTCTGCGGGAAGCAAACGCTAATCACCCCCTCGCAGTAGCCCGCTCTGCTCGGACTGCCTTAGGGGCTGGCAGAGCCAGGCGCCGCCTTTTCAGGCCACCCATTCCACCTGGTGAACTAGCAGCCCTTCGGCATGGCGGCCCCACTTTGGGCACAGCATTAAAAGATAGATAGGGAAGTGAGGGAATAAAGCAGGTTGTTAAAAACCCATCATCCCAAACCGGAACAAAGGGGTTAGGGAAATTTTTTTTTCCTTCCCCCTCAGCCCCGATCAGGGATAGTTAACTGAGAAGAATGTCAGTATCTATCCTGTGAAAATAAAGGCCGACCAGAGAAAGTTGTGGGAGAGGTTGTAAGGGAAGTGGGGAAGTAGAGGATTAACACAGGTTGTCTGAAGGAAGGAGAAGAGGCTAAGCTGGAGCCGGACGGGGCGCTGAGTCCCCTCAGCAGGGCGGCCAGGAAGGCAAATCGCTGCACCCCTTACGGGGTCTCTAATCTCAAGCCTCGGTCAAACGAATTCCCCTCTGCGCCGAAGCCTAACACAAGAACGTACGGCGCTCCAACCAACCAAAATGATCATTTCACCCCCTCCCTCTTCAGACAGATTTAAAATCTGTATAAACGTTTTGTTCAACTGTAGATAAGTTTTGAGGCATTGAACCTCTTGTGAATCTATATCCCAAGTAGTGTTTATGTCATCTAGAGTGATACAGTCGTTACACACCGAATTCTCACAATTCATCTACGTTAGCCTTAAAGACATCTACACCATTAAATATACTTTCGTTACCAAACGCTTTGTAGTCGGGTAGCACCCCCGACGGCATGACACCAACTTTTGAGTTGAGGAATGTTAGTTCACCCTTTTGCTTAAACGCTTAAACACTTCAACAAATCTGAAATTGTAACCAGCACCTATTAAAATATAATTATCATTATCATATCCTCCATAGATGAATCTGCGAATTTCAGGTTCATTTGTAAGAATTAATCCTTCGCCTTCTTCAACCAGGGTATATGGATATTCATCGGCAAATTTTCTACGACATTTGCTTTTAAATTAATAAGATTGTTGTTAGTGTTAACCTTAAATAAAACTTTGTACTTTTTCAATGCATCTTTTTTCTCCAAATCCACTAATCCGCATTTTAGCTTTACGGATAACGGGCAGACTCAATTTTTAACCAACTTCATTTATAAAAGTTTTCTGGGACCCGTGGTCAAATAGTACTTTGGCCTTTGTACGCCCATTTAAACCTACAACTTCGACTGACAAAGCAACACCCACATTAAGCTTGGAAATCAGAACCTTTCTTTCATTTTTCATACCTTGTATATTTTCGGAGGAGAAACACAGGCTAGAATTATGGGTTATTGCTGGGTTTATGCCCCGCCCCCTCAAATTTTGGATAATTCATGTATATATATATATATATATATATATATATATATATATATATATATATAACTACAACTTCGACTGACAAAGCAACACCCACATTAAGCTTGGAAATCAGAACCTTTCTTTCATTTTTCATACCTTGTATATTTTCGGAGGAGAAACACAGGTTAGAATTATGGGTTATTGCTGGGTTTATGCCCCGCCCCCTCGAATTTTGGATAATTCATGTATATATATATATATATATATATATATATATATAATAAAAAAACTCACAAAGTGGCACGTGAGGAAAGCAATAATATGAAAATTAACCCACAGGAAAATGAAAAGATGAATTCAAGCACTTTCGAACTATATTTGCAAGTTCATTGAAAATCTTTTCATTTCCTGTGGGTTAATATATATATATATATATATATATATATATATATATATATATACTTTATAAGGAATGAATTGAGTTTTTTTTACAGCAGAAGAGGCATTTTATAAATACTTGATAACTTTTAAAAAAAAATTATATGTGACTATTTCTTAAGGGAAAAAGGACTGTAGCAGATCATTTTAACTTATTATTATTTATTAAAGGCCCGAGGGACCTTTCGACTTCAATTGTCATCGTCTGGGGCTATATTGATGGATTGGGATAATATAAGTGGGGAATTTGATGATGAGAGAAAAGA
This sequence comes from Ceratothoa steindachneri, assembly GCA_963969495.1. Lineage (NCBI taxonomy): Eukaryota > Metazoa > Arthropoda > Malacostraca > Isopoda > Cymothoidae > Ceratothoa > Ceratothoa steindachneri. Next base: position 26,667,200 of record OZ018323.1, read on the forward strand.
TAGGATAGTCAGGGAATATTGTGTATTTGATGAAAGTTGATGAGATGGTTATGATTAGAAATAGAGATGAATGTAGTACGGTGAGGGTGATGATAGATTTGCGCCAGGTTGTCAGGCAAAAGCTTTCGTTTTACAGTATGATTCAGTTTGGATTAGATTATTTTTACTTTCAGCATAGGAGCCTTTGTTCTCTTGATTTTTTTATATTTTTCTTGATATTTTCTTTTTCGTTTATCTTTAGGTTCGAGCCTTTGTTTTCACATTGTATTTTTTGAGAGTTGGATTTTTTCTTGCACTTCGTTTGAGAGGTTCTCGTATTTTGAGCCCTATCTTGATATAGCACACTTGATGGTGTTCCTTCTCTTTTTGTCTATCTTGTAATAGAGCCGGTCGTTTAACAGGAGGAGCGGCTTGGCCACTCCTCCTAGCGCTTTGTTGGCAAACCTTTCGACTTCAATTCATATATTGATGTATAATGATATTATATATATTAAATTTATAAAAATTTAACCATGGATGCTTTTTTTATGGGGAGTGGCGAAGCCATTGACTGGTTGATATTATAAAAGGATTATTAGAAATAACTTTGATAAAAAACATAAGTCATAACCAAACTAAGATGAAATTATTATTCAAATACTAAAAAAAATCGCCTTCTTAAATTATAGAGTCCGTGATGAGGATGATGATGATGAATGAAGGGAAATAGCATGTCGTTGTTATATTCTTTACAGAGAAGTTGCGACTTAGACGTTAGTTCTTCTTGAAAGTTCATTTCTTCTAAAATCATCTTTCTAAAATGAGAACCGTTCTTTGTTGTTGGCCTAATCACCATCATCATCATCATCATTACTAACTATAATTTAAGAAGGGGAATTTTTGTGAGTATTTGAATAATAATTTCATCTTGGTTTGGTTATGACTTATGTTTTTTTATCAAAGTTATTTCTAATAATTCTTTTATAATATCAAAAAAACAAAATGGTGAAGTTCATAAATAAATATAAATATCGAAGTTTTGTGAATTTTTTAAAACCCAAAGAATTACAAATGGTGATGTTCAGAAAATTTATTTTTATATATCTTCTTCTCTAACTATATTTTAGCAACGTGATATTTTGAAAGGGGGGGAAATTTAGGTTAGAGTTCCTTTTTAAAATTGGCGAAGTTCAGAAAATTTATAAAAATTTAACCATAGATGCTTTTTTTTAGATTTTAAATTTTAATCTTAGTAGCGAAGCACAAGCTCCCCGTCGAAACCATTGCCTGGTAAGAATAAATATACGTTATATGGAAGTCGTTAGGTCTTTAGTTTTGATATTGTGTTGCTTGACCTCAGACATAACCCTCACCCCCGAATGTTATTTAAATCAATGATATTTGCTTTAAAATTGTCTATTATTAAAAGTATACTTATTATATTTTAATCCAGAAAAGAAAATTCGGTAAACCTGAAGATCCATACTCCGCTCGCTTCCCGCTCACGTTCCCATAATATTTCCTCCATTTCCCAATATGTTTCACCTAAGTGTCTCATTAACTGTCGTTTTACTACCTAATGTTCTAGTGTGTTTGGTTACTGGAAGCCGATTTCGAGCCGTACTATGGGTTGCTATATGGTAGTCTGTTCAGGTTTGGAATAGGTTACGCAATCGAAAACCTTGTGCGGTTAGTCATATAGTGTACAATGGGAAAAAAGTCTTGCCCTGTGATGAATTTCCCCTCGAATACAGTTTGGTTTTATTATAATTACCTTGAAACAGACAGTCTTTCTATATTGGAAAGGCTGACGCGTGCCTTTGCACCCTTGTTTAAACTACCTTTGTCTGCACCCCTGTCTACATCTCTATGGTTCAATAATTGAATTTCTCGCTCTAAAGCTTCTCGGAACTCGTCAAGATCCCTAAATTTTGTATTTTCATTCAAAGGCCTGTGTGTGTGGTTTCTTATGCGGGGAGGAAGTTTCCGCACAGTGACTATGACAAAACCCGCGCTGCTCACGTCTAAACCCATTGCATTTAGACTTCGCAAATAGCATTCCTAAGCATCACAATATTCACCCAGCGATTGGGAATTATTATGGGGTTCACAAAGGTCAAGAATAGCATGTACGTGCAATTGCACTATTATTCGTTTGTCACCATAAGTCTTATTTAGTAACTCATAGACCTCGAGATGGTGGTCACCCGAGAGTGTAAATCCGTCTAAAAGTTTAAGCGCTGTGCCCTTTAGCCGGCCTATAAGATATGCAAACTTCTGGGCATTTGAAATATAAAGTATATGAATGGTATTATAATTCAAGTCGTGGAAATTAGTCCATTGAAGAATATCTGTCAAAAAATTGTAGGTTAATTTTAGGTAAATTTACCTGCGCTGAGGGATTTCGGGATAATTTTCCTTCTCCCATGGACTCATCGGCCAAAAGTATTGCTTGCCTAAACTGTTTATTTCCGAGGCATCTATAATCTCTTCCCCTATACCATCATCGTCTTCCATTCCTTCTAGTATCCGGTCATCGAGAGACAAAATTTTATGGAAATGAAACCTTAGAGAGAGAGGTTCAGTTTTAATAGTCACTATATCCAAAGCAGCATCTTTAATTAAGGAATAGACCGTTTTAACTAGTATGATTGTCATGGCTCTATGGCCACCATAAATCTTAATGAGAGACATTCCCGGGTCTAAGGTACCAAATTTAGGGAAGAGGATTGTATTTTACAATATGCTACTCTTTCCTTAACTACCAGGAGAGCAATTAATATGTTCAGAGTGCAAGCGTTTCACTTAAGGAAATACCAAGGAATGATGATACGAAGCTTAAATATATACAAATATATACATTACACGTTACTTACACCACAAACCTCTAATTGAGAAAAGTACGTTCCTGTTTAGGTAGGAGAAATCGAAGTGGAATTATAGTTGAACAAACGACCGAACAGAACAGGGTTGTGCTTCTGGCGGTAACATTATGGAATGACATCGGCGCAAAATAAACGGGCGAGATTAACTCGTTTTGGGGGAAACATTATAATATTCGAGATATATTATGACAAAAAATGGGGAATATATTCTCTAATATACATATAGAAACAATAATTAATAATATTTTACATAGAAATATAGGTAATTTTGCTGTATGTCGGAATTACTCTTTTCGACATTAATGTTAGGCAGTGAGATGGCCGCCCAACCTCGAGTTCCTGTCAGCTTCTCAGAAGGAACTAAAAGTGAGATTTTCGTGAAAATGAATTTTTATCTTTAAAAATATAAAAGTCTCGCAATGCTTGATTAAATGGGAAATTGTCAGCGATCAACATTTTCACTTCTCTGACCACTAGCGAAAATTACAATAGATTTTGGATAAGAGCTCTTGCTAGCTGAGTGGATACGGCGTTGATCTCCCAAAGTCGCGGTACCGGGTTCGATCCCGGCAAGAGCGGATACAAACGTCAGCGCACGTATAAAGATCTGGCAACCGATTGGTGGACGCGCTGTGCTCACCCCTCTATTGGGCCTTGCACTTCTCATCACATACATAGCCAATTAAAACACTGCTTTCTTTCCTCTCACGTCTTCGCAGCACAACACACACACTCTTTGTTCCAAGGAATCCTGAATACTGCCGATGGGTATCTATATCCACATACCTCTGACGCGGAACCTGGAACAGGCCTCCCTACCCCAGGGCGACGAAGGTTCCATCTGAACGTTGGTTGGTGTCAAAACATAATATTTCCTGACACCTCTTCCCAAAGATGACCGTTACCCTGGTGCCCTCGGGCTCACCAGCGATTGTCATATTGACCTTTTTGTCTATTTCATTATCCGTTAGGGGATCCTCCTGGATAAAGGAAGGTTGGCGAACCACTATTGCAATCGATTTTGGAGCTTTTATATCATTTTGATGAAATATAGGAGGGAATTCAGGAATATTCATTTGGAATCAGAACAAACCTGCGCTAAAGTGGATTAGGCAACGAGGGAAGATTTAATTCATAGAGGAGGTGTTCCTTTTGAAGTAAAGCAAATGGATAGCCAAAAGGGCGGGTAATGGAAGTTGCTGTTCTTTTTAACTGTTACGATCCCAAATAATAAAGAGAGGCCATTCACTCGGCGATGGATTTTCGATTTTATTGATGGGCTGGGAAAAGGTGCGACAGATGAAAGAAATGTATAATGTTTTTTTAACAAGTCGATTTCTCGACTCTGGTTAATCTGCATTTTATTGCTACGCCTTGTGACATGAAACAATTTATTTGTCTCTGTGCTAGAGGCTGAAAGATTTAAATAATATATATATATATATATATATATATATATATATATATATATATATATATATATATATATATATATATATATGGTACGGTTAATGTATTGCAAAATTAGACAATTGATTCTGCATCAGGTCCAGAGGGACAAACCTCGTCCTCGATCTGGTAGACCACACTCAAGGAATCAGTCTAATATAGCTAAAAAGATACATTTCAATAGATCCCCTTAATGTTAATATATTTTACCGTGACAGAAAACTGTTTTCGCCAATGAATACTTGATCGTAAAATCAAGTATACATTTGGCGAAAGCAGCAGATTCTCCATGAAATGAAAGAACACAAGTGCGACATGCGCTTTGGAAGCCTATTATCTAGCCTGTTGATATACATGTCAAATGAAAACCACTCAATTGACATTGATAATGCAAAGATAATTTATAATTCCAACAACTATATACATAGGCGTTTGACAGAATCAGCTCTTATAAAGAAAATTCCAAACATTATTACTTCTGATGGGCAATTCAACACTAATCCCTTGATAAGCAGAAGACTTATCCGGCCTCTGATAAAAAATGCTGAAGCTCCATACCATCCCGTCCAACCCCCCTAATTATATTCGGACTTGTAAATTTGTGTGTCTTTAGTCTCTGTACTCATTAGTTTGCCAGCGATTGAAGATGACGGATGTCTCCGCCGAAACCTAGTTTCGCAAATAAATTGATCCTAACACTCTTTCCTGCATATATACATGCGGTTAAAAGGTCAGTTTGCACTTATTTTTTTATTAACAGAAGCACATTTTAATATAAAAAAACAGGAGAATATTATGAATATGAATAATGTTTATAAAAAAATGTTGAAAGTGACACCGTTAGCATAAATACAGACTTGGATCCTTTTTATTTTATTTCTAGAAACTGTCATTAGTTGTCTGAAATAATTTTCTTTTAAGTTCACAATGACTTTTTATCACCATATATATATATATATATATATATATATATATATATATATATATATATATATATATATATATATATATCGATCCATTTACACAAAAACTACACGCACTCTTGTACAGACTCACGTGTTGCAACCGGAGTGACTATTAATTTCGCCTTGGTCACATTGTCTTCCTTCCAATTACAGAAAAATCGGTTCCCACGAAACCGTGATCTAACCATTTCGTTCTATTTTGTTTATTAATGTCAACCTGCTAGACTGAATCCTTTGATTGAATTTTACTGTCTCTCACTCTCTCTCTCGGTCGAACACACATTAACGAACAATCACTTTAGACAAAGATCCTCCCCAGAAACCCGATTGTCCACGCCCACCTTTTCTACGCATATAAAACAACCACACATTATTTACATAGTCAGATGCAAACAGTCGATCAAATCACTTTGTCAGATCCACGCAGTTGATCAAATCACTTTGTCTTCGTTGTGCTCCATCCACATCGCTGGATAGGATTCAGAAGCTCCAGCTATTCATCTTATTAATTCTCAAGTTCAAAATAAAATTATTTTTATCATCTTGTTTGGAAATCCAAACACGAACTTATTTGGTGGACGCCCTCAAACGAACTCTAATCCCAAACTTGGATTTATGTAGCAGAGAAAAAATATTTATTCCAATGATGAACTGGTGACCTCTGTCACAATCAAGCATCCCCTTCGCCCGTTTTGGGCATCAACAACTTCTCTCACTACATATATTTATATATGGATTGGAAGAAGAATGAGAGGGCTCCATTGGATTGGAGCCTTGTTCCTTGCGAATAAGATGGACTCAGAATGTGAAGTGTAACAACACTCTCCTAGTTTAGTAACTGGTCGAGTAACTCTTCTAGTGATGATAATGAATTATAATTAATGATCATATAGTGTAGCGGAAACAGAGTATAAATAGGTCTAAATTGGTATGTAGAGTCTATAATAAAATTGTAAAACACTAATGAACAGCAGGGTCACGCCCTCTGAGCGTGATCAACTAGTTTTTAATCGTGTTTTTGTTTTTTTAAGTGAAAAATAAAGAAAAAGTGAAGAAGCAGCGTCTATACCCACAATCTGAACTATGAGCTTTTATCAAGAGCCATATTTAATTTGTTAAGCTGTGGGATGAAGATTGAGTCCAAATGAGAAAAAACACTTTCTGTATTTCTCGGCTTGGCTTAAACTAGGGAAACACGCAAATTAGAATAATGCCTGTGTAAAACTTTCCAACTCTTTCGGAACGAAAACATCTTTTTGCCCAAGACTCTTGGATAGGAGGGGCGCAAGAGAAGGCAGCGTCTCCGGATGTTGCTGACTGGTCCTATGTTGCAAGAGATCGTGGTTGTTCTTAGTAAAAATTAAATCACCTGGAAAGCGTAGAAAAGTGCCATAGGACATTTGTACATTTTCAAAATTGTAAAGAAGCTTTGATCATCCCAAATATGATTAATAAAAACTAAAAGGTTTGTGGGGCATGTCCTAGATTTCTCGAATGACAATGGATCCATTGCAACCTGGAAATTGCATCCTAAGATCCATATTCGAGAATTTTGGCAGCCATACAATGTTGTAATGAAGTCAGTCAGTCCAATAAGATGGGATATTTATCACGGCTAGTCACCTCGTTTAGTCATCGGAAGTCACAGCGGAGGCAATCGGAGTTGTTTGACTGCTGAACCAGATGAACCGGAATCGAGTAAGGGCTTGAGCTTTGTATTATCTTGCCTTCTTTTCGTAAAGTTTTATTTTATCCTTAAGAACACTGGATAATCTTTGAGACATCGCCTAGGTCTCTGTGATTGTAGGGCCAGTGGTAATGATATGGTGGAAATAAGAAAGAGACACTTTCGGTACCGTTTTATTATCGCACTGATTATAAATGGACTTATATAGTTCACTATACTTATTGAGAAACTGAATCAAAAGACAATCACTTGAAATTAAAAAGGAAAGTTAAGGAGAAAACGCACTTTTATGAACAGTCCGTCGACTAAACACACGGTTTAAATCGATTTAAATATTGAAATGAGATAGAAGATGAACACCTAATATTGTACACTTCTTAATATCACAGTAAAAAATTCCACAGAAGATTTCATCTTATCCCTAATGAAGTATTGAGGTTCGCTCATCGAATGTTGATATGAGGGATAAAGCTTTTTGAAGTGGAACGTGAGTTTACTCTTGTTGTAGATAATTGTCGGTTGCAGGGATGATTGATATCATGGAACTGGTATCCACCAAACATTTCTTCCCGTGGTTGGTTCTATGACGTATAGATGGGGAGTTTGGGGAGAGAGTGATGAGACGTCTTTCATTACTGCGCCCTCTTTTGAGCTTCCACAGCTTCTCTTGACATCCGGGTAATCAGAGGTGGGCAGGGATCCAAAATTGACGGTGGTATCAGCAAACTCCGTCCTCGAGAGTGGGTGAGTTGCATGACCAAGTGTAGAGTTGTGCGAGCAGGATGATAAGAGACCTTTGAGATAGCCTCTAGATTTCTCCAAATTCAAGATTATGTGTCATAAATGGTGAGAAACAAGCCAAAAGGTCCATCATTTTGGCTGTAGGATTGAAACGATCCAGTATGGCAGCTTTTACACTTTGGCACGCTAACCTATTAGACTCCTTTAACAAATGTAATAGAGTTTAATAACTGGATATGGCAATAGTATAATTAATTATTTATTTTTTTAATATAATTACTTGTTTCAATGAAAAGAGTTATGCAACCTGATAAACCAAGATTAAGGTAAAGCGGTTTGATTTTCAGACAGAGAAATTGGGAATGGCGTTTTTACCATCGCCGATCCAATGAGGTTGTCCATGACGATCGTTGCGTGTAGATTCTTCAAAGTTGCCATTGGAGTAGTAATAATGCAAGGGAAATTCACTTGTTGTAAGGCACAGTAAAGTATGCTAGGTGGAGTATTCATGCCTCTCCGATGTCACTATTTTTGTTGGGATCGTCCGAGATAACTCTAGATTCAAATCATGCCAGACAACAGTCAGCTTTTTCTTAGGGTTCTCGTGGGTAATTACATTGAATTTCCCTTTGAATACGCAGGTATAAATTTTAAGTCAATCACTGAAAAGTTATTTAATTATATTTTAATTTTCACAATTAAATAACAAGACCTTAGAACCGTTATTCCCCCAGGAACGATGAATTGGAGGAATAATAAGAGTGCTCCACTGGATTGAAGCCTGTACCTGGCAAATAAGGTAGATTCAGAATGAGGAATCTAACTCACCTGATCGACTATCTCTTCTAGTGATAATGATGATAATGAATAATAAGTAATGATCATCTAGTCTAGTGTAACACGAGATAAATAGGTCCAACTTGGTGGGTGGAATTGATAATAAAATTGTAAAGCATCAATGAACAGCATAGCTACACATCCTGAGCCTGATCAACAGATATTTAATAGAATGTAGGGATTTACGTGAAGAAGGGGTAAAGAGGCAGCCTCCGTATCCACAATCTGAACGTTGAGGTTTGATAAATGTATGGAATGCAGATCATATTCAAAGGGAAAAAAATGAATATCTGTGTGATTCTCAACTCAGGGTGAGCTAGGGGAAAGTGCATTTTAGAAAACTCTCAATGTGATAAGTGAATTATATTCCTAGATTTAGGAGTCCAAATCCAAAAATCCAGAGCGATCCTGTGGAGAGAAGCTTGGTAGAGATAGAAAGTTAGTGACATTCCAAAAGGGTGAGGCAGCCTAAATTTATCTGTGGAGCATATTTTTTTTCTCTCTTAAACAAGGGGAGTATTCCGATATATATATATAAATATATATATATATATATATATATATATATATATATAAATATGTATATATATATATATATATATATATATATAAATATATATATATATATATATATATATATATATATATATATATATATATATATATATATATATATATATATATATATATATATATATATAAAAAGAAGGAGTTACTACAGGATCTGCGGGTGGTAATACAACCACCACATGGCTAGGCGAAATATAGTTACTGTGCCTGGTAGCTTAGCGGTAAAGCATCTGATCGGCAATCAGCAGACCCGGGTTCGAGTCCCGGCCAGGAATTCAAAACTATTTTTCCTGGCGTTATTTCTGTCTTCTCGGTAAAGGATCGCCTTCACTGTGACGCCCTCTGCTCCCTTTGATTCTGGATTCTACTAATGTCCCTCTCTCTTGCCTTTAAAAAACTCCGATTTCTTGTCTCATTTGCTCATTCGTGTCCAATTCTTATTCATCTTGTACTATATATATATATATATATATATATATATATATATATATATATATATATATATATATATATTTGTTTTATTATGGTTAATATAACAAACAAAATTTGTCTTGAGGCGTTGTTTCGTGCTTCGGTGATCGATTGAGGATCGTTCTCTAAGATTGCTAAACTTTATATTTATTCTAGGGAAAGAATAGTTTATTTCTTGACTTTATCAAATATTGCCACTTTAACTCGGTCGAGGATAATTAAAACAATGCTTTTGCTAAAAAAATAAACTTTAATGAACATAAACCCTCTCACTAAATAACATAAAAAATACAGATCTAATACACATAAAAAAATAAAATGGGATTACTTGGCAAGCTCTCGAGGCTCGATTCTAGATAGAATTTTACAGACGAACAATTTTAAGTTAATATCTTTGTCATTAGCCAGACATCCAATAAACTAATTTTTATGCACGGGGACATAAACAACAGGATTATTCTTTACTTACATAAGGTAATGAAGATTAATACACGACACCAGTTAGAATATCTTCGGAGATTTTGTTCCTGAGAGGCGTAGCTCGAGTAGTTGGTTGGTTACTCAAAAGATGGCGTTCGTCGACCAGCCTGCCGATTTGACGGGAGACGTCACTCGGGAGCTGAGTTGAGGTAGGCGCCTTCAAGCGAAAGCTTAATCCTTCTCTTTCTAGGCGGTCGTGGTGACCTTGACCTCATTTTCTTGGGGCAGAGAAGAAATAGTTCTCTTCTCTTGTTTTCTATCTAGTTGGGATTGGTCTAACTCAGATAGAGTAAGATTTGGAGTCCTTCAAGCTGGGTAGATTGATACTCAATAATCTTGGGGCTCGAACCGCGCCGAGCTTCCTTGGTACAATCTGGTATTGTACAAGGACTGAAAGTTCTCTGCAACCTACAATAACTTTGTACCGGTGATTTTTGAGTTTTCTTGTCGAACACAAAAAATCTTCTGTCAACCAGTGACTTTCTTGTCTCTTCGTTGGGAACGAACAAAAAGCCTCGTTTCCTCGTATCAACCTGTTATATACCCAAATTACTCCCGGGGGGTAATGAGGAGGTGGAGGGGGGACTCGCAAAGTGAGACCCCAGGGTGGTCTCCCGGCCTTGGCGTCTTGTAGCTCTGAGAGAGGGTAATACGAGATCGGCAGTTTGCACATTTGAATTCATTGTTTATAAGTACACCCTCGAAGGGCCTGCCTTTTGAGCTGAGGTCAAGAATCTGTCTCCTAAAATTGACCATTTTGCCCGTTCTTCTATGTTACCGGAGAACATCGGAGGGGCAAAGTTAAACCCAGATGTCTTTTGTTATTATTATCTTGGCTCTCCTCACCAAGAGGGAGGCCTCGATACATATATAAATATATATATACATATATATATATATATATATATATATATATATATATATATATATATATATATATACTAAACTCTTATACCTCTACATTACCTCTACATTCCTCGACCCTTAATATGATCCTGGGGGGTGGGGGTGATCGCCTATGCTCTACACAAAGAGCCCTACTAAAACATCTTTTCAAAAGCTACTCGACCGATAGTGGGAACGCTCCATTCACATCCCTCTTATTAATTCAATTATGTCCACCGTGTGCCTAATGAACACCTATCGTAACCGATTCTACGAAATACCAAAAAAAATTACAACATAAAAGATACTTTATACGAACAAAAATATCCAAAAAAGAATTCTAACTCCACGTAAAAAAAAATACCGTAGGTAAACCATATTAACCTTGTATTTCATTATGGCTAATGCTTTCTGTACTCCAGTCGCATATGTTGTTTCCCACATCGTGAGTTTTCGACTGGCATAAGCTATGTGGAATGAATTTTCGGTAGCATGGGGTGGTCCCCACGAACGAACGTACTTGCTTTTTGGTTCAGGGTAGCGGCATATTTATTACGTCGTCTACCCTATTCTGTTGTGTAGATAGACCGTTTATCCCAATTCCGACTCCTAGCTCAGAGATGACCTCATCAGCGAAGTAGTATTTCGAAGTTCACACAGTGGGAACGCGTTCGCGGTGTCGTTTTGGGAAAGCGCTACGGGCATGTAAGTGTCCTTCTCGTGTAGGGGTAGTCACGTACACGTAGTCAGGATAGAAGGATGCCTCCTTCCAATCACCTACACACCTTCTTGCTTCTCCTTCTCTTTTAATCGTTATTTGTCAATTTGCCCTTGAGTTTTCCTCTCGGGAATAGGGTTGATCTTTATCTTCATCAGGGAGAGGAGATTGATCGTCCAGGAAATTTTTCTTTTATCTCTTCTTTCATTAAACTCTCTTCAAAACCGTCCTTTTTTTTAAAGTAGCTTTGTACTCCTATTTCAATCAATGCATTTGACCTTGAGTTTTCGGTCACCATCTTTGTCTTCTGAGAATTATTTTCTTCAGGGTTTTGCTCCGGCAGCGATTCTGCACTTTTATTTTGATCTTGTGAAGATTTCTCAGTCAGAACTTTTTCTTGAAAAATTTCTTTGATTGCCCTTTGATCAGGCGAGACTTGCTTGGTTACAGCTTTCTTATTAGGCGTATGCGTTACTCTTCTTATATTTATTCTTCTTGCTTCTTTTTCATTCTCCTTCTTCGCTCCCTTCCCCTCACGGGGCGGGAGGGTCGGCACCAAATCCGTCGCCGTATTGACGACTCGTGAACATATCCCTTCGTCCACATGTTTCTCGGGTGAAAACAGCTGGGTCGAGACTGTGGGTCTCTTATTCGCTGGCATCCGGGTGACTACGAGTTGAGCTATCAGATTTGGGGAGAGCTGCGCGCTCTGGCCTATTAATACAGAGCAGAATCTAATAGGCGCTGCTACTACGTCGGTCCAGCCAGAAAAATATTTCGACTGTATGTGGCATCGGACGACAGGGAACTTGGTTGGTCTACCCAGGAAATCCTGGACGACCACGAACCTCTGGTGCTGGGGGCTGATAGGGAAAAGCAATTGGTTTGATACAACGATACAGGTACACCCCGTATCGCGTAACACGGTTGACACTCGGCGACTATTTACGGCCCCAGTCTCGAATTTTAGTCCTTCGGGAGAATTTTTGCTGTATACAAAATTCACCTGCTGTTCAGGCGAATTCGATGTGGTCAAAGGAGGTGAGGGATTCGAAGGTTGTTCTGATTCCAACGTTGCCATCATGTTATGTACTTGCTGGGTCGAGAGAGACTTAACCCTCGAATTTGGGGGGCAATTATAGCTAAGGTGGCCTTGGGTGCCACAACTAAAGCAGGTTATGGGGTTTCTGGGGTTTACGGCGTTCCTAACGAACTTAGGGGAGTTATTTTGCGGGGGTTTCTGGGGATAACCCACTTTCTTTGGAGAAAAGGGTTTATGATGATACCCACCTTTCTTGGGGAAAGAGGACTTGTTTTTATTTCCCTCTCTAGGATATAACCTATGGTTTGATGAATGCAAATCGGCTTCTGACACACACTCATTGAAGGACTCTGCTCTCCTGTCCTTGACAAAGGCCCTTAATTCTGAAGGCGGCGTGCATAATAGCTGGTCCTTCAGTATGAAGTCGATGAGTGCGTCGAAATAATTTCTCACTCTGGCTGACTCCAACCGAAATTGGAGGTGTCTCCTGAGAATAAAACCAAATTTTCGGTAGGTTTGTCCGGGCTGAATCCTAACCTGCCTAAATTTTATCCTAAAATCTTCAGGATTTAGGTTAAGGCTCCCAGAAGTTCTGCTTTTAGGGTGGAATAGTCTATCGTCGCATCAAACAGTAGAGACACGAATATGTCTCTTACTCGGGTACTGAGTAGAGGGAGTAGTTTGGCTATACCGTCTGTTTCGATATCCCAGTGATTTACTTCAAATTTTTTTTCGAAGTGCGACAGGTACGCGTATATGTCGTCTTCGTCCTTGTACGCTGGCAGCTTCATAGTTGGGACCTGCGGTGTCCCACTCTTGGACCCCACGGACTGCATTTCCACTTGGTCCTTGCTCAATGCTCTCTCATGTTCTCGTATCGTTTCTCTCTGTTCTGCTTCCATCAGTAACTTTCTCTCATTTGCTTCCCTCTGTAACTTTTTCTCATTTATTTCGGCTTCCATCTGTAACTTTCTCTCATTTGCTTCCCTTGTAACTTTTTCTCTTGTATTTCGGCTTCTCTCCTTCCTTTTTCCTGGACGTAGGCATCGAGTTCTTTGCCCTTTAGTCCCAGGGTTTGCCTTTGTTTAAAAAATATTTCGAACGAAGACATATTGGCTATGTTCGTCGAAACCTCAACGATGTAACGAATGTTACGTATGCAACTTGGAGTCCCTTAGCCTTTCCTACTCTAACCTTACCTTTTTCTAAACCTCTTGATTGGATTATTCTTATCCAAAAACTAGACAAAACACTACACAACACTCCTCGTTAAGTTATAATTCCTACCTTTGTAACTACACTTCCATGAATCTTTAAGACTTGTTTGAAGTCTCCGTACTCAAATTTTTCTCGAACGGGTTGGTAATTATTTGTTATGGGTAAGGTTTTTTACTCTAATCTTATATTTGGGTTTTTCTGACTTAACCTCAATAACCTGACACCACTTAAATATGTCGTGGGTTAGCCGAGACTATATATATATATTTATTTGTTTTATTATGGTTAATATAACAAACAAAATTTGTCTTGAGGCGTTGTTTCGTGCCTCGGTGATCCATTGAGGATTGTTCTCTAAGTGTGCTAAACTTTATATTTATTCTAAGGAATGAATAAAAGTGGTTTCTTTCTTGACTTTATCAAATATTTCCACTTCAACTCGTTCGAGGATAATTACTAATAAAAATAGATTTTAATGAACATAAACCCTCTCACTAAACATAAAAAAATACAGAACTAATACACGTAACAAAATAAAATGGGATTACTTGGCGAGCTCTCGAGGCTTGATTCTAGATAGAATTTTACGGGCAACCAATTTTAAGTTAATATCTTTGTCATTAGCCAGACATCCAATAAACTGATTTTTATGCACGGGGACATAAACAACAGGATTATTCTTTACGCACAATAAAGTAATGGAGATTAATCTCCGTCACCAGTTAGAATATCTTTGGAGATTTTGTTCCTGAGAGGCGCAGCTCGAGTAGTTGGTTGGTTGCTCAATAGATGGCGTTCGTCGACCAGCCTGCCGATTTGACGGGAGACGTCACTCGGGAGCTGAGTTGAGGGAGGCGCCTTCAAGCGAAAGCTTAATCCTTCTCTTTCTAGGAGGTCGTGGTGACCTTGACCTCGTTTTCTTGGGGCAGAGAAGAAATAGTTTTCTATCTAGTTGGGATTGGTCTAACTCAGATAGAGTAAGATTTGGAGTCCTCAAGCTGGGTAGATTGATACTTAATAATTTTGGGGCTCGAACCGCGCCGAGCTTCCTTGGTACAATCTGGTATTGTACAAGGACTGCAAGTTCTCTTCAACTTACAATAACTTTGTACTGGTGATTTTTGAGTTTTCTTGTCGAACTCGAAAAATCTTCTGTCAACCGTTAACTTTCTTTTCTCTTCGGTGGGAACGAACAAAAAGCCTCGTTTCCTCGTGTCAACCTGTTATATACCCAAATTACTCCCGCGGGTAATGGGGAGGTGGAGGGGGGACTCGCAAAGTGAGACCCCAGGGTGGTCTCCCGGGCTTGGCGTCTTGTAACTCTGAGAGAGGGTAATACGAGATCGGCAGTTTGCACATTTGAATTCATTGTTTATAAGTACACCCTCGAAGGGCCTGCCGTTTGAGCTGAGGTCAAGAATCTGTCTCCTAAAATTGACCATTTTGCCCGTTCTCCTATGTTACCGGAGAACATCGGAGGGGCAATGTTAAACCCAGATGTCTTTTGTTATTATTTTTTTGGCTCTCCTTACCAAGAGGAAGGCCTCGATACACACACACACACACACACACACACACACACACACACACATATATATATATATAATTTGAAGGATGAACGAAAGGACGTATAAAGGAAAATTCATTTCGTTTTCTTGATACAACGTTTCGGGTGAACTTTTCACCCATCTTCGGGTAGTGAAGTTTTCTCAAGAGAACGGTAGAGCTTGATTCCTTCGGTTCCATAATGTAAGGTTAAATATTGGTTAGGGCTTCTCCTATGGAGCTTCAATTTAACTTGAAGGATGAACGAAAGGACGTATAAAGGGAAATTCCTTTCATTTTCTCTACCGTTCTCTTGAGAAGACTTCACTACCCGAAGATGGGTGAAAAGTTCCCCCGAAACGTTGTATCACGAAAATGAAATGAATTTCCCTTTATACGTCCTTTCGTTTATCCTTCAAATTAAATTGAAGCTCCATAGGAGAAGCCCTATCCAATATATATATATATATATATATATATATATATATATATATATATATATATATATATATATATATATATATATATATATATATATATATATATATATATATATATTTCTTATATAATGATGTACCACATAAAGTAGTAATTTCTTATCCTTAGACGACTGCAGGGTTAAAGAGCTGTCAATTTTCCCAATAAAATCTTATTCCAATGCTTAAAAGAGTTTATGACATTTGCGATACCCTTAATAACTTATAGTAATATATGTACCTATATAATTTAAATATAATATAGGTTTTTGTCCTTTAAAGGAATGATTAGTCTTATTTTGTTATTATTATTTCGATATTATTATTTTATACTATTATTCGTTCACAATAAACATTATTATTTTTTTATTTTTACCTGCGGCGAAGTACCAAGTCTAGGCGTCATATTTTTTCAAAAGTAAGTAAAGTTCAATTGTAACCATTTAGAGCCATGAAATGACCCATATGACCATGGGACATAGGATTATTTACCCTGGAAATTTCAAATTTGCCATCGGATTTGGCGCTGAGTTGCGCCATCTAGTGGAAGAAGCAACATTTAGCCATTCAAAGGCACTTGTAAGTGATTTGAACCATGGGAAACCATCAATGCAATAACCATTTATCATCTTATCACAAAACGCCGCAGGTAATTGGAGGGACTTTCTCTCTTTTATTAATTGATTATCGATTACGGTCATTGTTCCCTTATTATTATTTAACTTATTAATTTATTATCCACTGTGTTATTATTTCATTATTATCATTTCGAATATCATTTCATTATCATTTTATTAGCATTCCTACGTGAATGAAACACTTTCTAGATTGTCAAGACTCCTTTCAAGCAAATTGCCCAAATCCTAACTAGTTAATATAATTGATACAAACAACTTCTAAAATCTAATTCTAGTTCCCGTGTCCTTAAATTAGGGTGAGGGCGTGCCTAGATCCTCTCTTTTGAAGGGGACCAGATGGCGTACTAGTACCACGAAATTGATTTACCATAAACTAAATAAAGAGTGCTAATATTATACAGACGAATGTCGCGGCCGAAAAATAATACGTTTTTAAAATGTTTACAGAATTGGAATTCGCCCATTAATTAAAGACATTGAAATACGTTGGAGTTAAGCAAATTAGGATGCAACAAAGGGGCGAATAATTTAGGTGATGTTAAAACGATTTTAATAAGTTTGACGGAAAAGTTCACCGCGTCGACATAGGCAATAAGTGACAAGAAAGGTAGAGGCAGGAGAATACTCAGTATTAAAGTAAAGAGGATTCTGCATTAAGTGAAAACCAGTGGCAATTTCGCAACATGCTAGGAAGTATAACAGTACCAGTCGTACTGAAGGGATAATTTAGTGATTCGAGAGTTGATTTATAAAATGATATCCATTCATCACGACCAATTTTTAAGATTACCGAGAGTGAGGGTGAGAAATTTGAGAATGTACACGCGGTTGTATGGTGTGACTTTATCAAATCTAATAGGCCACTAACTTTAACTCGTAGAAGAAAGGGTTCTAAGGCAGGAAAATACAAACGGAAGATCTACTTGAACATTTACTATGTCGGATGTTCAGTTAACCAGAGCTTGTAAACGACTGCAAAACTCAAGCAACAAAAGGGAAACGGGAGAACCTCTACGAAGTGTAATCGGTCTCCATAATTTGTGATGAGGTGACGTGAGGAAAGGAGAAAGTTGCTGCGTATAAATATAGTACGTTGATGCAGCAAAAATAGCGAATCACAAGGCGATACGTATAAGATTTTGCTCCGCGTTGTGTCCACGTGTAAGCCATAAAATTATAATGGAATGGTTATAATTTAATAAGTGGTCTCTGACTTCAGCGTGTGCTGACAGATTGATCAGAAAGTCAGTGAACCTCGTAAAGACTTCTTCTACGAGGCTTTTGACTGCTAACCCAGTTGATATACATGCAGAGACAGAGAAGGAAGAAGATATTAGAGGAGAATACATGAGAAAAAAAGGAAGGTAGATGCTCATTTCTGCTGTGGGATGGTGTAGCTTTGTGAATGTTATGGCAGAGGATTCGATTGAGAGTGGAAGTCTCTTGGGGTTGTCATTAATTCCCGTGGTCGCTGAATGCTTGGATAAAGCTGAGACCACCGTGAAGAAAACCTCTCTATCCCTCTTTAACACTGTACCTCCCATTGGATGTATGTGGGGTTATTAATACTATTTACTAACTGTCGTAGAATTCTTTCTGATAAAAACCCTACTTACCTGACCCCACTTTTATTTAGTGTCGTAGAATGCCCCCCCTTTTTTTGTTCTATTCTAAGAGTGCTAAGCGTGTCTAATATATATTGATATTATAAGAATATCTTAAAGAACAGAGCCGTTACCAAACACGTAAGGATATAAAAGAAACGCCCACTAATTCACAAAATAAACTTACATTTTATCTTTAACCATTGAATACACAACCTTTATACATTAACTACAGCAATACTCTAAATATTATTATAAACAAGAATTAATTAAATTAGTTTACCCTCCAAAATTTGGTTAACGTTTTCTCTACACAAAACAATAATATAAGAATTAGGCTTACGGACTCATGTGGAGTTTAAAGGGCCTCAGAAATGTTATTGACTCACGACGCGAGCCGTGTGTCCAGTTGTAGATGGGCGAAATTCCACGGTCGTTTTGGCGAGGGTAGCAGCTGGGGGGTCCACACGTTCTTCCGGGGGTAAAGGGTTCTTTAAGGACGAGAACCAAGACGGTGCTTTATGCAACACCTAGGCAGTCGTGGTCTCTCTGGCGAGAGTGAGTCGAACTTGTTTCTTAAATCAAATTAACTTGGAGTGCGGTGTGATCACCGAGTAACGAGCTCGAGGAGGAGCTTTTCTCCTTCGTTACTTATTTCCTTATGGACGAGGACTGAACTCGGGGAGGGTCTTCTTCAAGGGCGAGGATAACGGAGGGGAGTTTCTCTGGCGAGAATAAGTTACTTAAAGTTTGGTGTGGCCACCGAATAACGGGCTCGAGGGGGAGCCTTTTCCTTCTTCTTTTCTTAATTCCTCAAGGACGAGGAATACCCCTGGTGTTTAAGGTGCACCAGGATATGAGGAGTCTCTCTGGCGAGAATAAGTTGAACTTACCAAAGTTCACTTATCGTTTGGTTTGATAACCGGGGACTTAGCTCAAGGATAAGCTTTTTCTTAGCCCCGTAAGGTAGGTAGCCCTGCCTCTCTTGCAGGGTACTTCTTGGTCTGGCGACCCAAGTAAACTACCTCTCTAGTCTCGGTAGTTCGGTTTGATCCGAAGACTTCGTCACCTAGAGACTGACGTATACTACCACTTCTTCTTCTTAATTTCTCAAGGACGAGGAATACCCCTGGTGTTTAAGGTGCACCAGGATATGAGGAATCTCTCTGGCGAGAGTAAGTTGAACTTACCAAAGTTAACTTATCGTTTGGTTGGATAACCAGGGACTTAGCTCGAGGATGAGCTTCTTCTTAGCCCCCTAAGGTAGGTAGCCCTGCCTCTCTTGCAGGGTACTTCTTGGTCTGGCGAGCCAAGTACACTACCTCTCTAGTCTCGGTAGCTCGGTTGTGGATCCGAGGACTTCGTCACCTAGAGACTGACGTATACTACCTCGATTTTCCTCAGAGTTCCTCATTTATACCTCGCACCCCCACTGGGGGAGTGGTAAGGGGGAGAGGGGCTTGAGGGCGGCCCCAGGAGAGTTCTTTTTCCAAACGGTCTTTCACACGAAGTCAAACATCGGCTCCTCGTTAGCCATCGAGATTGGGAGAAACCCGTCTCCAATTTCTTGTTCAACGTGAAACTGGATCTCACTCTCCTGGGGGAGATCTTACCTTTTTGACCTTTAGGGTCTTTCATGGCACCGAGTTGTGCCACGTTGTGGTTACCCTTTTGACTCGCCGATGCCTGGGGCGGATGTCCTTGCGGTAACCGCCTTGGGACTGCATCACGAGTGAACGGGATGGGGGGGGGGGAAGTGACCATTCCCCTACACTAACCTTATTTTACTTCTGTACTAGTGTAGTTATGAAGTAAATATCATTCAGCTAAAATTATTACATATAACATTTCCAGTACTTTTACATTTTATTGTGTAATAATAAATAGTATCAAGTCGTGAACATCCTATTTATCTAGTTATACTGCTTTGGTAATAATGAAGCTATCATAATTATATCTCACGATATTAATTGTTATATCATTTAGGTATAATGAAGTGCCTCTGTTGATACCTTCGATATACGAGTAGCTGTGGTTGTCTGGTATAATGTCTTTCGTTGAAATACTAATCAAATGTTTACATGATTAACATTTAATCTTTTTGAACACTATAAAAGAGTAACTTGTTAAATAGGTAATAAATGAAAGAAAATTATTACTTATTTCAACATCATTATATATCACAGTTAGGTATAATATTTGTAGGTCTAATTTATAGTTATTTTACATTTGTACCCAGTTCGCTTCCTCGAAATTCTCTGATTTCACATTAATGTAATGTAAAAGTTGACGTTTCTTTAGAACAATCATCTTTCTAAGCTTTTTCACTCATTCATATACCTGTCGCACAGATCTATTATACTGACTACGAGCAAGTTGTCGGTACTTGCCAAACCTTGCCGCAAGATTATCTGATTTAAATTTAACTGGAAGTACGAGGGGCGGTCAATAAGTTTTGCAATTCCGATATAAAGAAACGAGATATGAGGAAAAGTGCTTTATTATTTTTCAATATAACTTTCCTCGACTTCAATGCACTTGCGCCACTTGTCCCTGAGGCTTTGAATTCCTGACAACCAGAAATCTTCCGACTGCTGTTCAATCCACTCCTGGACGACGAGCTGGACATCTTCATCGTCCCCAAACCGGCGTCCACGTAGTGCAGCCTTGAGCTGGTGGAATAAAAAGTAGTCGCTAGGGGCCAGATCTGGACTGTAGGGGGGATGGTTGAGCTCCTCGAATCCGCACTCGCGCAAGGCAGCTTGTGCAACTCTGGCCTTGTGGACTTTGAAGACGTTGAGGTCGATCATGGGGCGTGAGGTTTCATGGTTTCTAGGGACCCAACGGGCAGAGACGTTGGTCATGGCCAAATTGTCGTGGATGATGTTGATAACACTTCCATGTGATATTCCAAGTTGTCGCTCGATTTCTTCAACCTTCACCCGTCGATTTTCGAAGATCATCCTCTCCACACGGGCCACATTGTCCTCTTTGGTCACGTCTGACGGGTGTCCTGGACAGGGGTCAACTTCAAGGGACTCACAACCATGGCGGAACCCCCTATTCCAGCGAGCAATGGTTGCATAGGAAGGGGTGGTGTCGGTGTACACTGCAACCATGCGTTCATGGATCTCTTTTGCATTCTTGCCTTCCTTGGTCAAAAATTTGATCACTGTGCGGTGCTCAACCTTTTCTATTTGTTGAAAAATTTATAACTGACGATCTACGATCAGCTACTGCTTCTTAAATAGACGAGGCAGGAGAGTGCGGCTGCAGTTCTTGACTTGTCATAACTTGTCCTAATACCCCCACAAACAGCCATCCCCCTTCCTCTGTTTTACCCTACCGATTCGCAAAACTTATTGACCGCCCCTCGTATCTACATATATTATCTTCAACTCATTTATACAATAATTTGTTAGTTCTACCATAATATAGATGGTATGTTTCAAAGCAGTGATGTTGCAATAGTTCATTCATTTTTCACTTTATTCTTTCATATCATCTCAGATTTCTAACCAGTTGTAGAAATTATTCAAAAATATAAAATTAGTATCTTTCAAGTCATTTTTTACTTAGTAAGTGAAACTGGTATTAAGCCTTAAACTTTTAAATGCTTACTTAATGTTCATTATACTACACTAAATATATATGAGGGAGCTGGGGATTTAAGAGTTAACTTCTATGAAAGTTTCAACAATTAATCTTCTTCAAAAAGTATAAAGATTTTGCAAAGTGGTGAATGGATCTGCATAAAATCTTCAGGTGTATTCGTTCCATCACATCATAAATTGGATACTGGAAATCTTGCATTTATTCTTATTTTACTGACCTAGCCAGTTATTCCTTATGCATTTAAGTAAGTGTAGAGGCTAAAACATAAAGAAGAAGGGTCGAGGCTTTTACACTCGGTGTGAGTAGACAATTGATAATTTAGGTGGATCAGAAAAGCATGATATTTATTGCCTTCTTTTTGATAGCATTATTCTCCATTAACACATTATATTGAAGCTTATATGTATGTTCTAACCCTATAAAGACTTGCTTTAAAATGTAAATAAAGTTTCAGCTTTCAAAAGTTTGCAAGGAATAATGAAATGAAAAACTCACAAAGAAGAACGCGAGGTTAGCATGGAAAGCAATGTCCACCAGGAAAAAAAAGGAAAAGTTTTTTCCGAGTACGAATAAAGAAAATGAATAAAGTTATAAAGTACTCAGAAACACCTTTTCCTTTTTTTCCTACAGGACATTTCTTGCAAGGAATAATGTGACCGAAGTCTTTGAATATGGATAAGACAGTTTATTATAAAACAAATTCACCCTTTGCAGCTTCACTACAATTAAAAGCTGACTCAACAGCGTTTCCACCTCTTTATTCCAAATATCGTTTCAAGTCAATTTTATCTAACATTAACGTGAATGATTTATCGCTCTAGGATACATATTTTATATGTTCTTGATATACATAATAAAATTACTTTCATGTTGCTCTGTTCCAGGGTTCATGTTTTTTGACCTGGTCAGTCATCTAATTGCTTGTGAGTCTTTTGAAAAGCTCTAACCTATGGAGAGGCGATAGAATAACCATGATGAAAATATCATTAATTTGAAGAATACTCAAGTAGAGCTCTTCACATAAATTTCGTAGCATCGATGTACTTAAAAGATTGATTTTGCAAGACTGACAATAGTGAAATTACCAGTTGCAACCCAGTAATCACATTATTTGTTTTTGTAGCATGGTTCTCTGCATCAAGTTTCCATATGGTGGTAATCAGTTTTCTAAATGGCACTGATATCATGAATATGTGAGGGTATCTTATTATCTCCTAATTTGTGTATTTATAAATCTCTAATAAAAGTATGAATTGTAAAACTAGGCTCAATAACTAATAACAAGTCTACTTTAGGATTGGGTAAATGTATAATGTGAGGTATGAGGAGTGTTTCATCCTTTATAATAACGTTACAATAATTTATGCTCAGAAAATTGTAGTTGTTTTTCCTGGAGTTCATTTAGGTTTGCGAATTCTCTATTTTGTTTCAGTTGTGCTTCATCTTCACCACTTTGTGTAATCGCGCTTAGAGCATTCTCCTTAATTCAGGATATCCCCTTTGGTTGTTTTTTATTCAGAGATAGGATGAAGAGTTAGGTAGCTAACTGTAAAAGAATTACACTTTGACAACGGCCTTAATTCAGTATTTGACAAAGGCAAGGACGGATTAGAAAATAGATCAAGCAAGGAAGGACTTTCAGGAGAATCATGTACGAGATAGTCAGGTGTTGGAATGACGTCTCCGCTATCAAAACAGACTTTCACTCTGGTTTGTGGTTCATCTGGGATCCTGTATAGCTGTGTTATCGAACTCCTCTGATCTTTAATCATCACCAATTTGTACTATATTTCAAGTCATCTTCCATCTCGTTGTCAGTAGTCCTTTTATAAGTCATTTTCATTGGGCTGTCTTTTCCACTCTACCTATTTTGAACCAATGCCCATGTTGTAAACAGGTTGTCATGTTCCGAAATTTAACTCACATGAAAAATTGCGCGTATTAAAAGAGGCATTGCCGCTTATTCCTGCCCTATGAGTTATAAGTTCACACTAATTACTTTGATCGCTTAAATGCATTTCATCTATTGACTATCATTAGCCTCTCAATCTTAAAAGGTAGACGTTGAGTTGTGAATCCGCTCTTTTAAGTATTAATCCCTTTAAAGCGTTAAGTGCCTCTGCATCTAGTAAAGGAACTCCCCCGTCATCATCTCATGTATCCTGGGGCACTGATACATGTAAGGGACCAAGCTTTGGCACCAACCTTATAATGATGAATTATCACGAGGGGCTGGGGGGGGGGGGTAAAAACGATCTTGGGCATCTGAGGGTTTCCAGTGATTCATGGGAGACAAATGGGGTTTTAATAGGTTTAGGCTTTCGAAGGGTTTGAATTTAAGATTAAGGGAATTTAACGACCTTTATTTGTGTAACCATAGGACTTTGGTAGCACGGTAAATATTGTACAATGGATCTAAAGAGGATTATTTCAAGGTGCTGTGGCATTGGGTTTAATGATGAATGAGGTGTTTATTGAGAGGGAAAGGGGAGTTACTCAATGCATTAGGTCACCCGAAAAGTTCGTCGACACTAAAAAAATAAAAACCTTTTCCCTTCGTCATACTAATTTATATGTTCCTTCCCAGTTGAATTTTTGGGTTTTGTGAAGGATGAAATAATGACCCACATCGTTTATATCAGTGAAGTTTTTTTTCCCGAGTGAATTTTTTCAAGTTTCTGAAAAGGTGAAAGTGCGAGGTGCTCATAATTAAATTAATATAACGATAAGAAAAAGTTTTATAAAATGGCAACAATATAAGTGATTAAATTTTATTAATTTATTTTTAATCTTTCCAAAGGGGTCTTCACTTTTCGAATGACCTAGTATCAAGGGTGACTCTATAAGATTATAAATGGGAGCGACAAGAACCATTGGGTCAACTTAGGGCTTGGCATCGAGGCCATTGTTGAATTAATTCCATGATGACGTGAGCATCCATCCGTCGTTGTTAGCAGCAACACTTCACGACTTGGTTTTTCATTGTTTTCGCAGGAGTACATTGTTTTGCCTTCTGTTGCCATTGCTCTCCGCTTATTTAATGGCACCACCCGCCCATTTTTAGTCCTGGACGAGGTCCTTCAATCGGATGATGAAATGTGCATAAAAAAGAATGACAAGCCCGTGGGTACCAAGGGCTGGAGCTTGTTGGCGTAGAAATTGACGATATAGCGGTAGTACTTTGTTTTACGACTTACCAGCGAGCAGGGAACCCTTCGATGTGGCCCAAGGAAGATTCACCCGTTCCGCGTCAGGTGAGTACGGAAATTCCAGGATGAAAAGAGATTGGATGACTCAACATGCCGTCAATATGCGACTAGCTCCTTACGAACGTCTCTTATTTTGTTTTTCTCCCCGACTGGCTGGCCTTGAACTCAGGCGTGGAACTCCAACACATCCATTAGTTTTATATCCCAATAGAAAACATATTAAATTAGAAACCCTTCAGAATATTCAAAATCTAAATTAATTCCTCTCATAGTCGCCTTGCTTTATTAATGTCCAAAAATAATTGTTTCTATTAATTTCCTAAATTAATTGTTTCTATTAATTTCCTAAATTAACTGTTTCCATTAATTTCCTATATTAACGGTTTCTATTAATTTCTTAAATTAACTGTTTCTATTAATTTTCTACATTAATTGTTTCTATTATGTCTAAAATTAATAATTGGGAATAATTTCTGAAATTAATTGTTTCTATTAATTTACTGAATTATTTTTTAGACTATTTTCTTGAATTAATTTGTTAAATTAATTGTTTTTATTAACGTTCTAAATTAATTGTTTCTATTAATTTCCTAAATTAATTGTCTATAAATTTCCTGAATTATTTTTTCCATTAATTTCTTGAATTAATTTTTTCTATTAATGTCCTAAATTGTTTATGTTATTTTTCTAAAATAATGGTTTCTATTAATTTCCTAAATTTTAAAAAATAATTTCTATTTGTTTTTTTAATTAATTTCCTCAATTTCTCTTGCTAAGATATGCCTTCAAGCCATTTGGGTGCGACGATACTGATGATGATAATACGCCAGTGCAATTCTGCTCAGTCTGTAAAGACTAACTTGCAGCCAGGTACATTAAGGGAGGGGTTAAGAGTTTTCTTCATACACCACGCTCAGTCCAGCTGGGTCATGGTGCATATGAAATCAATGCCATTTGCAGGCATGTCGAAATATCTAAAATTAAAAGATTAAAAGAGGTGCGGATGGTATATAAAAATAGACTATTAAAAATTAGTGGTATTCAATGCCACCACACGGCTTTCATCATTGGATCTCTACACAGAGACCCGAATTGGCTCGCAGAATTTATACGGATGCATCTTCATAGGGGAGGAGATGCAACAGCTGCGTTCTTAAAATTAAATATGAAGTTTCTATAGCTAAATCAGAGATCTTTTAAAAATGAGTAGAAAAGAAATGAGTAATAAACGTAATCAGAAGAAAATGACTTCACTCCCATGCGTTCATTACCGCCCTCTCAGCCTCATATGAATTTTTAGGTTTATGAAGTTTGCTGCTTCATTCATTAATTACACTGGTTTGCGTTGTTTTTTTTTGTCTGCGATGTTTTAAAGGATTTTATATAAAACTTTCGTACTGAATTCATATATGCCAGCCGTTTTTTTTTTTCAGGTATTTAGTATTTTTTTCTACAGCACTTTTTATCTTTATGTATTTTTCACAGTTCAATGCAGATTTTGTGTAAATGCTGTGATTATTTTTTGTTGTTTAGGAAGCTTTCTTTCAGAACGTTAGATTTTTGTTTGGAAAGTTCGCAGATAATTGTGCAAATAAGATTTGCGCTATTCACTATTTTTAAAAAATCATTCAGTATGATTAGAAAATGCAAAAATGGCCCCCAAGAGGTTTGGCTACGTATGTAGCAAAGTTGCGCTGCCTGGACAACAATCGAGCATCGCAGCATTGGTAAAGACCTGCTATCGTGCCTTTTTTGTTAGCATGAAGATGGGAGATCAGGATAAAGATTTTGCTGCTCTATATCATACCGAACATGTGTCTAATACTTCAGACCATAGAGCAAGGGAAGCCTGAAGGCATTATCGTTTGGTATACATATATTATGGAAGGAAGGAAAGGACCATGTGACCGATTGCTACTTATGCATGACGAACTTACAAAATAGGTAATTTCGTGCAACTTTTTGCTTATTTTCTAATACAGAGATGACTATTTGGAAGCATTCGAAGGTTCTCCAAATTTAAAAATTATTCTGCGTATATAGGTGAAAATTATTTACAAGCCAATGCTTCTAATGGTCTAATGAAGTCTTGTAAAAAGGTGAAAATTCTGGTTGTCACTTGGTTACCCAATGAAATGTAGAAACTTCTGATGGTTGATAACTAAAATAACAGCTACTATTTTCGCTAGACTCAAATGTATCACGCTGTTAAATACACAGATGTTCCCTCTGCCATAGAGCTAATAACTCCATCGATCAGGTGTTCAAGTTCCGGAATTACCTGAAAGCTTAAATCTGGATAAAGTTAGTGATGATGAGATAGATAATGAGGACAACGTATCTAGTTTCAATAAACCAAAACAATTGACCCAGTTTATCTAACTTCAATGAACCAAAACCATTAACACAATCACAGCTCATTGATTTCACAAGAGATTTAGGACTATCAAAAGTAGCATCCCAGCTCCTTGGCTCTTGTCTTGGAGAGAACAATCTATTGACACCAGAAACAACATATTACTGGTACAGAAGCTCGAATGAAGAATTAAGGATGTTCATTTCTCTTTATGTGAATTAATCTTTGGTGTACTGTTCGGAGATTAAGGTTTTAATCGAAGCTTTAGGAGTTTTGTATGAACCATTCGAATAGACTATTTATAGTTTCATCAATTTGAAGTCTCAAAGTTTTGTTCTTGAATAATGGTAACAATCTTGTTTTTGTTCTAATTGTATTTTTTTACTCTCACTTGGATTATTTTCCAGAAATTTGTGGGGACTAGAGTGAGGAACAAGGGGAAAGGTTCCTTCGGAATATCCGCACGATGGAAGAAAGGTATCAAGGTCGGTGGGACATCAACATGATGGCCGATTAGTGTTGGTGTTTAAAATGGGATAAATCTAGAGCCACACATAAGAGAAAACCACTTAGGTAGAATTTTTTTTCTAATTAATAGTCCATTGTAGGTTTTTTTTTTCATTATAAAAAGATCTAATGAAATTCAGTTTCGTTCAGTAGCTTCAGGGACATTTGTAGCTGCTTGTATCTTGCTGTCAACACATTTACACAAAAATGAATACAGATAAAAACATAATAATGGCTATTATCCATATCTTCCATAGAAGGAACAATCGAGCCTATAGATGAAAATTAGCAAGGTCAGTTTATATAGAATCAGTTAAAAAACTCAGACAACAAAATTATTATTTTCAAACGAAGGCCATGGAATTATCGGACTTATGTTTCCACTATAATGTCCGTTTCTTCTGGTTTTTAAATTTTGATCGCCTTTCTACGCTCTCAATTATGACCGTTTTGGGTTAAAATTCATCTTTTTTTTATAAACTTCGCGTCTTTTTCACGAAATTGTTCCTTCTGTTTCTAACTCCGTTCGAAAGATGAAGTCAATCAGTCAATTATCCTTCATTCTTAATTGCCCGTCCGTTCATCCTTAGATTCTTCAATTTTTGTTTTTGTTTTCAATAAAAATTACCAATTTTTTTTCAATTGTTACCTGTTTGATTTCCATTTAGATTATAAGAAAAATAAATCCCCCACTGTCTACTCCATCTTCCTAATTTTTGCCACAATGATTCAACTTTTATTTTAAAATCGGTATATTTGCTATATGTTGGCACACGACCATTAATAAAAGATTTTTAAAATACTAAATTAATTGGGGAACTGACTGCAATAAGTGCAACTAAATTCAAAACATAGTTTTTCTTCCTTTTAATTACAATTTTGAATTCTAATTTACGCACGAAAATATGAATAACTAAGTTTACTGTCGCTCCTCATTTTCTGTTTCACAATGTTTTGTTGTGTGAATTTGGGCTTCGGCCTCTGTTTTTAAGCCGAGATGTGGGGGAACTGATCGGATTTTGGCGAAGGTCTTATTTGCCGAGTGCCTTATGAATTTACCTACCACCCACCCAAGCATCGTTGGCCCTCAGTCAGCGTGAGGGAGGGGAGAAGAGCGGTTGTGCGCGTGGAATTTAGCCGAGATTTCTCGCTCCTCAATTGGGATTCAGCCGCGCCAGAATTTAAAGTGAGATCAGAAGAAGAATTGATAAAGATGGTGCTACTAAGCTCTATGTGATGGTGTTTCGTTAAAGCCTGTTTTAGGCTATTTTTAAGAGGGCAAGGGGTTTAGTGACATTTTTCCTAGTTATTTTTGTGGTCTGCTTAATGGTAGTTAAGGTACCATGGCAGACAGCGAGGGATCATCAGAGCAGGATGATGTTTCATTCCTTCGTACGGTAAGTTGCTGGCTTTTTCCGTACTTTATTCTGCAAGTTCACTCAAAATATCTTCTTATTTACCTTTCCCAGAAGATTTACAGGAGGTAAATGTTATCACTTGTGTGTTTCTGCCTGCCCGTGTGCGTGCAAAGTATCTCAAAAACAGAGGTGGGCACAGATAATCCGTTAAAAGCTTTGTTTCAGGCGTTTTTAGATCAAACCCCGTCTTCTGTATTGTTTTATACTAATAAAATAACGTTAACTCTTTAGCGTCAACTTCCGTTAAATTTTTAACGGATTAATGATTACTGTGCTCAAAAGCTTTTAGACGGATTTAGTGGAGAGATGAGAGAGCCGCAGGTCAATTAGAAGCTGATTACATCGTATGGGAGATCTAGATACGGATCCAGAATCTAAATAATTTACTCATTTATTATTGTATACAAGATAAATCTCAGGATTATTATGAAATTTCGATTAAATTCTGTGGAAGCCTTGAGCCAAGGAAGAGTTAATTAGATTTTGGCAGTGGATCCGGATACGAATGTTGATTCTATAACACTTAATCTCTTTCCATTTGTGTATATTAAATTTAAAAATGTTAATAATGGGTTTCAAGGATATTTTGTGGAAGGGAGGGTCTAAAGTCAAGGAAAATAAGCTTAAATTTATGGGAGGATCCAGATCTAAATACATTTTCAGGATCACTTATTTACTTTTTCTCACATTTGTTAAGTGTCTGCGGTCTCTTAGTATATTCCAGTTAAAGTTAACAGCAGTCGACGAGTGCTTATTAAACTAATGATGTTTAAATGTAAATAGAAATAATAATTTTAATCGTGTAATTCAACCAAATCAACGGTGGATGTCTTAGATACTTTTCCCTCCATTGTGTAAATTAAAGAAGGAAATTTGATCTAACGAAACCCAAGTCGGTTCCATTTCTATGCCGATCTAAGGACCCCATTTTTTGGTAAATAACCAACAGGGGAAAGTCTATCAGAAAGTTTTATTCGTAAAGAGATTTCTTAAAAAGTGGCACAGCTAAACGAAGTGAAGTCGAGTAATCAAAAGAGGAGACGACAGGGGGTACCAAAGACCCAGAGGATATTCAACTTCCTTGATCCAGGTGCCCTTTTGGGGGTCTATTTTTCAAGAAGTATTTCATGCCTACTCTGAATCTTCATTTACCACACATTTTCACCTCTTGTAACTTCAACACTGTCTCTTTCTAGCATAGCCTGGCGAAGGAAAAAACGAGAGTGAGAGAAGTGCAAATGGACAACACTTGAGAGGGATGCGTTGAGTGTGTGAAAATTTGCGTGAGGAGCGAATGGGTAAAAAAAGTGTTCAGTTAAGGCCAAACGTGAGGGCAGAGGCAAATTTTGTCCCCAAAACACCTGCATACGCACAATACCAACGAGGGCATCTCCCGAAGAAAGATTGTAAAGAGATCTGTAAGGAAAGTAGTGAAGTAGAGAAAGTAAAATGTGTGTAAGATATATGGCTGCAAATCCTGCTGCAAAAATTGGGGCATGGAGGGCACACAATTGTTCAAGTTATCAGCTGTAGCAAGGTTGAACACGTTACACATTAGATGCCCTTGTTGGGATCGGACACCGACAACCACGGGCTACGGTTAAGCCGAGAGTAAACACCACTTCCGATATGAGCAAAATTAAGCCACATCGGGTTTGGTTAGTCATCGGATGGAAGACAGTTTCGGGTCGTCCTCACAACGACTGTATATACTGGTAGATACCCATTGGTTCTGATCCCACGTTAATCAGTAGGTCCCCACTGAGACATAAAGGCATGCTGAATAAGGGCAGATCGGCGGTAAGACTCAAACCAAACCAAACCTAAACCCAAAAAACAACCCTCACATATATGGGGCCATAGCTTGCAAACTCTCTAGATCAGAATGCAATCAGGGACGTGGGAGGAGGATCCTAAAAACACAAGGGCTGAGAAGGGAAATTACGACAACCCCCCCGACCGGCTATCAAGCCAAGAGTGGAGAACCGGCATTTAAGGAGACGGTCGGTCCCCCCGCAAACTATACCGATCTCAGGTGAGATTTTTTTTTTGGGGGGGGGCCCATCTGGCGACTAACACCAAGGACATAAATCGTCGTAATTATTTTAGCCTATTAATTAGACTACATTAGAAAGAAAAAAAAAAGGCAAAACAACTTGAAGTGAAAAGGCAGAGACGCAGTTCTACGTACAGATTTTTTTTTAGAAAACCATATAATTATTTAATTAAGAAACAGGTTTCGGAAGTGACTGGTTTCAACCGTCATGGTGGAACCCAGTCGCTTCCCAACCCTCTCTCTTAATCAAATGATTATATAATTTTGAATAAAAACAACTTTCCGTATAACTTTGCCGCCCCACCCCCCATTTAAAAGAACGACACCGAGTTAAAATATTGATCCATAACAACCCCTGTTACTCTCTCTCTATTTCAGATGACCTCATGTTGACACTGTTCTACACTCTTTATTTTACTTTCTATTAACTTTATTTTTATTTTTCCAAGGTGTAAAACGAACCATCACTCACGATTTGCTCTTTGAAGGGAGAATTCAGAGAGAACAAATCCCAAAGTTATTCAATTTATCTCTTTTACGCGATTGGTCTCGCAACCCATGAAACTAGAGATGTCATTCTGATTGTCTTGTTAGGTGACACGAGAACATACCAATGGTGTAGAGGGGTAGTATTAGTAGTAGTGGTTCGCCAACCTGCCTTTATCCAGATGGATCCCGACCGGATACTGAAATAGACATAAAGGTCAGTCAGTATGACAATCGCTGGTGAGCCCGAGGGCACCAGAGCCATCCGCTTTGTGGAGAGGTGCCAGGAAGTATTGTTTTGACACCCAAATGAGTTCAGGTGAGACAATAAAGCTTGAGAACCAGAAACTCAGCATTCACCGAAACTTTTACCCTGAGTATAGATGTTAAGTGCCTTAACAAAGGAAAGTAACTATTGTATAGTTAGATGAAACGGAGAGCCCGCTTCTCACTTCAATACTTAGGGGGAAAAATACCCCCACACATTTGCATATAAATCGATAGACAGATAGATCGATAGATAATAGATAGACAGATACGAATGAAACTCTTAACAGTTCATAAAGGCTTCATTTTTTTCAAAGCTCGGCTGTTTTCATTCCAGTCTCTCATATATAACCCAACCCCGTAATTGATTTTTCGACCGTAAATGATGCAATAGCAAAATTCGCCTGAAAGCCAAACAATGCTAAAAGCTCAGATGTTCTCAATATCCAACTCTTTCAGGTATAGTAAATTTTGTAATTAACCTTTCCACCTCTCGATGGTATTGTTGCAAGAATCGGCCATGTAAACCAAAATAACAAAAACACTATTTAACAAAAAATACTTAGGAATCTGTTATACTATCAAACAAAATCATTTTCTATTCACCGGTGCCACCCACTTCTAAGATAGGTTAGAAAAGAGCGTATGCCCGCCCATTGGTTGTAAAATTAGAAAATAAACAGGCAGTATTGGATATTGACCTGCCCTCCTTAGGTTAGCAATGTAGATCCAATTAAAAGCCCTGTGAGAAATCCTCCCATGTAATATAGGATTGGAAGACTTCCACTAAACTAGCCCATAGCTTCTCCTAAGTAGTATCCTATTGGTAAACCCCTTTGAGGGTGATCCCCCACCTCCTTTCATATAAAACCCTTGTAAACTTTAGATCAGCAGGCATTCTGAGCATATCTTGTCTTTTGAATAAGTTAAAGACATACAGCTTCTTTTGCTCTCTGCCACTGCGTCGTACCGGGTTTAGAAGACGGGCAAGCAAATTAAGTTGAATTGCTGTGATCTATTGGGATCACTGACATAACATCGAACCCCTTGCAAGAATCATTATTTAACGTTAGATTGTACCATGTACCAAACCA
This sequence comes from Ceratothoa steindachneri, assembly GCA_963969495.1. Lineage (NCBI taxonomy): Eukaryota > Metazoa > Arthropoda > Malacostraca > Isopoda > Cymothoidae > Ceratothoa > Ceratothoa steindachneri. The sequence goes on from OZ018323.1 coordinate 26,700,398, forward strand.
CAGGCAGTCCTTTCTCACCAAGAAGGATTCCGTTGCGCCGACTGCCTGATCACCTTGACTTTGTGCCCCATTTACCGACTAAGGGGCATTGGCGTCATACTCATAGTTACAAGGCCAGAAGAAGGGATACAAATCGAACATATGGGAGGAGTACAGTTGGGGATGAATAAGTATTCGTACACCTTCAAAATTAAATTTGAATAGAGTTTCAACCCATCACACTTCATGAACTTTACACAATAGATTAATATTGAAGTAAAGTTTAAAGTTCTGTGCACAAAAAGGCATGAAACAGAATTGGTATTAAGTAAAATTGAAATTAATGAAAACACGGGTGAAAAAAGTATTCGTACAAAACATAAACCTATCGAAATTCATTTTTAAAGTACAAGAGAAAAATACTATTAGCTGTAACGGTTTAAAGAAGCCTCTAGAGGGTTTCATTAATATGTACAGCAGTCAACAAGAGCTCAGGAAAGATTGGAATGCCATTCAGCAGTCGACGTTTCGGCAGGAAAGACGTTATCATGAGAAAGAATAAAGAACTCTCCAATGACCAGAAAAAGGCAATCCTGAAGCTCCATAACGATGGGTTGAGCTACCGGAAGATATCCGAGCAGTTGGAAATACCTTTCAGCACCATTGGCTCTGTCATTCTGAAGTGAAAAAAGGTGGGAACCATCGACAACCTTCAAAACTTTTTATGTAATACTTATGAAGGTTAGAGCTGCCCCGATGTCGACCCGTAAGGAAATTCAAGATGACCGACTGGCGGCACGAACGTCAGCCACCAAGCAAACCATCGGTAATGAACTGAACCGGCATGATTTTAAGCCTCGCAGGCCAATGAAGACACCTCTGCTGCTGAAGAGAGACAGAGCTGCAGGTTGAATTTCGCACGTGAGCATTTGGAGAAACCTGCCCAGTTCGGGGATATTGTCCTGTGATTAGATGAGACAAAAATAGAATTGTATGGTCATCCTGTCCGGAGGAAAGACGACAGTGCCTACGACCCTAACAACACCATCCCTACCGTGAAATTTGTGGTGGGTAACATCATGGTATGGGGGTGTTTCTCATCTAAGGGTACCGGCAATATCGACATCATAAATGGGACCATGAATTCAGCAATCTAGAGAAACATTTTAGAAGAACATCTGTTCGTTTCTGTAGAGAAGTTTAGACTTGGAGAAGGATGGATCTTTCAACACGATAATGATCCGAAGCAGACTGCGAAACTATTCGCGAATGGCTTCGTGAAGACAATGTAAACGTTCTAGAGTGGCCTAGACAGTCGCCAGATTGGAACCCAATTGAGAAGTTGTGGCGAACATCAAAGAGTAAGATTCATTTGAGGGGTCCCAAGAACATCAAACAATTGAAGGCAATTTTCAAAGAAGAATGGGCCGAAATACCAAAGGAGTGTTGCAGCGCACTAGTGAAGAACTCCGCAACTAAGTATTAATCACCAAATATCTATTTGTACAAATACTTTTTTCACCCCTATTATCATTAATTTCAATTTTATTGAATATCGATTCTGTTTCATGCCTTTTTTGTGCACAGAACTTTAACTTTACATTAATATTAATCCATTGTGTAAATTGCATGAAGTTTTGATGGGTTGGAAGTCTATTAAAATTGAATTCTGATGGTGTACGAATACTTATTTCACCCCACTGTATATATTTCTTTTTCTTCTTCTTCTTAACGTATTACGCCACTATGTTCCTTCTCTGAGGGTTGGACGTTTGATAGCTGATCTCCACCTCTCAGGATTATGACCCCAACTCTTCGCTAACACCGAGGTTTTTCACATCCTCATTGACACAATCCCACCATGGTTTCCTTGGCCTACCTCTAGGCGCTCTAGCATTCATCACCATCTCTCTCACCCTCCCTATAGGATCATCAGGCTCTGTTTTGATCACATGACCATACCACATCAGTCTCCCTCCTATCAGTCTAGATTTAATATCTTCCAGACTATGCCTATTCCTCATTTGTAATTTCATCCCCCCCCCCTTGACTCCAGCCATATATCTCATCATTCTGTTATCACTACTCTTCAAGATTTTCTCCATTCTTTTCGTGAGGGCCCATGTTTTCTGATTCATTGTATGTATATATATATATATATATATATATATATATATATATATATATATATATATATATATATATATATATATATATATATATATATATGTATATGAATAACGTTACAGCCTCGAGGAAAATGAAACAACGGAGAACTGCCATTAGTCGAAAGGCCTCTCAGTTCTCCGTTGTTTCATTTTCCTCGTGGCTGTAACGTTATTCATTAATTCCTCACGTTCCTTATTTTCGTGATTCAGTTATACATATATATATATATATATATATATATATATATATATATATATATATATATATATATATATATATATATATATATATAAGCTAACCGGACAAAATATTAGTCACCTGGGGTGTAAAAACATAATTTAACATCTGAAGCGTGTAAGAACCTTAGGCAGCCGAGAGGCGTAGCTTAGTTTACGTCAGAACGTTAGTTAGGCTTTATTTGTGTGGCGGACGGCGTGAAGACTGCATATAGCAAATCAGCTCTACTTAAAATTGAACCACTGACTCCGTTTTGCTAAAATAAGTGGACGGGAGGTATAAACAATTCAGCTATCCCTGACATTTAAAATACTCGGCTCATGCAGAGCCTATAAACCACCTGCTTCGTACTTGCCACATTACAAACATGTGATAATTTGGTTTACTTCGAATTGAGGCTCAGTGTCTTGAGCTTCACTATTGAATCTAAAAACCAACGAAAGCAATAAAAACTCAAGAGAATAAAATAAAAATATATATTTCGTTGTACTATTTATGAATATACCAGAAAATAAATGCATTGGCGCGATACTTAATAATTACAAGAAGAAAAACAACGAGTTGAATTTTCATGTGTGAATTGCGATGGAAAAATTGATCACGAACAAGAAATATTGGATTTTATAAACACTGTCCATCACTTTAGAGGTGTATAAGAAATTAGATATGATGGACCTCACTAGTGACAAGGCGATACGTGTTGCGCTGACGTTGAGAAAAACAGTGTTTTGACGTAATGGGCTAAGTGCTCACAAAGCGATAAATACTACGCTAGAGGAGAGAAGCAAAGAATTTGACTTAATTGGTTCGGTGGTCAAAAGGCGATAAATACTAGGCCGATGTCGACAGAAGCAGAGGAATTTAATTTGATTGGTTCAGTAGTCACAAAGTCGATAGATAATGCCAGGGCAAGAGCAGCGAGATTTGATTTAATGGGTTCAGTAGTCAAATGCAATTAATACTACAACGTTGTAGAGAGAAACAGAGGGACTAGATATAATGTGTTGAGTTGGTATAATATATATATATATATATATATATATATATATATATATATATATATATATATATATATATATATATATAATGGCGTGTCCTTATCTATCTTTTTGGCGCTCATCTTCAAATTAAATCCTATCCAATTATCGTCCTTTCCAATTAATTAGATTGATTTGGTATTTTCGAAATTGACCTCCGGGAATCACAAAACGGAGCGATTGCGCCCCATCCTCGACTTCCGTCTTGGTCGGCAGAATGGGGTTAATACCATCTTTCCCGCTTACTTGGGTCTATCCATGAATATTTGATGTCGAGGATTGATTGATTTGATTTTCTTTCTCACTTTCTAAATTTAGGAGAAAGGAGAATAAATATAAAGAACAAGAGGAGTGAAAAAAGGCAACAACAACATCAATAAAAAACCTCGACCGTAAATACTTGGGCGGCTGAAGAACAAATTCGTTCACAGAAACAAAAGAACTCAAAAGTACGAAATAAACCCTCTTGTGGGGTCTCTGATCCCCTCTCCCAAATTGGGGTGATAAAGAATGGGTCCGATTTTGCTTTCTCTAAATTCTTTGGTACTCCACCAAATCTGGTGCGGTATTCTTTGTCATCAGGTCAACCCTTTTATATTAATCCTCTTCACCCTCCTTTATCTTCCCCTGTATTATTAGTAATAATAATGCATTGCAAATAGGGAGCGGATAAATCCATACATAGCGGCGAAAAGTACAACGAGTGATTAGCCAGGCAGAGAAAACAGCAAATGAAGATATCGAGCAGACAATGAATGAGGATCCGAATTGGAACAGGAAGCTATTACGGAAGGAAGTGAGAAAAAAATAGAAGAATAGTTGTGTGAAAAGTAAAGATAGGAATGGAAAGAGACTTGTGATTAATGAGGAGATCAAAAGTAGATAGCATAAGTTGTTTAACGAGATGTATGATGTTGTATGGAAGATGATGGAGCGAATGTGAAAATTATTGGTTTCATGGGTCTAAACCGGGTGTTGTTTTAGGCTATGGAAGCGATAAGAAGGTAAGAGTTAAGTATTATAAGGAGTCCGAAAATGGAAAGGTAACTGGAGTAGATGATATAGTCGATTAGATGATAAAATCTGGTCTTGAATTTGTTACAGAATGAATCTCATACCCGTGTTGAAAGGCATATGAAAGTGGAAACGTACATGAAAGCAGAAAGAATTGCTGTGATAGAACCGACACATAAGAGTAAATGGGATAAAAGTGAATACAAGAACATATGTATAAGTCTGTTTGTAGAGATATAAGGGGTTAACGAAAGTTGGAGTGAAATAGCGACCGTATATATGTATCGAGGCTGCCCTCCCGGCGAGGAGAACTAAAGTTATAATAACAAAACGACATCTGGTTTTAACTTTTTCTGTTCGATAGTTCTTCGGTAACATAAGAAAACGGTAAAATTTCTAAACACTAAAAGCAAAAGTGCAAACGGGCGACCTCGTATTGCATCCTTCCCTTGGATTCAAAATGCCGATTAGGCAAACGAGCCTCCAAAAAGGGAAACTCAAGTTACGTACCACCTGGGAGTCCCCCAAACCTCCATTCACCCTGTGGGGTTAATTGAGGTATAAAACAGGTTGACACGAGGAAACCAAGCTTTTTGTTCGTTCTAACAGAAGAGACAAGAAAGTTACCGGATGAGAGAAGATTTTTCGAGTTCGAGAAGAAAACTAAAAAATCACCGGTACAAAGTTTTCTGCAAGTTAAGGAGAACTTGCAGTGCCTGGGCAATACCAGATTGTTCCAAGGAAGCTCGGCGCAGTTCGAGCCCAAGATTATTGAGTGTCAATCTACCCAGCTTGAGGACTCCAAATCTTACTCTATCTGAGTTGGACAAACTCCAACTAGATAAAAAAAGAAAGAAGACAACGATTTCATCTCGTCCGGAAGAAAAAGAGGTCAAGGTCACCCCGATCGAAAAAAAGAATAGAAGGACTAAGCTTTCGCTTAAAGCCGCCTCCACCCAACCTAGATCCCTCGTGACGTCGCCCGTCAAATCGTCAGGCTGGTCGACAAACGCCATCTATTGAGAAAACAACCAGCTATTAGAGCTACGCATCTCAGGGAAAAAATCCACAAAGATATTCTAACTGGAATCGGGTATTAATCTCTATTACCTTATGTAAGTAAAGAATAATCCTGTTGTTTATGTCCCCGTGCATTAAAAATAGTTTATTGGGTGTCTGGCTAATGACAAAGATATTAACTTAAATTGTTCGCCCGTAAAATTTTATCTAGAATTGAGCCTCGAGAGCTCGTCAAGTAATCCCATTTTTTGTTTATACGTGTATTAGATCAGTATGTTTTAATATTATTTAGTGAGAGGGTTTATGTTCATTAAAGTCTATTTTTATAGACTTGAAGTGGTAATATTTGGTAAAGTCAAGAAAGAAAACCCTTGTTATTCATTTCCCTAGAAAAAAAATTAGTATCGCACTCTTAGAGAAGGATCCACGAGCGATCAACGAGATACGAACCTAACGCTTCAAGGCCTCAAATTTTAGTTGTTTTATTAAATATAATAAAACAAATATATATATATATATATATATATATATATATATATATATATATATATATATATATATATATATATATATATATATATAATCTCTGCCAACCCACCACATTGTTTACTGTTGCTGGTACATGTACAAGTTTTGATTGAACATATACGAAGGATAAATGAGAGCTTTTTCGAGGATGAGGCAGGTTGATTTAGAGTAAGCAGGGAGTAGATGGATCAAGTACTTCCACTGAGTCAACTAGCTGAAAAGTGAAGGAGAAGAAATACAAAGTGTACACTTATGATAGTATACAGATCGACCCACGGTATCACTTTTGATAGTTGATATTGCCGAACTTTCATATTTTTAAACCCACTTTTATAAAATTCAAGGTGTATATTTCCAATGAAAAGATAAATATTTATGGCATTTTTCAGAATCAATCGAAATTAAATTTAGTGAGAAATTTATTTTTTGCCAAATTCGCCATTTTCAAATGAAGCATGATAAATAGCATAAGGAAAAAAACTATTAAATTTTAATTAAGTTTACTGTATAAAAATGAGATAAATAAAAGTAAATACAATATTTTTAGTGTATATTTATGAATGAAAAGAATACATTTTGGTTAATTAAGCAAATCATGTTGGTAATTACGTTATTTATTAACTAAAAACCACCGCTACCTAATAACTTGTAATTGCTTTTCATTCGCAGATTCCATGAGTTTTTTTAATGTAGAGGCTGGGATTGACTTAGCCGACTCTTGTATCGCCTCACATAAATCCTTTTGAATGAATACTGTTTCCATTCTCATAAACTTGTTGTTTGATAATGGCCTATAAGCTTTTAAAGGCGTTCAACTTTAGTGAACAGTTTGGATAGACCATGCGATAACTGCCCCTGAAATCATAGGGTCTCTCTAAACTGTGTGATGCCAAGTGCTACATAGGAATGTGCATTATCATGCATGAAAATACCCTTTCCTCGAGGTGGCAATGGGACCATCAACCCTTGGCAATAACTCAGGAACTTGAATTACGCATCAGAGGTTACCTTAATCCCCTCAGGAGCACGGACAGTCCTCCACCAATTAATCTCCAACGATGCCTGCCCATATCAATATGCCCCCATTCCCTTGTCGGGGCATTAATCTCAAGTGGCGTTGATCACCATGGTAGACCCATCCGCTGGCCTAACCATTAAGGTCAATGAAAAGGATCAGTCTTATGTCTGTCTTCATGTAACACTTCGCCCATTCCATCCTTGATGAGGAATTGGTTTTCGAAATGTTGATTGAAGTGATATTCTAAGTATCTAGGATGTATAGTGACTGGTGATGGTACCAAGAAGCAGATTGGGACCACAGAGTTTTGAGTGGTAAGAGAATGATGAGCAATCTGACTATTAGTCGATACTAAAGCTCTTGGTGTGAAAGTTGCCTGGGAGGTGGTTGGGAGTATGCTGGTGCCAACGTTGGTTTATGGGACTGAGACAACCATGGAACAAACGATATCGAGGGAGAGCAGTATAAAAGAACAACTTGTGAGGGATGCTTGGAGTAAAAAGTGTAGATAGAGAGAGTAGCAACTAGGTAAAAGATGTTTATGGTCCGAGAAAAAGTGTGAATGAGTGGGTTCTGGAGTGGTATGTAGAAAGAAAATAAGAAGATGGAAAGAGACTTGTGGAGAAAATATACGAGTGTGTGTGTCAGTGTGTGCAAAGAAGTAGAAGACCATGTAAAGGATGGGGGGTGCTTATGTGAATGAGTGTTTGAGAGAAAGGGCTGACTGAAGAGGAAGTGGATGATATTGTGATGGTAAAAGTGCTTGTGAGGAGATGTTCTTGGTGCCTCCTGCCCTTCTGCCAAACGATGAACTTCGATTGTAAGAGATGCTAGAGCAAATAGCCCATATCGCTATGAAATGCCAAATTGATGTGAACAAAGTTATGGGTGTTTTTCTACTTGATATGGCATGAGAAGTGAGACCTGGTGGGTATTTTTGGTGGCGTTGATTCGCGACGATCTCATGTGGGAGGGAAAGTGGTGTTTGAGGAAGGTATTCGTCCCTGCCGTGAGCGACTTCCGTTTTAGCGGTGATGCCTTAAATAGCGCTGTGGTGGCATTTTTTGGCCCTCATCAGATTGCCAATGCTCCCCCGTCACTCATCGTCTTTCTGCCAACCCCCTATAAATCCCCTCTCCCGAAACGCCTCCTCCCACTTAACCTAACTCTGGGGTGCATGCCATCATGACAGGGGGATTGAGGCTATGCTCCTCCACGCATGCGCAGGCTCGTCGCCGGTGAGAAACGTACGTTGACGATAGAAGAGGAGCTGAGTGAGTCCGAACGTTTTAAAGAAGAGCATCTACAGTATAAAGACTTGCCAAAAAAAAGAAATACAGAATAAAAACCAGCAAAGAAGAGAGCTACAGAATAAAGACCAGCAAAGAAGAAGAATTACAGAGTAAAGACCAACGAAGACGAAGAACTACAGAATAAATACCAGCAAAGATCCTTGGATTCACTCAAGGCCAGTGCGTGAAAAGGATCGAGGAGGTGGAGAGGTTTAACGTAAAAGAACTACATCCCCAAACTTAGCCTTTTAATTAACATGTATTCATGGGATTTAGAGAAGACATGGGTTTGACAGGACAATTTCTAATGCTTCTGGTTTACACTTATTTCCATGTGTCAGAAGGTTTCTTGCCGTTTACTCTAAGGTTAGGGCGAGAACTGACTCGTCTACACTTGGAGAAAAGAAAAGGATCATAGTTTGTTGAGGTCTTGTCATGCTATGTATAGGACTGCGGGCACACGCTCCTCTACATCTGTACCTAAGATTCATGAAGGTTTAATGTAAGGCCACTGAAGGTTGATCGCGACCTTTCCAGTACGCATGAGTTGGTAAGATATAAAAGAACTTCTTTCCGTAGCCGATGAGATTGCGAATGGAAAAGCGCGAAACAAATGGGAAAATTTTCTCTACATGTTTTTCATGAGGCTAAACACGAAGATAAGTTTTTATTATTATATGTGATTGTGGGTTCAGGATAGAGGGAGGAAATTACAGACTTTAGTCTTTAATTTTGATTTGAGGGAGGGGATAGGATTGCAGAACTGACGGACATTTGGGTGGCCCGCGCCGCTTCAAACTCTTCCTGGTCGAAACTGCTAATTGTGGTGCTATTCCTAATACACACATTCATGATGATCCATGTAATTTTGGAGCATACACATGGACTCACACAGAGGTTATTTTATGTTTTTATTGGGTTTTCCTCTCAGACTGTTTCTTTGTTTTTAACTATTTCTGCCTCTGTTTTTGCCTCAATTTCTGTATCCAAGTGTCTGTTTCACTTCTCCTCCTCCGGCATTTCCACCCTATCTCCCTCTGCTTAGCTCTGGGGATGGGGAGAGTTTTTACCTCTCTTCCATCCACTCCTTCGCCAGATGCTAAGATAGCGATTGGGTCCCTGTTATCTCTTGGGTGGGGGAAGCGGGGAACTAACTGGTATGATGTCTTTAATACACTACTCCATTGAGTTTTCAATGGCAGCACATTCCCAAATGATGGAGGCGGGGGTCGGACATGGTATTATTTTGGGAGGGAAGAGTTTGAGCACGATCCTGCCTTCCGTTATCACGAATATGAGGGCAGCGATTCGTAAAATACTCCACTGAAGTCTATTCTCGTGGAGTTGGGGAGGGTGAAGTTGACCGATAGGGAAAGGTGCTCTATGGGTAGAGGCGTAATGAAGAGGATGGGCAGCCGAGTTAAATGGTAAGGAATGAGTAATTAAAAGATATGTTTTTAGGAATCTCTTTATCCATGCGCAGGGAGCCGCATACTTCATTATTTGAGAGCCGATTCTAGCCCGGATTTATCTAATATATATTTCCGAAAGTCTGTTCGTATGTATGTAAGTATATATATATATATATATATATATATATATATATATATATATATATATATATACGACCGCTATATCAGGCCACTTAGAGCTACCTTGAAGTCCAAGAAAGGTCACCATTGCGGGTAACTTTAAGCCTAGGAGTAATATAGATTACTCAGATTTGGCAAAAGTGCGCCACGCGGTTGTTAGGTTAGGTTCGAATTTCTACCCTATTTAGTGTTTTTGGACAAGTAATCGCGGCTATGAGTTTCAATTAAAACATCAATATTGCCCGTGGAAAAAAAATAGGTTTGCCAGACCAATTATGCGACTGCAATGTTTAAAAAACACGTTAATACCTATTATCAGCATGCTCGAGACTCGAATAATTTATATATTTAGTTAAAACTCGAGCCCATATGCTTGAGGCGTGCTTTAAAGTCTGTGGCTGCCACCTGCGTATTCACGTTAGCCTGCCGGCCCGCCTACCCGCTTGCTTGCTCTGCCTTACTACTGTAATGTGAAAATCATTCTGTTAGTCTTTCATGATACACTACTCCATTACTCAAAATTAAAATAAACCTTATATTTTATACATACCAATTTTAAATTGCGTAATTTAAGTCAAACAGAGAATTTAATTTTTTAAAGATATTTTTTAGGCCCGGACACCGCCGGGTATCTTTGCTAGTTGCAAATAAAACTTCGAAAATTAAGCAATAGGAATTTTATCCCTTGATAAAAGTCCTGTCACAAATAAATACAGAGGTACATTGTAGCACAAAAATATCTTTACTTCCTTATCATTACTGTTATGACCTAGTTTGTGATCACAACTTGCCAAACTCCTCTGCCGAACTAATAGCATACAGATTGAAGAAAAAAAACTCTCTTACAGTGCTCGCTTCACCTTCTAACACAACAGACATCAAGAATACCTCCGTCTTTTTTCTCTGAAGAGAAGGACTTGGTGTACTGTACAGATGTTGCGAAGCTTTTGCGCAAGCTTGGAGTCCCACAGTAGCAACCCGAAGATCGGAGACTGTTTATTGACAGCAGCAAGCCATCGCTGAATGTGTTCTGATGCACAACGGCAAATAGTTTGTCTTTTTACTCCTCGATTATACTGAAGGAGAAGCGTAAAGCGGTGAATTAAGTGCTGGAGAAAATTCTTTATGATCAGCATGAGTGGTTGATTTGCGTTGAGCCGAAGATAGTGAACTTTTTGTTGGGACAAAAGTCCGAGTTCATCAAGTACCCGTGCTTTCTGTGCATGTGGGATTGTAGGGACCGAGCTCAGGATTGCATGAAGATAGAGTGGCTTGTACGAGAGGGATTGGTGCCTTATAGTGCAGGGAAAGTCATAAGCAACCCTCTGATGAACAGAGACAAGATCATCATCCCACCACTGCAAATCAAGCTCGACTTAATCAAACAGTTCATCCGAGCTCTGGACAAGGATGGTGGCTGATTTACTTGTGCCAGGCATTTCCAGGATTGACAATGGAGAAGTTGAAAGCTGGCATCTTTGACGGTCCTCAACTCCATCAGCTCATTAGAGATCCAAAGTTGGGAAACTTAGTGAATGGAGTGGAACTACAAGCGTGGAAGGCTTTTGCTATGCTCGTGCAGAACTTTCCTGGCAAAAAAAAGGCCAGGAACTATAAAAAACTTGTCACCAATATGCTGACTGCTTTCAGAAACCTCGGATGCAACATAAGCATTAAAATGAATTACTTATTCTCACCTATGGATCGGTTTCCTGAGAATCGGGGATCAATGACCGACGAGCAGGGGGAGAGGTCCCATCAGGACATGAAAGAGATGCATACCAGGTATCAGTGACGCTGGGATGCGGTCATGATGGCTGATTACTGTCAGACTCTGAAGAGAGACATCACTACCGCTGAGCATTCTAGGAATTTGAAGAAACGGATTTTTGAACAATCATAACCTAAAATCCAATTTACATGTACATACTTACCTTTATCAATGTTTACGTTTCAATGTACACTAATCCGTTTTTGTAACATTTAATTAATAAATTTGTTTTATAAAACGATGTTTTTATCTTAAAATCACTTTTGGCTGAGAAACATTCACAAAAAATAGCCGAAAATGTTAAAAAATGTAATCGATTTAGTTACAAGATCGGATTTTTTACTTTTCGGGAAATCTTGGCTGGTGTCTTGTATTGGTCCTTTTTTGAGATAAGAACGATGGCGTGCTCATCTCTCTTTTATGTTTTCATCGAACAATTAGCTCCTGGATATAAGGAGGTGCAGTGGGTCCCCTAATCATGTTTGCTGCTCTGAACTTAACAAGGTAATGACTAAAAGTGCTAAGGATTCAAGGAAGTAAGTTACTATCATAAATTAGTTGGTTGTCTCAAAGATAGTAGTAATAAAATTACGCTGTGCAGATCATTTCGACCACCATAATTCTAGAATAAAAATGCTATTTTGCGAGTAATTTGTAGTTTCAGTCATCCTAACATGTAGAACTAATAGCAATGCTTATTTTATATCAGTAATTTATTATGCATTAATTACCATATTTAAGTTTAAGCAACTGTAGGTATATTTTGTGATGGAAACCTGTATCCGAAACATTATGGCCGTTACTGCATATATATATATATATATATATATATATATATATATATATATATATATATATATATATATATATATTAATGTAAATGGTATGCAGACCTTCTTGTATTTCGCCTTTATTAATTTTCTTTGGAAACTTTCCATTTTTCTTATTATCTTTTTTAGTTCATCTTGTAGATGGTAAACAACTTCTCCTACGCTCATATTTTTTTAAAAATGAAATGTGTTTGGTAAAAACCAAAGATGTCTCTAATTGCTGAGCTTTTGATCTATGCAATCATCCTCAGAGTGTCTTTTCACCTTTATCGGTGAAGAATGGTGAAGTCAGAATGAAAATGGGAATGAAAAGAACGGCAGATAGGATTGAGAGGGAGAGGAAGAAGAAAGTTTTAGGATAAGACAACTAAGAAAATAGTAGGAGACAAAAGTGGACTTAGTTAGTCATGGGACCTAGAGCTTAACGTGGAATCCGAGCCATGATGTGTCGCTTGTCTCTAACTATAACTTTGCAGTTTATCGTGATCCCTGTCCCACGCATCTACTGTGAGTCCCGTGTGCGAATGTGATAGTAAAAAAGAATAGAGGCTGAAAGCTGAAGGAAGTAAGAGGTTTGCAAAGAGATGCTAGTTGCCTGGAGATCAAGCTCATCTCTGTTCATTATAGGTAGTTATAGCTAGCGTGATAAAGTTAGAAAATTTATATTTACGTGAGTATTCCGCATTGCTGTTTTTTTGTATATGTAACTATTTTTAATATGTCTGAGTAGCGTTTGTATTTATGAGACGTTCAAACCGTTAATAGTATGTATATGTACTAAAAACTGGTGTAGGTTTCTATTTCTCTATCTATTCTTTCGTATTCCTATCTTGGTTATAATTGATTATAAGCGATTCCCTGGTGACGCTTCGGTTATTTAATTAGTCTTAATCGTCGTCGAGTATTATTCTCCTTCTTTAGGTGTAGATTTCTTTTTCTTCCTCTTCTCCTCCTTCTACTATCCTTGGGAAACTTGTGAATAATCTGTGTGATCTTCTTCCTTCTCTTTGGGTGATTTAGTTGGTTAATTCAACTCCTTCTTCATTGTTTGTCTTTTCTATATGACTCTCCTTTCTTTTTTTGCAATTATTCTGTAAGTAGCTTTATCTTTGCCTCCCTGTGCAGGTCTCGTAGTCTTCTTCTTGCTCCTCTTTTAGTGTTTGTTATTAAGTATATGGCTTTGTTTTGGACTCTTACTAGGTTACTTCTTGAGATCGTGTAAATCGCTATGGTTGGATAAATAATCGCGGACTGTACTATGGCTTGATAAATTTTCCTCTTGTTTTTCATGCTTAAGTTAACTAACTTGTACAGTAATGCCAGGCCACTTTTCCCTCGATTTACCCTTTTAGTTACGTGCTTTTTATAACCTGATTTCGTAGTGGTTAGTCCAAGCACCTTACATTCTTTGTCGTATCTGTTGCGCTGTCTTACATATACATCTGAGATGCTTCTCCTGTACACGGGTGCCATTTTAAATTTAGCCCTGTTGGTTTTAATTTTCCATTTTTCTTCGTATATATTAATGCTTCTTATCTTTTATGCAGTCATCATAGCTTGTATTGGTCCGTTCCTGTAGGGGTAAACTATGATCTGGGTGACGTCATCGCTAAATGGATGTTTAGGCAGGTCTCATTTCTTGGTGGTGGTATATCTGATTTGTAGATTGAATAGAGAGACAGACTTAGACATCCGCCTTGGGTTAAACCCGCAGTGAGCTCAAATATTTCTCCCTTATATCGTCCTATTTCCACATAAGCACGTCTCTCCTTTACATAATCACATAAAATCCTTTCGATCTTGTTGTTCATTCCCAATCTGATTATCATGAGTTGCATACCCCTCTGCCATACTTTGTCGAATGCCTTGGACACGTCCCGGCATACGATGGCTACGCTCATTTTTCCCTCTTTAGTTTCGCTATTTTTTCAAGGATGACTTCAAGGGTCATCTCCGTGCTTCTATTTTTCCTGAAGTCAAATTGGCAGCTGTTTTCCGGCCATTATCATCGAGGAATTTCGACAGTCTGTTATCAATTATTTTTTCCAGTACCTTACCGATGAAATATAGTAGCGAAACGGGGCGGTAGTTACCTAATTGATCTGGAGGTTTTCCCGCCTTGGGTACGAATATCATCTTTGCCACTTTCAGTTCATCAGGAAAATATCCCGCGTTCAAGCACGCATTGAAGACGTTTCTCACTCCCTCCCGTATGTTCGGAGGTGCTTCAAGGTAATTTAATCTGGTGAGTCCCGATCTGCCTGGGGCTCTCTGTCGGAAGTTCTTTATCGTTCCTTTTAATTCCTCAGATGTAATGATTGCGTCCCATCTTTGTTGTTTCTTCTTTCCTCGACAAAGTGGAAAGGGAATGTCCTTTCGATATCCCCATTGAGTTCGTCCACGATGTGATGTTAGAATTCATTGTCATAGTTCTCGTTCTCTTCTTCGCTAATTTTGAATACATTTCTCCAGTGCTCTCTGAATAAGGCCTCTATTTCTTGCTCATCTTCTAAAATGTTGTTCTCTGCATCCTTAATTTTCATTTTATCCCCCTACTGTCTGTGTCTTCAATCTGTTGATATGCTTCCAAAATTCCCTTGGTAATGTTTCCACATCTATTTTCTCGATGTGCTGATCCCATTTCTCTTTCTGTTTTTCATAAATTAGTGCTATTAGTTCTCTTTTCTGTCTCTTGAGTGCGTTGTATGCTTCCCTTGATGTTCCGAATCTTCTTATATTTTCTGCCACCCGGCCGATCTCCTCGCTCAAAGCCACCACTTCTGGAGTCCACCTAAATTGTTTAATGGTTTGGAGCCCTTTTAATTTCATCTCTGATCCTATACAACTCCCCGTCGATTTCCTCTAGAGTGGCTTTCCCGAGCGGGCTGGGCACGTACGTCTGAAGTAACTCTTTGTACTTATCCCAATCCGCTCTATGGTATGCCTTCCATTTTTTCGAAGGGATTTGTATAGGCTGCTTGTTTATATGCATTAGAGTTGCAGTGTGGTCGCTGCAAGAAACATCCACTGGTTCCGTAAAATAGTTACAGGGCAGATTGAAGTTAGCCAGGCAGATGTCCGGTTTTGTTGCGTGATCTCTTCGTAAGTATGTAGGGAAATTGGGTCCCAGTCTTTGCAGTATACGTCTATTGATAAGCGTGTTAAGTTGTTTTTCGACTCTGTTTGCATTTCTATACCCAGAAGCCCTGCAAGAAGCGTTTAAATCGCCCATCAAAATGACCGGTATCCTATAGTCGAACAGTTTAGTAAAGTTTTGTATCGGTAATTGGGGGGAGCCTTGGTGGCTGGTATCCAGTTGCGACAATGATGTTGCTTAATTCCATTTTAATTTCTATATCTAAATATGCGTCCTCCAATCCTTGTATCGTTTTGTACTGCAATCCTTGCTTGATAGCTATTTCCGCTCCATCGTGTGTTTCTCCTGAAGGATTTTTGTTAATAACATTGTAGTTCCATATCTTTAATTTCTCGTTTTCTGTGTTTCTTCAATGTTCTGATATTAGTATAACATATGGGCTAATCTTTCTGAATAAGTCTACGTGCATAATTTCCTTGTCTTTCCATCCGCATGTGTTAATTTGTAGTATTTTTTATTTCTTAATATCCATAATCCAATTGTCCATTTCCGTTCGTTTATTCATCTTCTGTTTAGTTATCGGTGTTTCTTCTTTTTCTGGTTCTTCTTTCGTTTCTCCTGGGTTCTCCCTCTGCTGACTGCATTCGAGGGTCCCTCTTGTAATTCATCTTTGGGTGATGGACCTCTTTTATTTGCGGATTTAGATCTGTCCTTTCTTTGGGTTTTCCTGTGAGTAACCCGTGTGCCCTCTTGCTCTCTGTCGTCGTCGGAGTTTTCAGTCTCTTAGTCTTCACTTATTTTGTCCTCTTCTGCTTCTTCTGCCTGTTGATTGAAAGGAAAGAGAAAGGATATGTGAGGAACGAGAGGGTCTGGATGAAGCAGGTTGTTAAAAAACCTACCACACCAAGCCGGAGCTCACGGTGAGGGGGCGTTGTCCCCTCCAGCCTCAGCCCCGATCTGGGTTGGTTGGGTGAGAGGGAACTGGTCGCTGTCTACCCTGTGAAATTTGAGTTCGACCAGAGAAAGTTGTGGGAGAAGTTTTATGGAAAGTGAGGAAGTAGGGTAAGAAGAACGGGTGTCAGAAAGAAGAAGGAGAAGCTAAGCTGGAGCCGGACGGGGCGCTTAGTCGTTTCAACAATGCGGCTAGGAAAGCAAATCGCCGCGCCCATTACGGGGCAGGCACGATGCAACTGACTTCTGACGGACTTCGTGCCCTTCCTTCCCTAACACCCACAATTGCGTGCCCCCTTGTTCCAAATACCCTTAAGAGATTATTCGGTTGTATATCTTCCACACATTTTCACTTCCTCTATCTTCACCACTTTGTTTACAGATCTCCCCTTACAAACCTTTGGAGAATATGCCCTCATTAGTTTTAGATATAAATTACAGTATAAAAAAATGATCGGGATTAAGCCAAAAGAAAAGGAAATGGGCAGCAACCAAACGTTCAGCCTCATTACTCGTTGCCAACTGCGAACTGAACTCTTCATTTCGGAACGTCCTCAGCTCCTTCCTGGCTAGGGTTCACCAAGTAGTCTCCTCTCTTAAAAACCCAAGCTATGTACTTCTTACACATCTTTAATTCGACTAACTTCCCCATAATTGGGCAGCAGATGGACTACTTCAGCTGCCAAGTGGGAGTATGTATGACTATATACATACAGACACTTCGAAGATTTCCTCAAAGGATCAAGTCCCTTTTTGTGATAGTCCTGATGGTGTGTCCTAGTTCGAATACCCTCATCCATTGACCCCTTTCCCGCATATCCTTATCCTCGCGACTGTGTCACCAAATACGAACTATAAATTGGGGATTGGATTTGTCGCACTCCCATGTATGAACCCGTCCGAAGACTCCACAAACGTAGTAGCATGCAAAGGCTTAAGATGGAGGGGCGGCAAGTTCTACCCCTATTCTAAGACCGCTTTAAGTCCTGCCCATATGGTGCCATTGGTTGCAGTAAGTGGTTGGCACTCAATATTTCATCCCCTTGAATCCCCTTTTAGAGGTTAGGATTCATGGGAGTCTTATTTCTTTGTTACACTTGAACTTTTATCGACCCCTTTGCTTGTTTTTTTCTTGGCACCGGGATATTTGGAGGGCCAATATTCGACTACCAGAATTTTTCTGTGTGTTTTGTTCTTCCAAGTTATATAAGGTGGCTTACCACACTCCCCCCATTCCTATCCTACCCCATTTCATTGCGGAACAAGGATGTGCTTAGTACACAAATCTTCACTCATTTTAACTTCACTTTCTCTACGAGCCACTGTTAAAATATTTCTACCAAAAATGCCTCTGATAGTTTTTGATTTTTCCCTAATAACGACGATACAATATTCCCTTTAATAGATCGAGGTGAGTGATATACCCATTTGGCAGTAGGATGAGGCTCCATCTACTTCTACCCCGCTTCTTCGCTCATTCTAGCGAACATATGAGAGGCGTGCCCCAAGGTGACGTTTTGGGTTCCTTCCCATTTTATGACGTACTAGCATGGTATCCGGCGTTGACCGGGATAAAAAGTCATGTCGCAAATAAATACAGATTTAATAAAGTTTTAGTTATACCCTTAACCTACTTTCTTTTTAAAAGAATCTTTGTTTAAATGGATTTTTGAAAGATGAGGGTCATTGAGAAAAGGAGGATGGCATAGAAAATGGTTGGAGTCATGGAGAAAATAAGGAGGGATGTAATTGAAATACATGGGAGGTCATGGGGAAAGGTGATTGCCAGGGAGAAAGAAATGAGGTATTGGAGAAAGGGGGAAGGTCATGGAGAAAGGTAGAGTCATGGAGAAAGGTAGGAGTCATAGAGAAGAGGAGGATGTCATTGAGAAATGTAGGTATCATAGAGAAATGTAGGGGTCATAGAGAATGAACTAAGGTAATAGAGATAGGAGGGAGGTCATGGAGAAAGGTGGGGGTCATGGAGAAAGAAAATTTGTCATGATGAAAAGTGGGATCATGGACAAAGAGGGTCAAGGAGAAATAAAGGTCAGGACAAAAGGTAGGAGGCCATAGAGAAGGGAAAGAACTCATAGAGAAACATGAGAGGTCATGGTGATGGATGATGTCTTACCTTGATTCATCCTTAGCCTTGCTCATCCTTGGCCCTGCAAGGACTCACCTCATACCTAGTTTCACTGCCTGGGAATGATACAAGGGCTGGTTATGGTGCACACTTCCTTGCTTCTCTTTAACACTGGTGTATACTGAACAATACTGGAATTCTGTGTCACTGATTCACTCTACTGTTCTCTTTGATTTTGGTTTGATGATGTGGTTTACTTGGAGATAAAATTGAAACTGAGGATCTGAGAAGAACCTCCTGCCTTTTATACTTGTACCAGCAGTTTATGCTGCAATGATCAAGAATGTTCCAATAGAAGGGTCTAAAATGTTCCAGAATGTTTTAATGGAAAGTTTTAGATCCTTTTGGAATTTTCAGGCATTATCTGGAATGTTCTGTAATTTTCTTAAATGTGTTTCTCAGACTACTGTCTTTTGTTCAAAAGTACTCTCTGTCTTTTGCTCAAAAGTAAGCATTTGCTTTTTGCTGCAGAAGGTTGCCAAGTCAATCACTTCTGAACAGGGTTGCCAAACATAGACAATATCTCTGTTTATTGTGTAATTGAGAATTTGCCTGACTCAAAAGCTAAATGCTAATTGTCTAGCCCGATTGTGGCCTTTGTTGGCCTTAAAGATCACTGAAAATGGCATGTTAAAGCACTGAAGCATCTGCAGCTCTTATCAAGTATTAGTTTTCATTTTGACAACCAGGTGGGGCCATTTTTGACATCTGAGTAGCCTATGTTACTTCCCGGGTTAGGTTACCCCAATGGTGACCTTTGTTAGCCTTCAAGGTCGCTCTAAGTGGCATTCGATATCGGACATATATACATACATACAAAGAGACTTTCGGAAATATATATTAGGTGTCTGTCAGGTGTAGCATGGAAAACCATGCTACAGCTAAGATATGAAGGATTGCGTGCCCCCCTCCCTTGCCTGCAGTGCTAGCAGTAGCGTGCCTTGTCAACCCTAATGCATTCAGGAGAACATGTGGCTCTTTTTTCTTCACTTCTTTTGTCATCACTTTTCTTTACTGATCTCTCTTTACAAGCTTTCGGCGGAAGATGCCCCATTTTCGGTCTAATTAAAAGAAAAAATTCCCAATGTCCCCTTCCCTTTCAGACCTATCTTAAATATCATTGAACTTCCACAATGATGATGTTTATTTCTGTATTTATCATCATTCAAATTCAGTGACTCGGGAGTTGTTTTGTTTTTTTCTTTGGATTTCCACTGAAAATTGGTCTGGTTGCCATAGACTGATGAAACTTTCATTTAAACATCATGTTTATGTATACAAGGTAATCGAACATAGTTGTTAAAGGAGTGTTCTGATAAAGTATACTTTGCACGGTGATAGAGTGAGCCTTCGCATTTTTATCTACTCTGGTCTTAGAAGGTTGGACAGGTTGGCACGGTCTTTCTTCTCGCCACCTCTCCGTCGGCCTCTCTTAGATGAAGTAAATCTGAGATAAAGAGAGCAAAGAAAAACTGTTGGATCAGAGCCAAATAACCGAGCTTCTGTTCGGGCTATCTTCGCAATATACTTTTTAAAGCATGACACTGAAGTACTTATTACTGCCAACAAACTCGTTAAGATCATTGTATCAAATTTGAGTTCACAAGAGAGGGTGTCATATTCGTAAATTTGATCCCTTGTTTGTTTTTGTACATAATTTCCGTGCTGGACATGAGATACACTATGTCTATATGGAGATATTAGCTTTGTTCTTCTTGTGCTTCTCCTGTTTTTTTCCTCTCGTTTTTCCATTCTCCGCCTAATAAAAGCACCCACCTGCCTTATGGGCAGAACGAGGGCAGGTGTTCAGAATTGCGTCACATTTCAGTTCCCAAGGGCTTAATTAGTCTCCTCTTTTAGCTATTCGGGTTATGTACCTTTCACGCATCTTCACTCCCCCCTAATCAAAACTGCAACAGGTAACATCTATAATCGCTCGCCGGCACGAGAATGGTAATGCCCGAGCCCTTTGCGAACAATGACATACGGGGGACCACAAGGAATCAAAGGTCCGAACTTGGGGACTCAGATGGGAATAGGAGCTCTACCGTAAGGCTAGAACCTTTGAAGTGTGAAGAGGGGTTCTGATGTCATCACCGTCATATTCCTTATGGAGGCCTCCCAATGGTCCCCAAGAGGTCCCACACTGTTTTAGGGATTCGGATGAAGGACACGAAGGGCCTGTGTCATCCCTACAAATCCCCATGAAAAGGGGATTGGGGACTCCCAATTACCTTTCGAAGAGGTCAGTCCGCAAATTGGGGGTAAACACACAGAGCGCCCCTTGGCACTGCCCAGCATTTGGCACTCTTTCATCTTCCACCCTCCCATTGGGGCGGATTCTCGCTGCCGTCGTCTGCGGTTAAATATAAACTGGAGGGCGCGGCGCCCACTGGCGTGGGCAATCCGCTCTACACAGGTGTTGTCATTGTATTGATTTGATTTACGATGCTTTTAATTATGGTTAGGCACCGGGGGGTGACGGTGGGAAGGAGTGAAGTGGCTGTGATGGGAGAATGAAGGGAGGCGAAGGATAAATCAAAGAGGGGGAGGCGAACATTAAGGTATAATTTAATAGAATTTGGAAACCAACGAGGGCATATCATAGAAAGTTAGTAAGAAGTCCGTTAAGAAAATATTAACGTTAAGAGAAGTGAAAGTTTGTAGAAAGTAAATAAACCGAATAGTCTGAAGAGGAGACTACTCGGAGTGGTATAGGTTCAGAGAGAGATGTTTCTTCGTAACTCTGGACCCCAAGATTTTGTGACCCTCCCCTGCCATTATTGTGGTTCATAGAAGTGCAGAAGAGACGATGATATATATATATATATATATATATATATATATATATATATATATATATATATATATATATGATGATGATGAAAATTAATGCAATATCGCAAGAAAAGATGAGGAATTAAACCACATTCTCTGAAGACAATTTAATTCAGAACAGTTTCGGTGTATCTCACACCCTTTTTCAACTGACACTGGATAGAAAATATAAGAAAAGTGCATGCAAACATAATAACACAGGGTCAGGTCGTGAAAGATCCCCTACTTGTGGCTAAAAAAAAGAGGGGATCTTTCACGACCTGACCCTGTGTTATTATGTTTGTATGCACTTTTCTTATATTTTCTATCCAGTGTCAGTAGAAAAAGGGTGTGAGATACACCGAAACTGTTCTGAATTAAATTGTCTTCGGAGAATGTGGTTTAATTCCTCATATATATATATATATATATATATATATATATATATATATATATATATATATATATATATATATATATATATATATTCGTGTATCTTTCTGCTTCTAGCAAGCCAGATCTTCAGCAGGAAAAGGAGAGCAAGTACTGAATATAACATATATTGCCAACGTTTCGGGTTCTGAACCCATCTTCTAAGCCAGAATAATAAAGATTTATTATAAGAACAATTGCTTAACAATTATGAGAACAATGATAATTAATGGCTTTAGGCTAAAAATGTACGAGTACTACGATGTAAAACAAAAGAAAAATATCAAAATGCAATATAAAGGACAAAAATCTGTATATTAATATAACAAATAAATAAATTCAAAGGAAATTAATGGGGTTACAATTAGAAGAAAAGGAAAACCTCAATAAATACACTAAAATTTGTTACCTGATTCGGAGGAAGCTGTGAACTGAATGAATGAATTTAAAGATTATACTACCAGGAAAGATGTGATTTAGTATTAGTTGGTTCTCTGATCTATGTAGTTGGTTGGTCGAAAAAAAATATTAGCTAGTTGGTTGTTTAAGTGGTAATTCATGGTGACTAGTTAAAAAAAAACAAATTAATCAGGCAATATATAACGGTGTGGAAGTAGAGTCCTTATTTAACTGAGGCTGATTATTTTTAATTAAAAGGGACTCAATTATGAGAAGGTTAGATTTAGATTTTGATGCGGATAATATTTTAAATTGATTAAAATCTATAGGTATTTTACATGAATAGGAATGAGATCGGACAACAGAGTTTTCTTTTACGGAGAGATAGATCCGTTCGTGTTCTGTAACTGACCCCACGGAGAGATCCATTCCTGTTCTGTAACTAACCCCACGTAGAGATCCATTCCTGTTCTGTAACTGACCCCACGGTGAGCATCGATGCGAACCTTGAGAAGACGTTCCGTACATTCAATGTACGTTCCCAAAGAACATTTAGGACAAGTATATTTATATACTATTCTGGAACGCAAAATGTCAGGAATGGGGTCCTTTACAGTGAACAAAGAACTAATTTTTAAGGGGTTTACAAAAATTGGCGTTAAATTAAAATGCGGATAGAATTTTTTCAAAATATTCGACAATTCCTTTCTAAAAGTATTAGTTTGGTATCCCATGAAGGGAAAGGAAATGTATAATTTTTGGCGGTCAACATTATAATTATTTATAGGTTTAAAGATATTATTTAAACAGTTCATAATGCAATTTAGAAAAATATAGGGTGGGTAGTTTTTTAATTTAAAAAAAGTGCTTTTGCATGTGCGTAAAGAGACTTGAAGGGTTCGTACACCTGTTATTCCCCATTTTCACCACACCTTATAAATTGAGAAAAATTATTGCAGTAACGCAATTAATTATGTGGTTAAAAGGCTATTTTTGCTAAACATAGTCTTCATCAAAGCCCTCGGAAGCAGCTCTTCTTTCAAAAGTAATTTAAAGCATGGTTTTAGTCATTTTAGTTTCTCAAAAACTGCAATTATTAAAATCTGTATAAAGTGTCTACGTTTCATTTGTATTGCGTTAATTTACTCTCTTAAATTTTAATGTTCGGAAAAACTGCTAATCTTGATTTAAGGTAGGAAAAGTAGTCAATTTCTTTTGTAACTAGATCTGTTTGAAAAAGCGTAATTTTATTTTGAAAACTTAA
This sequence comes from Ceratothoa steindachneri, assembly GCA_963969495.1. Lineage (NCBI taxonomy): Eukaryota > Metazoa > Arthropoda > Malacostraca > Isopoda > Cymothoidae > Ceratothoa > Ceratothoa steindachneri. The sequence continues at coordinate 26,723,991 of OZ018323.1, forward strand.
AAAATGATTGGGTCGTTCTGCAATAACTTTGTTCCTGCCTTCAAGTGCAAGATTTAAATATTGGAGGTGTTTCATTACATCTGTACAGAACATCAGATCTTTTATCCATTCTTGATGATCTAATTGTGGGTAATTCTTTCTTTTTTTTCTTTCATAAAGGCAATAATTGACTCATAAAAGGGCGACAAACTTATTCCAAAGATTGGTAGTTGAAAGCCATCTTACAATACAGTAGAAGGAAAGATCGTTTTGCTTTTCTTCAAGTTCCAGCTCCTCCATCCCCCCCAATATCTAAATTCACGGTGTGTTTTGGCCCTTGACCGAATGAAATTCACAATTTCTAAAACGCAACTTATAACATTGTCGAACTTAAAGTGTTTACTTACTAAATGTTCAAGATGGATGATGCAGTGAACAAATAGACATTCAGGATAGTTGGGATCTTGTGTTAATTGTCGAACTAGGCCAGTCTTGTGACCTACCATCGGTGATGCTCCATCTGTTGCAATGCTGACAAGTTTATACAGTGGTAGGTTAAGCACCTGACAAAGCTTTGTCAAGTGTTTTTTTTTATTCAATACCTTTTGTGGTTTCTTTTAAGTTTATCAGATCCAAAGAATTCTTCTTCTATATATTTTTAACATTTGTAACATACCGTACACATATAGACACTTGAGGGATATCTTGAATGTCAGTAGATTCATCTAATGCTAAGCCGAAAGCCACGCAGCTTTTCAGATCATTTTGTAGTGAACAAGCGACAGCAGAACATATTTAAGAAATACCTACGTCTTTCTGTAGCGTGACAAGAGATGGGGATTTGTTATATTGCCTGTTTAAGTTATTAGCTCTCTGGTGCAAGAATTTCAATCACCACTAATATTTTCTTTTTACAAATTCCCTATGATTGTAAGGTAGTTTACTTGAGGGCAATATTCCAAGCTATAACAAAACTGGCTTCAGTAGTTAAATCATTTTTCTTACAGAGGGAAAATAGACTATTTTGTTGAGTTACTAAATTAGATCTCAATATTTTTATCTTATTTTTTCGCAGTTCTGATTTAAAAGGAAATTCAGATGGAAATTTTTATGATTATATTCATGGTGATGGTTTAAATTACTGCTTTTAAAGTGGCTTATGGCTGTTTGACAGATGAGGCACAGAGCCTTATTATCAATAACAGTAAAAAAACTCGTCCTTCAATTGTTGATTGAAATCTCTGTTTTTTGTTCGTATTTCTGTTTTGCATTTTCTGTTTCTCAGTCATTTTTAAGGTGGTTTTTATAAATTTAACTAAAAACAATCTTCACTATAAATCAGAAAAGTATTTACTTCAGCACAAGTTGCACAACGAATATTCTACTACTGTAGTAAGCAAGCACTAAACTGAACATTTATTTGGCAGCAAGCGAAGCGGTGCAGTTTCAACAGCGTCTTCAAAACTATTATTTTTTAATCGGTGTCTGTACACTCTGGAAACTACATAGCTTCTGACATTTCTTTTTCTCGCGGTAATATTTGAAAAGATAATGTGAATAAGGTGCTGAAATTTGCTCATAATAGCAAATAAAATGTATCTTATGCAACATATTCCCTTCATATGTATATTTTTTATGTAAAGGTGATTCTTATTGTCTAAATTTTTTTTTATTTAGTGCAAGTTAGCAGTCGTGCTCATGCATGGTCATTCGAGATTAAACGGGCAGGTCCATTTTAGAAACTCGATTGACGTGCCGTTGCACTCGATCGCGGGGATGATTCGATGAATTGAATTTTATTTTAATCTTGAAAAGATTATTTATTCGTGTAGGAAAGCAACAAACTACCGTATATTGCGTGTAATATTCGAATCATTTTATGAAGTTATTACTATTAAATGTTAGTTAAAATTTCAATGAAGCCCCGCAAAATTAATGTTGTCTCAAGAGACACACAAAGTACCTTCAAGAGACATATGCGGTTCGAAAGCCACAATTTGGCCACCGTTGGTCAAGAGATATCTGGTCTTATCAAAGTAGTTATTAGGTAGGTAAGAAAGACTATTGTATTTATGTTTAACATTAATGTATGCAATTCCATTTGAATATATATTGGAAGAAAATTATTTAAACATTTTGTAACAATTTTGCAGATTTTTAGGACGTCTGGGGCTACTTTTCTGAGATGAAGGGTTAGAGAGGCATTTCACCTTGCTTGTCTGGTACCAACTGTGAAGAGTGGAGATGGCTCTATCATGGTATGGGGCTGCATGTCTTCATATATTCCACAACTTATACCAGCATGTTGCCACAAATTGCATACTACAACACCAAGGAAGGAAGATATATTTCATGCGGACAATGCCGTATGCCATGCATGCGACCACATCAAGAATGGGTTTGAAAAGGCCTCACAGAACCAGGACTTAAGTCCAGTAGAACACTTGTCCAGGGTGTTTGGAAAAGTAATAAGAAGGACCAAAGTACAAATAAAACAGAACTGTATGAAAAATTACAGGCTGAATTGGGAAAATAGCTTCAGAAATTTATTAATATTTGATGAAATCCATCCCACTAAGAATTATGACTGTAATTAAAGAAAAAGCAAGCTCAAGAAGGTATAATAATAATTAAAAATAAATAGATATATAATTTATATATACTGATTTTATTTACCACAAATGTCTACAATATATAAATGATTTCGTAGGGTACTTTTAACTTTTGGGAAAGCGTTTGGTCAATTTAAGCTCGCTAACAAAAAAATCACTTTAAATGCAATAAAGGATAAATTAAGAAACCAAACTAAACGAAAACTGTAAACTATGACCAAACACACAAAAAAATAGCTTCTGACATTTCTTTTTCTCGCGGTAATATTTGAAAAGATAATGTGAATAAGGTGCTGAAATTTGCTCATAATAGCAAATAAAATGTATCTTATGCAACATATTCCCTTCATATGTATATTTTTTATGTAAAGGTGATTCTTATTGTCTAAATTTTTTTTTATTTAGTGCAAGTTAGCAGTCGTGCTCATGCATGGTCATTCGAGATTAAACGGGCAGGTCCATTTTAGAAACTCGATTGACGTGCCGTTGCACTCGATCGCGGGGATGATTCGATGAATTGAATTTTATTTTAATCTTGAAAAGATTATTTATTCGTGTAGGAAAGCAACAAACTACCGTATATTGCGTGTAATATTCGAATCATTTTATGAAGTTATTACTATTAAATGTTAGTTAAAATTTCAATGAAGCCCCGCAAAATTAATGTTGTCTCAAGAGACACACAAAGTACCTTCAAGAGACATATGCGGTTCGAAAGCCACAATTTGGCCACCGTTGGTCAAGAGATATCTGGTCTTATCAAAGTAGTTATTAGGTAGGTAAGAAAGACTATTGTATTTATGTTTAACATTAATGTATGCAATTCCATTTGAATATATATTGGAAGAAAATTATTTAAACATTTTGTAACAATTTTGCAGATTTTTAGGACGTCTGGGGCTACTTTTCTGAGATGAAGGGTTAGAGAGGCATTTCACCTTGCTTGTCTGGTACCAACTGTGAAGAGTGGAGATGGCTCTATCATGGTATGGGGCTGCATGTCTTCATATATTCCACAACTTATACCAGCATGTTGCCACAAATTGCATACTACAACACCAAGGAAGGAAGATATATTTCATGCGGACAATGCCGTATGCCATGCATGCGACCACATCAAGAATGGGTTTGAAAAGGCCTCACAGAACCAGGACTTAAGTCCAGTAGAACACTTGTCCAGGGTGTTTGGAAAAGTAATAAGAAGGACCAAAGTACAAATAAAACAGAACTGTATGAAAAATTACAGGCTGAATTGGGAAAATAGCTTCAGAAATTTATTAATATTTGATGAAATCCATCCCACTAAGAATTATGACTGTAATTAAAGAAAAAGCAAGCTCAAGAAGGTATAATAATAATTAAAAATAAATAGATATATAATTTATATATACTGATTTTATTTACCACAAATGTCTACAATATATAAATGATTTCGTAGGGTACTTTTAACTTTTGGGAAAGCGTTTGGTCAATTAAAGCTCGCTAACAAAAAAATCACTTTAAATGCAATAAAGGATAAATTAAGAAACCAAACTAAACGAAAACTGTAAACTATGACCAAACACACAAAAAAATATAATAATAACCTTCATGAAATGTGGCAAGAGATTTTGAAACAAAGAGACTCGATGGAAGCTTAATAAAAGTTCATATAATAACGAATACTATCAAAGAAGAGGTAAAACAAATTAATAGGAATGAAACTCTAACCTTCATTGACCGAGATCCGACATTAAAGTGAGAGATTATAGGAAGTAGGTTGACAAGAGCGGTTTTGATTGTGGTCGAGTTTATAATTGGTAAGGGAAGGGAAGAGGAGTCGTGGTTAAGAGTGGGGCGTCTTTTTTTTACGTAGATTGATTCCAAGATTCTTAGGGAAGTTTCATTTTTGTGAGAATCCATTATTTTAAAATTGTTAAACTGAACGTTCATCTTGCATTAAATGGCATCTGAATGAATAACCGAATTTTCTATGGTACTTAAGGTTTTTTCACTCCAAAAACTAATTCCCTTATGAGAGCAAAACTTCCCCCGCATTGATTGAATAGCGTTGTCTATGTATGTTTAGCAGAGGCTCCGCGGACAAGTGAATTGGTGAACAACACTATAGCTCAACTCACGGGTGAGTTTGTCTTTGGGGAAGGAAAAGTAAGAAATTGCTTTGTTGTTATAATGTAATATGATAATTAGTGTGAAAATTAACATATTTCAGCAATTTAATTACCCTCGTCTTTTATATATTAAGAATTTAAAGGATCCATATTGGGACTACAGGATATCCAGTATCTTCTAGGATGTCATAAAGGCAGGGTAAATGTGGGCTAATGTTCGAGTGAGAAATTTTGGAATTTGCTCTTTATTTCATCATGGAAGAGGAAAAGTTGTTATTAGAAAAGAAGTTATGTAGGAAACAAAACTCTCTGTTCATATTTTCAAAAGATAAGTAGAGATGATACCCTTTTTAAGTAGGGTCTGAATAGCACTTAGATTGAACGAAAAATTATAGAAGGATACGAAATTGATTCCTATTCCAGTAAAGTTTTGTTTACGATAGATTGAAGTGGAAATTCCGTCCGGTGTTCCCATAATTTTTGTCTAAAAATGAGAGGGCTGAAATTTTTTCCATTTCCATAGTAAATTTTATGTTTATGTGGAGTGAATTAATATAATGGAGAAATTTATATGCTTAAGAGATGTCAGTTAAAACACTGAAATAATGGTCAACAAGGGGAGAATAATAATTGGTTGGAATTCTTTTGGATATTCGCTTATCATTTTATCTTCTAAGAGTGACATGAAACAAACGGCAACTAAATGGTCAATAGGAAAGCCCATAGCAACACCGTCATTCTGTTGGTAAATAGAATAATTAATAACAAAGAAAGAATCCTTAAAACAATTCTAAAATCTATTTAAAACAAGGGCGAGTAATATTTTGAAAGTGCTTAGAGGATTCGAACAAACAGTTTAAAATATGATCAATGGCTTCGGGCAAAGAGAAAGCTGACGTCATAACTTCCCAATTTTGTCATGAGACGGATTGACATTTTTGAGTTGGTTCACAAACGTGTAACTATTTTTAATTGAATATTGGCTATTAACATATGGTAAAAGAATTTTTAGAGTACGACGCGATCTAAGCCACTGGTTCTCGACTAGGACAGCTCCACGGTCTTCCAAACACCCATAAACTTGATGTTCCCTTAAAGCCTATTTTAGCCTCCTATATGCTTCCATCTTATAAACTGGCTAAATTTCTTAGAAATTTTTTTTCATCATACGTCAATAGCCAATATTATTTAAGGATTCCTTGTCCTTTTAAACAAACAAACCCTCGAGGCATAGTGATAATAATGAAATTGTATGGCACTCTTCAGAGCCGTGGGGCCTCTCATAGCGCGTTTCTATCTCTGAGGAAAGGTTGACGAAAGAGGTCGCTTTTGCAGGCGCTCCTCGTGGCACCGGGAAACAGAGGAGCGCAGAGTAGAGATTCGATGTCTTCTCAGTGGTACGAACAAAACTGACCGTTATGAAAAAAGAAACTCATTTATCCACATAACAACATTCTTTTTTAACAAATCTCATAGACTTTTATTAATAATTTTAATTTGACATGAGAATGTATGGTCAATTTTTATGCCATAAATTCTCCCGCCACATCTTTCTGCTTGATCAGCTATAGGCCACGATGGGGGTAGAGTCCCTCAATCTTTACACCCCTGGGCTCTAAATACCCTTCTCGAGGTATATTCAACACATTTTTACTTCCTTTAATTCCAACTCAAACAGTGGCATTCATACGAAGGATTTTCAAAAAGTCTTGGCGCAAAATGAAATAAATATTTATTATAAATTAAAATAACACAAATGTCACTAATATTTCTCAACATAGTTTCCATTTAGGTCATGGCACTTCTGAAGGCGATATTTCCACCTGACAAGTCCCTCTCTGAAGAACTCCTGGCTTTCGAATTGAACCATGACTTGACTTCACGTTTTGCCTCTTCGATCGATTGATATCTTGTTCCTTTTAAATGTTCCTTTAGCTTAGAAAACAAGAAATAGTCTGAGGGGCAAGATCAGGGCTATAGGGTGGATGGGGTATGATTTGCCATCGAAATTCCCTCAAAGTTTCTCTTGTTAGGCGTGAAGAATGGGCCGGAGCATTGTAATGATGGAACATGGTTCCTTTGTGCAAGCTGATCATCACGCAACGCTTTCGGCACCTGAAGGGCAGACAGCTCACTGAGACTAAGATGCTCTGTTAAAATTGCATATGCTGATCCTTGGGAAATACCAACTTCTTTGGCAATAAATTCAATGCGAATCGTGCAATCTTCCCCTAGAAGTTTTTGAACGGCGACCACCTTTTCTGCATTGGTTGAAGTGGATGGTCTGCCTTCTCTCTCTTCGTCATTATGGTTTTCTCTCCCTTCTTTGAAACGTTTAATCCGCTTCCAACCAGTGCTTCAATGTGGTGTAGATTCACCATAAACATGTTACAAACAATCGACAATAGCAGGGGATTTCCAATCAAGTTTTGTTAAAAATTTGCTAACAGCAAAAAAACGTGTTTTGACTTGAAAAATTCCGAATTAAAGGGTTGCACCAAAACTATTTAAAGATCCTTCGTGGATGTTCGTGTTTTTTTTAAATAAAATGTCGACACACCGATTATCAGCATCTCTTCCGGAGAATTCTGGCCCCATTAATCCTCGAATAACACCGCGCTGTCAACTGAAGCCTATTGAAGGTTATTCGGGAACGAAACCTTCGTTCAGAAGTGATTCATGCCGAGATTGAGCTTGAAGTAAAGATTCTATTTATGCTCCATCTAGGCTCCTATTTATGCTCCTATTTGGACGCCTATTTACGTTCTTATAGGGCTCATATTTGGTCACTTATTTATAACTTCTAAAACTATGCTACGCCATTTGTAACTTGCTCCTGGACGACAGCTCTCGTCCTCTTGGGGGAGGTGTACGGGTGGTCTTTGTGCTCTTGACACTAACCATGATCGGGAACACTTAGTGACCCCAGGAGCTGGTGCCCCCATTCCTTGTCAGGGGTGTGCGTATATGACTATCCTATAGGTAGGGTTTCGGAATGGAGGAGAGAGTGTATATGTTGTGTGGGGAATACAGGGTAGGAAAGGAAAGAGGTGTTGTCATTAACAATGTAAGTGACGTGTGTGGCAGCTCTCTAGGCAGGCACAGCGCATCCGCCAATAGGCAGCCAGTTCATGACGACGCTGAAGTTATGTGTTTGCGCTCGCAGGGATTAAACCCGGCAACTCAACGTTGGAAATCCAACGCCGTATCCAATAGCTTAGAGAAAGTCTCCCCCACCCCTCCTCTTTATAGTACTGCCCCAAACTATAGACAACTAAATACCCAAATCTGCATCTTCTTCAATATACTCATATAATTTTCATGAAATTGCATAGAATATTCTATGAAAGTGTCCGAGTTTCATCGGAATACAAAAAGTTGTGAGGAAAATAATGTATATTTGCCAAATGGGGCGTCCAAAACTAGAGAACTACAGCTGACAACTTGCAGTTTTCAAGTAAAAATTCGTAACGTATGTATGGCAACACTGTCCCACGTGTATTTTAAAAAAGGAGTCCAAGACTATAAAATTACTACTGTTACTGATGGTATTACTCATTTACCAGGATGGCGAGACGAGGTAAGGTCGACAAATGGGCACAACCTCTCATGAGTACGACCCCCCCCCTCCCTTCCTCATCCCCACCTTCCTTGCGGGAAATAAAAAAAGAGTCGATGGAAACGGGTCGTGGATGGAAAGGATTAATTCATGCAAACAATCAACTTAAGATGTTGGGAACCGAAGAGGTGCCCTTCGCGTCTCGAGTGTACCAACTCTACCCCACTTGTGGAAGACAGAAAATAGTGGTAATCATTAGAAAAAATTTGGGTAATTTTTTAATTGTGGCACAGGACCCCTTGGAGCTGGGGGAAAAATCGCGTTGGGGTTCACTTAGGTTGCGGGGTATAAGTGGAATGGTTGAAGGTTTTTTGTTTGCCGTGAGCGCCCCCCCCATCCCCAACACAAGCAAACAAGCTTTCTTGGAGACTCGGATATTCACTCCATTATTGGACAGGGAGAAAGCTCTTCTGGAGACTGAAAAGGGGGATGGTGTGCGTGTGTGTGAGCGCATGTGAGTGTATGTACATAAGAACATAAGAAAAGGTGTCTGAAAATGGCTAATAAAAAGCTTATACGAGGCAGCTCCTGTTCCCATTACCTAGTTCAATCCCACCTAGCATCTTCATCTATAAACCTCTCCAATCTATTCATAAAATTGCCCAGGGTGGACGCTTCTATTACATGACTAGTGTTCATATTCCATTCATCTACCACTCGATTTGTAAACCAAATTCTACCAATCCCTTTCCTAAACCTAAACTTGTGCAGCTTAAACCCATTGCTACATGTTCTGACATGTTCATTAAAAATAAGAAACCTATATATGTATCCCCTATTAGAACCTTTTACCCACTTGAAGACCTCAATCAAGTCCCCTCGAACTCTCCTCCTTTCTAACGTATGTAGATTTAGTCTCCTAAGCCTTTCGACATAAGGTAATCTCCTCTATCCATGAATCACCTTAGTCATCCATCCTTGTATTGAATCGAACAAAGCAATATCCATCCTATAATATGATGACTAAAATTGCGCCCCATAGTTAAGAAGAGTCCTAACTATGTAATGCGAGGTACATTTTCAGAATGATTCAGCTCTGTTATTTCTCTCACTCCTCCTAATATATCCTAATACCCTATTAGCTCTATTCCTACCACTGCTTTCTAGGGCGGAGATCAGAACTTACAGGCACACCTAAGTCTCTTTCGCAATCTAACCTTCCTAAAACTCCCACATTCAATTCAGAGCATTACATCTACCTATATTAACTACCCTACACTTCCTTATGTTGAAAGCAAAAATGAGGTTGAAGGAAATTTCGACACAATCGAGTTCAAACTGTTTTGGAGTATTTCGGAAGGAGTATGATCGTGGTATTAGGTATTTACGGGCGTGAAACTAAGTACTGATAGTGGTAATAGAAAAAGAAGAGGAAAATATTTTACCAAAGGTAGACACGGTGGTGTAGGTAAAGGGAAATGACGTAGAAGGAATAAAGGTGAAGGTCTTCTGCCTAAAAGAGGTGCTTCAGGGATAGGAGGTCTAAGTTGTCTTTATACCAATGCTCGTAGTCTTAGAACAAAAGGGATGAGTTATTTACTTATGTTATTGATGATGATATAAACATAGTATGTGTAATAGAATCATGGGTTAGTGAAATTAAATGTAATGACAAGGTGGTGAATTTCATCTACACATGCACATTAGTCAAAGGAGAGGTAAAACTGGTGGTGGGATAAAACTAGATAATTTGATAAAGCAGGAAGAAGTTGAGTTACTGTGGATGGATATTAGGTTTAGTCAAAATAGGATACTACACTTAGCAGCCTTTTACAGACCACCGAAACAGAATGATAATATAAATGAGCTAATGATAAGGGAAATAAGTGAAGGATGTGAAGCAGATACAGTTATTTTAAGTGACTTTAATTTAAGCTCTGTGACTGATAAATATGATAGGAAAGGATAGAGCAACTTGTAAGTTTATAGAATGTTTTGAGGATAATATTTTTACTCAATTTGTTAATATACCAACAATAGGTACCAATATATTAGATCTAGTAATTTCAAATGATGATAATTTAGTTCAGCAATTGACTCGGGGAGGGCATTGAGAAATAGTGATCATCAGATAGTTCGTTTTAGCTTGAGAATAGGGAAAGATAGAGCATCACCAAACACTACTAAAACTCCAACTTTTCATAGTGGTGATTATGAAAACTTGTAAATCTGGTTAACTGTGTTGAAAACTTTAAGGTAAGAATACTTGCAAGATTTTCAATACTTTTAAAACTATATTAAACGTAGTTCAAGAGCAGTGTATCCCAACAAAGGTCATTGGGAAGAAATGTAGGGAGCCGTTGTGGTGGAAACATGAGATAGCTAGGAAAATCTCTCCGAAGAAAAGGGCATACCAGAAATCGTAGAGATTGATAGCAAACCAGTTTGAATTTGACTACAAAACCATACATGATCTATCCCGTTGCTGGAAGCAAGTGCTCTAAAATAACGATGATTACATTCTTTATTGATATGTTTTATTTGTTTCGTTGTAAATCACTGTCAATAAAAGTTGGGTGAGAACTTTGTTTCCAACCTAATAGATGAGTGGAGTTAGGAGAAATACTTAATAATTGGAATATACCAAAGTAGTGCCAATTTTTAACAAGGTCAACAGACCAAAGTCTGGTGCTCTCAATTATTTAAATAATTTAAAAAACACACAAAAAACAACAAAATTAATCAATGAACGGATTATCAATTAACAAATATATCATCTGACCTTGCCACCTTCAAAACTTTCAAAAACTCATTGAAAAGTAAAGTGAGTACCATCCCACCGACCGACATAATAACTTAAAGAGTAGCGTTGCACGCGACTAAAAATGGAATTAAAGATGACCCGAAGGACATTAGACCTGTAAACTTAGCGTCTACAGTTTGTAAAATTCTTGAGACAATAGTTAAGAAAGGATTTTCTGAGCATATAGACAGATAATTTAATAAATAATGCTCAACATGGGTTTAAAAGTGATAGATCATGTTCAACAAAACTACTGGAATTTATTGATTAAATAACTAAACAATTAGATAAGGGAGAGAATATTGATGTAATCTACTCAGATTTTAGCAAAGCTTTTGATAAGGTTCCACATAAGAGACTAATGCATAAATTAACAAAGTCAACAGACCTAAGTCGTGTGCTATCAATAATTCTGACCTATGACCTTACGACCTTCGAAACTTTTAACAAGTAGGTAATCCAACCCATAATTAGTTTTATTATAATAATTCCTGGACTAACCTTGGGAGGACCTTGGTATTATATGATTCGAAAGAAAATGTAAAACAACATAAGGGTTTCAAAATACATTGAAATCGGCCGAATAGTTACGATGTTATTTACAAAAGAAAACTCATTGAAAAGTAAAACGGCTACCATCCGATCGTCAACCTACGGATCGACATAGTAACTTATAGAGTCATGTGCACAACGACTAAAAAATGTATGGGATATGTGTTGAAGTTTTTAATTGGATACCTGAATGACTGAAAGACAGGAAGCAGAGGGTGTTACTAAATGTTAGTGACGTACCTCAGGGATCCGTTCTAGGCCCTTTATTATTCTTAGTTTATATAAATGATCTTTTGGGGAGGTTCTAAATAGCAAAGTGTCCATTTTTGTGGATGACACTAAATTGGCAGTTGTAGTCAAAGAAGTTGAGGGTAACTTTAAAGTGCAGAGTGATTTAAATAAGTTATTATGCTGGGCACAAAAGCGGCAAATGAATTTTAACCTTAAAAAATGCAAAGCTATTAACATGAGAAGGGATAATATATTGGGTTGATGAATAAGTTCTTGCGGTTTTATAAAATTTCTTCTTTACCACTAACAATTTTAGAAAAACTTCATTTTAAATTGATAACAATATGCAATTTAATCAATAATGTATTCTCCGTTGTTATTTACGACTTCTTCCCAACGTTTGACTAGTTTTCGATGCCTCGGCAATAAAATTCTCTGGATTTTAACTCGAAGAATTCGTCTAACCATGTTCTTAATTTCACATCAGTATTAATCGAAACGCCGCGCAAATTGTTGGAGAGCGATCGGAACAGATGAAAATCCGATGGAGCCAAGTCTGGCGAATATGGCGGATGCGGCAGGATTTCACAATTAAGCATTTGGTTGGCGTCTTTTGTCATATTGGCAATGTGAGGACGAGCATTGTCGTGTTGCAGAAGGACTCCATAACGTCGATGAGGTCGCTTTTCACGAATAGCTTCGGCGAGTCGATACATTTGTTGAACGTAGAGTTCTGCATTGACAATCTCGTTGTTTGCAAGGAGCTCATAAAGAATGATGCCTTCACAATCCCACCACACACACAGCATCGACTTTCGTGGATGAATTCCTTGCTTTAATCGCGGAAGTGGTTTTTTTTTATTGGGGCTAAGCCATTGTTTTCAATGGTTCAAGTTGACATAATCACACCCCATTTCGTCGCCAGTAATGAGGCGGTGAAGAAATCTGTCCTTATATCCACGAGTAACCTTGTGACGAGCCAGCAAACCTGCGGCAATCGTGGAGCGTTGAAGTTTGTTGCTTTTGCTCAAAGCGTGCGGAACTCATGCACCGAGTTTTTGAACGTTTTCCCATCGAATGAAGGTGATTCACTATATTTTTTTGATCACACGCCAATTGTACAGCCAATTCTTTAGTCGATTGACGATGATTTTCATGAAGAAGGTCGTTCAATCGATCTTAATCCAACTTAATGGGGCAACCAGAACGTTCTTCGTCAGTAAGATTGAAATGACCGTTTTTGAAACGTGGAAACCACCATTGAGCTGTCCTTTCTAATAAAGCATTTTCTCCGTACACAGCACAAATATCGCGACGAGCTTTGGCTGCGTTTGCATTGTTCCCGTCTGGATTGAAAATGAATAACAAAAAGTGTCGAAAATGCGCCTTTCTTTCAACTTGACATTCCATTTTAAGGGTACAGAACAAAAATTAAATTAACACAACTTTTAAATAAACCGCAATGACTTATTAATATGTGCACAAATATGTGCACAAATCACGTCAACGAAACTTAAATCAACACAACATTAAAAAAAACGCAAGAACTTATTCCTCAACCTAATAGAATTTAACTATGAAATTGATGGGCATTGGCTGAATGAAGGAGAAGATGAGGAGTGAGGAGTAGTAGTAAATAGGTCACTTATGTTTTCTAAGCAGCGTATGGAGGCAAAAAATATGACATATTCTCTAGTGGTGGGCTTCATTAAGATGAATTTTAGATGAGTAAAGAGGTTAGCCTTAAACTATATAATTCATATGTCAGGCCACATTTAGAGTACTCTATGCAGGTATGGTTCCTACACTTTAGACATAGTGTCATCCTGCAAGAGTGAGGGCAAAAGAAGGCAACAAAGATGGTACATACCCTAAAGCACCTTGAATATATATATATATATATATATATATATATATATATATATATATATATATATATATATATATATATATATATATATATATATATATATATATATAGATAGATAGGATGAGTGTGCTAAATATGTTCTCATTTGAAAGAAGGTGTGTGGCGAGAGATACCAGTGAGTTTTTGAAAGTTTGTTCTGGGATGGATAAGTTAGATTCTAGCAAGTTCTCTGAGCTAGGGGGTAGTAATAGAACTAGGGGTCACCACTTGAAAATTTACAAAAAAAAACAAGGTTGGATGTGAGAAAGTACGTACAAGTTTCTGTTGCTCTACCTTCTTTAGTAGATGTGTCGTGGTCTGCTTCATCCTGCAGAATGGACTGGGATTTAAATGCCTTCACAACCAGGGTCCGAACCCTCATCTATGGCTTCTCTCTCAACCTCAATCAGTCTCTCCCTCATCCCCCTTTATGTCTTCGCACATTTTATCTTAACACAACTCGTCCAGTTCTAACTTCTCTTTACATACCTTTCTCTTTTGTCTCTTTCTCTCTACCACTCTGCATTCATCCCTCGATTATAAACACCCAATTATTGGTCCATTTAGTCAACTATTCTCTGTTACATAAATTGAACGATTTATAGGCATTAGTGGCACTGCTGGTACCAGATTGTGACACCAATTGTTCTGGTCACTAGTTGCTTTTGCTTAGATTCACGTCTGCAATCAACGAGGGCATTACCTGCTTTGACTGAATTTGGATGACGTTTTTTGGATACTCTTTATTCTGGAAAGGGTCAAGGAAAAGGATTGAACTTTGTGTTTTATTACAGAAAATAATTAAACTCTATTAATTAAATATGTGAAATGATATAATAAAAGATAAAGGGTGGAATTATTCACTTGAATGAGAATTGATTTGCTAATAACTGCATTGAATATATTCGTTTCACTTTAGGCACTGTATGTTAAAGTTTGTTAACCCGCGGGACTGAATTAAATGTTTTTTTTGAGTTAAGTGAAGATATACGAGAAACGCGGATCTAATATTTGTGAGGCAATAGAGATGTAGGCTTCAGATGGAGTCGCTCGAAGATGACGAATCAAGTGAGTATCCTAAACATTTAACTTTGAAATGCAGCGAGGAACGGTTACCATGGTTTCCAGCGAGAGTGGGAAAGCATCTCAGAGGAAGGCTATTTATGTATTCCTCTCAGCTCTTGAAGTAATTAGATGAACTCTCTGGCTTGTCTCGTCTGAACTGATCACTTTTGCTTCTTGGCAACAAGGTTTTATTTCTTTCCTAAGTCGGGGAGTAGAATTGCGTTTCCCAGTGCAAGCTGCTCCCGGCTAAAATAGAAAGGAAGTTATTAAGCTAACTCCTGGATGCGAGGAAGAATTTTTAGTTATATATATATATATATATATATATATATATATATATATATATATATATATATATATATATATATATACATTTATACAGGCAAATGATGCGCACATTCAATATTTACAATGATGTCCCTTGTTCTTCGAGGACTTCTTCAATTCATTTTGTTATGATGGAGATAATTTTTTTTTAGGATGATACCTTGAATCATAGCACTCCATTCTTTTTAAGTAAGCAGCGCAACTGCTCACAATTGGATGGCTTCTGTTTATTAACTGCAAGTGTGAAAATTCGCCCACAAATTCTCTATCGGGTTCAAATCTGGAGAATTCCGGGGCCAAGGTACCAAAGGTTTGCTGTTATTTTTACCCAAGGACTTTATTATTGCTTTTCTTTGTGACAAGGTCCGCCATCAGGTTGGGAATACAGTTATCATCCCCAAATCGGTCCTCAAATGTTACGAAAAGGTGATGAATCACGTTTTGGTACCATTTTGAGTTCATGGCAGTGTTCTTGGACAAACTTGTTAGTGTTCCAGTTCCCTTACATGAGAAGCAGCCCCATTCATGGAGAGTGTCCAGATGCTTCACCTTTGGCACAGCGCAGGATTTGTGAAAGCGCTCTCTTTTTCCTCCTAAAGAAGGAACTTCCAGAAACTCAAAACAAAGAGAAGTGATCTTCAAAAGTGAATATCACTTTCCCTGGGTTTAAAGTAGTCAATTCTTTATATTCCCTACAAGGGTGAAGCCTATCTGTAAGGTTCTTCTTGGTGACCTGAGGCTTCTTTGCAGCCCTTTGCAACTTGAGACTTTTGTCAAACGGTCTTCACCTCGCTATGCGCGCTGAAGCGTTCACAGCTGTTCATTTCCAATCATGAGAAAACTTGGCTTTGAAGCCAACCCGATCCTTGAGCTAGACTTTAACAAGAGGTGATCTTGGCATTCATTTGAAGCTCATGGGCGTCCAGGAGACTTCTTCACAGGAGTGGAACTAGTCTTTTTAAAATCATTAATGATCCTAAAAGCGTCCAGAAGACTTCTTCACAGGAGTAGAACTAGTCTTTTAAAATCATAAATGATCGTAAAGGCGGTGTTCCTTGATGCAAAATTCCTAACAACTATCTCTTTGCATTTTTGGCCACTTTTGTGCAGATCAACAAGGGTTGCACTTTTTTCTTTGGAAAGAACCATTTCTGGAACTGAAAAAGATTCAAACATTTTTGTTTACCCCCCAAGTTATTACTAAATAGATTATAATTACATAACATCATTCATTTAATCCATATTTGTCATTATTTTACCCTTTTGATTGAATAGCAAAGCTCCAGGGACTGAAACTTACCTCTTACAGGACAGGACCAGAGCGCGATTAGGGATTCAGCGAAGGATTGCAGCTTTTCCTTACTATTTTTCAAATGCTGAATTTTTAATAAACCTAAAATAATTTAAATATTAGAATAATTATTCCTAACAAGTTGGAAAAACTAATGAAAAAAATAAAAATATATAACTTTTGCTCATGACTATACATGTATATATATATATATATATATATATATATATATATATATATATATATATATATATATATATATATATATGAAAAAAAGCTCACAAAGTGTACGTGAGTCAAAGTTTTGCAGATACACCCACAAAGGAAAAGTGAAAAACGATTCCGAGAGCTTTCGTCTTTATTCTTAAAGACCTTTTCAAGGAATGAACAGGAGTTGGACATACATTGCATTAAATAGTGGAAGACTGGATTAGACTACCCACCTCTGAACCTTAATTAGTGGGTACAAAATCGTGAAACCACTTTATTTGAGATTTTATGTATGTAGTGATAATGGGGTCTAGCGTGAACAAACCAGAGCTATATATTTTCGAAATATAATGACTGCATTTTATGACTGGTTTGGCACTGTTCCAGTTAATTCTATGGTTAAGATGGTACATATGTAGAAAAAGCGCAGATTGTTCACTTTGATTACGTACATTGGCTTGATGTTTCTTAACCCGGTTTGTCCATAATAACATTTTTGGTAGTTGTTGCAGCCTATAGAATAAACAATGCCAGGTCGGGTGGGGGTGAATTTTTGACAAGGATGCGATAAATTCTAGTCTCGTACTTAAAAATAACATTTATGTTCAGAGGCTTAAGTAAACGAGGTAATTTAATGAAAATATGGTTATAGGGTAAAACTAATAAGTTTTTGGCCTGAAACTTAGGGATATTAACATATGTTTGATAATAGGAACGCTTGGCGGACTTATAACAATTGTCGAGAAAATACAGAGGGTAGCACAAATTTATCCCTATTTTATATATTCTATCGACTTCTTTGTCTAGGTATTCTGGTGAGACAAATCTAAGAGCACGCAAAAACATAGAGGAGAAAACACTTTGTTTGATGTTATTATGGTGGTTAGAATAAAAATGTATATAAGAGTCTATGGCTGTGGGTTTTCTATATATTTCATATTTGAAACAATGGTTTGTCCGATGAATTACGAGGGGCAGTCAATAAGTTTTGCGAATCGGTAGAGCAAAACAGAGAAAGAGGGATGGCTGTTTGTGGGGGTGTTAGGACAAGTTATAACAAGTCAGGACCTGCATCCGCATGCTCCTGCCTCGTCTATTTAAGAAGCAGTAGCTGATCGCAGATCTCCAGTCACAAATATTTCAACAATGGAGAAGGTTGAGCACCGCGCAGTGATCAAAGTTTCGACCAAGAAAGGCAAGAATGCAAAAGAGATCCATGAATGCATGGTTGCAGTGTACACCAACACCGCCCCTTCCTATGCAACCATTGCTCGCTGGAATAGGGAGTTCCGCCATGGTCGTGAGTCCCTTGAAGATGACCCCCGTCTAGGACGCCCGTCAGACGTGACCAACGAGGACAATGTGGCCCGTGTGGAGAGGATGATCCTCGAAAATCGACGGATGGAGGACGAAAAAATCGAGCGAGAACTTGGAATATCACATGGAAGTGTTATCAACATCATCCACGACAATTTGGCCATGACTAAGGTCTCTGCCCGTTGGGTCCCTAGAAACCTCACGCCCCATGATCGACCTCAACGTCGTCAAAGTTCGGAGGAGCTGCTGCTCCTGTACAACTAAGAACCGGTGGGATTCGAGTCACGCATAGTGACAGATGATGAAATGTGGGTCCATCCCTGGGATCCTGAGACTAAGCTTGAAAGCATGGCCTGGAAGCACAGGGGCTCTCCGACCCCCATCAAGTTCCGGACCCAACCCTCAGCCGGGAAGATCATAGCCACTATCTTCTAGGATTCTGAGGGAGTGTTGATGGTGGACTATGCGCCTCGTGGAAGGACCATCACAGGCCAATATTACGCCGAGGAACTAGCTGGGTTGAAGAAGTGCATCCGTCAGAAGCGGCGCGGCAAGTTGACACGCGGTGTCCTGCTCCTCCACGACAATGCCCCTGTCCACAAGGCCAGAGTTGCACAAGCTGCCCTGTGCGAGTGCAGATTCTAGGAGCTCAACGATACCCTCTACAGTCCAGATCTGGCCCCTAGCAACTACTTTTTATTCCGACAGCTGCACTGCGTGGACGCCGGTTTGGGGACGTTGAAGATGTCCAGCTCGCTGTCCAGGAGTGGATTGAAGAGCAATCGGGAGATTTCTGGTTGTCGGGAATTCGAAGCCTCAGGGACAAGTGGCGAAAGTGCATTGAAGTCGAGGGTAGTTATATTGAAAAATAATAAAACACTTTTCCTCATATCTCGTTTCTTTATATCGGAATTGCAAAACTTATTGACCGCCCCTCGTAGAATATCTAGGAAAGGGAGTGTGCGATTTTTTTCAACTTCTAAAGTAAATTTAATTAAGGAAACAAGGGTGTTAATTTTAGTAAGAAATATATTAATATTTAAATTATCAGTCCAAAGGCAAAAGATGTCCTCAACATATCACATCCAAGCTATAGGGGTTTCATTAATTTGGGGAAGTATTCTAGATTCACAGAATTCCATGTATAGGTTTGCGAGTACAGGGAACAAACAATTACCCATTGCCATTTCAAAGGTTTGGCGATAAGATTTTCCATTAAAGGTAAATTTGCAATTGTTGATTCGAAGAACAATGAGTTTAATGAGGGTAGAAGCGGGTATAGGAAGAGCAAATGTGTCGAGGTGTTCTTCAAGGAAATTCAAGAGATCGGGTACGGAACTTTAGTAAAGCGGGAATAAACATGGCTTTACAGTTGGTGTTGGAGGACGTGGAGTGCTTGTGTATGTTTGTATGCACATCTGTGTATTAATATAGGGCTAATTTTAGTGATCATTTTCGAACTTTACTTTTTATCATTTTTAAAAGATTTAAATCAAGGCAGGCGTCACTTCCCCGATTTAGGAAGTTTTTTAAATTGGTGAAGTTAGGGAAAGGGTAAATGTTTGGAAGGCAAAAGACCGTGGAGCAATAAAGGATACTAGTAAGGACATCAGAGATCTGGGGGTACGTAACTCTCCGTACCTTATCCTTTTCTACAACAAACTTAAATACCTATTCAGACCACATTTAACACCTTGGCCGATATTCCCTTCAATCAGTTTCTATAATAATAATAATACCAATAATAATAATAATATTTGTAATAATAATATCTTATAAGGTGGGACCTATAGTGGAATGTGAGTGTATGAGGACTTCTGTATAGCCACATACCCACTTGTTTTCTTTCGATTTACGAACGTAAAGTATGTTTGTGTCCCATCGGCGATCCAATTATCTTTGTTTATCAGTCTTGTTTTGCGGATATGGATATTTTTATGTGCGTGTCTATGTATCAGTCATGTCTTTCTCCTTAGTGTGTATTTATGTGCGAGCATAATTAGCCGAAATCTGGGTCGTTTTTACGCCCCTCTTTCCTCTATAAAACTTCTACGACCCAGCAAACCTCTCCGGCGATTCTGGACAACTATTTTAGACCTCTACTACCTCGCACATCCCTGCTCATCATTACCCCTTCCTTCCTTAAGGTTCTCTCTCACATTCTTAATAGTGCGACGAGAATTGAAATACGAGAATTTCTTAGGAATGGCTGCCTCCATTTGAAAAAAAAGGCACAAAAGAATCCCTTTTGTTCTTTCCCTGTTGGAAAATGGTAAGGCGAAAATATAATTTTTCTTTGCTTTCGTCCGAATATTTGTTGTTTTTTTATGGATGTCAAGATTGATTATTGAGCGAAGTTTGATTGCATGTGAATAAGTTGGGAGAGAAAAAGATGAAGGAGATTAGAGTGAGACAAAATATAATATTTAATATAATATTACAAGTAATTAGGAATCATTATATTCTCTTATTAATATTATTGTTAATATTATATTTAATTCAATAGTATGTTATATTTAATGTTTCAATGGAAGGAATTTCAATTCTCTCTTTATTCGTTCGCGCGCGAGAGAGAAAGAGAGGAATGGAGCGAAGGAATATATATATATATATATATATATATATATATATATATATATATATATATACTTAGAGAGAGAGCAAGAGGGATAAAAAGAGTAAGTGAGTGTGTGTAAGAGTGATTGTGTTTGAGAGAGACTGTGTTTCTGAGAGAGAGAGTGTGTGCGTGTAAGTGTGTGAGAGAAAGAGCGAGAGAGAGAGGGAGAGAGAGAGAGAAATGAATGAATATGTGTGAGAGAGTGTTTGTGAGTATATGTTAGAGAGTGAGAGAGGGCGAGATAGTGTGCAAGAGTGAGACAGAGAGACATCGGTGGAGGGTCATGCTAAGGTGTTGCATGCCCTGCCTCCTCCACCTTATCTCTTTTCCATCCTCTCTCTCTCTCTCTCTCTCTCTCTCTGCTGCAGTCGGCCTGCAGCGCCGTGGATCAATAGGGGAATCCTTTCGCGAGGTCCTTCCTCGTTCTTCCTTGCCACCCTTCTGGCTCAGGACGGCACAAGGATGGGCAGCCCCACCACCCCTCCCAGGTCCTCTTAAGCCTTTCTCCTCGATTAAAGGTCACCGTCAGAGATAGGACAGAGCCCTTCTCTCTCTCCTGTCGTCTAGTCTGCAAAGGAGTAGTCCACCAGACTATCGCTTTTTATATGTCCCTTCGTCTCTCCCTCTGGATCTCTCTTAGTTTCCACCTCCCTGTCCTCGTCCCTGTTCTTTTATGTCTTTAGGACTCTCGAAGCTTGAATAGGATGGAGTTGGTTATTAGAGGATACCGTGGGAAGATCAAGATTGGCGTCCCCTGCTCAGTTAATTTTCTTCATATTCATGCAAAGGGTAAAATCAAACTCAAGTTTCAATAATACACTTTATGCTTCACGAGGCGGCTTGAAATCGAAAAATTGCGCCTCTTGTTTGTTTGGGATGAGGACAAGAGTAATTTTAGTTTTGTCTGTTTAGTAGAACGATAGATTTAATATTATATATATATATATATATATATATATATATATATATATATATATATATATATGTGTGTGTGTGGAAAACTCACACACAAAGCATCGCGTGAATAAGCAATAAGTGCAATATAGCCCACAGGAAAAAATAATAAGAGGATTCCAAGTACTTTCGAACTTTATTTCGAGTTCTTTATCAAGGAATAACAGAAGTATTGAAAATTGTAATATTTATAAGGATGATACAAAGAAGAGGGAACGCCCACAAAAAAGAAAAAAAGTAAAAAAACGATCAACAAAATGAATGATATTATTTCATTTTGTTGATTGTTTTTTGTGAGCGTTCCCTCTCCTCAGTATCATCCTTATAAATATTACAATTTTCAATATTTCTGTTATTCCTTGATAAAAAACTCGAAATAAAGTTCGAAAGTACTTGGAATCTTCGTATTATTTTTCCCTGTGGGCTTTGTTGCATATATATATATATATATATATATATATATAATTAGGTAAAAGACCATGTTGGATGCAGGTTCTATTGAAGTCCACAGCTGTGGCAGCGTTATTAATTTTAACTTGTATTTTCTTAATATTTCTTACAAGTTTTTTAACGGGTTCTTCGAGGCGAGAAAAAACATCCGCGAATGACATTCTTTATTCCTAGACGTCTTTCGACCATGTTAGGTCATCTTCAGGGAATGAACAGAAATGGAATTATTCAAAAATTGCTACATTATATATAGTATTTTTACGCGAACATATGTAATACAAAAATTGTCTGAACACGGCGCGGAAATTTTTAAGGGAAAACTAAGCGCTACAAAAACCATATAAAATTTGAAGGCTCAGATTGTCTGACGATTGAAGGACTGAATTTGTTTTGTGTTTTTTTTACAACGGATAGCTGTGAGCGCGCTTAAGGAAAAGTTCACTTTTCATTAAAGTTAACGTTAACTTCAAGAAATAAGAAATATATGCTCCCTCTGGACTGATTGGAGATTCCTCCTGTTTCCAGTGGGGTAATTCATCCTTAATTCCTCTTTATTCCACGCTTTGACTTCCACTTACTTCACTGACTAAAAGCAACATAACACGAACACCGCTGCGCCCAGAGCCACTTAAAGTAGGGTATAGTGAACCGCGGAAGGAAGCTCCAATAGGGGGCGCGAAGAAAGGGGGGTCCTTAAGACCACGAGCCCGAAATTCTATGTAGGCGCTTCTTAGCTTACAGTCTCCCATTTTGCAAGTATATTCATATATTAAATGACTTCTCTGCTTAGGTGTTAGGTGAGGTGCTGGTTTGTTTTTCATGACAAGGTTGGATGTAAGTTTACTATTGTAGTAGATTGTGAATGATACATTGTTTACATTTTGTGGTGGTTTTACTCCTCGTTTATGATTTCATTCATTACTCTTTCATCCATTTTGTACGCTGTGCTCATAATGTTCTTGTAGTATAGTTTAATAGTGTTTCTTTTGTCTTGCTGATTCGTATTTCTGTGGGTAACGTATACCATTTTCCCATCTTCTTACGTATAACGGTGTATAATGTCGCCGTTTGTAAAACCGTTATTTACGAGTACTTGTGTAGCACACTCGAGTTCTTCCTGTGTTTCTTTCCATGTAGAGCAATGGGTGAAAGCACGGTTGATGTAGGAGTTTATTCCACTTTTTAGTCGCGTGCGAGTCTAGTCGCGAGCGACTCTACATCTCACTATGTCGGTCGGTCGGTCGGTCGGTTCCCGTTTTGCTTGTTTTTGTTTTTGTAATAACATCATAACCTTTTCCGCCGATTCTAACGAAATTTGAAACCCTCATGTTGTTTTACATTCTCTTTCGAATTCTATAAATATCAATGTCCTCCCAAGGTTAGCTCGGGAATTATTTTGTTTTGGCAATAACATCATAACTATTCCGCTGATTCTAATGTAATTTGAAACCCTTATGTTGTTTTACATTCGGTTTTGAATGGTATAATTGCAAAAGTTCTTCCAAGGTTATCCCGGAAATAATTTTTTTTTTTAGCCATAACATCATAACTATTCGACCGATACTCTGCTAGACTAGACTAGGCTATATATGCTATACTCTGCTAGGCAAGCCTAGAATAGTCTATACTATGCCTGGCTATTATAGGTTTGGCTATACTATGCTAAGCTATAATGTACAAAGGTAAGATATACTATGCTAATTTAGGCTATAAAATGCTATGCTAGGATAGCATATAATATGTTAGGCTAGACAATGCTAAGCTATGCTTGCCTAGGGTATAATAGGATAGTTTAGGCTACACTTGTCTAGGATAGTTAATGCTAGGCTAGATTATACTATGTTAGGCTGGGCTAACCTATGCAAAGCTACACTAGACTAGGCAGGGCTATACTATGATATGCTAGTGTAGGCTAAAGTATAATAGACTAGGGAGGGCTATGCTCTGCTATGCTAAGTAATACTATGTTAGGGTACGATAGGCTAACTAACCAAGGCTATAATAGGCCAAGCTATGCAAGGTTAATCTAGTCTAGGTTATGGTATGCTGTATGGTATGCTATACTAGTCTAGGTTATGGTATGCTGTATGGTATGCTATACTAGTCTAGGATATACAAGGCTAGGCTATAATATGATACGCTTGGCTCTATTATGTTAGGTGTGTTTATGTTATAACAAGCTAGACTATACTATTGGAAGCAAGGATATATTGGCTAAGCTATAGTAGCCTATTGTAGCTTGGCTATACTAGACTAGGCTACTCTAGACGACTCTAGGCTAGGCTTTAGCATGCATTGCTAAGCCATATCTGGTTAGGCTAGGCTATAGTAAGCTAGGATACACTAGGCAATGCCACGCTAGGCAAGGCTATACTAAGCTAGGCTATACTATAATACGCTAGGTTAGACTAGGGTCTACTAAGCTAGGCTATACTAGGATACGATGGGCTAGGCTATAGTAAGCTAAGGTAGGATGAAGTAGGCTATACTATGCTAGCTTATACTAAGCTAAGCTAAGTTAGGCCCAGCACCGCCAGGCTATTCTATTTTAGCCTAGGTTCTAACGAAATTTGAAACCCTTCTGTTGTTTTACATTCTCTTTCGAATGATAGCATCATCAATGTCTTCCCAAGTTTAGTCCGGGAATTATTGATACTTTTGAAGGACATAAGGTCATAAATCAGAATAAGTGAGAGCACGCGACCCTTTGGTCAGCAGACCTTGTTTTATAACGGGCGGGACATTCACTTTTTGAATTCATGCAAAGACTTGGATGTCTTTTTGACGAAAACTTTTGTAGTTAATTTATCGTTATGCTTAGTGGTTAGGGTATCAAAAATCAGAAGTTGGTTATTTTGGCTATTTTCTAAGATTTAGTTAAGTGAAGAGCAGTTCTTGAATGCTCTTAGTAATTCCTGAATTTCTTCTACTGTTTGTATATTTATGAATATGTCGTCTATATATATCTGTGGTTTTGGCAACATTGAAAAGACTTGCTCTTCCGCGCTTCCTATCTAAAAGTTTGCGAAGAGTACTCCGAGGGAAGAACCCATTGCAACGCAGTCGGTTTGTACCTACAGATCGCCTCTTTATCCATCGAAGGGGGCTTCCGTAGTGCAGATCAAGAGGAGTTCTCTCAAGGCATCTCTCGGTATGCTAAGAGGGAGGCGATCGCTTTTGCAGTATACTCTTTCTAGGATTAGGTCTTTATTTTCTGAAACGAATGTTAATAAATAAGGATTGAACGTCCATGGAGGCTATGATACTTTTAGGGGGGCGGGGGACCGGATCAAATCGATGAAATCTTCAGAAGATTTCAGATTAATTTGGTAGGCACGAAAGGGGTAAGGATCTTATTTAGGAACTTATCAAGTTCATAAGTCGGAGTAAGGATTTGGCTGATTATAGGTCTTAGAGGGTTGCCGTTGGTGTGTATTTTTACATTATCATAGGCGTATACGGGGACAAAGTTCCCGATTATTTTCTTAATTTCGTATTTCTTGCTTGGCTATTGGTGCGCTCGATGGTTTTGTTCAATTTTAAAAAAAAATTTAAGTGGTGTTTCTTGTGATTTTTCAAACTTTGTTTGATCGTTCTGGATAGTGTCCATTTTAGCAAGGTATTCTTTTTTTGGTATGATGACGAAAGTTGAAGCTTTAAAGGCTTTTCTAACGGTGATATTTGGTTTGTTTCCAAGGTCTTTGGCGGCCATAAGTTTTGGAGAATGAATCTTACTTTTAAAGCTACCTCTGCACTTGCCCGGCTCGGCAAAAAGCTCAGCTGTAAATGATGGTTTCGTAGTAACTTTGTAATCTTTTTCTAGATTTTGAATGTCATCTAGGAGAGTTTCTATATTAATACGTTTGGGGTATTCTTTAGTTTTACACATGTAGTGGCAGTTAATTCCAAGGCTCAGGAGCGTTTCTTGCTCTTGGCTTAAGCAATATTCTGAAAGATTGATATATCCTTTTGTCTCTTCTGGGATCTTGAGTGGGCTTCCACTCAGTTTAGTTTGCTTTTGAGGGTGCGTGTTTACGAGTTATTTCGCTGTTGATAGAGAATCTGTCGAAGGTTTTCTTCGATTATGTGTTGAGTGCTGGGGTTTCGGGCGTTTTTTTCCACCTTTCCCATTGCTCTTTAAGTTGTGATTGTAGTTCGGTAAGCGAAGCTTCATTAAGGTTGAGTTGGCTAAGGGTGAGGTTCCGGTGATAGCTCAGCGTCGGTTCCTCGTTTTTGGATGCCCGGTCGTGGACACGATAAGGGCCGTAGATTCTCTTCGTAACATATTTTATTGAAGGCAACTGCGAATTTAGCGTTAATTATTTTCTTTTCGAGTCTCTAGATTTTTTATATTCTGCTTTTGGTCGTGAGTTAACCCCCTTTGAATAATACTCCTTATCTGTTCAATTAAATTTAGTCACATTAACAAGCATGTTAATTTGTTAGGAGAATTAACATTATTTTGTAAAATAAAATTGTATTGTTAATTTTGTTCCTATTTAGTATTCTTTCCCTCGTTGATTTTTCTCTCGCAGTCCCATTGTATTTAACTCGTTTCAAATTTTAGCTTCATGCTTCACGATAATTTTTTTATGTTAACATTTTAATATGTATTTTTTTCTTGATTCTTTAGCACTGATGATGGGATTTGTTTGAATCCTGAAACGTACGCAATAAATATTAAGAAGTCTCTTCGGCTCTGTCCTGGTTAACTTGTCTATACTTAGTCTTAGGGTTGATTCGTCAATTCGTTCACCACTTTTATACACACACACACACACACACACACACACACACACACATATATATATATATATATATATATATATATATATATATATATATATATATATATAATATCTCTCAAAGTGGCGCGAGAGAATGATGAAGATGAATGCTATAAACCACATTGAAAGAGAAAACGGAATAAATTTTTCTTACAGTAATATTTATTACCTTTTTTCTGTTTTTTTCGAAAAAATCCGTGCAGGGAAACGATTCGAACCATGGACACTGAGGCAGCGAGCACTGCTTTGATCACAGTTAAAAGTATGCTGTTAGTACACTATGCTACGCAGAGAACAAAAAAATTATCTGAATAGAATAGCTTTTAAGGAACACTTTTCGCAAGTTCGAATGGGGACTATGAAATATATATATATATATATATATATATATATATATATATATATATATATATATATATATATATATATATATATATATATATATATATATATATATATATATTTGATGAATGAACAATAAAATGTATGTCATTGCAGTGAGATACATAAAGGCAATAATAAGAATTCCTTATTCGGCTAAAAAAGTCTCTTGAAGTTTCTCAACCCTCTTTTCAGAGCGCCACCCCTACGACTGGGCAACCATCGTGAACAGGGTTAAGGAATTCTAGGTGACTCCTCTAGAGGATTAACGAATGCTTAGTTTTGCCCTTATGTAACCGCATATAGTACACAAAGGCATGCATTTAGTATATTTTATAAATTTATATAAAATCGTATATTCCAAAAATTAGACTAAATGAACTAACCAAATAAAATATAGATACTTGTTAAATAAGAAAACGATTTTTTGGAAAGAAGTGAACAAATGTTAAATTTTTTATGGCTTAGTGAATGACCAGGTATTTTTTTGCAGTTTTCTAAAATCAAGATATCATAATTGGTGAAGATCAGAAAATTTATAAAAATTAACCATGGTTGCTTTTTTATTTTATTTTTTTTTTATATATTCGAAATTTTTATCCTAGTTATTTCTGCAATCGGTTTTTTTATTTGAATCTTTATCAGGAGGAAATATCTACTGGCACCTAAAAACGAGTAGAGCTAACTGAGGAGTGGAGAAGCCGCTCCCTTTGTCCCTGACAATATATTATATAACGGGAATTTTGAGATGGGTTAAATAGAAAGAAATGTATGAGGAGAAGAAGAAGAATAAGAGTAGGAGAATAAGAAGAGAAGAAAGGTGAGGATGAGGAGAGAAAAAAGAATAAGGAGGGAAGAAAGAGATGAGAATAAAGAAATGAAAACTAAGAAAAGGGGGAGTAGAAGAAGTTTAAGAAAAGGATGAGGATAAGAAGAAAATGAAGATGAAGAAGAAGAAAAAGAAGAATGAGAAGAGTAGGAGAAGAATAAGAGAAGTAGAGGAGGAGGAGAAAGATAAGAGTAGGAGAATAAGAAGAGAAAGTAGGTGAGGATGAAGAGAGGTAGAATAATGAGGAAAGAAGAAGCAGAAGAGAAGAAAGAAGTAAAAAATAAGAAGAGAAGTAGATGAGAAGGAGGAGGAGCAGCATAGAATAAATAGGAGGAAGAAAAGAAAAGATTGAAGAGCAGGAGGAGAAAAGAAAAATAAAAGGATGAGAATAAGAAAGAAGAGGGGTGAGCAGGAAAGGAATAGGAGATGGATAAGGATTAGAAGAAAAGAAAAGAAGAAGACAGGAGGAAGAGGAGAAAAGAAGAGGGAGACAAAAGGAAAAAAACTAAATGGAAGAGACGTAAGATAATGAATAGGAGCAGGAGGAGAAGAGGAAGAGAAGGAGGAGGAGAAGAAGAGATCGAAAAGGAGAAGAGAAGGTAGCGAGAAGGAGAACAATAATAATAATAAAAAGAAGAATTGAAGAATTCCCGGTTATTAAAAGAAAGAAGCGGTTTGAAGAACGAAATTCAGAATTAATTAATGTATTAAATGCATGCCTTGATAACCATCGAAATTTCATTTACCGACTCAAAATATATTTAAAAATGTTTTATAATAAACGAAAATCGTTCTCTTATTTTGCTCAGTAGTTAGTCTATGGATTTTTTTTTTATTGCTCACTTATAAAACAAAGTAGCTCCACAGCCCCTCTTTCGAAAGATGGGGAAGATTTTAGAAATGAACTTAGATTTAAAAAGTTACAAAGTTTTCTTTGGGTCTCATTATTTATACTATTTGTATAGTTCTCGTTACTAGGTGTACTCAAAATAAGGATGTAGTGTGACTCTATATGTAAGTATGTTGTTAATATGTGTCTTCCTAACTTCGTGTTCTGTAGTGCTCTCAGAATTACATATATTAGTTTTGACTGATTCGAAGATTATTTCGTAGTCTACAAAGGCCACATGTAGAAATATTTCGTATATATTAGTTCGCTGCAATATAATTTAACAACCTGAAGATGCTCATATATATTATAGTTTTGAATGCTCCCTGTTCTGGAAATTGGTTGACGTCAGATGTTTTATTTTAGTCATGAGCGACTCTAGATCTCACTATGTCGGTCTTTCCCCGTTTTGCTTTTTCTTTTTGTAATAAAATTGTAACTATTCGGCCGATTCTAGCGAAATTTGAGACCTTTATGTTGTTTTACATTCTCTTCCGAATGATATAATTGTTAAAGACCTACCAAGGTTAGCCTATGAACTATTTTGTTTTGGCAATAACATCATAACTATTCGGCCGATTTTAACGAAATTTGAACCCGTAATGTTGTTTGACATTCTCTTTCGAATGTTATAACGTTTTGTTGGATATAACTTTTCTAAAAATATTTTGTTGTGAAAACAAGGCATAGTTTTGTAGTTCCTTAATTTTTTCTCCCTTCCTTCTTGAAAGCAGCACAATTAAAGATTGGACCATAGAAGGGGTTCATGCCTTTTTTTCTTAAATAATTTCCCAAACAAAATTTAAATTAGTTTTTAGAGTCATTATCTCCTAACCTTTATAAAGTTTAATATTCCATCATTTTAGATTGGTTCTTAAGTTACTGGCTTCATTATGGGTTTAAAAGGCAGTCGAGCGACCAAAGATAATTTTGCCATTTCTGGCTCCCGCAGAAGCGAAGGAGATACGACGAGACGAACTTTATTATGCGCCTCGCCTGATAAGATCAGGAGAGAGAGAGAGAGATTGGAAGACAAAGATCAAGCAGAGTAAAGATATCTCATTTCATTGAAGGCAATTCATACTGAGAAGACAGGAATAACGCCATAGGATTATTTTAAATATCCAAGCCGGTAGTCGAACCAGTGTCTCCCGATTGCCGGTCAATTGCTTTATCTATATATATATATATATATATATATATATATATATATATATATATATATATATATATAGCGTGAGTAAGCAATAAATGCAACAAAGCCCATAAGAAAATGAAACGAAGACTCCAAGTACTTTCAAGCTCTATTCCAATTTCATTATCAAAAAAATAGAGCTCGAAGGTACTTGGGATCTTCGTTTCGTTTTCCTTGTGGACTTTTTTGCATTTATTGTTTGCTCACGCCATACTTTGTGAGTTTTCTACACGCACGCACACATATATATATTTTGCAGATGCAAACTAAATTCACTAACTGGCTGCTTGATTTCCTTGCCCGTAAAAAGCTTACTAACCTCAAACTTCCAGATATTATTAATTTATATTATTAAAATATTAATTTATTAAATCAGGAAAAATGTTGATTTATCTAATAATTTAATTGATCAGATATATAGAAGAAAGGATAAATAATTTTACTAGTAATATAAAAGGAATATGAGTGTCCACAGTTTTGGTGAACGCTAGAATTTGACGAAAGATCACAAACGAATGTTCTCTTAATATTTTATTAATTTCGGGAATTATGTACAAAAGTGATCTCCAAGATCACAATATCTTTCTCTAAGAAAGACGAGGTCTTAGTGAGTAGTTCTATGATGCTCTCAATGATTTCAAACCACTAACTCTTTGTCAATCCTGGTCGTTCCGCAATAATTATTCTTTCCTTTTTCTTCTCCCATAAACCACCTCTCGTCTCTTGTCTTTCTACGGATGAGTTTCTTATGGCAATACAGGTTATGATTTATTGTACTTGCACACCTTCTTCCGACGATTTCATTCATAATCATATATGTAATCTTACCAAGGCACTCCTATATACTTTTAGATAGAAACAAAGACAAGTTCCATATCTTACCTTTTTTACAATTTTTAATTTTGTAGACCTGCTCATTATAATTTTTACTCCCCAACAATCAGTGCATATTTACAATATTAACAAAAACCTGGCCTCTTCTCAATAAAACTAGGCCATTTCCAATCGTCTTCAAGGACTTTGACATGTAAATTTTCTCTAACGGTTCATTTAACGATGATGAACGAAAAATAACATAAAAAGGCAATTTAGGTGGCTGGGAGAGTACATATAAAGAGGACATCTCATTATATCCTAGAAAGAGCATTTGATATAACATTATTCTTCTATTTTATATATTCTATTGTCAGATTATATGGTTGTAAAGCCAGAGTTCACATTATTAATCGTTGATTCTTACTTTTAAAGTGTGCCAGATGCCGCAATTGGTTATAGTCACTTTGAACACATAATTTATGGCTTCTGCCTAATATTTAGATTTTAAACTTTTCTATCGAAAACATTACACTAAATAGTTCTTACTCTATCGTGGAATAATTTAGTGCAACTGCTCGGTGTTTTGTAGATGTATACAAAATAGGATGCAGGATGCCCTTATCGTCTTCTTGCATAAGGCCGCAGAGACGCCATTCTGGGACAAATCGAGTTGTACGACGAATTGCTTGCCAAAGTCCGAATATCGTAGCACTGGAGCCGAACAGAGGAAAGATTTTATTTTTTTCAAACGCGTTCCTACACTCTGCATTCCACTCGAAAGGTACCTTTGAATTTACAAGGTTCGTTAGTGGGGCCTTTTCCGCCAAGCAATTGGGAATTAATCTTCGGTAAAAGCCCGCCATCCGAATAAATCGTTGAAGAGTCTTTTTGTCACTTGTCTCAGGAAAACCAACGATTGCTTGCACCTTATGCGATACTGAAGCCATCGAACCGCATAAAAAATTTGTAACCTAAGTAAGTAACATGCGCCTTACCGGATTCTGACTTTAATAAATTCACAGTCAGCTTGGCCTCCTACAAACGCTGGAACAACGCCCGAATCCTTGTTACGTGTTTTCAGCAAACATAGATGCACTTGTTCCTTCTAGTCAAGAATATCACGTCATTCATCGTTCTTTGAAAGGAAGCTGCCGAATTCCTCAATCTGAAGGAAAGAAATTTATATGCAAAGGTGGCTCTGGAGTGGCGGACGCAGATCATTTTTGGTCTCTTTCGTGAGAGAAATTGAATAACAACCCTTTTTAAGAGCTAAAATTTTGAAACAAACCTGGTGTGACTTACTTCATCAATAACGTCATCAATTCGAGGAAGGGTGAAACATTCTTATTTGGTAACAACATTGAAACATCTATAGTCAATTGCTATTCTATACTACCCTCCCTCTCTAGGTACTATTATGCAGGGGCTGGCCCAATCGCTGATTGTTCGTTCTGCGAATCCATTTTCGACGCAGCCGTTTGCTATATACTGACTTGTCTGGCTCTGTAAGGAGCTTGCCTCACTGTGTGAGCTTGACATTTCATCTCAATGTCGTGACATAAAACATTTGAGCGTCGGCCACTTGAACAAATAGACCACGAGTTTCGTCTAAAAGGCCTATTATATATTCGTGTTGGAGCTTGATAAAATACATTATCTGAGCCTTTTCGTTGTCTATTTTGGAATACAACCAAAGATCCCGGCAGTCGACTCCCTCTTCTAAATTTGTTCCCCCTTCCAGCTTTTCGCCTTCTTCAGAGGAGCTAAGATAATTCCTAACATTCTATATCATATCGCCTGAAGGTCTTTCCACACTCGTTTCAATTAGGCTTACTCTTTTGCAGGCACTTCTATCGAAATACTTCCTTAACAAATTAATATGACACAGTGTTGTTTTCTTCCTCCTTTTGCGAGTACTTATTAAATGATTTTCTTTTCTAAGCCTGAATTTGATAACATAGGGACCCGAGAATCTTGCTTGGAATGGGGTACGAGGAATATAAAAAGAGGGCTAAGACTTCATGTCCTGGTTTGAACTCTATAACAAGCATTCCTGTCATAATAGCCCTGTATAACCCCTTGAGCTTTTAATAGATTATCATGAGCAAAGTTTCCTAATGTCTTCAACATATTTGCAAAATTCTGAACATACTTAATAGAACAATCACCTTCTCCTTACTCGAGCCAACTTTCCGGCAAAATCCGCAGAGGCGCCGAAACATCTCAGTTCAAAGGGATTGAATCTGGCACTATCATTATATATATAAGTATATTAACCAACAACATCCTAACATAAGGTTTTCTATGGCAACAGAAAAGGACAACAAAATCTCGTTCTTGGATGTCAACGTTGTCCGAACAGGTTCCTCTTACAATACATCCATTTACAGAAGACCTACCACCTCTAGATTAGGTACACATTTCTTTTAGTAGCTCTCCCATTCAGTTTGAATTATCCAGTATTAAAAGCCGAATTTTTAGAGCCTACCATATATGCTCTAACTGGATATCCTTTCATGAAGAACTGACTTATTTAAAGGATTTCTTCAAATTTAATTATTACCCCGATTTCATCTTCGACCCTTTCTTACTACTATTTCTAAACAGAAGGTTATCCTTAGACTACCCTATCTCGAGCATTTGACATCTGAGTTTGAAAAACTCTTTCTTTCTACCCTCAAAAATCATTTCCCTCAATGCCAATTCATTTGTTTAAATTCCAACCCTGTATCGTTAAATTCCTTTTTTCTCCATAAGGAGCCAATCCCTTTGGGTTTGCCATCCTGTATAATTTATAATTATACATGTACGATCTGCCACAGTCGTTATGTAGGCCAAACTGGCTTACAACTCAAATGCAGGATCGCGAAGCACTTAGGTTTGTCTCATAGGACTGGTATTCCCATTTCTAAACCTGAAGCCTCTTCCATCAGGCAACACTCTGAGTATCACCATCATCCTCTTAATTCTGATTCATTTACCATCTCATCTTCAGCCTTAACTTGTCTCAATTTGAAAATCTTAGAGTCACTGTACATCAATAAAATAAATCCAAACCTAAATAATTACTCCTCCTCAATTAAACTATTCACTATATAACCAACCAACACTTCAAGAGAATTAACTAGCCAACCGACCAACCGAAAAAATCTCGTTAGTAGTTTTATATCTTTAGTTAGTTGATTTCTCAACTCCCACGATAAAAGTTAGTCACTTTGTTTAATTCATTCTAATTTATTTTCGGGTTTTTTTAGTTTTTTTTATATAATATAATATAATAGGTTATTTTATTGTTTACTCCAGTTACTTTTAATAAGTGATATTCAAGTCAGTTTATTTTATAACTTCACTTCTTTCTATTATTTTTTTTAAATTACACTGGATAGTATTAATTAATTCTATATATTGTTATTAGTGTTTTTACTTTAATTTTAATAATTGTCAATTTTATTATTTTAACTTGTCTTCATCCGCTTTTTTAGCAATTATTTAATGCATTCTTTTAACTGTTATCGACTAATGTTCCTTCCCCTTCTCATTAGTCGACACAGTCGCTGAAGATGGTCCTAGTAAAGATCCGAAACGTCTGGCCAATAAATGATTAGTGTAATCACCTGGGTCTTCATATTCCTGATATATATATATATAGAAAGAGCAAATACAAGTTCTGTATTTGCTCTTTTTGTATGTGAGCGGGTAAGAAGATGTGGTATAGAAATTCCTTGGAGGTTCTTAGCTTAGGGAGATACTGGGTTTGATGGATAACGCTTTGGGCGAAGTAGAGTCACTGTGCCTGGTAGCTTAACGATGGAGCATCTGACCGGCAATCAGCAGACCCGGGTTCGAGTCCCGGCTAGGAATTTCAAACTTTTTCCCCCTAGCCTTATTTCTGTCTTCTCTGTAAAGGATTGCCTGCAATGTGCCGCCCTCTAGTCTTTTTGATTCTAGTGTTCTTCTAATATCCCTTTCTCTTACCTCTAAAAAACTCCTGTTTCTTGTCTCATTGTTCATTCGCGTCCAATTTATTTTTCTCTTATATATATATATATATATATATATATATATATATATATATATATATATATATATATATATATATCTGAAAGTAAAAATTAAATAAGGTAACCCTTCATCCCACTGGAAGGAATTCTCGACACTATAAGCTCGAATTACATTTTTCAAGGTCGAATGGCAACGTTCTAGGGCTCCAAGAACGCTATACCTAGAATACTTGCAACTTGCAGAAATATTTTAGAAGTGAAACAAGTATTCTGGTCCGGTCCAGTCCCTAAGAATAAGGACGGAATGGAGTATCTCCTAACGATCATGCGCGAAAGCATTCGATATCCTGAGGCAGATCCTCTTAAGGAGGCACATTCCAAGAATATAGTTAGGGCTTTAGAAAAGTTCTTACCGCAGATTGAGTTCCCCCAAGTGCCTACAGACCGTAGGCACTTGGAGAACTCAATCTGCGGAATGAACTTTTCTAAAGCCCTAACTATATTCTTGGAATGTGCCTCCTTAAGAGGAACTGCCTCAGGATATCGAATGCTTTCGCGCATGATCGTTAGGAGATACTCCATTCCGTCCTTACTCTTAGGGACCGGACCCACGAAATCTAAGAGGTTCGATGAAAATGGCTTATTGATTATCCAATGGGTTTCACAGGTACGGCCTTTATTCTTGTCACAGCATTTCCAAGTCTGGATATACTCCTTTAGTTATTTCTTTATTCCAAGAGACCCAAAATATTTTAATATACGATAATTGGTCTTATTCACATTCACTCCTAAATCACCACCTATACCGTCGTGAGATTAGTCCAATACTTTCCATCTATACTCCTGGGGAACTACAATTTGCAATACCTCTCCCCACCTTTCGTCATGGGGCAAGGAAGGATGGTTGTAACTACGCATGAGTACACGACCATTAAAAAAATATTTGCAATCTACCTCATCTCGCGCCATCTTTAGACACTTTCCTAAGGTCTTATCATCTGTTTTTCTGTCCGATAAGGAACGTGGTTTACTCTCCAACTCACCCCCATTCTCAACGAGAAGAGGCAGCTCTTTATTAAAACTACCTCTCAGGCCATCTAGACCTTCGTAATCATCTG
Source organism: Ceratothoa steindachneri (assembly GCA_963969495.1). Taxonomy (NCBI): domain Eukaryota; kingdom Metazoa; phylum Arthropoda; class Malacostraca; order Isopoda; family Cymothoidae; genus Ceratothoa; species Ceratothoa steindachneri. Next base: position 26,759,994 of record OZ018323.1, read on the forward strand.
ATAACGAACGGAATTAATTCTGTAGCTGTCCATCCTCCTCCCCTGTGGCATAACCTTTTTTTCTCTTTTCCTCAAACTCAGAAAGTCAAATCCGCATTACCTCCCAACGATATATCATGCATAAAAATATCCATTTCCTCCCGAGTATCTACCATAATATCTTTCCTGGCTCGTTCAGACTGATTTTCAGAAGGCAATTACTTCCTCTCTGTCATTTTGAAGAGAACTACCCTTACACTTGTTTCTCCGCGGCGAGAAATGTACCTGATCTGGGTCAAAACTTCCTCCCGTATTTCCGTCGTAACTGTTTTGGTCTTTATTCCATTCACAACTCTTTTCCATCGATCTGGTTACCACGCAATAAGGGAAAAAATATCCATCGCATCTTCCCTCATCTCTGCGCAAACCTTCGATAAGGCATCATCCACGACCACAAGAGACGGCAAAACTGTCTTACGTGCAAATTTTCCCACCAAGCCGGAGAGGAATCAAAACAAGCAAATAGGTTATACGAGCAAACGCTTGGTTTAGTGCAAGCGGGGCTTCAAATTTATTTTCCCAAACACTGTAATAAGAGCCTTGCTCGCGATTGAGCATTTATTTTGCTGCCTTTCCAATACGTGATCTACCATTTTTTTTTATCTACCAACTTTTTTGTACAACACTTTTATCATAAGGAGTTTACAATGAGATATTAATGATTTGTAAGTTTATTGGCAAAAAATGCATGTTAAAACTAAAAAGTAAAAAAAACAAACAATAAAACATTTTTTTTTTAATTTTTACCGGAAAGCAACTTTAACATCATTCAGAAAATGAGAGTACATAACCTAACTTAACCTAACTTAGATAGGTTAGGGCGAAATTCTGCCTTCATTTTGCCTGAACTTTCCCGCATCTAGATATGCCTGTTCTAGGGTGGAATAGGGTGGTAAAACTCTTAAAAAACATTGATGCATTATGAATTATGTCAAGTATTGAATCTATTTAACCTTTTCCTATCTGAAATAAGTTAGAGTGCGAATAAAAAAAAAATAAAGTACTTTATTTTAAAAATAGTAAATACCATAAAAGCATTTTCTTTATCTATTAATAAATATAAAAAAAAAAACAAGATGGTAGAATATTCGACCATCAGTTACTAAAGGTTAGTTTTCTGTATGTTCGAACATTTAACCTTACTTTTTCAATGATAATGTCACTGGTGAAACCTATTTAGAGATCCTGCAGAACTTCTTGGTTGACTACCTTTAGAATATTCCCATAAGTCGACGACGAAGCTTCTTTTATCAGCAGGATGGAGCTCCAGCACACTTTGCTAATTGCGTCCGTGACTACTCGAACCAGACCTTTCCTAACAGATGGATTGGGCGGAGAGGTCCCCTCGAGTGGCCACCTCGATCACCAGATCTTACTCCCCTTGACTATTTCATTTAGGGACATCTCAAATCTTTTGTGTACAAGGTTTGTCCACGCACTTTCGATGATTTGAAGGATGCAATAACAAATTGAGTGCTGAAAGATCACCTCTGAAACTCTCAGGAGTGTGAGACAGTTTGATGAAAAGAATTGATACGTGTTTTATTGCAGAGGGTGCTCAACTTGAGCAGTTTTATGATTATTATTAATAACGATGTTTTTTTGAAAGCCAGGATATATATATATATATATATATATATATATATATATATATATATATATATATATATATATATATATATATATATATAAGAGAAGATGGGTTGCGCGTTGCCAGGCGTATACGTATTTTTAGGATAAATAAGCAGGTTAAATTTAGGAAGTTCATTACTATATTATAACTTCTTGGTACCGACGTTTCGGGTAGGAACCCATTCTCAAGGATGTGAGATTATAAATATATACAAACATAAGAATTTTTTTAGATAAGTTATGAGATATTTATAAATTAATTATATGGGAAATGGGAAGCAGCAGAGGTGGTCATATTCAAATTATAAAAATGCAGGGCTTTTAACCATTAGGGAATAGGAAATATGTTTTTGTTTTTAAATAAAACTGAGATTAATTAATTTTGAGTGTCTTCATTGTAAAAAGGGGGAGATAATAGAAATATTTGAATGATAGGGGTTGTTTTGAGGGAGTGGATTTGGCGTGTGTAATTTGTAGATGATTATAGTTGTAGTAAAAGTGGAAATGAGCTTGTGTCAGAGTTTAAAGTGAGGTTTTTAAATCTAATATAAAGAGATTCCAGTGTACGTAGTTGGTTTTCGTTGTTTGCTGTGTCTTTAATTGGAAAATTATTTAAGTTTGGTTTATGGTGTGGATGTCTGTTTTCGTAGTGTATTCGGATAGGGGAGAACTCGGGAGTAGTGAGTGGGGCTCCAGTTCTATTGCTGATGCCTAAATGTGCGCAAATACAGGTATATATATATATATATATATATATATATATATATATATATATATATATATATATTATTGGTCTTTTATATGTAGGCTTACATTTTTCAAAATCTCGATATGTAGGCCCTTCCGTATTCGTTCTCTTCAAAACGATTCTGCATAAATTGTTCACGATGCCACCTCACACTTCTAGTCTCTTTTGCCTTTGAGTGAAAGCAGAAAACAGAGAATCTTGAGTTAGAATCGAGTTTGGCTAACAATTTGATGCCAAAGTAAGTCTTATGCTATTGATATATAAGGAGTAATATGGCTTGAAATATTTGGTTGAAAATATTACCAATCGACCTCTACTGCGCATGTTTTTTATTTTGTAATTTGACAATGTTTGGGAGAAAAAATGGTTGTTCACAGTATGTTAAGATGCAAATATTCCTTTATGCGTTCTTGTTCATTTTACCCACAACACACCCTATCTCATCCTATCTAGATGGGCTGCTTCCTCTCCCTTTCCGTAGCCATCATTCTAAGGATTAATCCGCAATTTGCCTGTAAGCACCGCGGTATTCTTCACTCCAGAAGACAAAGGGTGTGTTTGAACGTGTGCTGGCAGAGACGTAGAAGAGGCTTCCAATAATAGCGGCAACTGTGAACTTTTTGAAAAACGCAAACCTGGGAGACGGAATCAAGGGCTTCAAGGGGGCGGGGTCCTCTCCTCAACCCTGTAACTAAGCTTGCTCTTTGAAATGGAGGGGTTTCTTTTAGGACGGGTCTTGGGGTCATTTAGGGTATGGGGCAGCCGTTCTAGGCACGGAGGTTTTTTATACAGGTTTTTGTAAAAGTTCTTTACACTCGTTTTTTTTTTATCTTTTAAAAGGTTTATTACGTCTATGATAGAAAATGTTCTGCCAAACAAGCTTACATTTTTACTTTTCCAGCACGTGTCATTAAAACGTATTTTCCATTGTGTGCTGGTGTATCGAGATGGAAGTGAAAACAATCGAGATCTGTGCTCTCCTGAGCGCAGGCCAGAACAAAAATGGACATCACTTGCGGCTAATAGTCAGAGTCACGATGAGGCACAATAATGCGGAAGACCTCAAAGATCGGCCCCGTTCACGCAGACTGTTTGGCTGTAAGGAAGGCCTTCGAAAGTGCTCTGAAGTACAAAATGAGAGCGTCGCGAAGAATTACATCTCGGTGTCAACGGTGGCCAGGGCCGTCAAAGAGGAGGACGGCAAGAGTTTGAGGTACGTGGAAAGGCCTCTGCTCACCGACTGTATGCGAGAACAACGTCGGAAGCGCTTCCGTCGCATCTCGACGACTTGAAGAATCATGGCAAATGAATTCTGATTTTTTTCTCATGGAAAAAATCTTTACGGTCGATTCAGTCATCATGAAGCGGAATGACCGCGATGTAAGCTTTGGTCTGGATATCTCCGAGGTCCGCTGTGTGTCCACGACTAAGCACCCGGACTGCGTGATGATGCTCGTCTTCGTGGCTTCGAGTGGCGAGAAGATGCCGCCAGTGTGGTTTGCGGTCGATTGCAAGGATTTCCTGCCGACAAAAGTCCTACCCTGGCTGAGAAAGATCAGGAAGATTGCGGTCACTGTCTTTCAGGAGGACGGTACCCCAGTCCACACAGCCAAGACCGTGCAAGAGTGGTTGGGATCAAACATGAACTTCTGGTCGGAGGAATTTTTGCCGACGCAGTCTTCCAACCTCGATCCCTTCGAGTACAGCATGTGAGCGCATGTCGAGGGAAAGGGCTACAAGGTCTGCCACAGCAACCTCAACGAGCTGAAGTACTCCGTCAAACTCGTGCGGGCTATCATAAGGAAGGACTTCGTCCGCAACGTGTGCGCGGCCTTCAGGTGTCGCTTGGGGTGCGTGTTCGCCGTCGGGGTCAGCCCCACTGATTATATTACAATATACACAGATATTTATATGATGAAACAATAAAAAGGTGTCTCACTGCATAAAAATTATCATTGTATCCCTTCTTGAGAGCGTCGTAACGAATGTAATAGGAATTTTGCAATACCCGGTATGTTTGTGATTTGCCGTCGTGTGTTTTATGCCGAGTCTTTGAGTTCATTTGAAATTGCGCTTCAAGATTTTTCTGTGCAAATCTCTAAAGTCTTTTGAGCGTTGCTTTGAGGTTTTGTAAGGTTTCAAGGACTTTAAGAGCGCGCTTTTAAGCTCTTTTTGTATTGGAATTCTTAGAGCTTTTAGAACCATTGTGTGAGAGCTTTGTTTTAGCAGGTATTTTTGGTCTTTTATAGTGAGTCTTTGAAGTTTCGTGGCGGTTATTTTGATCAATAGCGGGATATCCGTGGCTGAGTGTTTTTACGAGGAGTTTAGCTGCCTTCCAAGTATGAATGTAGTCGAACCCTTCATAGGGAAGAAAGATGCTTTCAGGATAAATGCAACCGACCCTAGAGTTAAATGGGCGAAGTCAGTGAATTGGGTACCCATTTTCTTCTGTAATAACCCAATGGATCGGGTCGGGGACTTACCTGCTTTAAGGCACTCTATTTTATCTTCCATTTTTCTCCATTGTATTTTTGTCATCACCTGCCATCAAGATATGGACACGCCCACTCTTGTGACGTATCGATGCCATGTTCTTACTAATCATTAACCAACCTAACCCCAACGTTTGCAGTTGCGAGCCCTCCAGGCCCCAATACGTGCCAAGAAATCTGCGGCTGCATATCATCCACACATTTTTGCTTCATGTATCTTTATCGCTTTCTTTACAAGTCTCACCTTACAAACTTTCCGGCATTATCGAATTCGTTGATTTTCGCTTTAAATAAGAAAAAAAATTGTTGTTTCTCTTTGTTTCCCTGTAATTTTCTATTAATGAATCACATAAAAAAGGACGTTGATTTAAATTTATATTTTGGGAGAAATTTAATTCTCACCCTCAAAAATATTTTGTTCTGCCACCACTTAGCCAGGAAATATAAGATCGTGTATCGTGTCATTTTAATTGAATGGCCGGTCTTTAACATACCAATAATAACTCCTATCGCTCAATCCTAACACGTAACTCCTTGACATACCTGTAAATATGGCTATTAGTCGACCCTTGGCTATTCGTGGTTCGTCATCCGCGCCTTCAACTATCTGCGAGAAAATTTGGGGGGGGCCTTAAAATTCAAAATTTGCACCATTTCCAGGACATCCGCAGAAACCTACGTACATAGTCGTAAAACTTAAGTGTTGGTTGGCTGAGACGGGATGATTCCAGCCAATCAGCGTTCAGATCTCACTCGCTCGAATACATTATGTACAGTATATGTACCGATTTCCCGCGCTCCATTCAGTATGCTTGTGTCCCACGTGTGTGAGCGGTGATTTATATATTTGTCGTAATTTTAAGTGTTTTATTTCTCGTTTTTCAATCGTTTTACACCCGGAATAATTCTTGCTTTTCGCACCTTAATATTAACAATGCCTAAGCGCCCTGCATCGTCTAGTGTTACTAAAGACATGCCTAAGTGTGCCAAGAAAGTAATGAGTTTGGAGGAGAAGGCGAAAGTTGCTCGAGAGTTTGGCTTAAACGAAAGCACAATTCGATCAATTTTAAGCTGTGCAAAGGCTATTAGAGAGAGAGTGTCAGTGAGTGTAAACCAAGAGATGAAGACTAGCAAATCAGTCCGTGATAAGGTTCTTGTTAGGAGGGAGTCTGCTTTAATTATTTGGATTTTTGACGCTCGTAAAAAAGGTGTTCCTTTAGATACTAATATCACTTGTGAAAAGTCAAGGCAGCTCTATAAAACAATGGATGAACAGGAATCGAATCCTGAACATGGTGACGATCCCCAATAATCAACGTCTGAAGGCCATCGTTCATGTGAACTTCAAACCAGTAAGGGCTAGTTTGATAGATTCCACAAAAGGTTTCAACTGAGTTCTGTATCATTGTATAGCGAAGCTGCATCTGCAGACCATAAGGCAGCTTCATCATACCCCGAACAACTGCGTTAAATGATTAGGGAGAAGGGCTATAAGCCAGAACAAGTGTTTAACATGGAGGAAACTGGTCTTTTGGGTGGAAAAAGTCCCCCAAAACTTACTTGATGATTGAGGAGGCCAAGGCATCCGGATTTAAAGCAATAAAGGATCGATTAACTCTTATTATGTGTGCCAATGCTGTTGGCTTTATGAATTAATATGGGGAGCGTATTATGATGTTTGGGAAGGGTTAGGGGTGTTTTGGGGTAGCGTCAACTATCCACGGGTTTTCAATATTCGCGTGGCTTCTTGGTCCCTATCCTCCGCGAATATGGGCGGGAGGCGACTGTAATTCCCAATTAAACATTGCCACTCCTGTTGCTTGCTCCTAACACGTAACTCTTTCCCCATTTTTCCCATGGAAGGTTTGTTAATACAACAAACTCGAGTGTGTTGCCTTTTCATGTTATTACAACTAAAAATTTTCAACGGCATTTCTGAATAAAAGCTTAATATGAAATGAGAGTAAAACTCGAGTCAAGATAGACAAAAGCAGAAGAAAATAGGCTTAAAACAGTGTTAAACTCTTGTGTGATCTCTGTTGCTGGAATCTGATTTTGTGAATCAAAATAGCAATTCGTAGCATCTTGCGCGCAATCTCTCTTTCTCCTCAGAACTTTATGCGGGAAAACAGCCAGAATTTCGCCTTTAAACACAAACAGAAGTCGCGAGAAGAACTTTGGAACTCACCTACAGAAGAACACAGAGGAGAACTCATCGCAGACATCATCCTAAACTCAAATCACATAACCTTAAACAAACACAGATACACCAACCCGCATACCCACACACCCCAACCAACAACCCACTTCGCCAGATATCACCACTACAACAGACACTCTACACAAACACCTGACCTGGAATACTATACACGCTCTCTCCTCTGACCATCTCCTCATCTTAATCACATTAAACACAAAAACAAACTTCAGGCTACAACAAAACCTCAAAACATACACAAATTATCACAAGGCAAACTGGATAGAATACACAAAAGAAATTGAACGTGTACTCTCCAACATTCAACTCCCCAAAGATACATACACGGCAAACAAAATACTAATTAACACTATCTTACAAGCAGACAAACACAACATCCCACGTGGGAAAATACATAACACAAAAAAACTACTCACTGAACCAATCAAAAACCTCATAGCACAACAAAACTCATCAGACCCGAACATTATATCAACAACAATAGTTCGCTTCATACTAGAACATAAACAAGAATTATGAAAACATCACCTAGACCCGCAATGGGACCACAAGACAAACACACACAAACTCGGGAAAACCATTGCTGGCCTCACAAAAAAAACAAAACAACACAGCCACAAAACAACACCGTCACCTTCGGAAACAAAGAAGCCACAACGCCCATACAAAAAGCAGAACATTTCAACAAACAATTCACAAACACAACCATACACCAAACGAAAAATGAAAACATGAAAATAGACAGACTTACAAAAAACTCCCCAAACCACAATTCACAACCACAACAGAACAGACCATCAGAACCATAAAACAAGCAAAAGACAACAACTCCCCCGGCCCTGATAACATAAACATCAAACACCTAAGTCGAAACGCCATAAACCTCCTCACGCACACTTACAACCTTGCCATAAACACAAACAGCATAACTAAACAATGGAAAGTAGCAAAAGTAATTCCAATACCCAAACCAAATAAAGGCATAAACAAAGGAGACTCCTACAGACCAATAGCGCTGCTTCCCCCCATAGCCAAAACACTAGAAAAAATCATCCTACCCTACATCACATCCAATATCCCAAACACACCACACCAACATGGGTTCAAACCCATGCACTCAACCACCACAGCATTACATACAATAAAGAACATAATCACAAATGGATTCAACAAGAAAGTTCTACCACATAGAACCATAGCAGTGGCCCTTGACATGTCCAAAGCATTCGACACAGTAGACCTGCACAAACCTCAACATCTATACCTAAGATATACCAACTCCCCCACAAACAGTAAAAATTGTCCCCTACGCAGACGAATCACAATACTCTCATCAGACAACAAACCAGAAGCCGCTGCACAAGAGATACAACCTTACCTCAACAAAATACACAAATGGACAATAGAGAACTCACTAAAGCTAAACGCCACCAAAACAATGACGCCTCTCTTCACACCAGACCCTGCAGAATACAACACAACCCTAAATATAAACATAGAAAACATATTACTACCCACCACAAAAGAACCGAAGATCCTTGGCCTCACTTTTGACCCCAAACTCACATACTAAAAACACATACAAAACACAATAGTCAAGGACACGAAAACACTCATTCATCAAGGCACTCACAACTACACACTGGGGGAAAACCAAGAAAACGCTCATTAACACATACAAGACCAGTACTAGAATACGCCAACACAATCTGGTCTCCAATCATTTCAGGAACCAACACCAAAAAACTTCAGACAATACAAAACACAGCCCTCCGCACTCCCACAGGATGCACTCTTGACACAAACAACTAACATCTACACGACGAGACGAACATCATACCAATAAAAAATCACCTAAAACAACATGCATCACAACTCAGGCAGAAAACTCAACATCCAAATCATTCCCTCCACCACATCACCAGACAATCTCTCAATCACCGACACAAAAAACAGACCATTTTCGATAACATCAACAACTACACCAACAACTTAAACACAAACCCTAACACAACAACAGAAGACACAATCAAGCAAAACATGAAAATAATCCACTCTCAGATCACACAACAATACTTGACAAACAGAACCCACAACAAAATATTAAGTGCACCACATCCAACAATACACATCTCAAAACAAACACTCACAAAGCAGATCAGAAGATCGCTGGCACAGATGCGAACAAACAAATCACCTCTCCTGAAGTCATACATGCACAAAATATCTCCCACCACCCATAGAACACCAAACTGCCCCAAATGCTTAACACATGCACGACACCACACATCTTTTCAACTGCCCACAGATACACACAGACCTTGGCCCGGTGGATCTCTGGGAGAGACCCTGGAAGGCGGCGGGTCTGCTCTTGCGATGGTCCTGGGAGCTAGGGTGGGGCCTGGAATAGGTGTGAGGGTCCCCGACCCACTGTTGGGCCGGGGACGGGGCTGCTACCACCACATATCAGTCTTTGTTTACCCCATCTCTAACCACTGAGTTAATTGGTGACCGTGCCCCAACCCCCTCCAATCCCTCCGTCTTTCTCATCCCTCGCTCGTTTGCCACTCACTATATACTAAGACGCTTCCAGGAGGGCGCAACCTCTTCCAGATGTCAGCCGCAGCAGAGTTGGCCATGCTACACCGGACATCCCTCTTGCGAAGTAAATGGATAAATAAAAAAAGAGGATGGAGCAGTAGAAAGAGAAAATGGGTGGGATAATACAGACATGGTAAAAACCACTACTCCAACCAAAGCCAAGAGGTAGGGGTGTACCACACTACCCCCTTCCGGCCTGGACCACGGGCGAAAGGACGAAAGCTGGTCGGCGAGTTACCTTCGATATTCGTCACCGACCGAGGAAATAGGCGGAAAGTGACTTGCAAAGAAATCGTCAAAAAAAGGGTAAAGTGGCAATGTACACAAGGAATAGAGCCCAAGTAGTCTCAATCTCGTTTGAGACTGCCGGGGCACTGGGTTCAGGAGGGCCTGCCGCTCCTCCACGTACATGAGGCACTGTTCGAGAGGAAAGGAAGTGAAGAGAGAGAGAGAGAGACTCTTAGGAGGGTGAAGGGGATGAAATTTGGCATAAGAATTAGCTGTTTTCTTGCGTCCTTAATATACAAAAAAATAAGAGCCCCCCCCACCCCCCCACCCTCTTCTTTTCCCCAAAGTGATTAAAAAGTGAACAGCTAATGAGGCCTAGAAGGAGGTGGGGGGGGAATAGGGAGGAGGTAATGTCCCCTCCAACTTTAGAATAGGTGGACGCATTGATTTTCGATTATTTCTCCTTCTGTGAAAGCTAAAACTCCCGATGTTAATACTTGGCTTATGTGCTTATTTATGGATTCACGTGTACGTAATCTCTGTGACCGTTTTATGAGGGTGGCACGTAACACGGCCATCTTCACTCGCAGTCTAACTTTACCCGGGAACAAAACAAAAATCCTGAATTTGAATCACGTCGTGATGAAGCATTATTGTTAAAAAGAGAATTTCAGGAAGTGAGGCAGGTGAAATTGTTGTGTGAGTGTGTGTGTATGTGTGTGTGAGAGAGAGAGAGAGAGAGAGAGCGAGCAAATATGGTGCGTGGGTTCTGCGTTTGATGCAGGAAAGGGACATTTAAGTATGCAAGTTTCTAAATATGTATGTGCGTGAGGCTACGCGCGGGCGTACATGCGTGTGTATGTGTTGGGATGTGTGTTAGCAATCCTACCACGAGAATCTGTGAATAGAACGAATTCGATGTGTTCTTTGTGGTTAATTTTAATGCATTATAAATTCGATTTACATAGACACGTTCGTATATACATAAATACATATGTACAAACAGACACACACACAAATATTAAAATATATATATATATATATATATATATATATATATATATATATATATATATATATATATATATATATATATATAAATATATATATAAATATATATATATATATATATATATATATATATATATATATATATATATATATATATATATATATATATATATATATATATATATATATATATATATATATATTTATTAAAGTCCACAGCTGTGGCAGGGTTATTAATTTTAACTTGTATTTTCTTACTATTTCTTACAAGTTTTGTAACGGATGTTTTTCCTCGCCTCGAAGACACGTTAAAATCTTGTAAGAAATATTAAGAAAATACAAGTTAAAATTAATAACACTGCAACAGCTGTGGACTTCAAGAGAACCTGCAAACAACATGGCCTTTTACCTAATTATATATATATATATATATATATATATATATATATATATATATATATATATATATATATATATAGCATGTTTTATTAAAAGCTACCGCTAGTTTCGAATTAATAATTCTTCTTTCAATCTTCTCGATTTGTCTTATATTCGCCTTTCCTTCATTGTTTAACCTGTGGATAAGCGTACCGAAGTTCATCGGAGACTGATGTTTGTTATTTTGCCAAAGGTATAAGTAAATTAAGACAAATCGAAAAGATTGAAAAAAGAATCATTAATTCGAAACTAGCGGCCGCTTTTAATAAAACATGCTATAATGAAAATATACTGCACAAATTCACACGTATATATATATATATATATATATATATAATAGTGAAACCATTTTATAGGAGCCGAAAGTTTAATTTTGGAGACTAATTTCAGTATGTAGTTTATCATACCCTCCTCAGTCGTATACTGATAAACTCCATACTGAAACTAGTCTCGTATATTAAACTTTTGGCTCCTATACAGTGGTTTCACTATCATATACCATAGCTCGCCATTGAGTTATTTTACTTATATATATATATATATATATATATATATATATATATATATATATATATATAATGTACGCAACAATTGCCAAAAAATCCACAAAATCGCACAAGAAAGATGAAAAGCGGAATCCAAGTACTTGCGAACTTTATTCAGTCATTCTCTTGGTATACATGTATATATACAGTACATATTTCGACGTTATCGAAATCTCAAGCTCAGCACCCATGAATGGGCTCGAAATCCCTCAGTCATGGGAAGTCGAACATCAAAAGATTCTATCTTTACATCTGATGGTGATGTTTACTCTTGTCTACACCACCTTTGTTGAGGGAAAAGTTCAGATTTTTAAAGACTCCTCGGAATCCAACTTTTAAGCTTCTAAATAAATTTGCCTTTCCGACATTTCGCACACTAAACCAAATTCTTCTTCTTTTCGGAGCCAATACTTGAAAATCCAGGTGTCAGAATGGACGCTCGGTACATTGAATCTATAAACGGGCTTGGGACAAGGGGTGATCTTGTCTCCGCTCACAAATCTTTCACTCAAAGTATTTGCAATTGTCCAGCTATAGATCACTCAGACTAGTAATTAAGATATCAAACCGGTATTCCTTACGAATAGTCCAAAAGAGTTTATTGATTAATTAATAGGATTTTAATTAAAAAACTGTTAACAAAATCTTAAATTATTTTAGATTGTGCACGTTTATTAGAGTTTCTGAAATATATAAAGTTATAGAAATTTTTAGAGAGCCGAAAAATGAGGCGGAATTGCACATTGATAGGTAGAATTTATCATATTAAATTTAAACTGATTTTTCAGAAAAAAGTAAGAGAAGGCACATAACATTGACAAATAATCCCACAAATAGTATTGAAAATAAGAAATCCTTAAATATATATAAACACTAAAGGACTATCGATGGAATAAGGTAACACAAAAATATCGAAATATTTAAGAAGTTGTATTAATAACTTTATGACCACAGTGGACACCCAAACCTAGTTATCTTGTAAACTAAAAATGTATTTTTCAAAATCGAAAACAGTAAAAGAATACATTTATCTGGACACTTTTTGAGTTCTGTCGGGAGCAGAAAAAAGAGAATCAGAAAAATCAAATTAAACGCTTCGATCTCAATTAAAGCCACCCCCCCGAGACTAGTCTACGCAGGAGATCAAAGCGCTTGATCGCTGCCTCAGTGTGTTTGGTTCGATCCCTACCTATGCACGAATTTTTTCGCAATTAGGATAATGATTTTTTCCTAATAAAAAATTATTCCGTTTAATTTATCTTTCCTTGTGGTTTGATTGATTTATTTCCATCATTCTGTCGGCCCTGAGGAATGATGCAAGATGTAGAGAAAATAAACTAAAACCCTCATACTGTCTACACACCACGAAACCCCAACTCATCCCGCAGGAAGTGGGAAGGTGATTAGCTCAGGGCTGACGTTTCGAAGCTCCGGTGGCATCAAAAATAATACCTTTATAAGTAAAATTAACCCTAGAACGCTAACGATGGGTAGGAGGTACCCAGAGCAACGACGTCATGGTCAGTTTTTCTTAATGTTAAGTCAAAGTTGAAAGTTTGAAGTGCCTTCATTTAAATCTATCCCATTAAAGTTTTACATTTATTTATTTTTTTTCAAATCGGGTATAATGTACCCATGGTCAGTAGTGGTGTGTAGTGAACTGATGGTTAATGTTCCAGTATTAAGATAGTATGGCAGGGAGAATATAAGCTCACTTTGGATAAAGAAGTGATAATAGAATAATAACAGTAAAAAACCATCTCGACTTGAACTCTATAATAAAGGGGTATCAGATGCAATTTCAATAAGATCCCTCTTTTAGAGGGTATATTGATACCAAAATAAGTATATCAGAATTAAATTTATAATATTTTTAATCTTTAAAACGGAAAATTATGTGGAAGAGTTACAGGAAAATGAATGGTCCACGATTCGGACTTAGGGGGAAAATTTGTAGAACGCGACTCCCATGTGGCAGAACCAGTCCAAGCCTTAATTGGGCGTAATCATAATTTGATATGTGAGTTTTCCACCAATTTGCTACCTTAACACTTTTAATTATTTTTTTAATTCTTCATAATTCACATTTTTACTGTAAATCTGTTGGACCAATTATTATGTACTTTTTCTTAATTGCTGTAATGCTTACATCATAACTAAGGCAATCTCGCAGGTTTCTTCCTTTCAGTTCTTTTTATTCTTAAAAAGTAGCAAACTCATAAGAGTGGCACTGATTTAAAGAGACAAAGCAATACTGAACGTAGTGAAATTGAAAGTAATAAAATAACCCAGCAAAAAATTGCTTTACTAACAATTACAAACTTTAATTACTTTAGAAAAAAATTCAACGTGCAAAATTGCAGCACAACAATTAACTGCAAATAAAATCAAATAAATTAAGATAATTTTTATCTTCTTATATAGAATCAATGCAAATGTGAACATCTCGAGAAGAGGTTGAAAACGAGTAGGGTTCATATTTTGCATCAAAACCTAACGAATTTTAAAGCGTGGCATTTCTAAGCTTGTTGACAGATGGAATGACGTTCTAGAAAGTAATGTAAATTATAGTTATGATTAAATATTTACAATGTTATCAGTTTTTCATTTTTAATATATACCCTAAAATCGGACATTACTTTCGTTTAACCTGATACAATGAATAGAGGAACTTGTCACATTATAACAATGAGGGTACAGTAATAAACATAAAGCTGATTATTTTGTGAAAAATACATATCTATAAATGTGCAAAAGCTTCAGAATAAATGATAAAAAAATGCAAAGTAAACAATAGGGTGATCAAATACTCTCTACTCATTAAGAACATCATTTGTTATACAATTACAGTACTGAGGTGTTGAAAAGGTCGTTCATGTACTATTGGAATACAAAAGATTGATTGGTCTCACTTTGTTGGCAAAACGTTACAGTGTAGTGCAGTGGCGGTTTTCGATAAGGGCCACATGGGCAATTGCACGGGGCGGCATTCTCTAGGAAGATCCACGAGAATGAGAAAAAAAAATCTTATTTGTTTGTGTTCATCTCTTATTTGCGCGTCAGATCATGTGATGTGTGGCAATGGGCGCTCTCGACAGGCGGGACGACGGCACCCTCACTGCTCACATGAAGTGGATGAAACTAAACCAATGAGGGGGAGGGATTGAGTTCACCGCTGGGTCTAGCCATCAGGTTATTTAAAAGGTTAAAAGTCAATTACAAACCAAAATGCTTACAAATAACGCACATTTCACTCATAATATTGAATAAATCACAGGCCAAGAGTCTCGCATTCATTTTATTTTACTGTGAAATTGTTAAAAAATCAAAACAAGCAAATATGTTAACCAAGATGAATTATTGATTTAGGCCTGACTGCTAATTGAGGCGTCAGGGAATGACGGTAATATTGATAGTTGATTGTCAGTGCCAAACATGGAAAAGAAAAGGTCAAAGTCATCAGGTAAACAATTTCAGAAGGGAAAAGAAGAAGATGAGAAAAGAGCAAAAAGCAAAAGATAAAGGTATAGAGCCATTCCATCTCCTTATGTAGACCATATTATGAAGTGGATGTGGTGAAATAAGGTAATGTTACTTTGGTATAATTCAGTTGTTTATTTGTTTTCACTACTGAAAGTTTTTATTGTGTAATTAATATATTGTATTTTCAATTCAATTTATGGGGCACTTATAAAATATTTTGGAACATCTTCTGTGACTAGTCACACAGTCACAGGCCACAGGCCTCAGTCACACACGCCACCACAAAATTTTGGGGAGACCCTAAGGATGAGGAACCGTCCACTTCCGCAGAGCAGGACACTTCAGGGGTGTGTGTGTGTGTGTGTGTGTGTGTGTGTGGCCTGTGGCCTATATGAAAAGTAATTTTATTCTAATTTAATTTAACTTTTCAATGTAATTTCATTATTTATGTGAATGTGTGATGTACAAATGCTGTGAATAATACTTATGTCCTGCGTTTTTCTCTAGTAAAAATACCTGAAGCAGAAGGCCTGACAAATCCTCCTACAGAGAATGAACCACAACTCACTGACACTGCTAACTGGCCTTCAGTTCTGACTGACATAATTCGAATGTATCCGCTTTGCAGAGAACCACATGAAGTACCATCTAATTACGTTTTTTTACAGAATGAGAGTGATGGAAGAAGTTGACAACACCAATATTTCAGGAAGACATGAGTTAGTGGTGAAAATATCCCAAGAAGTTGGTTGGTATACTCACAGAAAAACAAGTCTTTTCTTCTTTGGCCGCAAAATGACAAGCAGGAGCTGGAACTTCTAGAAGCTGAGAAGTTAAGATGCAGAGAGTTGCTGAAACGTTTCACTGCTATTTTGAAGTTTCTGGCAGTTAAGAATTTGGCACTAAAGGGAGATACAGAGATGTTCTTGCCATCAAATGAGAATTTTCTCAAAGAAGTTGAACTGATGCTACAGTTTGAATCCAGAATGAAAACAAAATCTTACTCAACTTTAAAAAGGAATCTCCAGCCCCACCTGTTACCTTGATTACCACACACAAAACAAACTCATAGATTTAATGAGCAGCAAGGTAATTCCAGTGATGGTGAATCACAACAAGCAGGCAAATGATTTTATTCATCATTCTCGAATGCACCCAAGATATCAGTCATTGTCGTGGTATGACTAGGTTTACACTGTTATACACACACTGGCCTACTGGCCGACCGGAATTAAGGTTCCACCTGGGGATGGCTCTAAGAGTGCTTTAAATACATAGTTGCTAGACCAAGAAATATTCAAACACGGCTACAAAAATATACTTTAATAGGACTAAAGATTACATACACATATAGGACAAGTTAAATAGCAATGCAATTAAATATTCACGGTTCACGGCTAAGATGATTGACACTATAAATTAAGTTTGAGCCGAGGGATAATTAATTAAAAAATGATCTTACAATTATGCAAGTTCTGGAGCAAAGGGGGTCCTTGAGGTTCGACGCGGTAAAGGTGGGAGGAGCGTTACGAAGTGGGGATTAAATCCCTTTTTACCTTGATGTGCGGCGAGTAGGACCAGGAAGGTAAGTTTGACCTTGAACTTGTGGGCGTATCACGAGACGCTCAATCCAAGTTTGGGAAATTGAAGATGGGTCTCTTATCCTTAAGAGGCAAACGGAGGATGCTTCGGGGATGGCTTTTCTGATCCTTAAAATCTGAAGACGTGGTGAAAAGGGTTGAAGCACGCCGCCTAAAACTATCTCTACGAACAACATTGAGTGACGACTAGCTCTTCCTTGGCTCTTCGAAAATCATTCGATTTTTCTCTGGATGAGAATGTAGTCGATTCTCTCTCGACTAACGAAGACCTTAACGGCTAACGTATTGGACGGCGGCTTCAGACACAATCTGCCTGTGAACTCTGAAGTATCGAATATATAATCCGAAATTATCTAGACGGGAAAAGAGATTCATTGCCAACAGAGTTCCTTAATTGCCTTGGGTCGCTATAAGGGTCCATAGCGGGAAATCGCGATGACCCCTTAATGGTCTTTCCATTGTTCTAATTTTCGCAGTATATAGGGCAGATAAATGCAACGCTGTGAACGGGAGGTTAGCCGACTAAATTCGCTTGCGATAATGGCGTTTCGCCCTCGCGTGAATTGCTTGGGGCAGACGGTCAACAGCGAACTGGGAAAGTCAGGGGAGCTAGAGATGACAGAGAACCGTATTCTTCCACAATCATACTGAAGAGTCGTCACTAGTGATTCAAGTGGTCTCGTTGAAGGACAAGTCCCACATTAAAGGAATTTTATGTGGTTTTTGGAGGCAGACGAGTCCACAGGCAAGCATTTCGCCTCCCTTCAGATTTGAGGACCTTAAAGTCCTGCTACAGACTGCAAAGGACAGGCATATGATAATGGGGCCAATATTCGTGAAATAAAACAAGGGAGTTGGGAGTTAAGGCCAGGCTCCTAGAAATCAATGCTACAGCTCTGTTTGTGCTAATGGATCTACTGATGATGTAAATTACTTTGGCATTTTGCCGAAAGTGCAAACTTTATTTTCGGACTCCACAGAAAGATTAGACATCATGAAATACCATGTAAACATCACTTTGAAGATGTGGACTTAAACAAGATAGGAAAGCAAAGTGATGAGTTCCTGAGATACAAGGCAGCTGCAGTGAGAGATGCTTTGATTGAGAGCAGAGACCGTACAGAAGACCTTGTCATAAAGATTGAGGCGCACTCCCTCTAGGAGGAGGTGGGATCATACCACTTCAGCATTTGCAGAGTGATGTGGTATAACATGTGGAGCCAGATCAAACCTCTAACCAAGCTTATGCACTCTCCCATCATGCATGTTGACTTAGCAGTTAGTCTTCTCAGAGAGAGAGAGAAAGGGGGGTGTCTCTGCAATTACAGGACAACATGTGTTGTAGCTGCATATATGTCAGCTAAAGACATGTTTGACAAAATGAATGTAGAGGCTGTTCTACAACAGAAAAGACTGAGGTCCACAAAGCGGCAATTCTCCTATGAATCTTTTTATAAGCCTCTCAGTAACGCTCTGAAGAAGCTAAAGGTAGAATGTTCAATGTTGTGTTGTTAATGCTGCAATATCAGCACTTCAAGAGAGATTTTTCCCCATTGAAAAATGTGGCAGAGAAGCTTGAGATTTTATCCAACTTACAAAGTCTCTCAGATGACCTTGAGAGCTTGTGTAGGAGCTGAAGAACCTGCCTGACCTTCCAACACACGCCATGTCTCTGCTTGAAATGCTGAATTAAATTCATGAAAGGGAGTTCTCAGAAATATACACAAATTTATGGACTGATCTTCGAATTTCAGAATTGCACTCACACTGCCCAGAACTGTAGATAAGGCAGAGAGGAGCGTCTCAAAGCTGAAGCTCATCAAATCTTACCTCAGGACGACACAACCATGATGGGCCACCAATAGAGATGAGGCAGAAACACTGGCTAGCTGATGCCAGGACAATACTCTCATCCTGAACGTCAACAAAACAAAAGAGATGATAGTGGATTTCAAGAGACAGCAGGGAGAGGGACATCGCCCCATCCAAATCAAAAAGGCTGAAGTAGAAAGATTCAGCAATTTCAAGTTCATCGGCGTTCACATCACGGAGGATTTGTCCAGGTCGCTGCACACAGACATTGTGGTCAGGACAGCTCGCCAGCGGCTATATTTCTGAGGAGAATGAGGAAGGTTGGAGTGGTCACCAGTATCCTCACTAACTTCTACAGGTGTATCATCGAGAGCCTACTGACAGGCTGCATTGCAGTGTGGTATGGGAACTGCTCCCTTAACAGACAAAAACACTACAGAGAGTGGTGTAGACGGCAGATCACATCACTGGAAGCAGTCTCCCTTCGATCCAGGATATTTACCGTAGCGGGTGTGTGCGGCGGAAGAAAGGCAGCACCAATAAAGAGCACAGATTCAAGAACAAAAAAATCTGCCTGCTACCATCTGGCTGATGGTATCGGAGCCTGACGACGCGCACTCAAAGACTGAAGACAGCTTTTATCATCAGAGTGTCAAGCTTCTTAACTCAATATAAACTGTTTGAGACATTGTACTACCTCATATTTGACGCATAAAAATTCATGCACACACATTTTTGACTGCCAGTCTTACAATGGATATTGCATATGTATATAGAAAAATTTGTTATTTTAACTTTTATTCTTCTTCTACATTTTGATACTTCTGTTTAAATTTATATTCCTTGTTTTTTAGTCTTGTGAATAGTAGTTGACTGGCTATTCTCGTCTAAAGCACTTCATTGCGTTGTTGACCGTGTGTGGACCTGCATATGACAAATACGCGAATCTGAATCTGAATAGTTGTGTTTGTGTGTGTGTGTATTGGGGGAGGGTTACTGTGGATGGGGGTGGGGGCGCTAAGGAGATGTTTCGCCCAGGCCGTCATAAAAACCCAGGACCACCATTGATGTAGTGTGATGGGAAGTGCAAGCGAACGGTGTGAAATCTTCGCTTGAACGAACTTTTTTGAGACTCTAGATGGTACAGTGGAATTGCTTCTCGCTAACAGTTGCCAGGCGACACAGGAAGCTGTTCGCAACTCTTTAACGCTAATTTCTTCTTTATTTTTTCTTCTTATATTTTACTACACTCCTCTATCTACAATATATATTTCTAATTTTCATTTCTACTTACTTATTTTCACTGCAGAAATTTATTCCCTTTTTCAACAAGTGATTCTAATTACTAAGAGACTTTTGCATCACCCCATGCTTTGATTTTTACATCTACACCTCTCCGTGCCAGTTTTTAAGGGGGGGAGGGATATGAATCACCAATCTAAAATGCGATTGACACACGGGGCTGAGGATAGGGGGAGGGGAGGATTGAGCGGAAGGTGGAACTGAGAATGTACCTACTCGTGTCGGACCTTTAGGTTGGCACTTCTTGGCACCAGTCTGGTGTCTACAAAAAGATTTATTTTTAATGTTCGGTTTGAACAAGATAATTGGATGCTGTTGCCGTGTCAGTTGGTGCGTGAGGGCGTTTCCTCTTTATTTTTCACTCACTCTTCTCTTTCTCTCTCTTGGCGTTGGATAGGCTTAAGATTGTCCCTTTCGCTTACATTAAAAGATTGAATTGGCGCACTTGAAGTAGTTTTCTGTTTTCCTTCGACTAACATCCATACATAACAGGTCCTGTTCCTATTTTGGAATTCCTATTTAAATTTTTACCATGGTATTTTCAAAAGTGCCCTACTAGCCCCAACGCCTAGAACGTTGGGAGGTTTCCCATAGCGTTGCCATCCTCATTTAAAGTTACTGTCCCCTTTGAATCTCGGGGCTGAGGCCCTTGAAAGCTCCCCATATTAAATATGCGTCCTGAGGGGGGGTGTAAACTCCCTTCATGGGGTGTCGCTTTCCTCCGACAGGGAAGGGTGGGGGGGGGGGGTCGACAGGCAATTCGCGCAAGTGCCTCGAACGCATTTGGTTGAGGGGGTTTCCTGAAAGCCCCTGTGCAGGGACGGGGAATGTTTTCAGGGTCTAAATTGAGGGAAGAGACCTGAACTGGGCTCGTCTTACCTATAGGGGGGCGGGGGCTCAAGGTTATATATTAGATCTATTAAGCGGTTTATGTGCGAGGATAATCCACTTATAGGAGTTCCATTACGAGTTTTTCGATTCATTTTTCCTTATGGGATTTTTTTCCGAGCGAAGACACGAAAAGGGTCGACGGTTTAGCGCTGGGCAACATGCTGCAGCTGACATTTGGATGATTGCGTGCTATGCCAGCCCCAAGGCCCTCATGTGCGTGGCCTCCTGGCCATAATGACGGTACCAGGATCTGTGGCGTATGTATATCTTCCACACATTTCCACTCCCTCCATCTTCGCCACTTTCTTTTCCACATTTCTCCTTACAAACTTTCTATTAGAGATGCCCTCGTTGGTTTTAACTTTAAAATTAAAAAGGTCATGGTCAGCGGAGCCCTTAAAATAGGAGTTACCTTCCCCATGTCAATGCTGACTTAACTAATCTCACTATTTTGGCTACGTCGTATATAAAACTCCCACTTCCCCTAACTTCACCACTAGACGAAGCAAAAATAAAACTGTTGCCCTTGTTAGTTTCCAATTTTTATATAAGAAAAAAATGCTTTCGGTCTCCTCATTTGTCTCTTAGCATCACTAATGACATTAGCTTCCCACTAGTAGACTAGGCTCTTACCCTAAAGATCTCACCATCAGGTTAGTCTCTTATACTAAGTTTGTTTCTTATATTCAATATCTTGCCATTATGTTAGTCTCTTACCATAAGTCTCGTATCAGACTAGTCTCTTTAAATATCGGCCTAGTCTCTTAACATCGGTCTATCACCATCGGAATCCAGTTGTAGCGCTGGTACTCGTAAGTCTTTCTTTTCACTTCTCATGAAAAAGTCGCTAAAAAAAAGCCAGAGATGAAAAAGTCACTAAAGAAAAGCCAGAGATGGAAAAGTCGCTAAAGAAAAGCCAGAGATGGAAAAGTCGCTAAAGAAAAGCCAGAGATGAAAAAGTCGCTAAAGAAAAGCCAGAGATGGAAAAGTCACTAAAGAAAAGCCAGAGATGGAAAAGTCGCTAAAGAAAAGCCAGAGATGGAAAAGTCGCTAAAGAAAAGCCAGAGATGGAAAAGTCACTCATTTGAGGAAATGAGTCCTTTTGTAATTTAATAATTGAGGAAATCAAAATAGGATTCCGAAATCAGCATTTTGTAGAAGGAAACCGTTTGGTTTCTATTTATTAGGATATATTTCGTGTGTGCGCTCGTGAAGATTAGTTATGGTTCTTTTAAATGAGTCTTTATCACGTCTGTTCGTTAATATATGTATAAATATGATATTATTATTGCAATATTGAATATCATTAGTTTCGGTGTCGGTAATCACATGAACCAATATTTTGAATAAATATTAATCAATCAAAAGAATTTATACATTTCTTTTCCTACCATGGCGGAACCTTGAACCTGGCTAGTGGGCGCATTGGTATATTTAAAGAACAATTGGTTTATGCAAGAAGAAAGACAGGAGACTATTAAATAACGGCTAGCTAATATTATTATCATTAATGTGCTACTCCTACTAATGCTACTAGTAGAAATAGTAAGATGAGGAATAGATTTGTCGTCGGTTCCCCTCCTACTTAATTAAATTAAAATTCAATAGTGTTTAGTATATCGTTTAATAATAATAATATATATGTATATATATATATATATATATATATATATATATATATATATATATATATATATATATATATATATATATATATATATATATATATATATATATATATATATATATATACCAGGCAATGGCTTCGCTGCTAAGATTAAAATTTAAAATCTAAAAAAAAGCAGCCATGGTTAAATTTTTATAAATTTTCTGAACTTCGCCAATTATAATAATTTTAAAAAGGAACTCTAAACTATTTACCCCCTTTCAAAAAATCACGTTGCTAAAATATAGTTATAGATAAAATAAAAAAGCAGCATTACTTAAATTTTAATCAATTTTCTGACCTTCATCAATTGTAATTCATTTTCTTTTAAAACATTATAAAACAATGGATAATCATATTTATTTTTTCTGAACTGAACTATTTTGTTTTTTCAAACTCTAAAGAAATTATTAGAAATTACCTTTATAAAAATTTAAAATATACTTAAGTCATAACCAAACTAAGATGAAATTATTATTCAAATACTCCCAAAACTCCCCTTCTTAAATTATAGAGTTAGTGAAATTTTTTTTTTAATAGTTTAATATAAATATTAAACTCATAATCCTACTTATGAAATGTAAGTAATTTTTTCACTTACTAACTAACTAAAAAAAAACCCCTGACTTTTTACTATAAATCTAAACTCTAATTTTAGAAATTGTTTAAACTCTAATTTTTACTATTCAAAGCTAAAACTATCAATGAAATATTTCTACCTTTACAATTGTGCTTTAGTATATATTTTATAGGCCTAAGAAAATGACCGTATTATGGTCGAAACGTCCCCACTAAATAAATAAAAAAAATGTCAGCAGCAATTTTCCTTTCCTGGGGATTTCGGTTAAAATTTAAGTTCAGGCTCTCGAGAAGCAATGCTCATATATATAATCATCATCATCATCATCACTAACTATATAATTTAAGAAGGGGAGTTAGGGGAGTATTTGAATAATAATTTCATCTTAGTTTGGTTACGATTTATGTTGTTTTTTTTTTATCAAGGTAATTTCGAATAATTTCTTTAGAGTTTGAAAAAACAAAATAGTTTAGCTCAGAAAAAATAAATAGGATTATCCAATGTTTTATAATGTTTTAAAAGAAAATGAATTACCATTGGTGAAGGTCAGAAAATTGATTCAAATTTAAGTAATGCTGCTTTTTTTAATCTTAGTAGCGAAGCGCAAGCTCCTCCCGTAGGGAGAAGTGGCGAAGCCTTTGCCTGGTATATATATATATATATATATATATATATATATATATATATATATATATATATATATATATATATATATATATATATATATATCGATAAGGGCTCCTCCTATTAAGCTGTAATTTAGTATGCAGGATGAAGGATATGAGGAAAAACGGGAAGTTCATTTAGTTTACTTGATTGTACAACGTTTCGGGCAAATGTTTCACCCATCTTCTGGTACTGGTCTTTCATGAATTTTTGTGAATTTTTCCAGTACCAGAAGATGGGTGAAACATTTAGCCGAAACGTTGTACAATAAATTAAACTAAATGAATTTCCTGTTTTTCCTCATATCTCTATTTTTCTCTATCTCTATTTCTTTATATTTGTCTCTATCTCTTTCTTTATATTTTCTATATTTCTATTTCTCTATATTTTTCTATCTTCATTTCTCTCTGTTTTCCCTATCTCTATTTCTTTATATTTTTTCTATCTCTATTTCTTTATATTTTCTCTATATTTTTCTCAATCTCTATTTCTGTCTATTTTTCTCTATCTTTATTTCTGTCGATTTTTCTCTATCTTTATTTTTCTATATTTTTCTCTATCTCAAGTTCTTTATATTTTTCTCTATCTCTATTTATCTATATTTTTCGCTCTCCCTATTTCTCTCTATTTTTATCTATCTCTATTGCTCTCTATTTCCCACCCTCTCTCTCACTCTCTCTTTCAAAACCTCTCTTCCCCTCCACCCCTCTCTCGTTATAATCTCTAATCTATTTTTGAAGGGATTTTTCACGAATGCCTTGGAGGTGGTTTCAAGGACATATTTGCTTTGTTGCCTTTTTAACACACGTTATTCCCCCGCATAGAAAATTACTACATTTTCTCTTCTTGATAGTCCATACAAGGATGATACTATTAATAATAATTGTTATTTCTTTTTAACTCACTTACCATTTTAAAATATTTCTTATTTCCCACCACTCAATATCGAAGTATGTAATTAAATTGCCATAAATCTTACGTCATCGGGCGGGCCCCTTACCTGCCCTTTATTTTTCTATTAATACTTACCTTAAACCCTGTTTTTACCTGCGGCTAAGTGCCAGATCAAGGTATCGTTTTTTTTCAAAAGGAAGTAAAGTTCAATTGTACCCATTTAGAGCCATGAAATGACCCATATGACCATGGGACATATGGTTATTCACCCTGGAGATTTCAAATTTGCCATCGGATTTGGCGCTGGGTTGCGCCATCTAATGGGAGAAGCCTCATGTAGCCATTCAAAGGCACTTGTAAGCGATTTGAACCATGATAAACTATCAATGCAATAACCATTTATCATCTTATCACAAAACGCGCCAGGTCATTGGAGGGACTGTCGCTCTTGTTAAGAGTTGGAGGAGTCCTGCATGACTGCCATAAACATCTATTTGAATGTGGTGTGTATTGGTATACGTCTCTAGATGTGTCAAATATATCGATCAAACCATTCAGTTCAGCCCACACCAAGCCACAATACCCAGATTCCCATATTCCAACCTATTTTAGTTCGAACGCGTCAACACATTGAAAGAACCTGTACAAAGCCCATCACACCCAAATACTATCATACGACATGTTTTAATAATCTACTATAGAATGCCAATATTCATCAATAGCTTTCTGACACTCCCAAACCTATCATTCCCCATTCATTAATTGCCCAACTCTATTTGTAAGCACTATTGATAGTTGTCATTTCGACTATTGACTAATTTTACGCAACACAAATATGTTCCTGAAAGCTTCAAATACGGCCTTCCATTCGCACCATTTTGGGTCTAAGTTTGACAATCCATTCTAGAGCATTTTTTTCGCTGTAGATATTTTTTTATGTAATTTTTTTAAAACTTTACAATAAAGTTTAATTTACAATAAAATATAAAAAGGTTTCTTTATTTTTATAGGTTAATAATCTAAATCGCATTACTCTTTTATAATAGAGCATATACTCAGGCTCCAAAAGTGTGTAAAGAAATAATTATTGGAACATATTCATCTTTGGCCCAAAGTATAAAGTACCCTATGGAATCATTCCTATAATCTAATTAAAGATTTGTGGTAAATGAATTCAGTGTATATATTTTATATATTTATTTATTTTTAATTATTTTAAAACTCAGTTGAACTCTCCTTTGCTTTAATTATAGCCTTAATTCTTCGTCTCATGGATTTGCCCAAATTTTCACATATTTCTCCTGTCCAATTTTTAGTGTAGTTGGATACCATAGGGCAAATGTCCTGTTTAAATATAACGTCATTTATTGGTGTTGTGGTAGGCATTTTCTGGGTGGATGGTTAAACACTTATTACAATATGATGCTGTAAGTTGTGGAGTTCATTCTTTCCTGGTATAAAAACATCTCTCGTCCTTGATTAAGACATGCTGCCCCATAACAAAGGAAGGCCCCGGAAGTGATGAAAATCTTCAAAATTGTTACAATGACCAAAATTTGTAAATAATTTTCTTCCAAAATATATTCAAATAGAATTACATAAATGAATGTAAAAAATAGTCTTTCTTACATACATCACAATTATTTACAGCTGATCAGATAACTATAGATCATCGTTCATGTGATCTTTCGCCCAGGAGGATCCATTCTTGGCTGTCAGAAAATTTCTTTCGCCACATCACCATAAACATCTGGCCTCCCAATTCTCCAGACTGCAACCCGCTGGACCATTTGTATGGGGCGTGGATGAGAGAGAGAGAGAAACGAAAAAGTCCCCGTTCACCACCAAAGTGGCACCTTTGGTGCAAGAGTATCATAGTTTTCAAGTTTTTACCCAGTTAAACCGAAGGACAATTGAGAGAGCCTGCAGCAGGTCCCGACCCTGACGGGAGACCGTGATTGATGCCGACGGCGATTTCATTGAATAGAATGAATAGTAAAATCCTTCAAATATCATTAACATGTAATTTTGGTAAATAAGCTATTTAAATTAATTCTCTTATTTTATTTTATATTATAGTTAGGCGACAAATTAATCACCGCACCATATATATATATATATATATATATATATATATATATATATAATTAGGTAAAAGGCCATGTTGTATGCAGGTTCTATTGAAGTCTACAGCTGTGGCAGAGTTATTAATTTTAATTTGTATTTTCTTAATATTCCTTACAAGTTTTTTAACGGGGTCTTCTTGGCGAGAAAAGACATCCGCGAATGACATTCTTTATTCCTAGACGTCTTTCGACCGTGTTAGGTCATCTTCAGGGAATTAACAGAAATGGAATGGTTCACGGTTCATTAAGAACGAATTACAAATAGAGATTACATAAATGTAAATATAGAGCAGACAGTGTGGAAAATAGAATATAGCAGAGAAGAGATAGTTATAAGTATAAGTAGGAATCCCGGAGACGTGGAAATCAAAGTTTTGTAATTCTATACAATACAAATTTTACATTTACTCATAAAAGTTAATAGTTTATAGTTCTAAAAAATTTATTCCTAAAATTTAAATATATATTTACACATTATTATATATTTCTAACGTTAACTATACATTATTTCAATACTTTACATTATTTCTACGTGTTTGTTGTAAAAACATTTTTAGAATTCTATTTCAATCTAGCTGATCATTTTAATCTAATTTTAAGTCATGTATTTGATTAATTCACAATAGATAATTTGATACTAGATATATTTAATTAACACACACTTTCTATGTATACTTTTTTCAAATCACTGATATTATCATTTATTTTATTATTATTTATTTAATTCATATATTTCTAACGTTAACTACACATTATTTTAATTACTTTACATTATTTTAATTACTTTACATTATTTCTACACGTTTGTTGTAAAAGCTTTTTAGAATTATATTTTAATCCAGGTGATGATTTTAATCTAATTTTAAGTCACTTATTTGATTAAATCATAATAGATAATTTGATACTAGATATATATTTCGTAAATTAATTAACACACTTTCTATGTACACTTTTCCAAATCACTGATATTATCAATTATTTTATCATTATTTATTTAATTCACTTTTGGGCTTATCGTTATATTTTATACACTTGTAGTTTGCACTTTCACTTTATTTTGGACGTTTTTTGTCCACTTCTTATGGCTTTGAATGTTGACATGTTCACGGTGTGCACGTCCGATAGTGAGATGAACACCGTGCCCTTCAACATCAATCCTGCAATTTCGTCCTGTGAAAAAGGTCCATCGAAGGTCCACTTGAATTTCCCCTTGGCAATGCCAAGTAGGAGAAATTCTGGGTTATCTCTTGGGAATGGACACAGGGGAGAGCCAAATACCTCGAGGCCCACGTCCTTGCCGTCGAAGAAGTAACCGCTCTCGAGGACTTCCTTCTTGTCGGTTAGGGGGATCTCCGTGTATTCCTCTTCGTGCGCTTCTTCTTCGTCCGACGAATTTTGTTCGTTTGTCTTTTTCTCTGTTTGTTTCTTCTTCTTCTTCCCTTTTTTCCTTTTCTTTTTTGTGCATTTCTTCGTTTCTCCCTCTCCTTCCGAAGTTTCTTCCGTTATTTTTGGTTCTTCGGTAGGGGACTGCGTCGGCTCCTCATTTGGTTGATGTTCCCGTTGGGATTCGTCGGTAAACTAGATATTCAGTATTCCCGCCGAGTGTGGCTTTTCAGGGAACCAGAGTTTTTTGGTAACTTCGTTCTTCGGAAAAGGAGCCGGG
This sequence comes from Ceratothoa steindachneri, assembly GCA_963969495.1. Classification (NCBI taxonomy): domain Eukaryota; kingdom Metazoa; phylum Arthropoda; class Malacostraca; order Isopoda; family Cymothoidae; genus Ceratothoa; species Ceratothoa steindachneri. Next base: position 26,788,630 of record OZ018323.1, read on the forward strand.
GTTAGCCAGGTTAGTCATGTGCGCAAAGATGATCATTGTCATGACATCTTTACCGGCCTCTGGCATCACCAGTTTCAGGGCCGCTGCTTGAGCGTAGTTGGTCTTGGTTCTTGCCTTTTTTTCTTTTTTATATTCTCCCATTTAGTAGGGATGGCTTTTTACGGATGTAGCACCTCATGGCCAAGGCCCTATGGTCCCCTCCATAGTTGACGCACTTTTGCTTCCCTTCCGTGCAATCTTTCCAACCGTGCCTGGATTTGGCGCAGTTGGAGCATGCAACTACCGTCACCGTGCAGTCCTTCGTTAAATGTTTTTCGACTGCATAACATTTGTAGCAGCAGTCGATCGGTATGTAGTCTTCTGTTTCTATTTGCTCAGGTAATATCTTTAGGTAAAACCAAGGCAGCCCATCTTTCTTGGCTCTTCTTGCCATCTCGATGCTCAAGATGATCTTCACTATACTGCTTCCTCTGCCGAATTTCTCCACCTTTAAAATGTTGGCCCATGTCTGCTTTGCTGACAGCTTTGCCTTGATTTCTCCACAGGTGTTGTCAGTGAAGAGTGGGTCCAGCCGACGAAGAATAACACTATGCTGCACTAGTATTTCTTGAGGGATGGTTGCCTCTAGTCCGATTTTTTGGATGTGGACCTTGGCCTCGTTCGAGACCAGCCATTCCGCATCCTTCATGGTGTGGCAGATTGACGCGTAGCCAGTCGGGGTGTCAATTAGCCTGATGAGGACTACATTAATATGTTTGTATATAGCCTTATCACGGCTGTTCTTGAGGGCTTAGCTCCCCCCCCCGTATAGTGCGGAGGGGAACGCTTTTACACTCCCAGGGGGCCGACCCCATGGGGCCTCAGTGGGTAGTGGGCTTCCTCCCCTCGGGGTACCCTCCTTCTACTCGCAAATAGAGAGATTTCGATCCCACGAGCGAAGAAAAAGGTTCTCTTGTTAAATATCTTCTTGAAGTAGACCGCCTTTACCAAGACGAGATTTCGTTATGACTCCGTTGACCGCAGGACTCGTTCAACAAAATTTTTCAACAAATTTTTCCATAGAATTATTCACAAATTGCTACACTTATTATATATTCTTTTTACGTGAACATAAGTATTACAAAAATTGGCTAATCATGGCGCGGGAAATTTTTAAGGGCAAACTAAGCGCTACAAGAAACATAAAATTGGAAAGCTCAGTTGGTGGATATCAACCGCCAAGGAGAGTCGTGTTACCAATTCACACTCTCACTAGCCTATTTGGCAGAAGAGCTTCCACTATATTAATGGGGGATCTGAAAGCCAGATGCTGAGAACCAGGTCACAGGTTACAGATTAGAAAGAAGCCTGGACCTATTGCTGGAATATTGCCCAGCGGATAGGCCCCGACTTTCCCACCTTTGTCAGAGGAGGAAGTGCCACTAAACCAGACAACTGTCTGGCTAATCGTCAGCTGCCGTTCAATTACTACATTGAACCAGCTCAGGTACAATATAGGAATCCTACTCACTATCAACAGAAACCCTATACAAGTTCCAGCTGTAGTCAGAAAGAACTACAGAAGAGCAGAGTGGACACGGTACGCGCGCCTTCTCAAGGCCTACGATCCGCCAAACTTGGACGAGGCAATTCTTGAGGAGATTAACGAGGCACTCGACAACCTCAATAACCATCTCATCAACGCAGATAGGGCTTGTATCCCTAAATCCGAGTATATGACCATCTCTACCTACAGATGGACCGAATACATGAAGGATTTATACCGTGAGCTGAAATTATTGTATGAGATCAACATCAGGAATGCATCAGTTCACTCAATGCAACGAAGTAAAGAAATCAAAGAAGAACTCAACTAGTTGATCCTCGAACAAGAATGTAGACGATCGGATGATGCGATCGATAGCTTTGATCACGAAGCAACTCCCAAAGAATTTTGGAAAAAGATCAGAAGTCTCAAAAGATCGCCCTGGAAGAAGAAGGTCGAACTACAAAAAGAAGACGGAAACGTAGAAACGGAAGAAGGAAGAATTGAAGAGTTGTTCCGAAGTTATTGGGAAAACGTCTTTAGTATAACTGAGAAGGAAAACGAAGACTATGACCTAGAGTTTGAAAGCAACATCATAGACGAGCTTAACGACCAAATACACAAGACGCACCCTCACCAACAGGTGGATAGACAGCACGACGGAGACGCCAAGATTACCGAAGAAGAACTACTCGGCGCGCTCCGTTTATTCCGACAAAAAGCCCCAGAACAATTGGGGCTTACAAAGTTAAACTTTGAAAAGGCACCAGCCAATGTCATCGAGTGGATGAGAAGGATATTGAACGCCTGTCTGAACACGGGATACTTTCCAGATGCTTATAAAACGGCTAAGATGATTTTCTGGCCTAAGCACGGAAAGGACCCAACGTTGAAGGAGAGCTATCGGCCAATTTCACTTCTAGAATTTAGCGGGAAGTTCTTCGAGAAGATCCTCAACAAAAGACTGGTGTCTCACCTGGAGCAGAACTCCCTCTTAACCCACAGCAATTAGTGTTTAGGAGGAAGCGAAGTACGGAGATGGCTATTAATGTCATCACGGAAAAGCTAGCCCAAACAAAATGGGAAAGAAGTTACGTGGACATTGTTTGTCGGGATGTACGACTGGGCCTAAGTGAAAACTTAGAAAGAACTCTATGTGACTATGTCATGGAGAGAGCGTCGTATATCAGTTTAGGGTGCATGGACGGACCAAAGTTTCCGCCACTGCAGGCCTCCTACAGGGGGGGGGGCTGTCCCCCACTCTCCACTTGATTTACACTGCTGATATCCCAGCAACTGTAAGCCCCACTTGCCTCAACATTCAATTCGCCGATAATTTCACCCAGATAATCACTTGTCCATGGAGGAATGCGCCTTGGCAAATCACATGACAGCAGCAGATATTGAAAACCTTAACACCTACGAGACCGGGTGGAAAATCCGCACGAACGAGGAAAAGTTCAAAGTAGTCCCCATGTACAGGAGACTACTTTACGACGTCAGGGTGTGTGATAGACGCAATCCTTACAGCACGGAGTGCAATGCACTCGGAATGAAGGTTAATTCAACCGGGTACAAGAAGCACGGCCAAGAAAGAATCACCAAGGCCACAGCTGCATCAAAACTTTATACATGTTCAGAAATCTCCGTGAAAGCAATAAGAAAAATATCTACAATGCACTTGTAAGATCGACGCTGCTATACCCCGCTTCCAACCTGTCGTGTGTCTCAAAGACACAAAAGAGGAAACTACAAGTGGTGTAGAACAAATGTGTGTACCTAATTACAGGTACATACAGGCGAGAAAGAAGACGCCAGCAAGAGCTGCACCGGGAGGTGGGGTTAAGTTCCATTAACGTTGTCATAGAAGAACGGACAAGGAATATGCAGGAATTGGTTAATCGAGAATTGAACGATAATATCGTCCAAATGATTAACCAGAATAGAAGAGGTATAAGTCGCGCCAGATTCCCGAGCTCCGCTGGGCTTTTAGCTGGCGGAGCAGAAGTGCCGTTCTACGCATGAGAATAAGAATGTTTTTACCCAAACCAAGCAAAAAAAACGACCAAGAAAAGAATACCTAATTACGAAACCTCACCGATTTCTACAAAAATTTACAGATAAGGACCCAACTATAACGAAGAAGACATCCAAGAAAAAACAAAAGACACGATTTACACTCACTACAAGATATACAAAAACAAAGACACTAAGCAAAATACTAAAGTGATTAAAGTAATTTATTACTAAAGGGTGTTTCAATAAGCTCCCTCGATTTTTAAATGTGAATAAAACAAGTTATGTGTGATATATTGACTCAATTTATTTTAAATTTGAAAGTGCATTTTATGGCATTAAGTGTGGAATATGACGTAGTTCAAATGTTCTCCGTGGCTTTGCTTGGTGAAACGTATTCGGGAGGACCAATTTTCGATGACTTTGTCGCATAAATTTGGCTGAATTTGCTGGATGGTGTTTGTTATGTTTACTTTGAGGACATCAACTGCAGGCGGATTAGTGGCACAGACCTGCGATTTAAGGTAGCCCAAAGAAAGTAGTCTGATGGCGTTAAATCGCATGATCTCGGTGGCTAGTTGACGTCGCCGCCGCGCGAGATGACCCTGCCCTGAAATCGCTGGTGCAAAATGTCTATCGTGACGTGCGCAGTGTGACACGTAGCACCGTCCTGTTGGAACCACATGTCGTCAGTATCCATATCAGGCATATAATCCAGTTGAGGCCACAATAAGTTGCTTATCATCAATCTGTAGGTCTCGCCGTTGACGTTTATGGCAATCCCATCTTCGTTCTTAAAAAAATACGGACCGATGATTCCGTTAGACGAAAATCCGCACCAAACAGTGACTTTGTTGGGATGCAATTGGTGCTGGTGTATCTCATGTGGATTGTTTTCGTTCTAAATCCGACAATTTTGCTTGTTTACAAATCCATTCATCCGAAAAATGAGCCTCGTCGCTGTAGCGAGGATAGAAACCACGTAATGCGCGGAAAGTTTGTCAAACGGAGCACTGATTTTGATAATAACATTTGATGATTTTCACACGCTGTTCAACGCTATAACCTTCCATCGTGACTTGCCAAGTACTATTAAACAGTTCACAGTGAGGTCGCCAGATGTCGCCTTAACAACATGGCCATTATTGCCTGATAAAGCTCGAGCGTCCTTGTTGAAAGACCCTTTACAACAGCAAATGCGCTTAACATATCTAAAACATTATTTTTTTTTAAGAAAAATGGCTTGAACGCCATAATAATATAAACTATCCCAAAGACAACAAAGGAACCAGAAAACAAGAAAATATTTAAAAGCGATAGGATTGATGACCAGGCACTTAGCATCTCTTTGCACCCTACCACATTTCTTTCTCTTTTCACCACTTGTCTATTTTCAGCTATCTTTCCCCACACCCTTTCTTTATTCCCTACACACACCTACCCACTTACATCGTTCATAGTTCATAGTCTGACTATTTGTCGCTCCGATCTACTTCTCTAGCAAAGGAGGCAAAGGAAAATGAAGGTTTGAAAACGTGCCTCTTTTAACGGCGGTCAACTCGGGGACGCCGAGATGTCGGGAGTATAGTTTCCGGCTAAAGTTGCATGTTAATTGCCGGTTTGTTTATTCGAATAATGACGGCTTCAGACATCCGCAGTCTTCTGCGGTTTTTGAAGCTCAGGAGGATGGAGGTGTCCTTATTCATCTTTTCACGGGCTAGGGTACTGCCATGAGAGTGGGCGTCTTTTTTAATCGCGTCACCTTGAAGGTGAGCTGTCAGTCGCCTTGGCAGGGTTGTGGAGATTACGCCGATGTACTTTGAATTGCGGTGTTTGGAGTCATCGACTTTACACGAATATTCATACACGGCGCTAGTCTCCTGGAGTTCGCTCATTGGAGGGAGACAGTTGTTCTTCATGATGCAACTACTTGTTTTCTTGGTCTTGTAGTATATAATCAGATTTATATCCGTATTAGGGTTGGTTTTGGTCACATTACGATGGAAAATGGCTTTAAGAGCCTTTTCGTCTTCACGATAGCCGGTGTTCATATTGGTCTAGTAATAAAGGTCGATATTATTCTTCTTCGGAGTAGACCGGACGCCAGGACCAGCAGCCAAGTTCATTTTCTCTCTTATGGTGGCGTCGATAGATTCTTGTGGGTAGCTGTTGTTAACGAGAACTCGAGAAACCCTCTTAAGTTTGAGATCAACAGCGGTCCACGAGGATGAATGGGAAATTTCCCTGTTAACTAAGGCATTGATGACTGATCTCTTGTAGCGTTCAGGACACTCAGAAGAACCATTTAAGCAGAATCCCTAGTTCGTGGCCTTAACGTATACTTGGGTCATGGATATAGCACTCGTAGATGGAAGGCTTGGGCGCTATATTGCTTTTGAAAATCTTGTTCTCAACTGTGCCCATGTACAAATTGGTAAAGAGGACGCCAAGGGGTGACCCCTTCGCGACACCATCAATTTGCACGTACAGTTTCTCATCGGGACCGTAGAACGGGGCTTCTTTTGTGCATGTTTGGAGGAGCTGTCGCAATATGTCTTCGGGAATGGTGAGAGGTGTGGAGCCTTGAGTATGATAAATGGCATTGGTTATCAATTCGATGGTTTAATCAACGGGAACATTTGTGAATAGAGATTCTACGTCCATAGAAGCTAGTACGGCTGTTGGTTGAGAAGTTTGAAGGATATCTAGAAGAGTTGAAGAGGAGGGCAGCGTGTAGTCTGATGGGTTGTAGGGTGCGATGATCGAGTTGAGAAATTTTGCCAGGTGATAAGTCACGCTTGGTATTTGACTTACATATTTCCATATTTTCAATTTGAGTTATTCTTTTATTCGTTGTTATTTATTTTACTCATGTCTGTTTATTTATTGTAAACATATTCTAATCACTTTAGTGGCATTATTTATTCACCTTTAGTTAATATTATTTACTTTTCTCACTATAGATTATTTAGCAATAATTTGTTTTAATCATTATTTATTTTAGTCACTTGTTTTAATCACTTTATTATCGTTATTTAATCGCTTTTCTACTTTATTTATTCACTTTTCTTTATTATCCAATAATTTGTTTTAACCACTAATTTAGTCACTTTATTATCGCTATTTTTTCACTTATTATGGTTATTCACTTTCCGTTATTATTATTTATTTTTCGCACTAATCACTTTATTATCGTTATTTATCCGCTCTTATGCTATTTTCTACACTTTTTCGTATTATAGACTATTACTCAATGTCCGATGCTTTTTGGTAACTTTTTATCTTCTTGTAGGTGGACATATTAATGGTGTGAATGCACGAGTCCGGGATGAACATCGCGCGCCCCATCAGTAGTCCTTCTATTTCCTTCGGCGAACGAGGTCCTTCGTAGGTCCACTTGTAGTCGCCACGGTGGATTCCTTCGAGCAGTTTTTCTATGTTTCCCTTTCGGGGCTCCATACAGAAGCACCGAAGATTTTGAGATTCACGTCCTGGGCGTCGAAGAAGAAACCCCGCAGTAGGATATCCCTTTTCTCCGTCAGGGGTACTCCAGGATAGTCTAGGATTTCGCCTTCATCTTCTTCTGAGCTTTTTTCCATTTTTTTAATTTGACTTAGGTTCACGTAGAAAGACTATATAATAAGTGTAGCAATTTGTGAATAATTCCTGACTGCTTGACTCCGCTCAGCACGTACGTACTCTTTGAAGCTCGATACTCGCCTGATCGCACTCCCCAACGCTAGAAGAATTACATTCATCGAGAAGAATTATATACTGAAGGAATCTTCTCGCTCAAGCATCCCATTCTCAGGGAAGCTTCATTCGAAGTCCTCATTTCTTTTCTCCCTTCTCTCACCTCTTATTCATCCACCTCACTCACTCACCCTGCCCCCTAAAAAAGAGAATAATACATTTCATCCAGCCATCATATTTTAATATGTCCGGCTAATTTCACCACCCTCCCCTGCCTCGGGGGAATCTCGTCCGGATCGGGAAGCTGTCTATCATCACCACCTAGTTCAAACTATGCCCTGCATTGAGCAAAGGCATAATTTGAGGCTCCGAGGAAAGCAGGTTTGAGGCCTATCCCACTGTAGAACTCGGAGTCAGAGGCACCTGGTCAATGGGACTACGCTGCAAGTCCCGGGGTGTTCCAAAAGAACCTCCGACGGAGCCTGGCCAAAACCATAGAGGGAGATAAAACCGTCTCTATGTAAGTTGGACGAGGCGTAGAATATCCAAAACCCCGAGGAGGTGGCACCCCGGGCGGTGGGAGTTGATTCGACCACCGTCCACCAAAAAGTCCGCCATGCTTCACTCCTGGAGGATCCCGCCCAGGTTCACTCATTCAATCATTCATCCATTCACTCATCAATCATCATCCCATTAACTCATCTAAGGCAGCAACCCTAATCCGGGCACAGGAAGTTTCAAAAAGAGGTAGGGGAAACTCATTCATTCGAAAATAAATAAATAACATAATTTTTTCTCCTGGAAAAGTATAAATACAGGTACAAAATTAAAGGAAAATATCAATTGCAAGAACATCCAGTACTGGAGGACAGGCCCCCCTCTGGTATAATGGATAACTCCGACGGAGCAAAGAGGGTCCCACTTAGGGTTCTCGAAGGGGTTCTCGAAGGAAGAGCCGCTTCAACACGTAAGGATATAGAGAAACGCACAGTAATTATCTCAAAATAAACATATATTTTAAATTTAACAATTCACTACACAAAAAAAACCTGAACCACAGAATTTAAAATACACAATAATGACTTCAATTAACTTGACTCTCTAATATTGACTAATTCGTTACTTACTTCAATATAAAATAAATATTCTAATTATCTCTACTGGAGTTTAAATACCTTTGTTGTTCTGGGCAGCGGGTTTGAGTTTGACCTTGAACTCAATGAGCCCAGGCACCACAGGAATCTAGTAGGTTCTTTGACGCGTGCTTCGACCAGATTGTTGGAGAGGGACGAGATGACTTGGCAGTCACAAGGTACTTTGGCGAGTGTAGCAGATGGAGGTCCACACGGTATTCAGGGGGGGGGGTCTTCTTCTTCAAGTGCGAGAACTATCACGGTGCTTTAGGAAGCACCAGGAGGGCGGGGTCTCCCTGGCGAGAGTAAGTTGAACTTGGTTCTTAAACCAAGTTAACTTAGAGTTCGGTGTGACCACCGGGTAACTGTCTCGAGCAGGAGCTTTTTCTTCTTCGTTTCGGAAGTCCTCAGGGTCGAGGACTATCAAGGTACTTTGTACCACACCAGGATAGTGATGAGGGGGTGCTCTGACGAGAATCAGTTCAATTTGGTTCTTAAACCAAGTTAACTCAGAGTTTGGTGTGACCACCGGGTAACGGGCTCGAGGGGGAGCTTTTTCTTCTTCGTTACGTAATTCCTCAAGGGTGACGACTATCCCTGGGCTTTAGGATTCACCAGGATAGGAGGCGTCTCTCTGATGAGAGTAAGTTGAACTTGAACAAGTTAACTTAAAGTTTGGTTTGGTAACCAGGAACTAGCTCGAGGGTGAGCTTCTTCTTAGTTCCAGTCTTGGTAGCCCGGCCTCTATTGCCGGGGACTTCGTAGCCTGGTGACTCACGTATTCTACCTCGTTTTTCCCAAGTGTATTTATACCTCGTCACCCCACTGGGCTAGAGGTAGGACGGTTCGGGGAGGCTTGTGGACGGGCCGCAGGATGGTTCTTACTCCAACGGTTTTTCTCAGCAAGTCTCACCTCTGGTCCCGCTGGCCTTCGAGCTTCAGACAAACGCGTCTCCAATTTCGTACTTGAGGTGAAATTGAATATACACTCGTAGGAGAGATCTTGCAGTTTTAAACCGTACTGCTTTTCATAGAGACGAGTGGCGAGGGACTGTGGTTACGAGATTGACCCAAGGGTGCCTGGCCTGGATGTTTTTGCGGTCAACGTCCCGTGTCTCAACTGAGAGAGAACAGGAGAGGGACGATTTCCCTACAGACAACATCCAGAGGATATCGCACAGTGCACTGTCAGAGAGTTAATAAATATAAATGAATACGAGAGGAGACATAAAATAAAAACAAATAACACAAAATTCCAAATCATTCCAATCAATAGAATAAAGACGCACCGAGTCAGCGCCAACAACATCTACTACCCTTACAGTTAAGGGGGGTAAGGTACTCGGCCTAATATTCTCCAAAAACTGGTACAGTACGCATGTGAGCCAAATGTAAATATATAAGCGAGAACTACCCTTTCCTCTCTACAGAGATTCAAAAACCTCTCTGAAGAAAACAAAAAAAAAATTATACCTAGCCTTAGTTCGTCCCATTTTAACGTACACCGTCATTCATATTAATACATTAACCAAAACGCAAATTTTAAAACTACAAATAGTCCAAAATTACGCCCTTAGACTGTAAGCAATACCATCAGTGGAACTACATCGAAAAGCAAAGTTGAAACCAATCAACCAATTCCTTCACGAACGTGCCCCCAAAATATGGCACCAATTCGAGGAGGAACTCCCAAACGAAATAACCAATGAAGTTATACCCATCCAAAGAGAATATGGGAGACTACACTTTAAACAAAGGTTTAAAAGTAGCCGAAAAAATATACAAGATGATGTTGAACCAATATCTAGATAGAATACTGGAGAAAGACCCTAAATGTATACATGTGTATATGCAAAAAAAAGTATATATAGATGTATATGTGAGAGTATGAATGCAATAATAATAATAAAAAATAATATATATATATATATATATATATATATATATATATATATATATATATATATATATATATATGTGTGTGTGTATATGTTTGTTAATAATAATAGTAAAAAAAATAAAATAAAAATATATATATATTTATATATACATTTATACATATGTAGATATATTCAGAAGATAAATTAACATAAATGTAATAAATCAAACACATCACTCGAGAGTGCATCAAATATACCATTAACTATTGAATAGAAGAAAAACTTTAAAGAGAAAAAGGAAAACAAAGGCTCAAACGCTTCCCTCGAAAGAGAAATCATTGAATAAATAAGTATATATGAAATCATAAAACAAAGGCTCCTAAGCTGATAAATGTTAAATAAAGTAAAATAAAGTAAATTAAAATAAAGCAACATAAAGCGATTGACAGGCAACCTGATACATACACACTCATCATCACACACAACATTGACATTATTACCCTACCATAACACCACATCAATCATCTCTCCTTTTACACTATTATTTCTACCTATCCTATCTTACTCTCCCTCATATTCACCACTTTTGAAATCACAATCACAATAATTCCTCTAATGAAAGATTTGATGGGGTCGCAATTGTAGTCAGGAAAGGAATAAAATTCCAAGAAGTTCAAGGTTTGGAAGAATCTTACCTGACTGTCAAGATCAAGATGACCTATGATGACGTTGTGGTAGCAGACGGTTATCAACCACCTAGACGCTTATATTTGCCAGTTCCCAATTTCACCCGCCTATTCCGTAGAAACGCCTCAATAATTTTAATTGGAGACCTCAATGCCCGCTGCAGAGAGGCAGGATATACTACGGCTTTAAAAGGAGCGGGGAACTCACTGAGCCTTCTAATTAGGAGGAACATAGTGCAGAGAGTAGGTCCAGATTTAGCCACATTCTTAACAGGAAGATCTTCGACAACACCTGATGTTGTATTGACTAACACCAACTTTGCTCTCAACCAAGTGACAGTGCCGTGTCTTTACCTACCATCGAATCATATCAGCATGGTAAACTACGTTGTCAACCTCACCAATACAGGTCCAAATACCCAAACGAAGATGCCTGAACAGGGCTGATTGGGAAGCTTACAAAAACCACTTGAGCACCATAGAGGTAAATCGACTGGAAGGCGCCTCGATTAAGGAGATAGACCATCATCTTAACAATATAATGGAGAAATTCAAGTAGGCCGACCGTCATGCTATCCAATGGACCGGATTTAAAACTCTCCTGGCCCGAAGTCGGATAGAGAAATTACCGAAAGAATGGACCGATTAGATCTCCTTATCAATGAGATAAACCTGTACGGTAACACAGCCCAACCCTATAGAGAGCTACGAGAACTGAGAGAAACAATCAAATTTTTCCTCATGGAGAAATCCAAGGAGACATGGGACAACATAATTGATAACCTAGACACTGAAAGGGATCCGAAAAAATTTGGGGCTCAAATTTAAAGATTAATTGGAACCCCTCCAAGGGAAAGAATAAATATAACGACCAACAGAGTTGAAATCAACAGAGATGAGGACGTGGAGCGTCACTTCAGAGACTATTGGAAACAAAGATTTAGTATCAGCGAAGCGGAGAACGCAGAATTTGAAGAGGACTACGAAGATGAAGTTGATACAAGGTTGAGAGAGCTGGGTGAAGAACTCACACCTCATCTTCTGGTTGACCGTAGGCGCCGTGCTCGGGAGGAGGGTAGGCCATTCACATACAAAGAATACGAAACTGCCCTGAAGAGTTTCAAACAAAAGGCTCCAAGGTTGACCGGAATTATGAAGACACACCTAATAAACGATCCCCCTCCCCCCAACGTAAACATCCTCAACGCCTACATGAATATTGGCCACTTTCCCGAGTCATTGGAAAAGGCTAAGATGATATGTTTGTTGAAGCCTGGGAAGCCTAAAAAAGTGATAAGTAGCTATAGACCGATCTCCCTATTGGAGTTCATCGGTAAACTATTTGAAAAGCTCCTGAACACAAGACTTACGAACTATTTGGAGAATAACGGCCTGTACAACGATAAACAACACGGTCTTAGAAAAAAGCTCGGAACTGAAACCGCATTAGCTCTCATAACAGAGAAGATCGCTGTTGCAAAGGCCATGGGAAACAATGTAGATGTACTTAGAGACGTGGCCTCGGCCTTTGACAAGGCCTGGGTGCTGGGCCTGAAAAATAAAATCTACTACCTTGGCATGGAGGACGGCATGACAAAGATCCTGTGCAGCTACTTCGATAATCGTAAGGCAACATCGAAGGAGAGCTGTTTAATCTGGAAACAAGGGGGCCACAGAGTGGATGCTTAAGCTCCACGTTATACGCGATATTTGCCAGCGACCTCCCACATCCTGCCTAGATTTTGCCCAATACATACAATTGGCAGATGATGTCACACAGATCGTGACGAGCGACTATCGTAATCAGAGAGATTTGGCCAACGGGACAGGAAAACAAAATTGCTATAGTCAACAACTATGAAAGGAGGAATAAAATCAAGACGAACATCGGCAAGTTCAAAATGATTCCTATGGGACGCAGACGAACGAGGGAAGTTGCGGCGGAGGCTGTAAGGTACCAGTACTCCACAGACGGCAAGGCACTAGGCCTAAAAAAACAACGTGTGGTTATAAACCTCTCAAGGAGAAGATCGCCAGAGCCAAAAAGGCACTCCGATCTCTCTTCTGTTTTAGATTTATGTCGCCGTCCAACAAAAGGAAATTATATCTAGCGCTCGTGAAACCGCTGCTCCTGTACGCCGTCATCCCAACACACACCATGAGTGATACAGCGCTAAGGGAAGAGCAGAAGGTACAGAACACGGCACTTAGATTCATATCAATTGTAACTCTTTAGGACCGTCTCCCCTCGTCGTTGCTACATGAAATAAACGATGCAGATCTGATTAACGTGACTTTACACAAGCGTGCAATCACTCTGTGAGATAAAATACATCAAATTATACCAGAGGAAATCACGAACCAATTAAGAACACCTGATGATGAATACCCAAACATGCACTTTAAGCAGGTGTTCAAAAGCAGCCAGCTAAAGATTCAAACAGATATAATGACAATATATACCTAAGAAATAATAAAAAGGAAGATAAAACATAATTTAACTAGAAAATAATGAAAAACAAATAACAAGATCCGTAGAGAACATGTTTTAATTTAAAAAAAAGAAAAAGATCCGAAGTGGACACAAAAATAGAAAATCTCTAATAGATAATGAATAATTAAAAAGGAGCAAATTGCAAAGTTTAAGCAATTAAATAAAATAATATAAAAAGATCCGAAGTGGACACATTAATAAGTTATTTAAATAATCGTTAACATAAATACGAAGAATCAAGGATAGTAACTGCATTGGCAATTATCGAAGATTAATTGACCTGCTAGAACATAAATGAAAACAAAAGGTTGAATGCTAAAACATTTTTCATCGCAAGAATCAATATTTAAAAAATACTGAGCTTGCCAGACGATCTGGCACTTACAACTCTCTCTCTCTTAATTAAACATATTTCTATCTATCTTTTCTCTAACTATCCCCACACCAATTTCTCTCTTTAAACATAATTGATCATTGTGAATAATTCCATTTCTGTTCATTTCCTGAAGATGACCCAACACGGTCGAAAGACGTCTAGGAATAAAGAATGTCATTCGCGGATTTTTTTTCTCGCCTCGAAGACCCCGTTAAAAAACTTATAAGAAATATTAAGAAAATACAAGTTAAAATTAATAACGCTGCCATAACTGTGGACTTCAATAGTACACACACACACACACACACACACATATATATATATATATATATATATATATATATATATATATATATATATATATATATATATATGTATATATATATATATATTACAAAAGAGAGAGAGATAAAAGAGAAAGTGGATGTGAATGAGTTCATGAGACAAGAAATCGGAGTTTCATATCTTCCAATATACTTTTCACTTGCATTTAAAACTTTGTTTAATTATTCATGTGTTCATTGACGTCCAATTTCTCTATTTTATCTTGTATTGTATAGATATATCGTTTGCAATACAAGTTCTATGCATCTTTCTTTCTGTCTTTAAAATATTTTGAAAAACAGAAAGCTTAAATATGTCGGAAGCCCCGGAGTGGTTGCTACTACCCTTTTATTGAGAATAATGGCAGGTCTTGATGTTTCTTTTCTGAAAATGAAGTTTTCCTAATAACGAATAAAACTATAATATTTTTGGTCGAAAATGAGTCGTCCCTTAAAATTAACTAAATAAACAATCAAAACTTTTGCTCAAATTAAATTAATTTTCACTCAGTATTGACTTCCTCCTTTCGCCCCTGATGTTGCGTCACCGAAAGTAATTACAAAATGTTACTTTCCCCCTACGCGAGGTGAATTCAGAACGTTGCCTTTCACCCAAATAAGAGAATTAAAACACATAGCGAAGGGGACTTCCTTTAAAATAATTATAACAATGAGGTTATGAATACTAATTGGGATAATTATGAATAAGAATATCCGTGTTGTTTAAATTCACGTTAGTGTAATTAATCGTGTGATATAATTACCCCACCCGTTTATATCGTTATACAAAATTATATCAATATTTGTAAACGATGCTTTAACCGAATTTAAACACAATAATTTTATTATAATTTTTGTTTGGAATATATGATGCATTATTGTCAGGTCTGGCAAAATAACAGTCAACGCTGATTGACCCCGCTAATTTCTGATGAGGCCTCTCGTTTTGATTTCTGATGAAGCCTCGCGTTTTGATTTCTTCATTGCCACAGATACCCGCACAAGAGCGTAACATGATTGAGAGAGGAGGACGGGGGAAAGCAGGTATAGAAGGTGCGTGCCAAGTATAGTGACAGAACCGAGGATGACTTCGTGGGTGCTGCTACGCTGACCTAGAGGCTACTTCTGGTGACTCTGTATGAGTCGATTCTTGGTGATTAGGCCATGAGTCAGTTTTTCCGCAATACTAAATTACTGTATGATTTAGACAACACCAGTAAATGAAGGTTAAATACATAATAGAAACTAGAAAGTGTCTATAAATCGTATGCCTGTGCCAAATGTCAGAAATTGCCATATCTTGCGATGTTCAAGAAAGTTAATAAGCGATTCAGAATCCACATACAAATCTAAATAACTCTTTCATGGTTCAAGGCTCAACCTCAACAAAGTCTCATCAGAATCTGTCAATAAATCTTCTAGATATTTGTACACAAACAGAATGGAAATAAGTGATTTAGAATTCGCATCCGGATCTTGATCCGTTTTTAAATCTAATTTGCTCTTTAATTGTTCAAGTCTCACCCACAAAAAAATAACGCAAATACGTCAATATTTTTTCTATTATCATCTATAAAAAATAAAGTGAATAAGTAGTCCAGAATCCAGATCGGGATCCGCCTCCAAATCTAATCAGCTCTTCTTTGGCCCAAAGCCCACTTCTTCACAAATTTAAGCAAAATCGGACGATAATATTTTGAGATAACTTCAACACATAAAGAAAGCTTACAGTAATCTCAAGAATTAGAGAACAAAATACTAAAAATCTACATTTTCTTGAAAATACTCGTTTAATTATAATGAAAATTGGACATAAAATTCCTTGAAATTTGCCTTCCATAGTGCCCAAGTTCCATTGTAT
Organism: Ceratothoa steindachneri; assembly: GCA_963969495.1. Taxonomy (NCBI): domain Eukaryota; kingdom Metazoa; phylum Arthropoda; class Malacostraca; order Isopoda; family Cymothoidae; genus Ceratothoa; species Ceratothoa steindachneri. Next base: position 26,804,617 of record OZ018323.1, read on the forward strand.
GAAACAATGGATAAGAAAGTTATTACGAAAGTAATGTGTATTTGATGAAAGGATGCATTCAACACTAGAACTCGATAAGTATAAAGGCAGCCATAACCAGAAAATAATAACTATCCTATAGAAAATTGAACAAAACTTTAATAAATCGTATACAGACCATTGATCTGAATGACTTGAACACATCTTCGGCCACAAGACTTCACCAATTTGTAGCATTATTCGGGCGGGATTTTATTTATTGCTCTTCTATTATTTGCCAGAGATCTTCAGTATTCGTCAGTTTCCGAGTCATTTCCTTTTCATCGAGTATTTTCCATAGGTTTCCCGTAAGGGGCGCGGCAATTTACCTTCCTGGCCGCCGTACTGACGGGACTCAGCGCCCCGTCCGTCCCCAGCTTAGCCTCTTCTCCTTATTTCTTTCAGCACACTAAGCCTAAACAAGGACTGGGCCTAAAAACTATTAAATAAAAAAAAAATCTTCTATACTTTTTATATCGAGTTTAAATAAGGCCACTTCACTACGTCGATATTTTGGCCCTCGAGAGAGGGGATCACATGTTCTTGAAGCTGATTCATGTATATCGCAGTTTTTACTTTGCCGCGTTATGGCAGACTTCATTTCTTGACAACCTGCCTCACACCATAACGCTGCAAACTCCACACTTAGCCTTCTTTTTTTTGTATATGTTGGATTCTATCTTTCACCTGTATGACGCTTTACATGTTTCTTCCTGTCACACCCGAAGAAATTATATTTACTTTCGTGTCTAAAAAAACAGTTTCCCACTTTTCATTACTCAGCAGGATAAGCTCAATAGCGAAGGCCAACAAAGCTGCTATATTTTTTTTTCTTATAGTGCTTTCTTAGGAAGTAAAGATGCCATGACTCCCACACACTTCTCTCAAGCGACGTGATGCAGTCCGGCTGTTCTCTTAAGTCGGTATTTCATCGATGCCTCTGTTACAGGAGCTACACTAGTTACCTATTCGCTTCTGTACCCACTATGAAACTCTTCTCATCACCTACAAGGCCCTAAATCTCGAGGCTCCACCTTATCTCTCGTCTGCCCTCTCCTGTCGTCAAACTCCTCGGACACTCCGGTCTAACCTCGCTCCCATCCTGAACACTCCTCGTTCTGTATTCTGCTCGATGGGTGACCGTTCCTTCTCCCTTTGTGCTCCTAGACTCTGGAATGCTCTTCCTGCTGAAGTCCGATCCTCTCCCTCCCTTGCTACTTTTGAACGTCTCCTGAAGACTAATCTCTTCAGAATTGCCTTCTCTCCCCTGTAAACTTTCTCTACACTCGCTACACAACCTGCGCTCTGGGAGGGCTAACAGCCCTGAAGGGCGCATTATAAATACTTATTATTATTTCTGGGGAGTGGTTTATCGATGGTGTCCCCTTTTCTTCACTGAATCGCAGGAGTCGGTATACTCATGGGTTTTTATTATGTGTGAAATCACACTTTTAGACTGATTACAAAGCCTAAAAGTGTCAGATAGTTTCAGTCAGTCACTCTTCCACTGGACAACTGGCTTTCTGACGACTTACCGTCTTTAACTCATCTAACTATCGTAATAAATGTGTAATAACATCCATCACATAGAAGTGTTATCAACATCATCCACGTCAATTTGGCCATGCCTAAGGTCTCTGCCCGTTAGGTCCCTCGAAACCTCACGCCCCATGATCGACTTCAACGTCGTCAAAGTTCGGAGGAGCTGCTCCTTCTGTACAACGAAGACCCAGCGAGAGTTGAGTCACGCATAGTGACAAGTGATGAAACGTGGGTCCATCCCTGGGCTCCCGAGACCAAGCTCGAAAGCATGGCCTGGAAGCACAGGGGCTCTCCGACCCCCATCAAGTTCCGGACCCAACCCTCAGCCGGGAAGATCATGGCACCATCTTCTGGGATTCTGAGGGAGTGTTGATGGTGGACTATGCGCCTCGTGGAAGAACCATCACAGGCCAATATTACGCCGAGGAACTGGCTGGGTTGAAGAAGTGCATCCGGCAGAAGCGGCGCGGCAAGTTGACACGCGGTGTCCTGCTCCTCCACGACAATGCCCCTGTCCACAAAGCCAGAGTTGCATAAGCTGCCCGTCGCGAGTGCGGATTCGAGGAGCTCAACCACATCCCCTACAGTCCAGATCTGGCCCCCAGCGACTACTTTTTATTCCGCGAGCTCAAGGCTGCACTGCGTGGAGGCCGGTTTGGGGACGATGAAGATGTCCAGTTCGCCGTCCAGGAGTGGATTGAAGAGCAGTCGGGAGATTTCCGGTTGTCGGGAATTCGAAGCCTCAGGGACAAGTGGCGCAAGTGCATTGAAGTCGAGGGTACTTATATTGAAAAATAAAAAAAGCACTTTTCCTCATATCTCGTTTCCTTATATCCGAATTGCAAAACTTATTGACCGCTCCTCGTATGTTTGACTCCCCCCCCCCTCTTTTTCAAGCATGTATATACACAAATATGGGTAAAAGAGAATATTAAGCCCTCATTCAAAAACACACACATAGACCAATTAAATCGCACATACGCATAGGAAATATTACAGCTATCTATACACACGCTGAAGAACACCTAGAAACAAGCATGTTCACAGATATGTACACGTAAGTGACATATCGTATTTGTACATACAAACGTGTGTATTAACAGACATACATACACGCACTAACACACCAACAGAGTCGCATATGCCTTAATACGCCTAAAAAGGCAGTCTCGTGCCCATTCTGCACCTTTCTTCAGGAGAACCGCCCCTCAGCTTGCCAGCGAGTGTCATTCTGATTTTTATATTAATTTCATTATCCCGTGAAAAAGTCTTCTTCTTTGGTGGATTAGATATAATACCAGCACTCATAATCTATTTGTAGACACATGAAACGGTTCCCCGTTTACTAACACGTACAAATAAATAAACAGACAAACACGAATTTATTAACTATTCGAGAAATGAAGCTCATTTCCGCATAGGTCCTCCCCAAACGGTCTTATCCGGTCTTCATTGCCCGGTCGTTCCTGTTCACTGGGTCCTGGTCAATCGTTTCACTTCAGTCGATCCTGTCCTGTCGGTCCTTTCCAATCAGTCTTGTCTGTTTTTCATTACACGATCCATCCTGCTTGGTGGGCCCAGGCCGATTGGTATATTCAATCGGTCCTTTTCACTCGGGCTTGTCGGGTAAGTCCTTTCCAATCGGTCTTGTCTTCATTTTCCGATCGATCCTGCTGGTGGGTCTTTACCGATCTTCCCAATTCTATCGGTCATGTCCGGTCGTTCCTCTCCGATCGGTCTATCTGATCTCCATCGCCCGATCGATCCTGCTCGGTGGGTCCTGGCCTATGCTCCCAATTCAGTCTGTCACAAACTGGGATCAGGTGACATGCCTAGATTCTTTAAACCAAAAAGTTTATAGACAAGGATAAAAGACGCGTCGACTTAAAACAAAACTTTATTTACACAAAGGGATATAATGAAAAAAAGGGATCTGTCCTAGGTTGAGTTTCGCTCCTGAAGGAAATAGTATTGCCCAAAATAAAGAAATTTACGGACTAAATTGTTAACTTAATTGTTTACTTAAATCTGATGGGCAGCTACGACAATTAGCTATTATGATTTCAAATAGTCGTATATCCTTCCCTCAAACTAATAAATGAATACTCACAGATGTACCCCAAACCCTAAAATGATATCTATATACATACATCACATTAATAGTATTAAAAAGTGCAAGTTTGACTAATTATTTCAAAGTATGAACTAGTTTACTCTAAATCAAATTAATTCAAAAACAGTGATTTAAAACTCTCACAGGAACATTAAAAATGTTTGATAATGAATCCATTTGAAAATGCCAATATATTCAAAGACTAGATTATCATAGGAAAGACCTTAAAATTAATTGCAACTTTGATAGATCGAGCTAAGGAATGGCATTTTGCAATACGTAAATAGATTTAGAGTATGGAAGACATAAGAAACAAATATGTAGACACAAAAATAACGCACGTATGATATTCTATATGAGACCAGGGAGAAAGAAGGTTGAGCCACCATGTGAAGCACTCACCGGTAACGTGACCACAATGCACCAACGCGCAATGACCGACCATATACATAGATATGAAGGCTTATACAAAAATAAGGGTCACTCACGACCACCAAAATTAGGCCTCGTGTGGGCCACACAAAACAAGGACACCACACACGGTTGTCCTACCCAAAATGCACGAGAGGTACAACACTCGCGATAATCCCGTACTATAATACAAAAGGGGTACAACTCTGCCGGTTGTCTTACACTAAGTCAATAAATCACAATAGCCTTAAATCACAATAGCCTTCCGAGACGCACGAAACCGGAAAATAAGTGCACGAAATCCGCTCTGCTCCTGAACATAACTTTCTTCTCCAAGCACGAAAAAAATGGTCTGTCTTCTGTGAAGAATGAAGGCCTCGACATCGAATTTCATGGAACAATAATAAATATGGATCGTTTGAAACCCCAATGCTATCTATATTAACATATAATGAAAATTCTTAACTCTAGATATCAAATAACTTTCTTTCATAACAAAATCGCAATAATTCTTAATCCAACTTTAATATTCAATTAAATAACTAGGAGGGAACTGGCCAATCAAAGCAACGAAAATTCTAGAATTTTTAGGATGACGTGTCGGCCTCAAAATAATCGAACGAAGGTCCTATGATATTACGTCATAGCCCTTATCAGAAAAAATGCAAACTCTCAGATATTACGTGTGTGACACAGTACACCCTGTCAGGTCGGTTCTTTCCAATCGGTCTTATCAGGTCTTTATTTCCCGATGGACTCTGCTTGGTAGGTCCTGGCCGATCGAGCCAATTCGCTCGGTCCATTCCGGGCGATCATGTCCAGATGATCGTATCCAGGCGATCCTGTCAGATCGACTTTGTCATTCCAGCCTGTGCATTCGTCCAACCCTCTCTGAACAACAAAAATGCCCCCTCTTCCTCGATGCAATCGGGGAAAGAGGTCTTGTCCTTCGTCTAGGAGCTCACTCGTCCTGCCATTTTAAGGGCAACTTTTTGAGTCTAGATTAATCTCGATCCATTCACAAGAGTTGTCATTCTCTGCTCCTTCGTTGGAATCCGTGCCATTCTCAATATCCATTCATAGGAATCCTAGTCATTCTCAATCGCTTACTAGGAATCTTTGTCATTCTCGAACCCTTCATAGAAATCCTTGTTATTCTCCATCCAGACAAAGGAAGTGTTGTCACTCACGAACCCTTTAAAGGAGTCCTTGTCATACTCTGCCTCATCATTAGAGAGTGTTGTCATAATCTTCCTCGGCATTGGAGTCCTTATCATACTTTGTCTAGTCATTGGAGTCCTTGTCATACTCTGCCTCATCAATAGAGTCCTCGTCATACTCTGCCTCATCATTGAAGTACTTACCCTCGATATCGTCAAATAATTATTCTCACTCCTGGATCCATTAATGGGATCCTTGTCGTTTTCGATCCCCGTCATAGGTTTCCATTCATTTCTAGGAATCCTTGTTACTCTAGATCTTGAAAAAGAGTCAATATCATTTTCGATCACTTCATATGGGTTTGTCATTCTCAGTAATAGAGGAATCGTTGCGATTCTCGACCCAGTTATAGGACTCCTTTCACTCTTGATACCGTTAAAGTTGTCCTTGTCACTCTCATTCTCGATCTATGTTTATTCTTGGAATTCTACCTTCTTTGAAATCAGTCATTGTCACTCCCGATTTCCGTTATAGATTGTCTTGTCACTCATTCGCCCTTCGGTCCGTTAAAGGAGTCCTTGTTATTCTCAATCTTTATCATATAAGTCTGTGTCATTCTCTATCATCTCATAGTATCCCTTTTATTCTCCATCCCATCAGAAAAGTCCTATTTATTATCAAAAACATTAAAAGGGTCCTTTCATTCTCTATACTGTCATATGAATCCTTTTTATTCTCAATCCCGTTACAGGACTGCTTATCATTTTCGATCGCATCTTATGACTCCACTCTCAATCCCGCTCAAAGTGCCATTGTCAGTCTCCATTTCGTTAAAGGACTCTTTGTAATTCTTGACCACATCGTGGGACTCCTTGTCATTCTCAATCCCATCAGCCGAGTCATTGTCATTCTTGATAGCGTTATAGGTTTTCTCTTCTTGATCCCATTAAAAACTTCCAGTCCCTCTTGATCTCGTTAAAGGAATCTTCATTCTTGATACAATTATTGGAGTCTTTGTCATTATCGCTCAATGACAGAAATACTCCTCACCTAGAACTCCTACATAGAATGATTTGTCACTTTCGATCCCGTTAAAGGTATCCTCATTCCTGGTCATGTCCCAAGAATCCTAGTCACGCTCGATCTCGTTTCAGAAGTAAGTCATTCTCGTTCCCCGCCATAGGAATCAGTCTCGACCCTGTTAAAGGTCTACTAATTACTCTAAATCTCGTAATATGAGTCATTGTCATTCTCTGTCATTCTAGATCAGGTAACGGAGTTCTAGACAATTTCAATGACCCTCTAAGTTGCCTCGTTGTCATCGATTCTGTTTACGGACAATTTTTACTCGATTCTTTTCTTGTCCTGTCAGCTTTTTTACCTCTGCTCATCTAAGCAACATTCTCGTTGGTCACCATCAGTTTTTCATTTCCTCAAATTTATCAGCCTGTGTGAGCGGGGGTGAGCATTTGGGATTCGATCCCCAACAAAGTCTTAGAATCTTCTTGGTGAGAAAACAAGTGAAACAAAAGAGGAAATATAAGGTCCAGAGGATGCCAATTTTCTGTCAGTGATTAAGTTCTTAAGTGGCTCGGAAATGGTATTGAGATTACCCAGAAAGATGCATGTACTATGACAGGTGCTTGATCATACGAATTTGGGGTATCATTACTCGGACGTACGAAGTTAGTAATCTTCTTAAGAATGGAGACTCAGCTCTACGGCTATCGTGATATAGCGGCAGCCATTTTGGAGATTGTAGGTGGCTGTATATTTGAAGCTGCGATGAAACGCGGCAAATATCTGGCGTTCCTGTGTGTATAGGTTTGTAGTTTCATTCGTGTCTAGTAACTGTATGTTTTTTATCCATTTCGCCCAAGATTTCACCTTTTTTATATAAGAACATCTCACCCCTCGAACAGGGGACGTTGCCTTAGCATCGACACATTGGTTTGGAAGGGGTGATTACGGGGATCTCTGGAATAGGGTAGTAGAGTCTGACTCGATTTGAGAGCAGCTCCATATTGCTGATGATAAACATAACCACCAGGTGGGGAAAGCAGAGATGGAATGATAAAAGAAAGGAATAGACATGAAGGTAACAAAATTGAATCATGAATGCGGGCTGTTCAAAGTGATCCCTTAAATACTTTATACTAACCTCCAGAAAAAATGCGAGCAAATATGTGGTGTTACTGTGAGAGAGATAGAAGATATGACGCTGGTTTTCTTTCTTCTTCAGGAGGACATGGTTTGCCTGTCTTGCAACGCGACTGGAGAACGTGTCTGCCTGGCCGCCGAGGGATTTGGAAACAGAACCTGTTTCCTCGAAAACATTGCAGACAAGGTAAGAACACCACTGTTTGTGCCATTTTAATCTGTAATTAGCACTATCCATTTGGTGACAATATCATTGTGGGCACATAGATTGGTGTCCCATCTTTCGATTAACTATAAACAATATGTTTTCTCATGGTGGGATGCAGTGTTTACATTCGACTATGAGAAGCTCTCGCTAGCTGCAGGCAGGACCAAATCATCTTTCCTACCTGTAGTGTCCCCCAGTGTACCAGGAACCTATAACACTCTAGTCGTAGCGTTTCCATCTTTTGAATGCACCTTTCTTACCTGTGGTGTCCCCCAAGGTACCAAAATCAAGGGTTTATTACGCAAAATTTTATATGAGTAGAGATATAATGGTTCCATTATTTAAGTCGATAGTTTGGTCACAGCTTGAGTAATGCTGGCCAACTCCTGTCAAACTTTTGCCTAAAGATGCCGATACATTGGAGAGCTTTCAACACCGCACGATCAAACTTATTCCGTAACTTCGTAACCTACCGTGTGAGGAAAGACTTAAGCTACTTAATTCGCTTTCTTTAGATGATCGATGGCTTTGTGGTGAGTTAAATAAGGAGTTTAAAAGTATCAAAGTGGCGACAATATTATTTTTTAATTATTTTTCGAAAAAACGAAATAAATGGTTTTAAACTTAAACTAAAACGATTCCGGTCGGCAAATGTGGCAAATTTCTTCACTCATAAGACAACCTCAAAATGGAATTCTCTTCTAGCGATTTTAGTTGAAGCTCCTCCTTTAAATGTTAAAAAAACTAAGGGCCTTTTTAACCCAAGGCCAAAGTACGAAGACAGATAGAAAGCGTATTATAATTCAGCACCCGTAGGCTACGAAGCTGCGAGGCAGCTCTTATTAGAAGTAATAAGAAAAAATGTTTAGTGTATATTTTTTTTAATTTACTGTTACAATTGCAGGCTACCAATTCGCGAGGTAGCTCCCAAAATATGTAATAAGAAAATAAAAACAAAAAAAGAGGAATAATTCTGACTGTGATTTAACTATTGAAATAATTTTCCTCATAAACACGCTGGAATTGAAGACTCCTAATGAGGATCCATATAAACTTCCTATATTTTAAAGCCCCCAAAATAATACTTTATAAAATGTGAATAGAGGGAATCTAAATATATGTACTAGTATGTATAAATATAAAATCAAAGTAACATGATTCCTACTATTGTACGAGTACTATTTATTATAATCTTATTTAGTCAATTATATGTACATGGAAATTTAGTTGGTACAGGGTGACCCCAAAAAACGTGCTTCATTTTTTAATGTTTCGTATGTTCTGATGCGATATTTCAAAATTGAACTGGAATGAACTACCTTAGTGGCGAAATCTTTGTATCGTCCGTATTAATAAGCGTAGGGTAAGTTTATACGTCTTTGTGCATGGAAATAAGTGAAGGGCATTTCTCATTCTCCGACGGCTAGGCTAGGAGCCGATCCTAAGGTCTTTGGTGGTGGCTAATTCTGTCATTTTCTTCTTCCTTCTTTTCTAAGAGACTTTAGTGGTGTCTAATTCTGTAATTTTCTTCTTTCTTCTCTTCTGGAGGTCTTTGGTGGAGTCTAATTCTGTAATTTTCTTCTTCCTTCTCTTCTGCCGGTTGGTGGTGTCTAATTCTGTCATTTTCTTCTTCTTTCTCTTCTAAGGGTCTTTGGTGGTGTCAAATTCAGTCATTTTCTTCTTCCTTCTCTCCTAAAGGTCTTTGGTATTATTAAATTCTGTAATTTTCTTCTTCTTTCTCTTCTGGGGGTCTTTGGTGGTGTCTATTTCTGTAATTTCCCCTTCCTTCTCTTCTCAGGGCTTTTAGTGGTGTCAAATTTTGTAATTTTCTTCTTCTTTCTCTTCAAAGCGTCTTTGGTAGTGTTCAATTCTGTAATTTTCATCTTTCTTTTTTTTCTTTTTCTTCCTATTTTTTCCCTTCATCCCTTTTTGTTCTTTTCTAGTGTTACTTTTTTTATTTTTACTTTACATAGATTGGCCCGTAGAGATTTTTTTTTAATATTTACATTCCTCGAGCTAAGTAAATCCTTCGAAGGATATTTTTAAAAATTGTTCTGTATACACGAAATATTGCACGATAAAAAAGTTATATTAGGCAATCTGAAGCTTAATTTTCGTTTAAAAAATATGACATTTCAAAAAAGTACAATGGTTTGCAATAAGTAGTCAATGTGTGTTGAAGCTGAAATCCAGGTAAATTGTTTACAAGGTGTCTTAATAATCTGTGTATCGGTTCTAATCATAATAAGTTCTTGACTCGTAGAGCCACCAATAGTTTTTAAAAAATCGCTTGATATTCTTGTATGATTTAAAACTTGACAGGAAAATTTTCACATTTGCGCTCGACTGTAACTAAGCATTTGACCGCGGTTCCATTAATGTACGATAACTTTCTCAAAATTGCGACTCGCTGAGGAAACTTGATAAATGAAGAGGTCTGGAAGGAAACATCATATGATGTCATCTTATTATACCCTCGTTTGCGACATGCACGCTTGCAGAAACCTTCTAAATGTGTAAATTGAAGGTCGCAAACCACACTCATACCATTGGAAGGGGAGAAAACATTGTATAATTAGGTTCCGAATCAACTCAAGCAAGAAATACAAAACCCAAATCATCAATTCTGTCTAATGCTCTATGTACAGGGTGGTCCAAAAGTATTGTCACCCCTACCAAAAAGTAACAAGAACAATAGAGGAACAATATCAAACATATGTAGTGGTTTTAGTGATTTTAACTTTCATTGATACTGTCACACATCGAGAAGGTCTGTATAAACACCAGAATGCCCACGATCATATGTCCATACACATGTAATCAGCCTCTCTTCCACACTGTAGGAGCTCGTATCAGCCATTTGAAATAGAAAATTAAAACAATATTTACAGGGAGTGACAAGATTTTCGGACCACCCTGTACACAGTTTCAACGGAATTCGAATGATCCTTTTCATGAAAGATGAGGACGTTTTTACAATAGCTTGATTAAACGTAACATTAATTAAAAAAACAAAACATTCCTTCACCTCATCGAAAGGAAGATAAAATTCTGTCGATGGAAGATAAATTTCGATGACACCTTGAAAGATGAAAAAAAGGGGAGATAAAACTGGTATCAATATCCTTTACCCTACATAGTCCTCATATCCAAAAGAACACCTGTAGTCAATAATAAACGATAGTTATCAAGTCCCACAAAACAATATGATAATTCTTTTAATGTTTTCGGGTTTAGGTGCAAAAGATTGAGTAAAATACAAGTTCAAAACTCATTAAACTGTGACTGGGAAATTTACTGTTGACCTTAAACAAAAGTTATTACCTTGACCTTAAATGCTTAAAGATCCCTCGAATCCCTCGCCCCACCCCACCCTCCGACCGTTTGACAGTTTTCCCCCGCAAGGAAAATCGATGGTAGGGGTTTTGCCTCGGATCGAATTCACTTAAGATGCCTATTATGTATTCTGACTGGGGGAGCCACAGTCTCTCGTGGGATCCGAACCGAGGGCAGCCTCCGTGAAGGCGACTCAAATCGAGACTCCATCCGGCGACTAACCACAGCCGGTGTGGCTTAACACCGCTATATTGGGAGTGGTGGTTTGACTCGGCTGGGCCGTAGCTACTCCCTTAAGGACCCCACCATAAATTTCATTTAAGGGCGTTGGGTTTCTTAAATGACCCACAAAGGAATTTGGAGAGAAAAGGAAGCCCGAAAAACGAAGCGACTCAAAAACCGTTGGGGCTTCATTTGCTGCCACATAGAGAGGTTTTTTTCTTTGCTTCTTCATAAAGGAATTTTCTTTTTCTCGCTTTGATTCCATTTTTCTTTACCTATATTATCTTTTTCCGCATACCTTAGCTTATTTAGAAATAGTATTCTCTTTTTGCTTAGCTTTTCTTATGCTTATTTTTCTTTTTATTTCTTTCCTTATTTTTTTTAGAAATATTCTCTTTTCTGCTTTTTGTTTCGTTTTTCCATTGCTCCTTTATTCTTTTGACCTTATTTATAACGTATTCTATTTTTTTCATCTGTTTATCTTTTCTCTCGTTTTCTTTCCCTTTTCGCTTTTTTTTTGTTTATTCACAAAGACATTCTTTTATCTCTCTTTGTTTCGCTTTTCATTTGTTTTGTTCCCTTTTTTCACCCTTTCGTTGTTTATTCATAAATGCTTTGCTCTTTTCTCTCTTTGTTTATCTTTCTTATTTCTTTTTTATTTTATTGTGTGTCGCTTCCTTTTGCTTCTTTCCATTTTTACAGGTCGTTATACTCTGTATATTTTCACTTCCTCTTTCATTTCGTTTTTCCTTCACTGCTAATAGATACCGTTTTCCTCCCTTGCCCCCCCCCCGTTATTTCCATTTATGCCCCAATCTAAAGAATATAGCGGACGATGCCCTCGTTGGATTACACTTTACAAATACATAGATCAAGAGTTATAACAGCTTAACACTAAGAGCTTCACACGACGCCGCCATGGTGGCGCCTCCATTTTTCTCCGCCATCAGTACGCCGCCAACAGAGTTCTTTCTCGTTACGGCCGCACGGAAAGTCGCGTCTCATGTGAATAGTTCCATTAGTTTCCATGGAAACATGCGGTAGTTGCCATGGCCAGATAAGAATGAGTTTTGTTGGTGACGTGACTGATGGCCGAGAAAATATTGTGGCGTCGTGTGAAGGGGCCGGGCCCTAAGGCTTTCTAAGTATTTTTCTGCGGGTTGCTTACATGCGATGGTCGCGTGTGTCTTATGAGCGTGACGCCATCCTTCAATCTCTCGTGTGCCTCGGCTGTAACGCTCAGATAACGCCAGTTTTAAGTCTTGCCAGAAGTTAATTTATTCCCATGGTGCGCGCTAATGACGGCTAAACTTCAAGGACACTATCAAAAACGCTGTTAAGGCCAGGCCGGCCAGAGATACGAAACAAAGAACGTCGGAATCAGATTTCAGAATTCCGCAGCCATCAGAATTTGTATACAAGGTACCAAGGAAATTCGCCTTTCAAGTATCGTGCAATAAGAGATATATTTGAGTGGGTTGGGATTTTCGTGAGGTACAGGTTACAGGTTGCCGTATGCAACATAACAACCATTGCTTCCTCCCCAAAATTCCTTCCCCCATCCTGGATACCCCGCAGCCTTCCCGTTTCTCCCAAGGGTTGAATCGTGACGCATTGCCACACTTGTAAAGGTAAAATAGAGTCACGCTGTGCATTCAAAGTGATGGACGACTGATAGTTGGGATTAATGTAGGTGTTTAGCGAGGAGTAACGAAGAGGAGAGGCGATTAAAAGGGAGGAAACGAGTATCTTTTAATAGTTTAAAATAGTACTAGTATAAAATGATGTAGAAACGCCGCACTAAGCCCCTTTGGTTAATTAAATCTTACCAGTGCCGCACCGCCGGATGGCTTATTGTACGTCCATAAGCCTATTTTTCATTACAAAAATATACACGAAAACAAACGAGGGTATCAACACTACAGTCTATGAAAATAGGTTTGCTGAATGGTGAGGTGAGGGAAAATGAGAATCCATGGAAGGTACTTAACTCGAGTAGCAACAAGAGGGCAATACTAGGAGCGCCTACGACCGGTGGAGAAAAAAAAGGGGAGAAGTGGATAAAAGCAAATAACGAGAATAAGGAAAATGAAAAAAGATGATAGAGACTAAATACCCACCCCCACTCTGCTTATTGAGGCAAAGTTGCGACCTGTGCCAATCTTGCCTTGACCAAAGAAAGAATCGAATGCAATTGGGTCAGTATCGATTTGGCTCCCGCCTTCCTGCCATTTTGGGTGCCTTTCGAAGCGAAGGATCGGGTCCCGTAAAGGGGCGATGGGTGGCATCAAGATGGTCGTCGTCATTTTAGTAATAATATTTCACTATCTTTTTTCTTATGTATGTCCAACTTTGGTTATTAATATTATTATCTCGTTAATATCCTCAGGTCTTTATTATTGTATTGGTTGTTATTCATTGTTGATTTTCATTTCTCTTTGTTTCCTTATCGTCTCATTCTTTTCGATGGGAGAAACCCCCTACCCTGTTGGATTATGTCCGTCCTAATTCTGATATAAAATCTTCATTGGATTCATTTTGTTTTTACAGAACAACCCCCCCGACTTGTCCCAGTGCGTGTTCGTGATCGAACAAGCCTTATCCGTGAGGGCTTTGCAGGAACTCGTCACGGCATCAGCGACTGAACCGGTAAGTTCGACAAGTCTTAAAAGCGCAGCGTTTTGTGCATTTTGGCCAGTCTTCTCCATTAAGTTGATGTCTATGGACGGTAGTGCTGCATGCACGATGCCATCTAATGAAGCTTCAATCACAATATGTTTCAGAATATGGGGATAAATGGGAAAGAAGGGATGTGGTTATGGGGTAGCTTTGTTGATTTTACTGCCATGCTTTCAAATTGTGTATGGGGTATTTTCGCTTTCTAGGTGTGGGGAAATTTGCTATGGAAATAATAGCCTTACTTTAGTGTTTAATGTATCTGTTTGTGTTTAAGTTCCGTTTTGTTAGATGGCCTAACATGACAAATTATTGCAGTGAAACAAAGATATAGGTTATTTACTACCTAGTACGTAGCCGTGTTATCAAAATCAAGAATTATGAAATATCTAGAACATTAGGGCTTAGGGTCTGAAGATCATTTAGTAAGAAATTAGGTTAAGATCTGAATGCTTTCATTTTCAAATCTCAGAAAATCGCCATGAATTTTACTAAAGAGACATAAAGTATTTAGCTACATGTTGACTCTTAGAAATTTAACGGCTAAGGTTGTTGGCATTTCGGGCGATTTGTTGACGTCATGATTATTTCTCGGGGAAAACCTTGTCATTTATTTTGTTGTCAAATGTTTCGTCATAAATTTATTCGTCTCTCATTTAATTCAGCATTTAAAAGTGAGTTGAGATTAATTACTTTCAAAATAATCGCTTTGTTTTATTTAAAAAAAAGAAGTAGAATTGTTTAAATATAATCAAACGAGTAAATATTTTGTTAAATAGTTTTTTTCTGTTGAATTAGCTAGACGAACCTCTCGTTTTCCTCTACTATTGCTTTCACTAATTATTTTTCAACGTTTCACATATTATTGCACCATACTGGGAGACATTAGGTTATCCTATGTTGTTTTCTCTTGCTTCCCTTATAATAATGATGTCAATAAATTCCTTCCTATTCCATTTTTATTTCATCTGCGAGTCATCTTTACGGCATAATTATCTTCGCATACTTATCATCGTTTAATTTTGTTTATACTCGTAGATATCATGCAAATATTCCTAAAAATCCTCGATGCTGTCGTTTTAAATCATAACGGCTTTCTTGGCCACGAAGGGTGAATAAATGCATCCTTAGCCGTTTGGCTTAAAAATGAATTGCTTGGTTGGTAATTTTTTTTCTGAATCGAGAAAAGAAAACAATACAGAATTAAGCCAAACTATTTTATTTATAAAGTAAATTATTAGATTTTCCCAAGCATGAACTTTTATTACGAATTTAGCTTTAACTTGAACGAGGAATGTAAACAAGTAATTTGTGTCTCTTTTGTAACATAGTAGCGGTTGTTGCGTGGAATGATGAAGTGTATGTAGTTGGACGTTTGTTCCTTATTTGATGCACATTGGTAGACACGTTGCACAAACACATTTACACATTCTTTATCTTTTACATACTTTTTAGATTATTGTGCGTCTGCCATAATTAATGGGATGAAGAATTATTTTTTGAGATTATTTGTTCTATTATAAATTGAGTAAAATTGATAGCATCTCACCAGGCAATGAAAAATGGGTTTGTTTTTCGCGTGGTGTTGAAAATTACCATTAGGATTCACTTGTAATGGTCTTTTTTCCGTTTATTTTGTAGTTCCTTTCTCATTCTTAAGCCTTATTCAATATCACTTCTAAATTTCACTTTATGGTATTTTACTTCATCTTGTCATTTTTTTTTCCTCTCGCATTTTAACATTTTTGCTTGTCAAATTTTATCTTGTAAAGATAAGTCATCTCGAGGTTTTTTTCTACCATAATATAATCTAACCTAACCTAACTAACCTAATCTAGAATAGGCTAGGTTAGTTTAGGTTAGGTTAAGTTAGGTTTCGTTATATTACGATCGAAAATAAACTTGGGATTACTCATCTTTACAAGGTCTCTCAATTTTTGCCAACCCACGTAGATAGGTTAAAGTTGAAATGTAAAGAGTGATTTAGTATTCAACCCAACACAGAAGGAATTGATGTTCAAAGTTGTTGTTTCTTTTTTACTTCAGAAAGGCTACTTTTGTATTGTTTCTTGCTGATGTCAAATCAAAATTCACCAAGTTATTCAATTTTATATCAAGTCTTCCATTCATAAGACAAACTTGACTAATTTAACTTTCACCCAACTTCGCAACAACTAAGAAAACCATTTTTATGGTCTCGAGATTTTGCGGCCACTTTTAAATCTTTCAAAACACTATTAATAAAGGAATTTCAGAAGCCACTTAATAGTAGGCGGAAAGCAATAGTCAGCTAGTCGAAGATGGTTTTAGCCCGAGTTTAAATGCCAAAAATGCCATCGTGTGGGGTAGTTATATTCTTGGCACGGATTCAATTCGACCCACATTCTTGTCTTCATTACGAACCTTTGTTATAAATGAAACTGAAACAAGGCAGAAGAGGAATGTCTCGCTATACTGGATAAATCTTGGGTATTATCAAGGCTTTGTCATTATAGATGTCATGCCAAAAGGAGGATTAATCTTGGGGGTGGATAATTATTATTGGATTTTTCATCGATGTACGAAAAGGGTTATTTAGTTATCGATTGATGAAATTATTGACGTTTTATTTCCTTATTTTAGGAGACGATGCTGGGTAATAAAATACTTCGCTATTATTGGATTGATACCAATTTAAGACTATTTGAGGCCATTTCTCATAGATTTGTCAAAAGGAGTTTGTATTCTTAGCTTCTGAATGTATTTATAAATGATTATGTAGTTTTTTATGTGTTATTATTTGTGTGTTGTATGCAAACCATTTCTTAAAGACTTTACTTACCCATGTATCAGTCCAGTTTTGTTTATGTTAACTTAGACGACTTATGAGTGTAGTGTAGGTAAACTCGACTGCTATTCATATGTCTAACTTCGCCTTTTCCTCTATTTCAACACTATCGGACACCAGGAGAGTGGAAGCGAAGAAGTAAGTATTTGGTTGTATGTAACCAAGTGTGTTACTCCCTTTGTTTATTCTGATTTTAACCCTCGTCTCTTTCGACCATCACAGGAAGAACTTTGATGGCATATAACAACTTTCCATTTAGTTCAAAAATTTCCATTTGACCATTTGATCTATTCTTCCATTCTTCTATTAATGCCCTTTTATTCTATTATTTTAAACAAAATTTGCTTGGATCATATTTATATTGTAAATCCATTGTCCTCTTGCCTCGCTCATTAGGGTTATTTTATGTTAGTGAGGAAATAGATAGCTGGAGGAGATTGAAAAATGAAAAAACGAAAAAAATCCATTTTGAAAAATGAAAAAACGAAAAAAATCCATTTTGAAAAATAGAAAAACGAAAAAAATGGGTAAATGGAAAAACGAAAAAAATCCATTTGGGGAAAATTGAACCGTTGTTATCGCATGCTAGAAAATGAACAATCCATTATTGCCCTTTTAAAGAAACAAAAAAAAATAATAAAATATTAACTTTTTCAGCCATTGCTTTTTTCTTCCGTATATTTCCCTTCTTAATAAATAAATGCGAACATTTTTGGAGGTTGACAGGTTATTTTTCAAGGAAAACTATCGTAAACTTACGCATGGTTGGTAGAGAACCATTTATTTGGAGGACTTTTATTAATAATTGTTAGTATTTCGACTTCAAAGTCATTGGGACGTAATGTTTAAAACCACTTCTTTAAGTTGGTCTTTTCCTATCTCCAAAGTTATTTGGAGTAATTGAGGGTATTTTGACCTAGTTTTGGTTGTGCTAAATTCAATTAAGTTTAAGTTATTATTTTTAAATTTACTTGAGGTAGTTTAAATTCTATTTAGATTTGGTAAAATTAACAAAGTTTGGTTAAGTTCAGTTAAGTTAGTTTTATTTTTGAATGATCAAAGTTGTTTTGGTAATGATTTCACTATATAACTTTATGAAAGTTTAATTTATCTAGGATTTATTGACTTAGTCTAGGAATAGTTGTTTGATGTACTAAAATTAAAACATAAGCTAACCAGATCCTTTCTATCTTCATATTCTAAAGAAGAAAACTATTGTACTGTTGGTTAGGAAGCTAATTACAGATATATAATATTGATCTTCTCGAGGTAAACTAAAGACTAAAGCTAGAAGTCGATGCAGTTTTGGAACAAGTCTCCTAACACATTGCCTCGACTTTTACTACAATAACATAATTCTTGGATGATAACCACATGGCTCTGTTAGAGGTTATCTGACCAACCCAATATCCATTAGTTCAACAAATATCTAGCCAAAAACATGCCACAACCCTTCAACCCAATTTAAGTAAAGGAACAACGTCAATACTACCATCAGATAATATGATATAACTGTTCTGTTCTTCTACCATTTATTTGCCCCGTTATTGAGAGTTATTCAGTTCTTCCGAACCAAACCTTAACCAAGGGTGAAGGGGAATTTTTAATCTTTATCTCTCCTTTCATAACAAAATTCATTCCCCTCTTTCATATTACATCCAGGAATTTGTATTCGCTTAATTTAATGTTTAATAAATAAATTTATTCAATTGCTCAATAAAAATTATGGTTATATTGGCATTTTACCATCGATCTCCCTGGAGCAAAGTGCAGACGTGCCCCCGACCTTAGCAAGCAACACTTTTAAAAGATTTGTATATTTTAAGGCTGAATTTAAATATATTAATTTAAATAAATAATGCTAAAAATTTTAAAAGCTAATATCCCTACTAATAACACCCCTTATATTTTATACGAATAGAAATGTGATTTTGCATGGAATGGATAAGTGTTGCACATAAGATTTGCATTTTGGGATATCTGTGCCGAATCCAAATTTATGGTTTTATTAGTTGCAATTCATTTTCATTTTCTTCCTTCTACTTTTTTTCGCTTTAAATTGTCCATAAATTTTCTACGGGGTTCATATCGAGTTATTCCTAGGCCATAAAATGTTGTCATTCCGAAACTTCATGGCAGTCTTGCCTGTCTGGTAAGGAGACCCACCGTCCATAAATACGAAGTACTCATGCACCATCCCCACCTTGCTTCAGTGCCCATTTACGTAACTGATGCAGCCGTTGAGCTTTAAGTATTGATTTGTATCGATCTTGCCATACAATGCCCTCTACAGTGTGGAATTGCCCACTGTCAGAATCAGACCTAACACTCCATGCCATTATTTATCTGGTGTGTTAGATGGACGCAATTTATGTGAAAAGTATTTCTTGGTATTGGAGTGACGTGATGGAAGTGTTTAGGTTTACACTGAAATATCGATTCATTAGTAAAGATAACCTAATGAAAATTGATTTATCTTGCAGGCAGATTTATTTGCTCAAGTCACTGCTAGCCCAAGATTCATTTTAACTCTCACATCTAATTTTCTTTTCAATTATTAGTTCTCCTCCGGTCAAACATAAAGGCCTTTCTCCCGATCCTGTTCATACCAAAACACGTAGTTGTTAGCACACAATTTTTGGTGGGCATTGATGATTTATAGGGTTTCTTTGGGTACTGTGCTGGCATTCCTCTGACGAACAAACGACGTCGTACGGTTCTGGCGTAAACATTAACTCCCCTTGAAAAAAGCTCACAAAGTGCACATGAGTCAAAGTTATGCAGATACACCTACAAAAGAAAACTGAAAAAACGATTCCGAGCGCTTTCGTCTTTATTCTTAAAGACCTTTTAGGGAATGAACAGGAGGCTGGCCATACATTGCCTTAAATATTGGAAGGGGAATTAGACTACCTACCTCTGAACCCTAATTAGAGGGTACAAAATCCTGAAGCAACTTTATTTGAGATTTTAAGTATGTAGTGATAATGGGGTCTAGCGTGAACAAACCAGGGCTAAGGTTGAAATTTGGGAGCACTTTAATGGAGATACATTCTAATATATTTCTCGAAATATAATTACTGCACTTTATGACTGGTTTGGCACTGTTCCAGTGCCAGAAAAAGAAGAAAGCGCTCGGAATCGTTTTTTCACTTTTCCTTTGTAGGTGCATTCTGCATTAACTCCACTTTGCTGCAATCACATTTGCTTAGGTGGGGGAAAGGGGTTGTTTCCCTTAATAAAATATCGTCACCTCTATCTGTTGTACTTTATTTCCTGCTGCAAAGATTCTTCCTCTTCTTTGCATTCACACGACTATCATTCGACAATTCCTGCCTCATTCTGATAATACACTCTCTCTTTCACTTTATCGGCACTATCACTGCAGGAAAAAAAATGCACGCCTCATGCTGCAAATAAAAGTACTTCTTAACATTTGTTACTATATTTTGTGGGGAAATTATGATTCAAGGTCTGTTCGAAATTTCAATCCTTTTCACACAAAGGGAGGGGGGCGTCAACGTCACTAAAGCTACCTGCCCAAGCACACCTCTTTATGCCCAATTAAGTACAGGGGCACTCATTAGTTGGTCCACGCCAAAGGCCCTTCCTAGTGGTGGGATGAGATGTGTAGTTGCAACTCGTCCATTTAGGATTCATCCCTAGGTTTAAGGCCGTAAGCATGACCATCACAGCCCCTCCATACACACTTCTCACAGTATTAGCCACTTCCTCTTCGGTCAGCTTTTTCTCTCTCAAACACTCACATAATCAAATCACCTTTTACAGGCTGTTCCACCACTTTTCACACACCGACACTCGCTCTCGTATTTCCTCTTCACAAGTCTATTTCCCAACCATTCCGCTTACATGTGCTACCACCTCAAAACAACTCCAGTTGCAACCACATTCACACCTTCACACCTTTAAAGATATCTTGCAAAATCGTTCCTCACACGAACCAATCCAGGTTGTCCACATAAATCCACTAGCATTACCTCACATTCAAATCACCCCTGTGACCTTCCTACCATTTAAAGCTTTGTGGTTGCAATTTGCTTCCATCTACAGGGTGTCCACAAAGTCTGGGTACATAGGGGATAAATACATACCTTTAGAACAAAACAATTTGATTTAATTATAATGTTAAGAAATTATATTTTCAATATGATTTCCATTATTTGCAATGCATAATTCGATGCGCCTTGCTAAATTCTGGTGAACTCGATTGAATAGGTGTACATTGCCGTCGATTTCAGCACACTGACTGATAATGCGTTTTCTCAGGTGGTTTAGATTTGCAATCTTCATTGAGTAAACTTTCTCCTTTAACATACCCCAGAAAAAGAAATCAAGGGGAGAAAGGTCTGGTGAACGAGGGGACCACTCCACATGACCTCTTCTTCCAATCCAGTGAGGAAAAGTGCCATTCAGCCAATCTCTAACATTTGTAGCAAAATGGGCAGGGGCTCCATCCTGCTGAAACCAGTCCGGAAGTCCCTCGCCTAGGCGCTCAATTTGAGGCATTAATTTATCTCTCAACATGTTCAGATAAGTCTCACCGGTTACATGTTCATCAAAGAAGAAGGGTCCTAGCACATGAGCTTTCCACAAACCACACCACACCATCACCTTTTGGCAGCCTTACTGTTTGGATGGATCCATCCAATGTGGATTGTCTTGAGACCAGTATGGAAGATTATGTCTGTTGACTTCACCATTAACATAAAACAAAGCTTCATCACTGAACAACAAAAGGTCTTTAGTAAAATTGATATTTTCATCCAATTTATCTGAAAACCATTCGCACATCTGCATTCGTCTATCGGGGTCGTCTTCATTTAAGTGATGCAATATCTGTAATTTGTACGGATGGAACTTCTTCTCTATCAGGATTTTGTGGATAGTTGACCTTGGAACACCCAACTCCATGGATGTCCGACAGAGTGATTTCTTTGGGCTAGCAGCAATCTTGGCCATGACAACCTCTTTCGTTTCGTCTGAAGTCTTTGGTCGCCCGGAACGGGGTTTGTCCAAGACACTGCCTGTTTCTTTAAACTTCGTGACCAATTTCCCGACGGCAGTAAAATAAATAGGTTGCTGATCAGGGTGTCGAAGGTTAAATTCATCGGCGATTTTGCGATAAGACCATCCTTCTCGTCCACTTAAGAGTACCAACTAAATTCTTTCTTCTTTAGACAGAGCCATCATTCGATCTGGGGAGGAAAAATAACATAAATAAATAAAATATTAAAATTCCTATGTACCCAGACTTTGTGGACTCCCTGTATAGTCAAAGCATAGCACTTTTTCAATAGTGACACCGCGGCCTTGGATATAAACCCCATTTCCAGCCTCAAATACCATTACTTATCTCTTCTCTGGATAGACTAAAGAGAGAGAATCACATCCTCGCTATTCCTTATTAATCTCACACAAATTTCTATTTTTTTTCTGCTACTTACTTTTATAAGTAATCCATCGATTAAAATATTTAACAAACTTAGTCACATCATACGAATATGTCATCTATTTGCTTGCATTCTTTTGTCGTCTCTTTGAACCATTCGTTTGTCGTCTGTTTGCGACCATCTCTTTCGTCTGTTTCTAACCATTATTCACTCCCCTCTTTGGAGCCATTAGTTTGTAGTCTGTTTGCGACCATCTCTTTCGTCTGTTTCTAACCATTATTCACTCCCCTCTTTGGAGCCATTAGTTTGTAGTCTGTTTGCGACCATCTCTTTCGTCTGTTTCTGACCATTATTTACTCCTCCCTTTGGAGCCATTCGTTTGTTATCTGTTTGCGACCATCTCTTTCGTCTTTTTCTAACCATTATTTATTCCTCCCTTTGGAGCCCTTCGTTTTTCGTCTTTTTGCGACCATCTCTTTCGTCTGTTTCTAACCATTATTTTCTTCTCCTTTTGGAGCCATTCGTTTGTAGTCTGTTTGCGACCATCTCTTTCGTCTGTTTCTGACCATTATTTACTCCTCCCTTTTGAGCCATTCGTTTGTTATCTGTTTGCGACCATCTCTTTCGTCTGTTTCTGACCATTATTTACTCCTCCCTTTGGAGTCATTCGTTTGTTATCTGTTTGCGACCATCTCTTTCGTCTGTTTCTGACCATTATTTACTCCTCCCTTTTGAGCCATTCGTTTGTTATCTGTTTGCGACCATCTCTTTCGTCTGTTTCTGACCATTATTTACTCCTCCCTTTTGAGCCATTCGTTTGTTATCTGTTTGCGACCATCTCTTTCGTCTGTTTCTGACCATTATTTACTCCTCCCTTTTGAGCCATTCGTTTGTTATCTGTTTGCGACCATCTCTTTCGTCTGTTTCTGACCATTATTTACTCCTCCCTTTTGAGCCATTCGTTTGTTATCTGTTTGCGACCATCTCTTTCGTCTGTTTCTGACCATTATTTACTCCTCCCTTTTGGAGCCATTCGTTTGTTATCTGTTTGCGACCATCTCTTTCGTCTGTTTCTGACCATTATTTACTCCTCCCTTTTGGAGCCATTCGTTTGTTATCTGTTTGCGACCATCTCTTTCGTCTTTTTCGAACCATTATTTACTCCTCCCTTTGGAGTCATTCCTCTGTCGATTTTGCAGTCATTCTTGTCTCGTATCCATTTAGTACACCTAAAAGTATACATAATTATGTATATACCATAAACACACAGAGCAGGCGGGCTACCCTGTGGAGCCTATCCACATAGGATTATTAAGCCTGAAGGAGCTGCGTATTATTATAATTATTTATTAGTATTATTATTATTTATTATTAATATTATTATTAATTACTATTATTATTATTTATTATAAATATTATTATTAATTACTATTATTAGTATGTTATTATTATCGCTTAATAATATTATTTATTATTATCATTATGCTTATCCCCTCAACCTTTTTTTCTACTCGGACTTTGTACCACGAGGACTGTTCCCATCTGGATAGAGTTCAGTCCGGGAGCCATAGTGCCTTGGTGGACTGCATGCCATCTTGCGATCACCTAGCACAAGGTATGATAATAGGTGATCAACCACCCTACTCGTTAGTGGACTCTCCTATCTCTACTCCTCTTTATTCCATACCCTCCTAACCCTCTCCACACTTGTTCTCCTATCCACAGAGGTTCTGGCTGCCCGGCGCGCTTTCGTCCTCTCATGAGCCTTAGTCGAGGGGCAGTGTACACCGTGAGGCCCCTACCTGCTGTGAGCGCAGAAATCCCGCTGGCTAGGGCAAGTATTAAGTACGGGGTGTGTTGTGGTGTCGACTTTGGTTACCTTCTTCCACGTGGCTCCTCCAGCACCATCCTTTATGGTTAAAGTTCCAGAACAATTTCGCCTAAATGGTGGGCCGGGCTGGCAAAGCCCATCAATCCTGGACCGGGACTGAGTATCTGTAAATGATCACATTTTGGAATTTTTTTTATCCTATGGCGACTTTTCTCTTAACCTTCAAAGTCGTTGCGGGGTCATATTATATACGTTTCGCGTGTCCTTTTCTCTTTCTTTACAAATATGGTGACCATAGAAGGAAATAGTGAGAGTCGGACTGCGCATGGAGATCCGCCTCCAAGCGCAGCCTCGCCGCCGCCTACGTTTGGGAGAGGACGAGGCAACACGAGACACGCCTTCCACCGGTGACCGGGTTATCCTTTCACAATCTGCATGCGCCAAAGGGACTTCCTTTTTGCCATCTAAGAAGCCGCCTAACGCCAGCTCAACCCTCTACTACCTGAGAGGACGCTTACTCCTCTCGTAAGACTACGGATTCGGAGGTTACCCCTCTTACCTCCTTTTGTGGACTCACCCATGGACGAATCCATCTTGCGACCAATGGGAAGGCGCCCTTTTCTATCACCGGGCTCCTCCAAGAAAGTAGGCATGTGGCCGAAAATCGACCACTCCCGGTTGAAGTGACTCGATAGGGCCAACCTCCTTAGTCGGGCAAGTGAAAGCGGGACCAGTTGAGTTGTGCACCCTGCAGTTTGACATTACGAGGGTTTGCGTGTCGGCCCCACTCTATTCCCCGATGGAGGTCGGTTCTCCAGCCTGAGACTAGACTCCAACTCAAGGTAACTCGAATGGGATCCTTGATGGCTTCGGGATGAGATGGCAACATGCTCCCCTCCACTACGATCCAGTCATGATCCCCAAGGTGACCCAGCCACAGATGGTAGAATCTTCTATGGGACGAACCTGGGCTCGGTGTCAAACACCGCAACTGAATCCAGCCCTGCGCAAGCTTCCATTCACATGCTTCCGGGACCAAAGAATTACACGAGGGGAGGGGATCATACTAAGGCCGGTCCGTCAGGAAAAAATGTTTCTTCCAGCCGTGGAGAGAAACGGCCTCATTCCCCACCCCCCACTCTTAAAACAAAAAAGTTAAGAGTAAGACAAAGATGACTAATGGGTCCTCTTCCTTGGCGGGAGCTCCGGATAAGTACAGGTCCGGGTCCGCTGCGTTTGGGCAAGCGACCAGGCCAGGATCGGCACGTCCGACTCCGAGACCACTTCAGATGGAGTGGGGGTGGGGGTAGGGGAATGTTGGCCAAGGCCAACATGCTTAGGAGGTATACTGTTACTTCTGCGTACATTCCACCATCAACCAACTTCGACAGGAGGGGGAGACTTCCGCAAGGGTCAGGTCTTTGCCGACCTGATCGACAAGCTTGAGATATATGTCTTAAATGGGGATGAGTTTACATATCACTGCCCAAGAACCGCTTCATTTTCATGTCTTGATCTATGCCGGTGCTCTCCGGATGCACACGCTGATTTTGGATGTGAGGTGGTCGATGATATTCATGGTAGTGATCACTTTCACATTTAAATATCATTTTCTCTACGTTCTACGTGGATCATCTTTCTATCTCTTTTGGTGCCACCCAGATGCCAACTCCGGAACATCCACTCCAACATGCATTGAACCGCATCTCTCGCTATGCCAAAGCGCACAGGTTTCGGTTTGCCTTGGCCAAGATTAGGTTTGTGCACTTCTCCCCCCATCTACGACTTCACTCCGACCCGCATCTGTTCCTAAACAAAGTTATCCTGGACCATTCCTTTGCTCTTGTTTTCGACCGGCTCCTCGCCTGAGACTCATATTGGAACCATAGGGTCTCTTGTACACGCATCATGGACACATCCATCACTTGGGGTGCTGATAGAGCTACTGCCTTGCTTTTATACCGTTATTTGTTCTTTTCAAGCTTGACTACGGATGTGAGTTCCATGCATCTTCATCCGAGCCTGTATTGCGGAATGTGGACTCGATCCAACACACCGGTCTCTGCCCCACGACAGGTGCTTTCCACAAGTCCCCATTAAGATCCTACCTATCGATGCTTGGGAGATGCCACTCGTCCTGCGCCGTGCACAATGTATTCGCTTCTACACGCAAACACGCCAACTGCTCTTAGTGCACCTGCAGTCGATCTCGACGGTGCTAATGTCGCCGAGAGAAGCCAGTCATACCCTACTTACTCCCTTTGAGCTTATAGCTAGGATACTCCTCCGAGAGCTCCATTTAGCTTTCGAGCCGGTTGTGCCACTAGTTCTGCAAAGGAAGCCAACCTGGAGGGTACCAACTTTGACTATTTTTCGCCATTCCTCTACTCCCAAAGCTTCTACAGCGCTGGGAGTATTGCGTTTGGTCTTTATGGAACACATTTCGTGTCACACTGGATCCATGCCAGTGTAGACAGATGGCTCCAAGTCCAAGGGAGGGTTGGTTTCCAAGCCGTATCCCTTGTGTTTAAAGTCTGCGGGGCTCTACTGGTCTTCACGGCCGAGCTGGTTCCAATACACCGTTCGGTACGGGAGATAACGCGTCGTGCCATGGTTCGGAGGCTAGATTTGATTTTTTAGTGACTCACAAAGCGCTCTGAGTGCTCTCGGGACATTGGAATTTCCACACCTCCTGGTTCGCGGTATCCGTGACGCAACGGTGTCCGCAAGCAGTGTAGGTTTTGAGATTATATTTTGCTGAGATCCTGGACATGCGAGAATTGCGAGAAATGAGCACACCGATGAGGACGCCAAAGAGTCTGCGAAGAATGGGCGACCAGACCAGCCTTTCGCTCTTCCTCACACCGACTACGTGGCAGGAATTAGAGCAGTCTCCTGGGCTGCTTTTTTACCTTCTTGTTTTTATGCCTTTGTTTTTATTGTTTTCTTTAATAATTTTTGTTTGTTTTTTTATTGCATATTTGTTTTTTTTTTTAATCTAGCCTAGCATTAGGCTGTAAGGTGATTACAGCGACCGTTGCCCGAGGAAGCATTCGCCAGATGGAATCTTTAAAAAAAAAAACATAAACCAAATTTTTCAGAAAATACGAAATAACTTCCAAGTTTTTAATTGTTTTTTTTTTTAATCCAATGTTTTATAATACCCTCTGCAGTGTGTAGATTACGGTTGTTTTGAAAACGACTGGATCAGCATCCCCATTAGTTACGTCCCTCGGTAGGATCCTTCTCTCTCACAACTGTGCACCTTACATTTGATTCTCAACCTTTTGGGCTGTTTTCTCAACTACATTCGGTCCTTGTCCCTCTTAATTCCTTCTCACCATTTTTTTCTTCCCGTCCCAGTCTTGATCTATCCTCATTGGCCGCTTTTGCTCTGGATGAGAGATAGTAATAATCTCTCGCATGCACAGAAAATAAAGTTCCCTCTAGTCCTGTAAATCGCTCTTAGTTCCTTATCAGCCTGTCGTCATCCTCTGATTGCGTTTCTTTGCTTTGCAGGGCAAAGGCACCGGGTCTGGGCATCGAACTCTCCTCTACGGCAATGCTGTTCTCCTCTTTCACCAGAACTCGGGCATGGTGAGTGGTATCGGTGTTGTACTTGCATCTTCTTCTTTTTTATTCTACCACACTTCATATGATAAAAACGGTATTTGTTATAATAGATCTCCTTTCCAAAGTGTGCTAATACATAGATGTATCAATATTATCTTTGAGTTGCGTTCTTTTGCTTTCGATTTTTAACTCTCTCATTTTTATGTTCTCGGCGTGACCGAAATTTTATGAAAACCTAAAAAAATATTATTTAGTGCCCAGTCGTATAGATTTATCTACATATATATGCTTTTATCTATTTATCTACTGATCTGTATGTAATATCGATCTGTCTAAAAGTTTGTATGAATGGATTTATGAATAACCCTGTTTGTTCTTTTATTACCCAACTAGGGGGAACCCGGGTTAGATCGTCATCCTTAGTACCTAGAGGAGCGGCACATCCTCCATCCCCCATCCCCCATCCCCAGTGCCTTATGCAGTCTAGAACTAGATTGAAACTACCTGGGATTTATTCCATCTTAACATTTCCGTGTTATACTTTTTCTCCAAATCCTTTACAAGCTTCTCCTCACCTATTTTCTTGGTCAGCGGCTAATATTGCAGGCTAGTCACCGACCAACCTTCGTCCATTCCTTCCTAGTCGGGACTGAGGGGGGGGGGTGATGGTTCCCCCCTCCCTCATTGGTCTGGTGGGTGTTAACATGTCTGCACTCTTCCCACCCTTTATTATTTCTACTACCTCCCATATTTCTTTCCCATATCTCTCCCTTTACGCGCCCACAAGGCGAGGTCATGTGCAGCATGGGTAACTTGCAGTGGCTGACATCTGCAGGATTGTGCGCTTTACCGTCCCCAACACCGGAAGTTGCGTTCCCTTCCTGCCTCAATGTCTGTAGGTGGGTCTGCAGCTATATATTTTCCACACATATTCACTTCCTCTCACTTCACCTCTGCCTGTACAGAGCTCTCCTTACAAACTTTCCTACGGAGAGTCTCTCGTTAGTATCGCCTTTTAGATTCAATAATAATTTTCTTTGATTCCGAGACGTTTGTTTGTCCCTTCGAAAACTCATGGCACTTTTTTTTAAAAGTCTTTCTCACGGGGAAGGATCTCTGTCTGCCCGTCAATTCACTCTCTCTTCTCTCTTTTTTCATTTTCTTTCTTTTGTTTTTTCTATCTTGCTCTTTTCTCTCTTTCTATCTCTCTTACACATACATACACCTTAGCCTGTATTTGCGAGAGATGAAAAATTGGCAGAAGATGAAAGTGTGGTATGATTCTAACAAACCGATTCCCACCGTCTGACACTTATCTTAGTGAGAAACTTCCGTTTAAGGAAGCAAAATCGACCTGAATCAGGGTTCCCATCCGGGGACTAGTCATACACAATGCAACTTAACTTCGATTATGTGGAGAGGTGTTTCCACTTGGCTAAGCTCTAGGGCGGAGAAAATGAGGGGAATAAAAGAAATAAAAAAATGAATAAACAAAAAGAAACTGGCCTAATATAGACAAAATAATACTAATAAAAATAATAATAATAAATAATAATAATAATAATAACAAACTCCTCGAGGTTTAATGTTGATGATTATATTTCAGTATTTGGCTTGCCTTTCGACGTCGTCCTCGAGGGATAAACTTGCCTTTGACGTCGGTCTCCAAGAGCACTCCAAAGGTAAATCCTCCTAATCGACGCCGAGGGGTATTTAGTGTATGAGGATCTTTTCCTATGACGGCTTCCCCTTCGGGGTAGTTGCGTTCTTTACGGGCCCCAAGCTGTCTATTTTTACTATGAACCTTACTCCCATTTAGGTCTCCTAACTTCACCACTTTCTATACGATTCTCAAAAGGTTCTGGCGAAGATCCCTTGTTGGTGGTGTTCACCAAAATTATTGCTGCGGAGACGCATTTCAGGTCGGCAAAGAACTTTTTTTAAACCTATGACCACAGGGACGTAAGCCTAGAACTTGACTAAAACCCAAGAGGATGACTATAGAAAACGTCGCCCTCGACCCTTGAGTCGAAGCGAAGCGATTGTAGAAAAGGGCAGCGTTCGAAGAGCTTAAAAGTGCTCAAAGGTATTCCTCCGGTGTTATAAAGGCAGGTTTAATGAAGAGATCGGTACTACTAACCACTCCGCTCCGCGGTCTAACTCTCGGAAATGTCCGTCCACAATTCCACCTTTATTTTATTTCTATTGTCTTTTTCGACCTATCACTGACTTTCTGGTGGGGGGGGGGGAGACAGCGGCGGTCACCGGTTGAGTCATCTGGATTATTAATACAAAATGGTTAGGTCAGATCAATTTGAGGGAGATCAGGTAACTTTAGATTGAGGTAGGTCGAATTAGGCTAAGTTAGAGCGGAGTAGATTAGAGTTTATTTTATTAAGTTGGGGTAAATTATGTCAGATCATGGTAGATTTAGTAAGGTTAGGCCAGATTAAGGTAGATATTAATTTAGGTTAGGTGAGTTGAAAATTAAAATAGATTAGACAAGTTTAGATTATGGTAGATTTGGATAGGTCTGACTATGTGGTAGCTGATATTTAGACAGATCAAAGTAGGTTAAGCAAGGAGTAGATTATTTTAGCTAGGGTAGATTAGGTTAGGTCTGATTAAATTTAGGTAAATTAAGTCAGGCTGTGTATAGCAAGATTGTGGTCTTTTGTAGAAAATAGATTGGTTGCACAAAGATAATTTTTTGCACGTTCAGAATGTGTCCATAAGAAAGTTTTGTCTCAACGAGTGCCAATCAGTGCCAATCAGTGCCAAATTATTTATTGGCTCTACTCTCCTCCACCCCTTCCCCTACTCTCCCTATTTTCAGTTAATCTCAAAGGAATTTTTAATAGAAGCTTATCTGATTCGGAGGACCGATTGAAATGCTCCAGATAGTCACATGTTCTCATATCAAAAGCTAAGATGATTGACATTTTTCTGAATGACGTGTACGTATGTCGTCAGTATATGTACATAAGTGCACAAACTGGCAAACAGTATATGATTCCATCAGTATTACCAATAAAACGCGCCGTGTTAAAAAAAAAAACATTCACTTAATCTATCCTTGTCCTATCTGTCATGTTTGTGGCTAGTCTCACTCCACAGTTATTGGGTTTCTTTAGTCTATCTTTACTCCCCATCTTATTTTGATGGAGCAGCAGTGACGTAATATCTCTGCAGTGGCTTCAAGAACTATAATTAGCTCCTGGCCTAAATTTAAGACGGGGTTTGTTTTCAAAGGGAAAACTTTATCCGGGTTCAAGTAATGCTAAAGGCTGACCCCGATTTATCCAAATGTCAACTGTCAACCTTTACGACACGATGATTTAAAGATCATTTCTCTCTATCACGGCTCCCTCCGCATTCGCTTGTCTTGATGTCGTCGAGGGGAAAATGAATTAAATAACTTGACATGTATTTATTTGTGAATAGGGAGGGAGGTCGTGTTCACAGCCAATTGCGCCCCCTTCCCCTCTTCCCCTCTTCCCCTCAACCAATGGATGAGTGGCTGTTGGTCTCAGTCCCTAGATTTATTTGGCTGAGACACAAAAGAAGTCACTGTAATCCGATCGCCATGGAAATGCTTTCAATGCTGGCCTTATATCCAGGAATTTGGTATAATGGCTCGGGGCGGAAAAGACGAGGGTAGTAAAGAGTGACTGAGGATGACAAGGACCCTTGGTTAAGGTCTAATGCCTACGAACTTGGCTTCCCTTTGCATGAGAAGATGAAGTTTACAAATGGATAAATACATACCTAAGAAGGATTATCCACATGCCGAAGTTGAGAGAATCTTCAGTCTTCCTTCCACTCTTGTGTGAATCTATCTGCAAGTGTACACACATACCTAATTCTTGATATATGTGGAGGTCCCTGAGTGTGTATAAGGACATTGAAATTATATGTGTATACCTAGTTGGGTGAGTGCATAGGTGGTAGAAATAGCATTACAGCTTTGTATGAATGTATGAGTGCGTATGTCTATAGGTTATACTATAAGGAAGTGGTTCAATACCTTGAATATAAATAAAATTTCAGAACATTACTTTTTTTTCTCTCCCCCTTCCCCCTGATTACATGTAGTTTTGCTATGAAATCATGCACGCAATTTCGTGCAAACTTTGTGTGCGTACGTAAGGAAAGCCCAGCCCAGCCTCTCGGGAGAACTACGCTAAAATTGGATTTGCAGCTTGAATAGCACTAAAATCAGTGCCTATGTCGCAATAAAGACCTAAATGGGATTTGTGCGAGAAAAGGGCTGAAATCAGTTTGTCGAAAGGAGAGCACAAAATCTTATCAGTGACCAGAGCCATATGCCTTTTTTTCGGGAGTCTTGCACTAAATTCAAAATGTCACAAGAAGATCACGAAATTCTTATGGGTCGCGAGAAGAGCACTAAATTCCTATGGTCCTGAAATGATCACTAAATTCCTCTAGTTCCCGACAGGAGCCCTAAATTCCTTATTTCCCGAGAAGAGCACTAAATTTCTATGGTCCTGAAATGGTCACTAAATTCCTCTAGGTGCCGACAGGAGCCCTAAATTCCTCTATGTCCCGAGAAGAGTACTAAATTCCTATGAGTCGCGACAAGAGCTAGAATATTTTGCGAAAAGAAAACTGGATCGGATTTGTCGTGACAGCAGCTTAAGATAGAGCCGCTAGAAGAGCACTAAAATGGAAATTATATCGATTTGAGCACTAAACTCGGCTTCGTCGCGCGAGGAATATAAATAGGGAAAACAGCCGCTAAAGTTGGTATGCCACGAGAGGAGCACTGAAAATATCGCCTGTCAAGAAATTGTCTCCCTAATCGGGTTTGTTGCGAGAGGAGCACAAAATCAGATTTGTGGCGAGCACCATATCTGCCCCCCCCCCTCAAATTCAAAGCGGAATATCAACGAGGTCATAGCATGCAAAAGGTCTGAGAGGTGTAAAAAAATTAGTGAAGATGGAGGGTAAACTTTTGGTGTTGGGGTAAGGAGGGCACATGAAACTCCAAATGTCACCTGATATCCCCTTGCCGTTACCTAAAGGATAGCTAAGAAAAATAATGATGTGGGTAGAAGAAGAAAAGGTGGGGAAAAACAAACATGTTAAAACCCACCACCTCAACTGCAGCAAAGAGTGGGGAAGAGGTGAGCCAGTCCCCTTTCCACTCCAGACCCAACCAGAGATGAATACACGAGCGCTGACTGGCGACTAGCCTACGATATTAGCCACCTGGCAAGAAAATAGGTAAGAAGAAGATTGCAATAAAAGTGCCAAGAAAAAGTCAAATGGAAATCCTTAGAGAGTATAAAGCCCAGGTAGTCTCAATCTAAGTTGAGAGTACTAGGACACAGGGATCGGGATGGCGTGCCGTCTCGCTAGGTACAAGGTTTAACAGTCTACAGGGTGAATAACACTAAACTTGCGATCCCCTGAGAAGAGCACTAAACTTCTATACATTCACAAAAAAACACTAAGCGCAAATGTGTTCGGAAGAGAGCACTAAACTTCTATACATTCAAAAAAGAGTACTGAACTTCGCATTGTCGAGAAGAAAACAGTAAGTTCAATCTTTCTAGAAAAAAATCACTAAAATAAGTATTAGTGAGAAAAGAGCACTAAAATCGGAATTGTCGTTAGGCGAGCACTAACTTTGCCTTAATAAACTAGTTTTTATGCTCATTTGAAATCTAATTTGTCTTCCTAAAACTTTGGAATCATGAAGATTTCTATTTATAGATTTCCATTTATAGATTTCCATTTATAGATTTCCATTAATATTTTATTTATATTTTCTGGCTTAAATTCGGTGAAAATAAAAATTCCAATTATTTAATTTTTCCATTAATTTAATTTCCGGAATCTGTTGGCTGTTGATAGATTCAACTGTATGGCAATGAATACATCTATGGGCTGGTTTTAATCCTTTATTCGATGCCATGTTACGTATGTGTGCGCTTAGGTAAGATATACTTGTGCTACACCCTTGTGCCTACATATAATATACGATCATAGACGAATTTTCGATCCATTGCACCCCAAGTAGTCTCCTCTTTGGGGTTCTCAAAATAAAAGAGTTTCACTGCACATGAACCAGGAAAAATACCCACCGTCTTCCGGGATGCGTTGTAAAGGGCGCTCTCCAAGGTCACCGACCCTAACAGAGCGCCTGATCACCATTTAAGGTAAAGCTTAAGAGGAGAAGTGGGTATTCAAGACACGCTTGAACGCAACAAGAAAGGAGGGGGAGGAGCGCATCGCAGCAGGCAGTTCATTCCACAATCTGGGAGCAAATATAGAGAAAACAGGGTCTCCCATGAGGTACAGACGACAACTTGGAACACTCAGTAGGTGTTGCAGACTATCAAAGCAGACGTTAGATTATTAGTAGTCTCGGAAGAGGAAATCTTGGAGTTCCTACGGCTCAGAAAGCGAACATTATTTTAATAGTCAGTTACTTGTGAAGAAGTGCACATCAGCACTCACCTCAGTTTTGTCATCATTTTTTTCAGAAAGTTGTCTGACAG
This sequence comes from Ceratothoa steindachneri, assembly GCA_963969495.1. Lineage (NCBI taxonomy): Eukaryota > Metazoa > Arthropoda > Malacostraca > Isopoda > Cymothoidae > Ceratothoa > Ceratothoa steindachneri. Next base: position 26,838,633 of record OZ018323.1, read on the forward strand.
CTACTCAAAAAGTATGTCCTGGCGGGTATAAGATTTCTAATAGCTTCAATAAATGAGTCTGAGGAGAAAGATGGTAGACCTGAGTGCCGTCTAGATAGAAATGAAATGATAGACTTAGATGACGCATAGAAGATAAATACGAAAAAAGACAGAGCCAAGAACCGAGCCTTGAGGAAAACAAAACTCGCCCACGCCGGCATCAATATATCACTCCCGATATGAACAGGTTGAGTGAGAAAGGATAGGTATGAACATAACCACTAAAGGGAGTTCAAGGCACTTCCAGGAATTTAGAAAAGGTGATGATGATGCTGTGATCGACGGTGCCAAAGGCTGCTGAGAGATAGAAGTACTATAATGGAAATTTAACCACCATGAGGCGTCCAACGAGGGGCATCGGTTATTTAGGAGATTCAGTGTTGTGACCTGACTTTAAGCCAGACTGGAAGATATCAACGATGTTTGATGATGATTTGTGATCAAGAAACAGCGTTTTCAGTTCTTAAGAATGAAAGAGAAGTTCGATAGATTGGACAATAGTTTGGCGGATTGATTGGGTTTGGGCGGAGTTCATTAAAATTTGGTGATATGAGTGCATTTGAAATCGGATGGTATACACTAGATGAGAAGGAGGTATTGGAGATACCAAAGAAGTAAGGAAGGAGAAAGGAGTGGAATTGATAGTAGATTCTTGGAGGAAACGATGCAACTGGAACACAAGTCCTTTAGGTAGGAACAGGAGGATGGTTATTTTGAAACATGAGTTTGGGTGTAGGGGTAGGGGTAAGTACCAGATACCTACTTTCAGGTAGAGAGCAAGTACTAGATCCAATATGAACAACTTTGTTGAAGAAGAACGTCTAGAAATTGACAAAGGCGATGGGGGTAAAGAGACGGGTAAGGTTTTTAAACAGTGTATGTGTTGATTGTTTTTTATTATCAGAAAGGATATGTCGGGTGTGGGATTCACGGGCAGATTTTAGAAGAGTGGCAAGAGTGTAGCCAAGGGAGTCAGCAGCCCCTCGGCAACGCGAATCTGAGCTGTAGTCAGACGCCTTTTGCAGGATTGCCTGTGCTTCTTACATCTCCGAATAGCATGGGAGAACGCAAGGTTTTCCATACCACGAGAAGAAATAGAAATGAAAATCAAGATGGGATGGGAAGATCAGGGGAAGATATCGAAGCGAATGTTTGGAGTAAATTGCAGGAGATGAGACTACAGAGAAGCAATGAGGGAGGCAAGATCCAGGATCATTTGTCTGTGGTCGATGGTGGAAGCGGACAATATAGAGACGGTGTATTAAGGGGTAAACAATGGTTGGGTGCAAAGAGAATAGAGAAACACCAGTTTCAGGAAGGGATACAAAATTGTCATCGAGGAGTCAGTTAGGGTGAGGATATGAATTGGGTAGTAGAACACAAGAGTAATTATATCACTTTATGGTACCAGGGAGTTTTTCACCGCCGTTGGTCTCTTTAATTTTTGCCTCTTTTACTAAAGAAAAAGTAAATTTAGTCATATCCTAAAAAGTCTAGGTACGTCCTTACATTAATATTATTACCGTTTGTAGTAGTAATCTTTCGCCATGGCAACGCCATGTGAGTGTACGATGGCTCTCGTCTTTTTCATTCTTGTTTGTTCCCCAGGCGAGTCTTGTTGGTGGACCATTCACCCGGCTAGCAAGCAGAGGTCAGAAGGAGAGAAGGTCCGCGTTGGAGACGACCTGATTCTCGTTTCCGTGGCGACGGAAAGATACTTGGTACGTATCATTTGATACGTTGGTGCGATTCTCTCTTAGCTTATAATTGTCTCTGTTGGCCATACGGTTGCGTTACTCTTCTGTAGCATCTAGACAAGAGGTCTTCAAAGTGCGATTTAAAGTGGGCTGCAGTTAGATTTATTGTAGACCACTGCACTTAAAATGAAATGTTATGGTATTATAATATTAGATCTAGAGTTTGACGAGGGATTCGAACCACTGGTTATTGTAACTTCTAGGAACCACCGCAATGCTGAGTCGATTTAATTCGGGTGTTTCCATCCGGCAACTAAACATGTCCAAATGCGTTTATGTTCACTTATGTGGGACTCGGTATTTTCCCTTGGCTATGGCGAGACCTAAACCCTCAAGGTACAAACATAAACGTCCCCCTGGTGCGCCCTTTTCAAAACGTACTGGTGAGATTCACGGAGGTGATTACGCCACCTCCCGCCCGTTGTGGGCGTGAACATTCCTTAACCCTATCCCCGTGGGTCGTGATTCATGCCAGAAGTGGGCGTGTGTCACCCTTATTCGTACCCGTGTTGGGTGTGACTCCAGCCTCTTTCCCACTCACGTTGGGCGTAAATCCCGCCTAGTTCTTCTCAGCGCTGTGGACGTGAATCACACTTCACCAACATCCATATTCACCCGTCTCTTCGCCCCCATCACAGCAAGCGACGAAGGAAGACGAACAGGCCATTGTCAATGCCTCCTTCCACGTCACCCACTGGTCTGTCAGTCCCTTCGGCACCGGTTTATCAAGGCTGAAATTCGTCGGTGAGTAGACCCAGCCCAGGGGCGCCCATTATTTCGTTCATTGGTTCTTCGTGAGAAAAGTAAAGGAGATAAATAAAACGAATAGGGAGGAATTCTTAGGTAATTGGAAAAGATCATGGATTTAGAAATACCGAAAAGGGATTTAGGTCTTTTTAAAGTACATATTTTGCACGTAGAAGCACAGGGATTCGAAACTACGAGCACGTGTTCCTCTTCAGAGGAACAAGTGCTAAGAGACGATAAAGAAATGAAAACTACTTAGATTAAAAATGCATCTGATAAAATACAAGTTAATATAATAGTTGGTAAAAAAGATAATGAAAATAACCATCCGGAAAACTGAAAACATGTCAAGTATTTTCGTCTATATAAAACCATTGAAAATAAATAAGAAAATATTCCAGTTTTACAGTTTTTCTACGGGTGAATATAGTCAGTCCGCAGTACGGCGTCAACTAAACCATCAGTTAGACTTGCCAATACACGATTCGGGGGCCTGTCCACCGGAAAACTTCCAAACTTCCTTGAGTTTGGAATTAAACCTTAGAATGTCTAGATAAAAAGTCCTATTCCAAGGTGTGGCACTTGCGTGTAGTAATATCTTTCAATATCTTTCAAGATACAAAATTACCACCGATGGGCGATTAATATTAATCTTGTTTCCATAGTTACCAATTAAGGCACATTTCTCATTATCAAAATTCCTGAATAATTCAGGAAAGTGAAGGAGTGGTTAGGATTTCTTTTCCAATGCGATTTAGTAATTCTAACATAGATGAAGGGGTGAATGCTAATAAGGATTACCTAATGGTGATCCCACTTTGCAGCATGCGTCTTCGGTGGAGAGGTATTAAGGTTCTTCCACGGCGGAGACGAATGTCTCTCTATCCCATCAACTTGGACTGACCAGACAGGACAAAAGTGAGTGATTTAACCTCGTGTAGGATTTCAATCCCCCTTTTTTAATAGAAGTTTAGAATAAAAGGAGAAAATTTCATTGAGTTTCTGACTGAAAGAAAACATTATGTAATACAACGCCATGATTTTTAAGAAGTTGATAAAGAATAAAGGTAGAGACAGTCAAATGAAAGGAGGTAGATAAATAGAACAATAATAATAAATGGGGTTTAAGGAGGAAGACGACTGTTATTAGTAATAATCTACATCCTTGATTAATGTGGTCAATAGGCAGTGTTAAGTTCTCAGAAAACTCCCTGAAAATTGCAAAAATGTCTCCCCGGCGGGGGCTCCCTCCTTTCCCCAATTTGATAGGGGGATCTTCAAGGAGAGACCCTTCTCTGACCTCACCGTGTCTTCGTCAGCATTGTGGTATACGAAGGCGGCTCTGTGACATCCCAGGCCCGCTCCCTTTGGCGACTCGAACTGGCGCGAACCAAGTGGGCCGGTGGCTACATCAACTGGTTTCACCCGATGAGGATTCGACACATCACCACCGGCAGATATCTCGGCATCAACGACCAAAATGAACTTGTCCTTCTACATAGGTAGGAATAAAAAACAAAAGTTGTTTCTAAATTATTCAGAAGAGAAAGGGGCTCTGTTCGTATTTCTGTATAAATTCTATTTGTACGGATCTCTATAATATGGAATCTACTTAATGGTTTCTAACTATCCACTTGGTTTGATTTAGGATTTCCTTGTTTTTATGTTATTTGATTCAGCTGCTGCGAGTATTTAATTATTCTTTTTTATATTTATGCCTTTAACACCCTCTCTTATCCTTGATGGAATCTCTCTAGGCAGGAGAAACAAAAGAATGACAGTTAGAGCAAGAAAAAAAGGTGAATAAATAAAATTGTGAGAAAAAATGGTTTCTTTACAGAAATTATCCCTGTCAAAATGCTTAGAGCGGCAGGATGCCTTAAAAGCCTTCAAGAACAAGTTCTTTCGAAAACAACGGAACTCAGACCTCAAATTTGAAGCCCTTCTTATAGTATTTATCCAAAGACTCCTCTTAAATATTTTCTCACCGTTGTCTTTTCTAAGTAAGACCCTCTGTTTCTCTCTCCTCATCTCTAACCGCCGAGAATTCGAGAGCCATCGGCCTCGTTTTCCTCTCTCGTCAAATGAGTGTGTAAGCTCGAAGGCTACTCGAAGATGGTTCGTCAACTAGTAGCTCTTGGATATTATTATAATGATTGTTAATTATAGCTATTTTATTCAAAAAGGAAGCGATCAATGTAGTTCAGTAGTTCCGTTCTTAAATGTAATTTCGGGGTGCAAAACAAAAATGAAGTGATGTCAATTCCATTAATCTTCATAATGCCAAATGTGTAGGGAATACAATTATGAAACTGGAGGGCTTCTGTCAGGAGCTAAGTTGATTCCAAAGAGGTGAACGTGTTTTGTTTTACCAGCTTTATCCGAAGAAATGCATTGTCTTTATTTATTTATTTTTAATTTGCAAATGTATCTCTCCCCCCCCCCCCACACACAAATCGTATCTACTATCCAGGTAGATAGATGTAAGTTTTCTCATCCGTCCTTTCGCATTGTTGATTAGATTCCCTAACCGGTTAATAAAGTGTTCATAAAGATCAGAATGACAAGGCACCAGTGTCAGGTTTTCGTTGAAATGGTGTATGGGTCGGAGAGTATTGTGTTTTGACTCCGCCCCGATATCATAGGACCTTTCGTGGTACCGCGTACGGAGTGTGTGGAAATGAGTACCCTTATAAGGATTCCAGTATCCCAGTTCGTGTTAGGGGATGTGAGTGCTCGCATAGTTGCCCCTAGTACTTAATCAACCAGGTTCCGGAACCGGAGCGAGTGGGTATGTTAGACTGTGAAGACGAGAGTGGAATTAGAGCGGTGTTGAGATTGGGGCTATATGCAGGGTTGAATATCAGCGCATCAACCATTTGGCTTCCAGTCGACTCGTGTAGCTGCTGAAAGTTTTATGTCTTCGCTCGTTGGAATCGAACACGTGCCTTGACGTTAGAAGTCCAACGCCGTAGCCACTGACTCGGCTGGCGAGAACTCCCCTCTCCCAATTTATTCGTACAATTCATAAAAAAATAAAGGAACTTGTTTTTATATTACTAGCATAATTTGAATTCACAGGTATTTATAATTTGAGATACTATATACATATGTACATATAAAATGGCTAGCACATAAAAGATATCGTAGTACTGTATATTGCATCTTTAGCGGACAGAATATCTACGGATAAGGTAACCTTTATTTCACTACGAGATAAACTAATCCTCTTCACTTCCTTACGTGTAAGGACGCTAAATGCGCTGCGTACATAGATTGGAAGTTAGGTCACGGTTGGATGACGGGTTTGAACCGTCTTTGTTGTGGCCCCGGGATTAGCTGAATTCCATGGTGGAATTTCTGAGCTCGCTAAATACTTAGAAAAGGATTAATTTCCTGAGAAATCCTTTGAGAGCTGAGTACCAAGAATTAAATGAATTCCATGGGAATTTTTTCTGTTATGTAAATACTAATGGAGAATCAAAAGAACTGCGGACGATTTTTTAAATTAAAAATAAAAATGAAACGAGTGACCAATGAGGCCATATTTTAGTAGATGATGTACAGAGGGAGACATCATAGATGAAGGAAAAGGTGGATTGAATATATCAGGGATAGTGCAAAATTTAAGGATGACAGATTGTACTAATAAACATTATCCTCCAAAAATACGAACTTCGGATTATAAGACCTCAGGGACAAAGTAAGTCGATACAAAGGTCACAGGTTATCAAAAGTACGTACTTGAGCCCTCTAAAACGAGGTCAATCAGGTCCAATACTGAAGACGTGGTTCATTCCAGAGATGAGGCTACCCTAGCAGCGACCGCCTTCTACTTGAGGGAGGAGAAGGATGACAACAAGGTCATCCTCGAGGATAAGGATCTGGAAATCATTGGTGCTCCCGTCATTAAATACGGCGACTCAACCGTTATCATGCAGCATGTGGAGACAGGACTTTGGCTCTCCTACAGGGTAAGCTCCTATTAAGTTCCCTCTCTTTTGGATTAACTTTGAACGAACTATGATTCTCCTTGTTTCCGTCCGTAGTTTTCTCCGCAGTAAACACCTTACGAACAATTAATAATGAGTAGGACAAAGAGAACTATCAAAAAGACAGCTTAGGGTGACCCTTTAAATAAATTCCAAAACGAATTGTGAACGAGAAAGATCTACACCAAACCTCATCAAACCAAGTAGTATAAGTCATATATAACCGAACCAAAGGAAAAACACGGAATTCACGTACCTGACCCTCAAGTCCGGTAATCGTGTGTTCTTAAAAACCAAGAACCTCGGATATATGTAAAGAAGAACAGAGTACTTGATCCGAAACCACGGTGCCCAAGAGCAGGTCAAAAATCGAGATTTCCCTCTACACAGGCCTTTGAGACGAAGAAGAAGGGCGTCGGGAAAGTGGAGGTGAAGCAGGCGATCTTGCACGAAGAAGGGAAGATGGACGACGGACTCGCCTTCTACAGGAGCCAGGAGGAGGAGTCGAGAACCGCCCGAGTCATCCGCAAATGCTCCCATCTCTTCAATATTTTCATTAAGTGAGCGCACCCATGCCCAATCTACTCTCTCAATACATTCACTGTCTGGCGATATCAATCTCCAGCACTGTTCTTTCCCTATTATCACAACCTCGACATAACGGGGACCCATCTAGTGGCTGACCATAGGCAAAGTAGTTCGGTCACTCGCATCTAATTTAGCCCGCAAGGGGGGAGCTGGTTAGTGTGCTGCATCTGGTACCTTAAGAACGGCACGCCCTCACTGCCCTATTGTTTCCGCTACTCTCGAACTAAATTAAGACTACCTTGGCTTTATTTTTTTGCTCATTTCCATTCTATTCACATTCTTTGGACATCTCTCTTTACGAAGTATCCGAGATAAATGCCCTCGTTGGTATATTGCTTTAAATTGGAAGGGGGAGATTATCCTAATTTGTCCTCACTTCAAAAGAGTTGAAGACGGCTCTTATTCCGGGTCCCTTTACGTAGTACCCCTAGTATTTTGGGGGGTGAGGATCCTCTTGCAATATACGTTCCGCAGATTTCCTCCTTTGCTGAATTCATTTTTAATAAACTTTCTGCTAAGATGCCCTCGTTGGTTTTCATCTTATCTTATATTTCGTTTCGTAATCCACTTATCGCCTCATGGCAAGCTCCGCATAGTTATTCTTCATTGTTCCCACAGGGGCTTGGACACCATACAGCAATCTCGGCGTTCCTCCTCTTTCCTCCGCACCGTCAATCTTAAGGAGATGATAAATTGCCTCGAGGATTTGATCAATTACTTCGCCTATCCCGAGGAGGACTTGGGTACGGGTTTTTTAATATTTTTACTTTCAGTTTAAATCCATAAAATTCTTCTTTGATTTAAATTCTTCTTAACTAAAGAGCGAGAACCAACGAAGCCACCTACCGCAAGTAATTGCTGACGAGTTTCATAAAGAAAGTGGTGAAATGGAGAGAAATAATAATGTGTGGAAGGTGAAATAGCTCAAGTGAACAACTTGGCAAACCAGGAACTAAGAAACCGCGCAACTCTCCTATAAATCCCTAGAGAGCCGTCCATATATGTATAATAAATTTGTGCATATGAATATGAAATGTTCTCTGCATTTGTTGATGAATTATATTGAATTTATTGTATGTTTTCTTATTCATATTTTTTGCCCTTTTCTTTTTTTTGTCTTTTCTTTTATCTTTTTTCTTCATTCTTTTCTCTCTGTTTTCCTCCTTATTGCTCTGCCCCTGTTGGTAATGACCTTGTTTCTTTTCCCCGTAAATCTTCCTCAATCTTTCGCCCTTGATTGACACCCGTCTCGTTTACAGAGCACGAAGAGAGGCAAGTGTGTCTCCGCGCCCTGCGTAATCGCCAGGACCTCTTCCAGGAAGAAGGAATCCTTAACCTCATTCTGGACGCCATTGACAAAATCACCGTCATTACTTCTCAAGGATACCTAGTGGCCCTGGCTGGGTCCGAAGGTGGTCAAGATTGGGATATCATCACAGGTGCGAACATTTTTAACTCATACGGGTTGTTAGGGTTGGGGAGTGGGAGCCGAAGTTTTAAAAAATTTTCATCGCAAGGGCAAGTTCTCAGGTCGTAGGTTTGCCTTTTCCCTGAGCTACCCAAACGTTCAATCGTACCCGGGGAAGTCAAAGAAATTGAAATGCTAGTTGAAGGTACGGCCCGTGGGCGGTATAAGGCCGTTTGGTCAGGCCCGCTATCGAGAAATTCAAATTATTGTAAAACTAAAAATGGAACACGATTTTTAATTCTCCAAAAGTTCGTTTAGCCAGAGAAAATGATACACGTATTAGAGTCAATAACCATATTTTAAAAAATCGACGAGAAAATTGCACTCGTGGTGTGATTTAAGATACCGTTGACACTTGGCTAGGCCTAAATTTGCAGCCAGACAGTATTTTGGCCCTAATATTTTTTTAATAATTGTTGTATAATATATTTTTTGCAACATTGGAAAGCTGAAAAAATCTGGTTAAAAGATATGTAGTATGGACCATATATCTTTAAACCCCATTTCACAGGGTGCCTCAAAATACAGGTAAAATTTTCATGAAAAATTTGGACAAAATGTATGGCTTGCCGTATCTCAAGAAACGAACACAGATAGTAGGTTACAAGACCTATATTCTACATCCCAATAACATAATATTGATAATATGGTCCCGGAACTTAGCTAGGCCTCACTTTTAAGCATTTACTTGCAAAAAGACATTTTATGCGAACGCTTAACAAAGCCTAAAAGCCGAAAAAGGCCGAAAGGCTTCCGGATTCACACTACCTTAAGGTAACCGTTGCATTACTTTTAAAGAGTCATACCTGGCAATCCTGAGTGACTCAAGAAAGTTGTTGTCATGTTGGCTGTTTTAACGCAGTGGAGAGTTATTAAGTGATGTGCCGCCATAGAAATAGCGATTACAAAGAAAAGTTGATACAGTGTCGATATTTACAAGAGAAATGAAAGATTATTTTTTTGTTGAAATGAAATGCAAATGTGTGTTCTTAGTTTGTAGTGATACTTTGGCAGTAAGGATAAAACTCAATATTGAGAATCATTACAGCTCAGAAATGCTAAACTAAATGAATTGAAATGACAAATGCGTCTCTGTTACTAAAACACTACTCTTAAACGGAGTTTGGAATAACAACAAGCCGTTTACACCAGACCTCGTTGTGAGAGAAACAACGTTACTCAGACAAGTGGGGTTGTGGGTAAGCTAATATTAAAGAAGCTGAAGCCTCATTAGGAACGGGAATTTGTGAAAGAGTACATAGTGGCTGCTGTTGAGGTGTTACCACCAGATAAAGTAAAATTGTTTCAGAGTGTTAGTTTGTCTAGGAGAACCATCTCAGATCGGATTACTGATATGTCACAAGATATTGAATAAAATACTAAAGAACTATGTAAGAGATTTTTCAATTTTTCTCTTTTGTTTGTGACGAGACAACGGAGATAACAAATACTGACCAACTGCCCTTTTATATTCGTGGTGTTACTGCAAATTTTGAAAGGCGAGAGAAACTGCTCTCACCGGAAGGCATGCATGGCACAATAAGAGGTGAGGACCGATTGAGAGACTTATCTTATCAATGGAGAAACTTGAGCTATCTTTTTAAAAGTTAAATGGCCTTACTACAGATGGAACGCTAGCAATGGTTGGCTCAGAAAAGGAGTTAATCGCCTTTGTTAAGAAAGAAGTGAATCAATCCTCTCAAGTCTTGATCCAAGTGATTTAATTATATGCCACTGCATCATAGATCAAGAAAGTCTCAGTGCACTGTCGTTGCGGTTCAACAATGTAATGTCAACAGTAGTGTCATGCATAAATTTTGTCGAAAGCAGAGGCATTTGCAGCAACCATTTTAATGAGTTACTGAATGATCTTTCCTCTAACTACAGTAATCTTGTAATGCATTGTGAATTGCAGTGATTGAGTAGCGGGAACATGTTCATGAGATTTTAAGAACAGCGGGATGAAAGTAAGTAGTTTGTGGAGATAAAGAGAGAGTAACCTTCAGCAAACTCGGCGATAGTAAGTGGCTGTGTCATCTTGCGTTCATGATGGTCATTACAAAGTACCTATCTATTACAGCTTAACGTTAAGCTGCAGGGCCTCAACCAGCTTGTAAACTCTGGTTTCAAACGTAAAATCATTTGAAGATAAATTAAAGTTGTGGAAAGTGCAATTCGAAAGATGTAACACCGTGTAACTCCCAACTCTGCAAAGATAGTTCCTTCTAACACATCTGAATAGGCTGGTGAATGTGCGGAATTAAGTGAGACTTTTAATGAAAGATTCAAAGACATCACAAGTAAATAACAGGAATTGAATATCTTTGCTAATGCTATACCGTTCAATGTGGATTAGGCTGATGTGCCTTATAACCTACAACTAGAAATCATTCGGTTTCAAGGCGATAATGAACTGAAAGCGAGGAACAGCAACGCCCCATTGCTTGAGTTCTATAAACCATACAAAAGAACTGATGAATTTTCCACGTTAAGGAGGGAATTCATGGGAACATACGTCTGTGTTCGGAACATCTGCTATGATCAGTTCTTTTCAAAATTAACCATCGCAAAGAGTCGACTGCAAGCCATACTGACCGATGAAGCCTGGGAAATGCAATTGCGAGTAGTAACATCATCAATACCAGCTAACATTACACGTCACACCAAGGAGAAAGAGTTTCAACCATCGCATTATGTATGAGTTAATGTTTTTTTTAAAGCGTTTGATAAAATTTTAAAAAGTGGCAAGAAGACCTTCCTAACATGAACTATCAGTGACCTTATTGGAATGCACTTCTAAACTGGGGTGAATTAAATATTTGACCAAACAAAACAGACTTATTTTTAAGTTGATAATTTTGCATGGCCCGTGAATGATGTTATAAAATTACAGCGGCCCCTTAAATTATATAATTTAGAAATCTCTTTTAAATATAGTAATTATGAATTCTTTTGAGTAATTTCAAATTCTGAAATACTCCGCTCGTCACCCATCACACAACACACTAAAGGAGAAAATAGGAGAAGGTTCTCCATAACCTTTCTGTTACTTATCAGTCAACATACTAAATATGTAAGAGCGTCGAAGGTTGTCCATACTCCGTTCATCTACCATCATCCAGCACACTAAATGTGTAAGAGTGCGGAAGTTCTCTATAATCCGTTCACCACACATTACCCAACATACTAAATGTTTAAGAGTGCGTAGGTTCTCTATACTCCCTTCATCACTCATCATCAAACACACAAATGTGCAAGGGTGTCGGAGGTAATCTATACTCCACTTCTCAGCCATCACCAGCACACAAAATGTATAAGGGTGGTGAGGTTCTCCATACTCCGTCCATCACCCATCACCCAACAAACTTAATTTCTAAGAGTGCGGAGTTTCTTTCAACTCTGCCCGTCGTCCATCACCAAACACACTTAATGTGTAAGTGTGTGAAAGTTCTCTATAACGCGTCCGTTACCCATCGCCCATAATACTAAATGTATGGGAGGTGCCCTTTGGTGCCCTGTTTGCTCGGGTCGATCAGAGGCTTCCAACACCTCTCTTCTTTACGGCCAAAACACCCTCTAGGGGATGTAAAATACTTGTTACCTGTGAAACCTGGAGAAATGGCATGCCCTGCTTGCCCCAATGCGTAACCAGCATGGAGGGGTCAGATGTATAATGGGCCAGCATGCTGCACCTGACATCAGCCGGTTTGCGCTCCCTCCCGCATCTAGGTTCTGAGAAAAGATCTTCGGCTATATATATATATATATATATATATATATATATATATATATATATATATATATATATATATACAAAGAAAGCAACTACAAGATCTGCGGGTGATAATACAACCACCACAGGGCTATGCCATTTATATTTTCTGTCTTTCAAATAAAATTTGAAGACAGAAAGGAAGATGCAGAAACCTGAAACCTAGTGTAGCTGACTATAATATATATATATATATATATATATATATATATATATATATATATATATATATATATCCAACTTCACCGCAGGAAAGAGAAAACGGAATAATTTTTCTTCGGAAATAGTTATTTCCTACTTGGAAATTCGAAAAAATCTGAGCTGGGGTGGAATTCGAACCGCGCACATTGAGGAAGCGAGCAACCGCTTTGATCTCAATTAAACCGCCCTTTAGACCACTTGGTGGTTTAAGTGAGATCAAAGCGGTTCGAATCCCAGCTCGGATTTTTTTTTTCAAAGTAGGAAATAACTATTTCCGTAGAAAAATTATTCCGTTTTCTCTTTCCTGCGGTGAAGTGGGATTTATTTCATCATTCTCTCGCGCTCATTTATCTACATCCAACACTTTTGTTACAGATATCTCCTACCACCTTTTTGCATGATATGCCCTCATTGGTATTTCGCTCTAAGTAAAAAGATACTGAGCCAAGGCAAGCGTCATTCTCTTAATTGCCTTCATCTTGAGTTATGTACAGTCAGTTAGTTGCCTTAAATATTGATTTTCCTAAATAAAGCACTGTTAGAATATTGTTAAAAAGAGGTTCCTAAGAAATATAGTAAGGTTAAGGCGAGTTTATATGTGTGGAAGATACAGAGAATTAATTACTTGTGGCATTTTGACCAGACGGGCAGATGGGCTACAGAAATACCCCTACCATATTTAATAAAACACATATTTAACACTTTGAATAAATTCCTTGTAGGCGCCTCCAAGTGGAAGGGTATTATCATCAAAGATATTATTATTATTATTATTAAGGTTCGCTGTCAACTTTGCCCTCAATCGTTTTCCGAAAGGATTTAGACCTAAATGGTCTTGCTGTAGCATTTTTTATCGCCCTCAATCTTTTTACATCATTTCACTTCTTTGTGGACATCTATTGTATTGTTTAGTGGCATCATGTCTTCATAATTATTAACGCCATATTTAACCATACCTTTTTTTACGCATATCCCGTCCCCACTCATTGTCTACCACAATCTTTAACGATGGTTCCTTCTCCAGGGTATTTGTATCAACTTCTCGCAGCTGTGATCAAGGGCAACCACACGAATTGTGCCCAGTTTGCCAATAGTCACCGCCTCAATTGGCTCTTCTCCCGACTCGGCTCCGCCGGCGAGGGCACTGGAATGCTAGATGTGCTCCACTGTGTCCTTATCGACTCCCCTGAAGCTCTGAATGTCATGCAAGTAAGAATTCCTCTACTAAACACTCGTTGATCATTCAATATTGATTTAAAGTTCTGTAACTTATAATTTCACATAAAGTGGGCCCCTAAGACGCCTTTTAAATTTTATACCCTAAATCTTAACATACATTTTACACTTCAGAATCCGTTTCAAATTCATAATTCATAACTCAACATAAATTTTGTATTTCAGAACCCCATTTAAATTCTGTCCCTCAGAACCCCATAAATTCAGAATTGTTTTTGAATCTTTTTAAACTCTGTACCAGAATCTAACTTGATGTATCTTTTCTTATCCCCCATATTCGATAATTAGGAATTTCCCTTTAAATTCTGTACTTATTAACTTTTTTTCTAGTCTGGAGTTTAGAATTCCCTTAAAATTTTATAATTCAAAATCATCTTTAAATTCTATTCTCCAGAGGCACTGCTCTTTATAACTTCGTCCTTCACTATCTCTCTCAAACCTTGATTCATCTTTAATTCTTTTAAAATCTTTAAAATCCCCGCTATTAAGTGTTTCAGAATCCTCTTTTTCTATACTTGTTGTAAAGACATTTGTGCTTTAAAGCTATGAAATGTGCTTAGATTGCAAGATGAGGATAAAAAAAAGGGAATATAAAAGAAGAAAACGATAGGGATTCTCAGCCACCTCCTGGTATGCAACACCTCCGCATCGATCTTTTGTGGGCAAGGGATTTATTTATTTCTACTGGATTCTTTTCTCCTCTTCGGCACATAATTAAAGCAAAATTTAAACCTATATTTTAGCCGCAGTGGTAGTGAGGTAACAATATCATTACTAGAGTGACATCAGTGTGTCTTATATAGCAACTTGACCGCACTCAAGCGTAACAAATGGTATCTGTTAGGTTCGAAACGTACTCTTGTACAGGTCCAGAAATACGTTAAATATCTTAAATCCGATAAATAAACTCACTGGTCCCGACCTACATTGAGGCCTGTTAACGGTCAGTTATCAGAGTGTGTGATTAAGATGAATAAACGTATATCGTTACCCTACTTTTCTATGGTAACTTATTTAACTTATCTGACAAATTAAATGTATACCGATTATAGACCGTAATGGAAAGAATGTTGCTTCGATGGATTTTATGCTTAAATCTTCTCACAGGAAGAACACATTAAAGTGATCATCGCTCTTCTGGAGAAATATGGGCGAGATCCAAAGGTGTTGGACGTTCTGTGTTCCCTGTGCGTCGGGAACGGGACGGCCGTCCGCTCCTCGCAAAATAACATCTGCGACTACCTCCTCCCTGGCCGGAATCTTCTTCTTCAGACTCAGTTGGTTGACCACGTTTCGAGGTAAGAAGATTCAGTATTAAGGGAATCAAGCGGGGTTTCTTAACTTTCTTTCCAACTGCAGGGTTTTATCTTGATTTCGTGATGAATGGCGGGAGTTGATCGCGTTGGTGGTCTAAACTCACAAAAAGATAATTTCTTAGAGTCTCTAGCTGGCGCCACCAAGTATTTTTGGTGGCGTCAACATTTTTTTTATGGCTACCCATTCTCATCAACATGGCACCACCAAAGTGACGTCGTGGGAACTGGCCCTAAATAAAATAAGGGCCTTCAAAGAGTTCTATAAAATGTTAAGTAGATGAAACTATTCTTCAAATTTTAATTTTTGTTCCAGCAAGAGTAATTGATGCATGTAAACAAGAAGTGATTTGATAGATTAGTAAGGAAGAAACAGCAGCATGACTGTTAAAATTAAAGCCAGAACAAGTATAAAATACTTGGTGAAGTTTGAGTGGAAGATGAGTGAATGAAATCAATAAAAAGTATAGAATTAATCGAATGTTGCATTTTATTTTAGTATATTTCATTATAATTTGAAGGTGTTAAAGTTGAAATATATTAAAATTAGAGAAATTAGAGCCAAAACACATTTTATTAATAAATACAGTCATTAGATGTGCGCAATAAAACCAAATTTTTCATGATATCTTGACTGATATTGGTCCATTTTTGCATAATAAATATTCTCAACTACTCACAATTGAATGGATTTTGCTTATTAACTGCTAGTTTGCATATCGCCAATAAATTTTCTATTGGCTTCAAATCTGGCGAATTTCCGAGTCAAGGTCCCAAATGTTCCATCTATTTTTAAGCCAAAAAATTTGTAATTTCCTTTGCTTTGTGAGAAGGTGCGCCATCATGATGAACAAAAATATCGTCCCCAAATTACTCCTGACCTGTTGCGAAAAGATGCTGATGAAGCACGCTTTGGTACCATTTTGAGTTCATCGCAGTGGTCTTGAGTAAAATTGTTAGTGTTGCATTTCTCTTAGATAAGAAGCAACCCCTGACATGTAGTGTCCGGATGCTTCACCGTTGGTACCACACAAGACTCGTGAAAGCGCTATCCTTTTTTTTTCTAACGAGAGATCTTCCAAAAGCTCTAAACAAGTTGAAGGGAGTTTCATCAGAAAATATCACTTTCCCCAGTCTTCAACAATCCATTCCTTATATTTCCTACAAAAGTAGAGCCTATCCGTAAAGTTCTTCTTGGTGAGATTTAGGTTCTTCTTAGTCCATCTTGGTTTGAGATCTTTTTCAAAACGTCTCCGCTTCAGTGTTCGCGCTTAAACGTTCGCACCTGCTTCTTTCCAATCTTGCTCAAGCTTACCACTGGAGGCAACCCGATCCTTGAGCTGAAACCTTTACAGAAGGCGATCGTGGCATTTTCTTTTTTAAATCATTAATTATCCTAAAGATGGTGCCTCTTGATGAAATACCCTTAGCAATTATCTATCTCCTTACATTTCAGTTCACTTTGATGCAGAGCAACAATGGTGCAGGCTTTGCTTTGGAAAGAACCGTTTTTGGGAATTGAAAAAGATTAAAAAACTTTAAAAAAATATTAGTAAATAGATTATAATAACACATCATTCATTTAACTCATATTTGTCATAATTTTACCCTTTCGATCGAATAGCAAAGCTCTGGGCTGAAACTCAACTAGAGAAACAAGACTAGAGCACGATTTTTGATTACTAATTAAAATACCTGCGATAATTAAAATATTAGAATAATTATTCCTATCACGTAAAGTTTCAAACGAATGAAAAAATAAAAATATATTTTTTTGAAAACTTTCAGCAATGACTGTAGTTACCGGTGATTTCCCTCTTCCTCCACCAAAGTTTTGCCTAGAATGCGATATTTGTTCTTGCCTTAATTGTATATGAAAGTACTCAAATGGGCGCTGGTTTTAAACTGATATTTTCCTCATGGTAATTCACTAAATCACTCATTGTTTAACAGAGTTGTAGAAGGGTATCTTGCAAGGCAAGGAGAGGAACTTAATTTCGAGGCTTCGTTTTATGCTAATTAACATTTTGGTACAACGATTTGAAAACCCTTAGGGAAATTTTTTGTTATTCAAGGGACAGCAAAATGTCTTTGCGATTGGCGTATCTTTTAAATGAATTTAATCTTGTGTGGTAATCGAGTGAGTTGATTAGGAGTCGCTTGTGTTATACCTGTTGCCACAAAATGGTTTGGTCATTCCAGTCCGTACTTTTGAGCACCTGCGCTCCTTGTCAAAACTTGTTCCATAAAGTCACTATCCTTCCCCTTTTTCCTCCATTTTTTTAACATTCTTTTCCATATCCCCTTTCTCCCTCTCCCTCTCACTTCCACCAACTGCCAACTCGTGCCCTCTCACACTTCGAGTTCTTCCTCGGCAGTTCTCGCCCGAACATCTTCGTGGGCTACGTCGAGGGATCAGCGATGTACAGCAAGTTCTACTTCGAGGTCACCCTCGATCACGTGGAACAGACTTCGCACTTGACCCCCCACCTACGGATCGGGTGGGCCAACAACACCGGTTACATGCCCTTCCCCGGGGGTGGGGAAAAGTGGGGCTGCAATGGAGTCGGGGATGACCTTTACTCCTTCGGATTCGATGGTGCCCACTTATGGACCGGGGGCAGATCTACCCTTGTCTGTCACGTGGTAAGTCCGGGCATACTTTGCCACTCAAAGTGCCATTAATGAATGGGTGTGAACCTATAGGGGGGAGGGCGTACAGAGAGCTGTAGTTAAATGGTGATGCGTGATATTGTAGTAACTTGTATACATGAGTGGTAATGCGCGATGTGACGGTGACTATGTGCGTGAGTGTTAATGAGAGACCTCATGATGGTGATGGTGTAAATGATTGGAGTTTCAATCAATACATTGCTTAGAGGTAAGCTTAGCCGATAAGCAATACATGGTCTAATGGCAATATGAGATTATTAATAACGCGTTGAATTTTAGTGGTAAAATGGTAGATTATTATATAATTGCAATAGAGCATTTAACGGGAATGCGATATGGACTGCTAATGTGTGGTATAACTGTCCACGTACAGTCACATTTGTGCATGCATGTGTGTATGCACAATTATACATCATCCTCACAAATAGCGGGTTTAAATCGTAGTGAGAAAAACTAGTTCAGCTTCATCAATAGTTAACCTTTTCGAAAGGTCTAACATCACGTAGGGCTGACCCTACTGATCTCTGATGGCCCTAACCTTATAATGTGTGTAGAGAAGTAGTAATTGAACCTTGGTTCCAGGATTCAGAGCCGTTCATCAAGAAAGGGGACGTGATTGGCTGTGCTCTGGATCTCACCATTCCTATCATCACGTTCTTCATCAACGGCCGGCAAGTCAAAGGCGCCTTTACTGGATTTAACCTAGATGGAATGTTCTTCCCGGTCATCTCCGCTTCAGCTAAATTGAGGCAAGGCCATTATCATTATCTTAAGAGAAGAAAAAGAATTATATTTAATGTTTAGGAGAAGAAAAAAGAATTATATTTTATGTTTAAGAGAAAAAAATTATATTTAATGTTTAAGAGAAGAAAATGAATTTTATTTAATATTTAAGAGGAGAAAAGAATTATATTTAATGTTTAGGAGAAAATAAAATTATATTTAATGTTTAGGAGAAAAAATAATTATATTTAATGATTAACAGAAGAAAAAAGAATTATATTTAATGTTTAAGAGAAGAAAAAGAATTATATTTAATGTTTAAGAGAAGAAACAGAATTATATTTGATGTTTAAGAGGAGAAAATAATTATATTTAATGTTTAGGAGAAGAAAAAAGAATTATATTTAATATTTAAGAGAAGAAAAAGAATTATATTTAATGTTTAAGAGAAGAAAAACGATTATATTTAATGTTTAAGGGAAAAAATAATAATTATATTTAATGTTTAAGAGGAGAAAAGAATTATATTTAATGTTTAAGAGAAGAAAAAGGATTATATTAAATGTTTCAAAGAAAAAGATGGCAGTAATTGGAGGGGAGGCCACGGACACCGTCTAGTCATATCGGTAGTGGCGTTAGTGCTTGCCGACCGAGTCTTGAGAGAAAGCATCTCCACCCAATGGTTTGTGAAGTTGCTTGCAAAGAAAGTAGTGAGAAAAGTTAGAAATATGTGAAAGGAATACGAGACGAGTTGTCCTGGATTAGAGCCAAAGTGAAGTAAATTCATTTCGCGTGGTCGGCTCCCTCGCCTGTCTAACAGGTGGAAATGATTCTATGTGAGAGAAAATGAATATATATAGAATGTTGTCATTTTTCAGTCCTTTCTTCCAAAACTTTTCAAAACGTCAAGATTTGAAATTTCGCTCTTCTTTCTAAACTTGTTCTGCAACATTCTCTATTGCACATCAGCGCTTCTTAAACCTCAAGGCTTTAGGTCGCAACGTGTATCCTTTCTTGATTATTTCTTCATTATTCGTCTTTTATGGACATTTTCCTCCCCATTATGCTTCGTAAATATTATTCCTATTTTCAATAACTTTCCATAAAATTAAGCAACTTAAAATTTCTGTTTTGTTTTTTTATGTATTCACTATATATTTACCGTCACGCTACCATGAACGCGTCCCTAACAATAAAACAAATATATACATTTCGCCAAATTAACTTGTAGAGCACAAAAATTTGCCGCCATTTCCACATATTCAGTGAAAAATCCTCTTCATAACAAATGGAATCAAATACCAGAAATATTGTGAGAAGGAATATTAATCGTGATAAAGAAAAGGCATTGCAAAAAAAAAAGGATTAATTGCTTAAAATGATTAATTTGGGGGTCTTTTGCAGAAGCCAAACAAATCAAGTTTAACTTCCAATGCAAGTTTACTTTTGTTGCTTTATTATAAAGTTTAACGCCCTCTTTTAACCATCGCTGGGTCTAAACAGGCGGGTAAAAGTTAGTGGGAGATTTCAAAAACGTGCAAAAGACGATCTCAAAGAAAGACCTGGTTTCACTCGGGGGACCTTGGACGGGAGGTCGTGCTCCTCCACTAAGTCGTACCAGTGGCAATGCCCTTGGTACACCATCCACCCCCTGCGGGCTCTGATACAATTATGAACAATTTTGTTGGGCAAATTAAAAAAAATAACAAATAACATTTTTTAGCATCACTTCATAACTATTTTTAATACCTGAAAGTTTATCATTAGTAACATCTCCACTAAATGGCCTCTTTTTATACATAAGTACTCTAACCTTTATATAACTCTCTAATAATCATGGTTTCTATATAGTTACACATATAAGCACTGAAATCTATATGTTTTATGATTACATATAGAGGCAAATCTGGTTGAGACTTGGGCCATAACTCAGGCCCTATGTATGTAATTTAGTCGCATTACTTTTAGCTCCTTAATTAAACATCCTATTTTATGTTGAATTATGTTAACAATATTTTATTAGCCCTAGTCTCTAATATGGTGGTTGTTTGGAGTTCCAGAGGTCTCTGGTGACAAGCCAGATGCTTTTGATCGTTTTTTGCTTCTTAATAACCAACCTCTGAACATTTTGACTTGATTCTGCTATCACTAAGGGTTTTGCCACGCGTACCAAAATCCATGAACCCCACAAAGAAAGAAAATAATTAGCCTTAAGTGGGATGGTGTAATTATTTCTCAATGCCATTCAAATATAAGATCATTTCATGTGACTCAAATTGGACATCTCGATGGTGTTGTTACGCTGCATATGAGTCATGCGTCAGAAAGAGTCCTGCGTTTTTGAAACGTGTTTTATGCGTTTTGAAGGAGTCGGATATTTTTTGTAAGCGTTTTGGACACGATCTGTCTATTTATAAGGCATTGTATGTTTGGAATAATTTGAGTATGTTGTATGTTTAGAATGTTTACTAAATGTTACCTTCATATTTTAGCGCCCGATTTTTGTTCGGTGGTGAACACGGTCGACTGAAATACCCACCGCCCGATGGCCACTCCCCCGTCAGCGAATGTTTACTTCCCTATCAAGTGAGTGAGGGTCAGGATTTTGTGCCTCCCAAGAAGGGTATGTGTGTCTCAGGTATAAAATGGTCAACCAAGCCACACTTCACATTTGGATGACTGCGTGCCCTCCATTCCCCAACACGGCTTCAATCTTTAGACTTCGCGGCTTATAGAATGTCACAGATTTACACTCCTTCACTTCAGGGTGCAAATGACCTTTTTTTTTCGTTTATTCATTTTTATAACACCTTCAGAAAGGAAGGTGCGTAATCCAACGAGGGCTTGTTAACTCAGGGTGGGATAACGATAGGAGTACAGAATAAAAACGCCCATCAGTCAGGAGGACACTAGTACAAGGACGCTGTGTATTACAACGGCTATTGTAACAAACCCCAGCCATGAGGGATTTAGACAGCCTCTCCAGGGGCAACTTTGTACCAAGAACGACGGAACACAAAAGTAGCAACATTCTGAATTAATAAGAAGTTACTTTATATTACACCGCTTTCCTACAAACAGGTCGGCGCACATCAATGTCAATCATGTCCATTACCTCCATTGCGTATTGTGCTCGCAGGGCTTTTGGCGCGCGGCCCATCAAGTCAACGGGACCCAATCGAGGTTTAGTCATCTTTTACAAGTGCCGAGTACAGTCGGAGTACTATTTAGTCTCCTTACCCCACATAAATGCCCATTATCACTCTGCTAAATGAAAATGCCTACGTTGGATTAAAAAAATTACCTTCATTCTGTGGCTTAGACAAAATATCGAACAGAATCTTGTACAGCACAACCCTAGTCCCTGGTATATATGTGTCCTAGTCACTTTTATACAGGTATCCCTAGTCCCTGTAATGTATGCGTTCCAAATCCCTGTTATGTACGTGTCCCTAGTCCCGCTTATACACGTGTGCCTAGTCCCTGTTATGCACATGCCCCTAGTCCCTGTTATGTATTTGTCCCTAGTCTCTATTATGTATGTGTCTCTAGTCTTTGTTATACATGTGTCCCAATTCCATGTTATGTATGTGTCACTAGTCACTGTTATGAATGTCTCTCTAGTTCTTGTTATGTATGTGTCTCGAGGTCCTGTTATGCATGTGTCCCTAGTTCCTGTTATGCATCTTTCCCTAGTCTATTATGTATGTGTCTCTAGTCCCTGTTATAAATGTGTCCCAGGTCCCTGTTATGCATGCGTCCCTAGTCCCGGTTATGTATGTGTCCCTAGTCCCTGTTATGAATGTGTCTCTAGTCCCTGTTATGCATGTGTCCCTAGTTCCCGTTATGTACTTGTCGCTAGTACCTGTCATTCATGTGTCCCTAGTCCCTGTTATTTGTAATCTGGAGGGAATTGAGTGAGGCGATGAAGTCGGTCCTAACGTCAAGGTTCACCGGGAGAAGGTTAAAGGTGGAGGAAAAGAGGGGCGAGTTCTGAAGTTTCTAAAGGTAATTAAAGAGGGTTAGTTTTTATAGATTTTATTTAAATAGTTCGTACTGCCCTGGTGTGTAGTTACAAGTTACACGAAAGTAAACACTAACCATAATTTAATTAACCGCCTAACCTTCACAACTGACCAACCTTTTGTTAAACCCCTAACCCTCTACCTGTGAGAGGTTGTTTATACCAAGCGTTGAAGTTTAGATAGACTACATGTTACAGAATCAGACACGTAAGGGCATGTTGGAGCATCAAAATGTTAGAGCACGATAGAGAATCAAACATGTTAGAGCATGTTGGAGAATCAAACATGTAAGAGCCTGTTAGAGCATCAACTATGTCGGTAAAGTGCAATTTAGAACAGCACCATTGAGTGTCTTCCCTTGCAGACTTTGACCATCGATCCCTGCTTCTACGCGGGCGAAGTTCACAAAGCGACGGTGGCCGGGCCGCTCTTCATTAACGACGACGTCGCCTTTGTTCCCAAACCAGTCGACACCATAAGTGTAAGTTCTGAACTTCTTTTGAAGAGTTGTTTTTGTTCTTCCTCTGATGTTTTCATGATTTTTAGCTACCCATTTTGGGCTCGTATAGAGCCAAATAACATCAGAGACACGGAGATAACGTAAAGTCCAAACCATGACCAGTATTGAGTGAAGGATAGGTATATACATTAGAGCAAGATGGAGTTAATCTCTTTGGAGAGATTTGCTAACTGCTCAGAACTATAATTACGTTCTTACTTTGAGAGTCGATTCACAGCTATGTAGTTTTTGTGGTTGTTTCTGTTGTTAAAGTAGTAGCTAAACATATGTTCTTAATTCGAAAGGTCATGACAGCTATGTTGTTGTGATGGCGATTGTTGTTTTTATTGTTATAATATTAGTTCAAAACTTTTATTAATTTCTTACTTTGAGAGACCATGACAACTATTTTGCCATGGTTGTTCCTTTTTTCATAGTAGTAGTGGTCAGTATTATTCGATGTTGGTGCTGACTTAGAATCATTTCCTCGTTGATTCAAATAGGTCAAGTTTGATGGTCCATTCCATGACAAACGAATCATCTCATTTAATTTACAGAAATTCATTTATATTAATTTACTTTTCCATTCCTTCAAGAAACATTTTTTCAATAATTGAATTTCCACTTACAACTGAAACGATTGCATAAACTGATAATTGTAAAAGACAAATAGACACCTTTTATCTATTTTGTTAAGTTACACAAAGGCGCTTGCTTTTATCTATGAAATGCCATTGGGTCACTTGAGTCATGGATGGAGGGCTTACAGCTTGACGTGAATCTTGAACCATGGGAGCGATAACATGACAACCGAACCAAATTCGACCACACTCGGGAGACCCATCTGGTGATCATTCATACCCAATTACTTCCACAACATTTATGGTGTGAAAACGATGTTTTTATTTGGTTTCTCGTAGCTCAACGCAAATACACTGTACTCGCATATCCAAATTAGTCGTATGTCTTCATTGTTAATTGGAGCGTGTTTTTTAGTTTCTGTTTCCAGGTTTCTTTCACATGTTTCAACATACAATTCATAAAGTTACTAATATAAAAATAGATTGAAGAAAAAGCTCCAACAGGCCAATGGTCCTATTATTCACAATGATATATGGTTTAAACGTATATCGTATACCCGATTCCTTACATCAATTTATAGAACTCGACCTTATAATTGACATAACTTAAAATACGACACTAAAACTGTATTAAAATTGTGGTGTAGTGATAAATGCATTCTCACTCTCGTTTTTAACTTTAAGGAGCGTAAATGTAAAAATCACGCCTCTTTTTTCTCTCTCGGTAGATCGTTCTGCCCGCCTTCATTGAACAAGTGCGGGACAAGTTGGCCGAGAATATTCACGAGATGTGGGCTATGAACAAAATCGAGCAAGGATGGTGTTACGGAGAGAAGCGCGATGACCTCCGTTTGATACATCCCTGCCTCACCTCCTTCGAGCAACTACCTCCAACTGAACGAAGATACGACGCGACTCTCGCTCTCCAAACGCTCAAGTATGATCTTCGTCGAAGGGATGGGGCGATCTTTAATATCTGAGGTTAAATCGGTGGTACTTGAGAATGGATGGCATTATCGTGGCATATGCTAGAAGGTAGAGGTGGCTGGAAAGTTCGAGTGAACGCGGATAATCTAACCGACGGTAAGGCGGGTGAGAACAGTCAGAAGGAAAAATGCATAGAAAGAATTGAATTACCAAACATTGGAAACTTTAAATTTGCTCTCTATACTAAAGCGCATACGATGCCCCAGATTGTATGGTATGATTTCTTATTTTAAAGCAAGAACCAACGAGGGCAACTGCCTAAACATTTTGTAAAATGATATCAGTAAAGAAAGAGATGAAGATGAAGGAAATTAAAATGTGTGCAAGAGATATTAGCCACAGTTCCGCCTGCATCTGTTGGGGCCTAGAGGGCGCGATACTGCATACGATAGGGCTGGGAAGTAACACAATCTTCAGCATGATTGCCATTAAACTCTCCTTCTACGGGAGAGTTGCGAATTCTTCCTCTCCCTAGCTATATATTCTACATGAGGAATCCCTCACTAGAGTGAGGGAAATTGATGAGAATTTGGGGTTCTTACTCCCCCAAGGCCCCAAATTATAGAATATATCTTTAATATTTTCACTTTCCCTAATTTCAATAATTTCCTTATGAAGCTCTTCCCTAATCTTGCTGGCGTTGATACTGTTGTTGTTTTCGATTTTATGTTGGGTAAATACACCATGAAGTCCGGTAAAAATACACCAGGAAATCAGGACAAATCCACCAGGAGGTTTGGTAAAAAAGAACCTTGGAATGGTTGGTCCTCAGGAAGGTTCGAACCTTAATTTCTTTTTGGTTCTTTTTCCGTCCTTTAACATTCGTAGAGGCAAGTAAGTAATTTGCACCATTCATCCCCGCATCTTGGACGAGATTCCCTGAGCGGATAATGAAAAGCATAAAGATTAGATTGCTAATCACTTGTTGCCCGAAGGCACTAGGGTGCAAATATTTGTTAGAGAGGGGGGGGGGGCTAGTGGTGCGTTTTGACACCAAATAGCGATCAGAGAACCCCTCGTGCAAAATAAGAGAACGTTTTTCCAGGAACATTATAGAAGTTTTTTAAATAATCGAGCTACAACCGCTGTTGTTGTCGTG
Source organism: Ceratothoa steindachneri (assembly GCA_963969495.1). Taxonomy (NCBI): domain Eukaryota; kingdom Metazoa; phylum Arthropoda; class Malacostraca; order Isopoda; family Cymothoidae; genus Ceratothoa; species Ceratothoa steindachneri. Next base: position 26,864,333 of record OZ018323.1, read on the forward strand.
CTCCCTTTGCAGAGATGCCACCACACGTGAAAGTGACTTATAAGTTCTGTCAGTGAATTATTCCCTTGAAGACTTCAGGGAGAGCTTTTTTCGTGATTTCAAGTGAGGTAGGAAGGTGCAAGAGAGTGATTTCGTGCGTTCTGAAGTTATACAAGGAAAAAACAGCTTATATAAATATCCTGCAAAAGTTGGTCGACCCTGCATAACCATAGTCCGAGTAGTTAGAACTATTAGGCACTTTCCCTGAAGTATCCCTTCGAGACTATAGCAAGAATTTCTCGAAAAATTAAGACCATTATTGGCAAAGACGTGAGCCGTTTCAGAGTGTCCCTAAATGCATCTAGTTTAAAAGTTCGTTCCTCAACAACCAAACAAATCATGAGTAACGAGGACCAGAAGGCGAGTCTTGATATGTTGAAGATCATGTTGTTTGGGGGGAAGGGGAAATCTGCAGATAATTCATTTCATCGACGAAAGTAAACTAAATTTAGTTGGATTTAATGGCAGACGCTTTGTTAGACGCGCTGCAGGTAACAGACTCTTAACCCTAAATGCGTTAAAAAGTCTGCCAAGTACGAATGTATGGAAGGTGCTTTCATCTGAAGGCGTTAGTCTGGTAGTGCGAATAATTGAAAAGATATATGCGAATGTGTACCTGAAACTCGTACAACTCCAAGCATCTCTGAACCAGCCAGTAATATCTATGCATGACAAAATGCCATGGCATACCGCAAAGCAAGTAAAATACTATTTCGAACAAGAAGATATGAAAGTAATAAATTGGCCTGCTTAGAGCCCGGGCCTGAACCCAATCGAGAACCTCTGGAAATCACTGGAGACAAAGTTCGAGACCAGCAGCCAAAACTGTAACGGATTTATGGACGAAAATTGAGCAAGAATGGAACAAAATAAGACCAGAATTTCGCAAGAAACTGGTGAGGTCCTGTGGTCGTCGTTGCACCTAAGTTATAAAAACAAAGCCTTCACCACCTCATATTAAGTGTTTTAAGTTTCATCGTTGTCAAATCTTGCTTTGTTTCTAGTATATTTGCTTACTAAGCAATTCTGTGAATGATCGTTCACTTATTTTTCACGTGTCATTATTTTATTTTCTTAGTTTATTTAATATAATTTCTAGAATATACGATTCTATAATTTGAAATCTTCATAAAATATATTAAATGCATGCCTTTATGTACCATGGAAATTTCATTTACCTACTGATAATATTTTTTAAAAATATTTTAATAAATAAAAATCGTTCTCATATTTTGTTCAGTAGTGTAGATACAAGTTAATCCCATACACTCACTTTTTCATTATTATTATTGCTATTTTCATCATGTGTATTTTGTATTATTATTTACCTCTTATCACAGTAGATCTCGCGGAGATATATTTGATCGGCCGAGTCACTTGGTCTGTCTATCTCTTTGTTTGTTTGCCTGTCGGTCTATTTGTGTACAATATGTCTCAAAATGGCATTGACGGATTCTGAGGAAATTTTGTGGAGCGGTGGATTTTTAGCCAAGGAAATTATTATTAGATCTTGGTGTGGATCCAAAACCGGATTCGGATTATAAATCATTTCCTTTCTGGCTGTGTACAGGATAAGTACAAAATAATATATTTACCTATTTTGAGGAAATGTTTTTGAAGAAAAAGTTGATTAGATTTTGCCGCGGGTTCGGATCTACCTGTTGATTCTGGATCATTCTTCCCTTACCGTCCATGTCCAAGAGATCGCAAGGATTTATTACCGGATTTTGGAACGGATCCAAATCCAAATGCGGATTCTGCATCACTGATTCCCTCTCTTTAACATTTCTAGATAGGCCATTTTATCACATTTTGGGGGAGGAGGAGGGACTAGGCTCTAGTAGTTGTGCTTTCTAGTTGGTACCAGTAGTAGTATTACTTCCTTCATCGCTGGTTGGGGGATAGATCGCAATACAACTCGGCACATAACACCCACCACCCACCACCCACCCGTATGAAGACCGGCTCTTGGTACCTTTTGGCTTATCACTGGGTCATTCTAATCTTTATGTGCACTTTATTATCGGATAGTTTATGAGAAGAGGCTCCTAAATAAAGTAATGAAGTTAATGTAAGTGGAGGTGTGTGGAAAGTATATAGCTGGAGTTGTTTAAAAATTACTTGGGACCGTCGGAACCAGCGGTGGCACAACTCTCCGGAACATGTTAAACCTTTACAATAAAGGCACGCAATGTTTCGATACCATATTTCACCCATACTCTGGAAAGAAAGAGGGAAGGACAGGCAGAAGATGAAATCAAGATAATGTGTTTAGAAAAATGGGACGAGAGAAAAGAAAAAACGGAAGAAAAGGGAGAAGGGAGAAGGGGACAAGGGAGAAGGAATCTGCCTTAACAAATTTCTTCTCCCTTGAATGCTGGCGATAGGGGGAACAATATAAACCACCAGGAGGTCAAAAAAGGAGATTTTTATTACTTTTACTTAAAACTAAGTAGTAAAAAACAACGAGGGCATCTCCGCCAGAAAGCTTGTAAAGAGAGATCTGTAAGGAAAGCGAAGGTGGAGGAAGTGAAAATGTGTGGAAGACATATATCTACAGATCCACTGCAGGCATTAGGATCGGGAGGCAGGTAACTTCTCGCGTTAGGGCATGGAGGGAACAAAGTCCTACAGATGTTAGCTACAGTGTCTAGTCATGCTGCACCTGACCACTCTTCCTTGCCAGGAGGTAGAAAAGTAGAATTAAAAAAAAGCATTGAGTTTCAATTTTTGTGTCAGTACAATCAACCTCTACAACTATGTTATGATGTTTAAAAACAGAAAATGATTCGATGGATTATCAGGAAGAAACGAGTGTTTGAATAAAATAAATTGATTGACCATGATTGATGTTCAAATTGAAGCGAGAACAAACATCCACTCGTTTGGTGATGTTTTGGTGCCAGAGAAGTGAAATAATTGGCGTTTTGGTTCATTCTCTTTATGATCTTACTTGGATGATTCCATTATTTTTCACCCAAACAAGAATCCAATGTTTATTCTTGATTCTATTGTAACGAAAATGATGTTGCCCAAATGTGAGATCCTTCTTTTTCACATCATAATTGTAGATGTTTATTTTGCCGGAACAAGAATTGAAAGTTTTTTGAGAGGGCTTAAGTCACCTTTTTATCGAGCTTTTTTACGCATCTCACCTGTTCGTGTCTTGTTTGTACCAACTTTATACTGAGATCTTAGGCTGTGGCCTCCTGCCTCCAGTAAGTAAAGATGGTTTTTGATACTCCTTCCCTCCCCTTTACTTCTGGCTATCCTCCCTATCTTCTTATTAAGTCAATTTGTCCTAGTTAGAACTTAACCCTTTAAAATCGCAGGACGATCCTCGCTCTGGGGTACCACATCACCCTGGATAAGCCACCGAGCCGAATTCGAAGCATCCGACTGCACAACGACCCCTTCCTCCAAAGCAACGGGTACAAGCCGGCTCCCTTGGACCTCTCTCACATCACCCTCTCCTCCAAGCTGGAGGAACTGGTAGAGCGCCTGGCAGAAAACACCCACAACATTTGGGCCAAGGAGAGGATCCAGCAGGGGTGGACCTATGGCCTGAACGAGGATCCCGACTTTAAACGGTCTCCCCATCTGGTAGCATACCCCAACGTGGACGAAGCAATCAAGAAGGCAAATCGCGACACGGCCTCCGAGACCGTCCGAACCCTCCTGGTATATGGGTATCTCCTGGAACCGCCAACAGGGGAACATACTGAGGGTAAGGAGTATTTCATACTGCCCATAGTTTGGATGTTGGCACTCTTTAGTGCAAAAGGTTGAAACAAAAGGAAGGTATTTTGAAAACAAGAATGTAGGCCTTTATATGGCAGTCGTGGCCAGCGAGTTACTTGGCCTGTCCTAAGGTCATTTAACGCATCCATGATTATACTACCTAAGGGAATTGATCACAAACTAGCCTAGCCTTTTTTATGTACTAGTGCTGCCACTGCCGTCTTCAATGATAAGTGGCTGACACGAGAGGGGGAGAATTCTTACTTCTTTACCAAAGAGAGAAACGATCTTTACAATCCTTCCCCTTCCATTTTCACATTTTTGCGTTAGTCCCTACTTGCATTTAGTTTTCCTATACGTTTTTCTTGCTTTGATAGACTTTGATTGGGTTTTCTATCTCCGTCATTCTCTTTTATAATGCTCACACCTTCTTCTCCCATTTATAGTTGCACCCTTCTTAAAATACTTCTGCTTTTCTCTTTACTTTTGTCCCGCTCCCCTTTTCGTAATAAATTAATAGGAGCCCCCTAGGCATTGGTGCTTGAGCAAGTTGCAGTATTTATGCAAGGTTGAGAACCCCGCAGTTAATCTATCTGGGTTCTTCGTTACCATAGCAACCGGGAGCGAGAAGAGACGACGCGGGAACGACTTCAGAACTCTCCGCTTGGAGAAGACCAACGCGGTATCTGCCGGAAAGTGGTACTTTGAATTCGAGGTCTTGACCTCTGGTCCCATGCGGGTTGGTTGGGCTTTGACCGATATTCCTCCCGGATGCCAACTCGGGTCTGATGACAAATCCTGGGCCTTTGACGGATACAATGTGAGTATTTTTCTGCTGATGCATCACTAGAGAATTGCGTACAGGAGCGGGGCAGGAATTTCTGGTAAAGGGTTTTTAATTCGATGGTTTCTGCGTTTTGTACCACGTGCTGGTGTGTTATGGTTGAGTGGTACGAAGAAAACCAGGGTGATTTTGAATTCACAACAAATCTTGGTTCCTTAATTGGCATACTATTAAAGGTGTGTTTCTTAGATGTTCCCTTTTAATTTTGTTTCAGCTGTCTTATTAAAACGGGAACCTCAGTTGATTTATTCACTATCCACATGGATCAAAGATAATTAGGATTAATAAAGCTGTTGCCTAAAAATAAAATCACCTCTGTTCTATTAAACGTCAATTTCATTACTTTTGTACCAGTATACCTTAAAATTAAACTTTAGACTTAGGTTATGACCAATATTCTCAACTTAGGATGACGTTAAACTCCACAAATTAGTACAGTATTTTTCTAATACAAACACTGAGTCTTTACCTGGTTTAATAACCTAAAATAAGGATGATAAGGGTTTCAATATAACTCTAAATAGATGTTCCCGGTCAAAGATAATCAAGAAATATCAAAGATCGAATATTTTTGCAATTTCCACCCGAAAAATCCTTGGAAAACCTCCAGGCATTATACTCTGACCTCCTTCCAATTCTCATCTAATCCAATTTAAGCTCAAACCAAAAACATACACAAATTACAACAAAGCCAAGTAGACCGAATTCAGAACCAATATGAAAAATACGCTATTCAACTTCATACGAGCGATTCCCTTCTCTTTACCAAGTCCTTTCTCCACTTCATCAACCTAATCCACCCAACATGCAAGGACTATATAAACTAAGAACGCAGGAAACGCTTCTCTTTCAACGTCAAACCCAAAATCAACAACCTCATAAAACAAAGAAACGGACTCAGACAAAACAGAGAACCCGCTGCCTAACAACTTCATCAAATTCACGCCATCAACTCATAAATCAACACTGTCATCATGACCAAACAGCAAGACAGCTGTAAACAACACCTTCAAACAATGGATTACAAGACAAACGGCTCTCAACTTGTAAAATAAAGTAATACATACACATCACACACCCATTACCTTCCAAACACAAATCTATTTAATCGGAGACGAGAAAATACCCTGCACAGCAGTACAATGTAATCTGTTCATGAACCACTATTAAAAAAAAACAGCCAAATACCGACTAGGAGCAACCATAGAAAAACACTTTAAAAACTAAGTAACTGACACAAGACCATGTCCGAAAAACTCGCCGTGGCAAATATTGCCGAGGAAAAATTCGCTGCAAGAAAATTTTGCCGTAAAATAGTAATTAAATTCTTAAAATTATCCACGCATTAAACCAACAAAATTTGAACAGTAGTTTAGAACCTAAAGGTGAAAATCTTTCATAACCAACTAACTTAAAAAAATTCGGCTTTTTTTCTTTAACCTTAAGCTGAATCTTTCAGTCTTTCTGTAATTCTCGTCAATTTAGCATCTGTTCATGGTGTGCTACATGCTTGGTGCACTACCCTTTATAATGGAGTACACTGTGAAATTTTGTGGCGGCGAAAAATTAGCTGATGGTATAAAACATGTATATGGACTAAATAGAAAGCAGTGCGATAAAACGTACTGGAAATGTGAGAATACATACTGCAAAGCAAGAGTACATAGTGCGATAGAAAATTATATTTTAATAATTTGAAAAGGAGTCGGTGAACAAAGTCATCCTTATTAATTCCTGATGCTACAAATTTACCAAGCTAAATCTAATTTAAAAGAATGGGTTGGTATTATAATTCACAAGCTTCTACGATATCGATAATTACGAATCTATGACACAGATGCCTCCTTTGTCTCATTTGTCTCGCAATATAGTATCCTGGAGACAAGAGAATTGCCAAGCTCTTCTTATCCCAAGTGGAAGAAATGGTTTTAAGATCCCAAGTTAGGAGTACCAACTTCTTGAAAATGATGAGCAATTTTTATTACATGATAGTGACGAAGATGATGAAAACGGAGAGCTCATGCTAGCCGAGTGGATACGGCGTTGGCCTCCCAACGTCGCGGTACCGGGTTTGAATCCGAATCCCGGCATGAGCGCTCACAAACGTCAGCGCACGTAGAGAACGCGCTGTGCTCACCTCGTTTTCGGGGGTGTATATCTTACACCTTACACATAGCCAATCACCCAATCACAGCCAATCACCCAATCACAACACTGCTTTCTTTCCTCTCCCGCCTTCATAACACACACCCACACATACACACACACACTCTCTGTTCCAAGGAATCCTGCCAATGGGTATCTATATCCACGTACCTCCTACGCGGAACAGGTCTCTAACCCCCGAGGTGATGAAGGCTTCCACCTTAACGCTGTTTGGTGTCAAAACATAATACTTCCTGACACCTCTCCCCAAAAGAGGACCAACCACTGGGGCCCTCGGGCCGACCAGTGATTGTCTTACTGACATATAAATTTCATTATCCGGTCGGGGATCCTCCCACTATCATGGAAGGATTGGCACTGAAAACTGATGAAAACGGAATTTTTACATTGTTCAACAGAGTGTTTAGTGCAGTAAATTATTTGCGTCCATCTTTAGATCCTGAAACCCTAATGCAGATTTTGAGAAAGCCTCTAGCAATGGAACCTTTAATGATTTCCTGAGTAGTCATAATGGATTGTCGCTTTCACATGGCTAAAAAATATTTATCGCAAGATTGTAGATATTGGTTTACAGGTACCCTATCAAACAGACAGCGAATTCAACAGCAAAAATAAATCATCTACAGCATTACCATTTCTTCCATCAACCGATATTATAGATGGATATCTTTAATTATCAAACGACGATGACGAGTCACAAGGATTTATCGCTTATTTTTAAAAATAGATCATATATGAGGAGAGGGAGGCCGGGGCGTTCGATGGCGGAGATAAAGCCAATATTTCACGTAGATTTGAGGAACGTTTCGACAGGACGCATAGCCCTTTGCCGCGAACAAATAACAGCACAGACTGATGTTACAACGCAATCCAAAGCTCCATTACTAATATGCACTCATCACATGCACTATGCATTCCCCGCTGCTGCACTTCTCAGTTTCAGCGTTGCTCTTTGCCAAGTACGGTAAAGTAGTTGAATGATCTTCCTGCTGAAGTTATGCAGGAAGATCTTAATATCTTCAAACGAGGTTGCAATGGTAGATTAAGGGTGGGTACTACTACCTCATAATCTTAATATTGATTTGATTTTAATAATTTTAACTTTATTTATTTACACATTTCAATTTCTTCTTCTTTATTCGTTCTTTCTTACTTGACATATGGACACTGGGTTCTGTGGGAGCTTGTTTTCAAGTTCATGGCCGCTAGGCTTTTTTCCACAAAATTTTGGGTTTATTATCTCAAATAATAATAATAATAATCAATCTGGAAATTTATCGCTGCATTGATGAAGGAAGAAAGCTGAGCGAAGAAGAAATGATATGCGTTGATAAGATGGGAAAAGACTCCGATGTCAAAAAAAAGTAGAGTAGTATCAATGATACAGTTCATAGGAAAGTCCTTGGTTATAATTCAGAGCAAAAAATAATTATGAATTTAGGTAAATAATATATAATCTATGTAAAACCTATTAGCTAAGTTTTATGCGCTTTAGGTTTTAATTGCATGCCATTTTAATTTATATTGTTCAAATAAATGCCTTTTTTATGTTCCTTTTATTTCCATTCCCATTTTTGTTTTTAATAAGAATTGTGCTATTATTAAATATTCGAATTTGAAATTATGCAATTTTGAAGATAATTTTTTTTTTACAAGAATTGTGTTATTATTAAACATTTAATTTCTTTTACTTCACATTGAAAAGTCATTGCGGCTAAATTACTATGCGGCAGAATTTTCTACAGAGCATTTTCTTAGACTCCACCAGACACCACACCCACATTCAACTCTCTGAAAAACTCACAATTTGAAGTCCAAGACGAAATCACAAACAACCATTTAAAATATCTCGGCCCTATAGCCATCTATATCTCCACTCACAAACATCTTAAACTACTAATAGTTACCACACACCCCAGCCATACTTCTCAACCATCCAAAACACCATTAAATTAAACCCATCGCACTTTCACACAGCCTAAAGAACTTCACGACAAAACACCACAACCACACTACTGAACAGCCGACCGTCTACAATTAGGAGACCACCTCTCCCTAAACGAGTACAAAAAGAGAATACCCTTTCCCTCTCCCGAATGACCTCGCTACAACCACAAGCAACCCATCTTATTCTATCCTGGCCTTCCCTCCTTCATCTCAAAGCCCGTCTAGGAGACCTCTGCGCAAGACACAATCCCGTGGTATTTATGTTGTTAAATTGTGTGATAACGATTTTTAATAATATTCGAAATTATTTATTTTCTTACTTTGCGTATTATTGAATACTTTTTATTACTATAAGTTCTGTATATTACTATAGACATTTACTTCTATCTTTACCTGATGTAAAGGTAGAGATGATTGAAAGAAAGGGCTTATAAAATAGAAAAAATGGAAATGTTTTCTAAATTACCGTTTCCGGGAAATAGAAACACTAGATATAAGGGAAAAGACAGTCGAAGTAGAAACAACATTGGTATTAAAACCTTCATAGTGGCTGGTGAGTAAAACCACACGTCCTTCCCTTTTGGAGGAGGACTTAGCCAATTCGTTCCCATAGCAACTTGCACAAAGACATTTTAAGATAATTATGGGAATTGATAGGTTACTCGGAAGTGGGTCTGATGTCTTATGACTTGCGTATGTGAGGTATGCCATAGGGACAACCTTTTCTTTTCTTTTCTCATTCATACATTTAAACACTTTGTCACGAGCTTCCCTACATAGCCTAAACGTAATCGTACGCACACAAACACAAATGCAGCTATGACTTCTTTAAGTTCACACATGTACATGTATGTAAATACCACCAAGGAAGCTTAAATTTATACTTCTGGAGCCATATCCTCTTTGTATGAATTTGCCCTTAAAAGAGTTCGAATAGACCCAACCGAGAGTGAAAGAGGACGTTAAACTACCCCACCACCCTTAATGGAATTACAGATCCACAGATTTGCTTTCTTTCGCACTCACCTTAACCCATTATGCCGAGACTTATGGAACTTTACTTTCACACGTGTTATCTTATTCCCACTTCACTTACACATATACTGCTTCCTAAGGCAAGCATTTTCCTGGCTCCCTCTGATCAACCTCGTAGCGCCCCCCTTCCCTTCCCCAACCTAACAGAGACAGACTCCTCTCAACCTCACAGGAGGCCTCCCCTCAACAAAAGGGAACAGGTTGAGAAAATGCGCCTTTGTCCGGTCTTTAGCACCGCAAGTTGTTTCGGGTAGAGAAAATTTGCCACTCATTCGCACACTCCCATACTTATCCCAGTGGGCGAATCCCACTATAATGTGGGATCTGAACCTTGCTGTTACAACGTACGAGAGCCTCTTGCAAATTCGGTCCCCAATACACATACTAACCATACTCAACGTGGCTTAACTTATTCAACCCGAGGAAAAGGTAGCTCGTTGTGTTGTAGGAAGCGTAAAATTGTCGTTCTTCGACCCCGTGTGATTAATCCAATTAGTCGCTACTAACTAAACTTTTCAAAGCAATTTGATCTTTTCGCCATTAGTTTGTTAGTCTTAAATTGCTTTCTTAATCTCCGTATTTGAGTCTCTTAAATTAGTTCCATTCAATTCACGTTAAGGACAATGTTTTTTTTCGCTCTTCAATAATTTCATTGGTCTAATCCCTCATTAATCCACCTTCAGTCAAGATAAAGTGGTTTTATTGTTGCTTATGTACCCATCTACTCGAGTATTCAACCGAAACTTTATTATTTCAATTCCGCGCAACTCCTTAGTAACCACTAACATATACAAGTATTCTTAGATATCGAAATATCACAATGGAATTGATGAATCTTACGGACGTTCACCGCTCATTGGTGACGTCATAGGAGTAATGGCTGACCTTAACGACCGAACCATCCGTAAGTGCAGAACATCGTGACCATTTCTATGGTAACAATGACGTCAGGAGCAGAATCCTCTTAAATTGCAATGCACAATCTATTATAATCGGTCCGACTTTGACTGGATTGTGTTTTTTTTTATAATAAAATTTATTAATGCAAAATAGTTGTTTTTTGAACGCGTAATTTTAATTCTTTTGTTTCTCTTTTGAATAAAAGTGGGTCTCTAGACTTAAAAATATTTTCCCTAGTCTGCACTAATAAGATCTGATGTTAGTTTGTGTACTTTAGTATTATTTTTACACTCGTACGTATATTTTTATTTGCTTTCCCGAAACCTTCCAGGATTCATCAAGGAATACCATTGCATCGTTCATTTGTTGTCCTTGTTTGCTGTCTTCGGATAGATTATTCTTTTTATTGTCGAATGTTTCTTGTTCCCTTCTTATACCCGCCGCTCCGCCCCGAATTCCCCTCCATTGGAGGAACGATAAAATTTATAATTTTTGAGGTGGATTTTCTTCTCTACGAATGTATTCACCGAGAGATTTATAAGAATTTATTGCTGGGGATTTTTATTGACTTCTGCCATTAGCCTTAAGATTTGATAAGGATTTCTTCTTTCTCTTCTATTCCTTTTTCTTTCATTTTCTTCTATACAAATTATTTCACCGAGGGATTTATAAGAATTTATTGCTGGGGATTTTTATTGACTTCTGCCATTAGCCTTAAGATTTGATAAGGATTTCTTCTTTCTTTTCTATTCCTCTCTCTTTCATTTTCTTCTATACAAATTTGTTCACTGAGGGATTTATAAGAATTTATTGCTGGGGATTTTTATTGACTTCTGCCATTAGCCTTAAGATTTGATAAGGATTTCTTCTTTCTCTTCTATTCCTCTCTCTTTCATTTTCTTCTATACATATTTGTTCACCGAGGGATTTATAAGAATTTATTCCTGGGGATTTTTATTCACTTCCGCCATTAGCCTTAGGACTTGATGAGGATTTCTCCATTTCCTTTCTATTCCGTTGTGTTTCATTTGTTCGTATGTTTGAATCTTACTCCTTTAAGTCATTATGTTTATTTTGTTTAAATCATTTCTACTTTATTGCTTCTTTCCTTTACATTCCTCTCTCCTTCATTATATTTGTCTTTTCAAAAATCTTTTAAATTCTTGTTTTAATCTTTTTTTAATTGGTCTCTTTTGTATATTTGTCACTTTTATCCCTTTATATTCGCTCATCATTCTTTTCTGTTTCATTCCTTCTTATCTTTGTATTGCGCTCCTTTCTATTTATTGTTTCCTTCCTTTTTATCTTCGTGTTTATTTTTATTCATTTCTCTTTTGTTCCCAATTAAATTTGTCTCCTTTCCTTCGTATTCCCTTTGCGTTTTATTCTTAGCTTTATCTCTCGTTCCTTTCCATCTTTTGTTCCATTCTGTCGTAGTACAACCACTCTATACCATACACTACTCCTATATTATGTGGGGGGGGGTGACTTAATCACCTACTGCAGCGCGAACCGTTGAAAGACTGTTCGCAGGGATTAATGACCGACTAGGAGGTCACACTTGAGGCGTTGGGTTTCAAATCCTTAATAATCAGACCGAGTGCATAAATGGTCGGCGAGATTTACTTGAATAGGCCGAGAGTATCGTTCAAGGTTAGTTAAAGATCAAACAACAAAATATAATTTTATTTACAAAGATCAAAATAAGAATAATAATAGGCAAATTAAATTTAAATTAAAATAGTCTTAATTATTATGAAAAGGGATTCTCAAATAGAATTAATTGATTAATGTTATTAGGCGCAGATCAAAAGAGGGAACTTGACCATAATAATAATGGAGGGGGCTTCAGTCTTACGGGTCGATGACTTCGAGGAAGGTCCTTCTTGCGATGAGGCGAGTGGGGAACGATCCGATGAGGCAAGTGGGGCACGACCCGATGAGGCAGGTGGGGCACGATCCGAATGAGGCAGGTGGGGCACGATCCGAACCAACCCACTGATGAAGATAGCCAATCTTCCAAGATGACGTTCGACGGGGAATGTGGGATTACTCGTACTTCCACTAGAAGAGGAATCTTCTTTTCCTCAAAGGTAATCGATGGAGATTTTCTTCGGTTCACAGAAGCTACCAATTGACTAGGGTAGAATCAGGGCTGAAAAAGTCTGCTGCCTGATGAAAGCTCACGAGACGCGACGATAAGGACGGCCTTGAGGTGCAGATTGGACTCTTTGAACTACAAGCTCCTGACATCTTAATCCGGAGGCGGAGTTAGTCGATTCATCATTTAGCAGCGAGGTGCTAGACAGAGCGGCTCTTTCTCGCCTCTTCACTGGGAGGAGGGAGGGGGAGGCTTGGGATGAGTTCGCAGGATTGGGAAATATTTTCCCAATGCGCTCAGGAGTCGAAAATTCGTGAATGTTCGAACAGGAAATGACATCGTCCATGGCGGGATAACATCGCACGTGGTCTCCAATAAAGTGGGAGGTGGGGGTCAGAGATTGTTCTTTTACACATACTTTTATTTGTTGCTGTTTACTTCTCTATTATAATTGTCTCTTTTTCTTTCCATTTCTTTCTCTTTCCTTATTATCTTTCTTTCATCACATTCCTCTACACGTTTGTCCCTTTCATATATATATATATAGTACAAGAGAAAGAGAAATTTTACGCGAATGAGCAATGAGACAAGAAACAGGAGTCTTTTTAAAGGTAAGAGAAAGGGACATTAGTAGATCACTAGGATCAAAGAGAGCAAAGGGCGTCACAATGAAGGCAATCTTTTACTGAGAGACAGAAATAACGTCAGGAAAAAAAAGTTTGAAATTCCTGGCCGAGACTCGAACTTGGGTCTGCTGATTGCCGGTCAGATGCTCTATCTTCTCGGTAAAGGATTGCCTTAATTGTGCCACCCTTTGCTCTCTTTGATCTTAGTGTTCTTCCAATGTCCCTTTCTCTTACCTTTAAAAAAACTCTCGTTTCTTGTCTCATTGCTCATTTGCGTGAACTTTCTCTTTCTCTTGTGCTATATCTTTTATATAGTCTGCAAAAGAAGGTTTCTGCATCTTTCTTTCTGTCTTCAAAATGGTTTTGAAAAGCAGAAGATAAATATGGCGAAAGCCCTGTGGTGGTTGTTATCCTTGAATAAACTGTAGCTCCCCTTCGTTCGGACCCCATGAGGGACTGTAGCTCACCTTCGTTCGGATTAAACGATACATTGTAGCTCCCTTTCGTTCGGACCCACGATAGACTGTAGCTCCCCTTCGTTCGGATCAAACGATACATTGTAGTTCCCTTTCGTTCGGACCCACGATAGACTGTATCTCCCCTTCGTTCGGACCCCATGATAGACTGTAGCCCCCCTTCGTTCGGATCAAACGATAGACTGTAGCTCCCCCAGCGAGAAATAAAAGGCATCTACAGTGAGTGCGGACGTGTGGTGAACCCACTTCTAGTTTCTTTTCTTTATTTCCTTTTTTTCTGTTTGACTCCCTCTTTTATATGAATGCATCGCATTTCTTTCAGTCGTCTTTCTTTAGTCGCTTCTTAATCTTGATCCTCATTTTTCTTCCTTCTCTCACTTCCCCTCGATCTTCCTTCCTTGAGTGCAACTGACTTCGTCAGTTTCTTTTTCACATGAACTAATCTCATAAGTGGTCATGCTTTCGTTAAATTGCGTCTTTTTCCTCCTACTAATCAACCAATGGGGATCGCATTCATTCAAAACAAAAGAAAATATAACAAAACACTTTTAACTAAAAGGATGTCGCAGAAAGAAGAACGCGATTCGACCCAACTCTGCTTCGCATCTAATATAAGATCGAATTTAAAGGCTTTACAGACGCCCTTGCGCGTCTGTGTCAAATTCCAGTCCTTCTCGGTAAAAGCCCTTTTAACGATAGTGAACCGATTATAAATCTGAGCTCATTCATCGGATATATGATTAGCAGTAGAGATAACTGCCCCTGACGTCATTAATGAATGTCGGTTAATTTGTATGGCATTTTCCTACTTGTGAATGGGAAAAAGGAATTCTCTTGAAAACCGTGTATCTGTCGACCCTTTGTCGAGCTGTGGATCCTTTATCGCTCTGTAGATCCTTTGTAGATCTGTGGATCCTTTATCGGTCTTTAGATCATTGAATATATGTGGATCCTTTACTGATCTGTAGATCCTTTGTCAATTTTTAAATCTGGTGATCATTTTTGGATCTGTTGGTCCTTGCATCCTTTGAAGATATTGGATTTTTTTGTGGATCCCCTGTAGATCTCGAATAACTTTTGTAGATCTCTGAATTCTTTTTGCATTTTTGGAACCTTTATGGACCATTGGATCTTTTACGTGGATGCTTTGTAATTCTATGAGTTTGGTGATTGTTCGTAGATCCGTAGTCTGTTTGATCTTTTGAGGATCTTTTGTCTATCCGTGACTGTTTTACGCATCTCTGTGCATCTTTGTATTATTTGTGTATCTGCAGATCATTTATTCATCTGTGGAACAGGGATACCTTCTTGATTTGTGGATCCTATTTGGAACCAAGGATCCTTTCACGACCCTTTTCAATGCTTCTTTTCCTAGATGGTAGATTTATGCAAGATTGGTTGGTTTGCTACGGTCCTCAAGAGGACTGAGAGACCACGAGAAAAGATGGGACGTTTGACCTTTATTAATATGAATTTTTTTATATAAATTTCAAGTTTAGGCTAAAAAGTTGAGTCTAATAAGGAAAATGGAATTCACTATTAGGTTCGTACCTACTAGTGGCCGTTCTCTTTATACGAACTTGTTTCTGGAGGAGTATGATAGCCTTTCATGGTTTCCTTTTGGTTGGTTCACATTTTACATTGCAAATTTTATTAGCTGTATTTTTTTCTCTCCTATTTCTATTTATTCTATTAACTCAATTTTTTATCTACCTGTTTAGTTCTTTTATCTTTCTTTCTCGACCAAATTTCCCTTAGTGGTATGTACTTTTTCTTTCTTTTCGTAATTAAAATAGTATGAGTTTTACGGCCCTACGATTACAAGTATTTTTCATCAATAACACTAATATGCTTATTTAAAGAAAGTTCTTCGATGGCCTACCCTTTAAAAGTTACCGGGAAGTGAAATTCCTTCGTTATTTACCTCCCTAATCCCAAATATTTAGAGCCTTATTGCATTATACCTTATTAATGGGTCAACTAACTATAGTTTATTAAAGAAGAAACACCTCGGAAGTCTTCTTTTGCCGAATAATAAAAGAATTTGATGACCTAATTTATAATTATTTTAGGGTCATGACACTCGAATTATCAGATGTTTTGATCTGGAGAAAAGGGCAATTAGAGCAGAAAATATAACGTAGTGCTGATTTTCCAAGGGAATTCGGCCTTCAATATCAGTAACTTCATGTAGTCTGTAAGCTACAGGCTCGCTATATAAGAGTAAATGCATCAATGGCCTTTCTCTCTACGTCTGTAATTTTGATTTCAACTAATCTTGTTTTTGCTTCGAACTTTGTCTGACACTTGTTTCTTCCATAAGAGAGGTAAAACAGTCAATTGTTTTCATAAACACTCGTTCCAAAATTAATTCAAAACTCCTATTTCTTAGTTCGTTCCCTGAATCATGTCAAAGGTCTCATGTCACCATCATTTTTACTGAACGTCCTCTGTTATATGTATTGTATCCAGGGGGGACAACTCAGAAAGCACACCTCGAAATAAGCCGCTTTCATTGGTGTCCACTGAGATGTCTGCTTAAATGTTCTCTGAGTAGGTTTGAACTCATCTTTCACATGTGCGTTGTCACCAGAATAAAGGTTGAAAATGGTTGATTTGTAAGTTAGTTCTTTAATTTTCGTTTAAGAATATATTTACCCTGAGGCATTGATTTATGTTTAACTAGAGGGGAAACAAATTCATCAGGTTTAATTAGCAAAATTGGTTTACGGTTGAACTGTTTAAAAAAATTCATTCGTTATCTTGGCTTAGTCAAATAAAACCAGTAACTCCGTGAGTATTTACTCCACCAGCTTATACTTCCATCCATCAAATGTGGTGAAAAATTTCTTATTTTGTCAGCATCGATTCAAAACAATAACATATCGCTCGTCCTTTTAAGAATAGAAGCCAATTCTAATATTCGATGCTCAGACCTCAACGACTCATATTTTTCTTTTGGGGGCCTGAAATACTCAACCGATTACCATAATCAAAATAAGACATAAAAATCTGTTATAACCCCATAGGGTCAATGAAAGAAACTCTGCATTTTTAGTTTGAATGACCAAGGTACGATGAATATTTCATATCTCGAAACATTTAACTTTATTAATATTCGTAATTGAAGCGATAGTCGGGTGAATTTAATTTCCTAAATGATAGTTCTAGATGCGTTAGAGATACCCTTTCCTGCGATTAATAAGCGATAAATTGTAGCTAAATATTCGTAATTTGGAGAGGACAGATTATTTAAATTCTGCGAGGTGTGAAACGACAGTGAATCATCTCTTGTTGGAGATAAGTTAAGGAACCCGTCCCTCGTATCTTGGAGGCGTTAGCTAGACCTACTTTACACTGACGATACCCACTTATTAACAGGAGGAGAAGTACCACGCAGCTTCCTCCGATACGTATGGGCGCAGTTGGCAAATGGGTGATGTGGTGGGGTGTTGCTTGGATCTTGTTGACCGTACTGTCAGTGAGTAACCCCATCGTCACTTGTTTTATCGTGTCCTTACCTATCGCTAACGGTTCTCATCTCACCCGTATCTATTTCACTTATCTTTGTAATTCACAAGTGAGTTCGAATTTACGTAATTTTATTTTCTCCCCTTTACTTGCGACTACCTTCCCATCCCCTAAATTCCGTTGTCTTTTTTACTAACTTCTTTCTTTCCGTAGTTCTAACTTTATGACACCTCTATGTATTTTCCCAATAAAAGTTCCCTCCATCACTTCTGGAAAAAACTACTTTCATTGGTTTACGAAAATCCTTTAAATCCCACTCGGTTAAATTGATCCCAAGGGTTTACGTCATAATGCTGAAAACGATTTTTGATCGATTGAAAGATCCTTGGAATAGTGGTGCTCTCAAGATTGATCGACTGATTGGTTAGACAAGCTCTCAATTGTTCAATTATCCTTCATTTACCCTTTACAAATTGCTCAAGTCCATCTCTGTATGAGGCGCACGTAAATCTTACAAGGATCCATTTTTACCACACGGAGTGGAACTTATGATTGTTACGTTGTATTTGAATGTTTTGTGTCCATATTTTCCTGAAAATTGAAAATTAATATTAAGTGGGGGGTCTTAAGGAGAATTTTTTAGTGTTTTGAGTTCTTTTCTTTTCTTTTGGCATGTTACAATTAAGTCTTCATTTTGTGTTGTTGATAGACTACTAAACTGGATGGATTTTTTATATTGTAGCAATAGTATTTGAAGAATTTGGTAGAATGTACTGTAGTTTGTTGAATATTAATTATGAATATAATCTAATATGACTCTTTCTCGCGTTTTGGTCCCTTCTTCAAAATATAAATTGAAAATTTGAAGTTTGTACATTTCAAAGTTTAATGTTTCTTGTCTGACGGGGAAAATGCAATTTCTCTCTGATATTAGTATCAACTTCTCGCTATTTATGGCCTCGAAAGGCGGTTCTAATTTATTAATTCTCGCTCTTCAATCTTTATATCTTTAAGGACGAAGTATATAGAAGTCCACCCCCGAGTCCCGGGGGTATACTGCTCTCGCTACTGTCTTTACAGCATCTTGTCCTCATGTTTTCCCTATTCTTTCGTTTATTTCTTTACTACTCATTTCCATCTCTTTTATCTCTTCTCTTTGCGTTTATGCCTCTGTTGAGTAACGCCTGCGACTCGTTCGCGATCATTTTCATTTTCAGCGGGAGGTTCTTAGACCTCGCTAGGGGAAGGTCGTCCGTCTATTTCCATTTATCTAATGTCACATTTCTTGTCGAGGTTTCTCGCTCAATGGAGAACTTATGATGGATGCTAGTGGCGCCGAAACGGCTTTCAATGATATTCAAGGAGACAACTTCGTACCTGCCTGTACCCTGGGTATAGGTCAAAAAGCAAGGTTTTGCTTCGGACAGGACATCAACCATCTCAGGTTCTTCACGACCTACGGTCTGCAAGAAGGTTACGAACCTTTCTGCGTGTAAGTTTCGGCAATTTTTTGGCTGGTATTTGAGTAAATGTTGTGGTAGGAGTCAATAACATTGTCAATAGCCGTCATATCATGGTAAAATAGATATTTCCAAAGGTGAATACCAACGAGGCCTCGCCAGATTTGAAAATAGTTTTGTAAGTAAGATAGTGGAGCTATCGTAGAATGAAGCAGAATTACTGCGCAAAAGTGCCAGCTGTTGGGTCGTTCCAATGTCAGATGTTAAAGCAATATAGAGAACCATGCAATGGCATCGCTACTAAGATTAAAATTTAAAATCTAAAAAAATGCATCCATGGTTATATTTTTATAAATTTTCTGAACTTCGCCAATTATAATAATTTAAAAAAGGAACTCTAAATTAAATTTTCCCCCTTTCAAAATATCACGTTGCTAAAATATAGTTATAGAAGAAGATATATAAAAATAAATTTTTTTGAACTTCACCATTTGTAATTATTTGGGTTTTAAAAAATTCAAAAAATTTCGATACCTATATTTATTTCTGAACTTCACCATTTTTGGGGGGATATTATAAAAGAATTATTAGAAATAACTTTGATAAAATAACATAAGTCATAACCAAACTAAGATGAAATTATTATACAAATACTCAAAAAATTCCTCTCCCTAAATTATAGAATTAGTGATGATGATGATGATGATGATGATGATGATGAAAAGGCCTCCGCAGTGAATACTAATTATAATAATTATAACTTGCACAAATGTTTTCCACTGACAATGGACCGGTTATATTCCAATAGAAATTTGTTTTTGCTGTTCTTCGGATCATTTTCTAGTAAATTTCTTATCTGGTGATAACTGGTTTTATTCAGCCAAATTTCCATAACCTTTACTGATACATAGATTATACCTGTGGGTTATCGTACATCAATTTTGGAAACCTTAGATTTTCGCTGGCCAAATACAGAGGTTCTGATCTTTTGGGAAGGTATTGTCAGAGTGAAGCAAAATATATCAATACAGGGAATGGATCTTTTTCGAAACCAGCCCGGCAGCAAATTGGGCGTTCTAGGCTATAACGAGCTTAAAGTTAGGCTAAGGTTAGGTTAGCATATGTTAGGTTAGGTTAAAACAGCGAGTTTGCAAAATGGACATATTCTAAAACTTTCATTGGCATCTTCGCGTTGCCGTTGGCGCTGTAATAAGCGTGAATGCAATTTCACTATTGGATTGCGACAACTCACTTGGTTAGAAGAATCAAAATATCTTTTGAGACAATCGGTTTTTTCATTCAGATGGTGCAAAGGGTTAACAACTATTGTTTTATTATTGTTAAAGAGCTTAAAATGTCAATAAAAGCCATAACTAATTGGAAAAACCTTCTACAAGAAGTCTGCGCCAGTCCCTTGGTTCAAGACCTAACCTATAGGCTATACTCACACTACGAGCCTCGAACGCCATTGCTAAACCTCGCGATAGCCTCGAACGCCTAATTCGCTGCTGGACCAGTTCCGAAAAATACCGCAGGAATTTTTTTAGTACAATTAAAAATAGACACATTAAAACCTAATCATCACTAACTCTATAATTTAAGAAGGGGATTTTTTTTTTAGTGTTTGAATAATAATTTCATCTTAGTTTGGTTATGACTTATGTTTTTTATCAAAATTATTTCTAATAATTATTTTCTAATATCAAAAAACAAAATGGTGAAGTTCAGAAATAAATATAAGTATCGAAATTTTGTGAATTTTTTAAAACCCAAAGAATTACAAATGTTAAAGTTCAGAAAATTGAGTTTTATATATCTTCTTCTATTCTTCTTCTTCTATCTTCTAGAACTCTATATTTTAGCAACGAGATATTTTGAAAGGGGGGAAATTTAGTTTAGAGTTTTTTTTTTATATTATTATAATTACCGAAGTTCAGAAAATTTATAAAATTTTAACCATGGCTGCTTTTTTTTAGATTTTAAATTTCAATCTTAGTAGCGAAGCGCAAGCTTTCCCCATAGGAAGGGGGGGGCAAAGCCATTGCCTGATTATAATTATCAATAAAGGACCAGTCTGAGTGGAGATTGATTGTTTATGAGTTTTTAACGGTTATTTTTTTATTGAAATCAATAAGCAAGAGCAAACATTTGTGCCACCCCATAAATACTTTTTGCCAATTGCTAGAAAAATCGTGATTTGTGGAAGTGTTTTTTTCTATTGAAAGCGAAAATTAAAGAGGGCATCTCCTACAAAAAGTTTGTAAGTAGAGATCTGCAAAAAAAATGGTGTAGATGGAGGAAATGAACATGTATGAAAGATATATAGCCGTAGATCCAGCTGAAAGCATTTGCACTAAGAGGAGACGCAATCCTATAGATGTCAGCTGCAGCACGGCTGCGCACATTACACCTCATACCGCCTTGCGGGATTGTTAGGGACGCCCATTCCTTGTCCTAGATTTCTTTTCTTTTTTTTCGTTACCCCAAGTTGAATCATTTCAATGGGTAACTCTTCATTTTCCCCTAACATCCATTGTATTTCCCCCTAGAAGTAATCCCCCCAAAAATAATTGGCTAATTTAATTTTAATTATGTTTCCATTTCCAGAAGTTTAATAATTTCCTTATGAATAAGCTCTCATCTTTACCAATTCCTCTTAAAATTTCACCTCCAATTAGTACTCTTACAATGTCCCCTTAATTTAATCTACCTAAAGTACTCATTTTCTTCCCCGTCATCGACAGGAACATGGAGCGGCCCGTGACCTTCTGGTATACCAAGGATCACCCCATCTTCGAGAATAACGAGGAGTTCGCATCCACCATCGACGTGACCCGAATCCCGGCTGGCTCTGACACCCCGCCCTGCCTCAAGATCGGATCTCGCATGTTTGAGGCCGCAGAAAAGGCCAACTGGGAGTTCCTGAGGCTCTCGCTTCCCGTAGTCTGCAACAATGAATTCATTGAGTGAGTAAACGGACTTTGGACGTGTTGAAAATGTTTGTCATTTCTTTGGAGGGTGATGGAGATAGTGGATGGCTATCACCTTTGTGAACCACACCCATGTCCTAGTTCATAGTCAACGTGTTAAACTACCGCCCACGTAATGATTCGGACTGTGATCCTGCCATTACCTTGGTGTTGAAATGCATCAGTTATGGGATTTAATACCGAGGGTGCGTACAGAAGAATCGAGGAACTAAGAATAACACTCTCATGCTGTCATTGAAGGAGAATGTGACCTTTAATAATCCCATGTATATGTTCAATGACCCTATTTTTGTCCTTGGGCATTACACTCTATTGGGCAATTTTGAGGTGCTATAATCATAATGATGATGCTAGAGGTGATGTTTTGTTTCCGCAGAGAAGACGAGAAGCAACGTCGGTGGCAGGAAGTGAAGATTCGTCAACATCGGTTGCAGATCGGAGAGGTTCGCCCGATTGTACAGTCGACTGCGATCGTAGCTGAGTCCGGGTTCACCATGTCCGATATCAATGGTAGGACGGATACCGAGAGAGAAACCAAGTGCGGGTGTGTGTGTGAAAGAGAGATAATAATGACGGGCCAACTCAAACACAATTTCTTTTTACAAAATCGAATCGTTAGCAACTATCTCAGTGTTCAGTGGGAAAAGAAAGGGAGGGGGGCGCAAAGGGAAGGTGCCTAATGGAAAAGATCGAAGATGTCTCGGAATTTTTCAATTAGGAGCTTATTTACCTTCGTCCAAAAGAACAGCAGAGCCTCAAATGTACTAATTTAGAAACTTCAGAAGTTTATATTGGAATAAGAGTGACCAGACCAAACATGCGAAAGTGGCGCTACCACACCACTGGGTAACCACTTTCACACTGCATCGGGCATGCCTGAGGGACGATCCTCATTCTCACCAAGCAAGTGATTGTATCTAATATACTAATCTAACACTCCTAAATATAATTGTCTCAATTGGCTTATTTTTAACTTCCACGTCCGCCGTCGCAGTGAATCAATTGAATGGTGTTTCCCAAACACCATTCCATTACACCCAATTACTTCTTTAAGGACTCCATTTATTGCCCTCTCTATCACCTAAGTATATCGGCAGATTCACTCACACCGTCGTTCACTCTAACGCACACCTTGAACCCCATAAGATTTCCACACACATCTAAAATTTACCCCATCTCCACCACAGCACTTTTCCCTTCCTTTCTTAGTCAGTTGTTTCAGTGCAAACAGTCGATTAGTAGACACACCTGGAGGCGCGACACTCCCTCCACGCCCCGGTGCCTACGTCAGTCTCGAACTAGACTGAGACTACCCGGGCTTTACTCCTTGAGATTTCTATTTTTACCCTTTTTACACCACTTTTTTTACAAGCTTCTTCTGAACCATTTTTGGGCCGGCGGCTAAAATTGCAGGCTAGTCTCCAGCACATTTTCCTCCATTCACTGATTGAGGCCGGGAGAGGTTTTTTTAACATGTCTGAAGAAGTGTTTCAATGTCCGGCTCGATGGATGAGGTAGACATAAGCATTTTTTGTTTAGAATTGCCTCCTCTGCAGCTCTGGTCTCTATGAAGTTTTTCGTATCTGTGAGAGAAATGCATTTTTGTCTCATTTTTACTCATTTTCATTGCCAGACGTAAGACTCATTCCCCTCTTCCTCTTCGAGTCTACTGAGACAGATGCTGTTTGGCAGAATTTATTATTTTATTTTTTTGTGGGGAGGAAGGGAGCTGGGGTTTCGCGGGCCGGATTACAATATTAATGCCGAGCAAGGTGGAAGGTCAGACGCTAGGCCTTCGCGAACCGGATGTTGCCCACTCCTGGTGTACCACCTTAAAATGCCTTACAGCACAACCCCCTACACCCATTCTCTATCATAATTCTTCTCTTAATTTCTCACATCCTTCGAAATCAATTTCCTATTCTCATCCGGGTCCTCATTCCTCCTCCTTCATATATATATATATATATATATATATATATATATATATATATATATATATATATGAAAGGAAAAACTCACAAAGTATCACGTGAGGGTAGCAAATGAATGCAATGTCCCGCAGGAAAAAAATAAATGGTGTTTCCAAGTACTTTCGAACTTTATTAATTTATCCTTGATAAGGAACTTAATAAAGTTCGAAAGTACTTGGAAGCACCATTTCATTTTTTCCTGCTGGACATTGCATTCATATATATATATATATATATATATATATATATATATATATATATAATATATATATAACCACAGTAATAGGACTAATGATCCTCTGTCAAACAAAACAAAATTGTTTAATAGCTCACTCAAAAATATTCTCAAAGGTCATTCTAATCTTATTAAACAATTCAAAGTGTACAATCCCTCGCTACCGTACATGTATGGTTCACCGAAAACACACGAAGATGGTACTCCGCTTAGGCCGATAGTTTCCAGCGTAGGATCCCACGCGTACTAACTCTCTCAATGGCTAGCGAAAATCCTATCTAAATTAATTGGTAGCATTTCTGATGCTCACATTATCAATTCTGGTGATTTTGTGAATAAAATTAAAGAGGTTGACCAATCGAATAAGCAGTTGTTAAGACTTGATGTCAATAGCCTTTTCACAAAAGTTCCCGTCGATGAAGCTCTGGATGTCATTAGGAAAAACTTGCCTTTGTCTAACCTAACATTACCCCTACCGTGTAATAAAAATGTAAAGTTAGTTCGTTTGTGCGTGTGACGGACAATGTGTTCAGAGCTGAAGATTGTTTTTACGGGCAGAAATATGTCATGAGTATGGGTAATCCCCTTTCCCCGATATTATGCAATCTGTTTATGGAGGATTCTGAAAAGCACCTCCTTCCCCCCCAATTTTACACAATCCCATAACGTGGTTCCGCTATGTAGACGATATATGTGCCACATGGCCCATCAATGATAACAGATTTGATTCCTTTTTTGAAAAATTGAATAAGATCCACCCAATTATTACATTTAAAGTAGAATGGGAACTGAACAACTCATTGCCGTTTCTGGATGGAAAAATAACTAAAATAAACGACAAAGATATTGTTTGGTCTACCGGAAACCAAATTAATTCTAATACCTATATTCATTATTTCTCGAGTCACGATGTATCCGTTAAAAGGTCTGTAGTTTCGTTCATGTTCCTGAGAGCATATCGCATTTGTGATCCTTGTTTCTTGCAAGACGAAATTAATACAATCATCCAAACATTCATTGAACTGCAATATCCCCTTTGGTTCATAGAAAAGTGCCACTATAAAGCCAGAACCATCTATTACTCCCCAGTTAATTATAAAGAAAACAAATGTGACAAATATTATGTTACCTTCCCATACTCCCCCCAGTTAATCAATTTCAAAAAGTTGGCATGGACCAACAACATCAATGTTGCCTTTCAGTACGAGAATACGATTAGAAATAGCCAATCTAAAAATAGATCGATCGATAAAGAACAGGGAGTTTATTTTATTCCCTGCAAATCATGTAATGAATTATATATCGGCGAAAGCAGCAGATTTTCCAAGAGAATGAATGAACACAAATGCGATATGCGACGTGGTGCCCTCTCCTCGAGTTTATTTCTACATATGTCCAATGAAAATCATCAAATTGATGTTAATAATGCTAAAATAGTTTATAAGGCTCACAATTATATACATCGACGCTTAATTGAATCGGCACTTATAAAAGAAATTCCCAACGTTAATACTTCCAACGGCCAATTCAATACTAATACCTTAATAAGCAAGAATTTCATACTTCCGTTTCTCAAAAATACCGACACATTCTCGCATATTCCACCTTAGCGCCACTGATTTGTGTCTTTGTACGTTAAGCAACTTCATGTTCATTAGCGATTGACAATGACGGATGTCTCCGTCGAAACCTGGTTTCGCATATAAAATTAGTCCTTTTACTGTGGTTTTATCTCTATAGTTACACGTACGCTACTGTATTTTTTGGAGATATATATATATATATATATATATATATATATATATATATATATATATATATACAAGAGAAAGAGAAATTTGGACGCGAATGAGCAATGAAACAAGAAACAGAAGATTTTAAAGGTAAGAGAAAGGGACATTAGAAGAACGCTAGGATCAAAGAGAGCAAAGGGCGGCACAAGGAAGGCAATCCTTACTGAGAAGACAGATATAACGCCAGGGAAAAAAGTTTGAAATTCCTGGCCGAGACTTGAACTTGGGTCTGCTGATTGCCGGTCAGATGTTCTGTCTTCTCGGTAAAGGATTGCCTTCATTGTGCCGCCCTATGCTCTCTTTGATCCTAGTGATCTACTAATTTCCCTTTCTCTTACCTTTAAAAAAACTCTTGTTTCTTGTCTCATTGCTCATTCACGTCAAATTTCTCTTCCTCTTTTACCATATTGTTATATGGGCTGCGATAAAAGGTTTCTGCACCTTTCTTTCTGTCTTCAAAATGGATTTGAAAGGCAGAAAATAAATATGGCAAAAGCCCTGTGGTGGTTGTTACCACCCGCAGAACTTGTATTTGCTCTTTCTTTTTATATATATATATATATATATATATATATATATATATATATATATATATAGGAAAAAGGTTGTATGTTTATTTTTTTCCTATGAGAAGTCAATCGGTTAAACATATAAACTTTTAAATAAGATCATAATTACTAGCATATTTTTTTGTATAAGGAGTGTAATGGTGCCATTTATTTTCCATTTAGTAACGAAGTTGAAATTAATGGCAAATACAGTCGAAGACATGGTTTGCAACTCCATCAGACCTCTAATAAAAGTTTTAATTTTTGTCACCAGACATTTATTGAAAAAATATACACTGCGATTGATACAAACATTGTGTTAACATATTCACTGCTTAAACTATCTGCAGAGTCTAACTGATGAGGGAGTTTGTCAAGCGAGCGAATCGCCTCGATACATTTTAAATCTCGATTATCACCCAATGCAGCGCCGGATAACTCAGCTAGGGAATAATAATTTTAAAAACTAAAATAACTTTTTGGAATGATTAAAAAATATACATAATAATGAGTTCGTCTTTCCCTCTGAAACCCCTTAGAGCTGACGCAGAGCTACGCTGACGAAGGCGTTGAAGCAGACGAAATCCTGCCCCGCAAATCCGAATCAAAGAAGCCACCCTTGGACAAAGGCACGAGTCTCGATGTACCCACGGTTACGATTAACGGCAATAATGGTAACTAGAGTCGTAACAAAACGGTTAATTAGAGAGAAATTTTATGTAATCCAATGGGGGCAAAAATCAGTCTCCGGAAAACGGCAGGAGAAGAATAGGGTGATGAAAAAAGATCGAGGGTGATAAGTATTGCTACACCACTTCCTCTAGGGGGTGATGGTAAAAAATCTCTCTTCACCAGTTCGTACAATCATAAATTAAAACTTCTTTAGGTGGCATTGCCTCTAGTATGTTATGCAGCTAGTATATCTGCCATACATTTTCACTTCTCCACTCTTTAAAGGCGAGGAGGGGGGAATCGGTTTCTCAGCCCCCGTCCCAAAATCTAAAATATTTAAGTACCTCCCTTAAGTTTACTGATCTTTTTGGTCACACCTCCTATTTCACATTAAATTACTTCTTGCATTTTTATTAAATTTATATACATGACTCAACCAAACGGAGTCTAAGAACAATTAACGCATTGCATGAAATTCCAAGTTTACCTTTGATGTGTAGCAGCTGCCATCTCTGCCAGCTCCAACAAAAGTTCCTAAAATGACCTCGGCATTTTCCCCGTATAAGAGCTTTCTCCTTTGCCATACGACACTCATGTACTCCAAATACGACACCCTGATTCTGTTTACCCCAAATCGATTTGTATGGTTGATGCCAACCAATCACAACCCTTGTATGTATGGGGGGTAGTCAGCACCATGTTATTAAAACCAACACATCACTTAATAGAATTAAAAAGTCTTTCTTATGGTATTAAAAATTTATCTAGGATTAATGGACACGCTATAGATGGCTCATGTGTCTATTTTGAGTTCATAAGGTTAGTCCATTTTTTTAAATCCCTTTTTGACGAGCCCACCAAAATAGACGTAATTTGAACCGTGGAAAATATTTTTTTGTAATCGCCACTCCCCCCCCCCCCTCCTCCTCCTCCCCTCGTGGCACTTATTTTCTTTCATTTCCTCCCCAGTTCCCAAGATGCCAAAGGCTGCCAGCGACATGAATCTCTCGTCGAAGGGAAAGACGCCGGAACCAACTGAGAGGAAAAAACGAGGGAAATCTCCCTTCAGGTACGTTAAATTGCTTGATTCAGTAGGTAAAAAAAAGTCATATAGCAGCCTTCAGACCCCGATACCCATTGAACATATTAAGGGGAAATTTGATCCGAAATTTAATGAAATTTAGTGTACAGATTTCCTATAAATAGGATACTTTATGCTCGTATAACTTAAATGATACAGGATTTTCTATAAAACGAAAAATAAATCGATTCAGGAGCCGACCCCTCAGGGGAAACTTACTAAAATATTTGTTTGTGTATAATCTTCCGATGAATTACATCTTATGTATGACCCCTTGACCTGACCCTAAATTGTTCTCGTTACCAGTTATTTAAAGAAAGAACGGTTTGTATCCCTGATCGGTATGTAAGGTCAAATGGGCATCCTATTTAAAGTTACGCAAATTGGATGGAAAACCATAAATCCATAGCAAGAAATTAAATCCTCGTTTGATCCAGTGTTTAATCGCCTGGATTTTTTCCCTATGGATAGGTAGGTAAAGCTTTCCACTGAGATGGCCATAGGAACAAATGGTGAGAAAGAGAGTATAAGTAGAACCAGAGGAAACAATAAATAAGGGGGAAAAAATAGGACCAAATACGGATTTAAAAGGCTAGTTAAAAGCGCAATGTACCTAACGAAGTCGAGTGTAGTTGCCATTGGGTGATAGTTTGCAGCCGTCGCTGTTTTTTGCTAGGGATGAAATAAATAAGATTGAATTTTTAATCGCTCATTAGTAAAGTAGGAATATAAACAGCTTTATAACATTAAAGGCATTTCTGACATTGCTTACATATAACATCTAAAATATTCATCAATCATAATTCTGCATTTACATTCCACTGTAATTGTGCTCTTACACAATTACTTATGGACTTACAATTCACCCATGGTAGTGAAAAAGTTCCTTCTTCCCTAGATTATAATCATCTCAAAAGAGACGTTGTACTGTTGAGTACCCGAGTTCTTTACACGAATTTATTCCCCCAAACTTTGAATACAGCCTCTTGTTAACAGGGTTCGCTGTTTTTTCCATCGTTTAGATCTCTCAATTCCATTGCCATCTCAATTCTTATTCTATCCACCAGTTTTCTCCGCTAACTTAATAGGCCTGGTTGGAATATACTCTACCCTCTGTAAGGCAACTCTACTAGAAAGTGTTTGAACTTCGTAAAGAAAGTGGACGGTAAATAGTCCAAGGATGTCACTTGGGCCATTAAGGAAGGGGAAGAAATGCAAGTCCCCGTTACGATATGAAGGATTCTATACGGTTGGGTTCATCGTGCCGAGGATGAAACGCCTTCCTTACTGGGACATCTCGAAGACTGTCCAGCATAGTAAAGGAGGACGTTGCCCTGATTCTTACCAATACTGAAGCATCCAGAGCTCATTCATGTAAAAGATGCTTCTTACACATCATCATTTCAAAATTCGATTTTGATTTTCATATCTAAAATACCACAGTGAATTACTGCATTTTTAAAAAAAAATGGTTAACAGTGTAAATTTTGCACTGAAAAATTGTTATTTTGCAAAAAACGCACGAAAGTAGTTATTTGATGGTTAGAACCACAAGACTTTTGACACTTCAAAACTGTATATTCCTGGACGAATGGTTGTACTTTATGCAGTTCCTCAAAAGGTGTAATTTGGTACTACATTCATTAAATTGAGTGGTAATAGGCAGATTTTGCTACAGCTTTGTTCAAAATTAATGCCTTTTGTAGTTCTCAGTATAATAGCCTATAACGACTGACACCTGTGACATTTTGTTATCGTTTTTATCTCCGTTATATTAACCCTTTTATTTATTCTTAACTCAAAAGTGAAGACATTACACACGAAGTAATCACTAAACATTCGTACACAATTGAGGGTCTGAACAAATACTAGTTTTATCCCCCTTTTAAACATTCAAGTGGTTAATATTTTAGTTATATTCTGTAAATATACTGGAAACTCACGAGCTGCATCGTAAAGCTGATCAAAGCATCCACTTTGATTCCATTTTCCCTAGGCTCATAACACTGTACAATAAATCTCATTATCAAAAACAAACATAGATCTCATGTGCATTTTATTTTGAAATAGAGTGTGCTGAATCCGAATTTGATAACAAAGATTTCTCATGAGGCAACATTTTCTTGTCAATTGCCTATTTAATAATTATGCAATTGATACAGATTTCCACGATACTATAAATGTATTTCTCTCCAAAAGTCAGATTAAATGTGTCCATTGTAGTTAATTCAGGAATATATAATGAATCAGAATGTTTGTTAGCATTATATAATGGATTAACCTACATTTTAGTATTTACTTCCTTGTTTGTAAGACGTCCCGCATTTGTCACGCTTCAGGTTCCAACAGAAATCAACCAGCATAGCAATGCTCCATTTTCCCTCTTACCTCTTTTCCGTTGACGCTATATTTTGATGGAACCTCTCTCCATGTTCATTACTCACATCTCCTATATTCTCTGGGAAGAAGGACAGATGAGAATGAAGAAAGTGTATCTTCAGTGACATATTGATTCCTAGATCTTGGTAGCACTTGATTAGGCTCTCCACTACACGCTCTAACTGGGCCCCTTGGTGCTTTCTTAGAAGTCTTTTGAATACATCTTTGAATGCAAGCCATGCCGCTAGCTCAGTTTCACCCATTGTCGCCTCGAAGTCTTCATCAGCTATAAGTTGACGAGTCTTAGAGCCTACGAATATGCCTTCTTTAATCTTGGCATCACTTATTTTAGGCAAGATCGCTTCGAGGTACTCGAAACATTGCTGGTTATGTTCTTTGATAAATTGCTTCATTAGGCCTAGTTTTATATGCAGTGTTGGCAAAATGATTTTCTCCTTCTCAACTACTGGCTCATGAACTACATTATGGCATCCAGGCGTCATAGTTTCCTGAGGTGACCATTCTGAGCGTACATAATGTTCTGATCTGACCGTACTGTCTCACTTGCAAAGGAAGCACATAGATTTGGTGTATCTAGTTTGTAGCCCATTAAGTAGGGCTACTACCTTCAAGTTCACACAAATTAGCTACTCATGCTCCTTGTAACTTATGCGGTCTAGAATAAAAGCAAGGTTCTCATATCTCTCTTAAAATGATTGAGTGAGTAACTGGAACTGAAGGCATGGTGTTCTCAATGTGCAACAGAACCGCTTTTATGGTGTTAAGGGCTGCAGCTCATTAGCATTTAATTGAATCAGCCTCTAAAATCATTACAATAATTCAAGTTGTTTTCAAAAGTGAAGAAGTGCTGTAGATCTGCAGAACGCTTCATAAATAGTGTAATTCGATCACGTTCATCCAAAGGGTTCCATTGTTGCAAACGTGAGACCAGGAGTTCACTCTGTTGCTTAATAAGTGTTGGATCACGAACTAAATCATTGAGTTCCGGTTGGGTGATGAGGTGTGGTTTCTTGTCAGATTCAAGCTGTGCCACATATGGTGTATCTTGAGATTCTGAATCGTCTGAGTTGCTCGTATTATCACTTGGTAGTTCATTGTGCGGCTCTGGTACAGGAATAGCACTTGAATGTCAAACTGGGCGAATAGCAGACTGAATATCTGGATACATGATAGATTTCCGGCCTTTTCTATTGCGACCTGCAGTGAAATAAAATAAAACCAGACTACAAATGGATTTTACTGGCTGTGATCACTTGCAGAAATAATGGGAGCACAACATAGTATGTATTTTGATTTTTTCATTTAATACATCTCTTGAAAATATATTAAAGACCAGGAAAGAAAATAGATTGAATACTTACCCTTTAATATCTGTTAAGCAGAAGTAGCAATCCGTTAAATGGTTTATAGCTCTCTCCAGACCAATGGTACGCCAAACATGAGGCCAGGCCCTTTGCCTTTCACCCAAGCAGAAAGGGAACTTGTACACCTGACACAACATATGTGAGGTACCCAGCGTTTGTCCAAGTCTCAATATATTCTGTTCCATATAACTAAAATAATATTGAGTATACTTTCCTAAATTCCATAGGTTAGGTTGGAAAATACCTTAGGAACACCCCATTAAATTTATATCAAAATCCGTTTATAACTTTAAGAGTTATCATTTTCGGCCCAATCCTGTTTGCATTCAATCCCTACGGAACCATCAGTGTATTTAACGTAAGATGGTAATTTACGAGAAACGGGAGGGTTGAAAAACGGGGCCGATTTTATATTCTTGATTTACATAAAAAATACCCCTAGAAAAGGTTATTTTCATTTCCGGTTTTCATTATTGTTGTCCAGTGTAATCTATATTTTATTATTAAATTTATCTGGAAGTCAGGGACCAAATTTCTCTATGTGAATGCAGACGTGACAAAATTAATATCAGCTTGTCGTGGCCTAATGGTTATAAAGTACATACTACAGGGGTTGGACCACTAGCTGTGTATATAGTTCATATTTAATTTAGTGTTACTCCTCTTGCCTGACTGGTTTATCGTGCTGTGTCCAACAACTGCACCCTACAATCCTATGACTTTTGTCATAGGATTCGGGTATTTTTTTTTTAATTTAGGAGCCTATCTGGCGACTGCCTACTTAGGGCATAAGTCGCCGTACTCACCAAAGCCTACTACTAGGCTATACTAAAAAATAAATAACGTAATATAAATAAACAACAACGATAAAAAACAAACAAACGACGACAAAGAAGGAAAACAAAGCAAAATGCAACAAGGAAGCGGGCTCAGACGTCGAGGGTAGGCCCCCCACCCTTCCCCCGGCGCAGAAACATGCGATATACAAAACAATCAAATAGAGTGGAGGAGGCCAGCCTCCTCCAAAAAGTCGTAAAAGCCACAAGTCGGTGTACATAAACCCTTCCCGAGTACAAGGGACAAGCAGTAGCGACCTCGCATGACCCGGTACCGGAATAGGTAAGTAGGTGGATCTACCCTGAATTAGGACATTTAACAAGAATGTGCCGAACAGTCCGGAAGATAACGCAGTCTTCTCAGTAAATCGCAGGCGACCGCTCGATCAAATGGCGGTGCATCCCACGAGTGTGCCCAATTAGGAGACGACAGAAAGCAACCTGAAGCCGTCGCGACATTGAGGGGTAGGTGCATGGGAAAAGTCGCCAGCAATGGCACGCAACTTTAAGTTCCCCTCAACCGTCTCCCATCTTCTTTGCCAAGCGGCCCGGAGAGCTGCCCGTATCCTGCCGTGTAATAGGTGTGAGGAAGAGAGAAACGCTGGTCTGGTCGCCCACTCCTCGCGGACTCTTTAGCGCCCTCATCGGCGCGCTTATTCCCCGTAATTTCTACATGTCCAGGAACTCAGCAGAAGATAATCTCCACATCCACCCGGCTCGCCAAAACCGTGGCGTCACGGATATCGCGAACCAAGGGATGCGGAGATTCCAATGCCCCGAGAGCACTCAGGACGTTTTGTGAGTCGCTATTTATCACAATTCGGTCACTGAACCGGCCACGTCGCGTTATCCCCCGTAGCGAGCGGTGTATTGCAACCAACTCGGCCGTGCAGTCAGACGCAGCGGCTGGCAGAGCCCCGCTGACTTGAAAAGAAGAAGGGGATACGGCGTGGAAACCAACCCCCTATTGGGACTTGGAGCCATCCGTATACAATGTTACGGTTCTATTGCGACACAAAGTGTGCTCCAAAAAGGTCTAACGCAATACTCCCGGCGCTATAGAAGATATGGGAGGAGAGGCATGGCGACAAATAGTCGAAGGTGGTACCCTCCAGGGTACGTCCTGGGTACAACCAGGGTCGCCACCAGCCCGAGAGCTATTCCCAGCTCACGAAGGCGCTACCTAGCCTTAAATTCAAAGGATTTAGGCCATGATTGCCATCTCTCGGTGGCATAGGCACCGGCGAGATCAGCTGCGAAGGCAGTGAGAACTGTTGGCGACTGATGGAGGAGCCGGGCTCGCGCGTACACGCGAATTAGGCACTGTGGACGGCGCAGAGCAATTGGCATCTCCCCAGCAGCGACAAGTAGGTTCTCAATGAGGGAAGTGTAGAAGTCACCGGTCGCCAGGTGAAGGCCGGTGTGGTGGATCGAGTCCACCCTCCGCAATACGCACTCGGCTGCGGATGCATTAAACTCGCATCCGTAGTCGAGCTTCGAACGAACAAAGGAAAATGATCGATAAAAAAAGTAAGGAGCTAGCCTTATCAGAGCCACAGGGGCTGAACGTTACGGAATAAAAAATTCCCATGGCGCTGGTACAAGAGATCCTGAGGCTGGAATGTGAGCCTTCCAGGTAAGGCGTCGAGCACATACAAGGATAAGGACACGGTGCGCGTCTACCACTCCCAGGTGAACCCCAAGGAAAACCGAAACCTGTGCGATTTAGCATAGTGAGAGACATGGTTTAATGCCTGTTACGGTCGACGCTCCAGAGTTGGCATCTGGGCCGTGCCAAAAGAGATCGGAAGGTCGTCCACGTAGAACGTGGTGAGAACATCTTCCAGCAGCACCGAGATGACGCCATTAATGCTCAGGGCAAAGAGTGTGACACTGAAGACACTTCCCTGTGGGAAACCCTTTTCCTGCTCCATTAGGCCAGAGAGGGCACCCCCCTCCCCACCCGTACGCGGAACCGACGATCTCGCAAGCATTCAGATGTACAGATTGAGAGACGTCCCCTCGCCCCCATCGTTTGGAGAGTCTTCATGATACCGTATCGCTATGTGGTATCATAGGCCTTCTCCAGGTCGAAGAACACCGTGGCGCAGTGCTGTCAACGAAAGAAGGCCTCGCAAACGGCACGTTCCAGTTGGAGCAGAGCATCTGACGTGGAGTGGAACTTGCGGAAGCCGCACTGTGCAGAATACAGATTTCCTCCGGTATCCAGAAAAAAAGGCTAATATAACATTTATCAATTTCTCTATCAACTTGCACACGCAGGATGTTAAAGAGATTGGGCAGAAACCGGCTAGTATAGAGTGATCTCTCCCCGGTTTGAGAAAAACGAGCACAGTAGCGATTCGCCCGTAATCTGGAAGGATACCCTCTTCCAAGATCCTGTTGAATAAATCTAATAGAAAGGCCATGCCTCGCTCACCCAGGTGTCGAAGCATGGCGTACGGGACATCGTATGGATCATAGACGGTGTGCGCGCAAGAAACGAGAGTGGAACGCAACTCACTCAAAGTACACCTGTCGTTGAATGTTTCTCCGCCTCTGTAGGTAAAGCTCAGTCAGCGGCCTTCCGCGACATCACGACGCGCATTGAATGCTGGGGGAGCAGCATCTCGGCTAGAGAATGAGGAGAAAGCAGTCGCTAAGGATTCCGTCGCGTAAGCGAGATTCGAGATTACAATCCCATTCTCCTCGACAACGGGAGGGGAGTCCTGCGAGAAGTTTCCCCAAATCCTTTTGACTTGCTTCCATACCTCTGATAGAGGGGTCTTTCCAGTTCCGTGAAGACACGTATCCCTACCAAAAAGAGCGGTGGGCGTGCTTCAAAATATACCGGAAACTAGCTCTAGTTCGACAAAATTCACCGACACTGACGTCGTTCGGCGGCGCTTATAGCGCATGTAGGCATAACGCTTCTGTTTGAGGGCCGTCTCGCATCCAGCTGACCGCCACGGGAGTGGTCGGTGTGCAAAACGGCCAGATCTTCTACGAATAGTAGTTAGGCCCATGGCGATGAGGTTGCCTTAGACGAAATCAACGGCTGCATCTACCGACCTAAACCCCTCGACTGAAACAGAGAAATTAGTCCTTAGCCTTGCGAAATGAGAGAAGATCCTGATCCTGAACGGCCAGGATTTCTTTCTCAAGACGACACGCACCACATTGTTTCGAAGAAGTGGTATGAGGCTCTCCGCACTTGACACACTTAGTCACACACGATTTGGACCTATCGTGTGGAGCTTTGGAGCAACTTACACAAACTTCGGGTAACCCCCACTTTGCGCGTCTACAGGAGCGTTAGTGTAGCCTAAGAGGTGACAGTAGTACCCCTGCCACGAAAGTGGCACGAATGCCTTCACGCGGTAGAGATACCAACCGGCACTCACTGACTCAGGGAGCTTGTCACAGTCAAACGTGACGAAGTCTTTAGGAGCGGGTCTCGAGGTCCCTCCCTTTTTTCTCATCACACGCTTGACCTTGACCGCCCTGTGGTCGGCCAGCTCTAAGGTGATATCTATGGAGTATTCATTTAATTCCCTCGCATAAACTACTCTTTTCACGAGGTTCATGATACAGTACGGCGTCACACTCACAGGCGTGCCATCAAGTCTCCGAAGGGCACTAATCATGGCCACCTCGGAGGGATTCGACGCATTCGCCAACGGCTCCCGTCCGAGAAACGGGTCACCTTCAGCTCTCTACCAATCACACTAGCTAAAGCTCTCCTTTGATGTATCATGTTGCCCTTAACCAACTTGTTGTCATCAGTGGAGCGAATAACAAGGAACACACTAAAAAATCTAAATAATTGTAGACTTGCCTCGAAGAATTGAACAATATCTCAGCTTGCTGTCCTCCATGGTTGCAACATGACGTACAATATCGAAGACAAAGGAAGCTTTATCAGATGCCAGAGAGGTCGTTGTTAATTTGTATATTAAAGGCAAAGGATAGCGAGACAGGGGTAATGGTCTAAATCTTCATCCATGCACCATTGCTTGGATTCTTCGCAAGTAGAAAGGAATTAGGGCATCAGTGAACCTTTCCGATCTGGTGGCCATCGAAATATTTCCAGCCCTGTTGCCAACAGGAGTGCAAGAATCTTAGAAAACAACCCTCAAACTACTTACAACAAGACAATACAAAATTTGCAAGCAGTGAGGATGATTATTACACCCCTAGTTTTCAGTCACGTGTTTCACCAACGTAGGTTGGGATTTTGTAGAGTGAAAAAGGTGCCGTTGTTGAAAAAATCTATGCGGAAGCGTGTCTCACGCGGTTAAGGAGCATTTATAAAAGCCAGTTAGCTACTGGACTAATGTTCTTTGGTCTGATGAGACAAAACTTGAGTTATGTGCCTCCATTTACCATTGTCAAATTTGGAAGGAGAAGGACAAAGTGCAAAAATCAAAGAACACTGCCACATCTTTGAAACATGGTGGTAGCAATACTTTATAACGATGTGAGTTGTTTTCCCATTGTACAAGAAAATTTCATGTAATTTAAGGAAAGATGGATGAAACCATATATGATTCGAAAAACTACCAAAGACTTATCAAGATAGGCCAGTCAGCTTCCTGACCTCTACACGATCGAAAATCCGTGGCGAGAATGGAAAATCCGTGTTCATGTTTGTCAACCCAATAATGGTTTCGAACTTAGGAAGATCTGCTAGAAGAATTGGTCCAAAATATCACCAAAAGAGTATCTAAAAGTAACGTTTTCTTATAAAAAGCTCCCGTGGTGATTTATTGACGTAAAAGGCTTATTCCACAAAGCATTAGATACATTTTTTTTAGGGTAATGAATATTCTTTTACCTTTTCGTTTCGAGAGTAGTGCTATATTTTTTGCTTATAAAGATGTATATGTTGATAATTTTTTTATTGGGTTGTAAACCACATATCGTGCACATTTATACTGTATACCTACATACACTGAAAGTATATAATGACTGTATAAATTGAATAGTTATCTATTACTCCACTGTATAGCCCTTTACTGTCCGTTCCTCCCCCTCCCAAATATAGTGGTTATAAATATTCAAATATTCAAGATTCAAACAATTTTGATAAAATGAGTGGC
Source organism: Ceratothoa steindachneri (assembly GCA_963969495.1). Taxonomy (NCBI): domain Eukaryota; kingdom Metazoa; phylum Arthropoda; class Malacostraca; order Isopoda; family Cymothoidae; genus Ceratothoa; species Ceratothoa steindachneri. Next base: position 26,902,133 of record OZ018323.1, read on the forward strand.
ACCCATTGTTAATTAACACTGCAAATTTGCTTTTGAGATATCTCAAATCGTTCATTCAGATCTACAAAGGAAAATTTTATATAAAAAACACCAATATAAAGCGAGACATTCCGGATTACCAAGCATGAACAGGGCGGTGAAGGGATAGACACTATTTCCTATCACGGTGTCATTATTGTGGTAAAACTAAACAATATCATCTGATCTCCTCAGGTTTTTCTCAAAAAAGCGAGATGGAAGTGTTGATCGCAGAAGCAAAGGTCGAACTCCAGAACCGTCAGTGGGTGGTCTAGAACCTCCACCCCGCAGAGCTCGCACGCCATCTGTGAGACTAGGACAGGTGGATACAAAGATCATTCCACCAGCTGTACCTGAGAGAGCAGTAAGAGATGTTATTTCTTTGGTAGTTTTCTTTGTTTACCTTTTCGAATTTAAGATTGAAATTGCCTTTGACGTGGGGGAATCAGGGGAAAAGAACAATAAAATAGCGTCCTTTTCTCGATCATCCTCAAAGGGGAATTTACCAAATGAGGGTGAGGAGTAAAAGTCGCACGCTTGAGTACCTATTTAAGGACTCCTGAACATTTTCAACCCATCCCCAGCTCCAGTATTTAGAGTTCAGGCTTACTTAAACATTCATTCGCCATCTTTCCAACTAATGTTTATTTGGTCTTCCGTCTCTTTATCCCATTTATTCACACACTTGGATATACCAGATTATAGGTGATAGAGTGAAAAGATCATTAAAAGAAACCGGGATTTAAGATACCGCATGTGCTTGTCTCATTTCCCACTGGAAGCAGTAGCTTTATCTCAACGTCTGCTCCTTCCTAGGCTGGTGGTGAAGAAGTTGCTTCAGGAGAACCCATGGACGCTGAGTGCCTCAAACTGATCAACGAGTACTTCTTCGGAGTCCGAATTTTTCCTGGTCAGGATCCGGCCCATGTGTACATGGGATGGGTGACCACCCAGTACCATATCCACGACACGTCTTTCGACCAGAGCAAGGTCCGCTCCGTCAGTGTCCAAGAGTACACTGAAGATGTGCACATTCAGAACGCGTAAGTTCATCGCCTTCCCAGACTGCTTTTTTAAGATTGTAGGTGTGAATCCTTGTGTTCCTAGTGCTAACTTGTTGGTGGCATACCTGAATCATGAAGGCATAGCTTCTTTTGCCATTTCCGATCTTTCTTTACTTATGCCTTCTTTATTCTTTCTTTGTTCCCTCTTTTTCATCTTCAAATACGAAGAGCTTCATTGTTCGTATTTCCGACTCAATTTGCTCGTGTTTACTATCTAGAAAGGTATGAAAAGTACCCTCCCGCCCCAGTTTTTAGGTTTGAAGAATCTCTTTAAAGCGGATGTCTCCCCTAACTTTTTCGATATTTAATCCGTCTGTCTACCCCTTCGAGGCTATTCAAGTTCTTACCTTTGAACCCATCTGCTTTTTTACATACTTGTTCCAGGATGGCTAAAGTGTGCTGTTTTGTCCATAAAATTAGGGTTCAAGCTACCGAAACTACTTGCCCAGCGAACCCATCAGCTGGTTTCAAAATTGGGGAGGAGAGGGGTGACGCCCATCAGGTAATTACAAGCGTTGATGCGTTCCAATCCTCTTTTTGTAGGATAGCAGTGTGGTAATGATCAACACATTGCGATAAAATTGTGCACTATAATTTATGGTCCAAATTCCCTTGGGTTCGATCATCTTGACCCTTAAAGGAAAGATCATCATAGTGGGAGACTCAGGGCTTGGAATCCAAGTTTCACTGCTGCCTCCCTCAGTTTACCTGTTCACGTTCGCACTTTTAAGCATCTGTCATATGCCTTTTGTTGAAACTTTTTGCTGTATTGGGGGTTAATGAGGTTGGTTTCTCATCCATAATATTACTGCAATCCAGTGAATCCATCACTCACGATTGCAAGCCAGACATCCGTCTCCCATTCGCTTACCTTAATATGGTTTGTGTAACCCCTATCACACCTACACACACGACCATACAATAAAAGGCACAACACAAAACACGACGTGTGATCCCTGAATTTATTAGGGGTGGAGAAATAAACCACCTACGCACATACATCAGCATTTCAACCTCCACAGATCAGTTTCTCCAAATCTTACAAGATCCGAGACATCCTATCATTAAATACATTTACTGCCATTTAATCCATACAATTAAATACATTTATTGCCCATTGAATGTCATTTAACACCCATGTAGACCAGATCCTTCATGAAATTTCAGCCCCTAAACCAGGTCTCCATAACACAATATCATTTACACTCGCCTAACGCGTCAGGTCATCCATTCCGTTTTGACCCCTTTCCCTTCCAATCCATCCGAATACCGTATCAACTTGACCGACGCAGAGCTCTCATTAGCCGAGTGGATAAGGCCTTGGATATCTAATAACTAGGTATCGGGTTTAACCCAGTGAGAACGGATATAATAATTCAGCATAGATGAGGGAGCTGGCTGCCTATTAGCGGGGGCGCTGTGCCTATCTCCGTCCGAGTAGGTATCTTATTACACACGTCATCATTCACTTAATCGCAACACCGCTTTTATTCATTCCCGTCTTCATTTATATCCACTCTCTCTCTTCCTTCTATAACATGCCCCGATGGGATATTTTTGTGGGTCACGAAAGATTCTCTAATCGTTGGTTGGTGTCAAAACACAATACTACTCGATATTGTGCCCCTTACCCAACGACGACCCAATCATGGTATTCTCGGGTGTAACAGAGATTGTCATTCTGATTCTAATGCGAATTTCATTAACCGGTCGGGGGATCTCGGCCACGATAGAAAAGGGCCGTATGGCGTAAATTACCTACCCCAGCCTTGACTGGCACAGACTCCTGCTCCATCTGCCAGTTGGTCACACTCGTATCCCTTTCTCAGTGGTAATAAAAACTGTAGTTGTAAAGTTTTTAAAGGTCAGAATTACTCATGTCTTTCATATCACTTAAAACACTAAGGCCATTTTAAAATAATATGTATTTATCACTTGCTAAAACCCAACTTAAATACTTTGGGGGCGGAACTAATCGAAGCCTCGTCATGAACCGAGGGTTTAGAAATATTAGCGGACGCAATAAGCGTTATTGTTCCATGAAATGTTAACACGGCGTCACCTTTTCCTTTTTTCTCTAGGGTGGAACGACATAGTTGCTACATGTTCTCTGCTGAGGAGCTCCACGCTGAGGTGAACACCGAAGCGGGTGGCAAAGGTGCTTCCCAAGGCATGTTTATCGGTTGCTTCGTGGACACTGCCACAGGATTCATCACGATGCAGTGTGATGGCAAAGAAACCCGGCACAAATACCGGATGGAACCCGGTACAAAACTATTCCCCGCTGTGTTCGTAGAACCCACCAGTAGAGATGTCCTCCAATTCGAGCTTGGCCGAACGCCCACCACGCTGCCCTTGAGCGCGGCTGTCCTCCAGAACAGCGAGAAACACCTGGTTCCCCAAATGCCCCCTCGACTTCGGGTTCAGATCTTGAAGCCCTTCCAGTGGTCAAGAGTACCGAACACATCGCTCAAAATCCATGCCCTCAAGTTGTCGGACATCCGAGGTTGGTCCGTGCTTGCGGAGGACTCCGTGCCTATGTTGGCTCTCCACATTCCTGAAGAGGACAGGTGCATCGATATCCTGGAACTGATTGAATACGAGAGGCTGTTGACGTTCCACGCTCATACTCTGATGCTCTACTGCGCCGTGTGCTTCCAGAGCAACTTCAAGGCCGCTCACACACTCTGCTCGCACGTGGACCAGAAGCAGCTACTTTATTCGATTCAGAGCGAGTATATGTCGGGCCCACTTCGAATGGGCTTCTACAACCTCCTCATCGCTCTCCACTTGGAGAGTTTCTCTTCGACCATGTGCGTCCTGCTTTCATCTTGGTACCGTTCACATGAGCTCACACACTTGGGAGCGGGGACGTTGTTAAGTTTACAGTGAAGGGTTTATTCCTAATTAGTCCTTAACGTTTCAGAAGATATATATATATATATATATATATATATATATATATATATATATATATATATATATATTATTGTTGACTAGGTTCATTATTGCAGACATATTTTAACACTCCTCTTCTCTATTCCTTCCACCTTTCCTCGTCACTTAAGACGTTTTCTTTCTTTTTTAGATGAAAAATATTAGTTATCTTTTAATAGCGGGTTTTTTTACTTTTCCTCTCCTCTCTACTTTCCTTTCTTCTCTTTTTCTTCCTTCTCCAATGAGTTAAATCCAATTTACTTTGGATTATATCTGTCTCATTTCTCACTAAGTCTAGAATAATTCATGGCTTTTAGCTTAAAGAGAAGTCTAGTAACGCTCCCCAGCTAGTTCCTGCCCGAGAAACAGGTGCTAGTTATGATCATCTCTGGCTAGGCCATAACCGAGTGGAATCTACTCTTCCAATTACAGCGAAGATAAGCCAAACAGGCGGAGATATTCGCAGGATGGAGTCTGATTCTGGTTACCTTTACGGCGACCACCGTACCCTGTAGTGGCCAATGGTTAGGATATCACGTTAAAATCTAGGTCCCCACTACACAATCAAAGCCCTCAAAAGGAGAACAGGTCGGCGCTTGAACCATTACGAAGTTATTTTTGGGTCAATTTGCCTTTGAAAGATTAAGAGGGGGGTAGTAACGAGAAAGGAGGATCGAGAAAAGGAATTCCGTTATCGAGGAAACTAGGAGACGGGCTGTAGGATTGGATCTTACCTTATCTTTGCCTTTTAGGAGTTTATAACCATAAAGATATCGGTCATATCTAGGGACATTCACGGCCTCGACATCAACTGCCTCATTATAAGGACTGTTGGACATGCGAGCAAGATACAGGGGGAGGTGATTTTAGATTTAGAGGTGGTCCAGAGGTATGAAGTCGATCGCAAGGACTATGCACCTAACAGATTCTCCCTTGTGCTTGACTGGTCCTGGTTTAAAGCACATTTGAGCCTAGGTTTAATGCTTAAACGAATCTGGGCGTTAACTAATTAGCATGTAAAATACAAACATGTTTCCCATTCGCTTTTCTCGCCCGATCATTAAATTTTATATGGTTTTCTATAACAGGTCGTGTCATCCCTTGTTGGTATGGTCATTTGATTTTTGTCTCTGTTCTTTCTCTTATTCTTTCGCATTGGTGAAATATTCCATAGAATAGAAAGTTACTTCTTAAGCCATTATACCAACTTGAACTGAGGTATTACCTTTTTCTTTGCTCACCACAAATTTAAGGGTAACAGTTTGCTATAACAGTCATGATCTTGTTCGGTGTTCCGGCTTATTTTTATTTTTATTATTCGGTATGTTCTTCATTTCCATTCTCTTTCCACCTAGATAGATGGGAACAAAAATAATAAAGGACGTTGAACTCCCCCTAAAATCTCTCCTGTCGTGGTTAATCTAGAGCGAAAAAAGGACGTGATTTCTAAAGGAATTTTAAATCAGGATACTACTTTCGGAAGTATCTAAAACCGTTATCCTGAATAAAAATTCCAGAGGAAACCACATATTTTACTAATTTGAAAGCTCGGTACTAAATTGACTTTATGGACTCAACTAAACCCCAATACCATTGGCACTAAAACTACCCCCTTGTGGAACGCCTTCTCGACAGGGAGGTGACTCAGAACGAATTCATCGTCCCGCTGAGTTCCGAAATCAAGGAGATTTACGCCGACGAAAGCATGAGAAACTCCATGTCTGCTATGCACACCGAATCCATAAGACCCGTCATGACCATTTCAGAGATTACGTAAGTTTGAAGTATTTCAGCAAAGAATCACTGGTGAAAAGCGACTTTTCATCATGTTTTATTAAAATTTAACCTTAAATGAATATATTACTGATATATATACCGTATTTTGATGTAGTCAAAAACCTCTTTGTAGGGAATCTTGAAAGTAATAAACTCATTTCCATCGACATACCTACTGTGTTCACTAAATTCATTACCCAAAAGAAACTTCAATAAATTGTTAAACTTTGCTCTTAGAAAATAAAATACATATATCATTAAAAAAAATGAAATTTAGTTTAAATATGATTTCTTAATTTATACAAATTACACCATTTAAATGACCCACATTACACCTGGAACATTCGTATCCTCTTGTGAGCTTCGAATGACATAAGAAAAGGACACCCGATCCGATCAATCATTGAATGGACCTTGTTATTCATCTCTTACTTTTCGCATTTTCATGTTTTAGCATAAATGAATATAAATCATATCAACCCACAACTTTCTTTTATGTAATGATATAATTATGTATTAATTTTGGGTACGGTTAAATCTTTACCATTTTTTTATACCCCGCGCAAATCTCTCGCGGACGGGGTGGCGCATAGCCAGACACTTCCACTCCACCATTCACTACATTTTTCCATCCATCATCAGAGTCCGGCTATCCTTTTTCCCCTAAAAACTTCATTACCTGCGTTTGTGTGTCACCCTACACAGCTCATCCTTCCCCATCCATTCGTCTCCATTCATTCCTATCCCTACCACTCCTTTCTGCCTCCTGAATGCTCAAGCCCCTTCCAGCAAAGACAGCTCTCGTACACTCCATCCACCCCCTTCTCGGACTTCCACGCTGTCTCCTTCCTATCACTCGAGATCTATACACTCTCTTTAACAGCCTTTCATCCTCCATTCTCTTTTGGTTACCATACTATCGCACTATATGCTTGCACTCCCTTTTCCATTCGCTGCAATATTCATTTTCACCCCTTCCAACAGCTGCTAAATCAACACCCAGATACTTAAAACACTGCACTTCTTCCAGCCTCTTCCCATTTAGGCTCACTTGTAGCCCACTTATTCCTTCCCTATTTGCATCACCTTTCCTTCATGCACACTCAACTTCCTCCTGTCACACACAATCCCAAATGGATTGACCAGTGCCTGTAGTTCCTCCTTTGAGTCAGCCACCAGCACTGAATTATCCGCAAACAACAATTGTTCTAGCTCGTACATCTCTCCATTTTCACTCACTAATGTTGCACCCCTACCTCCCACTCTTGCTTTCACCTCTCTCACCACGTCATCCATATACAGATTGAACAGCCAGGGTGACATAACGCATCCTTGTCTGAGTCCAGTTTTTATACTGAACCAGTCACCTTTCTTTCTCCTAACCCTCACACATGATGTACAGTCATCATAAAAGATTTTGATAACTGTTATTAGTGTGCATTCAATCCCAAGCATTCTCAACACATTCCACATCTCCTTTTGGCCCACTCTGTCATACGCTTTCTCCAGATCCATAAATGCCATGTACACACTTTTATTCTTTTCCAGGTACTTCTCACATATACTCTTCAAGGTAAAAATCTGATCCACACACCCTCTCCCCTATCTGAGCCCCCCTTGTTCCTCTCCAATCAGACTTTCCGTGCACTTTCTAACTCTTTCACTCAAGACTCGTCCATATACCTTTCCAGACACACTTAACAGACTCATACCCTTATAACTTCCACACCCAGTTCTTTCACTCTATCCCTTGTAAATATAACAATACATGCATTCCCCAATCTTCCGACACTCACTCCTGGCCCATGCACACATTAAACAACCTCACTAACCACTCTACTACACACTCTCCCCCCGCTTTCAGTATCTCACTTGTTATCCCACCCATACCCGTTGACTTTCCACTTTTTGTCCCTTTCACTGCCTCTTCTACTTCCTTTTTGCTATTTTTTCACTCTCTCTAATTCTCTCTGATGTCATCTCACCTCTTCCTAGATATAACAGCTGTAGCTGTACTTCTCTACTATCGTTCACCTTTAGCAAATTCTCAAAATATTCTCCCCATCTCTTCCTTACTTCTTCAACTGTATTGATTACTTCATCCCCTTCTATCCTTCACTCTTATTTCTATCGCCTCTTTTTTCTTTCTCACACAACTTGCTTCCTTCCAAAATTACTTTTATTCTCTCTAAAGCACTCAGACACTCTTTCACGCCACCTATCATTCGCTTCTCTCTTCAGTTCAGCGACTCGATTTTACACCTCCTGTCGCTTCCTCCTATACTTATCCTTGTTTTCTGCACTTTTGTTCTGTCTATACCTGTCGGACAGTTCGCGCTTTTCTTTCACTAGCTCTTCCACTTCAGCATTGCACCATTCGCTACCCTTCCTAATTTTCCCTTCTCCAAGCACCCTAATCTCGCATGCTTTCCTAGCAGCTTTTTCTATGCTCTTACACATCAACTTCTACTCATCTTTCACAGCCAAACCATCAGACTCTCTTATCACTTCCAACTTCCTTGCAACCAATTCTTTGTATTCTTTCTTGCACTTTGCTTCTTTCAGCTTCTCCACCCTCACCACCTCCTTCTTTGGCAAGCTCCTTCGTTTGCCAACCCATTCACTCTTTACTCTTACTTCTGCTACCACAAGGTGATGGTTGGATAAGTCTCTCACCACCCCCTTCTTTACATCTATATCCAAAAGTCTCTTCACATTCTCTCTTCCTATCAGAACATAGTCTAACATGCTTCTTTGATCCTCAATTACCCTTTATCCCACCTGCCTACCCAGTCTTTCCCAAGTATACTTCCTGTCTCTTTCTTTTCGACACAAATTTCCACGAGCTTTATACCTTTATCATTCACTTTTGGCACTCCGTATTCCATATTTTTCACACACCATTAATGGGTCATTCTTAACAGGGACGATATCGCCCCAAGGGGCAAATTTGTGCTGTAAAACAGAGAAAGAAATAAAATAGGGTGATTGTGCCCTATTGATTTACTAAAAAAAATAAAATTGTGCTGTATCAAGGATTCAGGAAATATTTTAAAAACATTACCACGGAGCAAAGATTTGATTCGGAGAGGGAATGAGTCAAATTGATGAATTTGTGGTTAGTGATAGTATTGCTATTCTTATGGTATACGTCCGTTACATAGATGAAAAGTACAAATGTTATGAAGTGATGTTATAAATAAAACTTTTGGAAAGAGGCACTGGTTCATCGGCCATTTTTGAGGCTGTGAGATCTTGGTTTGACGGAAAGCAAGTGCCATTTGAGAAATTGGTATCCTTTGCAAGTGAAGGTACTCCATCCATGGGTGGTAAGCATTAGGAATTTTTTTCTCACTTAAAAGAAAATGTATGTTCTTCGACTCTTATAGTGCATTGCGTCATACGCCTTCATCATTTAGTTGTCAGAAATATTAGTTAGATTTTCATCAATCATTGAAAATAGGCAGTGATGCCCCCATTGATAATAAGGGCATCGAATAACAAATGACGAAGGTAGAGGCCTGGTCATATTCATTAGAGACGACAGCGCCTTCACAAATACCACAAGCGTCAGCTCAAGCTCAATTCCAAAGCATGAAAATGCAAACCATCCGATCAATCATCATAAGAACAGACCACAATTTCACCAATTTGTGTATTATGTACACATAACTACCAGCTTACGCTCACCACCTTCCAACACAACAAAAATAACACCCTCTTTGGGGGTAACTTCAATGCCCAAAACTCGTAAGAGCCCGATTCAACAAAGAACAATTAAACCACCTATTTGTCCTGAACAACTTTTCTATCCTTACACTACAACCCTTCAACACCTACTCCTAAGAAACCTCCCTGAACATCACCCACTGCTCACCCGACCTAGCCACTGAAACAACCTTCCAATCCCATACTTCATTATCCTTTGATCACCATCCAATCACCATACAAACTGTTCTTGAGAAACCAATACCTCCACTAACCCCATGCCCTTACACTAACTACAACAAAGCTGACTGGGGCCTCTTCACCAACTATAATGAACAAAAACTCTGCCCTGTAATCAGGACGCCATCATCTACAAAACAGCCACACCCAATTCACTAATTTAGAGATTTGGGGCATTCAGTATTGACAGATTTTCTCCCACACCGGTACTTAACACCAAATTCCCTCCATTCTCGAGGCCCAAACCATTACCTACATACTCGTACCTAGACGAACCATCCCTCCCACGTCATACACGGGTCGCCCTAGCAAGGCTCCGATGAGGTCACCGCCCAAAACTAAACACACACAATCATCGCATCGGCCTGACTGATACAGACATCAGTGCCCTTGATAAACTAGACAGAGCTCAACTTCATAACATTCCACATCTTCGCACAATTAAAACAACCTAGAGATCCACGGGGCGTCGGATTAACATCGCCCGGTCAGCCGAGTTCGTCTAGGGTTGGCCTATAAGAGATGAACCGTTGCTAGGGGCAACTTAACTAAATTAATCTCAATTTATCTACCACCATACCTATTTAATTACTAAATCATTTAAAATTATATAAATATCTAATCTTGTAACCTGTAGATAGTAACTAGAGGAACATAATATACATATAAAAATAAAAAACTTATCAAAATACGGTACTTATATGGCTATCTATCTATGATCCTCTCATAATTTCATTTAAGGGTTAAGTTAACTACTATGCCTAAAGCCTGGTAAGAAAAAAAAGTAAATTATTCTTGTACCACATATGGCCCAAATTGCGATTAACATGACCAAATTCCTGGTGATTTAACGCTAAGAAAATTTACTTTGAAGCACACCGAAGAATTTAATCCTTTTTATTTGATATTAATAAAATAATTAACTTTGATATTTTATTCAATGGCAATCCAGCATCAATTTTTTACTAAAAAAAAATTTCATTAACTAATTTTTTTCTCCGCAAAAATAGGATAATTTTCATTAAGGCGGACCATTTTGTTTTGGACAATTTTCCGAATAATACCAGCTATTAGCGATAGGCAAATAATAATAATGATAATAATTCACTTTGTGGCAATCAATAATAAAAGGGGTTTTTTTAGCAAAAAAATAATGTTGCTATTTTGGATTTCTTTTCTTTTTCATGTGGTCTTCCTTCATTGTCATGAACCAACATTCGACCAATGTTACTACCACAACCACTTTGCGACCATGTCACCAACCATGGTACAACATAACGGGTTACCCTCCTTCCCATGAATGAACGGCTGGTTTGTGTCTGCTGCGGTCACCTCTGGCTTGAATGATGCGCGCTCTGCTTCGTGTTAATCTCCTTTGTTCTAACACTGTAAAAACTGTTTCATATTGTGGTTCTCATTGTGTCCATGTCGCTATATTATCATTATTATTGTTATTATTATTATTTTTATTACAATTTGCATCTTGTTTTGTTTGCTTCTTTTCTATGCCTTTTGATCCAAATTTTTATTCGCTTATTTTGAACTCCTTTTTCATTAAACTCGACGCATTTTACCCAAGCTTTATTCCTCCTTTTTTAATTAAATGCCATTTTAAACACGGAACCCTTTTGCCACCATGAATAAACGCCTATTTTTTTTAATTAATTGGCTTTATGGACACTTCCTATGGGTAACCTAGTCCACTGGAGTTACTTTGGAGCGTAAATAAAGAGGAAACTTCTTACAGCGGTGGGGCAGAGATTATTAAGGGGCTATCGACCCCTTACTTCCCTCTGGACGTTGTACGAGAATTCACCATGAACGCGCTGGCGGATGCCGTCCTCACCAACCAAATCCACAACAGAGACCCCATAGGCGGATCCAATGAAAACCTCTATGTGTAAGTATGATAGCAAGGAGGGCCATTTTTTTCCACCATGTGTAGCTGCAGCAACACTACACAACTGTGTGTAAGCATAATTCAATCCCATCAGATTCGAGAGAGTAGATCAACTCCCGCTAGCCTACTGGAAGAGGATACCCTATTAATCTTATGAAAGCGTGAATGACCACGATTCGGGAGACACTCCGGTCTGACCAGCCTTATAGGGACTCTACTCATCTTTTTCTTTAATAGTTATGTTTTGGTCTCCTTCTCACCTTATTTCCTCTATCCTATGACCGTCACAGATGCCCCTAACCCCGCCCCTGAGCACTAAAGGTTGCAACGAATATTATTACAATTTAATAGAATAAAATCGAATGTGTGGACGATTTTTACTCACCAAATAATGTAAACTTGTGTTCAGCATCCCATTGGATCCACCAGCAAGGGTGGGGGGAGCAGAGGGAAAGCTCCTGTTACAACTTAAAGAATGGAGGAATAGCCTGCCTCCTTGGCCCCACGGTGTACCTCGCATGGGGTTGTCAGGTGTAGCATAGCGGAGCATATGTATACAGCTGACATCTGGAAGCTTTCGTGTGCTCCTGACTCCAATGCTATATCTTGCACTCATTTTCAGTTCCCTCAACTTTACCACTTTCTTTTACAGATTCTTTTTACAAAACGTGTGGGGACATACTCTTATTGGTTTTCTGTTTAATAATTGTAATAGAAAATCCCTCGATATAATATGGCGGTTTCGATGTTTCCAAGACCAGAATTCTGTGTCCAACGCTCCATTTATGACCTTGACGCTCGTCTTTTCCAGGCCGCTTCTGAAGTTGGTCGACAAACTCCTCCTCGTCGGAGTGCTGACAGACGAAGATGTTCAAAGGCTTCTGAATATGATTGATCCGGAGACTTGGGATCCCGATTTCGACATAGGTACCGAAATAATCTTTTCTAAAATCTCACCCCATTAAGGGAGTTATTGAACCCTTGTTTCTTCTCTTCTTTTCTTCTCCAAATGAGTTCTAAGTTTGGATGTTTGAATTATTGTATGATGGGAATCGGTTTTCGAAATGAAAAATTCATCCTATAGCTCGAGTGCTCTGCGTTAATGGCGTCTGCTGTAGCTTCATTTTAGACTCGCTGTGGTGTTAATAATACTCGGGCATCTTATTTGTAATATTTGTATGGGGTTTTATATATTAACTAAGGTCCCAGTGTCATAAAAATATAAGAGATTAATTTATTCAATCTAATTAGTATTTTTCATACATTACAATTGTAACTCATATAAATGGCAGAAAATAGAAATTTTTAAAGAGAAAAAGGATTGCTTGGATTGAATGAGGTAGAAATTAATTTTAGGTCATTATCGAAGGACTTTCTCCATTAGTCTAAAGAGGGTTCGCTATGTTATGGGGTTTAGTGTCTAGCCGAGGGAAAACACCGCTTCTGACGCTAAGCAAAGTTAAGGTGTATTGGGAATGGTGACTCGCAGGATTAATTCCAGATTTTAGTTGACTTTCTAACGGTTACTATGCAAGAAGAACAAGAAAATTGCGTCAACTTGCAATTATTAAATAACTACAAACAAATTCTGGAAACTCAGATTTAGTTCCAGGGCCATGGTTATTCGTTATTTAATAATAACAAGTACGCAAAGTTACCTTTCTTGTGGTAGCCATGAAATGTTTGGGTTTTGAGTGGAGGGCTGAGACTAAACCTTTAACACCACTCAACTGGAAGCTGCATGACATCTTAATTATTTTCATGAAATTCATGTAACCAAAGCTCCTAGGGAAACTGATGCTTATAAGTGGATTAGAAAATTTTAAAAAAGTCGAATGGATATTGATGATAACCAAAGGAGTGGTAACCATTAATCGCAATTAGTGATAAACCCATTCGTGCTCTCCAGTCTTTGGGGGAAGAAAATCTAGGAATATCAACTGAAATGATCGCCAATCAAGTATTCATATCTCTTACTTATGATCACTCCATTCTGATCAGCGAACTCGCGATCAGCAAACTTTCTTCTTGATGGATTCCAAAATGCGTGGCATCTAGAATACAGCCAGAGCGTTGATCTTTCGGTCAGTTTTTGTAATAAGATTGAGGTTAATGGAGAGGATTTTTCGCAAAGAAAACAATGGAAAAGAAACCTGGATCCATTAATATCATTCTTAGACCAAACTGCAGTCAATTAAATAACTTTTTATTAAGTAAATGCGCCAAACTCAAGGCAGAGAAGTCAGCAAACAAAGTAATGGAATGGGCCTATTTCGAAAGCCAAAGAACAATGTCATCACAGAATTACGCTATTTTAGGAAGAATGCTGAAATATATCATTAAACTTGCTATGGTCCTGACTTAACATCGTCAGAATTTTCATATTTCCTACACTGAACCAACTTAGTATTGAAAACAGAAGAGCAGCATTAGGATTGTTACAATCAAGACAGTCACACTTTTATACAATAGATTGTAATACAGTAAACACCGTAAAAGATTATCATACAACAAAATCTAGGTTATGTTCACAAATAAATATTTAATTACATATATCTTTCTTTCTTATCAATATATTTAAAAGAAATTGTGACAGGTGGCAGTTGTCATATTCTTATTTCAAAGAAGTTAACAGCAATTCTGAAGATATTTACTACTACGAGAGTTACCCAAAAGCTTTCAAGAAGACCAACAAGGACTTGTACTAACATCAGAAGACTTAAGACCTGACTTCTAAACAAGGAGATTCTTTCCTATCTCACCCCTCTTTAGGGGGTGTCGGTTATGGAAGTTCAACTCTCCATAGGTACCCACACAAACAGGAGCCATATCTGAACCTTGCGTCTTACCCGGCGAAGGTGCGGGTTTGACCCGTGTGAGCGGCAGCCTTGTTTGAGTGAGAGCAAATACTGCTATGGCTTGGCTTTAAGTAGGTAGGATAGGACTACCGACACGCTAAGCGGAATAAGCTAGGTAGATAACTGGATCACAACCTCCTCTTTAAACTATTGTTTACCTCTATCTTTCTTTCTAATTTTCCTCATGAAGAAAACAAGAAAGAAGACCAATTAGCAATTCATGGTTAGAACCAATGTTTTAAGAGTCATTTTGGGCGAATTAGGAGTTTTCCAAGTTATTAAGAAAATGGGCTTTTTTAACTTATTGCTTCCCCAGACAGAAGTTGATCTTGCTTCCATTTTTTTAATGGTTTTACATATTGCTTTCCATTTTACATCAAGGTGTATGTTAAATTATTTTGGTTTAATTTGACACTTCTAACATTTTAGCATACTTCTTCCCACTGCATTTTGGAAGAAATAACTTATAATCATTCAAAACATGATGTAGGCTAACAATAGTAGTAAATAACCGTGAAATTGAACCATTTTTAAATCAACTTTATCTTCTTATTTGTAGAGCACAGAAAATAAGTAGAAACTGACGTCTCTATCTCTCCCCCAGAGGCTGATATCAAGAAAAAGGGGCTCGTGCAGATGCCCATAGCAGAAGGGGTAAAATTGCAGCTCTGCTACATTATACACCATCTGCTTGATATTCAGTTACGACACAGGGTCGAGTCCATTATTGCCTTTGCGTCAGACTACGTAGGGGACATCCAATCAGACCAACTGAGGCGTTATATCGAAATTAAACAGTCCGATCTGCCATCAGCCGTCGCGGCGCGGAAAACGAAGGAATTTCGATGTCCCCCGACTGAACAGATGAACGCCATTTTGGGCTTCAAGAACCTCAGTGAAGACGAGTTGGAGGAGTCACCCTGTGGCACTGAACTCCGAGAACTGCTCACGTCCTTCCACGACAGCCTCGTTTCTAAAATCAAGATCCCGTCGAAGCCGACTGAAGAGGAGGAAGTAGAGGTGAGGAATTGAGGTCTTTTGGTAGATGTAATAAGTGATGGAGGTTTAGGGTAATTATAAGAAGTGATCGAGACTATAGTAAATTTAATTAAGAACTGTGGTAAATGAAAGGCATTAGCTAGTATGCAGATTCTAAATTTAGGAAGGTGGGTTCCCCTAATGCAGAGAATGCATAACTTATTAAACTGGTCCGATAGGGAGGGTGTTAGGCCCCATGCGCATCCACACAATATCAAGAAGCGAGATAGTCTTTAATATTCCAAATGCAAAAAAGATCTATTTTAGATGCCAAGAATCTTGTTCAAGCATTATTGACAAATAGCCGCTCTGAAGTGAGCAGGGACACTTAAGAACTACCTAGTCGAGGCAGTGAATCAGTTGTTCGCTTTCGGCCGTCAACTCGTCACAACATTCTCTCTCTCTCTCTCTCTCTCTCTCTCTCTCTCTCTCTCTATATATATATATATATATATATATATATATATATATATATATATATATATATATATATATATATATATATATGTATATATATATATACACACACATATATATATATATATATTTCTGTAGACCCCTGGAGTCAGAACCCTTCTCACTCCCACGCGTCTCAAATCACGGATACTCGGTTCCAGAATCAGTACGTGACTCAGGGATGACTTGAGTTAGTATGGTTTGAGTTGTTTTTCTACTCGGTTGGATTCCTGATTAGAATGTAGCGACAGCTGATTACACATTTGTGTAATGAAGGGCTCTCGCCATGATTAATTGAGGGGGAAACTCGTTAATCAAATGGTAATTGGCAAAGAGGAAAACAAATTAAAAATTTCAGTGAGGATTCCTGTGCCTTTTAATCCTGTCAATGGTAAACATACAAAGGTCAGGAAGGAAAGATACCCATGAGTTTACCTTCGTGCTTTTGAATCTCCTAACTTTTGATTAGGGACCTATTTTTCTAGCTCGCCCCAACATTTAGAGCTAAATGAACTACCATTGTTTTTTAAGTCGTAATTTTCCTTTGTATTCGAATTATTCCTGTCTTCATCCAACTGCTTAAATGTTTCCTCATCGGATTCTCCCCCCTTTGTTTCCCTCCCGCAGGAGATACCTCAAGACCAGAAGACGATGTTATCCAAGATGATGACTTTAATCACTCCTCCCGCCGAAGACAAGGTCGAGGAGGTGGTGGAGGAGGAGCTTGCCATAGTTGATCCCCCGGACAGATTTAAGAAGGTCCTGGTCGACACCATCGTCCGATGGGCGTCAGATTCCTTCATCGAGTCTCCCGTCCTCATCCGAGCCATGTTCAGGTGAGGGCATTCTGTGGCACCCCCCAGCCCCCGGGGCCCCGTCTCTCCCTGGGACCATTATGGGGGCAATGTAGGAGTAAATCAAAAACATGAGCCATTTATTCAAGGGGTGAATTTTCCATAGAAGGATGGTAAGAAGAGAGAAGTGTAAAGAAGAAAGTAGCGAAGATGGATGACATGAAAATGTGTGGAAGATATATAGATTTACATCCTCTTTCCGACATTGGGGCCCGGAGGGCACACATTAGCCATCAGCCAAATGATAACATACGAATGGTCATGTTGAGTATGCATTATTTTCCAAGTAATGGAAGAAAGAGAGGTCACTCATTTAACCAACGAGGTAATTTTCGCTCGTGGCATAGAGGGAGAGAAAGACAGGCGAAGGAAAGAGGGGAATAAAAAAGAAGAGAAATGGCGAAGAAGGTTAAGGATAACAACGATTACACTAGTGAACCTCATCAACCTTAGATAAGGAGCTATTATTATTATTATTACTTAATTAAAACTAGGAAGCGAAAACCAACCAGAGCATCTACGATAGGGAGATACCCTTGCTATAACTGAAAGCCCCTTAGGATGGGGTGCTTAAATACTGCGTCAGAGGTGAAGTATTATATACCTAAAAGGAAATTTGAGGTCGACCTTAATTATTCTCTTGGACTCAGTGCACCTCCTAAATGGGTACTACCCTCACCCTCGCATTATAAGAGGTTCAGGAGAGCTGCGCGCCTTGCCGGACTCTCGTCCTGCAGCCTCCCCAATTTATAATCTTTTGTGCGTCATCAATTGACCCAACTTCGCCATTTATCTCCCAGATTCTCTTTTTTTTTAAATCCTAAACTTTCAATATTTTTCCCCTTCAAAGCAAGGTCGGCGCGCATCAATGTCACTAAAAATGTCCGATGTCCCACACTCTTTTATGCTCTCATAAACACAGAGTCGCCTTTAACCCTTCCGACACCATATTGGCCCCTTATAGCGATGTTGCATCTCGTTTAATCAGGGCTTATCCTGAGGCATAAAGCCCCAAGCATCTCCCCCCCCCGTTTGAACACTTATCACACACCTTATCATCTACTTCCTCCTTTCCCTCTCATACAATAAAATAGAAACAGCTATAACCTTTCATCCAAGGTCTGCGGATGACAGATCCTCATGTAGGAGTCTCCCCCGGCATGGCCTTTAAGAAGCCACAATGACTCGCATAGACCAATGAAATCCCTCCACCTGCTTTTAATGTTTCCTTTAACCCATCCTCTCCCCGTAGTTTACTTCTGCGTCAGTACAACTCGAGTTGCGAACTGATGTCCGCCATGGACCAGACCTACGTCATTAGTAGCATGACCAAGAAGGACGTGGCGTCCATGTGGCTTTGCTTGAGCAAGATTCGCGCCCTGTTGCCCGTCCAGATGTCACAGGAAGAAGAAGAACTTATGAGGGAACGATTATGGTAAGGTTCTGGGATCGGTTTTTCGATTTTTCATCATCATCACTAACTCTATAATTTAAGAAGGGGATTTTTTTGAGTATTTGAATAATAATTTCATTTTAGTTTGGTTATGACTTATGCTTTTTTATCAAAGTTATTTCTAATAATTCTTTTATAATATAAAAAAAAAATGGTGAAGTTCAGAAATAAATATAAGTATCGAAATTTTGCGAACTTTTTAAAACCAAAGAATTACAAATGGTGAAGTTCAGAAAATTTATTTTTATATATCTTCTTCTATAACTATATTTTAGCAACGTGATATTTTGAAAGGGGGGAAATTTAGTTTAGAGTTCCCTTTTAAAATTATTATAATTGGCGAAGTTCAGAAAATTTAGAAAAAATTAACCATAGCTGCTTTTTTTATATTTTAAATTTTAATCTTAGTAGCGAAGCCATTGCCTGGTTGATCTATAGGGAAACGATCTTGATTGCAAGATCTTCAATGGACAGTTTAATGGTCGTATTTTTTAGTTGTATCGCCGGTTGACTTATTAAAGAAGATAAATCTTGAAGAGATCCTTTGATTCTTTCTTCTCTTCTAAATTTTATAGGATGGTATTAATTAAGAGGTAGGAGGCATTATTAAACCAAAATAAATTTATAAAAGAATTAATGGATAAGGTTCAGGTAAACTTCAAACAAATTTTGGGTGCCAGTTTAGAACCAAAGAGCTTTGGGTGAATTTATTAAGTTCAAATGTTCGATCTGACATGTTCTTAACTCTACCCCTTATCTCCCTCCAATGTCTTCCAAATCAAACCAGAGAGCCTACTTCTCTCAGTGCTTCTGGAATCTGTTATCTCCATTCCTTCAATTCCCACCTTGAAATCCTATTTTTTCGTATTCTGATTTTGCAGGACTTTGGTGAACAACCACATTTTCTTCCAACATCCTGATTTGATTAGAATCCTACGAATCCATAAGAACGTAATGGCGGTAATGATGAACACACTAGGAAGGCGAGCCCAAGCACAGAGCGAGAGCCAAGCTCCGGAAGCAGCCGAGGGAATAATAAAACCAGCCAAGGAGAAGGTGAGGACACAAGACGATCAGAGATTTAGAACGGCATTTGTCTCAGTCCGAGGTTTAGAAGGTTTACAAGGCCATTGGTCATTTGACCCATATCAATAGAGGAAATAAGACGCGGGGTTAATTTTAACTAGTATGACTTTTTTTTCATGATCTTATCATAGAGCGACCAGCCATGGAATTATTGCCACAACACCTAAAAATTACTCTTTAGTCTATGCCTATGGATCTACAGGAATATATACCCATATCTAACACAAACGAACAAAACAAATCACACCATGACAAAGTGCTCCAAGGGAAGTCTGCTTCTTTCAGGGACTGATTTGTGAGTTTCAAATTCGTATATATGTTCATCTGGTGAACTTTCGAACATACTCATGTTAAATTTTTAAGTATTCTTTTTCTGTTGGTAAATTTAGGGGGGTTTATTACTGTCATTCCAGAACAGGAATGAAAACGATTTTCGATTTAAGCGTTACTAGATGGCATTACATAGTGTGGACAATCCTGGTATTCCAATCTATTTAATTCATTACTCCAATCCTATAAGTAGACCCGCAGTTTGCCCAAGACTGTTTAGCGCTCTACAAGTGTCTAGTACCCCTTGTAATCGGCTTGAAGCTATATACCAACCACACATTTTCGCCTCTCCTAACTTTATGAAACTAATTTCTTTATAGAAACAAAAGGAATCTTTTGAGAAGGTAACCGTACCTTTGGAGGTTTCACAAAAGACCTATGTGGGCATTTCCATCCCCCTTTTCCCTAGATTCATGAGTCTTCTTTGCCTATTGGAAGTAGGTTTAAAACACTTGATCGCCCTAAATAGTCTCCTCTTATGAATACTCGAGTTATGTACCGCCAACATATTTACACTGCGCGGTGTTTGTCATTTTTTTTAGGATACGTCTCACGAAATGGTGGTGGCGTGCTGCAAGTTCCTCTGCTACTTCTGCAGGACTTCGCGCCAGAACCAGAAGGCGATGTTCGATCACTTACCATTCCTCCTGGAGAACTCGAATATCCTCCTGTCGAGACCATCGCTTCGTGGGACAACGCCCTTAGATGTCGCCTACTCCTCTCTAATGGACAACACCGAACTCGCTCTGGCTCTTAGGTAAACATCCTCCGGTGTCGTTTTTCTTTAATTAAGCTCGTGAACTGGTCCTGAGAGTATGATTTTCATCTGGCTCCGCCGTGCTCTTAATTAAAAATGGGTTCAAAACCTGGGATATTTAACCCTTATGATGAGGTACAGTATAAAAAGTGGAAGTCAAGCATTTAAAAGGTCTTTTTTTTTCTCTGTTGCGATGTTCTGTAAAAAAGGAATGACGAGTGATAGTTACTTGAAAGGTTCATATGAAATAATATCCCGGAAAGCTTCCACAATAATTCCCGTAACTAGACACATTTCGGATCAATTGTAGAATTTCCAGATGTGCTTGGAGGGAGATTGTACAATTGAGTGTTGTTGGGGTGGACATTCTACAGCTGATCATGGCTCGTGATACTAATTACCTAGTTAAGAAAACTAGTTACAAAGTGAAGAGGATAGCGACATTCCTGAATACTTAATCTTCTCGTGACTAGTGTGGTGACCTGTTGTAAATCCTAATTATAGGAATTATATTTCTTACCAATGAGTCGCGATACTTTTCAAGTTGTAATTCTCCCTTTGCTGTGCGAGGATTCTTTACCTGCGATTAACTGTTTAAAACAGCATAAAATTTTAAAACATGATGTCAATTGCGCGATTGGCCATCAAAGAATGAAATGGGCGAAATATACAAAATCAAATGATTGTTATGCATGGAAATGCCAAGTGAAAGACTGCTCAAAGTACAAGTCAACATTGTCAATACGGACCTGATCCTTTGATGCAAAGTCAAATCGGTCATTGCAGACGTCGGTTTACACTATTTATTTATGGACTGAAAGTACTGAAGAAAAAGTCGCATTAACCTTTTTCGTGAGCTATGTACCAACTACTTCATAGCGATTCCTATTATTTCTTTAGTTGTTGTGGAGGTGGATGAGTCTTGCTTTTCTCTCAAGTCTAAGCCCTATCGTGGATGTGCGCCTCTTTCGGCATTGTGGGTTTTAGGTTTAATTGACACCTGTGTAACTCCTGCGGTTAGCTACATGGAGATGGTGGATTGAAGAGATGCAGCTACGCTTTTACCCCTTTTTCAAGCAGTTGTACGACCTGGATCTATCATTTACACCGACAAATGGAGATCCTACCCAAATTTGCAAGGCCTTGGGTTCGTTCACAGAACCGTCCATACCCATGTACTGGAATAGGCACATGGCTCAAATTAAAAAAATACGTGGCTGCAGAAAGGATTTTTTCAAATTCTTACATACAAGAATTTATATGGAGAGACTCTTTTTGTTTTAAATGGGTTTGAAAATTTGGTTCAACACATTGCTTTGCAATATCCTTAATAATTAATTTCTCTCCCGTGCATACACTGCTTTCAGTAAATTTCTTCTTAAATATTCATATGGTTTCATTTGTCTTATTATTTAAACATTATGTATCGGGATGGAGATTGTACAATTGAGGGTAGTTTGGGTGGAGATTCTACAGTTCAGTGTAGGGGGAGATTCTACAGTTCAGTGTAGGGGGAGATTCTACAATTAATCCAGCATTCCCATACTGTCTCAGGTTTAGCGATTGCTTGAATATACATATAATACGGAATCTTAAGAAAATGACTCAATTCAAATCATAGGAATCGTCTTGCTGAAAACAAAGTTTTAAAAGCAGTCGACGTAATCGTCTTTCGCAATGAGGCCTTAATTAACTCCATTTCACGGACGGAATTCGTTCATCGCAGCCTAAGAGCAGAGGTATTAAGGTGTTGTAAATGTATTTAAAGAGTTACTATAGTAAAGCTGGTGTTAAAAATAGATTATAGGTTTGAACCTTAAATTTTATGAAGGCGATCTTGGATTGGAATTTAGCTGAAGGATTTATTTTTCAAAACAAAGTCAAACTTATACTGTTATTTGGTTAAATTGTCACCAAGCTACTGCCTATAAGTTATTGTAAAGCAAAAGTCAATCCTGTATATTGAATTCCAGCCACTTTTAACCAAACAAGAACTCCTATAGTTTCAAATATTGAATCCTACTCCTTTGTAGCTACTCTTCCGTTTTCGCTGGTCGGGCTAGGAGTTGATGAGTGGAAACACGTTAATCATATTGGATGTGGTTACTAGCTAGATGGGGACTCATTTTGAGTCGAGGACAATTTACCTTTGCCGTAGCTTTATAGCTAAATCTGGTTGAGATCCTACGATAAAGTGTAACTTATCTTCCAAGCGTCAGAGATACAAATAGGTGTAAAATTACCAAAACAACGATTTCATCGAATCATTATTACCTGGATCATCTTTGAAAACGATTGTATTTATGACATTGGAAAGCGATTGTATTTTGTACCTCTAAAAGTGATTGTACAGGGTGTGGCGGGTAATATGTCGCCGTGAGCCACTCTCAATTCCTCGCATGTGTGATGAGTGGCACCTATTATCTCTCAATATCATTTGTACGTCGTCAGTGAAGGAAGTAATACCATGGATAAATTAAATCCTCCCAAAATTTGGAAAAGGCAGGCCGTGTTGCTTGGTATTGACGCCGGGAGTTCCATTGCGAATAAATCCCGAGTGTTTGGGGGTCAATCTGATGAAGACGATGCAAGGGATCAAGAAAGAATTTGATGAATTAGGCTGTGATTACGAGAGTACGGCGGCTCGGATATCTCACTCTAAGTGTTCTGATACGAAAATATCCCGAGAATTGTTGTGGAGAACCACCTCATCAAAGACAACGAGCCCAGCAAGTCAATGACGTTCCTAACCAGGGACAAGAGAGTGTCAGTCTCTCATCTGGCAGTTAGTGCAAAAGGATATCCGCTACTACTCATGCAAGATGAGAAAGAGCCAGCTTCTGTCCCGGAAGATGAAGGAAAAGCCCAAGGAACGTGTTGCGAAGCTTGTAAACAAATTGAAGCATCCTCTCAAGCCTGGCATGCTTTAGTTCTTCTCAGATGAAAAGAATTGCTGCCATGCCCAGGTGGTGAGATCGCCAAACAACGGCTGTCTTACTGTTAATCTCCTAAGATTCACCGAGAGTCATGAATACTATGTTTTCGGTCCAAATCATGGTTTTTGGGGTGGTCAGTAGCGAGGGCTACGTTATGCCCCCGTTTTTACCTGGTGAGCATCAGACCCAATAGCGAGGGTTACATCAAGTGACTAGAAGAATTGGTGTTGCCCTTGATCCATAAGGTGGTTGTTGTATGGCTATGTGTGCCACACAAACATGAATACCCAGTTTTAGCTGTTGAGATAGAGTTACAAGGAGGAGTTACAAGGAAAGATAGTACCTCAGAAGACTAAGTTAGTCCATACCGAGGAGGTACTCATTTAATATTGCTATTCAATCTACTCGTCATAGAAATAGTATAGTAAAGTTTAAGGCTCTCCCCTCCCACCTCTCCCGCCCGATCTTTCGGGCAATGAAAGATGAAAAGATACCCGCTGTGCTAGAAAAAAAGTACACAAACAGGAATTTCGACAGGAAAGCAGAAATGCATTTCTACATTATTATTTTTCTTTTAATATTCTTAATCTAATTATTTTCAGTGTAATCTTATGTTTTTAGTATGTAAGCGTATTTATGATTTTATCTAACCTCCTTTTAAACGCCTCGACACTGGGGCTCGAAACGACCTCTTCCGTTAACTGATTCCAAATATTTACTATTTTATACGAAAAGAAATTACCGCATACATTCAATTTGTATTTTGGAGGGATTAGCTTCATACTGTTATTCCTTGTTACATTTCTGTTGAACTCGAACCAGATTGAGTAATCCACATTATCAATTCTATTTAGTATTTTATATACTTGAATCAACTGGCCTCGTACACGTCTAGTTTCCAACTTGTAAAGGTTTAGCTTGTCTATTCGTGTTTCATAACTATAATTTCTTAACGAAGGTATCATTTTAGTAGCTGTGGCCTGAACTCTTTCTAATCTTTCAATGTCTTTTCTGAAGGAGGGTGACCAAGCCTGCACACAGTATTCCAAATGGGGTCTCACTAGGGCGTTATACAAGTTGATTACAGTTGTATCGCTTTTATAAGTGATTTGTCTCTTTATATAACCTAGTATCTTCCGCGCTTTCTTTTCAACATTGACGCACTGTCGAGTGAACTTGAGATCGTTTGTGACATAGATACCGAGATCTTTTTCGATTTCTGATCAATAAATCCTCATGTTCCCCTAAGATGGAGCTTAGTCCAGTTTTGGCCCAGTAACCAGGGGGACCGTCGAGAAGTCGCGCAGCCTTTGCATTTAAAAGTTTGAAAGCGATTATATTTGAGATATCTGAAAGAGCTTGTATTTAGGATATTTGAAAGTGATTTTATTTAAGAACTTTGAAAGTGATTGTAGTTAGCACATTTGAAAACGATTGCCTTTAGGACCTTAGCACTGGTTTTCCATTGGTCTTTCTTATTGCAGAGAATACCATTTGGAGAAGATCGCCGTGTACTTGTCCCGCTGCGGATTGCAGAGCAACAGCGAGCTCGTTGAAAAAGGATATCCAGACCTTGGTTGGGACCCCGTCGAAGGAGAGAGATACCTAGATTTCCTAAGGTTCTGTGTCTGGGTTGGAGGTGAGTGGAATATTCTCGTTTAAGGTTCCTGATGAACGATTGAATTAATAAATCCATTTCTACCTCAAGGATTGATCGAATGACCCAGGTTAGGAGAGATTTACAAACTGTGTTGGAAGACATGGAAGATTACCTTAGGGCCACTCTAATTTAAGGACATTTAAACTTGAATCCATTTAAATTGCCATTTAATAGCTTCATGGACCTGTCAGGCGACCCACCTTCCTGGCCGAGGAAGGGATGAGATTCTTTTGACTTACATACCATCCTGTCCCTTAGTGATTTAAGTAGTCTTGTCTCAATACAAGAGCTTCCACATCTTTTCATTTTCCTTAACTTCACCACTTACTTTCCGAACCATTTGTCCAAAAAATTTACTATGAAGATGCGTGAGTTACTTTTGACTCTAAATAGAAATGAATAAATGATAAGTTGGGAATTGTTAGTGGTGTTGATGCGTGCCGACCATAATTTGTGTGAAAATGGTTAAAGTTGATGTAATAAAATATAAAATACAAATAAATCGCTTCATGGGAGTTGTTATCAGCAATACCTTCGCGTATTTCTGACTACACACAGGTGGAGGACCGTCCCCTAGTGCCTTCGGACTTACCAGCGGTCATTCTGATCTTATGCGAATCGCTTCTACGAGCGAATGATGGATTGCGCGACATATACGTAGGCCTGTTTAGGGGTCGGCAGTGTGTAGGGCAAGGGGGTTCGATTCCCTTCAGGAAGCTGCTTTAAATCCCCGTTGCTTCCCGCGGCAGGAGAGAGCGTGGAGGAGAACGCGAATCTCGTCATCCGTCTGCTCATCCGAAGACCCGAGTGTCTGGGTCCGGCCCTCAGAGGAGAAGGGGAGGGTCTCCTCTGCGCCATCATAGACGCCAACAAGGTAACTCTCCGACCCGGGTGCAGCTTCCTTGATGCCTTCGTTCAGGGAAGCTCACCTCTCTCGATGACTGTGCCCCCTACCCCTCTTCCATCATCCTTACAATAGATTGATGAAGCTTTGTTTAGAATGGAAATTGTTATCTCATTTGTTTGGGGTCTTATTTGGGTGTATTTTCTTTCTCTGATTGTCCACTGCCACGGATTCTTTTCGATGAGATTGGAAAAGGGTCTCTTGAGTAGCCATGCGGATTAGTCACGAGGGAAAATGTACCCTACCTGCCCCAGGATCCAAGGTTGATTGTGTTGTCACTGCGTCACTTTCATCTTTGTTGCCTTTGATTGTTCCATCTGAGCAAGAGGGTAGTTAAGCTACATTGAAAAGGGTTAGTCGCTGGATGGGAGTCACAATTCCGAGTTCGGACCCCACTGTGATAGGCCTCATACAGTGCTAATTACTAGGAAGACGCTCCATTAAATAAGGGTTTCTTCCTTGCATTATGCTACTTTCCTAACTTTTCCGGGACAGATGTCTGAGCGCATTAACGCGCAGCGCATGGGCGCTGAGGCGGAAGGCGCTGTTGACCACCCGATGCCGGCCGGGGACGACGACGAGGATTACATCGACACCGGGAGTGCCATCCTCAGCTTCTACTGCACTCTGGTCGACCTCATGGGGCGGTGCGCTCCCGAGGCCCAAAACATCGCCCAGGGGAAGAACGAGAGCTTAAGGGCCAGGGCCATCCTCAAGTCCCTGGTGCCTCTGGCCGACCTTCAGGGAGCCCTTTCGCTCAGGTTCGCCCTGACCAACGTGGCTGGGGAGGGAGGCAATGACATGCCTCCGGGGCTGATTCCCCTCCACAAGCAGAGCATCGTCCTTTTCCTCGAGAGGGTTTACGGCATGGACGACAAAGACCTCTTCTTTTGCCTCCTCGAGGACGCCTTCCTGCCTGACCTTCGCGCCGCTACTATGGTCGAAAAGGTAAATAAGGAATTGATGCACGCCGACCATACCTCGTGGAAATGTTTTTAAAGACATTTTTTTTTATTAATTAGCTGTGTTCTTGTGTATTTTTATCATTCTTTGGATCTTTTATAAGAGAAAGTTTTCAGAGGCATTAATAACAGCCCTCCACCCTCTTCCTCAGGCGGATGGCACTGAATCGGAGATGGGTCTCGCGCTCAATCGTTACATCGGAAACTCGATTTTGCCAGCGCTCATTAAGCAATCGAGCTTCTACGCCGAGGCGGAAAATTACGCTCCTCTTTTAGATGCCACACTACACACTGTCTACAGGCTGTCCAAGTGCAAGGTAATGGGGGGCAGAGGGAGCTATGGAGTATGATGGGTGGAGGTGAGGATGATAGATGTGAGGTACAAGGGAAGTCCATGGTGATTTTAAAAGTTCTGAGGTAAAGGGAAATTCGATGAAAGGGTAGAAAGTTGGGGAGTTAGAGAGAAGTTAATGGTGGTGTAGAAAGTTGTGGAGTAGAATTAAAGTCGCTGGATGTGTACAAAGTTGTGAGGTAGAAGGAAGGTTGGTGAGGGCGTGAACATTTGGAAAATTTTAGGCAACCAGATGGGGTGGGGGATTTGTGGCGTAGAAGTATTACCAACTTGGACGTAGACACTTCTCGAGGAGAACGAATATTGGGGAAGAAGCGGGAAAGTATTGAGTAGGAATGAGGTGTGTAAGAGTATGTAAAGTTTTGGGTAAGAGAGAAAAGGCAATTTAAATGTAGAGGGTTTCCTTTAATAGGAATCCGAGCATTGTTCTTGTTCTGATATGAGTCTTAATGCACAGTGATCGTCAAGGAAACGAGATGAATGAGACTCTTTAGAACAACTTAAGTCCCTAGAAATTAATGGTGGGGGAGTACAAACGAGTACAAACAAATAATAGCAGAAAAATGTGAAGGGGTAAAAATCCTTTAACGCCCATCGTTAATTTGTAGTACCACAGACCAACACATACTCCTGCTGTATTTTATGTAGCTACCTTCATTTAGGAGTCAATTTTGTCATACTGTAGCAACTTTAATAATAACAAAATAATAATGATAATGATATATTAATAATAATAATGATAATGATAATAATAATCTAACAAGGAAAATAATAACAATAATAAAAATAATAATAATATAATAATAATGATAATCATGATAATGATAATAATATTGATGATAATAATAATATTGATGATAATAATAATAATAATAATAATAATAATAATAATAATAATATTGATGATAATAATAATAATTATTTGCTCGCCATCCACTTATCTACCCAATTTTTGCATCATTCATCCACCCACTTGCCTTACTCAACATTAACCGCTGGAATACACTACGGTAGTTTCCTAGCCCCCATAACTACTCACAATCAGGTATACTTAGTTTTCTTAAACCCTTGTATATCTTTTTGTTTTGTTTCTAATCTTTTTTATTTTCATTTTCCCGCATAGGTCTCGAATTAAGTCAATTTTATTTTCCTTCTAAACGTCCGCTTTCTTCCACACAGATCCTGACGAAGGGCCAACGCGAATCTGTCTCGGACTTTTTAGTGGCCCTCACGCGGGAGATGCAGCCGGCTATGTTGCTGCCGCTACTCAGGAAACTGACAATAGACGTCTCCAACCTGAACGAATACACGACTGTCGCTCTTAGGGTCTGTCACCATTTGGTCTATTTCTTGATTTTTTTTTTTAGTGACGTTTACGTTATTCGAGGCCCATAAACGTTTCATTTGGGTTATTGGTCAATTGCACCATCCGTCCCTTTTCAAACGTTGATGAGGCCCTCGAATAGATGATGAATTTTACAAAAAGATCAGAATGACAAACATTAGAAAGGGTGCTAGTGCTATGCTTGACTACTACCCAGCGAGCAGGTTACCCTTTACGGCCCCAGGGATGACTAGCCGCTTAGCATCAGACTCAATTCGCCGCTATAATGCGACTAGCTCCTTACGAGCGCCGATTTATCTGTATGTGTATGTGTGTGTGTCCGCTCTCAACGGGGTTGAACCCGGTTCCATATCCGTTATACTTCCAACACCACATTCACTATGCTAGCGAGAACTTCAATGTCGTTAGTACCGCTAACCACTTGATATCTTTGAGGAGTGATTCCCTAAGCCAACCTTTTCCCTCCCTACCTAATCTATTCTTTGGAACATTTTTAACTAGTAATACCTGGTGGTTCAAATGTAGGGGTGCCATTGGAAATGTCTATAAATGGGAGGCATCTGCCTGTCATAATCTCCAATAATTAAATCGATAAAAATTCCAAATGATATAATTTCATATACACAAATTATTTCCTTTATTAAATAAATGTACAAATTCTTCAGGATGAGCGTTACTTTTGTAACACCCTGTATATAGTATCCTTCCATTGGTGTTTGGTAGAAGGCTATTGTAAATACTATTCCATTTATCTTTTTTTGTCCTTAATTATAATCGCCGTCTCCGTATATGAAATTCTATACCCTCCTATGGATTTCAGTCATATTTTTATCATTTTATCTTCCATTTATTAAGTTTTGTCATTCTGAATGGAAACGAGTGGAAAGGAAGTGTTTTTTTTGCTCACTCCCTGAGTAAATTGATTAATTTTATGATTTGTATGAATGAAACCAATTAATTTTATGATGATCCCGATGCTTATTTGAGAATCATGCACTATTTTGAATTCTGTGACGATGTGGTGATAAACATAGGGTAGTAATCAAACAACAGATCGAGTGACTAATTGGTATAAGCAATTAGTCATATTGGGACAAAAATATAAGTTAATAAGACACAACAATCCAAAAGTGAATTCATAAGCCGAGACGAGACATTTTCTGTCTCTCCGCCTAATTTCAAACTTAAATCTTTCAAACGCAAACTCAGGAGGACACAACAACAACGCTATCATTGAAAATTGTAGAACTTTTATATTAATTTAATAAATGAAATAATCTGGGTATAGATATATATGATATTTCATTTAGAAATTGTATTTGTTAATTTTAGTTCTAATTATTGAAGATAGTCTAATGATTTTTGGTCTAATTAGTAAAGGTGGTCTAATAATTATATTGGTTGAGTCATTGAATATGGTTTCATTATTGAAGATGAAGTCACGCAGATGGCTCCCATTACTCAGAATTGTTCCTACCATCTCAACCACTTAGATGTTTCATTTTTCATAAATTCCTTGTTTACTCTGCTATCAATTTATCTGTTATAGGTGGACTATAGGATACCTATAAATTAGTATTAGTCTCTCTATGTCAATCTTAGTATTCCATATTAAGCGTGATACCTCTAAATTAGTATTAGTCTCTCTATGTCAATCCTAGTATTCCATATTAAGCGTGATACCTCTAAATTAGTATTAGTGTCTCTATGTCAATCATAGTATTGCATATTAAGCGTGATACTTCTAATTAGTATTAGTCTCTCTAAGTCAATCCTAGTATTTCATATTAAGCGTGATACCTCTAAATTAGTATTAGTCTCTCTATGTCAATCCTAGTATTTCATATTAAGCGTGATACCTCTAAATTAGTATTAGTCTCTCTATGTCAATCCTAGTATTCCATATTAAGCGTGATACCTCTAAATTAGTATTAGTCTCTCTAAGTCAATCTCAGTATTCCATATTAAGCGTGATACCTCTAAATTAGTATTAGTCTCTCTATGTCAATCCTAGTATTCCATATTAAGCGTGATACCTCTAAATTAGTATTAGTTTCTCTAAGTCAATCCCAGTATTCCACATTAAGCGTGATACCTCTAAATTAGTATTAGTCTCTCTATGTCAATCCTAGTATTCCATATTAAGCGTGATACCTCTGAATTAGTATTAGTCTCTCTATGTCAATCCTAGTATTTCATATTAAGCGTGATACCTCTAAATTAGTATTAGTCTCTCTGCGTCAATCCTAGTATTTCATATTAAGCATGATACCTCTAAATTAGTATTAGTCTCTCTATGTCAATCCTAGTATTTCATATTAAGCGTGATACCTCTAAATTAGTATTAGTCTCTCTATGTCAATCCTAGTATTTCATATTAAGCATGATACCTCTAAATTAATATTAGTCTCTCTATGCCAATCCTAGTATTTCATATTAAGCGTGATACCTCCAAATTAGTATTAGTCTCTCTAAGTCAATCCTAGTATTTCATATTAAGCGTGATACCTCTAAATTAGTATTAGTCTCTCGAAGTCAATCCTAGTATTCCATATTAAGCGTCTCGTGTAATTCCTTCTTTGTAAATATGTTTAATATCAAATATCCGTATCCCAGTGGTTAGTAATTTTCTCTGTCCATTAAATATGAGAGCCGAAGGAAATATTTATATAAAAACAAAAATGGACACACCTAAATATAAATATACTCGTATCATTAAAAAGATGGAAATTTATGTAATTTATGTTTATATATGCTAAAACATGAACATGCGGAACTAACGGATATTAATCACCAATCCTATTCGTTGTCTGAATGGATTTTACTTTCTGACCCCACAAGAAATTTCGAGAGTTTGAGAAGCTTCTAGGCGAGATGGAGCCCACTTAACTGATATAATTATATTCTTTATATATGGAATATTAAATCTATTTTCCTTTTTTTCTAATATGTGTAGTTTTTCTCTCGAAGATTTAATAATTATTGAATTTTCTTCGAGCCTCATATCTAATGGATACCCTGTACAATAGGGTAGTATGAGCCTTTCCAAGTTCCTAAAGAAGTTCCCTAAAGTAGACGATTCATCTTCCCTAATCCTTAATACAAGTTTAACATATAGGGATTGCATATATTTAAACCGAGTATTTAGTGTGACCCAAACATCTCTTAAATTGCCATATGTAGCATGTAGTATGTAGATATTTTCTCTTTGTTATAAATAAATGTACTTATCTCATTCTTCCACTTTATAATTCTGAGCAACGGCAGCGTATGCATGTAAGTTGTTCTGTTTCCCAAACGTATATTTATTGTGGGTCTTTAAGAAGGGCTTGGATTTGGGGTATACCGAAGTTGGAAGGCGAAATCGAGGCCTTTTTCGAGCACCCTGTATCTTTTTGTATGCCCCCTAGGTTACTGTAGAATTGTTAGTCAAGAAATAAGGCCTATTTTTGATTGGTGGTGTGGATATCTTTATAGGAACGGGATGTTTTGGTAGATGTAAGCACTTTGTTTTCTCTCTTTGCAAATTTGAGACCGAAGAGCAACGTACTTTATCCTTTTAGGTAGTTTTCCTATAGAGCTACTCTGGCTACCTACCCCAACATATTTCACTCCTCCTAACTTCACCCCTTTAGGATTTTCTCATCAAAAATCAAATTAAAAAAGGAAGAATTATTGGTTCGATTCATTATTCCTCATCTCTGTTTCTCTCGGTCACCTATCGCCTAAATAGAGTCCCCTACCAGTGGCGCATTCGGTGGCCCCCTTCGCAGTGCCTGCTCTTCTAAACCCCATCTCTTTGCAGTTGTTGACCCTGCACTACGAGCGTTGTGGTAAATATTATGGTTCTTCGTCAGCCACCGCAGGGACAGCTACAGAAGAGGAGAAACGCCTTACCATGGTTCTCTTTACCAATATTTTCGATTCGTTGTCAAAAATGGAGTACGATCCAGAACTGTTCGGAAAGGTGAGTTGGCTTCCTCGTGGACATACCCAACCTACTGAAGTTGAGATGACAGGCGAGCGATTTCATACACAATTTTCCTATACAGGCTCTCCCTTGCTTGTCTGCCATTGGTTGTGCGCTGCCTCCTGATTATTCCTTGACCAAAGGGTACGAGGATGAGATGTACAACGCGGCAGCCTGCGCTGACGGGCCATACTCTCCCATGCCCATAGACACCACTCAGTACGTATCAGTCTAGGAATTCTTCCTATACTTTCCTCTTCAAGGTTTTGGTTGTCTTTCCAAAGGCACCTCTTTTTACCGACCTCTGCACCTTAGGTATTCTTTTAGAGTGACCTTGACCTCGAGGTATCTACTAAAGTTACTTGAGACTCAAGCACTTACCTGTGACTTCGTTGATTTAAAATCTCATGTCTCTTTCGCATTCATGTGCCAATAACTATTAATATATGTACACAAAACATATAACCAATAAAAATAAAATCCACAAACCTATGTTAAATATAAGAAGGGAACTAATTTCATGTTTCTATGTACATATAACAAAAGTGGAATAATTGCTCGCGGGAAAAAGAAACGCTCACTCGTCCCAGCATTTTTATCTTGGGTGCGAAACATTCTCAAAGAGGATTAATTGACAGAAAATATAATAAATCATCCATCGAAAAGTTGCACCAGCAGACAAAGAATGAGATGAATAGACAGATTAGAGAAAAACAGAAAATTCAGGGGTAAAACTATAAAGGGGCCAAGAATCCCAAAGAACGAACTCAAGACCAAATTGCTGTGGGCGTTTCATCTAAACCAGGTCACCTGAACATTTTAAATGAGAATATTAGGTCGATTTCCTTATTTATATCCTAAAATCATTGGTTCTTCATCCTGCTATTTTATCCGTGTTTTCTTTGTACACCTTTGCATTCGTGTTACAGACACGTTTTATTCAAGTTTTATTTGTTTCCCAAGCTTGCTGGTGGTTTCTTATCTCATTCTTCTGTATTCATGTTTTATGTTACAAGTTTATTTATGTTGTCATATCTCGTTCCCTTATATTCGTGTTTCAGATTTTGTTTTATTCGTTTTATTTCTTTCAAGCTAATTGGCATTTTCTTAGCTCATTCTTTTTTATTCCTTTCTAAAGAGTTTTATTCATGTTTTACTGATATTTTAAACTTGTTTCATTCACGTTTTAATCGTATTTCATTTTTGTTCTTCTACAAATAAAGGGTTCAACTGGACACTGACATAAGCGATTTGTTGAGCAAATTCAGTGAGCATTACCACGACGCCTGGGCTTCGAGGAAACTCGAAAATGGTTGGAGCTACGGGGAGTCTTACAATGACCAAGATAAATTCCACCCTCGCTTGAAGCCATTCAACGTCCTCTCCGATTACGTAGGTTCCCTTCTTTTCTAATCGAGTCTCTTTCAGCTTTCGGAGATACTTAAAGACACGAGGGAAGTTTCTTATCAGGGCGGCACCATATTACGCCCGTAAATAAAGAGCCATTCGCATATTCAAATCATTGCGTTACCTGTTATGGAACATGACAGACCCTTTTTTCAAAACATTATTACTGGGTGTGCCAAAGTAAATGGCCTTTCGTTTGTTTCTTACGAAAGTCAGTTTATATCTTATTCTTCGTAATCATATGCCCTCGGCTCTTTCTAGAATTTAGACAACGAAGTGATATGAATTCACTGCTTCTGAGACAAATTCGATATCTTTTAATACAACCAATGCCTAATTTCGACTCAATTAACCCAGTTTTAAACGAAAACAAATAAGATTATCAATCGGTGGACAAGTTCTCACCTAACCTCCACGAATTAGCTTGGGAATAGTCGGGCTGAAGAAAATAATTACATCCTTCTGATGAGCTTGTTTTGAGAATTAATGGAATTTCTATTTACTGGACAAACAATTATTATTTATTCATCTTTAAAAAGAGAAACCCAGCTGCGGTGTTTTTGAAAGTGGGTTCATCAAGTAGAGAGGTCAGATGTAGCTAAAATGTGTGAAATGTTGGAAGGTACAAACTTGAACAGCTGAAATAGGAGACTGTGTAGAGTGATAGGAAGGGCTCACATCTCTCCCAAACCGATTTGCACTCGACGATCGAGTGCAATGCTAAATTGAGTCTCGAACCCTCCAATAAAATCCCAGGTAAACAAATATTCCAACACGAGTTTCGGAGTGACAAGTCGAAATCAATGCAGCTTGCAGTCTACCATTTGACCACATCTCCTAGCCAGTCTTTGTAATAGTAGTAGTCGCAAGTGGCACCACGCCTCCCTCGCATCGTGGACCAGCTCCCTCGAGCGGGTGATGAAATCCACATAAATATCATAATGATAACACAGGCCTGCGTTTGAAAAAAAATTTATGTTCCCCAGGATTTCTTTGTGGTTTCTTAATGAATCCAACCTCTTGAGCTCAAAAATGAATGTATATTTGTTCAATCAGGTCAGATTTTCTCAGTACAGCATACACCATTTTCATTGAGATTACCTCATTTTTTCTGAATTTTTAAAAAAAAAACTTTCTCTATCTAATAATGCATTATTACTGTTATATCATATAAACAGGAATACACGTATGTAAACTATAATTCTTTTAATAAACAAAAAATAAAAGAATGCAACATAATAAAGAAAATAATTATAATTTCGAAGAACAGACGCCCTTGACGATTTTCGTTTGTGCCTGTCATCTGGTGCATCACGCTTCAAACACCAACAGTAGTCAGCAAGCATGTTTCCGTTCCATTTACACTGGTACCTGGATCCCATTGTTTTTATGTCCTGGTGGAATCTTTGCTCCTGTTCTTTACTGTAATCCCCGCAGTTGTCGGGAAAATAATCCAGATGGGACTGTAAAAAGTGTATCTTTATAGACATTCGAGCTCCCAAATGTTTGAGACTTGTTAAGAGCTGATTGACCAGGGCAACATATTCTTCTAGGCTTCTTTTATTGCCTAGAAAATTGTTAACTAGAGCTTTGAAAGCTTTCCAGGCATCTTTTTCTATGTCCTTCATTGATGCATCAAATTGCTGATCAAGTTCCTGATTTGAAGTCCATCAAAAATTCTCCCATGGAGCTTAGCGTCACTGATTTGTGGAAATTTTTGAAGAAGAAATTTAAAAGCTTGGCCTACTTTATTAAGGGTTTTGACATAATTTTTCATTATGCCAAGCTTTATATGCAGTGGAGGGAGGAGTATTTTTTGAGGAGGCACTAAAGGTTCAGCTATCACATTGTTTGATCTAATTCTAAATGCTTCTCGTGGAGGCCAACCCTTCTTCTCATAGTGCATACTATCTGCACGACTGTCCCATAAACATAGGAAACAGGGATGCTTCGTGTAGCCTGTTTGCGTCCCAAGCGTAAGAGACACTACCTGAAAAAAATTTAGCACGGTATGTAAATTCAGTGTAATATTTCTAAAAACAAATTCAAAGTAATATTTCTTAAAACAATAAGAATATGTACTGAAAAATCCTGTATGCCGATGCATTAAATCATCGTATTGGAACTAATTGGATATGTGTACATCTTATTTTGAGTTTATTGAGTTGTGTTGTATACCTTCTCAATTAGGATAAGTTCCCCATTAACCCAATAGGATGCATTAACCTATAGGGACACACTTCAACAAAAAATATAACTCAAAAATGACTCATGATTTCCAGATTTGCATTCTTGTAAAATGTAAGTTGACCAAAAGGTGTATACAAGTATTAACAATTAAAAATGAAAATGTCAATATCAAAAAGCTTAGAAATGCCAAGTGTAAAATGATCTTACCTTTAAGTCACCACATATCCTCCACTTATAGCTAGAGTAATTTATTGCATCCAGCATGTTTTTCATATTTTCATAACTTTCAGTAAGTTGGATTGAATGGCCTATAGGAACGGAAGCTATCTTGTTACCAATATTGAGTAACACAGCTTTTAAACTTCTACTGGAAGAATCTATGAACAGTCTCCATTCTAATGGGTTGTAGGGAATTCCAAGGGCCTCAAAAAGTCCTTTAATATTGGCGCAGTATACTAAAGAGCTGGAAGAATGCTGTAAAAAATAGCTTCGAAACTCTTGTTCTCTATTTCTGTACCCCCCTAAATGTTGTTTCTTAAGCGAGAAGATTACTTTCACGAAGTCGAGAGCCAAGAAGTTGTATATTCGCCTTTGAAACCCCCAGATCCCTGGTCAGGTCATTTAACTGAACTTGAGTGAATGGTCTTGCGACCATATCATGTGTGGAAACCTGATAAGACTCAGATGTGTCATAATCTTGGTCAACTTCCATATTAATCTCTTCATGTACCTCTATATGTTCAGGGGGAGAAGGTATAGGAATTCCTGGGCCATGGGGCAGGGGTTTGATGGCAGAAGGAACATCCGGATATGCCACACTATGTTTATTCTTCTTATTTATACCTGTGGAAAATAGAATTGCATATTACATAAAGGAATTGATTTGGAGTTGCAGATAGTACATAAATGTTTAGTAAAGGATATGTTCATGCTGAAGTGAACTATGTTAGTTTTTAATTTTATTCTAAGTCTTTGCATAATAATGAGATTTTCAGGAGCCAGTATAATACAGAAAGCTTAAATACTTGATACAATGCTCACCTTTAAGATTTGTCATGCAAAAATAGCAGTCCGTTGTGTGGTCCTTGCCATCTCTCCACACCATAGGAACACCAAAAGAGAGGGACTTCTGTTCGCCCTGACTCCAGCGTCTTAAACTTATGTAGCATCCCTTGCAGCAGATATGTGGTGCAAAACTTTTATCTTGATCTCTTAGCCTTACTCCAAAATATGCATGATACAAAGATTTAATTACAGGAGGGATTGTACTTTGCTGCTCGGGAAAAGTCACTTTGCCGCAAACATAGCAAAATCTGTCGGAGCTATTCTTACATTTTCTGTTCATTTTTAACTCAAACACTATTATTATTATTCTTATTATTATAATACTAAGAAATTTTTAACCTGCAAAATATAAACCGATTTGCATAATTACTTAAAATGTACACAAAATTTTCTGCGAATAGAGCAGTGCGAAAACTATTGAAATGTATAAACTATAAAATTATTATTACCCTTGTATCGCAAAAACTGGAGGTGATAGAGAAAAACGGATGACAGATTCGGATTTAGGAGGTCAATTTTATTAAGAAACACTATAGAAAACCTAAGGTACATTTTTGACGCAGACCAGTGTAATCGCTGGCAAGCCCCGGCCTTTACTGGGAGTATCGGGCAGCATTGTGTTTTGAGACCAACCCGTGATCATAGAACCCCTCGCGGTTCCTCGTCAGGGAAAAGTGGTTATCTGTACCCCCGTAGGGAACCCTACTCCTCCTACTTCGCTGCAATGATTTCACTTCGTTTTCAGGAACGTGAGAGGTACAGGGAACCGGTGGGAGAAGCCCTGAAGGCTCTTCTGGCCCTGAACTGGAATATTGAGTACGAAAACGTGGAAGGCGGAAGTGGAAGAGAACAACACGTCAGGCAAGACACGGTAGGTCGGGCGAATTGGTCTTTACATCATGCGTGTAAGAATCCTTTCACACTGTTTAACTATCACCCTACTCTTCTTTTTTAACCCCAAGCCGTTAACACGTGTAAACAGTCTTTTTTTTAACAGAATTATGATGAAGAATTAAATAATGCTTCATCAGTACTTCCTGTAGTTCCGAATCGTTTACCTCCCTTTGGGGGGGGGGGAGTTAAGTGGTAGCGTAATGGTCTAGGTTGTATGTAGCGTGGAAGGATGAATCACTGCTTCCCTTTGCTATCACCCATGCGTTTTGGCTAGTCTGGAATTTGGAAGACGAAGTGGGTCGTGGGTTCATTTCTAGCGACTCCAAATCTCTCTACCAATTTGAGATAAAATTCAATGCAACCATTGAAGTGTTTGAGTAAATTTTCTATTATCATTCGGTCTTATTTTTCCTGAATTGGTTTAACACACAATATTATCAGTAATCAGGTCTACCCAGGTGTGAGGACGAATGAGAAGAACAAATAGTAAAAGAGAATTAAACATAGTTTTAACATCAGGGCTAAAAAAACAACACGAACCGTTTTCATTGACCATTACGGTGATATAGCTTCCAGGTGATTTATAAGTACCTCCACTCCCAAAATCCAGAATTCAAGGTGATATTTCTTTACCTTTCGTAATCAAATGCTCCTGGTTTGTTTGGAATTTGGACAATAAAGTGGGATATGAGTTCACTGCTTGTGAGACCAACTCTATATCCTGCAATAAACCCGAGATCTGTTTTAAAGTGCATACCGATACATCCTGCTAGAACCCTCAAAATAAAGGCCCTATCATTTCAAACTTTTTTTCCCTATCACTCAAACATGTTCACCATAGAACCATAACAAAGATGAAAGCAAAACCCTGGTTAAAATATCACACCGTCTTCCACCAGTTTACTAAACGCATTTTTCTCTCTTTCTTCACCATTTTTACTTGTAACTCATCCATTCCATTTCTTATCTATCTATGTTCACCTTCTTTTATTCCCCATTTGCGCTGCCTCCTCCTCATTCATATGCATGTGGCGATAGAAAAGGCGGAAACAGGTTCTGTGACTCCAATTCATTAAATGCGATTGGAGGAGATTGGCGATCTTTCACACATTTTTCCTCCACCCTATTAATTGTATTAATGCCGTTTAATTCTCCAGTCTGACATCTACAACTACAACCCACAACCGGTGGACATGACCAACTTGACCTTGAGCAGGGAGATGCAGACGATGGCGGAGAGACTAGCCGAAAATGCCCACGACATTTGGGCGAAGAAGAAGAAGGAGGAACTCGAGGCTTGCGGTTAGTGGACGACCTCTTTCGCTTCCCTGAGTGCTTTCTCGCCCTCTCCATTCCTGTGGCCATTCGAATGCCAGGTCGTGTTTCGGCAGGGCTCGGCAACTTTTTCCCATTATTGTTATTAGCATTTCTGTTATTTCTATTGTGATTATTTTATTGCTAAGTTATTATCATTGTTATAATCATTATTAATAGCTATTATTATTAATGATACTTGATGCATCATTCAAGGAAGAAGGATTTAATTTCTTTGACAAAAAGAAAAACTGATGCAACCATCGAAGATTTTTACCTGGGTGAGGAGGGCCGTATTATAAACCCCCGGGAACAAATGGGTGCAAAAGAGCTCAGAATACACAACAGTACGAGCTCGAAATGAGACACGGGTTCTCTTGTCACCTGGATATGTACAGACTTTGTGTTATTACGCGTTTCTCCATCCCATTACTTCTCGGCGAAATTCGGTACACACATGAGTGGCACCGCGGGAGATAGAATCCTCTTAGGTATTTTCAGTTTTAGGATAATATAAAGGACCCAAAGGACCGCCCTCTATGATATTTCAAGCCTTTTAATGTCTCCCCTCTTTTAATGGCACTCATGCACGCCGACCTCATTTTTAAATCACTTATATAACTTAATGACATTGTTTCACATCGACGTCATTAGTCAATCGCCTTTATACCTTAGTAGCGTTGATGGACGCCGACCATATTTATCAATCATTTTTCCGCTTTTTCTCTTCTAGGCCGCTGATGTATGCTGACCACATTTGGTTGGGAAAGTGTACATAGTCTTTTGGAGGGAGGGGCAGCAATCCCCCCCACCTCTGCTTTCGTGTTTTTAGCTTAAAAAAAAACTTAAAAGAAGATGATAATATCATTTTTTGAAACTTTTGGTGCGGGTAGTTTTTACTAGAGTTGATGTGCGCCGACCCGACTTTGTGTGGGAAAATGGTACGTCGATATTGACGGTTTAATAGTTTCCCCCGCCTTTGCTTCATCGCAGGTTGGGGGAGGGAAAGGTGACGGTTACCCCCATAATGGAGTGATGGTTCGTGCGTCTGAGTTTCTTTGCTCTTTGTCAGATCGTCATCACAGTTATTTCCATCCAGGATCTTTTTCGTGTTCTCCCGTTTCTTGGTTTTTTCGGAGTGCGGCGTGGATGGGGGATGTCCATCTACCTTTTGATGCTTTTCCTACCAAACAAGCCCCATTCCCCCTTCGTTGGATTATACAATTTACTTTTATTTTTGTTAATAATCGATAATTCATTCGTGTTTCTCGGCTTCGACTCAGTGCTTCCGAGCGCTCGACCTCAGGCAGGAAGAAGCGAGCGAGCGAGATGAGGACGGACGGGAGGAGTCGCATTCACTCTTCAACTGCCGTAGTTTTATTAAAAGGGGAATCAGTGCACATCAACGCCATTAAAAATACCCCTTCCCACTCACTCCATTATACTCTAGCGTGTTCAGGGTTGCCCATTTTTTGCGGCCATTGGGTCGTTATAGCGATGGGAGGATGTGTAGTGTAGTATCTCGTCCATTGAGGTTCATTCCCTGGAAGAAATCCCCAAGCACGCACCCTCACAAATGCCACCACACACAATTATCATATACACTATCATCCACTTCCTCCTCGGTCAGCCCTTTCTCTCTCACACACCATTTCACATAATTAACCTTCCTTTTACGGGCTCTTTCAATACTGTTCACACTCTGACTCTCGTATATTCTCTTCACAAATCTATTTCCTTCTTACATACATGTCCATAACACCTCAGAACACTTAGTCATGATCTCATTCACACCATAACCACCTCTTTCCTCCTCGCTCAATCCATCTTTCGCACCCCAATCACCCCTCCAAATTTTCAAGTTGTCACTGCTCTCAATTAAGATCATTCCATCTCTCACACAACAGTCTCACTCCCTTACACTATCATTGCCACCAGCATACTCTCCTGTACCTTCCTACCACGTTTGTGGTCGCACTCTTCCTCCACAGCACTTGTTCAAGGGCCATATCACGGAGTCTAACATCATACCCCATCTGAACCTCGCCCCACCTAACACAATTTCATTGCTCTTTTCTGCCTTTCTCTTGCCCCCCTCCCCCAAACAAACACACTCTGCCAAAGGCTTCGATCAACAATTCCAAAATATATCTCACTCTGCTAATAACACGTCATCAGCATATGCCAACAAAACCATAGGTGGGCGTTATCGCGATAATGATATCGGGTTATCGGTTATCCGATATTGTTTTTTCCCGCGTTATCGATTCATCGGTATCGCAGATACTTTTGGTTCCAAACTAGCGATAATCGATCATTTCAGTTTTTGGTTCCAGTTTAGTAAAGGGGCGAGCCGCGAGTGCCTTGGAGGCAGAAATAGGTAGGTCTGAGCTGGGGAGGAGGATCCTCAAAACTTATGAGGAGATGAAGGAGAGCCTCACCAGGTAAGAAACTAAGAAACAATATTCAAATATTTTTACTATTGTATTATAAAATAACGCTATATATAGTCAATAATCAATATTGTATTATAATTTTGGATTTATCGGTTATCACCTCATCGGGCGATAAATGTATCGCCAGTTATCGATTATCGGTTATCGCCGATAAGGTAATCGTTATCGATTTATGGGTTATCGTGATACATTTTTTCGTCATCGCGCCCACCTATGAACAAAACCCCCATCACCCGCCATTACTGGTCATTCTCACGCCTCTGTCGTTTATTCCCCCCTAATACTTATTACATTAATTTTTAAGGGAATTCCTTTGCTTTAGAAATAATTCCTTTCTCTCCATTTTGAACAGGAGGCGGAATCCATCCCCAGATGGTTCCCTACGACATGTTGACAGAGAAAGAGAAACGCAAGGACCGCCTTCGCTCCGTAGAACTGCTGAAGTACCTTCAATTCATGGGTTACCGACTGACCAGGTAACTTTAGAGACCCCGGAGGATTTTAAGAGAAAATGAAAGGTCAGACTTAATTCACCAACTTCTAATGTCATCTAATTGGCTCTAAGACGATACAGAGGAAAGTGGAGTTAACCAGCCGAGATAATTAAAACAAAGAGATCAGATATAAAACTGGTACACTTAACGGGGGCCGAGGTACAGTCTGAAAGGCGAGGGTGATAAAAAAAA
Organism: Ceratothoa steindachneri; assembly: GCA_963969495.1. Lineage (NCBI taxonomy): Eukaryota > Metazoa > Arthropoda > Malacostraca > Isopoda > Cymothoidae > Ceratothoa > Ceratothoa steindachneri. The sequence goes on from OZ018323.1 coordinate 26,944,749, forward strand.
TGAAAGGAAGCATTGCTCTAACTAAACTCTTTAACATCAAACGCTAGCGCCTGGAACCCACCGGGGTGGGCAATTCTAAGATGAATGATTTAATAACATTCATAAACACAACTGTGCTCACCAAATAAACCAACCCAAATTGTTTAAGGGTGATTGGGTGGGCGGACTATTTCAAAATATCCCAAAGTACGAACTTGCATCCCCATTTTAAGACTTACTTACCACTTGATCCTCGAATCCAGTTCAAATCGTGCCTTGGGTATGTTCTCATTGCTATAATTTGTTCCTATACTCATTAAATGAACCCTCCTTCCCCCAAAATGTGTTGATAGGTTTGTTATCGCCTTCTTTTTTATCTATCATATTGTCTACTCATTTCTTAGTTGTATTACAATTGAAAGAATATTTTAAACTCCATGAAACAAACAAATTATCGTTTTCAGCGATACATACATGAGATTATCTTATAGTGAAAGGCTAAGGAGACTAAATGTGCACATTTTAGAAAGGATAAGAATTCGAGGGGGACTCGATTAAGGTTTTCAACTGGGTAAAAGGTTATAATAGAGGATATATAGATATGGTTCTTTTTTTTTAGTGAACCCGTAGAAATGGGTTTAAGCTGGCAATTTACGTTTAGGAAAAAGAGTGGTAGAAATTGAGTACAAATCGAGTGGTAGATGAATGGAATAGGTTCAGGAGTCATGTGTTAGAAGCGTCTTTCTTGCAGAATTTTAAGAATAGATTGGATAGGTGCATGGATAAGGAAGATGGTGGGACTGATGAATTTGGGGATGGGAACAGGCTATTTATTCATTAGCCTTTTGTAGATTCCTTTTCTTATGTTCTTAAGTCAACTTGTGTCATGTTCTGAGGTATCTTTTGACGAAAGGGTCTCTTTTACTTAACCTTCAGAGCAAGAGGTGGAGAAGGAGAGAGTGGGACAGGTGTGGGTGCAGTGGAGAGGCGTTTTGCTTACAGCTTGTTGGAGAAGCTTCTTCAGTATCTGGATTGCGCTGCCCTTAACATGAAGATCCTGAAACCGTCATCCAACCTCTCTCGAAGGTCTTCCTTCAAGCTGCTCTCCAAAGACGTCAAGTTCTTCTCCAAAGTCGTCCTACCTCTGATGGAAAAGTATTTCAGGTAGGTCAGGTAGAAAGGTGACCTGCCAACTTAGTCTGGTTCCCACATGCACCTGTAGAATCTTAGATTTCTCGCGATGATTTGTTGAATAAACGAAAGCATTGGCGGAATGACTAAATGAAACTACAGGCGAGTTTAATAGGACTAAATATGGTTTATCGTCTAGAAGGATCATAATGACTTCTTTTTTTTTATTAGTCGCGTGCGAGTCTTTTGGCGAGCGACTTTACATCTCACTATGTCGGTTGGTCGGTTGGTCGGTCGGTCCGTTCAAGTTTTGTTGTTTCTTTTTGTTTCTGCAATAACATTGTAACTATTCGGCCGATTCTAACCAAATTAGAAACCATGATGTTGTTTTACATTCTCTTTCGAAATATATAATTGCCAACTCCTCCCAAGGTTAGCCCGGGAATTATTTTGTTTTGGCCATAACATCATAACTATTCGGCCGATACTCTGCTAGACTAGACTATGCTATAATATGTTATACTCTACTAAGCAAGCCTAGAATAGGCTATTATAGGCTAGGTTAGGCTATGCTAAGATATACTGTACAAGGGTAAGATATACTATGCTAATTTAGGCTATAAAATGCTATGCTATAATAGCATATATTTACTATGTTAGGCTAGACAATACTAAGCTATGCTTGCCTAGGGTATAATAGGATAGTATAGGCTACACTTGTCTAGGATAATTAATGCTAGGCTAGGTTATACGATGCTAGTCTAGGCTAAGCTATACTAGGCTAGACAGGGCTATACTATGCTAGTGTAGGCTAAAGTATAATAACTTAGGAAGGGCTATGCTCTGCTATGCTAGGTAATACTATGTTAGGCAACGATAAGCTAGCTAACCAAGGCTATAATAGGCTAATCTATGTTAGGTTATTCTAGTCTAGGGTATGATATGCTATACTAGTCTATTATATGATATACTTGGCTCTATTATGTTAGGTACGGTTATGCTAGGATAGGCTATAACAAGCTAGCATATAGTATGATAGGCTAAGCTAGGTTATCGTATGCAAGGATATATTGGTTAGGCTATAGTAGCCTATTCTAACTTGGCTATACTAGGCTAGGCTCTGGCATGCAATACTAAGCCATACATGGATAGGCTAGGCTAGGCTACACTAGGCAAGGCTATACTAGGCTATACTAGGCTCTACTAAGCCAGGCTAGGCTATACTAGGATACGATAGGGTAGGCTATACTAGGATACGATAGGCTAAGCTATACTAGAATACGATAGGCTAGGCTATACTAGGATACGATAGGCTAGGCTATACTAAGCTCAGGTAGGATAAAGTAGGCTATACTATGCTAGGTTATACTAGGCTAGCTAGATTATACTAAGCTAGGCTAAGTTAGGCCCGGCACAGCCAGGCTATTCTATTTTAGGCTAGGTTCTAACGAAATTTGAAACCCTTCTGTTGTTTTATATTCTCTTTCGAAGGATAGAATCGCCAATGTCATCCCAAGGTTAGTCCGGGAATTATTGAAAGTTTTCCAGGTATTAAGGTCAGCAGACCTTGTTTTAAAAAGGAACAACTAACGAAAGCATATCCGGCGTCGATAGCTTTTGAAAGAAATTTCCAGGGAAATGGTGAGGTTAGAGGAAATGAAAATATAAAGTACATAGCTAGAGAACAAGGGACTTTTTTATATGACGCATCTATCTAGCTGCCACCAACAAGGGCAGAGTCACCAAAATTGTAAATTCGCCTATTTTTAGGCTAATTTAAAAAGAAAAACAAGAAAAAGCAAAAGACACCTCCCCCCTAAAACAAAAAGCAAAACGAAAGACAAAGGGGTCATTCGGAGTCCACCCCCGCCCCCCCCCAAGGCTTGAAGATGCATCAGCAGCCACAAAACTGAGGATATAATAGAGGAGCACTTGCGATCCGGCGAGCGCGCAACTCTCCCGAACTCCTGAATCTTCTCCCATCCTGCAACAAAGATAGCCCCACCCGTTAGAGCTAGCTAGCTTCGCCACCCGTCCTCTTTCAATCGTGGAGACACTTTCGGCAGGTTTCGGAACGGAAGAGTGATATGTTGAGGATGTCAAGAGAGGATGGGTGGGGGGAGTCAGCGGTGTTGGGATGTGCTGTGTGTCTCCGCCTCAAATGTGTGCATAAAAGAGTCTTATGGGAGGTACTTGAGGTCTTCTGCCCTCGTAGGAACCCTGACTAAACGAGATCCCACAACCCCCCTCCCCTATAAAATGCCAACTTGGGGTGATTCATCATTGATGGCTGATTTTATGCTCGAGAGGGGATTGATGCGCGCTGACTACAGTTTGTGACAAAATTATTATAGTTAAAGTTGAAGAATTATTCAATGAATGAACAATTAAAAGAGGCTTAAAACCAGAAATAAGCTTTTGAAAAGTAGGTAAAGTTTCCCATTAAAGAGTTTAATATTAATGGATAGTTTAATATCACTATGTAAAACATGTTTAGTCGCGTGCGAGTCTAGTTGCGGGTGACTCTACATCTTACTATGTTGATCGGTCGGTCCCCGCTTTGCTTCTTTTTTTGTAATAACGAAATTTGAAACCCTCATGTTGTTTTACATTCTCTTTCCAATTGTATAATTACCAAAGTCCTCCCAAGGGTAGCCCATGAAATATATTGTTTTGACAATAACATCATAACTATTCGGCGGATTCTAACGAAATTTGAAACCCTTATGTTGTATTACATTCTTTTTCGAATAATATAACTTACAAGGTCCTTCAAAGGGTAGTCTTTGAATTATTAAAAGCAGACCTTCTTTTTCCTGGCCAGTTTCTTCTTATTTTCCAACTCCTTTAAATGCAAAACAATAAAAAATAGCCATTATTGGTTTTAAGCTTCGCTTTTGTGGCTTGTAGGATGAAATATTTACTAATAATAGACAATTATTTTCAGCTATTGTAGGGTAGAAACAAAAACAGTCGCAGAACCCCCCCGCATATTGACCCCTTCCGCTCCACCCATTGAGTCGTCCTCTTGGCGGCGTCATAGCGCAACTCTGGCAAACTTAATCTGGACCGTAACACTAAATGAGCACTACCACATCACCAATTGATCACTCCCGCAATTCCGCAAACTCAATGGACCCTCCAGGGGTCCTGTTATCCCCTAATACCTATTAAGCCCCCCGATTACACCCTTGGAACCCTCTCGTATTACCCATTGAGCGCTTCCATAAAACCGATTGTGCCATCGAATGACACCCATTGAGCCTCCTTCCCCTGCACCAAAGCACTGTTTTATGGTTCAAGGGGTGCGCAGGGTGGGGGCGGCATCCGTGTGGTGTGATAGCCCCTTAAAAACCCATTGATCCCTCCCTGAACACCCATTAGCCCTCCCTGAACACCCACTAGCCCTCCCTGAACTAAGGCACTGTTTCGGGCGCAGAAATGGCCAATGTGAGTTGTCCCTTCCTCAACACACTCTGAGCTCTCCTTCGACATCACTTTAAACCTCCCCTCTCCTCAGGGCCCCCAACCCTCCTCTTGCATCCTCCTCTCAGTCTCGCTGAGTGCGACGCATTAATCAACGTGGAGCACAGGCAAGAGTAGGGAGAGTTGCGCGCCCTGTAAGTTCCTAAGGCTCTAAATATGTACCCGGGCCATATAAACCACACATTTTAGCTTTCACTAACTTCACCCATTTCTATAGTAACCTTTCCTAAAAAAAATATTTCCGATGCCTCGTTGATGTTCACGTTTTGGGGTAAAACACTTTGGAGATTTGTGTATTTTGACTCAATTGAAACAAACTAGTGATTGGGGAGAGAGGAATGTGTAGTTGTTGTGGGAAGGAGAGAAACGAGGTAAGAACGGAATGCGTGACGTAAACAACTGAGGCAAAACAAAACGGAACATGAACGACCTCAAAAATTTATGCCGATCTCAAATTTGGAACTGAAAACATTGAGGTAACCAACGAGAGCATTTTCACTGAAAAACGAAAAAGCAGAATAAAATGGAGTTTAAGAAAAATGTAGATGAATTGAAAGAAGATCCACCCCCTTCGAATTTAAAGCGCAATAGCAACGAGAACCTGTCACGCAGAAAGTGTGTAAGGGAAAGAAAAGGAAAAATGTGTGGTAGATATATACTTGCAGAACTTCCTGTATGCAGTGGAGTCCGAAGGTCTTACTGCGGGTGTTGGGGCTGAGATGGCACACAATCTTCTGGATGTCAGATGCAGCAAAGGTTGTCAATGCTACACCTGCCATCCCTTTGACGATAAAAGGAAGAAGAGGAATAATGAGAAAGAAAAACTCGTCATTAAGCTGAAATAGTGTGATAGGAAAGCGAATTATAAAGTGCTACAAGTTCGTACCAAGAAGAAGAAAATCACGTGTACTAACTTAATTTCTTTTATGGGGTGCACAGGAAAAGAAAGTCCCGTGGAGTTTCCAGAACGAAGTATTAAACATCCTGGCCACTCTCAGACATAACCGCTGTCCAACGAGTTGCTAAATCAGTCATCAACCCCACCTTCTTCTCCCCCTACAATAGGTTAATAATGCATGTGCGCCTCAGACTCATTCACGCTTGCACATATGTGCCGCCGTGTCACTTTCAATAGGTTTAATGATAAATAACAAAATTACATATTTTGATAATTGTCAATCAAGCCTTGCTTGTCTCTCTTAGAAATCTTCTCTCCATTCATACCCGTAATTCTTCTTTTCCCCTGGAAAAGAATAAGAAATGTTGTCCTTAGGTATCTAAAGTCTGAACATCTCTGGTATAAAATATCTCATCTCTTGTCCTGATTTTTCAGTACGAATCGAAACTACTTCTTGGCGGTGTCCAGTGGCACGAATATGGCTGGAGCGTCTTCCTTGAAGGAGAAGGAAATGGTTGGGGCGCTGTTCTGCAAACTGGCGAACTTGCTTCGTCTCAAGTTCAACTGCTTCGGCAATGACGCTCTCGTCACCGTCAAGTGTCTGCAAGTGATGGTTCGATCCATCGACGCCAAGATGCTCAGCAAGAGCTGTCCCGAATTCATTCGAACTTCCATGCTCACCTTCTTCAACAACGCCGCTCTCGACCTGGAGAGGAGCATATTATTCCTGCAGGAGGCAAGTCAATGTTTAATTGGTCCTTTCCTCTCCTCTTCTGAAGACCATGACTCATAGGAACAGAGGAGATTTGCCTATAACTACCCGCGGTGGTTTTATGCCCCTTTTGGGAGATATTCCTTCCCTTGAAACTTGACCCAAGTCCCTACCAAGGGAGTCAAATTCATACCTTTGAGTACCTGCATTCCTTTTAGGAATTTGTTCCACGGTTTTGTAATGTATCATCCAAACCCTACCATTTGGGGTTAGTACATTTTGCTGTAGTTTCTCTTTTCACCCTTTTTCAACTGCTTTATTTCTTGTTCTGTTCATTTATCCTACATTCACAGCATTGAATCGAGCGTCCCAAGGAGAAAAGAGGCTATTAAACCTTCCATAAGACAAAAATGAACTACAACTATCCTACACCTGCTCCTCAACAGTTAATTTTGCTATTCCATCCACCACATTAGGTCTTGCCGTCCACCCCTTAAATACTCCGCCAGGTGATCTTATATAATCAAGTCCCAAGTTCCTTCTACACTCTCCTCTATGATCAACTTTACAACACAACCTAATCTAAATTACGATAGTTTTTATGATCCAAAGGTCCTCTTATCTTTGTTCTTAAACCACTGTGTGTGTGGGGGGGGGGATTTTATTTTTTTACCCCACAGATAGATGAATTAATTTTTCTGTTAGCCTTTTTACACCACAGATTGGCACAGTCATCTCTGTCGACATTTTCATGTGTTTCCTCTCCCATCGTTTGTGCCCATTTTATTCTTTTATTTTTTTCCTTTTGGGTCTAGTTCGATTTTGACTCTGTTCTCATTCCAGGGCAAGTTTTCGTACATCCGAGGAACGCACTTGAAAACTTCGTCGTCTTTAAATTACATCTTCATGGTCCTTCTCCCCGTACTTACTTCGCTCTTCGATCACACAGCTGCCTGCGAATTCGGACAAGACCTGCTCCGTAAGCAGCGCCAATCGTTTCCACTCGTTTTCACTTCTCTGTCCGAGGTCGAAACTGAGAGGATGGTTGACAATTCTAAAGAGAAAGGATCAATACTGTAGCAGATGCGGGTCTTTATCAAATGGAGGGGGAGGGGGGGTGAAGATCTGTAGCTGGTTGATCTCGTACCAAAATCTCTCTCGTCACTATAGATTCCATCTAAACTAGAGAAAAACCCTATCTTCAACCTGTTGCATCATTTTCTTCAGCGTATATATAAAGGCAATTTGCTACCACCATCACCCTAAACTTTTTTTATTTTTTTCAATTTATTATTATTATGATAACACTGATTAACCATTCACTTCTTTTCAAATAAATTAATTGAGAGTGAACAATTACGAAAAGGATATATTATGCCAAAGAAACAGCTAAAGCGCCTCTTTATGACTAATCTTTATCCATAATAAAGCAAACATCCTCATTTAACATTTTACCTCATCTTCATTCCTTCTCCTCAGTGGACGAAATCCAGGTTGCGTGTTACAAGATCTTGATTGCTCTGTACCAGCTGGGCACCGACCACACCCTCGACAAGAATCAGAAGTTCATCCAGGTAGCCTTCGAGAGGAATCGGCCTTCCATCGGCAGTTGCCTCGGAGCGTTCGCGGCCACCTTCCCCGTCGCCTTCCTCGAGGCTCTAATGAACAAAAACAACGAATTCAGCATCCACAACAGAATCGCCGATCAATCACTCGAGGCTCAAGGCAAGAAAGACTTTGCGAATCCTGAAATATACATTGACTATACTTACGCTATAATACACCGCAAACATACGCGAAAAGAGCCCAAAGTTATACTGGTTCAAGATACTCCAGGGTTTTCTCTTTCCCCAAACCAGGCTTCCACCACACATAAATCAATCCTCACTCATTTAATGGAGCCATCCTTCCAATCGTCAGGGTCGAAGCCATCTACTTATGCCGCTGCACACACTGAGGTCGTTAGCCTAGGGGGAAAGTCCTAAACCAGAGGCAAATGAATTTCATACTCATTTTTAAGCAGTTTGTAAGACCATTTGAAAAAATCTGATTTGTCTCTCATTTAGAACATACTGTTTTGACATGGTATCCGCACCGCTGATCGCTGCATCTGATGGTAAACACCATAGAGTGAATGAACTCTAAGGAAACTCACCCTCGCCAAAGTGGTCAATGGTAGAAGTGGGTAGTTTCACATGCTTGTCTGATTTCGCGCTATTAAGCGGGATTCCAAATACCTTAAGAACACGAAGTGTTAGTTGTCTCTTCCTTGGCATTATATTAAAAACGGATTCTTCACCCAGTAGTCCATTTTAATTAGGATTTTCTCTCTTTTTCACTACTTCACCTTCAGGTCGTGGGTTTAATTATTTTTGTCCACCTTAGCGAGTTTTTCTTCAGAAGTCCTTGCCTAAACGGCCGAGTTAGTGGAGTCAGAGAATACCCGCGTCGTCTTCGAGCCCGTGTTGCAAAAGCGATTATGCCCGGATAAGGATCGCCGGTCTGGTATTCCGTCTCACTGAATCTCTCCACTCTTGAACCAAGCTGTGGGCTTGTAAAGGGAAGGTTTCTTAAGTGGGATTTTCCCATACAGTTAGGACAGACGTCTGGATGCGCAGTTTGTAGTTTTATCTACCCTACACCTTAAGAAAGGGAGTTGGAGATAAACAGACGGCTTTTATTTAGCAGATCAGAGCCTGTTATTGCCTCCCCCTCTTCGTTCCCATTCACAGTCATTTTAAACATGCATGAGATTATTATATTAGAGTCATTTATCAACCACTTTAATATGAAATGTTTTAGACGGCGCCCCCACAGATGGGTGGGTTCATTTGAGTTTCTTCCTCCCGCAGAAATCATCAGCAAGATGGACTCGGCCATGCCGTCCATTGACGTCATCCTGAAGCAGGTGGAAAAGTTCGTGGAGGAGAGTGGGAAGCACGAAGACAACCCTCACATTATCGACGTCCTCCTGCCGATGCTCTGCTCCTACTTGCCCTACTGGTGGAACATGGGTCCGGATAATGTCAGCCCTTCTGACGGGTATGACGCCATTTCCTTTTGTTTCATTAATGCTACCCGGTAGTTAACCTCGGGTGAGTGTGGACTGCATCCTCTATGGATTATTCCGAGTGAGAAAAGCTTTGAGAGATAGTAGTAAATTAGTTATCAGGCTCATGGCCTATATGGATGAAACTGTGCATATGCACGAGAGTCGACATATCGCAGTGATCGGCGGAAGTTCCCTACATCATACTCGTAGGTTGTTTTTTTCTGGTCTCGCAGGGAATTGAACCCGAGTAGCCGGGAATGGAAAGGCGGTGCTTTATCCGTTTGTTCATACCATTAGCGACTCTTTCCTCCGGCTATTAGTCCGTGGTTCGGAACCCACGTTAAGTTGTAGGTCACCAACCAGATATAATAAATAACTTCGGAAGTTTTTTTTACCACTGATCTTTACCATTCTTGAAGCTTTTTGGTAATGCTTTTACCACCGATCATAAATCTGCGTGAGGCCTTTTATTAACGGTTTTATGAATGATTTCCACTCTTCTTTTTGATGCCTTTTGGTGATGGTTTTACCTTTTATTTGAACTCCCCTTGAGGCCTTTTGATTTTACCACCCAAATCCACTGTTATTGAAGCTTTTTGGTAATGGTATTACCATCGACTTTCAATCTTCTTCAATCCTTTATGTGATGTTTTTACCGCTGATCTGCAATCTTCTTGAAGCCATTCGGTAGTAGTTTTACCACCGATATGTAGTCACTTAAGATAACTTATATTAGTCAGTGGAGACCTACTACTTAACGCGCGATCCGAACCCAGGGGATTTACAGCGTATGGCAGCCGCTATGAAGGCGACCCGAATCTTGATTCTACCCGGCGACTTGCTACACCCAATGTGGCAAAACATCACAAAATAAACAGATTAAGCTCATGAAGGGGGAATTTTACTGTCACTTTACCCTAAGGGGAACCTTAATTGGAGAACGGGGGCGGATTCGACAGAGCTGCCCTCCGCTTCGGCCCCTCCCGTCCTAAGAGGTCTTCTCTTTTGCTTCATCTCTCTATGTAACCTCCACACATTTTCCCTTCCTCTAACTTCACCACATTAGGAATCTCTTTGGGAACCTGTCTGGCAAAGATGCATCTGTTGGTCTAATTAAAATTGTAAAATAAATAATAGTAATCGTTTAAATGTGTATCTCGATACAAAGCCTTCTGCTGTCATAGCAACCTATCTCTTCTTCCACAGGAACCACGTATCCATGGTAACGTGCGAGCATATGAACACTTTGCTGCGCCTCGTCCTCCGCCTCATTCTGAGCAACGTGGGCTTTGAGAATGCCCCCTGGATGACCCGCATCGCTGGCTACACCCAGCAGATCATCATCAACTCGAGCGAGGATCTCCTCAAAGATCCGTATCTCCCGTTGTCGGAGAGGATCCGCAAGAAAACGGATTACATTTTCCAAAAGGAAGAGAACCTGCGGGGGTTCCTCAAGTCCAGCACGGAGGACACGAGTCAGGTGGAGAGTCAGCTTCAGGAGGAATGGCACGTCCTAGTGCGAGATATCTACGCCTTCTACCCGCTCCTCATCAAGTACGTTGATCATCAGAGGAACCATTGGCTCAAGCATGACGTCATCGAGGGCGAGGATGTGTATAACCACGTGGCGCGAATCTTCTACATCTGGTCCGAGTCACAGGTGGGCGCTAACATGTAATGGAATCACATGACTCTGCGGTGAGAATCTGATGACTCTTTCTTTGGAGTCTAAGATTCTATAATATCGAGTATGGTTACTTTGAAAGGAGATAGGGGGATTTTGTAATCTGAATGGGAGTTTGTTGACACTGAAAGACAGTCTAATGACTTTGCAATGGAATCCGTTTACTCGGAGGTGTGGTCTATGACTGGAGTAGAGCTTAAGGTTCATCTAGAGTTTAGTCACTCTATAAAGAAATCCGTGGCCTTTGCAAGGAGATATGATTAATTTGAATTCTGAATGTAAGTCTATGTGCTGGGCAAAATATCCTAATTACTTCACTGAACTCTAAGAATCTGCAAGAAATCTATTGACTCTGGAATGGAGGATAGTAAGTTTGTAAGTAGCTCTGATAATCCTGATATCTGAAAGGGAGCGTAGTGACTTCCAAGGAGTCTAAGGACTCTTCAGGTGAATCTAGTCCTCAGCAACGGACTGTAGTGGCTATACGAGGGAGCCATGGAACTACAAGAGAGTCTGACGGGTTTAATGACTCCGCTAGGGAGGCCATTGACTCTTCAAAGATGTCCTAATTTCCTGCGATTTATAAACTCCATTTTGCTTTGGGCCACTTCACGAGGCGGGATGTGTCCAATTTGTCGTTTGAGTCCCTGTCCTGTTTGTACGAACTTGTTCCTGGCAGTTGATAATTCACTTTCACGGTAACAGTATTTAAGGGTGACGAAGTTGATAATTTCAGGCTTTGTCACATTTTAACCTTTCTCATTATTTATTATAACATGCCCTCATCGGTTGCATCAAATTGATTTCTTTAGACTCTCTTTAACTAGGTATTTTGTTGTAAGTATTTTAAAAATGTGTCCTGGTGGTCTGATTTGTGGGTCTTGTTGTCAGTCCTTGTCATAACTTCGTTGTTTTTATTATTTTTCCCCCTTTCTATCGCTAAGTTACCTTGGTTGGATTACTCATGCTTTTCTTTCTCCAAATGCCCAAGGTATTTTTAACTTGCAGGTTCGAATCCCCTTGTTCTTGACTCTGAATGGTCCATGTATGTCCCGCTCCCTTGCACTCGTTGGATTATGCACTTCCAGTGATTGCTGGTGCATTTAGAAGTCCTAATTTCGACTATTCTTGTTTTCCCTGTTCGATACCCTTTCCCTTGACCTGACTATCATCCTCTCAGTATTAACCTCGTTGGATTACGCCGTCTCCTTCTTCCTCAGTACTTCCGTCGCGAGGAGACCAACTTTATCAGTCAGAATGAGATCGACAACATGACCCTCATCATGCCGACTGCATCCCGAACACGCCAGGCCATCGTCCCGGACACCAATACCCCCAAGGGCAAAGCGGGAAAAGCCAAGGTCAGCCTCGCAAACCATGAAGGATAGCCATAATCGATTATGTAAACCTTTGCCTATCTTTGAATCTACTAGTAGATTATTGAAGTTTATCCGTAATGTCTCTGTCCCACTGCAGAAGAAGAAGCGCTCTCGCGATAAGAAGAAGGACAAGGGCAAAGAGCTGGCTTCATCTTTGATGGTTGCCTGCTTGAAGAGGCTTCTACCCGTCGGACTTAACCTGTTCGCGGGTCGAGAGCAGGAATTAGTTCAACATTGCAAAGAGAAGTTCCTCAAGGTAGGGTACTGGGTTCTATCGGCACTTTGTGAAAAATGATCAGTTCGGGCTCTAAATCGAGATACATCTACCATTTTTCCTCTTTTGTTCTTTCTGTTCCGTATTTTGAGTTTTTTTGTCTCTGTTGAAGTGATAAGAGTGATAGAGAGTTAAGGATGGATTTTATTACACTATTTTCGTATTTTCCACTATCCATTCTCGTTCTCGTAAAGTATGGACGTTGTATTACGCCCCCTTATCTTCCTTCCCATAATGAGGACTAAGTTCGTAATTTTGAATCTCAGGAGTATTTGTACGAACTTATTCTTCGTGGTTTATGATACCTCTACCCTAACCCAATATTTAAGGGTTGAGAACGATTGCTATTATCATTTTTAACCTTTTTACTATCCCTCTTTCGATTTATTCGCCTTATTCATTCATCTTTCTGCCCCAACCACTTTTTTTTTACTAAATGGAAATGCCTTCGTTTGTTTCACCATCACTTTTCCCCAAATAAGTCCTTACCCTTTCCAGTCCTCGTGCCCTCAATTAACTTCCTTCCGCAGAAAATCTCTGAGCATGACATCGTCGAGTTCGTGCAAATCCAGTTAACCCTCCCGGACAAAATTGACCCCTCCGACGCCATGTCGTGGCAGCACATCCTCTACTCGCGCCTTGGGGGCGGTCGAATCCGCCGCTCGGATGAGGATGACAACAAGAAGATCGTATCGAAAACGGATGACACCGCGGATCGCATCGTTGCCATGGCGAAGGTTCTTTATGGGCTCCATATCGTAAGTTGATGAGGGGGTTGCTGTTCTCCATCGGCTATTTGTAGCATAGGATAATATTATAGTTGGAGACCCCTATCAGAGTCTATCAAGGGTCAGCCCAGTCGAACAACCACCCACTGTACCTAATCCTGAACATCCCTCTATAAACTGAATCGACATCACTGTACCCAGAGTATCCTAGTCTTTTACCTTGTGGCCTCCATGCCCCTCTTCAATGAGGCAGGCAGCCCCTGGGAACAACACAACAGGCCACACAGTGAGGCGAAGGAGTGTGTTTTTCGTGCTTATGCGAAGTTAGGTGTCGAGGAGGTGAGAGGGGGTTGTGTCATCTTGATCTTGGTTTCGGTTTTATCTGATGCAAGATTAAGTCTCTTTTTGTATTGATAGAATATAGAAGACTGGCGTGGTCTTGGTTGGGCTAAAATTACTCTGTGTTCTTAATGAGTTATATGGTTTGTTTATTTGGGGAAGTCGATCATTTAGGACGATATTTGACTGAATGTTGAATAACTGTGTGGGTGAGGGTAGTGTGAATGTGTTTTATTAAGTGGTGGTTTGGGAAGGAATGGGGCGATCATTGATCTAGTGCTGGTAGTAGTGTGATGATGATTCCTTTTGAGTCTAGGTGATATTGATTTTATACTATGGTAGTGGTTTAGATGTGGTTAATTTTGTCCTTGCTGAATTATCGGCTTAATATCATGTCTAGGTGTACACCAATTAGTAATATTTTGTTTTGGGTGTGTATGTATGGAAGGGGAAGATTTGTGTGCATCTTGTGATGATTTTGAGTGCTATATTTTGTAGTGTATGCGGTTGCTTGCGTTGGCTTGAGTTTCTTCATAACTTTGTTTGCAGTGAAGGTCATGAACATTTCGAATGCGATTCCCATGGGGTATTGATTTTGTTGAAAAGTAGGGTTGTCCTTTGAGTGTAATGTTTGTCTTAGTTGATTTACTCTTGTCGAGTGTGAACTGTGTCACTGGTGATTCGAAGAGTGAAGTTATCATTTGGTCTTGTATCAAACATTGTTCCCGTGTGTTTGCTCAAATTTAAGTCAATTAAATAAATCTAATTCCTCTCTCCATTAACCTTTTGTTTTTGTTTCATAATCCAGAATTTCAAGTGGGTTTTATTAATAATATAGCTTTTCTAAATCCACGCTATTTCATTGATTAACACCCCTTCCTCTGAGTGGATGTTCTGAAATCTCTTTTTATATATATTTTATCAAGGTGTTTACAAAGTGAAAAAATATAATCTTACTGATCGATAATTTGGGGGGGTCCTCTTTACTTACTTTTATGAAAATGGGTACTATTCTCACTTTTCCAATCAGTGGGTATTTTTCCAAATTCAAGTGATTTGATCTACTGTACATCTTCTCAAGAGCCACTGCAATCCTTTTTGCCTCCTCTTTAAGTAACCTAAAATGAATATCATCTGGGACACACGGCTTGTTAGTATCTAACACAATTACAAATCTTCTACCAGTATTGGTTTCTTTATCTCCATTAATGGTATTTAGTACCTTTAATATTTACTCAGCAATTTTTTCACTTCCCCGTCATATTTAGTAGCCCTTATTTTATCCCTGTTGGATTTGTTCACCTTTTATAAACAAGAGAATTTTATTGGATTTTTATTGTTATTTTGCACTAAATTCATTTCTAAAGCCCCTTCTTTGACCTACTAATCTTATTAATCTCAGTTCTAGTCTCTCTATCCTGATTATGAAGCTGTGTTTAGTAAGTGGTGGTTGAAAGTTTGGTTCAATGGTAGGTGGTACGAAAGTTGGCTCGGTTGTATTTGGTTTAATTGAATGTGATTTCCAAAATCGATTCAATGACAAGTGGTATTTTTTTCGTTCAAATCTTAAGCGAAATCTCGACAAGGGCACCTCAGCTCAAAACTTTGTAATGAGACATCTGGAAAGAAAGTGGTAGGATGGAAGAATTGAATGTGGAGAAGATATATGTCCGAAATCCTCATGAGGGCATCAGGGTTCGTGGGCACATACTCATTCAGATCTCAAGCAAAGTATGGTTGCCCATGTTACAAATGACAACCACTTGCAAGCGGGCAGGTGGTAGTATGGTTGGCTCTCTGGTAAGTAATTGGAAATTTGTCTCAGTAGTAGCTGGTTGTTAAGTTGATGCAACGCGATGTGATTCCAAGTTTGGCTGAGCTTTAGATGGCTCTCAGGATGGTTCACTGGTATCTGGTTGGAGAGTGTATTTAATAGTAGGTGGCAGGAAGGACAATCCTATGTTTGGTTCAGTGTTAGGTTGGTTCAATGGTTAGTATTTGGAAAACGTTATAAAAATTGGTCCATTGGAGGTGAGGCCAAAATTGAGTCGGTGTTAGGTAGGTAGGAGATGGTTTCAAAATTAGTTCATTGTTAGATGGATGAGGAGGTGTTTACTATAGATAATTTATGTGGTAGAATGTGGTTAAATGTGGGCAAGTGTAAGTTGATTGAAAGCGCGCCGTTGATAGAAGCCAATCCCTCTTCAACTCCTGGCATAGAATACTATTCACTTGATAGTACCATGTTTAACTAATAATTCAGAGTACAGGTTTTTTCTGTGTGGTAGGCGTATCTCCTTTTATTCCCACATTGGAGTGGTCTCACTAAGATATGTATTGTACAGAGGCAAAGAAATGGATCTTAATCTATCGAAGAAAGTCGAGCACCGGAATTTGGGCTCAATTTTGGATCCCGTGATCGAGGTCAACTCATACGTGATACTTGAACGACCCAATAAACTAACCTATCCCTGAATATCTGAGCCCCTGCGAAAGTTGAAGTGTATGAGTGAAGACAAATCAATTTGATTTACTCTCAGGCAGATGTTCAGGAGAGTGAATTGATTGGGGGAAAAACTGATTAGATTTTCTTGAAATAAAAAAGTCTGGACATTAAAGAAACCATGAGTGTTGCGAGAGTGAGATGGGAGGTGAAGGAGAGACAGGATGTAGCTGTGGAAGCAAGAAAATAAGAAAGGGAAAAATTTTAAAAATTATTAAAAAAATGGCGGGCCGAAGTAAACAATAAAGTCAAAATGGATTTATTATGAGTCCTTCAGGATCACTGCCCCAACACTCTTGTGCGAGTGGGATAGAAAGAGAAAGTGAATGATGAGAGAGAGGTATTACATTCATCAACTACGACGCGAGTTAGAGGACACAATTAAATCTCCATCATTAGGCATGTACAAAAAACGAGACCAAATAATGGCTATACAAAGTAAATCCCCACCCCCTTATTATGATTAAGTTCAATTTAAGATAATTTATAAAAAAAATGACGAAGTTGGTGCTACGACTCACCCGGTGGCTGGTTGGTACCGCAGATTGATCACCCTCAGCAAACGAAAGAAGTGTGGCGATCGGTGGTCTCAATTCAGCGCAAACGAGCGGTTATCGCTTGTTTCCGACAAACTTCCCTGCATATGATGCCCAGGTATCTGGTGCCCAAGGAGTGCCAAGGGCCCTGTTCCCAAACACCTTCACGCACTCGCCGGTTGGATCCTTTGCGAGATCGGAGATGTTAATGTGCCACGCCGCTGGGTCAAAATGACCCCGATACCCGTTACTTGATCAAGATGTCCTCCATAATTCATGTTACTCTTAGTTATTATAGATATCACAATACAAATCTTATGATTGCGATTAAAAATCAAGAGTAATTAAGAATAAAAGCTTCAAATCATTACTGAGATTCATCATAACTCATCGAGAATTAATGGGTTTTGCTGAAAAAATTCTAAGATTCTACTCCACTGTTTTCCCCTAACCAGCGAGTTTTTCAAATATATAATTTCAAACAATAATCTGCTCCACGTAGTCTCTTTCTTTGACTTCAGGTACTACGCACCCTCCACGCATTTTTACTTCCCCCTAACCCACCACTTTCCTTAGAATCTTTTCAAAAGGGTTATGACGGAGTGCTACAATTTTCCAACTCATTTTCCCTTAAAAAAAAAACAATCTAATGATGTTAAAAATATAAAAATTCCCTAGTGGTTTAATATAGTTTCGAAAATTACTCTTCCGATGCATTTTGGTGATATCTTTCAATAAATTTTTGCTCTGCGGCACAATTTCACCTCCGCTCCTCGCCTCACACTGATCAATTCGAGTTCGAATCCCTGCAAATTCTGGATTGGTCCTGAAATGGTTTGGTGTGGTTCGTGTAGTAGATAGACATGAGATAGATATCTCAGTCAGATTTTTTTATATTTAAAATTAATTCACTTCATTTGAGCTACGTTTTGTCTAAATTTGTTCTTTTATCTTTCATTCAAAGATTTGCTGTGACGATGTTTTTTAATATTTAATGCAATTAAATGTCGAATGTACTGTGTAAGATTTGAGCTACTAATGTTTTTGACTAACAATGCGAATTGTCAAATCCAGCGATGCACTTCCGTCATCAGTTTTTATTCCTTCCTAAGGATAAGAACTTGGCTTACCATTTTAGTGCCTTTGGGAGGGATTATTCTGCGGAATTGATGAATCTCTACCAACCTAGAACGGGTTTGGTAACTCATATATAACTCATATTTTAACCTTGGAATGAGGAGCAAAACAGGTGCTTTTTTCTGAGGAAGGTCTGGTAGGTAAATTGGCAATGTCTCCTCCCTCTTTAGACATATGACATCCTTTAGAATAAAGATCTTGTCACCATTAAAATCAAGCGTTTCAAAAATATAACCAAAGATTCGCTACTTGTCTGAGTCTTGTATCGGACTTGTGTTTGGGACCGGTTACTATTAACACACTTTTCTGTGACCGGAGCCTTCCTCAGAAGGAAAAGAGTGTCATTTGTGACGTTAACAATGGTTCGACTAACAGCTCGCGGCCCCCAGGCCTGCTCCCCGTCTTCCACTGGTTCGGGATGGAAGAAGGTCTTGTCCGTTGCTAGGAAACGAGCAGCCATCTCCTGCCTCCGCTCCGTTCCTTTCTATTCCATCAGAAGGTAACGCCATCCTTTTGGATAGTAAACCGTTTTTCCTACCCTGACATATCCTCCTCCCTTTAATAAACTACTTCCTAACACCCGAGTGAAGTAATTTGATAATGCTTTAAAATCCATTTTGTTTATGTTGGGGAAGCTGGATGCTTCCTCCCACTTCTCTGCTTCCTGTCTATTTTGTTTATATTTTCCTGTTTCCTTGTTCGTCTTTCGTGCAATTATCAGGTTACCTTGACCTCCTATGTTTTTTATAGCGCGGTTAATGGTAGGAAATTTAAAATTGTCTTTAAAAAAATCCCCTATTGTGGACAAGTTTATTCTTCAGCTTATCTAAAATTATAAATCTACCTTTTGACAAATGGCTCTCAGATTCACTTTTGACTTTTTAATAAAAAGATATAACGGAATTAACTTAAATATCTATCATAAAATTCTCAACTGGCAAATAATACGCTAAATATGGAATACACAGTAATATTTTCAATTGGTATCGCATCATATTGTATTATATATCATTTTAAGGGATTATTTTTTAATTAAAATATGATATGGACATTTTATATTACTCATTACACTAATCAACAATGATTTTGCTACTTGGGTATTAGCTTGTGATTTATACTAAATCGAGTATGCTGATTCCGAATCTGTAATCAGAATTGTTCTAGCATGTAAGGTTCCTGAGTTACACATATGCGCAGTGTTGCTTCGGTACCATAATGAGAGGATGTGTTGTGTGTGTTTGGTTCCTGCGTTACACTCCTGCTTTATTACGTTGTCAAATTTAGCCATTATAGTAGTAGTGTTGAAACGGTATTTACATACAGTGATTAACTGCATTTTTCTTTCAGATTTATCTCTCAATTGATTTGTAAATGAAATAAAATTGTACAAAAGTATATAACAGGATATATACAAACTAAGTTGAAAACATGAATCAGTGAGGATGTATAAATTGCCCGGACAACTTTTGTTATATCTGTGGAAGATATACTCCAAGCAACCAGCGAAAAAAATTAGCTAAAAGAGTGAAAACTGCATACAATTATTAATTTGGTTGTAAAGTTGATGACCAAGACAAGCACTTGGCACCTCACAAATCTTGTACTGTGTGTTATACGGGGCTCACACAGTGGTTAAATGGCAAACCGAAGGGTATGCCTTTTGCTGTACCAATGGTGTGGTGTGAGTCAACAAATCATGTTTTTGATTGCTACTTTTGTATGACAAATATTGCGGGATTCTCAAATAAGAACAAGTCAAAAATTGTATATCCAGATTGAAGTCAGCTATAAAACCAGTCCCCCATAATATGGAGATGCCTCTTCCAGTTCTTCCATCAGCTAGTGCAGTTAAAGAAGATGATTCATCGCCTGAAGAGGAGGATAACAATGACGATGAAATGTATGAGTTGGATTCTAAGGTAAAGAAGATCCAGTTGATAAATCAAGAAAGATTGAATGATTTGGTGAGGGCTTTGTCATTGTAAAAGGAGAACGCAGTACTGTTGGGCTCCAGACTACAGCAATAGAATCTTCTAGAGGACGGTGTAAAAATATCTACTTTCCGTAAACGCCATGAGGCCTTAGCTGCCTTCTATAAAGAAGAAGATGGTGCTTGTTTCTGTACTGATGTTAATGGCCTCATGAATCAGCTAGGAAACGAGCATTTACCTGATTGGAGACTACACAATGGTAACAATAAAACTTCAATTCCTGTCGCACTTTTTGTTGGGATGATAGAGACATATGACTCAATGAAAATGATTTTGGAAAGTGTTCATTACTCGCATCATAAGTGGAATATCTGTGGTGATCCAAAAGTAATTCCTTTACTTTTTGGACTGCAGCTAGGATATACATCGAATATGTGTTTCTTATGCATATAGAACAGCCGTGACGACAGGAAAGGAATCACTATATTGTCAAAAAGTGGCCCGAAAGAGAAGAACACATAGTTAGCCAATACAATGTGAAGCACATGCCTTTGGTACATCCACAGAAGATTTACCTTCCACCACTTAAGGGCTAAAAACTATGAAGAACTAGTGGACAACTTGCTAAAGGCCTATCAACGAATGGGGTGTCGGGTGTCTCTTAAGATGCATTTCTTGCATTCGCATCTAGATTTCCTTCCATCTAATATGGTTGATATTAGTGACGAACATGGGAAAAGGTTCCACCAAGATATCACAATGATGGAAAGCAGGTATCAAGGCTGCTTCAACGAAAACATGATGGATAAGTACTGCTGATTTCTACAACGGGAGGATCCTATATCCACGTACAAGTGCAAGAGCAAGAGTCTCAAACATTTTTGGAGAAATTCATAGTTAGGTGAGTACTACCTCTTTTATATGTAATACATATCTTGTCTGGGTCTGAAAAAGGACTTACATAATGCCAAATAGGGTGCCCCGATTCCAAACCTTTGCCCACTAGGGAACCTGCGTGCTAGTAGGACTAATCTGAGCACAGATTTGGAATCAGCGCATCAAAATTAGTTAGTTACAACAACATTTACTCAAGTAGCAGAAACAAAGTTAAAATTCGTTGGCTAGTGTTATTAAAGAAAATGTGACTGATTTAATTAAAATTCTGGGGTGGGGCTTATATGTCTGAAGTCAAGAAGCACGGCATTAAAACAATGAACAATAGAGGGCCTAACGACGTCTGGCAATCGACTTTGAATTCTAACCTAATCCTAGGCTTTTGAATCGTTTATACTACTAGCTGATTACAAATAGCGTGAGTGCACCCACGTTCTTAAAGGAAATATGGGGGACAAAACTCCGACTTTGAAATAATCACCTTAGGCTTCCAATTCAAATGCGGTTGCCAGACGTTGTTAGGCACTCCAATTTCATTGTTTTTATGCAGTGCTCCGCCATTTCGGGGAGTAGCTAGAAATGGAGTGATTAAATTTCCTTGAAGTGGGTGACTATGTATTCCAAATTTATCAATACTACAGTGGAGAGTTACTCACATAATCTAACTTTTTTTTTAATGGACTCTTATAAGTCCATATGTTCCTCAATTTTTTCTAACATGCTTCATAAATTTAACTCGTCCATAATAAACTGATATAAATTTAATCGCTAAACGACCTCCTTAAGTCAGCCTGATTCGGTAATCGCCAAAATGCCTAACTTATCGCTGCTGCATTTCGTTCTCGGTGTGGCCCTTTCCCGTCAGAGGTTAATTGGCCTTCTAGTGACCTTTGGCCGTAACCTTTGGTCACCCATCGTGAGGAGAGAATAGTCTCCTGAAGGGTGCTAAAGGCTTTTTCCGAAAATTTAGGACCCCTGTCGGGAGGTTCCCAAGCCCACCATCTCTTTCCAATACTTTCCAGGAGAGAGTTTACCAGTATATTTGAGTCCTTTTACTCTTCTATACATTCATTTCCTTATACTTTACTGTGAAAGTTCCTTTTGTTTTTATCACCCCCATCCCTTTCTCTTTATTTGAATCTAGCTTCTGTCAAACTCTACTAAGCCCTATGTCACTTTGCGTAAGCGCCATTCTCTGTAGGGGGAGGAACGCCCACTCTGGAAAGCGAACTTGTAGTACTTGCTGCCACGCGGTTTCTTCGTTTTCCACGTTGTGCCGTCATTGCGGAAACTTTCATTAATGCTAGCGATCGCTATCCATGTTTAGCAGCAGTGTTCGTTCGTTATTAATATCTGAGCCGTTTTAAGAACGAACGGGTGGCGGGCGGGAGAAAAGACCTTGTTTTCCGTGCTACCAGCGAGCCACTAACACAAACCAGTCTAACTTTTCGTTTTTTCTTCACGCCAACATATTCCACAGGCATCGCGCCGTCAATCTCTTTCTCCGGACCTACCGGGAGAAGTGGTTAGCAGATGAGAACGTCGGCCAAGAAGTGGTCATAGAAGATCTTACGGTAAAACACAAATCTCAAACATTTAAGAAACTTGTTTCTGAATAAAGCGCTTCCAACGTACTACTGTTGTTCTATGTATATTTCTTCTTCTAAAATGTTTCGCTCAACTTAAAATGCATTAATATTTTCTTCAGATATATTTCAACGTTTAATAAACTTTTTGAACATGGTCTAATCGTTTTAAAACATGTTTGCTGCTTTTAAACCTGTTTTAATCACTTTTAACTATATTTAAATGGCTTTAAATCATGTTTATTCCTTCAACCATACTTCCACCGTCATTAAAGATTATCCATTTAAATGTGTTTATAACGTTTCCAAACAGTTTCTAATCGTCCTTAAACATATAGATAATTGGCCTACGCGTCTCAACTCGGTTGAAAACTTATTCCCAGCTTGATCCATTCCCTTTCCTAGCAATCCTTCGAGGACGCTGAAAGCAAGAAAAAGGAACTGCAAGAGGGCGAGAATCAACCGGACCAGCTGAAGCAACTGGTGCAGACCTTCAGTCGCAACGCTACGACAGAGAAAGCTGACGGACTGGCTGAGGACAGCCTGTATATGTCGTACGCTGAAATTATGGGCAAATCCTGCGGAGAAGAGGAGGAGGAAGGAGACGAAGAAAGAGGGGGAGAAGAGAATGAGGATCCTACGGCTGCCCTCAATGTAAGTGGAATAAAAGGGTTTCCTCCTTCCTAGGGACAAGCCACTAGCTCGTGTAAACCTGCTGATTTTGATGGGTCAATGGGTGATAGTCCTAATTGAGCAGGGACTTTTGGAGACTCGGGATGGGAGTCCCATTTCGTGACTTCTTTGCAGCGGCTACCTTATGTTTTATGAAGTCGTCGTTCGGATTCCACGTTAAACTGTATGTCCTACTGAGATATCCACCTTACGGTGCCAAAAGGCAATAAAACCCGTACCAAACACACGGAAGTAATATTCCTAGGCGAAAAATTGAGAGCGTGAATATAGCAAGGCGGATTATTGCCAGTAACCAAAAAGCTTGAATTCACAAACTTCACCTAACCTCTCGCAATATTCCGCCTGGCAAAAATCCCCAGTCAATTTTCCTCACAATGTATCAATTGGAAATATTCCTACATGGAATTTAAATACACAAAAAAAAACATATACGAGGGGTAGTAAAAAAAATCGCGGAAAACTTTTTCTGTTTTTACGTGTTGATTTGTTTACAAAACAAAGCCGGTTCAAGCGTGACTTCGAGACCATACATTAATATCATAAAACGTATCCATTCATTCACTCACCATTGCGCTGTGCAGACGCACTTAAAATAACATAACTTTCTGAGTCATGGAAATCAATATCTTTGAGATAAGAGCAATCATCGAATTCTTGATGAAAGTTGATTGGAAAGGGAGGCCACAGCCCTAACCTTGCCCCAACTGACTTGTTTCTGTTTTTAAAACTCAAAATGTAATTGAAAGGACTCCGTTTTAGAAACATTAATGAAGCCAAAAGCTCCTGTTCCAAGCTGGTTACGAGCGAAGAATGGTGTTTTTTTTAGAGAGGGGTTAAATGGAAGGAAACAGCGAACATTTGAACTTCCCCACGTACAGGTTGATTAAATAATTACTCCAAGGAGGTATATGTAATTTTTCAAGTTAGTGAATTTGTTAATATCATTTGCAATTTATCCAAGAGATAAGCCTTCTATTTTTCTCACGGTAAATGGATTTACTTGTAATTTTGAAAGTAAATTACCCACAGGAAAAAGAAAATACGATCGAGAGCCTGTTTACTAAAGGTGATAGTGATTGGAATCCAATTTTATTTTTCCTGTGGGTAATTTACATCCTTGGTCTTACGTGATTAATGTGAACTTCTTACCATTATAATTCCTAACATCTTTAATCTCTGAATTAGACCCTGAAAGCCTAAAATGAGACCTCCAATCACAGAATTCTTGTTAATGGGGTAATCTGCAGTTCTTTTCAACCCTTTGTTTTTTCACATATTTTCCTCCTTTTTACTGTTTCCTGCGCCAATTCCTTCTGATGTCTGTCCATCCTTCATTCGTTACCAGTTACATGCCATAATCTCCATCGGATTACACCAGTTTTCTCTATGAAGCGGGAATAAAATCTAGGATGGAAGAAGTTTGGAGAATAAATTGTAGCATAATATTGAATTAGAGACGCCATTTGCCTCCTAGAAAATAATAAGTAGAAATAGTCAAGTTTTAAAAGGAAAAGTATTAATGTGCCCTTTTTACCTTTACAATAACTCACAGGAAACAACAGTAAGTCTAATTATTATTTAATAATTCGATAAATAATCATAAAAATTACAATCACTGGTCGTAGCAAAAAATTTAATACCAATGCGGAATTGTCCATTTAAATTAATTTGGGAATCTGGTAAAGATTGAATTATGAATCCTAGTTTTCATGGTCCAAACTACCAGCGGAATTCAGGAATATTGTCGATATAAGGTTAAATCTATGGTACCTTTATAGGATAATTCATAATACTCGATGACAAGATTTTTATCTTCGGAACTTCGATAATCTGATTAAATCAGGAACTTTAAACCATTGTCTACTATAATATGAACAAGTAATTTAAACCAACCCTGAGTTTCGCTACAATATTTACTTTTTGGCCTCCCTACCTCACTTCAATCATGTGATGGTGTGTTTCATGCTGTATGAAGTTAAATTTCGCTTCATCCAAAAATGAGTTTATGATACGATCCTAATTATCTCCTCCCACCTGAGAAGTAAGAGTGAGAAACTTCCTTAAGACTCCAATAATAAGGAAACAATCACTCAATCTCTCAATGTTTTTCAGGAACAAGAATTGGAGAAACAGAAACTACTTTTCCACCAAGCCAGACTGGCTAAGAGAGGGGTAGCTGAGATGGTTTTGCTGCATGTTTCGGCGTCCAAGGGAGTTCCCTCGGAAATCGTAATGAAGACCCTTAAGTTAGGAATATCAATCTTAAGAGGAGGAAACGTCGATATCCAAGCAGTAAGGGGCCCCATTTTGTCTTTTTTTTAGCATTTTAATGGACATTTGTCCTTTAAGTTTCATATTATTCACCAATCTTATTCTTTGGGTGTCTTAAGATATTTTCTTTCGGTGCCAGTACCCTGTTACCAACTGTTCAAAAATACGTTCTAAGGGACTTAATGAGGCCGAGAGTGGCCAACTTTTAATCAAGAGTCTGTTTGAGAGGATTCCAAGTTCGTACATGTGAGACCCGGGACTCCTTGTGCGCACTCATGTTGGATTTGGAATCTGATCCCCAGATCCAAATATTTTCAATGGGTGAGGTTCTTTGCATTGCTTCAGGTCATCTACCTTTTTTACTTCTTTTATCTTTATTTATTTTTCTTTTTTCCAATTTATCATTAATCAGCTTCAATGACCGCATGGGGGATTGTGATCCGTACACCAAAAATTAATCTCAGTTCTTTCCGGCCCCAACATTAAAGAATGATTAATTTGATTACAGAAATATTCTTTACCTAATCTTCCGTCAGTCTTAGCCACTTATTTCTCTTTCTTCCTGTCTCGCCACTTTCCTATAAGAAGAGAAGGGGCAGAAATTGGGAGGTGGCTTACCTCTGATAGGGGTTACCTTTAATTTCTCAGTGGGGATCTCCTGATTAACGTGGGATACGAACCGAGGAATTTATATGGAGTGCCCCCCCCCCCACTACTAGAATTCTCAGATTAGATTTACTCAATCATTTGGTCAATCGATCCAGTGCTTACCTCTCGGTCGCAATCCATATGCCCCGTTGTTATCTGTCCACTCAATTGAATAACTGATCAATTCGGTCAAACAACTAAGCATTTTGTCATCCCAACAAATAATCATTGATTAATCAATCAAAAAATTGGTTATTCATTCCATTATTTTGTCAACCAACCAATAATTTGTTTATCATACCAAATAATCACTTATTAATCAATCTCAAAATTGGTTATTCAATCAATCATTTTGTCACTCAATCAACCAATCATTATTATCTAATTGAGCGATCTTTGAGTTAATAATTGAACAAATTGGTTATCCAATCGATCATTTTGTCACCCAATCAAGCAATCCTTTGGTTAGTTATTTGGTGGTTATTCAATTAATCAATTGTCCAATTACTTTGCCGTCAATCGTGCAAATATTTTTTTAACGAATCAACAAATTGGTTATTCACCCTATTTATTGGTCAATCAACCAATATTTTTGTCATCCAAATAAGCAAACGTATTTAATCAATTGACTAATTTGTTATTGAATCGATCAATGAATCATTCAATCAATCAATTAGTGTCCAGTATTTCTATCTGAGTTGCGTGCGAACCCTCACCCCTTCTCCTTCAGTCAATGCTGAACTACCTGAAGGAGAAGAAGGACGCCTCCTTCTTCCTCTCCATCTCGGGCCTGATGAACTCCTGCTCGGTCCTTGACCTCGACGCCTTCGAGAGAAACACCAAAGCCGAAGGCCTCGGAGTGGGGGCCGAAGGCGCCGCAGGGGAGAAAAACATGCACGATGCCGAGTTCACCTGCGCCCTCTTCAGGTTCATCCAGCTCACTTGCGAAGGGCACAATCTGGGTAAGGAGCGTCCCCCATTTGGGTGGTTACGCACCTTCGGTACACTTTCATTTCCCCTAACTTCACCACTTTGCAAACCTCGTTTTAAAAATCTTTCTGTTTGCGTCGTATATCTCTAATATATTTATGTTTTAGTTTTATTGTAAGTACATCTGTGCGTGATTTAGGAACTCGGGTAAAGTTCCCAAACTGATTAAAGTTCCTGGA
The DNA here is from genome assembly GCA_963969495.1 of Ceratothoa steindachneri. Lineage (NCBI taxonomy): Eukaryota > Metazoa > Arthropoda > Malacostraca > Isopoda > Cymothoidae > Ceratothoa > Ceratothoa steindachneri. The sequence continues at coordinate 26,971,779 of OZ018323.1, forward strand.
TCTTGAATTCGCTCCCATTCATCCTTTGTCCTTTTGATCCAAGTCAACCTGGTTCAGCCGTAAATTGTCCCTATTAATAACGCAGTTCTTCCAATACTGAATCCGTAATTGGATTTCAACTGAACACGCCTCTCCAGTTTTTAAGATTGAAAAACCATACCTAACCACACTACAACTTTATTTGTGAATGGTGAGTAAGGAGTACTTATCAATTTACAGGAGCATTGAAGGGAGATATGAGGTGGAAGGCTTAGGTTAACATCACAAAGCGTATTCCTTCGCAATAACAAAAGTAAATCAAACTCCTTAAACCTTCCTTGGTTTCTTTTCTAGGTACTCTGCCCCCTTCTAACTTTCCATATCTTCTACATAATTTCACTAATCCCTTATTTCAACACTTTTTTCCGACCCTCTTTAAACTCAGATAAGCAAATTCCCGTTAGATTTCGCTCGTTTCAAATGAATATAATCAAGAACTCGTCCCACAGATTGGCAGAACTACCTTCGAACTCAGGCTGGTAATACGACGACAGTCAATGTGATTAACTGCACCGTTGACTACTTACTGAGACTGCAGGAGTCTATCATGGACTTCTACTGGTTGTATTCTTCCAAAGAAATCATTGACCCTGCGGGGAAGTATAACTTCTTCAAGGCCATTGAAGTGGCTAGTCAAGTAAGAGAGGGCAAGACGGGGCTAGCACGTACATAGCTAGCAAGAAGAGTTAGCATACTTTGAATGTTTATGTGATCTAATTGAGGGCTAGGAGTAGTTAACCTCAGAGACAAGGAATTCATTTACTAGTGGAGAAATAACCGAACAGGATTTTATAAACAGTACAGTCCAAAACTAGAAGAAAAACACACCAAAATTTACATTTTCTTGAAAATACTCGTTTAGTTTTCGTGAAAATTGCACAGAATATTGTATAAGATTTGTCTCGTACACTGTTCAAGTTTCATTTTATTTAACAGCGAATTAAAAAAAAGTTACAAGGAAGAAACTATGTGTCTGAAGAAAGATGCGTCCCAAATTAGAGAACGATAACTTTAAACACGTCAAAATTCGTAGCGTATGACAACACCATTCCATGTGAATTGTAGAATGCTACTGATTGCATTACTCATTTATCAGGATGACGAGACTACTTTAGGTCAACCAATCCTTCAGAAGGCAGGTTATCCAATGGAAAAATGAAAGAATGACACTGACATTTCGGAGCATTGTAATCAGTCAAAATTCCTGATTTCATTCATAATAGAGCTCCATGAGAATGCCAAGCTCTACGAGTCAACAAAAAAAATGATCCGACCCTTGAAATAAAAAACACTCCCGAGGTTGATCGCGCGATGCAACGCAAGTCGATGAAGGGCCGATTTGAGACAGCCGATATTTTACGCCATGTTGCCGAGAACATGAACCTTAATATGCCTTCCTGGACAGCCCTACGTCGCTTGAAAAAGGTGGGATTCATATAACACCCCCTGTTAAGAAACCTATCACAGGTAAAAAAGAATAAAGCGGCTAGCTTGGCCTTCGTTACTGAGCATATCCTATGGAGTGCTAAAAAAGTGGAAAGTTGTTTCTTTAGAGACAAATTCAAATTTAATTCGTTCCGATCGGATGAGAAACAGCATATAAGGCGTCATGCACGTGAAATATTGAATCCTGTATGCCTGAAAATGACGGTTAAATTTGGAGATGACATCAGTATAGTGTAGGGAATGTTTTTAAGCCTCAAAGTCCGTCCATATTCCGTTTGCGCAGAAAAGAATATAAGAATCAGCTTTAGGAACATGCGATCCCATTCTCCCAGAACATCAGGAGTACATGAACCTCTTTTTGTGCAGGAGAATGATCCCTACCACACAGCAAAGACGATGAAACTATCGAGGTGCTGAATTGACCTGCGCAGAATTTGGATTTAAACCCAGTAGAAATCCTATAGAAGATTATAATTGGTGAGAATGTTATGGCTGGAAACCGAAGAATGTAGAAGATTTCAGGCGAAAAAATAATGCGACAAATTGGTGAATTCCTGCGGCCAACGATGAACACAAGTCATTCAGAACAAAGGCCTGCAAATTTCTTATTAATATTCTGTTCAATTGTCTATGAGATGATTATGTTGTTTTATGCTTATGACTTGATTTAGACTTATTGTTCTCTAGTTTCGGACGCATCCTTTCTTCGAATGCACATTACTTTCTACTCTTTTTTATCCGCTTGTCTATGAAATGAAACTTAGACACTATCGAGAGGTGTATGTTTCAAATGACGGAGTCGGTGTCGGGGGAATTGAGTCATCTCGTCATTGTGAAAGTAGTTGGGTGAGGCGATTGCTCTTGTACTTTCGTCATCATCGTTTATCCTTCTTGCCTTTTAGTGAACGCAAGACATTCTCAGATAATTTGATGGCAATGCCCTCATTAGTGTTTGCCAAAGGAGAGCTTAAGATTAAAAATACAAAACCCCTCAAATTGAAGCAGTTTTACTGATAATTAAAATGATATATCCAAGTTAATTACCTAATCACCCAAAGACTCGATGATACGATGCGTCGGTTAACCGACTCTTCCTTTCAGGTATTCAACACTGATTCTTCCTTCTTTGCCTTCAACAACTAATTCTTCGTTTCAGGTCATCAATAACTGATGGAGTCTTCCTTTCAGCTGTGTAACAAATACGTCTTTTTTTCAAGCCTTCTACCACTGACTTTTATTTTCAGGTATTCAACACACTGACTGAGGTCATCCAAGGTCCCTGCGTGGGTAATCAGCAGACGTTGGCCCACTCTCGTCTGTGGGATGCTGTCGGTGGTTTCCTCTTCCTCTTCGCCCACATGCAAGACAAGCTGAGCAAGCATTCGTCTCAGGTTGATCTCCTGAAGGAACTCCTGAACCTGCAGAAAGACATGGTCATCATGATGCTCTCCATGCTTGAAGGTCTGGGGGCGCAGTATGGCTTGTTAGGATGAAGCCGCTCGAATTTTATTTTGGAATTCGTTCGTCTGCCTATGCTTGTTCCTGGAGACTAGTTGAAGTACTAATATCCATGTTTGTAGTCAAAACTACATGTTTGAAGGTCTTCTGCACATGCTTGTTTCGCAAAACTACTTAGCTGAAATTCTTCTGTTCATACCTGTTCTGGGAAATTACATCTTTGAATTATTTATGTCTATTTATGTGTCAAGAAACTGAAATATTTGTACTTATTAGTCATATTGGAAAATAGTTGAAGTTAGTGGTCCTGTCTCTGTTTGTCCAGGAGACTAATGGAAATGTTTCTGTCCTTGCTTATGTTCGAAAGACTTGCTGAAGTTCGTACTTCTCTCTATCTTTTTACTAAAAAAGACTTTTTTTGACACTAGGGTTTTCAAAATTGTTGGGTTAGGCTGGATATGTGTGGCTGGGTCGTTCTAACCACTAGTCTTTTTTCACGACTTGTACCCATTCCATTCATCGTTTTTCTTCTTGCCCTACCTCAAATTCTCAATTTTGTGCCCCTCTTGGCGAGCATCAATGTGTTGCTTTAGTTTATAACTGTAAATTTAGTTGCTACAATATTCCTGGTGACTTCTCTAATGAACACCAAAATTTATTATTTAATTTTAATGAATCTATCAGTGTTGTTTTGACATTTTTTCCTTAATATTTTAGGTAATGTTGTGAATGGAACTATTGGTAAACAGATGGTAGACACCTTGGTGGAAAATGCCTCTAATGTTGAGGTAAGTCCTTATAATTACTCTCTTAACACCAAAATAATAACACTGGTTTAACAAAACACGGAAACGCGGTTCTCTACTAAATATGCTACCTAAACAAAAATTCTAATATTTGTATACAATTCCACACACATGCACATGAAGTATTTTCATCATAAATCACTTTCCTACAAAGTGAAGTTGGCCGTTTATCAAAGCCACTAAGATCTACACACACACACACATCGTGCCACCCCTTCGTTCCCTATCATGCACACTGCCACCAATCATTTTATCCATTTTACCCCTTCATGGCAATGGGGGTGATATGTGCTGTAGCATCTCCTCTATGCAGGGGTCATACCGAGCACGCTCTCTCATAAACCCCATCCTTGCACACAGTTCCTACACAATATCAGCCACTTTCCTCGGTCAGTCTCGCATACACTCATTCACATAATCACCCCACATTTTGCTCGGTCTTCCATTCCTTCACGCACCTTGACACTCACTCTCTTCACAAGTCTATTACACCCATTCCCCCTATAAGACCTTACTTCCTTGCAACACTTTCAGTCACACCTTCTTCGCACCCTTTTCCTAGCCGGACACTCAGAGTTGTGGTGGGTTTAATTGCGGCTCTCTTAAGCTACACTAAGGGATTCTGAGGTAATTTGTTTTCTGTCCTAAGTTAGGTCGTATCTTCCGCATCTTATTATAATGATCCGTGTGTGTGTGTGTGTGTGTGTGTGTGTGTGTGTGTCCATCTGCGCATTTTTTCTAAAAAAAAAATAAGAACAGATTTTTTCTTGCACACCAATTTTGAATGTGTTGTGAAATAAAAAAAAATCATTTTCTCTCGCACATTTTCTTAACTTAGTGAGCGAATCGAACAAGCGCCGCGGGCCTAGTTAAAATCACCCGTAAAGCGGATTTTCGCTAGTACAAAAAAATAAAAGGACTCCCTTAAGTGGGGGCCAAAATGGCTCACTCAGATCTATATTTGGATCGCTGTGGCGTCACCTTGGGTTCTTCTGCATACGTCTCTTCCTATTCGCAGTCATCTTCTGTCGAGGGCGTTGTGAATACAGGCAAAAGATCAACATGACATAAGTTCACAGATGACAAAAGCCACTAGGGTCTATAAAAGCTTCCCCGATTCGATTCAATCAACCAGACACCACAAAGCTACAGATCCTAAACACTCTACCTAACATCCAACATCATATACTACAATGCATAAATGATAATTAATAAATATATTCGACCATAAATCGTACTCCAAAGCAAAACTCAAAACCTTAAATGGCATTTTTTTTCCATTTCCTGTGGGTGGGATACAACATCTTTAGTTTTAAGTGAACCTCACTTTCAATCGTGGATTAACGTGTTCAGGAAGAGAAGAAACTGTGTTATGGAGGTAATTAATTTGCACCATCCGTTCCTCACATCGTAAAGGAGATTTCTCGATCGGATGATGAAATACACATAAAGATCAGGATGACAATGAATGGAAAGACAAAAATTGCGAAGAACCGCTCCTTCCTCATTGGAAGGGGGGAGTGGAGGGTAGTAGTGTGTTTCGATAGCAAACCATGACCATAGAACCATTCGTCAGGATTATGTGAATATGAGTACACCCATAGAGGACACTTGCACTCAAAACCGCATTATGTTTGGAATAGTCTGTTTCTTCGTGTTCAGGAAGGGAAAAAATCGCGTTATGGTTGGAATAGTCTCTTCATTCGTGTTCAGGAAGTGAAGAAATCGCGTTATGGTTGGAATAATCTCTTCATTCGTGTTCAGGAAGTGAAGAAATCGCGTTATAGTTGGAATAGTCTGTTTATTCGTGTTATCTTTCTTCTGCAGTTGATCCTCAAGTATTTCGACATGTTCTTGAAGATTAAAGACATCACAGGCTCGGCTTCGTTCCAGGTAGGTTATAGGCCAGTCTTACCCCCCCCCCCTCTCCTTCCCTCCCCTCCCTGCCCCGGCGACGTTGATTGCGTGCCCTCCCTGTACGTAATCAATCGCAAGGGGCTCTCCCTTAACCATAGAGTTAGGCAACATCTCTGAAGTGGCGTGCCTTCCTGTCCCTAAACGCTTCAAGCTGTATAGTCTTAGACAACTCGGGTTAAATACCTTCACACTTTCACTTCCCCTAACTTCACTACGTTCTCCCTGCATTCACTACGTTCACTACATTCTGGTGGAGATGCCCTCGGTGCTTATTGCTTTTGAGCTCTAAGTAATAATATTATTTATTAATGGAAAAAATAGATTGCACTGTATAATCCAACGAAGGCATGTTCTGGCGATGGGGGAGGAATGCGGAGAGGGACCTGCAGAGGAAAATAATTTCCTCCAAAGAAAGCGAAATGTGACGAAGGAATTTCCCCTAGATATTTTTTTTAGGCAAAGTAGTGAAGTTAGGGGAACTGAAAAATGTGCAGATGAGATAGGACTCAAGTAACTATCCTTTGGGATCGGAAGGGCTCGCAACTCTTCCGCAGCCAACTTTATCAACCCCGAGGGGCCAGTAAGGTTCATCATAACCCTCCTGCAATGAGGTTCGTACAAAGAGACCACTGAATCAAGAGGGGGGGGTCTATAATGTTCCCACTGGTCCCCTTGCTCCTTAATTCAGCAGGGTACGGGTTTTACCCCCCTTTTCCCAACGTTTAACCACCCACCTCGCTGGGAACCCACATTTTAACGCGGGCCACGGGTCGCTACACTAGACCGATCTTTCTTTATGGGTGGAAAGGGACGATACTGCAACATGTTCTTTTTCACTTTTCCTGCAATTCTCTTTCATTCTATCCTTTTTTTGCTTTTGATCGGACATTACTTCATTGGTTCATTCTCTATTTTCTCTCTTCCCTATTCGTTTTTCGCTTACGAGACAAAATTCCATCATCCGTTAATTCTTATTTCTTTATAAGAGAACCCCTTCCCCAAACACTCTAGTCGCCCTCCCCCCCACTAATTAACACGTTGCCACCCCCCGACCCCTGGAGGTGTCTGTGTGCAGGGTTCGCACGATCACCCGACCCCTCGGTGTGTCTGTGTACAGGGTCTGCACGATCCCAAGACCCCTCGGTGTGTCTGTGTACAGGGTCTGCACGATCCCCAGACCCCTCGGTGTGTCTGTGTACAGGGTCCGCACGATCCCCCGACCCCTTGGTGTGTCTGTGTACAGGGTCTGCACGATCCCCACACCCCTCGGTGTGTCTGTGTACAGGGTCTGCACGATCCCTAGTCCCCTCGGTATGTCTGTGCACATGGTCCGCACGATCTCCCGACCCCTCGGTGTGTCTGTGTGCAGGGTCTGCACGATCCCCAGACCCCTCGGTGTGTCTGTGCACAGGGTCCGCATGATCCCCCGACCCCTCGGTGTGTCTGTGTGCAGGGTCCGCACGATTCCAACGTATTCAGAAGAACACAAGACCACGCATTAATTCAGGGTTCCTATGATTGTTATCCCTTTTCTATCCCTTTCTTTTTAACCACGTATTTCCTTCGTCTATCTATCCCTCATCTTATTGGTTATGTCCTGAAAATGCCTTCGTTGGTTAGGGCATTTTTCTTCGTAAATTGTAATCGATCTTTCCATTACAGGAACTCGACATGAATAACGATGGCACAATCTCGCCCCGAGAATTCAGGGAAAAAATGGAACAAATGAAAAATTATACGACGTAAGTTCGTATTTCCGAGCGTCATATCTCCAAATCAAATAGTCAATAACTAATAGTGCGGGCAAAGGAGCCTGTGTTAAGGGATGGTGGAAGCGAGCCATTCTCGCTGCCCGGTTGAAGCCTCTAACAGGGTTAGCATAGATTTGGTAGAGAGTGGTTAAGATCTGGTTACCTTGGGGATAACGTGGGTGTACATAAAACCTCCACCATGATCGTTGGTATATGACCTAAGCCAGTCGACCTATGCCTTCTCTTATCTATGATACTAGGCATACCTCAAACCCTTTTCATCCAAGTTATCTGAAGGGAACTTGTAATAATACTCGCTCATCAGGTGGTCAGTGGCATGCCACCATTCGAGGAAATAGGAGAGATTGACTCACTTTGTAATTACTCTAAAATATCAATACAAAATAGTTTTATCATCTTATCAAGACGAGGGTTAAGTTAATCGGACCATACATCAAGTCAACCCAAGGAGTGTTTATATAACCGGATTCTGTATCTGGCCAACTCGGGTGTTGATAACACCGGATCCTGTATCTGGCCAACTCGGGTGTTGATAACACCGGATCCTGTATCTGGTCAACTTGGGTATGGATAACACCGGATCCTGTATCTGGTCAACTTGTGGGTTGATATAACCGGATCCTGTATCTCGTCAACTCGGGTATTCATAACACCAGATCTTGTATCTGGTCAACTCGGATGTTGATAACACCGGATCTTGTATCTGGTCAACCAGACTATTGATAAACCCGTATCCTGTAACTGGCCAACTCGGGGGTTGATAAACCAGATCCTGTGTCTGGTTAACTCGGGTGCTAATAAAGCATGATCCTGTCTCTGGTCAACTCTGGTGTTAATAAAATCGAATCCTATATCTGAACAACTCGGTGCTGGCCACCTCGAATGTTGATAAAACGCATCCTGTATCTGGTTAAGTCGGGTATTGATAGAGCCGGATCATCTAACTCGTCAACTTTGGTGTTAATAAAGCCGAATCCTGTATCTTGTCAACTCTGGTGTTGATAAAACGGGAGCATGTATCTCTTCAACTCAGGTGTTGGTAAACCAGATCCTGTGCCTGGTCAACTCTGGTGTTGATAAAACCAGATCCTGTATCTCGTCAACTCGCGTGTTCATAAAACCGGATCCTGTAGTTTTCCAACTCGAGTATTGATAAACCCGGATCATGTATCTAGTTAGACGGGAAGTTAAAACCACATCCTGTATCTGGTCGACTCTGAAGTTGATAAAATTGGAATCTGTATCTGGTCAATTGAGGTGTTTATAAAATTCGATCCTTATCTGGTGAATGCAGGTGTTAATAAAACCGGATCCTGTATCTCGTCAACTCGGTGTTGATAAAACCTAATCCTGTATTACGCCAACTCGAATGTTGATAAATTGGATCCTCTATCTGGTTAACTTGGGTGTAGATATAACCAGATCCTGTATCTCGTCAACTCTAGTGTTGATAAAACAGGATTCTGTATGTGGTCAACTTGGGTGTTGATATAACTGAATCCTGTATCTTATCAACTCGGGTTTTGATAAAACCGGATCCTTTATCTGGTTAACTCAGTGTTGATAAGGCCGGATCACATATTTGGTCAACAAGGGTGCTGATAAAACCCTATCCAGTATCTGGTCAACCCTGGTGTTGATAAACCGGATTGTGTTACTTGCCCACCTGGCTGTTGATAAAACCGGATCTTGTATCTGGTCATCTCGGGTGTTGATAATACCGGATCTTTTATCTCCTCATCTCGGGTGTTGATAAACCGGATCCTCTCTCTAGAGGGTTGTCTCGGGTGTTGATAAGAGTGGATCCTGTATCTGGTCAACTATGGTGTTAATAAAACCAGATCCTCTATCTGGTTATCTTGAGTGTTGATAATTTGGATCCTGTATCGGGTCAACTCTGGTGTTGAAAAAAATGAATCCTGTATCTGGTCAACTTGTGGGTTGATATAACCGGATCTTGTATCTCGTCAACTCGGCGGGCGATAAAGCTGGATCCTGTATCTGGTCATGTCGGTGTTTATAAACCGAATCGTGTATCTTGCCGACTCGGATGTTAATAAAACCGGATTCTGTATCTGGTCACCTTGGTTGTTGAGAAAGCCAGATCCTGTATCTGGTCACCTCTGGTGTTGATGAAACCGGATCCTGTATCTGATCGACTTGTGTGTCGATAAACTGGATCTTGTATCTAGTCGATTTGGGTGTTGATAAAACCTGATCCTGTATCTGGTCGACTTGGTGTTGATAAACTGGATTCTGTATCTGGTTGACTTGGGTGTTGATAAAACTGAATCCTGAATCTGGTCAACTCTGGTGTTGATAAAACCGGATCATGTATCTGGTCGACTTGGATATTGATAGACCGGTTCCTGTATCTGGTCTATTCGGTGTTGATAAATCGGATCCTGTATCTGGTCGACTTGGGTGTTGATAAAGCGGATCCTGTATATAGTTGACTTGGTTGTTGATTAAACCGAATCCTGTATCTTGTCTCTTGGGTGTTGATAAACCGGATCCTGTATCTGGTCGATTCCGTTGTTGATGAAACCGGATCCTCTATTTCCCGCGAACATTGGCTCGTTCAGCTGCCCTGTGATTGGCAAGTTTATTTGCAAAAGAAAAATCCTCCTCGGGTGGTTTCGGTGAAAAGTAAGTCTTGCTTGACTGCGTTTGCCGAAGCTCATATTCGTTCACCAATGGAATTGAATGTTGATTCGCAATTCCGTTTGTTGCATTATAATGCAAAATTACAAAGTGCACTTTGAAAAAAAGCTAAAAATTTGTGGTAACTTTACCAAAATTTTGGTGAGATGTTTCCTAAGGGTCGAGCTCTCCCTGGCCTAGTGCATGACGCGTTTGAATTCGATGCCAAGGCATCGGTTTCCATTCCCTGTGAGAGCGTACTAAATTATTTAGGTGCTCGCAGCAGAGAGCCGACAAATCAGGCGTTGCGTCGAGTCTGAGGTATGAACTTAGTCCTTTACACTTACGTCACCACATATGTACAGCCACTCAAGACACTGTTGTGACTTCTTTCCTCCGTTTCTTCGCAGATTCCGTCTCGAAACCCACGAAGTGCTTGCCCATTCCACACTCCCCTGACTGTAACGGGACCATGATGTGTTCCCTACTCGTTATTTGGTCGCAAAATAGCTATATCGCTCTTTCCTGCATCTTGCTCTGTTCGGGTTTGCCAGCAATTGACATTCTGATCTTTATGTAAATTTCAATATCCGATCTGAAGATCTCGTCCACTATGCGAAGGACGGATAAAGCAATTAACTAACTTGTACCTTCCAATCGCTTGCATCAGTTTGTTTGTACATTTATACCTTTAGAATTTTACGCTAATTCTTCGGTGACTCCGTTGTTACTGTTGCTTCTTTGGGTTGACCACTGTCTCCAAATACCGAAGCTGAACACATTTATCAGCCTCGGCGAATGCCCGTAAACTGATCCCACACAAGGCCCCAATTTCTCCCTACAAAGCCAATACCATTTCTCCCATAGATTTTTAAGCTTCGTCGCTCTCGTAAGCACGGCAGTCGTTCCGCATGTGTACAAATAGGGTTATCATAAACGGTACATCTCCATAATTATTATTATTATTTTCCGCAGGCAAGAAATCAACTTCCTCCTCATGTGTTGCGATACGAACCACGACGGCAAAATTGACTACGTCGAGTTCACCGAGAGGTTCCACAACCCCGCCAAGGAAATCGGTTTTAACCTCGCCGTGCTTCTCACCAACCTCTCGGAGCACATGCCAAATGACCCTAGGCTGTCGAGATTCCTTGAGGTAACGAACTCGCCTGATTAAAGTTATCTGGTTTACAGTTTATTATTCATTGAGGTTGAGTCGTGGAAATATTGTTAATGGTAGAGTTGCCTCTTTGGAATAATGCTGAGAGTAAAAATAACTCTTTTGAAACATGATAAACAAAAGGGCAATGCATAAAATTCAGCCTTTCAAAATCTGCTAGAAGTAGGTATAATTTCTTATAAGTATGTAAAAGGTAGACGCATAGAAAGTCTGCTAATGAAGTTGCTTTCTTAAAAGTCACTTTAATATTTATATCTGCTAAAAGTAAAGTTACTTCGTAGAAAGCGTGCGGAAGCAAGTTTAGCTTCAGAAAAATCTGCTAAATTTAAAGCTGACTCGAGATTAGTCTCCTCTCGGAATCCCCTTAATATAACGTAATGGCAGATGAAAAAGGTCCACCAAGGCCTGAGGTCATCTATTGGCCAACAAGATTAAATTAAATCTATGCTCAGAGGAAACGTTAAATATATAGAGAATCTAATACTCTTAAATGTACCTAGTTACATTAACAGCACTCACTGACTGTCTAGAATAGTCCAAAGCTTACACAAATCACTACCTCAAAACCTACAAATTTCTTATGCAATATGTATGTCTGCTGACAGCATGAATAGAATAAATATTTATGTATAGATCTATAACTTTCACATATGTGACCTCAAGTTTATATTCCTTTACAAGTCCTCTTAGTTTGTAATTTTATCCGAATTCCCCTTTCCTTTCTCGTTATCGAGTTTAGGTAAACAAAAGATTTAACAGTGCTATAGAACGAAATTTCTTTTATTATAAAATTACACAAACCTGAAATATCTTGCCAAAAAAATATCGTAGAAAGCAATAAGAGTAAATAAATTTTAGAAAAGAATCGATAAATATTACTTTAAAATATAACCATAGATAAATAATAATTTTGAAACGAATTCTTTATCCATATCCTTCTCTCTTCCTTGTACATATCTTTCTTATCTGCATTCCGCCTGTTCCTTTCTTTTTATGAACTAGCTTCCAGTGGATCTTGGGGTCTTCATTGGTTCTTAATTGTGTGTGAATAATAATCCCATGACTCGCTCCGATCCTCCCCCAGACGGCTGGCTCGGTGCTCAACTATTTCGAGAACTTCCTAGGTCGAATCGAGATCATGGGTGGATCGAAGCGGATCGAGCGGGTCTACTTCGAGATCAACGAGGACAATATCGAGCAGTGGGAGAAGCCTCAGATCAAGGAATCCAAGCGTGCTTTCTTCCACTCGATCGTGACTGAGGGCGACAAGGAGAAGCTCGAGGCCTTCGTCAACTTTTGCGAGGACGCCATCTTTGAGATGCAGCACGCGGCCGCTCTCGTCGAAGAGGAGGAGGACAGTCTAGCGAAAAAGGGCGGCTCTGATGCCATGAAGTATCTCAGCGACGACGAAGAAGAAAAGTGAGTTTGAAAGGGAGTTCGCGGTGGGTCGTGTCTTCGTCCTCTTCAAAAGTTTTAGAGGGTGAAGGAGCTGAAGGAGTTGTAAGAGGGGTGAATAATAGGAAAATACCTGGGTAGAAAAATAATAGGGGATAAAAATTCATTAGGGAGTGCTTGGAAGTATGAGAAATGACCGTAATAAAAACGATTTGGATTTTTTCTCTTATTATGGCGCAATTTCCTTCCCTAAGCCAGATAGCTGAACGATCGGCTGAGGAGGCTAAACTGCCTTTCTCATGCTCGACAACCAAGGAATTGGATCATTCCTATGTTATAAGTATTTGGGGGGTTTAGGGGGTGAATAAGAGGAAATTAAAAAAAAAATAAAAGCTAAGGAAAGTCAAAAAAGTAAAAGCTAAACATTATTTAAGATATAAAACTTTACAATGTCATTGTAAATTTGAGCAAGTAAGGCTTTTCCTTTATTTAGTTGCCTCTATAAAAGCTCACACATATAGGAGTCGATCAGCGAACGAGCGGTTCCACATTCTCTTTTATTCCCCATTTTCGCCTTGGCCCAAAGCGACTCTATTTGGTTCGTGTGGACACCTGTTTTTTGATCTTTAAAGTTGTACGAGTGGTTAAGAGTCAAATGTCTATACTACATCTCTAGCAAGGATTAATTATGGATAATAATGTTTCGGCCGATCTATCAGGAACTGCATACATGAAACACTCGTACGTTTCCCTGCAAATTCCTCTGATATCCCACTGCACTGGTAAAACCCTCCAGACATTGCTCTTTCTCCAGCAAGTTCGTACGTTGTCATATTTTAAGGGTGAAAACAATGCTTATGCTTTTAAAAAAGAAAACCCAAAGAATATCGTAACACTAAAGATGACACAATTTAATCACTCGAGTAACCGGCCGTTCAGCCATTTGGCTGAGGAGACGAAATTGCGCCATAATAAGAGAAAAGATCCAATGAATGTACTAGAATATTGAATGAAAAAAACGCCGCTTTTCAAACATTCACAAAGGTTCGTACTTTAATAAATTGGACTCGGAAGTATGAACACATCTCATGATATAATCTTCGAGGTACCAATGGCGCCGCCTGGAATCCTTCATGCAGGGAGTGAAGTTCGTAGCTGGGATTCCTGTACCACCATGTACGAACATGCCCTTGGACCTTTCAAAGTAGACCCCTTCACCCATCCCTTAACCCTAACAGCTGAAGTTTGCTCTGGCATCCGACAGACAACGATCGAAGTTAAGCCACATCGGGTGTGGTTAGTCTTCCGATGGAGTCGGGATTTGGATCGAGTTCGTGGTGGCTGCCATGGAGTGAGTGACCCGTGGTTCGAATTCCACGTTAAACTGGATGATCCTTCTCAAATAGGCACTAGACGGTGGGAATCGGTAGGAAAATGAATAACAAAGCCATAGCAACATACTTTATTTGCCCCAACTTCACCATTTCATTCACAACAGTTTTTCAAACACTTTCTGACACCGATGCTATCGTTGGAGCTCAATTTATTTTGTTTTTAATGGCCATTCGAAATCAATACCCTTCGCCACATTCTTTTCACCTGTTTCCATTTTCGCTATAGTTTTGATTCCACACTCCGCCATTCACCATCATTTTCCATTACCCGTCACCATTTCCATTTATTTTCTTCCATTCACCATCATTCATCATCATTTTCCAGAATATTATTCCATTCATCACTATTCTTCATGTGTTTTCTTTCCCTCACTGTCACTAACTACCATATCCTCTCTACGCACCATCACGCACATAGTCAATCTCAACGTCGCTCTCATTCCCTTCCCGTTTTCACAGCAAAACTTACCCAATCTTTCTCCCCTGTTTTGAAACCCTGCCGAGAGGGTGCTTTTGTCCCCATGTGGACACCCACATCCACATACACGAAGGGTGCTATGATGGCTGGTTGGTATCAAACCACAATACTATTCGACACTCCCCCCCTCCCCCTACAATAAACACCGGCCCATGGTGCCTTCGTGCTTGCTAGCGATTGTCATACTGATCATTATATGCATCTCCTTATCCGGTCAAGGCATCTCATGTACGCTGCAAGAGGTGGATGGTACAATTTACAAGTTCGCCATTTTTTTCTTTCACTTACTACCTCCCCCTCATCATTTTTCAGCACTCAATAGTATTATTTCCCATTATGTTCTTTCCATCGCTACCAAAATCACCATTATTTTCTATCACCCAAAAGAAGCCATCCTCATTTGGGGCCTGTCGCCATCACGTCCCTTCATTCATCCTTGTTTTCTATCACTTCTCATCTTCACCCTCATCTGTCCTGACTCGCCACCATTCCTTACGCCAACTTCGGCTTCGGCTTCCTCACCTCTCGATCTTCGTTTCCAGAACTGGCATGGACCTGGTCAAGTACCAGGTGGTGAAGGCGAAGATGCTGGTGGTGGAAAGCTTGTCCCTCCTCAGCCCCTCCAACATCAAGAAGAAGATCAAGGAGCTGAAGCAGATGAATCCGGCCGAACTCACCGTCGGTTTCGCCAAAGTTATATTCATGACCATGTACTGGGGCGGGTTCGGACTCGTCTTCTGTATTCAAAAGATCTGGGCAACCATGATGAGGATCATGCAAGGACCCCCGCAAGAAAAGGTGGGTTGTGGGTGAGCCAATAGGGGTCCAAACGCCCCTCACAGTTTGTCTATCATTGATGAGTTCGAGGCGTAGTTGATTCTTCGATGGTTCTAAAACCCGAAGGGAGCGAAAATCCACTTCCCGAGGATTGGTCGTCGCCTACTCAACATAAATTAATGAAAGACGATTTGTTCACCGGTGTATCCTCCCTTGTGTTTGTGTGAACGTATATGTGCTTGTGTTCGTGCGAGGGATAAGTGTTTTGCCTATGGTATAAGGTTTTCACCTCAAGTTTTACTTTGGGGGGGGAGGCTTATTGAGAGCTACGATCTCAATCAGGGGTCGCTACACTATTCGGTCACCAACCACAACCAACGTGGCTTAACATCGGCTAAATAGAAAGTTGTGAGAGATAAATTCAAATATTATTGACTGAGAGTAGTATGCAATTACCACCCTTCAACTTTGGCGGAATTACCACCAGGCTATCGCGATTTAATTCTGCTCTTCAAACAATTTGAAGACAAAATTGCAGAAACGATGTCGTTCCTGACTATATGTGCATATAATACGAAAGAAAGAGAAGCTCAACTGCGAATGGGCGTGGGAGACAACCTCACTTCCGTCTATTGCACATTTCCCTGAATGGGTGGCTCTCGCTCGGACCACGAAGGGTTCCCTTTTTTGCTGTCTGGTCATCAAACCCAGGACTCCCGTTCTGGCCCGTTTTGAGAGATCTTTAAAGAGAGGAGATCTAGGTACAGCACAATGAAGGCAATTCATACACAAGAAAGGGCCAAATAACGTATTAAAAAATATTTATCAAAGCAGAATCCCCCAATTTCAGGCAATTTATCTCCCATTTCCTGGCAATTTATTTCCTATTTTCTGGCAATTTATATCTCTATTTCTTGCAATGCATCTCCCAATCCCGACAATTTATCTCTGAAGGCTCGAAAAAAATTCCTAGACTTTTAAACGCTTCTAAAATGTGTTCCAAAAAGAACGCCAATTTTGAAAGGTGAATAATTAAAACGGACTTTTATAAACATGGTTATATTTTGCATATTTCTAACGACTTATGTTTCCCTTTTAAGTATGGAACACAATGTCGGCCATATATCCACCTGCATACATTTTTGCTCTCCTCGAAATTTCCGATAACTCTCTCACAGATGTGTGGCTCGATGCCTCCAATCACACGCCTGATTTCAGCCTCGAGTTCAGGAATTGTGCCTTGTTTGTTGGCGTATACCTGAGTTCACAGACTCCCATAAGAAGACATCACAGGGGGTAAGTTCACAAGACCTCGGTGGCCATTCCTGGTTACCATGCAAGGATATCACACCTCGCAGAAAATCTTTGTGGAGTAATGCAAGCGTTTGGCACGAAGTGTGGCAGGTCTCTCCATCCTGCTGAAACCAGAGGTTGTCAATCTCCGTATCTTCCAAGTTCGACCATAACTGAGTGCATATCATGTCGCGGTAACGTTCTCCATTAATGGTAACTGCATTTCCCTTATCATGTTCAAAGAAGAACGCTTCAAGCAATCCACCTGACCCAAAGCCACACCACGCAAGCGCTTTCAGTGGATACATTTCACGCTCTTGCATTATTAGAGGATTTCCGTTTCCTCAAATCCGGAAGTTCTGTTTATTGACAAATCCATTCAAGTGGAAGTGAGCCTCTTCACTGAAGATGTTTTTCTTTTCAAAATTTTCGTCGGCTGCAATTCTCCCACAACCCAGGTGGCTGAAGATGCTGCGTAAGTTGAATTTTATACGCATACATATGGAGATCTTTATGCAGAATTCGATGTATTGAAGTGGTCGGGATGTCCAACTGCTTCGAATGTCAGCGAATCGATTGTCCCGGACTCAGAGTGACACTGTTTCGCACAACAGCAACTTGTTGCTCTGTCTGACAAGAACGATTTTGCCCAGGCGATTTGACAGTTGCAACTGTAACAGTTGTTTTAAACTTCGCCATTAGTCTACGAAGCGTAGACTCATTGGGTACTTCATTTCTCCCAAAAATGGTACGAAGTGTTTGAACTACTTGCGTCGCACCTTCTCCGTTTTGGTAAAATGTCTTCAAGATTTGAAGGCGCTGCTCAGTTATAAACTGCTCCATGAGGCATCGCACACAATTATTCTAAAAAACAAACAAAAAGAAACTATTAATCTGAGTAGAGAGAGATAGCAAATATGATAAAAGCATCCCTTCAAATTTCAAAATACAAAAGTGACACCCAATTCAAATTCGGCGCCTTTTATGGAACACCCTTTTATATCTGCGCAATCATCGACCTCCTCCAGATCCATAATCCCAGAATAAACCTTACACCTTTTATTTCGTGCTTTCTCACCGCTTTTTTGTAGTCGGTGTATGTCATTTTGTTAGAGCTGTGGATAGGTTAAGTTAGTTGGAATGTGATGAAGATTGGGGGTGTTCGGCTTGCACAGCGTAGGAAGGTTTGTTATGTGGTTGTACTGTGAAAGGGAGAGGAGTAGAGAGTTATGATGGTATTCTTGTTGGTTGATTCCCATTGTTGGTCCTCCTGTGAGGTTAGCCAGGCGTGGTGGTGGGTATTGACGTTGACTCATAAGAAGAGGTTAGGGAACTGTGAGAGTAGCGCAGGTTTGGTAAAAAGCCTGCTGGACAGTGTTGGAAGGAAGTAGGTGGGATGTACAGGATGGCCCATATGTCTAATGACACTAAGGTTACAGGTACATAAAAAAATACATCTGTTTTCCGTTAATAATAAATTTTATACAAAAGTTGTACGTGGCGTGTCCTGGGACTTATGAGCCACCCTGTAGATGTTTTTGATGTTCTATTTGTTATTTTTACCTTTATGGCAACTGATTTTAGTTTAGTAGTGTGGTCGTTTTTTAGTAGTGTTTCTGTTTAGTGGTGTTACAGAATGGGATGTCCTTGTGTATTAAAGTGAGCAAGC
Organism: Ceratothoa steindachneri; assembly: GCA_963969495.1. Classification (NCBI taxonomy): domain Eukaryota; kingdom Metazoa; phylum Arthropoda; class Malacostraca; order Isopoda; family Cymothoidae; genus Ceratothoa; species Ceratothoa steindachneri. The sequence continues at coordinate 26,990,046 of OZ018323.1, forward strand.
AGTGGTGTACTGTGTTCTCATTATGTCTTAGTGTAGTGTAGTAGTGGAAAAGTTTTATGTGTGAATGGGGAGGTTAGTGGGATTACTGGATTAGGGAAATGTGGATGTTGTAGATTTATATTTTTTTATATTATTGCTGCTTGTTTTTGGATGTCGTTGGTATGAAGTAGGTGGTTATCCATGCGTGGTGGTAGTTGTGCATGAATTGCATGCTTGTTGGGCAATTATTTATGGACTGTAAGTTGGTGCCAAATGTTGCGTGAGTTGCAGAGCGTTGAAACTTGTGAGTGGTGGACACGTCAGTCAGAGGTGGGGCATAGGTAGGTAAGGAGACCAGTGTTTTGGTACATGTCATCACCTAAAGCGAAGAGGAGACGCGTGCTCTCCAGTCTAGTACCCATCGTGCCGCAAACACTTGATCAACACGAACACTACCACCCCTGAGTCCACATTGTTCATCCCTTTTCTTTCTTACACGATGTCAGATTCTCCCCCTATACTTTACCAACAAGACTCAACAGATTTATTCGCCTGTGATACTTGCGTTTACCTATCTCCTCTTTACCCAAGTACAGCATTTTTCCCCCCTTCCTCGGGCACTATTTCACTTTTCAAGGCCTTATAACACAACCATTAGATCAATACAATCGTCGTTATTATTATATTGAAAGTAATGCGTCCGTTCCGATGAAACTCGACCGAAGTGAAGCAAGGTTGTGTGATATCACCGTGGCTGTTTCATATTTTTATGTCTGTCGTAGCGCCACGAGGTCTACGCGTTAGGGTAAGAGACAGAAGTTACGAGGTTGATGCACTATGGTGCGGTATTGGCACTGTGTTGATGTACATATACTGATGACCTGGTCTTAATGGATGAGAGTGAAAGGAATTTGGAAATGTTTATTGGAGTGTTAGATAATGGTTTGTGCTTGCGTGAATGCTAAAAAATTAATCTTTCTGCTGCTTTATCCCCCACCCCTACATACTTTCACGCGTTCTTTGAACACCCACCTCTTCTCTCACGCGGTTTTTTGTTGGTGCACAGCGTGTTGTGAAGGCCCATGGCGTTGAGGAAGGCCATACACATTGTATGGTGGTTAAGGAGTGAGGATGCAGGTGGTGGGTGCTTGCTTGGGTATCATTTTGTCCCTGGATTATGTGTAAGCATTTATGTGGCTATTTACTTCCATGATCTTTGTTATTATTCTTTTTTTAATTCATTTATATTCCCCTCATTCTTTACCTGCTCTTTTCGAGGTTTGCTCCGTTGGATTATATTATTCACCTATGTTGTATTATCCCTTTCTCTCTCGATGGCTTATATCTCTCTTCTGTTCAACTATGCATAGGTGTACATCCTTCTTTCGTTGAATTATATATCTTTTTTCTGTCGGATTTTGCATTTCCGTGGATTATACCTCTCCCTTCTTGTGTTGGATTATATCTCTCCTCTCGGTTGGATTACCCATTCACCCTCCGTTAAATTATATATATTTCCTTCCCCTCAGGAGAAGCTCGAGAAAGAAGAGGGAGTTCCGCACATGATGGTCATCAAGGCTCAGGATAAATCACCAGAGGAACCCCCTAAGGACGTCTCTCCGCAGCCGGAAGGAGAGTTGTGAGTTTGCCATTGTCTCGAACCTCACCCACATTGTGTGTTCTGCAGTCGGACATTTGGGGGTTCTTTTTGTTTTTCCTCTTTAGAACGATAAGGAGAATCTCCATCATTCATTATCATCATCCTCATCATAACAAAGATGATTAAAAGCTTACATACACGTGATTCCCATTTATTCAAAACACCCAACACAGAATAAAAGAAAAGCAGAGTCAGATGGCGTTCGTCGTTATGGGGTGTTTTACATCGTAAAAGGCGTGTGGAGTGGCATGCACACCTTGCGACACTCAGCCTGTGCTTTAGCAGAGCAATCAAGCATCATAACTAGGACTGTTTTAATTGGCGATTTAACCTCTCTTGTACTGCGGCTGCAAATGTGCAGATTAAATAAAGCCAATTAATACAGTTCTTCATATGACTTTTGGATTTGGTCTGTTGGTACAACAATTTGCCTAACGTTGCTTGTGGGAGGGGGGGCGAGGGTCCCAAGTAAGCATGAAGGTTGCTAACCAGTGGTATACTAACCGACATAAATCAGTGCGACAACAATAGGATGTAAAGAAATTGCGAGGAGAGATTCAGGAATCCTCCTTAGATTGGGTTAGTTTGAGGTGGGGATTAGGCGAGGATTATAGTACTATGACCGTTTCCTATCAACTTCTAGGTTAGCTTTGGAAGGCGCTCCTGAAGGCACTGAAGGTGAAGTCCGAGGGGCAAAGGCCGATGTCGCCGCTGAAGCAGCCGAAACGCCAGCGTGAGTATCGCCAATTAATTATTGATCCTTGAGGATTCGGGGCGTTAGGTCATCTTAGAGGGTTCCTGCTGATCTACAAGAATTTAGAGCCAGTAGATCTTCGTATTCAACTTCACAATAATTTCCAGGGTGGTCATAAAGTTATGGAGACTTCAAACATACAGGGTGGTCCTAAAGTCCTTATGCAATTCAAACATCCAGGGGATTTGCAAAAGTTATTTTAGAACAACCTTATATTTTTTAATTTTTTATTGACTTTAGAACCACTGCGAATCTTACATCTGTAAATCAATTATAAGCCATGGTAATAACGACAATAACCCGTCGAAATCACCCCCCTACCCCCTCCACACTCGGTCCGGGTTCATACCCAGGAAACCTCTGCTCGTGGTACGAACCTTTCCCTAGAGATTTACGACAAGCGTTCCTGACCCCAAGGGAGATCTCGTTTGATTTCTAGCACCGGGATAGGGGCTTGATCCCAACGAGCACGAACACAAAACTCTCAGCAACATCACGAAATGTCCGCCCATTGGTGGATACACTGAAACTTAACATACGAGAGTAGATAGTTCCACAAGCATCATCACGCATATAGCCTAACGTAACACCGCTATCATTCTCTTACTGTCTTCATAAGGCGACATACCGACTCTCTCCTCTATTACGGAATCCTGGTGATGGAGCATTGACATCTCCTATGGGGGTACCGCTCTAGATTACTAGTTGGTAAAAAAGCAAAAGCACAATCCTATCAGACACCTACCCCCCCTCCTACCACGCATAATCAGAATCCGCCCTTGGTGCATTCGGGCTTGCTAGCGATTGTCATTCTTATCTTTATGTACATTTCATTATCCGCTTTGGGGATCTCGCCCACGATGCAACGAACGGATGGTGCAACTTACTGATCCAAATTTTTAGTATTACCCTATTTAACTTTTGTCACTATTTCTGTTATTCGTTGGATTACTCCGGCATCCGTTCTAAATTGCTCCAAACTTCACAGTGCTTCCACGAAGAAAAAAGGAGCTGGGAAGAGGATAGAGGCTACAGTTGCTGAGCCCATGTCTGTTGAGCAGGAGGCTCCTCCTGTCGCCCAGGTAACGCGATTGCGCAGATCTATTGTTGTATTGTTCGATGGTTTGCTGTTGCTGTCCAATTTATTCCATGTCGCCCTGTTTTTAGTGGTTTTAGCGATTTTCTTCCTTATTCTCTTGTTCGTCTCACTTTTTATATCAGTTTTCCCTTGCCTTTCCTTTTCTTTTACCTTTACCGTGTTTTTTTACCCAATTTCTAATAACTTTATTTTTCATTTTCGCATTTTCTCGTATCTTTATCTTTATAAATTTTATTCGTCTATAGTTCGAATCTTTCCTTTTCTCTCTCATCCCCTTCGTCTAGTGGATTAACATTTTTAGTCGTTTTTTTGTGTTATTTTAGCTATGGGTTCCTGTTACTTTTGTTTGCACATTTATTCCCATCGATTATTCGTTCTTCTGTATCTTTCCCCTCTTCTTTCACCACAGGGTACTAAACTTGTATCTGTCTAATACCCGCTTGTCTTAAACGCTCATATGCGTTAAATCTTTATTGATTTCCTACCGATACCAAGAGATGCAGTAGTGAAATTGTCTCATCCTTTTTATGATCACACGAGATTTAATACTAACCAGTTTGCTTCTCTTTTCTTGCTGCATTGGAAAAGGAGGTAATAGTACCCGAGACATATCAGAAAGACATTTCTAGGTCCCCCCACACACTTCCCTTGGACTCAACCCAGGAGACTGGCACGGAAAAGTTCCGTTTGGAAGAGGGAGAGACCAAAGAAGGTGGCGTAGATCTTCCGGTCATAGAAACAACCGCTTCATCAGGAGATTTGAACCTCGCCTCAGGACCCTCGCTGGATTCTGAATCCGTTTCGAAGGTGCCATCTTGGTCCCTCGAGGAAAATAGCTTACCCTTCCACCTTAAGGCGGACGCATCACATCTCGAGACCCCGGCCTTCGCCGCCCAGTTGCCGGACCTGTCGAGGACCGCGGCCCCGAGCGTGTACTTTATGCTGGGGGGGCATTCATCCCCTCCAAGCTTGGCTCGCTTGGCCACCAACGTCTTTAAAGAGCGCTTCGCGAAGATAAAGGCGGAATATGAGAAAAACAGGAAACGGAAACAAGCCAAGCTCGACAAGGAAAAAGGCAAACAAGTCTATTCTCTGGTAAGGCGTTTTGTACAACAACAAGTCTGCCAGCCATTGTTATGCAACTACCCTTATCTTCTACACCAAACAATTTGCCGGTCATTGTTATGAAACTAGCATTGTCTTGTACACCAAACATCTGCCGGTCATTTTAGGTCAATTAACCTTATACACCAACATGCGACCATTTTCCCGCCCATTGTTAGGCAACTAAATTTGCACATCAACCAGTTTGCTGTTTATCGTTAGACAACTAGCTTTGTCTTGTACACCAAACAGTCTCTCGGTCATTGTTTGGCAATTAGCCTTGTACACCAACTAATCTGCAGGCTATTGTTAGGAAACTAGCATTATACCCCCCCGAAGCCTTGTACACCAACAAGTCTCCCTGACATTGTTTAGTAACGAACCTTGTATAGCCCCTGTTTGCTGCCCATTGTTTGGTAACGAGCCTTGTGTACACGCAATCATGTGTGTCATTGTTTTATAATGAGCTTTTTATACAAACAAAGCCCCATGCCAGGTGTGTAGCTGCGCCCCAAACCTGTCACACCGACACGCACAATCAGTTTAGTTTTGCAAGATTAATATATTTCGGGTGATTTTAAATCACTCAAATCACTTCGGTAATATATTTGCTGCCTGGCACAGGCGCTCGGTTCGTCTAGGGTAGGGGTGGGGAAACCCTCCCCCCCTGGGGTCAATATAAATGTTGTGTATTAATTCTTTTTTTAGATATTAATGCATGAGTCTATCGCACCATGTAATAAATTTAAACAACATTTATGTACAAAGATACAAGAGTCAAATTTTATTTATCGCCCGCCGACTTCTTTCATTAGAAATTTTCGCCCACGACTCAAAGAAGTTTCCCCACCCCTGGTCTAGAGCGCATTTACACATATCAAACCAAAATCAGGAGACGCATCAGTACATTTGGATCAATTTATTTACCCCACCATTGAATTAATGGCTCCCTGTACAGGCGCCAAGAAATGTATTAATTCGAATATTAATAACGGGGAAAGTTATGAAGGTTCTTAGCAAAGGTAAGAAGGACAGTTCTTGAATCAACTTGTATCATTAATGACTCCACCAACGATTAGCGATAACAAAAGCACATTGCTCCATTCCGCTATAATTGTATAAATTTTCTTGAATATTTTTGCTTTTAATCGCTACGGTATATTCACCTTTGCCAGTGACTCAGATGTGTGTCAGTTGGCTTTTAAATTCAAACCATTATCAAAAGATGTGGCAGTGAATTGCATCTCTTGTTTTTCTTTGGATAGAAACAAGGGATGCCGTGCTAAATTAACCCTCATTAAATTCATATTGTCACTGATAATTTATTGGAGTAATTCTACTTCCTTAATGTTGGTAGTGAAGGTAAATTGTTTCCTTGTTTCAAGGTCGATTTCAGCCAATACAGCAAGCGGATCGTCAGCTTCATGGCGAGGAACTTCTACAACTTAAAATACTGCGCCTTGATCCTCGCTTTCTGCATTAACTTCATCCTTCTCTTCTATAAGGTAATAAAACTTGCCCTTCTCTATGTCTCATGCAGGTGTCTAAGGGCCGTGCATGTAAGCTCGCTCTTTGTACAAACTCTGGAGGTTTAGTTTGCACTCTCGCCCTCTCGCCCTCTCGAGTTGACGAGCATTATTTCTGGAGAAGTTCTTAGGATTCTCTCTGGTGCAGTCCTTATCACCTTCGATCCATTTAGGGGTAACTTATTTATCGTGTTTTGTCTCGTAGTTTTTCTTTGGGTTTTCACAACTAGGGACTTATGACTCCATTGGTATGAGCCAATTTCTTCTTGCGAAAATGTTTCACCTGAAGGATAGGCAAATATGGAGTTTGCGTAGGTTTTCTTAAAGTTAAAAACTAATCAAAATAACAAAATTTAATGTGACGTAACATTGGGTGCGTCATGCTAAGTCGGGATTTAACGGGAAAATCAGATGTTCGTTTTATTAATTTTTAACGCGTAGAAATCCTGTTCAGTTTTAGTTTTTAACTTTAAAATGTTATGTTCGTTCGTTTGTTTGTTTGTTGTTGTGTGGGGATTTTTTTTTTTTTTTTGGGGGGGGGGGGAAACGTGAAAAGGCCTTTTTCACTTGCATGCATTTTAAATGGGAAAGAAACCCTGTGTTTGGTTTTCATATGAAAAGTCCTATTTTTTGTTTCATTCTTTTTAAAAAAACGGGAAAATTCTTATATTCGGTTTTATTAGCTTTGACATCAATAATTACACTTTCGGTTTTATTAGTTTTCAATATGAAAATTTATTCGGTTTTATTAGTTTAAATGCAAAAAATTATGTGCCTCATACCAGTTTTTTACGTGAAAAATCAAAAGCTCGGTTTTATTCGTTTTAATGTAAAAAAAATCCTATTTTCAGGTTCATGAGGTTTTAGTTTTAACGTAAAAATCCTATTTTCGCTTTTATTTTTTTGTAACGTGAAAAAAACATATCATGTTCAGTTTTATTTGCTTTAACCCTCAAAATTCAAAGCTCGTGTTTATTAAGTTTTGACTTGAAAACACTTTTTCCGGTTTTATTATTTCAAACATAAAAAAATAATCATACTTCCAGTTATCTTCGTTTTTAACGTGAAATAAATATCATGTTCGATTTTATTGATTTTAACGGGGAAATAATCATACTTTCTAATACATTCCTTTATAACTTGAAATATATCCTAATTTTGGTTTTATTGGTTCCAACGCAAAAAATACAGTGTCTATAAACAAATGCGTATTGTGGTAAAAAACAAAATTAAGCACAAGTAATGATAACATATTTAAGATTGCATTTTTATACAAACTATAAATGCATAAAGGTAAAAGGGAGGGGGAAATGGGATTTTAAAATCCAACAGGCAATCCAAAGCATGGGACAAACCAGTGTCCTCAGCAATCAAGGGCATGGGACAAACCAAACCCGTCAGGTAATCACCTGACAAACCTCTCCCACGCCCATGATCATCTGACGAGATGGTTTGACCCATCCTCTTCAGCCCCTGGTTAAGCTGGTTTACCTCGAACCCTTGGTCGCGTGACGAGTTTTGTTTGTCCCATGCCCTTGATTTCTGAGGACACTGGTTTGTCCCATGCCCTTGATTTCTGAGGACACTGGTTTGTCCCATGCTCTGGATTGCTGAGGACACTGGTTCGTCCCATGCTTTGGATTGCTGAGGACACTGGTTTGTCTCATGCTCTGGATTGCCTGATAGATTTTAAAACCTCCCCCCCCCTCCCTTTTACCTTTATGCATTTATAGTTTGTATAAAAATGCAATCTTAAATATGTTATCATTATTTTTGCTTAATTCTGTTTGGTTTTTATCAAAATGCGCATTTCTTTATAGACACTATCTGTTATAATCTCCTTTATTAGTTTTAACGTGAAAAAATCCTGTTCTGTTTTATTAATTTTAATCTGAAAAAATATTGCGTTCAGTTTTATTTGTTGAAACTTAAAAATTCCAGTGTTCGGTATTTTTTAGTGTTTAACGTTAAAAATCAAGTGTTCAATTTCAATTTTTTTAGCGTGAAAGAAATCCTTTATCATATTTTATTATTTTTAACGTCAAAAGATCGTTTGTTCGGTTCTATTAGTTTTAACTTGAACAAATTTTGTTTGTTTTATTGGTTTAATTAGTTTTAACGTGAAAAAAAGAAGCTGCGTTTGCTTATCAGCTTTATTTGCAAAAACTCCTGTACGTAAACCCATGGAGTTCTAATCTTTAAAAAATAGTTCCTCAATTTTTTACCCTCCTCAGAAATAACTACCACAAGTTCTTACATTTTAGTTTGTGCTGTTTGTGCGAACTTGATCCGAGGTTTTCATCGTACCCACTACATAAGATTAAGCTATTGGTGCCTTTGTTATGTTTAACATTATTTTCCCTCTTCATAGTCTTAATATTCATTATATTGGTAAATTTGGATTACACAGTCACGCTTTAAGGGAAATTTAATGAATCTATTTCTAGCTGCTCCCCGAAGGGGCATAGCACTGTATAAAAAAATGAACATTTAAACACTACATAAACACTACATAAAATCGACACCAAAACGCGCCCCCGGCCCCTCCGGTCTACCAGCCACACTTATACATAACCTCCCCGCAGACATATACCCCACACTCACACATCTATTCAACGCCTCACTAGCCTCAGGCCACTTCCCCAAAATATTTAAAGTCTCTCACAATATACTCCTTCATAAACAACACAAAGACCCAAAACACCCAAACAATTACAGGCCTATTGCTCTATTAGAGCACCTAGGCAAAATACTCGAACGAATGGTAAACTGCCGCCTACGGGAGTTCCTGGAAGAGAGGGACTGGTTCTCCCCCCATCAATATGGGTTCAGGAGAGGCAGGTCCACTCAGGCGGCCGTGACCATCGTACATGACAGAATACAGAAGAAACGACAGATACACCAAAAGACTCTCTCCGTCAGTAAGGACGTGGAGAAAGCCTTTGACAAGGTGTGGCACGAGGGACTCCGTTGGAAACTCGCCAACAACACGGAGTTACCTCTCTGCACCAGAAGGCTCCTCTCACACTACCTCACTGGACGGCGCTGCCACATAAGATACAACAACACCCTTTCAAGACCCTTCACACCACGCTCAGGCGTTCCCCAAGGAAGCGTTCTGGCACCCATACTCTACATTATGTTCACAAATGACACCCCACGCCCACCAGAAAACTGTGTTCACACATACATAGTGGCCTACGCCGACGGCGAGACCATTCTCGTCAGCGGCCGGGCCCCCGAAGAAATCGCGCTCCACGCACAAAGAATACTTGATGAGAAGACAGATTACGAGGATAAATGGCTGATTGCCACGAATCCTTAGAAGACACAAATGACACTCTACGGCGCTAGAGATCACTTCATGCACAACCTACAAATCTACTCACACACACCAGACATGATCCACCAAAACCCAACAAGGCTCGCATACACACAGTGCACCAAAATCCTGGAGGTAACATTCGACAAATCCCTCAGGTTCAACTTACACCAAAACATAATACAAGCAAGAGCCTCATGCACAAACGCATCGCTGAGTAGGTTCTACCCAGCGAGTAAAAAACTAAAACTACACTTATATAAAACACTTGTGCATCCCATTCTCACGTACGCCCCACTGTCGCTCGTAGCTGCGAGCGACATCTGGAAGCGAAAGGCTCAGCGCATTCAGAACTCTGCTCTGAAGCGCGCTTGCCGTTCGCCGTTGTACTCAAGAATGGACGCACAACACAACAACAACAAACTAACTCCTCTCAACACTTACGCTCACACCAGACTTACAAAACAACTCGGAAAACTCCCACAGACCCACTTTACACCTCGCTACACGTGAGAAGGTACGCGAGGGCGCCGTGATATCCCGCGGCCCACGAACACCTGCCGCCCGTACCGTTCTTTGCATAAACCAATAGGCATCGTGAATAACGCGTTTCCGGATGAGCTGTCAGCCTCCCCCTCCTGACTTGCCCCCAACCCTCTCCCAGTCAATACCACATATCCTACACTCTCATAACAACACCTCGCTTCGGTGTATAGCCACTGACCTATCTACTCTCGCTGTCCCTTTCTTAATTATTTTCCGCAACGCTTCTCTCTGACTACCTGACTGCCGTATTACAGCGGTCCCTCTCTGTTCTTTATATACACCAAAGCCAAAACCAACACCTAACAACGCCTGGCAACCGCATTTGAATTCGAACCCTGAGCTGAGTGTTTCGAAATGGGGGCTTCACCACATATACCTCCCTTAAATGGTGGGGGTTGCACCACCACACCCCTGCTATTTGTAATTTTCTAGTAGTATCACAATTCGAAAGATTAGCATTAGGTTTGAATTCAAAGCGCTTGTCAGACGTTGTTAGGCCCCTATTGCTCATTGTTTTAATGCCGTGTTTCTTGACTTTAGAAATATAAGCCCGACCCAGAATTCTAATTAAATCAATCATATTTTCTTTAATATTGAGTAATATTAAATGTCCATATCATATTTTAAGAAAAAAATCCCTTAAAATGATATATAATACAATATGATACGATACCAATTGACAATTTGATTATGTATTCCATATTAAGCATTATCTTTTCTAATCCCTTCCCTCCTACCCTCTTTCCTCCGTTGAATAAAAATTCCCGATTTTATTACATCAGTTGAATTTATTTTTGAATTGAAAAATAAATCTTAATAATTAAATTTGAAGGGTTAAGTAAGAATTATCGACTCAAGGTTAGATTACTTTCAGCACCAACTGTCCCCAAATTATAACGTTTTGTAACCTATTCTGCCATTAACTTACTTCATATTTGTCTGGGATTCTCTTTACTCTCCCTCCTCTCATACATAACCTTCATTTTTTAGTTTGCGTGCTAGTAAAGACTTTTGCGGTGATGTGTTACCTTTCCTTTTCCTTTTTCCAACCATCTCTAATATTAACTCTCATTTTACAAATCTCTCCTCCCAGGCATCCAAAGTTTATGTAAGTATACCTGAATAAATCATTTTCTTTAGTTGAACTTAAACAGTAGAAGGATAACTAAAATAAATCAACGGAAAGCTTAAAAAATATGGAATTTATGTCCCACTCGAAGTACAGAAGAGATTATGTGGTCCGACTGCTTATTTTTACTTGTAGTTTGAATAGATCGATAGAGTGCTTAATATTTTAAATATTAAAATAATAGTGAGTTATAGCCAGGGTTGTGGATCCGAGTATTATTTTGTACTTCTGAATTCTTAAACCCAGTATTCAGTGGTCAGTACTATTTTGAGTCATAAAGGTAAAGAAGCTTTAATTCTTTCTTTAACTTTGTTAACAGTTTTCGGGGTTGAAGAAACTTTTCATTCGTGCAAACTAAATGCTTCGGTAAGGTCAGGAATAATATCCATCACCTCCACACCCCTTGGGGAGAACTGATAAATTGCTTACCCTGCTGCTAATCATCAATATGGTTTTTTTAACAAATCATTGCTTACCCATACATGTGTAGTTTCTACAATCTCAATCTAGAAAAAATAACGTGAAATATTCAAAATTTGAAAGGGATTAGTAGTCCGGTTTTCCTAAAACAATTAAAGGCTGCCTTTATTATTATTATACTCGGAGGGCCTCGGAGGGCCAGTTTAAAATTTGTCTTTTATTGTCGACTCATGATACCTTAGGAGCTTGTTTTTTTATGTCCGTCGTAACCTCCGAATGAGTTGTAATTTCGTCGTATACAGATTGTGTGCTCTAGTCTATATTTGTTTAAGCGTTCGTGAAATGTGGTAGTTCTTAAAAAACAGTTGACAACACGATGTGCCTCATCGTGTTTATTTTTACATGTTTTTTCTTCGTTCTTTGTATTTTATCTGCTTGGTCGTTTATGTTTGGTATTGTTAGTCCGGCCCAACTGAATGTTCAAACCCCTCCTGGTGAACGTCGATTAACGTCTTTTCCCAAGTCATCAGTCACACTCTTCTCTCTAAAGACAATTCATGAATGCTTTGCTATGCCAAATTTTACTCTTAAATCTTAAATTGACGACTCATTTCTACTGCTCTAAATTTGAGTCTAAAGTAAATATCATCTTCGTTGACTGAAAACGTTTCAGTTGAGCTCTCAATAATTAGTGAATTAACTCAATGTACTCCATGATAGTAGAGTTGTAGTGCTAATTTCGAAACTTGAATATTCAGTTGTATTGTTAGAGTTGTTTTTTTGCATTCTATTCCACTAAATCTACTTGTAAATCCTGACCCATTGTGTCAGCTAAAAACAAGTTTTACAAAGAGTATTCAATTATACAGCTGAATTTAAGTCTTAAAATTATATCATACTAATAAAGTAGTATAAAAAGAGTATTTAACCTTTAATAAATTTAAATTTTCAATTGACATTCTTTCTGATCAACTGAGTATTGAATTTCTGGGGTAAATTAGAGTCTTATACTGAGTCTGATATCCAGGCGTCTGCTATCGTGGAAGAAGAGGAAATTGAAGTGCAAACTATAGACAACATCTTCGGTATCGGGTCCGGTGATCTTCTGGGGTCAGGCGACGATCCAATACTTGGTGATGACGATGGAGGCTCAGCAATGGAAGGATCGGGCAACTTCACCTTAGGTGATGATGACGAGGAAGGGGAAGAAGACGACGAAGATGTGAGTGACGTCTTTGCTTCCGCCTAATTCTTTTAGTGGATTGGTTGGCCTTCTATCTGTGATCAAAGTTGACATAAGCGTTCGATTTGCCCTCGGTCGTTGAGGTCATAACATCGAGTAATAATCAATTGTTAGAATCATCCTGCCTTATTTTCACAAGGGAAAATCAAATACAACTATTGTTCTGATATTGAAAAGGAAAAGATTTACTTATGAGTATATATCACCCTCTGTACTGTATTATTCTTTGTGTTATTGTTGTTTTACTCTTTTTTTTGTTATGCCCCCACAAATGGCTGTCAGTTTGCTTCTTATTTGGCATAGGTGATACGTTTCTCTAAAGGGTCCTCCTACAATCTAAGAGTCCAAAATTATACCTCTGGGTCATTATGTTCTTGCGTACCAACTTGCAACTTTAGTTGGTAGATGTGCCCTCCCACCATTATGTAGAATACGGGTGGTTTTCTCCATCCTTTATCTTGTCCTCGATCTGTCCCCACTACTTTCTGTTCATTTCTTTCCCTCTCTGTTTTCACACTATAAATTATCTTTCCTTCGTTGGGTTACACATTTCTTAATTATCAACTTTTCAGGTGGATGAATGGGTACACATGGATGAGAAGTATTTCTACATGGAACACGTCGTGTGCGTCTTCGCTTTCCTGCACTCCATCATCTCTATGTGTATGTTGATCGCCTACTACCACCTCAAGGTAACGCTAGGTTTCATGTTGATGGCCACAATCTCACTCTCGAAAAGCTAACGTAAAATATTCAAAATTTCAAAGAGATTAGTGGTCCAGTTTCCCTGAAACAATGAAAAACTGTCCTTATCATTAATAGTTATTATATTCGGAGGGGCAGTTTAAAATTTGTCTTTTCTGTCGGCTCATGGTACCATAAATTCTTGTTTTTAAGGCCTGTCGTAATCTTAATAGGAGATGGTCATTTTCATCGTATACAGACAGTGTTCTTGCTTATATTTGAATGCGTTTTAAGGACGCACTTTTGTCACCATGAGTGAAGCTTAGCCGCATTTGTTGCCAAAATAAGCCCGTCAATTCTAATTTGCTTTGACTTGAAATCCATATTGAAATTCATGACTTCACAGATATAAAAGCATTATACTATACGAATTTTTTGTCCATACCGTACCAAAATAATAACAACATGCATCCGCCATTCTCGTAACCTCTTTAAAAATAAAAACACAACCAAAAGCTAAGAAGGTACGAGGGTAAGTTAGAAAGCACGCGGAAATGTGTTTGGATTTGTAAAGTCTCTTATGTTGAATTACCTGCTCCTATCCACCCAACCCTATAGTTTATTGCTCTTCCGCCTCAAAGCCCGCAGGAAGATATAGACGATATCTCTTCCGCATATTTTCACTTCCTCTATCTTCAACACTTTCTTTACACATTTCTCCTTACGAGCTTTCTGCGGTAGTTAATGTTGGTTTCCGTTTAAATATTTTTTTCTTCTTGAGAGTGACTTTAAAAAAACGATACCTTCCCTCAAAAGAATAGATCGCTTTCGGTCAGAGCCATTCTGAACTCTTTGACAAGACTCGGTTGAAAGCGCATCCAAATCAGAAGCTTTGCTTGGAATTTAAAAGGGTTAGGTTCGAAAAAAGTAGCCAATAACCATTCATAAATGAATCCAGTGTTTTAAAACAAGACGATATGACTTGAAAAATGAACAAAGAGAAGGGAATCATTGATGCAAATAACTGATTGTTTAGCTACTATTAGGGAGCTATTGGATCAAGATCATGGAATTACTATTGATCTAATAGCTGCTTAGGGTATTTCGCATAGTTCAGTGGAATCAATTTTAAATTAATTACTTTACCTCGGCAAACTTTCAGCACAGTGGCTACCCAAAGCGTTAGAATAAGGTCAGCTGACTTGAATTCTTGCACTTGGTGTCAATTTTCTAGGAAGAGATAGTGGTTGTAGATGAAATTTTTATTGAGTGAATCGTAACTGGATGAAGCATGGTTTTACCATACGATCCAGGGACCAAGGTTCTATCATAGCATTTAGATTACTTTTTGAGACCCAAAATTAAAGTAACTTTAAAAGGAACTTGGTTCCAGTTAATAGATGATACCAAAAGTAGATTTTAACATAGTTTAATTAAAAACATTTACACGTTCAGAAACAGAAAATAACTAGAAGTGGAAGTACCACCTACATAGGTGTAAAAGCGTAAACCTAGATGCAAGTTATATAAAAAAATAATTTATTTTTTATATATTATTTTTTTTTTATCTTACTTTTTAGTCGCGCGACTCTACATCTCACTATGTCGTCGGTCGGTCGGTCCCCGTTTTGCTTTTTTGGGGGGGAAATAATAACATAACTATTCAGCCGATTCTAACGAAATTTGAAATCCGTATGTTGTATTACATTTTCTTTCGAAAGATATAATTGTCAAAGTCCTCCTAAGGTTAGTCCTGGAATTATTGGGAGAGGGAGCAATAACATCATAACTAATGGGCTGATTCTAGCAAAATTTGGAACCCTTATGTTGTTTTACATTCTATTTCGAATGATATAATTGCCAAAGTCTTCCCAAGGTTAGCCCGGGAATTATTTTGTTTTGGCAATAACATCATAACTATTCCGCCGATACTCTGCTAGACTAGACTAGGCTATAATATGCTATACTCTGCTAGGCAAGCCTATAATGGGCTATAGTATGCTAGGCTACTAAGCTATGCTAAGATATAATGTACAAGGGTAAGATATGTTATGCTAATCTAGGCTATAAAATGCTATGCTAGGATAGCATATAGTATGTTAGGCTAGACAATACTAAGCTATGCTTGACTAGGGTATAATAGGATAGTATAGGCTATACTTGTCTAGGATAGTTAATGCTAGGCTAGGCTAAGCTATGCTAAGCTATACTAGGCTAGACAGGGCTATGCTATGCTAGGGTAGGCTAAAGTATAATAGGCTAGGGAGGCCTATACTCAGCTATGTTATGCTATGTTAGGTAATACTAAGTTAGGCTACGATATGCTAGCTAACTAAGGCTATAATAGGCTAATCTATGCAAGGTTATTCTAGTCTAGGGTATGGTATACTATACTAGTCTAGGATATACTGGGCAAGGCTATAATATGATACCCTTAGCTATTATATGTTATGAGTGGTTATGCTAGGATAGGCTATACCAAGCTAGCTTATAGTATGCTAGGCTAGCTTATCGTATACAAGGATATATTGGCTAGGCTATAGGAGCCTATTCTAGGTTGGCTATACTAGGCTAGGCTACTCTAGGCGACCCTAGGCTAGGCTCTGGCATGCAATGCTGAGCTATACCTGGTTAGGCTAGGCTAGGCTAGGCTAAGCTAGGATATACTATAATATGCTAGGTTAGACTAAGGTCTAATAAGCTAGGCTAGGCTGTACTAAGATACGATCGGCTAGGCTATACTAAGCTAAGGTAAGATAAAGTAAGCTATACTATGCTAGGTTATACTGAGCTAGGCTGGTTAAGCCCGGCACAGCTATTTAAGGTTAGGCTATCCTATGTTTGGCTAGGCTTGGCTATACTAGGCTAAAACAGGGTAAGTTATACTATGTTATACTTGGCTATGATATGCTATGCTATACTGGGCAATTTTAGGCTAGGCTATAATAGGCTATTCTTTGCTAGACAATACTGCGCTATGTTAGGCTATTCTCTACTATGTTATGCTAAAGTATGTGGCTATACTATTCTATTTTAGGCAAGGCTAGACCTTGCTAAGCTATACTATTCTGTGCTATCTATAATATATTATGCTATGTTATACTATGTTATGTTATACTATGCTGTGCTATATTATGCAATGCTGTGTTATGCTATACTATGATATGCAATAATATTCTATAAAGTGAAGGCACGCGACTTTTTTGGTCAGCAGACCTTGTTTACTCATCCTATGGCGAATGAAACTTTTAATCAAACTAAATAATTAAATGGTTCTGCCCCTGTGCGAATTGTTAAGGTTTAATGAGTGCCACTTCGCCCTGGCACTGAGTGTATTTCTTATTTAGATGCCACTTGTGATCTTCAAGCGCGAGAAGGACGTTGCGAGGAGGCTGGAGTTCGATGGCATCTACATCGCAGAACAGCCTGAGGACGACGACATCAAGTCCCATTGGGATAAATTGGTCATTTCGGCCAAGTAAGAACTTTCGACCTGCTTCTGGGCGCTATTTTAAAACTCAACCAGGGGACGCGTTTGCATGTTCGAGTCCCTCTGCTTTTTCTATGACTTTTGATGGCGGATTTTGTACAGATTACATTATTCTTTCTTCTTGTCTGCCCCTTACCCTTCACACAATTTATATATGTAGTAATTTTCCTTCGTGCAATTAGACAATTTGTCAATAATTATAATAATTATTATTATATAAAAATAACTGGGGGATTTGTGCTGATTATCATATGTACGAGTTTGTGCAGTGTGTATATCAGCTTAGTGAGAAATTAGGCTAGAAGGGAACATGCATACACTATCTGGGGCGCAGACTTCTGGGAAAACCCTTACTGCCCTATGTTCGTATTGTTAACCACTGGGAGTTCAAAAGTATGTACTTCCACATCTGGTATCCGTATCTTTATTATACCCAATATATAAATGCAGGGGATGAATTTATTTACTTATCTATCTTTTCTCATTACCATCCTCATTTTTATTACACGCTAAATTACCCCTTCTTCGCGATTGCTAGCTCATTTGTTTATTATATTATATTTTAAGTGTTTGACCTAATTTACCTAAACGTGTCGTTGTATATCAATTCTCTGAGGCTTGATATGCTTTAACATTGCTTAGGTCTCGCGTGAATCCCAAGCCCAGTTAACCTAGGTCTACGCAGCGATGAGTATTGGATGTATGGTCCGAATCTGTGTTAATAAAAGTAAATTGAGTCGAGGACCCATCAAGCCTATATAACCATTAGTTAACTAGTTAGAAAGTTTCAGAGTCTTCCAGGCATGGATTGAGTGAATGGTATTGAATTTCAAAAGTGTGGTATGATTGTTTTGTTTCACGGTGGTTCTTAATTATAAAATAAAATTTCTGGTACTGTATGGTTAAAAAGGTGCTGTGACTACCTGAGTTTTTTGATTGGCAGGAGCTCAGTTTCCTGGTGCTACTTGATTGAAATGTGGTGAGCTTTTTGATGCTGTATAATTGAATAATTTGCTTCCTGGTGCTGTGATTGAGAGGTGTTGGGCTGTTTAGTACTGTTTTCTTGCTGTTACTCAATGAAGAAGTTCGTGGTTTTAGATGCTGCGCAGCTTAGTACTCTTTTCTTGGTGTTACTCGATGAAGAAGTTCGTGCTTTTAGGTGCTGCACTGCTTAGTACTGTTTTCTTGGTGTTACTCGATGGAGAAGTTCGTGGTTTTAAGTGCTGGGCTGCTTAGTACTGTTTTCTTGCTGTTACTCGATGAAGAAGTTCGTGATTTTAGGTGCTGCGCAGCTTAGTACTCTTTTCTTGGTGTTACTCGATGAAGAAGTTCGTGCTTTTAGGTGCTGCACTGCTTAGTACTGTTTTCTTGGTGTTACTCGATGAAGAAGTTCGTGGTTTTAGGTGCTGGGCTGCTTAGTACTGTTTTCTTGGAGTTACTCGATAAAGAAGTTCGTGGTTTTAGGTGCTGGGCTGCTTAGTACTGTTTTTTTGCTGTTACTCGATGGAGAAGTTCGTGGTTTTAGGTGTTGGGCTGCTTAGTACTCTTTTTTTGCTGTTACTCGATGGAGAAGTTCGTGGTTTTAGGTGCCAGGCTGATTAGTACTGTTTTCTTGGTGTTATTCGATGAAGAAGTTCGTGGTTTTAGGTGCTGGGCTGCTTAGTACTGTTTTCTTGGTGTTACTCGATGAAGAAGTTCGTGGTTTTAGGTGCTGGGCTGCTTAGTACTGTTTTTTTGCTGTTACTCGATGGAGAAGTTCGTGGTTTTAGGTGCTGGGCTGCTTAGTACTGTTTTCTTGCTGTTACTCGATGAAGAAGTTCGTGGTTTTAGGTGCTGCGCAGCTTAGTACTCTTTTCTTGGTGTTACTCGATGAAGAAGTTCGTGCTTTTAGGTGCTGCACTGCTTAGTACTGTTTTCTTGGTGTTACTCGATGAAGAAGTTCGTGGTTTTAGGTGCTGGGCTGCTTAGTACTGTTTTCTTGGTGTTACTCGATGAAGAAGTTCGTGCTTTTAGGTGCTGCACTGCTTAGTACTGTTTTCTTGGTGTTACTCGATGAAGAAGTTCGTGGTTTTAACTGCTGGGCTGCTTAGTACTGTTTTCTTGGTGTTACTCGATGAAGAAGTTCGTGGTTTTAGGTGCTGGGCTGCTTAGTACTGTTTTCTTGCTGTTACTCGATGAAGAACTTCGTGGTTTTAGGTGCTGGGCTGCTTAGTACTGTTTTCTTGGTGTTACTCGATGAAGAAGTTCGTGGTTTTAGGTGCTGGGCTGCTTAGTACTGTTTTTTTGCTGTTACTCGATGGAGAAGTTCGTGGTTTTAGGTGCTAGGCTGCTTAGAACTGTTTTCTTGGTGTTACTCGATGGAGAAGTTCGTGGTTTTAGGTGCTGGGCTGCTTAGTACTGTTTTTTTGCTGTTACTCGATGAAGAAGTTCGTGGTTTTAGGTGCTGGGCTGCTTAGTACTGTTTTTTTGCTGTTACTCGATGGAGAAGTTCGTAGTTTTAGGTGCTGGAGGTTGTTTGATAGAGTTGATTATTCATGTTATACCTCTGCTTTTGGCAGGAGTTTCCCGATGAATTACTGGGACAAGTTTGTGAAGAAGAAGGTTCGTCAAAAGTACAGCGAAACCTACGATTACGACGCCATCTCGAATCTTCTCGGAATGGAGACCACGATTTCGTTCACGCAGGAAGAAGAAGCCAAAGGCATCATCGGATTGTAAGTTGGGTTCGTAACTTGTCTAGCCTGAAGAGTCTCTCATGTGGCCAAGGGCGATAGAATCAGGTTAAGGTCAGCTGGGGGTTCTCAGAAGGAGGGAAGTACCGGTTAAGAGTTCTCAGGAATTAAAGGCCGTTTAACGGCCCTTAAAATCATTTAAGAGATGGGTAAGAGTATCACAAAGGGCTTAGGCCAGTTTAAGATCAAAGGATTTCTGAAGTGGCTAAGAAGTATTCTTCTCGTTCTGCAAAATCTATTGACTGCAGAGGTTTAGGAAGGCGGTTGAGTTTCCTCATTCTCCGTACTCTCGTTGATGATGGAAAATATAATGGTAACATGCAGGCCATTTTAAAGCTCACCCAAACCTTCTTTAAAAACTTATATTATTTTTAATATATACATTGCATGCCTTAACCATAAAAACATATAGATGGAAACATTTATGAAATTTCAAAATAATACTGGCATCCAAGCATGTCGTTATTGGTAGCTTTTGAAAACAAGTTGATGCTACTTATAGAGGGAGGTTTTTTTACATGTCCTACTTTTAAAGTTTAATAAAATCAAGAATAATTTTGTGATCATAATGAAAGTTACGTAAATTGATGGTGATAGATGTATTTATATGGTCCCATAATGGCCAATTAATTTATTAAATTTCTTAGAAGTTATGCCAGTTTTAGTGAAGCATTGATTTTTAACAAATATTTGCTGAACTTTCAGATATTTATCAACTATTAAAACCAAATTTATTTTAACTAATTTTATTTTCTTAAAATTAACACAAAACTAAGACTAATAATCAGTTTGCATAATTAGCATAATAACTTAATTTATTTGTATATTCTTCTTTTCAAATGCTGGCCATTCTTCTCATGACATTCATTTACTCGTGACGAAGTTGCTCTCATCACTTTTTTCAAAAGTTCTTCATTGATGTTATTAATTTCTTCAGCGATATTATTATTTAGTTGTTGTATACTTCTAGGATTATTACGGTAAACACGATCTTTTAAATATCCTCATAAAAAAATCCAAAGGTGTTAGATCGGGGGATCTTAGAGGCCACTTAAATTCACTGTTTCGAGAAATGATTTTTTCTCTGAAGTTTCGTCTTAACAAGTGTATTGTTTCATTCGATGTATGTGATGTTGGACCATCTGGCTGGAAAAACAGTTGTCTATTTCGAATCCATCGAAAGTTCGGTAAAAAATATTCTTCAAGCATATGTCGGTATCTTTCGCCATTCACAGTGACTGAATTTCCATTTTCATCCTCATTAAAATACGGCCCAATGATCTTCTGAGGTGTTATCGCACACCACACAGTGTTTTTTGCAGAATGCAGCTCTTTCTGGTTTTTAGCTTTTTGGTTGTGATCCAACCATATTCTATTGTTCTGCTTATTATTGTACCCGCTGAGATCAAAGTTCGCTTCGTCAGACATTATCACAGGCGGTACATCAACTTCCCCAAATCTTCGTCTAAATTCTTCTGCATAAGATTTTCTTTTCGCGAAATCGTTGTCTTCTAATTTTTGCGCAACCTGAATCTTGTATGGCTTAAGTTTCAGTTTTTTCTTCATTCCATTGTATGTTGCACTTTTTGACAATCCCATTTATCTGATCTTCTTTTTAATGATTTCTGCGGCGACCGTTCGACGTTTTGACGCAACTCTTCAATTTTATGTAGTTCTACACCTTTTCACCCAGCACGCCCTTTTCGTCCATCTTGTACACTACCAGTGTCTCAATTTTTTTTAATTAGTCTGCATAGCGCTCGTCATGATGATACGTCTTGAGTTCCTTCACGTCTCATCCGTCGTTGTATTGAAACCACTGAATAGTTGCATCTGAAGAATGTTTTAACATTTTTTTTTGTCCAATCATTTCCAGAAGCTTCCACGTTATCAGTTTGAAAAATTTCTTAATAATGATTTTTGCTAGAAAATCTTTCTCCTTTTAAAGTCTACGAATGACTACGATGCTAGTAAATTTGTGACTTAAGAATCGAGCATTTCAAAAATCACTTTTTAAAAGAAAACCTTTTACGCTTTCCATTTCAAGCCCGCCTCAAAGACCGATTTATTAAAACTTGCATAACTTCTATAATAATAAATAAATCAATTAGCCATTTTAGGACAAAGAAGTTACAACTATTACCAACAACTTCTGAATGTTTCATTATGATCACAACATTATTCTTGATCTTATTAAACTTCAAATGTATGGCATGTTAAAAAAAAAACTCCCTGTATTTAATTCATTTGAAATTAAAATTAAATTAGGAAGCAGATTACCGATTTTGCTAAATGGAATCAATTGGAGTTACCACAAGAGCTTTATTCTGAATTCAGTTGATTGAGATAATAATAATAATAATAATAATAATAATAATAATAATAATAATAATAATAACAATAATAAATAATAATAGAAGACACTTCACTATTCAAAAACAGCTGCCCTAACTCAAGTAATTTCGAACGATGCTTTAGCGTCTCACATACGAAAAAAGCGGACGTACCCTCGTAGGTGGGCGCCAGCTGCGTGTTAGAAAGTTAAAAAAAACAAAACAGACGCCAACTTCCATCTTTTTGATGACGAAGCGCGTAGAGTGAGGGTTCGAATCCAGACTTCCGCTTAGTCCGGTTCCTCTCACCCCTTTTTGCCCTAGGGACCTCTTTATTTTTTTTTAACCATACGCTTCACCATTTTCAAAGTATGGTAATCATTTTCAAAGGAGTTACACCATTTTGGGGGAGTATTTGAAAGCCTTTTTTTTATTTAAAATGCAATAGCAACGAGGCAGCGTCACGCAAAATGTTAGGGGAGAGATGTAAGTAATGGAAGATATATAGCCACAGGTCCTCCTGAAGGCAGGGGGCAGCCACGAGAGTGCATAACTGCATCCATTGGGGCCAGAAGGGCGTATCGTTGTTTCAGGTTTCCGTTGCTTCAGCCCTGTTCTACCTCCTTTCCCCTACGCGGTATTATAGAAGTAGGGGAGATGGAAAGGGGAATGGGGGATTTGAATGAGGTTCACAAGAGGACCCGAGAGAGAGCCCCGCTTCTCTCGGGGCACTGGGGTCGGGAGGGTATGCCTCTCCTCCAGGTACAGGGTGTAACGATCTATACAGCCTCCTCCCTCCCCTCCCCTCCCTCGTTGGGTATTTCAATTCAATCAAGGTCTCGAATGCAGTGGAGCAAGATTTCTTATTCAATTCCTACTTCAATGTGTCAACTTTTTAATTATGTCCTAAAATATTCCTATTCCTCACTCATATATTTTTAAGCTCTACGCCCCACGCCCCATGCTCTATACCCCACGCTCCACCCCAAACACCTCAACCAAATATCCCCACGCTCCACCTGGAAAAATCACTGACTTATTCGCTTGGAAATTGGCTCGTTCTTGTAAGCTACCCATTAGTCCTATTAAGACTAATTAGTCCAAGGGAATAAATCCGAACCACGATCCCAACGACGAAGAATAATCGCGGATTCAGACATCTACCCCCCCCCCCCGCCTCTCAGTCTAACTGCAATAGGGTTTAAATACGCAGTTCGGCTCTTTCTACCTTGCATCCCTGTTGTTGTTATTCTCGTTTTGTTCTGTCTATTCGCCTTTTCTTGTTCCGTCTGTTCTCCGCCCATTCCTTCCGGCACCTGGCTAGACAACACAACATCCTGGGTGTCCTTGAAGTTTAATATCTAGTCATATTTCGGTAGTCTCCACCCTTTGATATTCCAAGCACTTTCCTCTTTATTAGCTCTTGAAGTACTCATCTCAGAGAATATTTTAGCTCTTTTGACTGGTATAGTGTTTTTTGAGTTTTTATTTCGGTACAAAAAGACCGAAGCGATCCCTCTATGTTCGTAAACCGCCGATGCCTTGATTTTGTGTTCCTCTGACGCTCCCTTCTCAGGCTTCTCCTCTCCTTTCAGACTCAGATCTGTCGACTGGCGCTACCAGCTATGGAAAGCCGGAGTTACTATCACTGACAACGTGAGTAGGGTGTAGTTGTTGTTTTGTTATAGTACCGTTTGGTTCATTAGTAATTGTTTTTTAGGTAGTAAAAAAGAAATTCTAGTAGTTTTGTTCTAATAGTATTTGTTGCCTTTGTTGTGGTAATAGTTTTAGGTTTGTTCTAGTAATAGATTTTGTTGTAATAGTTGTACTTGTTGAAGTAGTAGTTTCTGTCGTTCGTTGTTGTCTAAGTACTAATAAATAATAAGAGTAACTGAAAGGCTACAAATTTTCACCATTTGGGGAATAATCTGCGTTTTTAAATATTATGTTGTCAATAAATTAATGTCGTTATGACTACTGTGTGATATAGAGATTAATTTTAAGTTTTACATTGTTAGAGCGAGTTATTAATGAGGGCAGGGAGCGAGATTCATTCTTTTCACATGAGAATGGGCACCAACACTTGGGTCGTGTGACCAAGGCAACACAGTAAGTGACCTCAGTTGGCAAGTTCTCCCCCATCTCAGCGGAAAAAGTGATAAATGAGATGGAAAGTAATATCAATTCTTTATTTCGTCACAATCAACTCAGTTTAGAAAGTCAGGAATGCTTACTCGCTTAATGTTGTCCATCGTTGCCGATGACGACGTCACTCCATACTTGGATGATTTTGATGATGTTTGGTTGATGATTATCCTCTTTGGTGAGAGCATTGATGACTGCGGAGTCCGCCAAGGTTGGCACGGCGGGCTATGGCAACATTGGGATAGGGTATTGCAAGAATGTGTGGATGAATGAGCAATGCATGGAGTGATAACTTGCACGATGCTGTTTAAGGTGAAAAGTAAGTGCGCATTCTTCAGTCCACCATCTTCACTTTTCCATGCTGAGTCCAGTGGCAAGGAAATGATCCAGGACGACTGGAGCAGGTTTAAGGTGCAGTGCTCTGCCGAAAAAAAAGTCCCATCTTAGCCTCTGCCTCTCAACTGTTGGCGTACAACCAGCTCGTGGTCCCCCTTCCTTTAACTGAAGGTACGTCCAACGACCGAGTGACGGACGATATAACCCGGCCAACCCTACTGCCTTGTGGGAGCCCTTGGAAGGGCCAAGGTTTCAGGAGTAAACCTGGAAATCAAATCTGCACGGTGCTAATATGTTGTCGCGAACGTTGATAATAATAATCACAACCATTTCTTTCATTAAATTAATATTTAGTACATTTAATGAGTTAATTATTAGAGAAACGACAATAATTTCTTGACAGGTATATTAGAATGAACACTTCTACCAGGAATACCCATTGCTCCTCTGGTAGATCCTCAAGATCTCATCTCAAACTTCTCAACCTTTAATTTTCCTGACAAACAAACAAACAAATTTATCCCACGTAATAACCGAAAATTTGTCCCCGTTTTTTTGTTCTGGAAGGGAGGGGAGCACCGCAGCTGTCGAACACGAATATGGTTGGTATGGTATTTTGGATGACCTTATTCAAGCAATTGGTTCGTATTCCGAGAATGCTTAACCTCTTATGCCTTAGTGACGAGTCTTTATAATGGTTGTTTATGGACCCCTTCTTTGTTTGTTCCAGGCGTTCCTCTACAATCTTTGGTACCTGTGTTTTTCCCTCCTTGGCAACATTAACCACTTCTTCTTCGCTGCCCATCTCATGGATGTGGCTGTGGTCATTCCGTCACTGAAGACGATCTTGCAATCGGTCACCCACAACGGCAAGCAGGTCAGCCTCCAGCACAGGAACTTGGGTCCTAGCCTTAAGGGTGACGTTTTCGTAATAAACCTTGTTATTGCCCCCCCCCTCCCCGTACCCCACCATTGAACGGGTGTCTCCGTTGGCACCGAGAGCTTCTGAAATTCTTTTTCTTAAGGAGACAAAGTAAACTTGCGTAATCCAATGGAGTAATGTTCTGTGGGAAAACGATTGGCAAAAGAAGGCTGGCTCTCTCGCTCGGCTAGTGAAGGCATCGGTTCGCTTCCAATGAGCGGAGTCATGAGCTGTTTGCCCATTGGGCGGTACGCTATTACTCGCCCTTGAGGGGGTGAGTAGCTCCACACGCATCCAATGCAGATAGCCAATCACAACACCGCTATCATTTCCACTCTCGCCTTCACAATACGACCTACTTTCTCCCTTGAGTCCCCCTTTGGGGCACCCAAGCAAACACACCCCGCCAATGAGGACCGGCTCTCGGTGCCTTTAAGCTCACCATTGGTTGTCATTCTAATCTTTGTGTGCATTTCATTATCCCGTCGAGAGATTTCGACGACAAAAAAATAAATAGAAAAGGAAAACAACGATAATGAGATGATTAAGAATAACAAATACTACTTTTACTTGTAAATCTAAAATTTTAGGTATGAGGGGATGGGGGGGGGGTATTTATACAAAGCGCAGGCACCTTCAGATGTACTAATTTGAACAGCCTTGTTTCTCCGTTGTTTCGATTCTTAAACGTGAATTAAACGTAAATTAAACGTGAATTAAACGTCTGTTCCACCCTCCCTTTTCTCTCTACGTAATTAAATAAATGATAAACGCATTATTTGCCTTAATTTTCCCTCTTTAAAGTAGGTATTCTTCATATGAATTAAGCGTGTTCTTATTGATCTTACCTCTTTAATAAAACAAGTCGTGAACACGTTATAGACGAATGGAATGCCGTATGTGAGCTATGCGTTGTTAAACCACATCTGGTGTAGTTCTTCGTCGGATGGGAGTTCCGATTCTAGTTTAATTTTCTTGGATGGTTCCTATTTAGCGAGTCGGGGTTCGGATCACACTTTAAACTCTAGGTTCCTTCAGAGAAACGACTCGAAAAGGAGTGAATATCAATGGTAAAACAGCTATCCCGAAACATGCATTCAACTTGTCCCTTTTGTTGCCGCCAGCTGGTGCTGACTGTGATGCTTCTAACAATCACTGTGTATTGTTACACAGTGATCGCCTTCAACTTCTTCAGAAAATTCTACGTTTCCGAAGAGGACGACGTCGTTGACCAAAAGTGCCACGATATGCTTACTGTAAGTCACAGCAGGTGGGGTGTAATCATGTGCAGGGGGGTTTATTATGCACCCCCACCTGTTCCTGGGTTCGACCACCATTCCCTTTTTCTCGAAGGATTTAGTAGCAATTAAGAAGAAGGTCGGAGCCACCTTGGCACAATTGAGCTACCTCCGGTTGTAATTCTTACTCGAGCGGGTTTTTCTGTGTTTCCCAGCCACTTATTATTTCTCACAACGAACAAGTGACATTATGGGGATTCGAGTTCCTTGTCCCACACCCCAAGGATTAATAGCTTTCAGCCCTTATGACACTCAAGTGCCACTAATTAACGATTTGGCTCATGTTTGTCCTTTTGCTTGCAGTGCTTCGTGTTCCATCTGTACAAAGGGGTCCGTGCTGGTGGTGGCATTGGAGATGAAATCGAACCTCCTGATGGAGATGACTACGAGGTCTACCGAATCCTTTTCGACATCTCATTCTTCTTCTTTATTATCGTCATTTTGCTCGCCATTATTCAGGGTAAGAAGTGGGGTCCCTGAGTGGGTGCTAGTTCCCTAGAGGGATTTTGAAATACGTTCTCCCAAATAAGTTCGGGGTCTCTATAATCGTTGCTATTCTCGGCCCTATGTTATGCCCTTGTTAGTATACGCGTTCGATATATTTAACCGAAATTGAGGCTTTATTGATCCTTTATCAGATCCTTTTTCTAAAAATTTTACCACCTCTACCATGATGTGTTTCTATGTCTTTAGTTTGAATTTAGATTTAATTTTCAAATTTATTTTTTCAAACATGTATTTAACATGTTCTTCATAAGGTAATATCTCTCTGAAACAAGTATTAAACTTGTTTGTCATACTACATCAACGTGTACATTCATCGAGCCTTTGAAGTAACTATTTTTTCTTGCTCTTTAATCCATTTTACTTTGAAAGGGATTCAAGATGGTAATTATTGGTTCTCTGACGCTTTTTACCAAACCTATTCAGACATAATTGAAATCCACCTTTATTAAATGTTGGCAAAGGCTGTTATTGACTACTTGTCAATCACTGATTCATTTTACTATCATCTATCCTCTCTCTTATTTACCCCTTTATTCTTCTCGTCCTTCCTTATCTCCTAAAGATAACCCGAGAGTTCAAATGTCCCGTGAGTGATACCAACTAACTTGATTACGTCAAATCAATCTAATCAATAATGACAATCCACTAGGTTTGATCATTGATGCTTTCGGTGAACTGAGAGATCAACTGGAATCGGTTAAAGAGAACATGGAGAGCAACTGCTTCATTTGCGGCATTGGCAGTGACTATTTCGATTCCGTTCCACACGGGTTCGATATGCACGTCCAGAAGGAGCACAATTTGGCCAATTACATGTAAGTAGCTCATTTTCATGTAACTTTCGCACACTTTTATTCCTTTTAACTTGACCACTTTTTTTTATTTTCCACTTATTTTTGTAAGTGTACATACAATCAAATCTATGCAGTGAGAAGAAAGAGGAAACTTGAGTGAGGAACGAAGGCATTTTCTATCAATGGAGAAATAATAGATGGAGGAATAGGCAAATAAAGTAGGTAAATCGAACAATAATAGTGAAAAGGGTAAGATATGACAAGGGCTATAATGACAACTCTAATTCATCCTGAATATTGAAATAATTATCCTACAATTTCTGCATTTTTAAATTTATTTGCGTCATTATCATAATGGTATTACGCGGAGGCACAAACTCTAGATGGGTCATTTGTCGCCGATGGCAACTATGAATTTCACGCGTGCGTGTTACCTGGCTTCGTTTCTCTCTTATCCCAATCGCAGTAGACTCATTTGTGCATTGTATGTGAAGCGAGCGATACCATGACTGAAGTCAATCTTCCAAAGATTTGGAAAAGCGGAGGATCTAGTGTGAAGATCTCCGACTGCTTGGACCTCAAACTGAGGATGGTGCAGAGGATCCGCAAAGAGTTGCATGAGTCAGGCTGTGATTACGAGGGTACGATGGTTCATGAACCAGGATGGCCACGTTATGCACCTGTTCATCTTCCCGGAGGGTCTCAGACTCAATATGGAGGGCTATATCAAGTGCTTGGAGGAGTTGATGTTACCGTGAATCCGGGAGATAGTCGCTGGAAGGCCGTACGTGTGGCAGCAGGATTGCACCATGTCACACGAGCGAGGAAGACCCAGTCTTGGGTGTCAGACAATTTCATTGACCACATCACTCCGAACATCTGACCTACCGACTCTCCAGATTGCAACCCTCTTGACTATTATATTTGGTGCGTGGTTGAGAAAGAGAGATAGAGAGAGAGAGACACCAGCAAATCCCCGTGCAACTTAGGTCTAGGATAACCAGTTTTCACCCAGGTAAACAGGGGGACCATCGGGAAGGCCTGCATTAGATTGTGACGCTATCTGAAGGCCGTGGTTGAGGCCGACGGCGATTTCATTGACTAGAATGAATAGTAGAATACTTCAAATCTTAAAACATGTAATGTTTGTAAATAGAGCTGTATAAATTAACTGTTATTTTCTTTTATGTTCAAATTAGTTGACAAATTATTGATCTCACCAAATATATTATCCTAACAAGTATCTTTTCCTAACTTTTTCAATTAACTGCATCACCCGTCTTTTTATTCGATTTTAATGCACCAATATATACTAGTTAACAAATACAACCTGAACTTGATTAGTGGAGATATATTATTCCACTCTTCTGCACACGTGCTTAATCCTCGAGAGTTGCAGCCACACTGAGTGCGCTTATTTTCTGAAGGAATACCGATTCGGGTTTACTTAGGCTTAGCCTTACTACAGCTTTAAAAAGGCCTAGGCCTCACTACAGTTTGTAAAAGGTCTGGGCATTAGTTCCAGTTTTATAAGGCCAAGGCATTAAAACAGTTATATAAAAGGCCGAGGCATTATTGCAGCTTCAAAATCGCCTAGTCATTACTACAGCTTGTAAAAGGCCTATTTCTACAATTTTTAAAAGCCTACGCATTACTCCAGCTTTTCAAAGCCTAGGCATTAGTAAAAAGGCCTACACATTAGGAGCTTAAAATAGGCCGCGGCACTTCTCCATTTACCTGACCATAGCTTGCATCGAATTTGGAACGATTTCAACAACTCTAAAAAGAATTATTTTGCCTTCTAATAACGCTATTAATAATGCTCTACTTAGGCTGGTCACTGCTTATAAGAGACTTACTACTCGTAAAGATCAATTAATACGTTTGGTTTTCTTGAGCTAATGTTATTTATCGGCCAAATCTTTATATACAATTAATTATACAGACAAAATATGATAAATAATTAATTAGAAGGATGAGATTTTCATGTTTTATATGATTTATGTTTATTTATGTTGCAACATAAATATACGAACTAAACGGAAATGATTTGCTAGCCCCGTTCAAGAATTAATCGGATCTGGCGCTCTAATGACATGGAAACCTCATGTGAGAACATGGGTACTAAGGCGTGGTTGAGCTCATTTAAAATGTATTAAAAAAAAATATATATATATCTCACTCTTAACTTTGTGTTCTTTCTAATAACATATATATATTTTTTCTCTGTTATTAAATCTAAATAAATAATTTAGGTTTCTTCGGGTACCATATTTTGTGAATACCCTGCATTATAATCGGTCACGTAATACCCAGATAATGTTTTTTACGTACCTCTTTCGATATGAATTCAAAAGGGTTGAAATTGCCCTTGTTTTTTCTTAAAATAAATCATTTCGTTCATTATCTTTTGTAGGATCTTAGGTGGCCTATCTTCGTTAGGTGGCGTGGGTGGAAAGGTGCACTCCTCCCAGTCGCTGGTATATCACAGAGCCTTCTTTTGACTCTTCCACTATACAATTACCACTCATTCTCACCCCTTCTAATTTCCTCACCCCCTATACAAATCTCTATTTCGAAAAGATTATAGCGGCGATGCCTTTGGTCGTTTTCGATTTAAAAATAAAGAATATTCCATGATTTTATCTTTATTCTTTTCGTAGGTTCTTCCTTATGCATTTGATCAATAAAGATGAGACGGAATATACGGGGCAAGAAACCTACGTGTGGAGCATGTATCAACAAAGATGCTGGGACTTCTTCCCCGTCGGTGACTGCTTCCGAAAACAGTACGAAGAAGAATTATCTGGTGGAGGCGGTGGAAGCTAAAATGGAGAATTAACTGTTGGAGGCAGTGAAAGCGAAAATGACTCCTTGAAAAAGTTCTCTCAATTATCAAAACAAATGTTTTTAATGTAAAGATGAAAAATCAATTTTACGCTCTTAAAAAACATCACTTTAATGTTTATTGACATTTTAAAAAATAATTCTCTTTGGCTGTATATAAACTGTTATGGATGGAATAAAACTGAAAATTGTATCGACTTTCTTGAAATTATTCTTCACTTTATCTTCCATTTATTAAAATTTTAAACGGTTGGTATGTTTATTAGTGTGAAAATTGATCAGATTTTAATTTTATACGTCAATCAACAGCAATGGCATATCAAATTCTATAAATTATTGTTTAGATTAAGAATTAGATAGGATTACCAGAATCATTCATGTTCATTTGATAATATGCAATGCCGTTATCCTAAGGATGACTGTTATCGTTTTATGAGACTTATTACTGATAAAAAATGTGTAGATGTTTGATAAGATATGTTTATAATTGTGTGTCAAATCAGCCTACAATCGATTCAATATTGCCTTAATTCAGTACTATTTAAGTCTATGATTAGGATTTTAAAAGTTGGCAGGAAATAAGATAAGTCTCATTGGTGCTTGACAAGAAAAATATTTTTAGATTATCATTTAAGCGACATTCAGGTTAATTTTTTATAGACTTTACTGAACGTTTTTGCTAAAAAAATACGAAAAGTATTCGATAGGTTACAGAAAATGGCTGGTGTCTTTCAAGCAAATTGGTTTATCTGTTCATTGCGCTTCTGGCGATGACTGCTTGAGCTCAACGAACCTGCTAAACATTTGACTTGAGTTTGTGTGGGTTAACTTTTTATCTATTTGGAATAAAAGTCTCCAACATATGATGCCTTTGTGTTGGGTTTTTATATTTACAAAATGTAAATAAGTTAAAGCCTACTTCCCCCCCTCCCCCTTATGTACAGAGCATATTGTTATATTCCTCTTAGTTATGAACGAAACGTTTTTTTATATACTAATGTCATCACTTTACCTTTAGACATTGCCTCTCCTTGTAGCGTTGTATACAGCCGGAAACAGTTAATTCACCACTCACTTACCCTTTCTGGTTGACGAAGTGGAGCACCACACCTAACATTTGAGAACCATTCACTTCCTACTGAACTACAGAATTACCCTGTTACGAAACTCCTAATCTCGCAAGATGGAGTTCGTATATGAATGTTAATATAATCCATCTTTTCCATAAAATATTTGTTCAATGCAACCCATTTTTTCCCGTTGCACTCTTATGTACATACACTACCCGCGAATTCTCCCATTTAACGTGTTATGATTTCCTCATAGGAGTTTTGTTGAGATTCATAAAGTTAGTTCTTTGTTACCTTGAGTTTAATATCGTGTCAAAACTTGCTTTTTTTTATCCATTTCCGTGATCTTAAAAGTAACTAAATAATTTATGCGTAAAGGTATTTCGAATGAACTAGGTTTTATTACAGAATAAAATCGCTATTTTCAAGAATATCCTTCAATTAACCTTAACACCTATAATTTGGTACGGGTTTTACCAACAAAACACAGACACGCACACTTTGAGGTCTTCTATTTCTCAGCGTGGATCTGATGATTAACCTGGAATCTGAACCAACAGTCAATACAAGGTTCAAGGAACGCTGTGAAGTCAAACCGAATCAACACTCCATCCGGCGACTTGCCACTCCCAGTGTGACTTAACTCCGCTATAACCTGAACGGGTGTTTCCACTCGCCTGTCGCTCCCACAGCATTCATGGGATTGGACGATTTTAATTTCTGAAGCTACGATTATCAGTATTTATTAGCACTCTGAAGCCCCAATTTACAACACTGGCGGCGAAGGGGTTTTGCCAGCCCGGTTATAGGGTTCGAGTACTTTGGAACCACAGGGCTCCTTGTATAAATGTGATCTTGGGTGCCTTAACTATCTTCTACGCCCCTATATGTGAGGTTGACGGGGGGAAATGGGGCTTCTATAGAAACAACCATTGTGAGATCAGTTCTTTATGTTTTCCTGAATGTTCGCTTTTTTCTTGCCTCTTCTGCTTTCGTTCGTTCCAATACCTCAAAAGACCCGGGGCATAAGAGTGTGTTAAACCATCACCATGGTGACAGCTGCTGGTCGTAGAAGGCGACTAAATGTGACGCTGAGAGAAATATGTAGAAAGTTGAATAAGGAATACGGTTTTTTTTTATATAATAATCCCATTAACATGAAAAATTACCATGGGTTGAGGAAATGGCCAGAGATAACTTTCCTTTCAATAATAAATCATCGCGATCATCTTTATCATTTTCATCAGTAGCGGGTATGACCTCGCTAGGTGTCACCTTGAAAGATAACCTAAAATTAAAAGAAAACTCACAACTCTCACACATAGGAGTGTGATCGGCGCGCATCTACACCAAGATTAATTAACATTGTCCGCAATAATCCTGCCCATTACTGAATTGTCTGGTGTTGTGACCCTTATCTTGATTTAGTCGACTTTTTCAAAGAGCGTCCGAAGAAAAGCTACGGGGGTTATTCAACCATATACTATTAGTAGTATTTTACACCTCGCGTCCAAAGACTGTATGGGTATCTCCACCCCTTCACTAATAGTAGAGTAAGGACATGCAGGCCATATGTAGGTCGTGCCACTCCCCCAGGGCTACCAAGAATCTTGTAACTACGGGGAAATAGGATTGCTAGGCGGGATCTTGTGGGTACGTGCCCGGTCCCAGATTTCTTCTCTGAGTAGCCGCGGCAAGAGTTAAAACAAGTGATTGCAAGTGACCTTCACTCTGATTGATTGTTGAGTGAAGTTTGAATGAGAGAAATTTCATCAATCAACTTTAGACAAACGCGAGTGACGAGAGTTGAAGGGTTGATCGCGTGCGGTAACATCTCGAATCGGATTAGAAGTTAATCCTTGCTTGGTGCGAGGAAATCCGTGGAAACTGACAAGAGCGGTAGTGAGAACGCGTTTGGGAAGCAAGAGGAAGCTAAAAAATCTCTGCAGTTAAACAAGACATCCAGTTTTATACAAAGGTAAAAGATCGACGCTTTGGTCACTGTACTCTACATAGATTCAGCCAATGAGGGTTGAGATACATTGCTCAGACAAATTTGGGAACGTTAAGTTAAAGATGAGGTGTGACCTGAGTATACTAATGATCTGAGTGGACAAGTGGCAGAGTGACGTCAGAAGCAGCATTCGAGAGAATTCGCTAAGGGTTGGATAAGTGATTTCTATGTTTATATTTATGTGGCGTTTGGTGGTGTGCAGATGGAAGTAATAACTTATGCATCGCTTATCGATGTCTGCTGGACTTGTTTGTTTGTTCTTTTGCCAAAATGAAAGTTTAATTGTATACGAATATATATATCCTTGGTAAAGAGTATAAAGCAAACCTGATGGATTTATATTTTGTAACGTGTTTAATGAAACTTTTAAGAATTTACTAAATAAATGTGTATGATAATATGGGTTTTGCTAATATATATGAATATTCTGTTAATATGTTTGATTACTTAGTATTTTACTATATGGTGTGTTCTTATGTTTCAGCTTATATTTATAACTAAATAAATTATAGAAGCCCAAAGAACCCAAATAGAATTTCTCCATAGCCTAGGTTTACAAATAGAAATTACCTTCCCCCCCCAAAAAAATGTTCAAGATATGTTGTCCAAACCACTAGAAAACGATATTAAGAGACCAATAGCTTTGTATCAAGAAGAGAAGAAGCAGAAAACTTCTTGTCCCTGAGGCTTCGAATTCCCGACAACCAGAAATCTCCGACTGCTGTTTAATCCACTCCTGGACGGCGAGCTGGACATATTCATCGTCCCCAAACCGGCGTCCACGCAGTGTGGCCTTGAGCTAGCGGAATAAAAAGTAGTCGCTAGGGGCCACTTCTGGACTGTAGAGGGGATGGTTGAGCTCCTCGAATCCACACTGGCGCAGTGCAGCTTGTGCAACTCTGGCCTTGTGGACTTTGACGACGTTGAAGTCACTGATGGTGCGTGAGGTTTCTAGGGACCCAACGGGCAGAGACCTTGGCCATGGCCAAATTGTCGTGGATGATGTTGATAACACTTCCATGTGATATTCCAAGTTCTTGCTCGATTTCTTCGACCTTCACCCGTCGATTTTCGAGGATAATCCTCTCCACATGGGCCACATTGTGCTTGTTGGTCACGTCTGACGGGCGTCCTGGACGGGGGTCAACTTCAAGGGACTCACGACCATGGCGGAACTCCCTATTCCAGCAAGCAATGGTTGCATAGGAAGCGGCGGTGTCGGTGTACACTGCAACCATGCCTTCATGGATCTCTTTTGCATTCTTGCCTTCCTTGGTCAAAAATTTGATCACTGCGCGGTGCTCAACTTTTTCCATTGTTGAAAAATTTATGACTGACGATCTGCGATCAGCTACTGCTTCTTAACTAGACGAGGCAGGAGCGTGCGGCTGCAGGTCCTGACTTGCCATAACTTGTCCTAACATCCCCACAAACAGCCATTCCCCTTCCTCTGTTTTGCCCTACCGATTCGCAAAACTTATTGGCCGCCCCTCGTATCTATCCAGAAATTCCACCTCTCATACATCCTTCCCATGCATCCAATCAAAAGAACACAGATGGGGAATGCTTGCCAAAGCAATAAGAAGTACCACAAGTACAAACAAAACTGTATGAAAAATTACACTTTGAGTGGTGAAAGAGAGAGTTAGAAATTTATGAAAAATATTGAAATCTATGCTACTAAGAGTTATGGCTGTAATTAAAAAAAAGGTATAATTAAGAATTAAAATAATTAAAAATAAATATTATATATACTGAATTCATTTACCACAAATATCTGATTATGAATGATTCCCTAGGGAATCTATACTTTTGGTTAAGGGTGTGTTTACTCATATATATATATATATATATATATATATATATATATATATATATATATATATATATATATATATATATATATATATATATATATATATATATATATATTCTATAGGTTTGCTTCTAAGAAGGCTTATTTTCAGGTTGAGGATAAATCCCAAAATGAGACATGTAAAATTTCTCATTTAATTAAGTACAACGTTTCGGGTACCTTACCCATCTTCTGGTCTATAAAAGAGATTTAGAACACGTTTAAAATTACAAAAATTATAATGCACACAAGGATTAAAAATAAATTATTTAGTTAATTGAAATTATGGCAAATCGTTCGAAAACTATTGAAACTTTAGATATGGATCAATTATGGGTACTTTAAATATGCATAAATATAACACTAGTTGATGCAATTATTGGTTGACACATATATTAGTCACTTAATGAAGCAGCAATAGTAATAAATTATTTAATATATATATATATATATATATATATATATATATATATATATATATATATATATATATATGAAATGGCACGTGAGGTTCGCGATGAATGCAATGTCCCGCAGGAATAATGAAAAGGTGATTCCGAGTACTTTCAGACTTTATTCAGTTCATTCTCAAGGATAACTACAAGTGTAAATAATAATAATAAGGGTATATATATATAAGGCTAGCAAATAAAGGACCGCCTCTAAGACAAGAAATCACCAATAAGGAAGTAGGAGAGGGACGGCTAAATTCACATTACGATTTAGCTATAACAGGTAGCAAGATCAAACCAAAAAGCAGAAAGGGTCAAGAACATAGCCCAAAGAGCTAAAATTATTAATAGAAAAGGAGATAGTCTAAAGAGGGAGATTAGGAGAGACACGAGAAGCTAGCAGATTCCTTCGGGGGAGGGGGGCTCAAGGAGATAGGGAGAGAAATAAAATAATGTTAGTACAAAACCAATGAAATAATAAAGAAGACAAATTGGGTACCCATAACAATGAATATTGCAAACAAAACTAAGAACATAAATCAAAACTAATTTCTTTAAGAATAAGTTTTTTGATTGATTGTCAAACTGATCTTTATGTGCAATTCATGATCAAAAGACTGATGACGCAACTTACAAAATTTGAAACAAAAGCGTTGAAAAGTTTTATTTCAAAAACGTCACCACTTCGTAAGCAATCTTTGTCTTTTAATGCTTAAACTAATTAGTTTAAATCATAGAGCAGTGATTTTTCTCTCAATAAACTTATGGATAGACATTTAAGGTAGGGAGAAGTCACAGAATGTTTACATTCTGTCTCCATGTATCGGGTGTGTATGAATACCCGCTACCTGATAGGGGCCAGATAACTACATATGATCGCTCACATGTTAGGTGAGAT
Source organism: Ceratothoa steindachneri (assembly GCA_963969495.1). Classification (NCBI taxonomy): domain Eukaryota; kingdom Metazoa; phylum Arthropoda; class Malacostraca; order Isopoda; family Cymothoidae; genus Ceratothoa; species Ceratothoa steindachneri. The sequence goes on from OZ018323.1 coordinate 27,027,205, forward strand.
ATCCCTCAATCATTCTAAGTATAATAATCCCATTAACACCATTACCCGGATCGGAAGTGCCTATTTGACTTGTTATATTAATTATTTATTCGTTCTTTTTTTTTACTTTTTTCCTTCCCTTTTGTATCCTAAGGCATTGGCGCATTTTGGCACCTAGTGTCTGGCGTGGTACTAGTATAGCAGTAATACAAGTCAAGGTAGTGCGATCTAAATGTCGTAAAACCATTTACCACTTGAATAACGTTTTATATTTTTATTAAATGAGATAATTACTTAAAAAATAATAAGTTTTTATCTATTAAATGATTTCTATTAAAAGGAATATATTTTATATATTTATTAAATGAGATTGATATTAATCACACTCTATAACATATTTGACTTTTGTCTTGTCCTTAAAAGTGTTATTTCCAAATTGTTTGTGTCTCTATTAAATAAAAAAAGTCAATTTTAATCCCAAAACTTTGCTTTCGTGGCTAGGACAAATGAATCTTTAAATTAGTCTATTTATGGTAAATAACATTATTTAATGCAAATAGTAAAAATATATAATAAGTTTCAAAGGTTATGTTTTTTTTTAGTTATGGAATAAAGATGATATACTGTATTTAAAAAGAAATAGAAACAGTAATACAGTAGTAATAGCTATTACTTCCATGAAATTTTGTTTTTTGAGACCTGGACAGCAATGGCAGTTCTCTTAAATTTCATATAGATTCAGCACTAATTTGGTGAAAAATATACTGTAGAGCTTTCTAGAACTTTCAAGATTTTTTTATATGTTTGAAGAATTTCTAGAACATTCTGGCAACGTAGATGACTGTATAAATACAAAGAATGTCTATTCAACAGATTAGTTTAACTCTATCCGTCACAACCCAGACATCGTCACTAGTCATTGATAGAAGCATTCGTCACACATGGCGTCAAGAGGTTGTAAGCATCCGACAGACGCATTTTGACATGTCTTCAGCGAATTTATTAAGACAAGAGCGAAAAAGTACTCTGTAGAAAGATCTGCAAAAATGTGTGAGGCCTACAAGGCATATTTCGGCATGCCAGTCGGAGATCAAGACAAACCTTGGGCACCTCATTTCACCTGCGATCTCTACAAAAGAACTCTGGAAGGTAATATATATATATATATATATATATATATATATATATATATATATATATATATATATATATATATATATATATATATCAGGCTATGGTTTCGCAGCTCCCACCTACGGGGGGAGCTTGCGCTTCGCTACTAAGATGAAAATTTAAAATCTAAAATAAAAAAAGCAGCTATGGTTAAATTTTTATAAATTTTCTGAACTTCGCCAATTATAATAATAATAAAAAGGAACTCTAAACTAAATTTCCCCCCTTTCAAAATATCACGTTGCTAAAATATAGTTATAGAAGAAGATATATAAAAATAAATTTTCTGAACTTCACCATTTGTAATTCTTTGGGTTTTAAAAAATTCACAAAATTTAGATACTTATATTTATTTCTGAACTTTACCATATTGTTTTTTGGCATTATAAAAGAATTATTAGAAATAACTTTGATAAAAAACATAAGTCATAACCAAACTAAGATGAAATTATTATTCAAATACTCAAAAAAATCTCCTTCTTAAATTATAAAGTTAGTGATGATATATATATATATATATATATATATATATATATATATATATATATATATATATATATATATATATATATATATATATATATATAATGTGTTTTGTTTATTTGGATACTAGATTTTTTTTTTCATTTTTAATAACCATAAGTGAAAAGTATTTGTATATTTATATTTATGTTTTCGTTTTTTACACGATGATACAGAGGAGAAAAGAGAGATGGATTTCACAATCCCACGAATTTGGAGGGAACCAACTGACCAGTCAAGCAATTGTTTCTTCTGCATGGTGAATCCTTCCAAACGTCGAGGAGGCAAGGATTCGCCTGTTATCATGTATCCAGACCTTCAGTCATCTATTGCACCAGTGCCACACAGTTCTGAGATCCCTGTGCATACTCCATCAAAGAGAGAGCAGCAGTTTTAGAAAGGAAAAGCAGTTCAGAAGAGGTTAAAGTCATTGATCCAGATTACAGAGGTGCAACTGAGGAAAGAAACCCATACTACCCCAACCAAAAAGATCTCAACGACCTTGTCAGAGATCTTAGTCTCACAAAGTTTAATGCCGAGCTTTTAATTTCGAGACTAAAGCAGTGAGATTTGTTAGATGACAGTGTGAAAATATCAGGTCAGAGAAAGCTTGACCAGTATTTTTCAAGCTTTTTTTACACTTCTAGATGAGCTTTGCTTTTGTCACAATGTAACCGGTCTGTTCGAGGCAATCGGAATCGCCTGTAACCCCAACGAGTGGCGCCTCTTCATTGCCAGCTCATCCAGGAGCCTCAAAGCAGTGCTGCTTCATAACCTGAACATGTATCGATCTCTTCCCCTTGCTCACTCGGTCCAGCTCAAAGAGGAATACAGCAGTGTCAAGATCTGACTAGATTGATTGAAATATGAAGAGTACGGTTGGTAGGTTATCGGAGACTTCAAAATGGTGGCCTTCTTGATGGGTCTCCAAGGCGGCTTAACCAAGTTTCCTTGTTATCCCTGCTTTTAGGACAGCAGGGACACCGTGGCACACTACCATCAGCGGGATTGGCCACAACGGACAGAGTTTAGTGTGGGGAGAAACACCGTAAAATGGGAGCCTTTGTTGTACCACCTAAAAGTAGTTTCCTCCTCTGCACTTAGAATTAGGCCTTATGAAACAATTCGTCAGAGCTCTAGATAAATAGTCTGCATCTTCCAAGTATCTTCAAGATTTCTTTCCTAAGCTATCTGCAGCAAAGTTGGAAGCCGGGGTCTTCGTCGGTCCACAAATAAGAAAGTTCATGGAGTGCAAGGAGTTTCCCCAGAAGCTGACTAAGACGGAAAAGGCAGCGTGGGACAGCTTTATCGCAGTGGTTCTGGGCTTCCTGGGTAATCAGAAAGCCGAAAACTATGTGGAACTTGTTGTGAACTTGGTGAGAAACTACGGCAAGATGGGTTACAGGATGTCCCTGAAAATCCATATTCTTGACGCTCATCTTGATAAATTTAAAGAGAACATGGGAACGTACTCCGAGGAGCATGGCGAGCGCTTTCACCATGATCTACTGGACTTTGAACGCCGCTATCAAGGATTGTATAATGAAAATCACGGAAAACTACTTATTCCTAATATTTAAATTGTTTCACTTATGTAATTCTAGAATAAATAAATGCTATTTTTGTCTCATATCGTTTTGTTTCTACTTTATGCAAATGAAAGTTCAAATTCGCCACTTCCTTCCAGAGGGAATAGGTAAATTTCATATAAATATCATTATCCTTCCACAAAAGCAAAGTTTGAAATAAATAACTGTTTTTTCATGTATTTTTGACACAAGCAAATATAAAATAACAGTTGCTACCAGACAAAAATAGTGTTACACAGTGTTATCACTATGGTAACACGACATTTTGCTTCCTTGCATATATTTTTAATTAGATTATGGTGTTTTTTTCTAATTTTTAGATAGGTATTTCTGTCTTTAATTTAAAATATTAAATCCTTCTTAATTTATTCGAAATCAATTTATCGAAGCTGTTTAATTTCAATTAGATTGAGCGTTATAAACGATATTATAATACAATAATGATTATATTATAGGCATGTTTTAATAAAGTAAACTCATAGAATGAACTCAACCTAGTGAAGTTTTTATCTACTCGTAGTAAAGAAATCTTGCTCCAAAATTATAAGGAGCGCCAAATCTTCTTGCTTAGTTGGTTGTTCAATGGAAATTAGCTGGAAATTTGTATAATTCGGTTACCTGCGACTATATCAGGTTGAAACTAAAGTAATGTCCGATTTTAGGGTATATATTAAAAATGGAAAAACTTATGACTATGGAAATATATAATCATAAACATAACCTCCATTGTCTTCTAGAATTTCATTTCATCTGTTAACACGCTAATAAATACGACGCTTGTAAAATTCTTTAAGTTTTGATGCAAAATATGAATCCAACTCGTTTTCAACCTCTGCTTTTGATGTCAACAAGACCATTCAAATGGTTCTTTAATACTTTAAACAATTTATAATCAGAAGGAGCGAGGTCAGGAGAATATGGAGGATGAAACAATATTTCAGAACGAGCCCCTAAAAGAGATCTTTGGTCATTCGACCTGTGTGAGGACGGGCTTTCAAATGACCAAGTTGATTACAGTATAAATTAGTATTAATTGTTTGTTTGTTGTCTAACATTTCTTAATGGACAATGCTTTCATTATCCCACCATACACTCAACATGATCTTCTTTGGATAAAGTCATCCTCTCGGTTGTTGAGAAATTCTGTTGCCTTCTCTGATCCACGAACGGCGGCGTTTAACGTCATGATAAAGGGATCACTTCTCATCACCACTAACATTCCTCCTGCCCCCAAATTCTGCCTAAAGGCGTCCTTATTATTTGGCGTAGGCTAGCCGTATGGGTTGCGTTTAATTGTTCTGCGAGCTTCCTAGAAGTTGTTGTAGAATTTGCTGCAACAACAGATTCCAACACTTCGGAATCAACATTTTTTTACACAAGGAATTTTTTCATGATAGGATGGAAAATTGTAAAAATAGTTTTGTCCCTTACGATATATTATGTCATCATCTGTCAAGTTTGGAATGAATTTAGTTAAAATAAAAGAGTTTAATTCGCCCCCATCGATACTTTCCACTCAGCCTAAAAAGGTTTCATCTTCAAATGGGCTAGTTCCATTAGAAAATAATGTTACCTACCTTTTGATTATTGTGGTCACTATCTTCATTACAACCAGAACAAGCACGAAGACTGTTTGGGCAGCTTGGTTGCGAGTTTAAACTTTTAAAAGAGAGTTTAATGCGCTAGTTTTGTGTTTGGTCATCTTGTATTCACTTGTTGCACTGAACCCACTCTTATGACAGTTACCTGGCAGACAAAGGTGTGCTTAGATTTCGTTTGCAGAAAAGGATTACTCGCTGTTGCATCAAAGGATTACTTGCTGTTGCATCAAAGGATTACTGACTGTTGTAGAAAAGATTATTGACTGTTACAGAAAAGGATTACTGACTGTTTCAGAAAAGGATTACTGACTGTTGCAGAAAAAGATTACTGACTGTTGCAGAAAAAGATTACTGACTGTTGCAGAAAAGGATTATTCACTGTTGCAGAAAAGGATTTCTCACTGTTGCAACAAATGATTACTTACTGTTTCAGAAAAGTGTAATCATTGTTGCAGCAAAGTATTACTGACTGTTACATAAAAGGATTAGTCACTGTTACAGCAAAAGAATACTGACTGTTGCAGAAAAGAATTACTCATTGTTAAATAAAATATTACTCAATCTTGCAGCAACTTATTATTACTCACTGTTGCAGAAAAGGATTACTCACTGTTGCAGCATATGATTACTGACTGTTGCAGCAAAGGATTACTCACTGTTACAGCAAAGAAGTTCCCACTGTTGCAGCACAGGATTAATCACTGTTACAGAAAAGGATCACTTACTGTTGGAGCAAAAGATTACTCACTTTTAAGTCAAAGAATTAATCACTGCTGCTTTTTAAACAACTTACCGCATTTATCAATACGAAAAAAACAATGTAAAAAAAAGTCGCACGAACTTTTTCTGGAACCTCATCAATCAATACCTAATCTTCTAAAGTGACCCATTTTTTCGTTTATTATGCAGCTGCAGAGACACAAAATTTTAAACGAGCTCACTACTTATATACAATAGGCTTAGAGTGAAAAATTTGATCAAAGCAACAATCCATTAAAATTAATTCTACTCCTATTATTATCTTACAAGTTTGATATGTCAAGGAAGGAAATTCATTTTACACCATTAATTAACTTAGAATCAGTTATAGTCATTTAGGTTTTGGGTATACATATTTTATACATTTACACCAAATCTCTACACCATTTAACGCAATGAAACGGAATGAATCAATTAATTAAACCGAATTAGCCTCAATTTATATTTGTTGGGGGGTTGAAAGGTAGGAAAACCTTAAGTTGTTACAACACAGATAAAAGGATATTATTTTTTATTGTTTCTCCTCTACAATTATGTGGCGAACTCAATATTTCTTAACATGAATGCGCATATTATTATTAGTATTATTATAACTATTTTAGTATTACTAATATTATATTTGTATCGCTTCACTTTACTTTGTGCCAAATTAACGACCAAACCAGAATTTTTGAGATCTGTTTTCATCGTCTTGGATTCAAAATAAGTTTCTTCTTTCTTTTCTTCTTTGCTTGAGAAAGAGGGGAAAAAGAGGGGGTGATTAGCTAAAAATATAGGGGGGGAGGGAAAATAGTGCGGAAAGGAAGGAAGTATTGATTAGTAGTTTAGGTGCCAGGGGCCCATCTCCATTGGTTTCTCTTCTTTTGTGATTTAACTCTTTCTTGTTCTTTTCACTTTGTTTTTTTGTTTTTTTTTATATTGGGATAAATCAAATGCCCAATAAAGGCAACGTTTCGCATCTATGTAAACTCTTCTGCGAGTTGCCGAGTTGTGACGAAACGTTGTTATGTCGGGTTTCAGCTCTTCCTGCGTGTAAATATAAGTCCTTGATATATAACAAAGTAGTTGACTTAAAAGTCAATCTTTACTTTCCCTTTTTTATATTTTTTGAACAAAGTCAATTCAGATCTGTCCTTGAACGCGAGAGTCACGGGGTCTTTTTATTGAAACAGGTCGTCCTTCTGCCCCCTCCCCTGGGAGAAGAAGACACTAAGTGGAGTACTCGCAGAAGAAAAACCACTCAAGATCACAGGGGTCATCGAGAAGATCCCACCTCTGCCACCGGCCGGGAACCCATAGGATCATGGCAAGGCAGTCCTGGGTTTGCCCGATGTCGGGGTTTTCTTGCGCCTCCCAGCGAGCGGATTCGTTCAGATGGAGTGGGCCCCCTGTCACCCAGTGCCATTCTCCTTCCTTCTCCAGGTCCGTGGCACCCACCCAGAGGGTCCAGTAGTTGCCTGGGGAAGATAAAAGAGTCAGATAAGCTAACACTTCGACAAAGTTTAAAGTCGTACTGTTGACTAATTGTGCACTTGAGCTCTTTGTACAAGAAAGAGAGACACACGTGGAGTAGGGGGCAGTGAGTGAGAGAAATGGAAAGGGATATATATATATATATATATATATATATATATATATATATATATATATATATATATAAATATATATATAAAGAAAAAACTCACAAAGTGGCACGTGAGGAAAGCAATAATATGAAAATTAACCCACTGGAAAATGAAAAGATAAATCCAAGTGCTTGGATTCAGCTTTATATTTTCCTGTGGGTTAATTTTCATATATATATATGGAGAGAGTGAGAGAGAGAGAGAGAGAGAAAGGAAGAGAGTGTAAAAATGAGAGAGTGAGAGTCACAAGGCGTCACAGTGAATGGATGAGTTACCTCAAAAGAGCTTTCGATTCATTTTTAAGAGGTACCAAGGTTGCATCTATTTTAACTCATGGACTACTTTGTCCAGTTGAGATTTGAACTCTTCAACTGATGAAGTGTTCGCCACCTCTGCTAGAAGATGGTTCCAACTGTCAGAAATCTTGTACGAGAAAAAGTTTCCACAAACGATAGTCTTAGATAGGGATAGATCTAAACTTGTAACCTTAGTTGCGCGTGGGATTCATGTTCAATGTGATCGACTTCCTATAGTCCACGTTTACAACTCCCCGTATAGTTTTATAGGTCTTGATGTGCCTAAGGAAATGGCATTAGTTTGGTCTGCCTAGCCTGAAACCCATTCTAGCCGTTTAATATATTTACGGATTGTCGGCGACCTGAATTGTATGACGTGCTATAGTTGTGGCCGGACTAGAGAGTTTTACATGGTGAGAAAGAGAAAAGGGAGGGAGGGAGAGAGAGAGAAAGATTTAGATGGAGAGGGAGATGGGGAGTGGTTTTTGGAAGGGAGCGGAGAGAGTAAGTGATAGAGAGAGAGAGAGAAAGGGGGCACAATCTAACACTCAACTTTCTGGCACTGTGATGCTTATACAATCACCGCAATTTTTTGCTTTCCAGAGAAAATATCTGGGACAGATCCCTCTTGCAAGACTATAATATTTCCTTTCAGATACACCTAAAAGGGACAACAATATGAATCTTAATCCAACATTTAGACGCACAGAACGACAGATTTTGGTCGCAAATGTTCATACAAACAGCATCTCGTTTCGTGCTGTCACTAAGCCCGGCGGATCAATTCATTCGTATAATTCTGAATCCGCTTCCTAGTTTTGACATATAAAAACATAACTTAGCTATTTTAAATACTTTTTATGGTCTTTCCTGATTACATTTTTATCCTTAAAAGTGTTCGACTATAGCCGCGTGTTGTATTTACAAAGTTTCGATTGATTTTCAACAAATTTTCCATTCAGGTCCCAAATACAGCATTCATCCAGTCTCCTTTCATTTTCAAACTTTGATTGGAATTCAGTATTCTTAAAATAGTGGAATCTTCAGGTCGATACTGTTCTTATTTATAAAGTGGTCATATTTATTATTAAATTGTTTTTGCAAAGATGTAATTTATCTCTACATGTGTGGAAAAGGGGTCAGTTGGATGGATTTTATAGTAGATTAGCTGTAAAGCAGTTAGGACAAAAATAGAGAGAAAGGGGAAAGAAATGTACTCTTACAAAAGCTACACAAATTCAGCTCACTCTTCAAAAGCAGTAGCCCCCTTCAACTATATATATATATATATATATATATATATATATATATATATATATATATATATATATATATATATATATATATATATATATATATATTAGAAACAAAATTCACTTCCAAATCCTAGGAAAACGTAAATTGAAATCGCTCTATTTTCAATAGGACATCTTAATGTGACCTCATGGACATGACAGATCTTCGACCTCTTGATATGATCTGAGTCTTTTGGGACGAGAACTTACTCTGTGCGAAGGCGGGCCAAGTCTTGAGGAGTTGTCTCGGGAGCTTGTCGTTCTTCAGCTTGGGTTCGGCCAAGTCTCCTCCCAAGCTCCTGCAGAAAGACCTAGCCGAGGTCCAGTTAAGCATGTGGTCCAGGTGAACTGAGAAGCACTCCGCACCAACCAGCTTCGAGCCCTGAGGACAAACTAGAAGAAATCGGGAATTAATCGCCGGCAGTGTGAAGACGAGACTTTTATTAAATCGGAGAGGTGAAAAAAGAGATTTATTGAAAAATTATTGAAAAAATAATATAATTATTATCATAATTACTAATAATAATTAGGAGAAGCAACCGTTATCCAGTAAATTGGGTTCGGCGCGTATCAATGCCATCAAAAATCTACCCTCCAACCCTAATATGACCTCTCAAACTCACAAGATGGTGTCAGTTATGGCATGATGAGCTGTGATGTAGCTGACATCTGCAGTAATACGTGGTATCTGGGCCTCACGCCCGTAGAGGATTCTGTGGCTATATATCTTCCAGACATTTTCACATCCTCTCTCTTAACCACTTTCTTCATAGATCTCTCCTTACAAATTTTCTACGATTGATGTCCTCGTTGTTTTTCGCTTTGAATTGAGAAATCACTGCCCTCCGAAGCCTTACCATACCCTACCAATTCCTTAACATACACAATATCATCCACTTCCTCCTGCTAGGTCAGCATTTTCTCTCCCTAACACGCATTCACGCAATCAACCCACCTTTTGCGCGGTCTTTCAACCCTTCACACAACCTGACATTCACTTTTGTATATTCATTTCACAAGTTTAATTCCATACATTCATTTTATATCATCATAACAGCTAAAAAACACACACAATCGCAACCTTATTCTTACCAACACCATAAACAACTATTTCCTAGTCGGTTATTTGTCCTATCTTACCTTCACCCACCAAACTTTTCTCTCAAGTTATCCTCCTTTTGTTATCACTCTAGGCCTTTTACCTACCTTTCCATACCATAGTCATACTCCCATACACTCAGATTAGCACAAGTATACTCTTCTTCGCCTTCATGGCACATTCCACACTCATACACTTACCATTCATTATCCTCAGATCGCTCCCTGAGACTTTCTTCATCTCCACCGAGCGAACGCCACGGACTCATCTAACTAACCACCACATCATTACACCCAAACACCATTATCCTTGTCTTTTTTGCCTTTATTTTACCCCAAATCCTTCTTGCACATCTTGTCAAACGCTTCAATGAACACTTCCAAATCATTCTCACTCTAATTTATGCATTCCAACAAAGGTAGAACCAATTTCTCATCATTCCTCTCCAATATCACACCCATTCCCTCATTCCCATTAGTACTTCTCTCAACCATGTCCATAACACATCCTTACCTTACCCACCTACTTATATCAAACCACTCAATCAGGCAATCTTTCATCCGAAAACAAGCATTAATTCCAACATAAATACTCAATTACACCAGATATTTCACTACCGACCCTACTCTTTTTTCAGTCTCAGTGCAAATAGTTAATCCACACAGCTACCTACCGGTCTAACCCTACCTCTTACCAGTCCCGAAATTATCATTCTTACATTCCCAATTACACTATTTCAATACGCTTTACCTACAACACTCAACCTTTTAATTCCCCTGTAAATCTTGCATCCCCTTTTGCTCGCTTTACCGTTATACAACGATACTATCATAGCATTCTTCTAGTCCTCAATCACTCTTCGACTTTTAAGTGCCTTGCAAAACACCCACCAGACTCCTTTCCTAAAACAATCACCAGCACTTTTTAGCATTTCATCTGATTTTCTATTTTTAGACCTCTCGCAGCACTAACATTCTCTTACCTGGTAGAGCACCTGGTTTACGCCATCAATATGAACATATTTACAGTGGCTTCTTCCATACCCGCATTGTGTAACACGTCAATGTACTTTCGCCTCCTACTTCTGCATTCTCACGCCAAACAGTACCCTGGCATTCTAATCCTCGATGTTCACACGTCCATTCTTCACTTGGTTTCTCAGCTTTCTCACAACTCCCCAGAATAACTTTCTGACATCCTATCCGGATCCTCATTCACATTCCGTCCAAATGATTCATTTGCCGCTTCCTTACTCTGGTTAATCATATTGATCAAATTTCTTAAAATCTAAAAGCTCCAAGATTCCCGAAAATGTGAAAAAACAGTGTCGAAAAGTGAAAAGAAGATTTGCTGGTAGCCTGCCTCTATTATGAGGCACTGTTTGTTTCGCGAGCAAAATATTAGATCTAAAGATTTTTTGCAATATTTGGGACAGGTATTCAGTTACTACTGAATACCTAATGAAAAATTCAAATCGAAAGAACCCAAAGCTACATAAAAATCTTTTGTTTTATCTTTCTTTATCTTGATGTCGAACATCATTGGAATTTGTTTAATATATTTGGAGAGATTTTTAAAATTATCCTTATCCTCCTTGACCGCTTCAACCAATCTAGATGAATATTCCATCTTATTGTGGCAAGATTTGAAAATACTTCTTAACAATATGACCAAGTAAATAGCACTGCTAAAAAATCGATCATAAACTAACAATGAATTACAAAAGGTGATGCATTTAAGACTGTGCCCAAGACTTAACACAAGATTTTAGCTTATAACATTAAACAAAATATTAATCGCATCAATTAGAGAATTTTGAATAGTTTTTGATAATCATTTGAAAACTGTTGCACTGTTTGAATAGTTTTCAGTTTCTAATCAAATTTGGCCAAATAGTAAGCCAACTCAATATAATTTATCTCAATTTTCAGCCTGCTAACTTTCGTTGTTACGAAAAGCATTTTTTTTGCATTGCTAAAAAGACGTTATTTTAATGTCATTTTAAAACCTCTGTTTTGCAGTTTCTTCATTATGTTCAGAAAAGGCGAATTCTTTTTGAATATTAATTGTCAAATCTATTCTGTTTTTTTCTCAAACTGTCATAAAGTTCGAAGTTAACTTTCTTGTAAACCCTTTGTTTATTTTAAGGTATTTTTTTGGCGTAGGTCTTCTATTGTTTATTAGAATCTTCTTCTCATTAAACGTACGAGTAAGTAGGCTAAATGGTTTAAAATCCAGTTCATTTTTGACATTAATATTCTTTTGGTGTGCCATTGATTAAATAGGGAATACACAGTCATATTGACAATTGGCATCGCATCATATTATATATAATATATCATTGTGAAGGGATTTTTATCTGAATTAAAATATGCTATGGACATTTTCTATTATTCAATATTCAATAAAAAGGTCACTCTCGATCTTTTTTCCCATATTGCTTCGTCCTTTTTCCTAATATGTTTCTTTTAACTGATCAAGTTGGGAGGGGGGCGAAACCCGCGTAGCCCTCAAACTTATTATAGGGTGGGGGTGGGGGGCCCACCATTTTTGTAAACTCTTTGCAAGGTTGTTTTGTTTTCACATGTTTCACCCCTCTGTTAATTACTCTTTCATATTCTTATTTGTAGTTCGTTACATTTTAGCCTTTTTATTTGTTACTTTTTGATTATTTTAGTTAATTTGAATTAAATACTTGTATCGTACATATATTAAATTATAACTATTTTTGAATAATATTCGTTCTAAGACATTAACGATTTTTAAATTTTGAAAAAGATTAACAACGTTCCTAATTCCTAAAATCATGTTCACCGATGTCATTTTCACCTTCTGGAACTTAACAATAACGTAGTTATTCCTTTTATGAAAATATGTTATTACTTTGCTAAATTTGAATCTTTGCGCACCATTAACCGTATTTCCTTCAAGTTTTGGCCTAACTAGTTAGCCAATAGCATGCTAAGTTATATCTGCAAATGATCTGCACATATGTCTCTTGAGTTATTAGCAAATACCATGCTTCGTTATATTTTGAACTGTTCACCCATGCCATTTCTTCAGTTGATATATTAGAATGGAGTGACGTGGTTATTGTAAGTCGCAATACCAAATAATACATGAAGTCTTTGAGGACGATATTTAGGCCTTAGAAATATGTATATATGGCTCACAGTCTAATCTCGCAAGTCATTAAATTCCCTACATGCAGCAGGAATTGTAAATTTCTGCAGGATTGAAATTTCTTTTACTGTAATATACACAATTGCAAAGGATTCGAAAGGCAGTGAAACCACATGCAAATTTTCGGTTAGTGCGTTTAAGGGTACATGGCTTTCTAGTGCCCGCATTCGACTACGTGCTAGCCTCGCCTCTTGTTGATAAACTGTTTTCTGCGCAAAACTTTGTTTCGCGAGAATCTGAGAAAAATATCGTTAGGGTTATAGGGTGTCACTCGTGTCGAAGTATGGCCCAGTGTACGGGAATATACGCACACGGGCTCTAAGGAAGGCTAAGCAAGGCAACAAATGTTATTGTTCTAAGAGTGCGATTTGAATAGATAGCTGCAGCTGCGTGACTAAGGAATATTCCAAACACAACGACAAAAATAGATTTTAATACACACTAAATAGAATGTACACAATAAATATGGATCTCACGCATCTCATCAACTATATTTTTGTCTTCCGTCGTTTCTACCAACTATTCCCTGCATTGAAACCTATTGTTAAAGGGTATCGTGCGAGTTTGCTCCGTGCCCATCACATGAAGATCAAACTTATTTTCCTTAAGAAGTGTCTAAGTGAAAAAGTCATACCTACTTCTTTATTTCTTTCATTGGTAACATATACATGGAGATTGGTGAATATCCCTTCGGAAAAATTGAACGCACTCTTCTCTCTAAACGCATTTCACTCTAAAATACGAAACTTCGATTGCGTTCAAAAACGTCAATTCACGACGTCATATTTTCACCTCTAATATTTCTTATCTTTGGTCTGGAGTGATCCAAGATTCCATCTTTGGTACCCTTCGAAGAACCTGTTCAAATTTGGAGGATAGATTGGATCGCAAACTACAACGTCTCATATCGAATAGCAGTTGGACCAAGAATAGTCAACCAGAAACAATCGTCAACCTCTCCAATCAAAATCTCGACGCAACTACTACTGCTGCCCTTGGATTTGGGTTGAAATTCTCCATTCCTTCTATACCATCTGCTGTGTCTATTGCTCAAAGCTTTGCTCATTTGGAAAAAATATTGTGATGTCCCTAGTGATTTAATTTCGCCCGCCAAGGGTTGTTTTTATCAGTGCTTATCTAGGCTTACCCACTTAAATTATCCTGTGCGTTTTCACCGTGCTACTCGTATATCTAATCTTTGAAAAAATCCCTCTATGCATATTACTTTCAGCAGACAAATCTGGTGACGTTGTTATTATGGACAAAGTGAACTATATTGAAAAAATGAACTTATTATTAGGAGATGAATCTACTTATGATGTCCTACAAAAAGACCCTACATTAACTACTAACAGTGAATTTCCTAAAAATATTCGATCCCTTTTAAAAAAAATCCCGATTTAATTACTAAATTTAAATCTAGCACCGCTTCCCTTCCATATATCTACGGTTTGGTAAGAACTCACAAACCCAAAAATCCTATGCGCCCCATTATATGTTCGTTAGTCTCTGCCTCATATTCCTTATCAAAATGGCTTGCGAATCACTTATCGCCGCTTTTGGGGTCCATCTCCCAATCTCATATTAATAATAGTTGTGAACTTATAGAGAAGTTCAATATAATTCCTTACTCCAACAATTTCATTCTTGTCAGCTTCGATGTTTGTTCTTTGTTCACTAAAGTCCCTTTAGACGATCTTCTTCCTCTCCTTTGTGATAAATTATATAATTTAGATCTCCCTGTACCGGTCAATAATTTCCTAAGGCTTATTTCTCTTTGTGCTAAAAATTGTAAATTTTCATTTAATGACAAATTTTACCCTCAAAAATTTGGTCTTCCGATGGGGGGTTATTTATCTCCCACCCTCTCTAATTTATATATGAAATTCTTTGAGACGTTATTCTTGCCCCAAATCCTCGATTTTCCTATTGTATGGTACCGTTACATTAATGATATTATATATATTTGGCCTTCCTCAGAAGATATTCACAATTTTCTATGTAATTTTAATTCTCTAGTCCCTTCTATTAAATTTACCCTTGAAATTGAGAAAAATCGGACTCTTCCTTTTCTTGACCTCTTAATACATAGGACGCCGTCAGGTTTTAAATACTCTGTTTATCGCAAGCCGTCTAACTCCAGTTCATATATTCACTTTTATTATTATCACAATGTTAAAATTAAACGGTCTGTATTCACTTCTATGTTTCTGCGTGCATTACGCCTTGTTAGGCCGGAATTTTTGGATAAGGAATTGTCCAATATCTTTGAAATAGGTAAAAAACTTTGTTACCCTCGTCAATTTTTGCACACTTCATTAAACTTTGCTTAGAGAACTTTTATAGAACTGATAACCCACCGGTTTTCAGTTATAAAAATTGTCTTATCTTGCCATACTTTGAACTATTTTTTGGTCTTACCCGTATTTTTAAGCAACTTAATATCTCTGTAAATTTTAGATATGAATCTACTTTATATAAAATGTTAGTCCACAATAATACAAGGAAAAAAGGTGGAGTATATTCTATAGAATGTTCTATTTGTAATTTACCTTACTTCGGGCAAACTGGTAAATCTTTATCTACTAGAATTTACCAACATAAGTATAATATTAGAAGAGGTGAACTAAACAGCGCTTTATTTTTACATTTATCTGAAAATAACCACCCCATTGACTGGAATTTTGCAAAATTCCTTTATCATTCCGCTGATTTCACAAAAAGAAATATTGTCGAGTGTTCATTAATTGGCATGTTGCCTAATATAAATAGCTCCCAGGGTTTATTTAAACTCGACCCTGTTTTAAAAAAACTTGTACTAAATGAAATAACCATAATGCAGCCTGTTGTCACTCTTTATTAGTGTAATATCATTCGCATTGCCTCCCCCACCACGCCTCTCTGCTTTGATCGTGGATTAACTCTTAGCCCTAAATGTTTTCGTTCTAATGATAATCCTTTGAAATGTTTTGTTTTTTCACCCACCATTTCCATTCATATACACGGCGTTGTTGTGTGTATATCGTTTTGGGGATGCATATGTCTGTTATTAGTTGCCTAATGATCTTTTTATTGGTATTTCTCTGTCTTGTTATTGTGTTTTTCCATTGGTTTGTACTATGTGATGGGCGTTCCCTTCGTATCTTTGTACCCTATATAAGGTTGTCTTCTCCATTTTCATGCTATTCATTGAAAATGAACTTGCAAATATAGTTCGAAAGTGCTTGGATTTATCTATTCATTTTCCTGTGGGTTAATTCTCATATATAGGTACATGAATAAGACGGAATTAGGTTCCGAATACTAATTGGATAACCAGGGTTATTAAATGGTTATAATGGGAGATTTAGGGTAGTGAGCGATTTAGTTCCTTTAAACCTCAAGAGTAAAGCGGGGCGAACTTGGGGGACGGGGTCTTGGTGACCTTGGTTACTCACGGGTGTAGCCGGGAAACCGAAGATGGTGGTGCTACTTTCTCCAAACTCTGAGTTAGCAAGATGCAGGCCTCTTGTCCTCAAGAGGTAATCGGACGAACTTCGGTTGGGGCGGGGGACTTCTACAAACTCGGATTGAGCGAGCTATCGGGTCTCTTGTCATCAAGAGGTCACCGGTCGAACTTCGAAGGGAGGGGGAGAGATAACTTCTTTAAACTGGGATTGAGAGAGCTATTGGGCCTCTTGTCCTCAAGAGGTCACCAGAAGAACTTCGGAAGACGGCTTTCCCAATCCTTGATCCGAAGGCGGTTGAGAAAGGCTGACGTTGCCTCAAGAGACTCTTCTTCCTGACCCGAAGAT
This sequence comes from Ceratothoa steindachneri, assembly GCA_963969495.1. Classification (NCBI taxonomy): domain Eukaryota; kingdom Metazoa; phylum Arthropoda; class Malacostraca; order Isopoda; family Cymothoidae; genus Ceratothoa; species Ceratothoa steindachneri. The sequence continues at coordinate 27,044,120 of OZ018323.1, forward strand.
ACGGGTGGCATGTCCAGCTCTTCCGTGTCCTGCTACCGTCACTAAACAATTCCCGGGAGAGAGCGTCGTTGAATCGAACCTCTGTTCGGGGAAGCCTCGTCTAACCAAACTGTGGGTAATCCTTGGGAGGGTGCATGTACACCCAGATTTCTCCAAAACATGGAGAGAGAGAGGGGACTTCTCGAACCCTCATTATCGGCCGGGGCAACCGAGCGTGTCCTTACGGGAAAGTGTAAGAGGCCGAAATCAGCGGGTCTGACGGAACGACCAGCGGCTGGAGCCATAATTGTTGTTCGAGGCAAACCTACTAAATAGATTAGTAATCTCCCGATCCGGGGAAAGGGAAGATTAAGACGGCGGGAAGGTAGCCTCTACTTTCAGTGTCATGCCTTGGTATGAATTTCTCAGTGACCAGGTGGCAAGTCCAAAAACGGTAAGGTCAGAAGGTGGGGGAGGGGGGATTAGCGGGTCGTTTTATCTCCCGAAGTAATATCTTAGGAGGTGGGGAAATACTACTATTTTAGTGGATCCCTCTACAACCCGTTTATAGGCGGTGAAGGGGTGACTGGACCGAGGATTGAGATGCTGGATTGAATTAAAGACGAGGAATGGACTTGTGACTCTAATAAATAAATAAAATCAGAGTGAGAGTGATACGAATGAATAATTCTGAGTCTCTCTGTGTGGAGAATGTTTCAACCCGTCCATTTATAATCCCTTCAATTAAGGGGGCGTGACTTCATTTTCCTAATCTGGACGCGTGGCAGAACTTACGGTGTGAGAAGTATGTTCCTGTGTACTTTGTAAAGACTGTTGGGCGGAGTCAAAAGGGTGTGTATGTGTTCAGTGTGGTTATGTGTGTATTTAACTTGATGGCCTGATCAATTATGCATCCATAGCCACTGATAAGACAGGTGATTTTGTCGTTTCGAAGTCCACATTTACTTTAACTGGTGAGATTAGATGCTACCCTAAGTTTACCCAGCTGCCTTCATTATCTTGTGTCGAGACCTTTTCGTCTCACAGCTGTTTCCTCGCGAGCTTGTTTGTGTTGGAATACTATTCGCTGGCCTTCCTTGCACTGATGTTTTTTTCTTAATACATGTACACTTGTAATATAAGTATCTCACTCTATTTATTCTATATTGCTTCATTGCTACTACATGGAATGTTATTTTCATAGGTCCACCAGGGTGCTCATTTGTTCATTACTACTACATGGTATATTATTTCTGAAATTAATACGTGTACCCAATTTCAGGATTTCATATGTCCACCAAGATGCTCCTTTGTGAGGTTGCTCGTTGAGCCTACTTCAACTTGCAATCCGGGCGTCGCTACGAAGTAAGGTAAGGTAAGGTAATATAAAGTTAGGTAAGGTTAGGTTATGTAAATTCAGGTCTGTTTTTGATTCTTGATCTTTAAAATGAATTTGTTAATGTGTTTTTCTTATGAAGTTTTTGGTATAAATCTATACTTTTACTAGTATAGAACTTCAGTAGATTTGGGAAAAAATATGAATTTCCGGGAAAAACGAGTATCATATCTGAAAAGTACACATAAAACTGCATAAAAAAAGATATTTTAAATTTCTTAGAATGGATGTCTTAAAACTAATATTTTCCCCTTTTTTGGTAAGATGAAATTCGCCCTATTGATTGGATTAGTTTAAACAATTGTTTTTCAGTAATTCTTTCTCAATTACTCTTTTTTGGTATAAATCTATACTTTTACTAGTATAGAACTTCAGTAGATTTGGGAAAAAATATGAATTTCCGGGAAAAACGAGTATCATATCTGAAAAGTACACATAAAACTGCATAAAAAAAGATATTTTAAATTTCTTAGAATGGATGTCTTAAAACTAATATTTTCCCCTTTTTTGGTAAGATGAAATTCGCCCTATTGATTGGATTAGTTTAAACAATTGTTTTTCAGTAATTCTTTCTCAATTACTCTTTTTTATTTATATTTGTAGTTCATTATATTTTAGCTTTTTTTTTAATTTGTGTCTTGAATATTTGGGTTAATTAAACTTTATATTTACTCGTAGATGTTGGAAAATTGTGCGGGATGAGGACGTGCAAAAGAGTGTTAGATATTTTTTTTTCGCTCTCCGTTTTTAAGGGAACTTTTTTTCTAGTACTATCCTACTCTCTGTAGCAGATTTATATCGCCATGAATAATGTAGTAGTTTCACTATTTTTTTACGGTGTAGACGAGAAAAAAAAACATGGCGCCTCACGAATTCAAATTAAGCGCAAAAAAACAATAACAGAATATCCTTGCGTTTTAAACGAAAGGTTTGTATTCATAACAAGAACTCAGAAAAGCGACCGAGCCTGTATTCTGGAGTGTTAAGAGACATGACAAGAATACAAAGAAAAGTGGAGGGATTGTTGTTGTCAAGTTACAGCAAACAGCAGTCAGAGAGGAAAGTTTCGGAAATTACTTGAGGGGGGAGAGGAGAATGGTGATGAGGCCGGTGGCTATACACCAGTGCAACGTATGCATGATGGCGTGTGTGTTAGGGTATTTGACTGGCGAGGTTGAAGGGTCGGCAAAGCAGGGAGGGGTCCAGCTAATCGGCAAGGAGGCTGGTGGGCAAGCTGCCTTCGGCATGATTGATGGAAACGTCACTAGATGCTACTACAGGTAGAGGTATGGGGTAGTTAAGTGCTGCTGGCTATTTGCGTGCCCAAGCAGCGTGTTGGATATTATGTATTTGGTTATATATTGGGTCTCCCTCGAGTTTCCTTAGTTGTCGTGTTAATCGTGTAAAGTTATATATGTTTAGTGACGTGAGTTTGTCTGAGTCGTGTAGTGTAGACATTTTTGTGTACAGGTAGGAGCAGCAGGCGCGCTTCAGGGCAAAGTTCTGAATACGTTGGCGCTCCTCTGCCATGTGAGGCTTGCAGCCGTTTGTGTTCTTGTCGCGTCTCTGATTAAGGGTCTGACAATTGTCATGTATAGGTGTAACTGCATTTTCCCTGCTGCTGAGATGAAATCTCCTCAGCATATGGTTTGTGTGCTTGGCTCTGGATTGTACGTCGTGTTGGTGGGCATGAAAGTGTAAGTGTTTATCAAATGTTGCCCTAAGTATTTTTGTTGCTGGTTTGTATGTGAGTTTTGTGGGGTCGGGGTATTGTGGGTTAGGGGAGTGTCCGTATATTTGTACTCGTATGTTGTGCTTGTTGTTATCAGACGCACCGTATAGAGTCACCTGTCTTCTGGGGATTGGTGGTTATGAGCCACTAATCCTGGTATTCTGTCTACCTGTTAAGTATGTATTGTGTCCGGTGCACAATAGTTTCAGGGTGTTGCGGTGGACGTTCGTTTTTATGTTCATCAATTTGGGTAAATAGTCTCTCACTGAAGATTATTTGCGCCATACCGTGGGCAGCGAGACGCTGGCTGAGTATTTGTGCGTATTGACGGTGGTCATCCCAACAATCTTTTAGCCTCCGTTGAGTGGTTTGCAAATGTTGGTGTGCATTGTGGGTAGTAGGCCGTGTAGGGTGTAGTGGAGATGGTGTCTGAAAATATGGATGGGGTGGTAGAGGAGAGGGTGTGAGCGGAAATAGGGATGGAATGTGTATAAGGAGGGACATGGACTGCGGTAGGAGGAGTGGGAGCTAGCGTAGATGGGGTAGGATTTGGGGGAAGGGGATGATCTACGAGAGGAATAGTATCAAGGATTTGGGAGGGATCGACAGAAGGAGATGTTGGAACGACGGAAGGATGGGTAGGATCGATTGGCACGATGGGAGAAGAACGGAGTCGTTGGGAGTTTACCGGGGGTGGGGCTTATATGTATTGTCTGGAGTGAGTAAAAAAACTGGGTCTAACGACGTTTGGTAACCGTATTTGAATTCGAACCTAAAGTTCAGATTTTATCAATTGTGTATACTGCGAGTTAATACAAATAGATGGGGTAGGGATGAAATCCACGACATTAAAAAGGGTATGTGGGGAAAACACCAAGTTCTAAAATAATAACCTTGGTTCGAATTCAAATGAAGTTGAGAGATGTCGTTAGGTGCTCGAATGCTCATTTTTTGAGGAGTCTTTAGGCAGGAGACTTGCAGTCACCTTTATCTGAGGTTAGGATTATTTTTAAGATAAAAATGAAGGGATTAAATTTTCTTTAGCCAGTTGACGGGGTATTATATTTTGACTCTATTTCCTTGAAGTGGATGACTGGGTATTTCAAATTTACAAGCTAAATGGTAAATTATACTTTAATTCATGAACAATAAAAATAATGCTACGTACACATCAGCAATAAATTGAAAAAAAATCATTAATTACCCACAGAGCAAATTTAAAACTGGAGATTTTGTCAAATAGGTGAAATAAGAGTGCACAGTATGATCGTTTTAATGTGCCTGTAGCATAAGGACGTTTCCTCTTTGTAGCCAAGTAGACGAATTTGCAATTATTTTTTTGCATTCAAATAGTAAATGTTATTATATATATAATAATTATAGCTATACAATTTTGTTTTATAATAGATTTTATGTGTAAAGTTAAAAAAGCAATTCAAGTCAAATTTCTGCTAATACAATTTGTGATTATTTCATGTTAAAAATGCTAAACGATTAAATAATAAGTTTTATTACTTTATGATATTCAGAAATAAATTTCAATTTTGAAAGTTTCTCAAAGCCGTTTAAGACCTTATGAACTTGACACAAAACGACAAGTTCACTGAATTCCCGAATGTTCTGATATGTGGACATACTCGTCCATACTCGTAGGTCTGCAAACGCAGAAATATTCGAAATCTTTGGCTCAGATTTCAAATAATAATTTATGCGTTTCGTATTATTAATACTAGCAAAAATCAGCCCTACGGGCGTTCTTTGCTAGGCCTTCGGCGGTTGTTCGCTTCGCTCGCAAAATTAAGAAAGTATGCCAGAGAAAAAGGTGTTTATTTCACAACATTCACAATTGGTGTGCAAGAAAAAAAATCATTTCACAACATTCACAATTGGTATGCAAGAAAAAAAATCATTTCATAACAGTGTCAGACATTACCAACAAAATCTTGATCTTTCAAGTTCGAGTCCCGTTTTCAATTAAAAAAAATGCACAGACAGACACACACATACACATACACACAAACAAACACTAGGATCAATATAATTAAATGATTTTGAATTTGATATATGTGATTTGCTAACTCAATAATTAGTTCAATATTAATTGCGTTTTCATCAATATATAGGAACCGCATCAAAAAGGAACCAAATCAAAAAGGAATCGCATTGTTACACATACCATTTCAGGCGTCCTCAAAAATCCACTCTTTCTTATTTTCACGTTTCCTTACATTTTCATGCTTTTTGACCTGAAAAAGCAGAAAATCAAAACTATTTTGACCCGGGATCTTGGAAACCATTGCCATATGGAGTTTTAACTTTTCTGCGTTAAAATCGGCCAAAAGCCAGTTATGATGACCCTTGAATCATGTTTTGCTACGATAACTTCTTACTTAAACAAGATTAGAGCAACAAAATAGGCACCAAATTAAAGTGGGACAAAAAATGTAACATTGGTACATACAAATATGACCAAATCTGTTTTTTCACACACAAAAACAGACAAAGCGCCTTATGCCCGGTACAAATTTGAGATTAAAGGCCGTATGCTAAAACAAATATGAAATGTACATTTGAGCAAAAAACCTATTTTTTTTATGTATTTTTCCTTTTAGCCTTTTGCATATAATAAATTTATAAATAATTGTGAATTTATACTAAATCTGATAAAAGTGCATTTCACATTTTTCTTAGCATACGGGAGTAACATTTTGTCCCAAGTTTAATCGATCAAGAAGAGAAAACATAACGACTAACTTTATCATGATTTTTATACAGACATCTAATTTCTTTTCGGGTAAAAAGCAAAGGGAAAATGTACTGAAACCTATAAAAAAACAAAACTTGACTCTTGAACTGAGCTTATCTTATTTCATTCACTTTCATTCTCTTTTATGTTTGCCTCACATAGTGCAAGCATCTGCACATTAATTCCCATCACATTCTCCACACCCCTTCGGTTCACACATTAACACGGATTAAATTGGCATGACTGGATGGGGTACGCGAGACCCCCGCTCTGTACCGCTATTGCGCATCGCGCTCGCAGGAGCAAAACTTTCGAATGTGAGGCTTGGCAGGCCAGCGACCCATATCAGAACTTAGTCACCTTTTACAAACGCATCGGGAGAAGGTATGGGTACCCATCTTGCCGCACTTAAAGGCTCTATATTTCATTGCGAATTGCAATGGGTTGGGCAAATAAGAAAAGGTAAATATATGGGCATGATTGGCCCGCTCCTGGTGAGAGAGAATAAGCTGAGTGATGTGTTTGGTACTAACTATTATTCTACTAAAGAAGGTTAAAATGTTTGGCCTGAGAATGGAAAGACGTGAGGATAGCGGAAGGAAATGAAGTGGAAGACATGAAAAGCGGTTGAGGAGAGGGAAGAAAGAATATAAAAAGCCTGTTTAATAGAAGGAGAAATCAATTGTAAACATGAGAATAGAGAAAATACGAAACCAGGTTAAGGAAGTAATAGGAGATACTGTAATGGCTGTGTGCAGATCTGCTAGAACTTGAAAGAGAAAGTAAAACGGCAAATGGTGGAATGCTGATAGGAAAACCAATGTAGAGAAAACTACCTGCAACCCATTCCTAGTGGAGATGAGAAATTCAAGGAGATACAAGACCTGGCGAGCAAACGAGGAGGGAAGCGACTAGTTAAGAGAGCAGCAAGAGGAGCATTTGGAAGGAAGATGAATGAGGATCCAGATGAGAACAGGAAGTTAATTGATGAAGAAATAACTAAAAAAAAGAAGATAAAAAAATAGCTAAATAAACATCATATATATAAATAGAATGGTTATTTGAGGAATAAGAACATCCGCGCATATTTACTTCACCTAACTTCACCATTTTCTTTACTGACAGATTCCATATCTTTCTGGCAGTGACGGCATCGTTATGTTCAAAATTTTAGTCCTGAGTAAATATGGGGATGGGTAATTTATCATGGTCTCTTTCCTTTAAGAAAAAAGTTATGAGTTCGTACTCTTGAGTGCCTGTACTCGTAGATACAAACGCATACTTTTCGTTCTATAAATGAAATTTTAACCCCTTTTCCTCCCATTTTCCCTTATTCCCTTCGTTCATTTATATTCTCTTTTATTCTCTTCATTCCCTCTCTTCCCTCCTTTCTTCTTTCTGTTTGCTAGTGACATACATGATTTTGTTTATCATTAGTTATTTTTTTTTTGTTGCTGTTATTAATTCGTCTTTTTATCTTCTGTTTTTTATCCCCCTCGCTCTTTCGCATTCTTATTAGACCCGATTAACGATAAAGGATGGTGTTAAATAACATAAAAAACTCCCTTCCTCTCACCAAGAAGCAAGGCGGTATTTTTCTATTTCAATGGAAAACATTAGATTAAAAACCGAGTGTAAAAGGGAAAAAACGAAGCGCGTTTTTAACTCACGGATCGAGGCTTGAGTGGTCTCGACTCTAATCTTTGTAGCGATATCGGTCAGTTGGGTGGTTGTTTTTGCTGAAGTAAGATCGGTTGGAAAAGGACGGGTGATAGAGGCCCAGCTAGAAGGAGCTGGGAAACCCGAGGAGGATGAGGGATTCGTTACAGAGGAATCCCAAATGAGATCCCCCGATTCCAGGCCAATTTCCCAAACTGGGCTGAGAGACCCCCTTTCCTCGGTGGAAGGATGGGCTGGAGGCATCGGAGACCCACCTTCTACTTCTTCCATCCCCGTATCTGGGTCATGGGGGAATGAGCCCCCCGTGAAGGAGGAACTCGTCGTCAGGAGGTCCTCCCTTTCGGTCTCGAAGTTCGGGTAGTTCAAAGAAGGCTCGTAGGCAGCGAGGGCTGCGTACAGGATCTTGACTTTCGAGGCCGTGTCCTTGAGTCCCTGGCACTCGGAGCCACCTCCACTGGCGACGAGGGAGAGCAGGAGGAGGGTGGCGTTGCGCATTATCTTCACCTCCTCTTTGATGGTGTCCCGCTGTTGCTCAAACTCGAGTCGGTAGTCGAAGATGACAGATTCCAGTGTATGAACTCTCTCGACGATTGAATGGGTTGGCGCTCGATTCCCGTCGATCTCGTTCGTTCCGAGTTCTTGAGGGATGTCGTTCGAGAGCGGACTCGAGAACGTGGTCTCACCAAAGACCGCCCAGATAGCAGTCGTGAGGAAGGTTACCATAAGGAAAGGTACCATGATTGAGGTCGTAGAAGTGAAGAAGTAAACCAAGTCACAGGGTCGTCTACTAACAGAGCGGATCTTTAGTTATCATCGTTGTGGTTTTTGATGATCTTCGTCACTCGTCGATGTCCGTGTTTTTTTTACAAACGCATATTTCGTAATCAAGCTCCAAGTACGTCTATTGTTACCGATTACACTCTATTTAACCCCATCAACCGGGCCAGTAGGAACGAGTTAGAGAAACCCGCTCGTCGTCGAGGACGACCCACTCGCTCGAGTCGCTGGTCGCCTATGAGGAACGGAACTGATTTGCTTCCATCCAGTGCAGCCTCGAGTGAGCGACTGATCAGGTCCGTTTGGCATGAATCCTTTCATGGATCCCTTCAACGCTTAATTCCCCTCTATGGTCTTGGTTGTTCCCCGTCTTTAAGACCCCTCTATACCATCCCTCGGAGTGTCATTTCCACAGGGGCGTAACCTTCACCCCTTAAATGCGTCTCCTCGCCGTCGATAATTGAGTAGATTGGAGATGCAGAGTTTCGGAGTCCAGGGGCAAAGGGAAGCAGAAATGGGATGAAGTAAAACAGTGACCTGACACAGTCAGTAGGGAGGTGTGACAAGGGAGGAAAAACCATTCCTTCATGTCTTTGGTAGGTGTTTGGTCTTTATCGGAAGTTGAGGGAGAAATGAAACCTTAAATCGAGTTATTTTTATATTTCGTTAATTGGATAGTGAGATTAATTTGCGGGGACAGTATGGTTGCACACACATACTCTCTCTTATTTCTCTCGCCCTCTCTCTCCCTCTCTCTCCCTCTCTCTCAGATTCGTACCTTTGAAGTCTGCAAGGTTTTTAACTTCCTCATACAGGGTCACAGCAGCATTTAATTCTTTTAATGCATATGCAGTTTCGTATCAGCCATTCTCACCCTCGGCCCTGACAATTTATCGCTTTTAAATTCTCTCTAGAAATGGTCTCGACTTGGGTGACATGTAAATATTGTGTAAATGCTCTTTTGGCATGAGAAATTTATCTTTGTTCTTTCTTTGAATTTAAAACTTAAAATATCTTTCGCATTTCGAAGCCACGCTGCTCATCGTACGCAATATGTTTTTCTGTAATTCTGTTTCTTCCTTCATATTCCTTTCTTTTCTATTTATTTATTTATTTCAGTTTAACATCTTTTGTATTTTGTCCTCCTGTATTCGCATTAATTCTGCCGATTTAGAACATAGGTCAATACATGAACGGACCTGTTCTCCCTCACTCCTGAATAACGGGTTTTGGGACATCCCCCCCCCCCCCAGAATAACTTGTCGAGATCCTTCAAAAGCCAGATCAAAATCAGTATAATAACTTGTGGAAGTTCGGATTTTTGATCACCCCATTATGTATATTCGAGGGGTCTCCCAAAATTTGTAGACAACTGGAATAAAATGAAAACAAAAAAGAAGTATAAAATGTATTTTTAATATAAGCTTCATTGAGGTCAAAACAATTCCTGTTTTCAAGCGATGATGCTATCCATAAAACTGAGAATTAAATCAAGTTAAAACCGCTCTTGTAACAGCATCAACAGAAGAGAAAAAAGAAGGCCATTGGTGCTGTTTTGTTTCCAAACTTTAAAAATAGATGGAGGGACTAGTTTTTATTCATTTGATGCTGTTACAAGAGCTGATTTAACTTGATTTAATTCTCAGTTTTATGGATGGCATCATCGCTTGCAAACAGGAATTGTTTTGACGTCAATGAAGCTTATATTAAAAATACATTTTATAGTTCTTTTTTGTTTTCTTTCTATATCGAGTTGTCTGCAAACTTTTTGAAGACCCCGAGCAGTTTCCTCTTTTTGGCTCTGTATTATTCACAGGTTTCAGTCCCCTTTCTTCACCACTTTTGGTATCAAACCATTTTTTAAACACTTTCTTTTGTTTTGAGGCCCCGTCGGTTCCTGTTTTCTTAGATAAATATAGGAGGGATCAACCAGATCGTCCTGAGTGTGATCCGTACCCACTGGCGAATTTAATATCGTACTTTTGAGTCTTTTTTGTACTATTTATTAATGCCAGCGGTTCTTTGTACGAACTTTTGATTTCAGGAGCTCGTTGTAAGAACTCCAGTCCAGAGGCTTTTTATACAACTTTTAAATTCAGGTACTTTTTGTACCATATTTAAAGACCAGGTGCTCTTTGTAAGAAATTTTGATTCCAGGAGTCATTTGTACGAACTTTTGAGTCAGGTGCTCTTTGTACGAAATTTTGTTTTTACGTGCTCTTCGACCATTTTATAAGCCCAGCTTCTCTTGGTACGAACTTTTGATATCAGGTGCTCTTTGTATGAACATTTGGCTCTAGGTATTTTTGTACAAACATTTGATTCCAGGTGTTCTTTGTACGAACTCGAGTTCAGGTGCTCTTTCTACAAACTTTTGATTCCAGGTATTCTTTGTACAAACCTTTGAGTCCACGTGTGCTTTGGAGGAATTTTTAAGTCCAGGTTCTCTTTGTAAGAACATTTTGATACCAGTTGCTATTTATATGAACTTTTGACTCTAGGTGTTCTATGTTCGAACTTTTGAGTCCAGTTGCTCTATGTACGAACATTTAATTGTAGGTGTTCTTTGTACGAACTCTTGAGTCCAGGTGATTTTTTTACTAGATTTAGATTCAGGTGATCTTTGTATATTTTTTAAAGTCTAGATTCTCTTTCTACGAACTTTTTTTACGAGATGCTCTTTGTACGATCTTTTGACTCCAGGAGGTCTATGTACGAACTTTGGAGAATAGGTGCTATTTGAAAGAACTTACTATTCCAGGTATTCTTTGTATGAACTTTTGAGTATAGGTGCTCTTTGTAGGACCTTTTTATTCCATGAGTTCTTTGTACGAACTTTCGAGGACAGGTGATCTTCATGCAAACTTTTGATCTCAGGTGCTTTTAATATGAACTTTTGATTCCCGGTGTTCTTTGTACGAGCCTTTGATACTAGATGCTCTGTGTATGAACTTTTAATTCCAGGTGCTCTTTGTACGAGATTTTGATAATTCAGGCGATGTTTGGACGATTTGTTAGTTTCAGGGGTTTTTTTTTGTACGAACCTTTTATTAACAGATGTTCTATCTACGAACTTGTTATTACATGTGCTCATCGAATGAAGTTTTGAGTCTAGGTGCTCTCTGTACAAACTTTTGATACGAGAAGATCTTTGCATGAACATTGATTGCAGGTGTTCTTTGTACGAACAATTGACTACAAGTGCTATTCGTACAAACCTTTGAGTCCAGGAGTTCTTTTTACGAACAATTGGCTCCAAGTTCTCTTTGTACAAACTTTTGATTTAAGGTTCTTTTTGTACGACTTTTCTAAGTCCCGTTCTCTTTGTACGAACCGTTTACCAGGTGCCCTTTGGTTGAACATTTGGCTTCAGGTGCTCTATATATAAACTTTTGATTTTAGGTGCTCTTTGTAAGAACTTTTATACATGTTCTCTTTGTACGAATCTTTGATACCAGATGCTCTCTGTACGAACTTTTGATATCAAGTGCTCTTTGAACGAACTTTTTATTCAACGTTTTCTTTTTTCAACATTTAAGCCTATGTGCTCTTTATACGAACTTTTTAATACAGTTGCTCTTCGTGCTAACTTTTGATTTCAGATGCTCTTTGTACGAACTTTTGAGTCCAGGTGTTAATTGTACAACTTTGGATACCAGGTACTTTTTAAACGAACTTCTTGATACAACTACTCTTAGTACGAACTTTTGAATCCATGTCCTTTGTACGAGCTTTCAAGTCCAGGTGATCTCTATACGAACGTTTGATACAAGTGTCCTTTGTAGAAACTTTTCATTCCTGGTGTTCTTTATACGATCTTTTGAGTCCAGGTGCTCTCTGTACGAACGTTTGATACAAGTGTCTTTTGTAGAAACTTTTCATTCCTGGTGTTCTTTATACGATCTTTTGAGTCCAGATGCTCTCTGTACGATCTTTTGATGTCAAGTTTCCTTTGTACGAACTTTTGATTCCAGATGTTCTTTGTATGAACTTTCGATACCAGGTGCTCTTTGTACAGACCTGTGAATCCACGTGTTCTCTGTACGAATGTGTTCCTTATCTACCACATTACTTAAGGCAAACTCACTTTGCTATTTTACTCTTTGTGACGTTTACTTAACCTTTCCCCTATCTGTATTTTGTTGTTAATCCAGCGTTTCCTTCACTTTATTTGTTCCTCTCTTTAGTTCTTCTCCCGTAACGTGTCTTCGTTGGATCACTCTCGTTTCCTTTCTCTTTTGAATTAAAACTAATAAATATTCGAATTGTCAATGTTTGGGTGTGTGGGGGAATCAAGGTTTTAAGATATGGCTGGATTACGGCGCTTATTGTTGTGGGTAGGGCTGTTTGGGCGATAGAGGCTCCTGGCGCGGGCACCAACAAGGGGGCAAGCTATGCACTAAGCGGCAGAGAGTACCCATCAGAGAGGTCGGAGTCTTAATGCTAGGGTACTAGGTAGTTATTATGCCAGCATTTTAAAGGTTTTTAAACCGTACTGTGGACACAAGAACTTATGGGCGGGGTTCCCAGAAAAAATAATGAAATTCTCATAAAGATCAGTGTGACAATCCCTGAGAAGCCCGTAGTTACCCAGGGCTGATCTTCGTGTGGAGGAAAGGGGGAGAAAGAGCGGTAATATTGTTTTTCCACTATCCACCGAGCTTGGGAACAAGTTTCGTGGCTAATTGGAGAGCCGCCCGTACCACGTCAAGGGAGTGTGGATTTGAAGCCCCTTCCTTAATGGGTCCTCGACAAAAGAGTGATGTGTGCGTGTGTTAAGACAGGATGTAATAAATGGAGTTTTTTATAATTGTATATGTGCGTGTCATGTCGTATGTAGTTGAAAGTGCCTGTCCGCATGCGTCAAAGTCAGCGTCCTATCGCGATTGGCGGCAGCTCCCTACTAGCGCCCATATTTGTTGTTTTTGCTCTGACCAGGAATCGAACCCGATACACAGGCGTGAAAATCCCATAGACTAAAGGTGATCGTGGACATTCTGAGTAGCGGTATTGATTGACCCCCAAAATGGGGAAGACGTCATATCAGGGGTTATAAAGTGCAGATGGAGCCCCCTAAATTTCTGCTTCGATAAGTTGGGGCAAAGGTGGAAGAGCAGGCGAAGTGAAAAGCGGATTTTTCCATTTCGTAATACCATTGGGAGGATGGAAGTGAGGTGGAGTGGGGTGGGGGTGGGGACATTAGAGATCATCCACCTCTGCTTTTTTTTTTTGCCTCAACTTTCCGCATCGCCTCATTCAGATGTCAAATCTTAAAGACAAAATGGGAGGAAAAGTCGTTACCAAATTCTTCATTTTTGATCTCCTTTTTCTTGTATTTTATCCACCCTGGCTTTTAGTTTAGCACTTTTAAACACGTTCTTTGTACAAACCCTGTTCCTATTTGCGATCTCTCCATTACATAAGCTCCAATCCCTTTGTTGTGCAAGACTTCAATCGTTCCGTAATTTCCACATTCCCTCGACTTGTGTTTCAATCTCCCGAAAACCGTTCCCGAATGCCTCGATTTAGCATCCTAATTTTAAAATTTGCATTGAAATTTGCATTTCGTTCCTCTTAGAGTTCGTCTTCAGGACCCACAACGCCAAACATTACCCTCGTACTGGCTCGTCCGATCCCTACGCACTCCCTTATATGCCGCTTCTGTTGCTAAAATATGTTGATGTCAACAATGTAATTTAGGGTGGTGGAATTTCATTTCAGAAGACTAAGGGTTCGGGTGCTTAAGATACAATGATCTGGTATGGTAATAGTGTAAACATTGCGTTGTGGTGCCTACACTACTAGAAGAATTTATACGAATACAATAAAAGAAGCGCCACGGAGATCTACATACCTCATTAAGCAATGCCGAGCAGGCGTCGAAGAGAGGCCGTTTCTATGACTGCCTCACGCCAGCGGTGGTGGAAGCCGATTCATGTGTTTGTTCACATGGTCAGTGGCGCTCTAATTTTCAAGTGATAACGCCATTCATTTCTCGCATCATGGACGAGATAATGAAATGCGTATAAAGATCAGAATGACAATCAGTACTGAGCTTAAAGGAATTATGGGGCGGTTTTCTTTGGGAGGGGGGGATGTCATATTGTGTGTTTGACAGGAACCGGCGATAGTAGAACCCTTTGTGAATCTGAAGGAATAGGACAATTCTTTTAACGACAGAGGTATGTGGATACGATTGCAGGGCTCCGAAACAGAGGTTAGGGGGAGAGAGAGAATATGTTGTGTTGTGAAGGCGGGAAATAAAATGATAGTAGTGTTTTGATTAGTTATATTCATGATGATGCGTGTGGCGACACTAACCCTGCAGGGGTGAGTATAAGCGTATCCGCCTAATGGGCGGCCAGCTGATGACACCGCTGAAAGTTTTGTATCGGCTCTCGTTAGGAAGAAACCCCTGCCTCGACGTCATAAATCTAACACCGTATCTATTAGGCTGGCGAGAGCGCTCCTCTTGCCCACAGTTCTTTCAAAGCGTGAATGAAATCTGCTTCGGATTACAACTGCTTCCTTCCTTGGCTCAAAGGATTGAAGGAACAATGCGACAAGATAGTAAAAAATAAAGCCTTAAGACAAAGTCAATATATTTATTTCGATAACAAAAATAACATTTGGATATGAGACAAGTCAAGAAGAACATAGATCCAAATCAGGACCTCTCAATGTGGTCTGTCTGCACCCAAGCAAAAAAACAAAACAAAAAACAACCAAAAAGAGATATAAAAACTTCTGACTCAACAAGTGTTTAATACACTAGTCCTCCTGGAGGACTAAAAAATGGCACCTGCAGTGCCAAATAGGGCTAAATATTTATCAAAGTAAATAATAAAATTTTTCGAACATGAAAGTTATGTAGGTGAATAAATATTTGTTATTTTCGCCCATAAGAGATTCATAATTGCTTGTAATTTAATATTTATTTGATTTGATTCGACGATGAATAAAAATTTTGTGTTTGAGGTTTAGAAATGACGAAGTTTGTGAAACCCTGATTTAAATCCTTCCCAATGTCAATAACGCATAATTTCTCAGGACTAAAACCCCGTAACTCCACGGATGATCCAATAACTCGTTAACCCCGGAACCCCAAAACCCTTGAGGAAGGTTCGCGGTGATGTGGCTTCCGTTTCGTCCTACGACGCTTCGATTTGCGACCTCTTAAGGACGACCTCCTCCTTGTCCTTTCCCCGTCGGTGGTCTCCCGCTGTCTGCTCTTCCCTGTGGAGGTCCCGGGGAAGGAGTAACCTCCTAGGAGGTGTCCCTCATGAAGGGCTACCTCTTGGTATTCTATGGCAGCGTTGACGGGGTAGAAGAAGGCGGCGTCTTCACAGGCGAAGTTGTACCACCAGTCGCAGACGAAGTACTTCTGGTTGAAGATGGTTCCATTGGGGCAAAGGAACGAGTCCTGGCGACCACTCCGATGGCACACGTGAAACACCTGAAGAGGGAGATGGTTTTAAAAAATGAGAACCAACGAGGGCATTCTGATATTAACGCGAGAATGGTTTCGAAACGAGGTTCTAAAAGTGGTGAGGTTATGGGAAGTAAAAATGAGAAATAGATAGATAACAGGGGTAGACGAGGAGAAGAGGACATAAGGACACACAACTCTCCTGGTTTCAATCCTGTTTATCAGGAAAAACAGATCTTAAAGGGCATATAAAACACGGTCAGACAAGGGTTATGACTTTGCGTGGCCTTCTCTCTTTTATTGGACAGTTAATGTTCGTACCTTTGAGCTCTGTGTTTGCATGTACGCATTTAGCTCATATGTGTGCGAATTGACCCCTCCCTCGAAGCCATTTAAGCCGAGATTGTCATTTTGATCCTCGATCCATTTTCGCTCCTTCCATTTTCGTTTCTCACCCCCCCTCTCTGCCTTTACTCAGAGTATGGGGCCATACCCCCTATGTATTCCACTTATTCCACCCCATTTCACCTCCCTTTGTGCGTAGTCATCTTCTCTTATATATGGGTCAATACCCCATTAGTCCCCGTGGAGTGACCCTCACCTGGCATCCAGCTTCCATGTCGGCGTAATACCCGGGGTAATCGGCCACCAGGTGGCAGCGGAAGGTCGTCAGCGGAATGAACTGCAAGATCGGGTAGTCCCGCCCCGCGATTCCTGCGGGAGAGACGGGAGATCAGGGGAGCCGGAGAAATGCCCGGTCTTATGTCGAGTTCGGGTCTCGAACCTCGGACAGGAAAGAAGATCGTACCATTTAATCCCGGGGCTTTTTGTCAGAACTTGGGCCCTGGGGTTTATAATCCGCACTCCTGTTCCCTGATGGAATTGGGTGTTCCACTCGATGGTGTACTTCATCTTTCTATTTAGCAATATTTTATCCTTCTTTGTCTGTCCCTACCCGTCTTCTTATACCAATGCCCTTGTTAGTTGTGCAAATTTATTTTTATCACACTTAAAAAAATTCGGCTTCTTAGATCAATCTCGTTGTGAAAATTTTGTGGCAAATACCTGTGGTGGCAAATGTTTGTTTTTCCTTTTATATCTTTTGTTATTCATTATTGGTTATCATAAACGAATTTTCCCTGAAGTAGGGTCGGCATGCATCAATGCCACTGACCTTCCTAATCGTTTGGCAATCGTACCTATTGATTATTATTCCATTTGCCTTTCATAGGGATGGAGTACTACGTGATGTAGGATCTAATCCATTCTTGGCTTATCCCTAGTTATATGGGCCCAAGTATATCTTCTCTCGAACTTACTCCACACACACAAATCATACATATGTACACTTGCCCTTGTCTCAGACCTCTTTCTCGTATCTCTCACACAATTTATTCTTTACGCGTTCTTCCAACCGTTTGTTATCCGGGACACTCACCCTCGTATATTCCTCTTCACAAGTCTATTTTCATTTTTTTTTTTCTTTACCTACATCAGAGCATTCTCGGTTACAACCCAATTCCCTTCTTTCATTACACTGGATTTTCCTCTTCCCCAGTTATTCCCCATTCTAGTTACCATTCATACACTAAATATAGCTAGCAAATTGCCTATTTTTCCAGCTATAGTCTCAAGCTTTTCCCCATACTCCATGAGGCACTCTTTCTCTCTCATCTCATGGCACAATCTTTATTCCATGCCCAGATTCCCAGATGCCCAGATGCCCAGATCCATTACCGCTCTTGTACCAACTTTGCCTTTTCTAACGCTCATAATCTTATTTCCATCACATCCGTACCACTATTATTTGTCTTGAGACAAATAAACATCCAACTTGTTTAAGGTAAACACCATGATACTACCACACATCTTTACCTCTTAACACCACCACCTTACTCTTTTCATGCATTAACTTTATTTACCGCCCTTTGCCACACACCTATAAATATAAAACCATCCACTTCGAGGGCTTTCACTCTAACACACGCTTAACTTCAACTATGACAACCCATCCCATATATCATTAAACCCTGGCAGAGGACTTCTCTATCGACACTATTACCCTCCCCCAGAGCCATAAACCCTGATCCTTATGCCATGCTTTCCCATCAACTCCCTCATTGCATATGTTGTTATAGTGAAAGAGAAGCCACTCTGCTTATACACCTTCAATACAGAGAATCGAGTTCACTTTTCAAGTGTTCTTATTGATTCATATGCTTGTTCATGGAAGCTATGCATCTATTCCTTCCTCACCATCTCTCAGATTCGGTCTCTACCTACGCCCTTAAGTATTATTGGTCTATGTGACTTCAAAATACTTTCACATCCACTAAATTTTACCACTTTTAAGAATCAAATTTATTTTCGGGTGCCATCTCATTGTTTTTCGATAATATTATTACTACTAATACTAATAAAACCTTTTATTATTTATCGGCCTTTTAGCCTGAATTATTCCTCTGTTGTCTCTCTCCTCCTTTTGCCCCTACCTGCTAACTCCTCGGCTAATGGGTGCTTACCGGGTATCCCTAGGATGTACCCGTACTCGAGTATGTCCAGGTCGTGAAGTATGTCGTCAAGGTCGGCCATGATGATGTGGGGCATAAAGGGGACTCGGCCCCCCGTAACGAGCTCTAGCACGTCATAGTCGTCATCGTAGTATTCATCGTCATATTCGTCTTCATCATAAGAGTCATCGTCGTAGTAATATTCGTAGTCACCTAAATCGTCGTAATTGTCATCGTTGAAGTCATCTGGTGACGAACTGTAATCGTCATCATTGATGTAGATGACGTGGGGCTGTGGAGGCCTATATGTGGGCCCCGAGGAGTTAGATTTAGGGTTTGAGGGAGATTTGGAGTAGGGAGGTATGTAGATGGGGGGTGAATACGTGGTAGCTTGATAGGGGCGAGGGATGGTAGGGGTTCGGATCGCTTTGACCGGGTGGGCGCCGTCAGGAGGTAGATATTCATCGATCTCTTGCTCTCCCCTGGGTCTAACCTGCTCGCCGAGGTTTGTCCTGTGGGATCCTCGAGGCGGGGGTGATTTGTTCTTGCGGGGCCCGAGTTCCGGGGTGATGTTCAGCCCGGACTCGATGGGGATCCATTTGACCGTGGATGCCTCCGGGAAGTAAGCAGTCGGCGGCGCCTGGGTGACCCTCTCCTTCTGGAGGGTCATCAGCCACGTGGGGACTTGCCCCTTGGCTCTCCGGATTTGGGACTCTAGGAGGTTGTGTGGGGGACCATAGGGGGTACGGGGGGCTTTAGTAGGTAGTGCGGTGGACGTTTCGGTGGAAGTCACTGACTTCTTTTGGGGGGATACCTGTCTTCTGCTAGGGATTTCCCCCTGCTTCCCATGGGGGGAAAGGGGTTGCCGGTGTCCTTTAAGCTGTTTAGGGACTTGATATGAGTCCTTCTGATCCTGAGGTCGGGCTGGGGTTTTCTTCCTCTTCTTTTGCCTCCGGAGGCCGGGGCGGAGCCTCATGAATCCGTGATTTCCCCGGGGAGCGTCCGAGGGTAGAGGGGAGAAACCCCCAAATCTTCCCTGAGTGACTATGTTTGGGTGTTCAAGGACGATTCCTGGGGTCTTGTTCAGGGTTATCCTCTCAAGGGGGCTCAATTCCTTGGTCGCGTTCACTGGGGCTCGGTCCCCGGTCCCCCTCGTATACTTGAAAGCAACTGGACGCCGGAACGGGAGATGCCTCCGAATCCCCCCCGCTTGGGGATTCAGTTGTATCCCCCCTTCACCCCTGGGCAAGATCATTGGGGCCCCACTCCTGCTAGCCTTGTGGTTGGGTTCAGGTTCGTCCCGGTTATACAGAGATCCCAAGGACACGAATTTGGGAGAGGAGGGATTGGGCAAGAACTTCTTGTGGTGGGGGGCGCTGACAACGGTGGGGGCCCGAGGTCGCTTCTCAGTGCGGGACGTCGAGGAAGAGAGAGGAGTGACGTCGACCTCCATCTCGTAAATGTCCGGGGTCCCGATGTCGTGGCGCGCGTCAGGCTTCCTGTCGGAGATCGAATAGAATGATTGAAATCATTAATTGAAAAGAATGGTCGAAGTCATCGATTGAAAGGAATTATCAAAATCATCGATTAAAAAGAATGATAGAAACCATCGATTGGGAAAAAGTATCGAAAGCATCCATTGAAAGGCATGATCGAACTCGACAATTGAAAAGAATGATCGCTCACATCGATTAAAAGGAATTATCAAATTCATCGATTAAAAAGAATGATAGAAACCATCGATTGGGAGAAAGTATCGAAAGCATCCATTGAAAGGCATGATCGAACTCGACAATTGAAAAGAATGGTCGAACTCATCGATTGAAAGTAGTGATTGAAATCATCGATTGAAAGGCATGATCAAAGCATTCGAGTCGGAGTAATGGACGATATCCTCGATTAAAAAGAAACATCGAAATTATCGAATGGAAGTAATGATTGAAATCAACGATTGAAAGGAATGATCGAAATCAATAATTGAAAAAAATGGTCGAAATCATCTAATGTAAAGTATGATCGAAATTATAGATAGGGAGTAAGAATCAAAGTAATCAAAAACGATCGGAATCATCGATTGAAACGAACGCTCGAAATCATTGATTTGGATGAATAATTCAAATCGTCGATTGAAAAGAATAGCCAAATTCTTCGATTGAAAGGAATGATTAGAATTATCAATTGAAAAGAATAGTCGAAATGATCGATTAAGATGAATGATGAAGTCAGTAATTGAAAAGAATGATCAAAATCAGAAAGGAAAAAAATATAGAAATGATCGATGGAAAGTAATGATTGAAATTATCGATTGGAAAGAATAATCGAAGTCAGCGATTGAAAGGAATGATTGGAATCATCAATTATAAGTAATAATTATAATCATAGATTAAAAACAATTATAGAAATTATCAAATGAAGGGAATGATCAAAATCAGATTCAAAAGAATGATCGAAATCATAGATTAAAAGGATGAATTAAATGATCGAATGAAAAGTATAAGAGGTATTCAAATGAGGGAATGATCGAAGTCATCGCTTAAAAACAATTATTAGAGTCATCAAATGAAGAGAATTACTGAAATCATAAAATCAAAGGAATGATCGAATCAATCAATTAAAATGAACGATCAAAATCATAGATTGAATGGAGTGATCGAAAGAATTGAAAGGGTTTTTGAAAGCATTAATTGCAACTCTTTCTTTATATATGACCAGAATGAAGGATTGACAAAAATAAAGTAAAAAGAAGAAGAATAAAAGGCGATTATCAGAAGTATATCTGATTATTGCGTCTACAGCGGAAGACGAAACAAAAGAATCGCGTCGTAGCGTCGGTTGCGCGCAGCTCTCTTGTACGAACAAGATGGTTCTGGTGCGTGTGCGCCTGCGAGGCCATATTACCTTCTCCTGCGTTCTCTCTATTCACGGTTTCTTCTGCTTCTCTGTCTTATCCTTCTCTTGATCACCCCTTAGAAAAACAAACGCACTCGTTGGATTACACTATTTCTAGGAATAATAAATTATGCCCTCTTTGGATAAGTCGAGAGTCATTTGGACAACTCCAGCATTCTTTAGACAGGTCGAGAGTCCTTCGGAAAGAGTGGTGTTCCTGTGGATGAGTAGAGAGTCCTTGTCCCTTACGAGGATAAGTCCCGACGGTTCTCATTCTGTCTGCTCTCTCCCACCTTCATCCTACTCACACTTCCTTCCTCCCTCGCTCCAGTAACCGGAGTTGAACGAGTTACTCTCGCTCTCTTTTTAATTTGTTTCACCTCCCTTATGTCTCTACTGAGTAAACAAATCCCCATTGGATTACACAATTGTCCTTTTCTAGGTAGTTAACAAATAGACCAAGGTCATACTTAGAGACGTAGATGGAGGGTCTGCGCTTTAGTCTGTAGTCCATCAAGTCCGAGAGCGGAGAGCTATGCGCAGCAGCGAGACCCAGTAGGAGCTTCCGGCGCATCGCCCCCCACTCACACTCGGATGGGGGTCTGCATAAGGCCCCTTCCTGGGGGGGGTAAAAGGTTTTATCAGGTCAGGAGTGGCGGGATGTAATAGGGAGTGATGGAAAATTGTTATGGAAGAGAAAAGATTGTAGCAATCGGAACAGGGATGTTGGATTAAATACTACTAATAATATTATTATTATCAGTAGTAGTATCATTATCATTACTATTATTTTTAATCAAGGAAGCAAAAACTAACAAAGGCATCTCTACCAGCAAGTTTGTGAGGCGGTTTGTTAAGAAAGTAGTGAATTTGGTGTAAGTGAAAATGCGTGGAAGTTGCATAGCTTAAGTAGTCTAAGGAGGAGACTACGTGGAGCGATTTGGATCATGAGGTGGGTACGCAACTCTCCAGAGCCTACAGAAGCAGAAGCTGATCCCCTTGTGGGCGTCAGGGCCGAGGGAGAAAGCAATCCGTCGGGTGGCAGCTGTTGCGTGGATACACCTGAGCTCCCCCCCCTGGTGGGAACGAAAGGGAGAATATTGGATATGTAAGAAATGGGATCATGTGTAAATTGGGAGTAGGGCGGGGGCACTCACGAGTTCCCATAATAGAGTGATATCACAATCTGTGTGTTGTTATCCTTGTTTTTTTATCTTTTTTTTATTTTCTCTTGTTTGTTTGTGTGAACTGAGTGTTCTAATTTGTGGAGTACATGTGTATTCTACATTTCTCATGTGGTATGTGCGTATGTGTGTGTGTCTTGGACTAAGGAGGAATATTTCCTGCAGGAAAATGAAAATGTGATGTCTTTCTCCTTTAACAAAGTCTCATTCAGGGCATGTTAAAGAGCTTAGAATCGTATTTTTCTCTTTCCTGAGGGTATCTAAGTGCGAGTCTTTGTGCTAACTTACGTCGGATCGTCGTTTCTGTAGCAGTGGTTGGCGTTTTCCCCCTGGGGGCTCCACTGGGGCTTCCTCTTTAGCCTGCCATTCCAGGCCCTGGAGGCGTTGCAGCAGAGAGTGGTCCTTGAGGCGCCACTGGAGCCAGGCGTCATCCTCGACTTCTTCAGAAAACTCTTGAAGAGCCTGGTCCCCCTTCTTCTCATCGCCAAGAAGCAGTTTGCGGGAGTTTGCTATCGCACCTTCTTCATCGGGGTCCCTCAACTCTACCGATGAGGGCAGATCTTCAAAATAAAGATAGTCACCCTCGCGACGGAAGAGGTCCAAGGGGGCGCTGCCCCATTGCTGGATTCCTGATTCTGTCCCCCGTGTTTTTGTTGCTGGATTGGAGGCAAGAAGTGCATCTTCAAGTCCTGGAATGGTGATGAATGCGCCCTCCGGGACCGCTGCGTCGAAGAGGAGGTCGCCGAGGACGGGGTCACCTGCGGGAGGAAAGTGAAGTGAACGAGTGATCAACACCTGCGTCCTCCAAACCCAACAGAAAGTAGTTAAGTTGGTACTTTTGAGCGGTTGTTTTCTTTGTACGAACTTGTTTTGGGGAAAGTTTAAAGACCCCTTCACCTCAGCCTCAGGAGTTGAAGACTCGTGAGCATTTATTGCCGTCTTCGTCATGTTATCCCTTATTCTCAATTATCATTCTATTTACTTGACTTTCCCTTATTTGTCGCTTTTATAGTTATTATTATGCCCTCTGTAGCAACGCAAGTTTCTTTTTTAAATTTAAAATCCCTAGCTCATGGACCACTTATGGAGTTCGTTATTATTTGACGGTGGTCGTGCCTATGCAACGACCTTTATATTCCCACACAGTGTCAGTCTGGTATACCAGGAGTAACCCTCATGACGACGAATCTCGTAAGTACTTGGTTGAGCGCAATGGTGGTAGCTTACCATAACAAAAGGAGGCGAAGATGAACAAGAAACCGGTCTCCATTTTGATCCACGACAAATCTGTGGGGAGAGAAAGTCTGTAATAGTGCACGTAGTAAGTTTTTTTGGGAACCTTTTGGAAATAACTAACCTCAGCTTGGTTGGACTAGTATAAACATTGAGGTTGGTTTTTATGAAAATTGAGATAATCTTGCAGGTTTTCGTGTCTAAATCTTCATTTTGGTATTGTTTCGTGGTCCGCGTAGAAGATAGGGTGCAGCAATGGATAGCATGGCAGGGAGAATCGGTATCCAATTAGGTCACTGTAAGATGCTTAAAAAGAAATGCTTCTGTTATGTTAAGTGTGACTTTTCTTATTCTTTCTTCACGGCATTTGACCCACCAGTCGGAGATTGCCACAGTATACGTTAAAAGCAAAGGTGACCACTTAACTAGTTAATTAGAGCAGTACGTTTGGCCAGGTGCTCGTAGATAGTCACGAAGTCACCTGGGGGGGGGGGGGGGGGAAGACGCGCGTGTACCCTAAGCATGCCCGATACAGTGTGAAGATAGTTAACAATAGTTATAGTACTCGCATACCACAGTTGCGCACAGTGTAATTTAACAGAAATTCTTGGGATCATGTTAAAGCGAGGCACTGTGTACGGCATGACCTAGATTAGGAAAAGAAACAACAACTTTGACCCCAAATAAATTAACTAGAAGTTTCTTGTAGTTTCAGTAGCATTAAAGGGACAAATAAGCGCGTGCCTCTCGTATCCAACAAGGAGTATGGGCAAGGTTGTACAAACAACCCAGATACTTCGAAGTCCAAACTGATACTAAGAGCAAAAACAAATCACCTTAAAAGAAATTACAGATTTTATATTTGTTGATTTTTTTATGTAAAATAATAAAAAATACTTGTGATAAGTTACCTAAATTATCCAAACCTTTGAAAATCTGGTGAGGTTATAATTGTCATGATAGTTTTAACATAAAGTATATCAATAAAAACTAATCCCAGCATTAGTTTGGGATTTTTCCCTTGGTCACGATTATGTTAATGCATTTGAGTACTCAGGAGCACTAAATTGGGTCTTTAGCGGCTCCTGTGAGTGTTCAGTGACGTTTCAAACAAGCAGAATGAGGCATCGAGGCCGGGATGTGGTATGGAAATCAACCGAATTGGACGGGAAGAAGCTATGTAATAAATGGGGAGTGACAGGTGGTGGAGGAGTGAAGTTTGTTCTCTTGGTTGCGACAGATGGTTCTTACCTTCAGTGAGACCACATTATATTTGCTCCACTCCTTTCTCTCTCCCCTCCTCAAACATATTATATACTCAGACACACAGTATCTTTCACACTCTCGATATCACTCTCTCTCAGACTTTCTCACTCTAACTCCTTCACTTTCTGTATCGCTCTCTTTCTCTCTCTCTCTCTTACTCCTTTTCACTCTAACTCATTCACGTTCTGTATCGCTCTCTCTCTCTCTCTCTCTCTCTCTCTCTTACTCCTTTTCACTCTATCTCACACTCACTCTCACTCTCACTTACTCTCCCACTCTCTCTCTCTCACGAGGTTTTAGTGGTAGATGTATACCTCGTCAGAGCCTCATATTGGTTGGTGGTGCTGTACTACCCGCAAACTCAGTCAGAGGAGTCAGACTCGAACCTGTATGTTAAGCTGTTTGAGATGGTGGACAGTCAATCGAGTTTTGATCATGGCTGTCTTTACCTGCCTAGGAATTGACTGGGAAGATAAATGGGGTTACGGGGAAGTGAGGCGACTCGAAGACTTCGCTGAAAATAACTACTTGACACAGTGGGTCGAGGATCCGACGCGCTGTAAGAGCCTGCTAGACTTGGTGTTCATCACTGATGACGAAATAATCTCCAGACTGAGCGTGGGCAAGTGTCTAAGGGGGAATCGATCACCGAACAGTCACGTTGTCCATCCGCGATCCGTGCAATAGGCTTCCTTGCATCACTATTTTAAAGCCCAACTACCAACGTGCGGACTTCGATGATCTTCGGAGCACAATATGTCGGCTGGAACCTAGGGTCAGCCATGGAGCCTCTGCCAATTGTTTGAAATTCAAGGATTGCTTCATGGCCCAGTAGGCCACATTCGTTCCGAATGAAAGGATAAGCGAAAAGCACACACAACCGAATTAGTTCATTTGAGGCATCGCTTTGGTTATTTGTAATATAAAACTGGTCTACAACAGTTTGAAAGCCAGCGATAGCAGCAAATAGCTTGTTCAGTAGAGAGAACATTGCAGAAAAGAAAAAAACACTGGTGAGCCGAGCTAAACGCGATAAGGAACTGCGGGTTGCGTCCCTCTTCAAAGAGAACCTGAAAGAATTCTTCCTGCATGTTAACAGCTACAGACTGGTCCGCCATCGCATGCAACCCTTGATAGACGACGATAGCGTGTTGCGGGAATTAGACCCGAACATGACCAACGTGTTAAACGACTATTTCGCTTTCGAGTTTACGATGGAAATGTTTACGTGATAAAGTGGCGGCTACTTAAAAAAATCTGACCCTGTGCAAGGTGCCCCACCGCAAATTATTTTTTGAAGTCTGTGCGGTTGGCATTATTGGAACTGGTTGACGGACCAAACGAAGCGAGGGTCAACAGGGTAGCCCCGAGGTAGGCTACTATGAGTAGTGGGTGTGGCTCAGGGTTCCGTGGTTGGTTCTCAGCTATTCACGGTTTACATCAACGATATAGACGGAAGATTACTTTGTTCGAAAGCCAAGTTCGTGGAGGCTACCAAATTAGGACGCAGGGTGAGCTAGCGCAAAGGAGTCCAACGCTCGCGGGACAGCCATCGCAGCTTAGGTAAGTAGTATGAGATGTGGCAGAAGCCATTCAACATCGACAAGTGGAAAGTGATGCAAATCCGTCTCGCTACCCCCCCACCCCCCGGATGACTACTATTTGTTAGATATAAAATGGGAGGCGACTGAACTCAAGAATGATTTAGACTTGCGGATTAGCAGAGATCGGAAGTTACCCAGAGGCAGTGCGCCAAGGTAGAGAAAATGGCATCAAAGATTTCCATGCCGTTTGAGAGATTTGCGGTTGTTCTCCAGCTCTGTGAGACATAGAAGATTAAACGGGAATTGGAAAACGTAGAAGACATATAAGATGAACACCAATCCAAACATAACCATGGTTAATAGCCATATTTACTCCAATTCCTGACTAGTATTTGAAAGAAATACTACTTGTAGAAGATGTGTGACAGGTAAAACCATTTTAAGGGGAAGATAGCGAACGTTTCATTTGCGAAAAAATTCAAGTTTTGGCGGACGAAGGTAGTAAGTTCTTCCTAGGGATGGCGCGAAAGGTCTTTTGAGGTCTCTATTCATTGTGACTCTTTGTGAGTCTCAATCTCACTTCCTCGCATCTCTCCACTCTACCCTCGTAATCTTTCCTCGTCTCTCTCTCCCTATATATCCCCCCGTCTCCCCTCACGTTTCATCCCCCGACTCTACCCAATATATATCTCTCTCCTTCTTCTGACCCCGTTTCCTAACTCTTCCCCTCTTTTTCCCCTCCTCTTCTCTCTTTCTCCCGTCTCGCTTTCCTCTTGTCTCTCTCAGTCCTCTTGTCTCTCCCAGTCCTCTCGCTTCTCCTTCTCTCTATTCCTACCTCTCTCTAACCGTCTCTCTCCCCAGCCCTGTCTCCCCCTCTTTCTCTCTTCCCCACTCTCTCTTTCCCTTCAATCTCTCTTATCTCTTTCCCCTCTTATCCTTATCTTCCTCTTTACCCTCTCTCACTCTCTCACTCATTCTTTCTAATCGCATACACTCTTCTCTTTCTCACACAGTCTCTCTCTCTCACACACACACACACACACACTCTCCCTTTCTCACTCTCTCTCTCTACCAATTTCTTTTTCACACTCCCTCTCTCTCATACTCTCTCTTTTTCTCTCACTTTCTCATTCAGACACTTCATATTTACTCTCTCACACACACACTCTCTCACATACACTTTCTCTATCTCACACACTATCAAAATCTCTCATACACTCCCTCACATCACTCACACTCCCTCACACACACACTCTCTCTCACACTCTTGTCGCACTCGCGCACACACACTTCCATACACACTCTATCTCACTCTTTCTCTCTCATTCTCTCTCACTCTCTCTCTCTTTCACACACTCTCCCTCCCTTTCCTTCTCTGCCCTACCTTTTTGCAGCAAGAATCCAAGTACCAAAATGAAGATATGGATCCTGTCCTTTGTTTTCGATGTAAATTTGTCTCTATTTTAAACATCGCTTCCAAAAATTAATCTCCCATAATTTTAATGAACTAAACTCTGTATGAAGCTTTTACATCCTAGCATGCACTAGCTCTCTAGAGTACCGTAAGCCAGTTATTTATTTATAGAGTACCTCAGATCAGTCGTTTATCTATTTAAATATACTTGTTTTGTTCTTAGTATTTTGAAAAATTATATATAATTATTTCATATTACTATTATTGTAATTATGTTTTCTTTACTTAAATGTCATTTCCAAAGCAATTATGAGTTTTGGACTTATTTTTCTTAAATGATTTTAATTTCAATTTTTTTTTTAATTATATTTTAAATTCTTTAACCCCCCAAAAAATTGTAGCAGGCAGGCCATTCCACATCTTAAGAGCACTCATCACCTTCATCAGTAACTCTTTTCTCACAAAGTATTCCCGGTGCTTATTTATGTCATGAATTTAATTATTAAATTTTCGTATTAGTTTTATTAATTCATCTATTATAAAGTTATATGTTTCTGTTTTAGTCTGATAATAAGAACTTAAATTTTTCAAAACATTAAGGCAATAAACGCGATTTGCTTCTTTGTGGAGCTTGGAGTTTTGTTAAAGATGAAATCTTTGAATCGGGGCCAAGGTTCTTATGGTATATTATCGATTGGATCGTGGCGGATATCTCGTTAAAATATTTCCAGGACCTATCAATTTATGGAGGCACATCGCATACTATGTTTTAGACATTATTTTCTGATGCAAACTGCCAATAAACATCGGTGTTCACAGCGATAATAAAATATAGCTTGCTGAGTGCAAGCTATCCTTCAATCAATTTTAACAACTGCCATATTTGAATATTGGCGTGGCTTCCTAGTTTAAAGTGAATCTCCATTTTAGGTTTTCTTCGCTACCATCAATCAGTTAATTGATTTTGATGGATAAGTCAGAGTTCGTTAACTTCTACTCCGAAGTTGTATAGTAGACGTTCATCTTCTCTCAGTCAATTTTTCTCCCTTCTCCAGTCCAAAAATGACAGTCTAATTTTTGCCACGCAAATATGTCACCAAATATTGTAGCTAAAGGTTAAAAAGGGGGGAAAAACATAAAAGGCTTTAAATAATGTCATCAATGTAAGATTATTATAGGAAATTAGAAAGAAAAAGCAAACAAGTGTGCTACTAATATATAGATCATAATGACTGAAGAAAATTGGTCATTGAAAAATTCTTAATTTAATATCCAAATAGGTACAGTAACGTACGTGTAAATGTACGAAAGAAACCACAGTGTTAGGATCGATTTATTTGCGAAACCAGTTTTCGACGGAGACACCCGTCATCTTCAATCGATTAAAGATGACGGATGTCTCCGTCAAAACCTGGTTTCGCAAATCAATCGATCCTAACAATGTGGTTTCTTTCCTGCTCTTAATTTAATATAATAAATTGATAAATCGCCCAGAAGACGATAATCATTGACTCCAATCAAGTGGTTGTATCACCCAATTAACCAATTTACAATCCCCAGTTGATACAGCCACTTGGATGTGGAGCGTCCCCCAGGTGTCGAGAATACAAACCATTGCTATTTGAAACGCATTTCATAACAGCGCCATTTTACAGGAGGAGCTTTCGCTTCAAAGGCAGACCTTCAGTTTGTGGCCTACGGTCTATCCGGCTTTGGCAACGGGCTTTTAGTCTGATTTTTTAAAAAAGGTTTCCAGTACATATCTCCTAATAATTTACTCTTGGTCTATGTTTTTTTTTTACACCCATACTTATTTTCTAGGCCAAAAGGCAAGAAAATACTTTTTATCGGAATTCTTTTGAAATACGGCAAAAACCAATCCGCAAAGCTGTTTTTCCGATCTAAATTTACTATAATAACTTTTTTTAACTGAGTTTTAGGGGGCCAGTATCTATTTCCTCGGGTTAAAGATTAAAATGGAAAATCTATTTTAGAAAGAAGTTTGATAAAACCTTCGAATATACGAAAAAAAACATGCCAAAATTTTAATAAATTTTCTCTTGACTCATCCCTTCGACGTCAGAGATTAGTGGGCTGCAAATTCCTTCAACGGATTTTGAGAGAGAGAAGAAGGATGCGCTTCCGTGTGCGTGAAGGAAAGAGGTGAAAGGCAGCAGTGTAGTACATTCTTATGTGCGTGATGACAAAAGAGGATGAAACTGCCTTTGCACATGTGCGCGACTTTGCGCTCCGTCCTCAATGGTGGTAGTTTCCTACTGGCCTAAATTTTTCTGGCTCTGCGCTTACTGGGAATCGAACCAGAGTACTTTGCTATAGAAATTCAAGACACAAACCTTGGGAGAAATTCGCATTACATTATTATTACTATTTTTATTAGCTTGGTCACGGGTCACCATTACTGATATTTTCAGCTGGCGCGGAGTAGTTAATTGGCTCGAAAATACCAAGCAAATTGGACAAAAAAATCTGAAGAAGATATTTAGTTTCTTCTACAGCTTTCACTCACTCAGCACCGAACCTCTTTTGTTCCAATGTTTACAAGTCTTGTAATTAAGAATCATAATTTTTTCTATTAAGAGTTTCAAAGATTCGGGCTGTCGTATTTCCTGGAAGGTGCATTTTTTGCATTCACATCGTTTTATTTCTTGAAAATTTGGGTGATGTCAGTGAGGAACTTGGTAAGAAATTCCATAAGGACATCGCAACAATGGTGAGAAGGAAGATAGGATACTCCCATCCTAACACGTATGGTCTCTAGTCAGAAAAGCTAAAAGCGCTCACATTAGAAAAACACGATCTTCAAAGCCCTTTTAATGTAAATATTGTTCATTATTTTTTGCTCTTGATTTCTTTATAGTTCCTAAATACGTTGTAATATATGAAAATAAACATATTCCTGCCTCAATATCCTTACAAAATCGTAATAGATTGAACTAGACATATCGCCCGAGGGAAAGATTGTTTATATAAAGACTAAATGGAAAACTAAAGCAAAGTCACGTGCTCTCAATTATTTTATAATAAAAAAATAATTAGCAAACGTATAATCAATTAACAAACATATTATCTGACCTTAAGACTTTCAAAACTTTCAACAATTTATTGAAAAGTAAAATGGTTTCCATCCGACCGACAGACAGACACTGTAACTTCTAAGAGTCGTTTGCGTGCGATTAAAAATCTCTACAAACCTGATGATGTGACGGAACTGAGGTAATATCTGAACTCAGTGACCAAAAAATACGTAAAAACATGAAAAAATGCCTATAAACAAAATCATTGTTACGTAGTGTAATGTCCATTTTCTTCACCGATTTTTTGTAGAATAAGATCAAAGAGTACTGTTTCTAAGAACATATAGTGGTTACCATCGATTGTAAAGCGATTCAGACATTACAACTTCATCTTCAGTACCTTTGCTGTGTCTGGTGGAGGATGATTGGTATTGGCCACAAGAGTTAATGGATAATGGAGAAATCCTTGCCCAAAGCCACATATGAAAACGTCTCATCTCCAGGATAACATTCCAAGGCCTCATTCAACAAAATATACAACCCATACTCACTACGCCTAGACTCTTCGAAATACCATTCGTTTATACCACTACGAATAGGAGTCTTTCTTCGTACCACTAACTTTAAAACGAAGTTACTTTGGGTCCTTCAGAAACTTCTCCAAACTTAGAAATCTCTCAGCGGTCAATCCAAATTTTGGCGTCCTGTTGGATGTTTGCCCTAAAATTGAGATTATATCTATGATTGATTTAATTGAATTTAATTATCACATCACACATTATCAAAACAACCGCTGGCTTTCTTTATCCCTCATGAAAACCAAATTCGCGGTCCCCGTCATGTTGTTTGGGGTGGTCAGTAGCGAGGGCCACGTTATATCTCCCATTTATCTCTCACAAGGGCTACAAGTGTCTGGAAGTGTTGCCCTGGATCCAGGAGTTGACCGTACTTGTGGGAGAAGGACTCTGCCCTATGCCACACAGGCATCTAGCCTCCTAACTCCCCAGACTAGAACTCCTTGGACTAATATGTGTGGGTCGTGGTTGAAAGAGAGATAAAATAGTCTCCGTGCACCACCAAGCTGTAGTTTACATTCGAGATCACCACAATTTTCAGCAAGTTAAACAGAGCGGCTGTCGAGAAGGCCTACAGCAGGTTCGGACAACGCCTAGAGTCCATAGTGAGGCTAACGGAGATTTAATTGAATAAAATGAATATTACAGCAATCCTTCAGGTATTTAACATGTGACTTTGAAAATTATATCTTTATAAATTAAATATCTGTCAATTTTCTTTTATATTAAGGTTAGGCGACAAATTACCCACTTGACCTATTAGGTATATACCTTTGGAAATAAACGCCTGAAGTCAACGATTTGTATGCTGTTTTATATAGAGATGGCCAAAGGTTTTGAGACTAATATATATTCGTATTTTTTCCTTTGGCTTTAAAATTTGATTGATAGGAATAATTCATCTAGTATTTAAATTAATACATGTTTGGGGGGACCTTGGCCCATGAATTCTCCAGATTTGAACCCAATAGAGAATTTGTGGGCGATAATCAAATTGGCAGTTGATTGATAAACAGATGCCATCTAAATTTGAACAGTTAGTGGTGCGTATTGAACAAAAATGGAGAAATATTTTTCAAGATATTATCACAAATTTGGTCTCCATCATGCCACAAAGAATTAAAGCAATCCTGAAAAACAAGTAATTTTATTTTAAATATTGACTACACATATCAAGTGACTCTATTTATTAATAAAATAAGTTTGGGCTCTAAATTTATATATATTATGATACAAACACACTAAAACAAAATGCAATGTTTGATTAGTTCTATTAATTTTCCTATATGAAAAAATATTGTAATCTCAAAACTGTTGCCAATGACTTTAGAATATTCTATCGTTGGCAAAGATGAGACATAAATAAATGAAGAAATATATAAAGTAAACAAGCCATGGTTTTGCCCCATCCCCCCTACGGGGGGAGATAGCACTTCGCTACTCTCGCTACCAGCTCTTCTGGCCGTTGGACTCCGATCTCTTTGGCCTTTCAACCCCCTTTCCTAACGGTATTAACTATTTGTTTAAACACCCCCTTGATCCCCTAAAAAGAAATAAAATACATGAATACACTAAAAATATAAAAAATTCAAAAGATATTTAGTTATGTACTTCATATTATATATATATATATATATATATATATATATATATATATATATATATATATATATATATATATAATATATATTTCAAACAAAAAAGCCCGTGCCCCCTCTTACTAGAAAAACACTTGTCTTGTCTCTCACTGAATAAAAACCTACACTTCGTTATTGGGGTTGAGGATGGTAGCTCTGGCGATGAGCGCTTGATGACACAAGTTCAAATCCCACTTCTTTATTCATTTTCAGATAACGGTTAAAATAGTTTGCCCTATCTTTCCGTTTCTACAGCTTTCATTAATATATATATATATATATATATATATATAGTGCCTGGACAAAGAACTCTCGCTAAGATACAGTGGTCAACCTTTCATCGCAACAAATAGACAGAACTTCACCTTGTGCTCCTGGTTTCGGTTTAAAATTTTCTATTCCTTCTCAACCGTCTAGTGTAAAAATTGCTAAGATCTTTATTAATTTATAAAAATTAGGCAATGTTTCTAGTTAGTATATTTCTATTGCATTTCGGATTCCCATATATTTAATAGTTCCTACCTAAGAGAAAAACTTAATACCATGCCTTACCCTTCAGACTTCACCCTTGTTAGCTTCAACGCTTGCTCCCTTTTCACTAAAGTTCTGGTTGATGATCTATTTCAGTTTCTTAAAGATAAATTGTGTAACGTTAAATTACCTATACCCCCTAATTTATTCTTAGAATTAATCTCCCTCTGTACCAAAGACTGTGCATTTACTTTCAATGGTAAATTCGTTCGCCCCAAATTTGGTTTAGCTATGGATAATTGTTTATCCCCCGTTTTATCTAACTTATATATGGAATTTTTCGAAACGGTTTTCCTCCCCTCTATTTTAGATTTTCCTATAATCTGGTTTCGCTATATTGATGATATCTTTTGCTTGTGGCCCAATTCTGAAAATATTATTCTTTTTTTGAACAAACTTAATTCCCTTGTAGCTTCCATCAAATTTACCCTTGAAATAGAACAGAATGGAAGTATTCCTTTCCTTGATTTATCAATACACCGCACTTCTTCTGGCTTCAAATTCTCTGTCTATCGGAAACCAACTAATTCTTCTTATATTCACTTTTACTCCTCTCACCATATTAAAGTCAAAAGATCAATTTTTATTTCAATGTTTCTCCGTGCACTTTGTGAAGTTAGTCCTGAATTTTTTGACTATGAAGTTTCCAAAATTTTTGACATCGGCCATAAACTTTGCTATCCTTTTCATTTCCTTGATAAATGCCTTCAGGGAGCTAAAAAGTCTTTTTATAGTTTTGAACCTCGTGCGCCTTTTAATAACAAGAATACTCTTGTGTCGTTGTATGGCATTATATTATATCAATACCATATTATATCTATGGGGAAGGGCCCAATAACTTAAAGGCGAACCGACAAAGGGGACGGAACACGACGAGTTTAGACGGGTGGAAATGCGAGATAGGAGTGAAACGAGGTCGGGTAAAATATGGGCAATGGCAAAGCTCAAGGAGATTTAAAGAGGCATGTACAAAAATATAATTTTATTTACATAAAAATAATGAGAGAATTGATGGGCAAAAATACATCAGATGAATTAATGGGCAAAATTACAACGGTAAACGAGGGGGGGGGGGGAATTGTAGTTATGAATCAGACTATGAAGTTGAAATTAATGTGTTACGGGAGGAGACTATTCAAATGAAGGGAATTAACGCGAATGGGTTACTGAAGGGGGAGAGGGGTTAACTTACGGAAGATTCCGGGTGAGACGACGGGGTAAGGGTACACGGATGTCTTCTGCACGTGAGGCGAGGGCGCTCAAAACTTCTGAGCGGGAACTTAAAATGATGACGGTTCTCCAAAAAAAGAAGGGGTGGTAACCTTCGGTCCAAGGGAGAATATTTTGGCCACCCGAAAACGAGTGGCGAACGAGGAGGGCTTCGACAGGAGTTCATGAGAGAAGTCGGAAAAATCCCTCGGTAGCGATCGTTAAATGGAATTACCTCACTGGCTGGGGCTAATTCCAATACACAAATAGTTCAGCTGTCACTTTGCTTTGTTGTTAGCACCTGACTTGGAACTAGGGGAATCTTCTTAGGTCCGGGCGAGACTTCCTCAACTCTGTGTCTGTCTCATGGGAAACGAGCACTATATATGTCTGAGGCTATCCCCGCGGGGATGGGGGAGGGTTAGTGGGAAACAGCTCTACTCTCGAATGGCCTCGAATCTTCTTGCGGAGGCTATTCTAACCCGTGTAAAGGTGAATCGTGGTGGACGCGGTTCAAGGCTACCACTTGTGGAAGGGGGGGTTAGGCTTACCAATTTAAGCCTAACATAACCTTCTACAGCGTATGGAAGTTCCGTGCTGGACAAGAAATTTCACGTGGAATTCCCTCACATCGTGTAGTTCCTTTTAATCCATCCTTTGCTTCTCTCCCTCATATTTTAAAATCTCTAGGCATTTGTGTAGTATTTAACTATATTAATACTATCTCTAAACTATTAGTGAAGAACGCCCCTTCCCCTATTGGTAATGTATATTACGTAAAATGTATCGATTGCTCAGCATAAATGTAATGTCCGTCACGGGGAAGAAAGCAGCTCATTTTATGTTCATATGTCATATCTTAATCACAATATTGATTGGAATTCTGCTAAAATCATCTCATAATAACGATACAATTTCACAAAATATCATTGAATTGACCTTTATTAGTAAATTCCCAAATTTTAATTTAAGTCCTGGCTTATATAAACTTGATAGTTATTTTTTTAATATATTCACAATGTACTGTTGAAACTTTTAACTTGAGACTAAATATTTATATTAATCTTAATAATCAATTTAATTTTATTTTTTGTGTTCATCTATGTAGCCTTATGTATATGTGTGGGTATTTATTTTCGTTTGAATCAATTCTTTAGAACATTTGTACTTTTTCTAGCTTGGTTTTTCAATCCTGACCTCTGATATTAATCTCTCGCTCAGATTTTCTCCCTCCCTAATTGCTTAGGCGGTATTTTAATCCTCTTGTCAACCTTTAGTCTTTTGAATTTGCCTGATTTAATGATCTTAGTTTGTATTTATCTTCCTTCTTTTTTTTCTTTTTTCTGTCCCTCTTTGATCCTCCTAATGTTTCCATTTCATATTAATTCATTTTGTTGATTGGTTTTTGCTTTTTAGTGGGCGTTGCCTCTCCTCTGTATCATCCTTATATATATTACAATTTTCAATACTTTTGTTATTCCTTGATAAAGAACTCGAAATGAAGTTCGAAAGCACTTGGAATCCTCGTATTAATTTTCCCTGTCGGCTTTGTTGCATATATATATATATATATATATATATATATATATATATACAAGGTGGACTAGTGCGCTGTGCTCACTGACTCTGGCAGCTCCGGCAGACAAACTGGTCCCAAAGTACTGCTCTGCATTCCTTTGGATGACACTGGCGAGGCCGAGAGAGGAATCTTGACGACTGGACAACCCAGGATCTGCATACACACTTTACTCAAGCCTGCGCCATTGCGCAATCTCCATTGTCTTCTGAGACAGTAATGATCAAATTATTATGGATTTCTTGAAAATTCGTATTTTTTCTGGTATAAGGTAACTTAAAACTATTTAATGAGTCAATAATGTTATTTTATCATATTAGTGTGAAATAACTATTGTAAACTTTTGAGGAGTGAATATTAGAGTGTTTTGCTTCATTTTATGGCAAACTTGTTGAAATAAAAGAAGGCAACACCGATTCGGTTTTGACTACTGCGGCAACTGTTAGTCTCGTGCCTCAGTTTCAATTTAGACCTCGCACAGTAAGGGTGTGCGAGCTATTCTCTTTTGCTGTTACTGACCCAGTTATTCAACTAGTGTGTATTTTGCTTGCCTGTGGATAATAGTAACCGTTTTTCTTGCATTTTAATAGATAAAAAGAAAGTGAACAGCTATAGGTAAACTCAGTGACTTGAGTCTTCAGAAAATTAGACGGATCAAAGTTTTTTTTAAGTTAGAGTGCACTAAAACAGAAGGATATTACAAAAATATTGGGAGTCTCCTCTCAAACAGTAAGCAATATAAAGAAGAAAAAAATGAAAACGGTCTTAATTTGGATTTAGCAAGGGCTGGGAAATGTGGTCGCAAGAGGAAAACAACACCAATAACAGACAGGAAAATAAAATAAATGGCTATTAAGGACAAAAGCAAATCTTGTAGGAAGATTGCAAACGAACTTTTACCAGATGGCATTAGTCTTTCTCGAATAACAGTAATTATGAGTTTACTGGACAGTGAATTATGAGCCTTTAGTCCAAGAAAGAAGCCTAGACTTAGCAAAACCATGATAGAGCAATGAAAACAGGTAAGAGTGGTATATTTAACAGTTATTTTCTTTATTAAGCATAAGAGAACATACCGCGCCTACTGTAGTAGGTACATTCTGATTTACCCATTAGCTACACTTTCATACTGAATGAAATAATTTCAAGTCATAATTTGTCTGGCTGTTTAACTGTTGCCACTAGCATCACAGGTCATTTCAGTACTGTTATAGTGTTTTATATTGTTGCAGGTTGTGTTTTAGGATGAGGCAATTATTGATTAATTGTCAATAAAATAACTTTATATAAACTTTTCTCAGAAAAATTACGAATTTTCAAGAAATCCATAATAATTTGATGACATAAAATTTTGAGCTCAAAAATCGGAGTGTTCCAATGTTCCAAATATTTCTCAAGAAAACTTTTTCCACCTTTGAAATATGTGTATTCAATTGTACAACTCCTGAAATGTGCAAGTTGATTTGCTGAAATTCGTTGTTTATCTATGCTACGGCCTAATATATATATATATATATATATATATATATATATATATATATATATATATATATATATTAGGCCGTAGCATAGATAAACGAATTTCAGCAAATCAACTTGCACATTTCAGGTGTTGTACAATTGAATACACATATTTCAAAGGTGGAAAAAGTTTTTTGGAGAAATATTTGGAACATTGGAACACCCCGATTTTTTTGCTCAAAATTTTATGTTTTTTAAAAATTTTAGAGCCAGAAAGATATACACCATCAGAGTTGTTGGTTTGTTGTTATAAGTGCTTCTAAATACATAAGAGTTTGATTTAAACTGAAGGATAATGACAAACAAGTGAGGAGTTCAATTTCTATTTTCTAACTGATACATACTATTTGTCAACTGATACATTAAAAAAATAATCTTTCTCAAACGATGGCATGAAGACATGGGATTTTAGTACCGCCAGAATGTAGCCATCTCTTGCTTCTTTTCCATAAA
Source organism: Ceratothoa steindachneri (assembly GCA_963969495.1). Taxonomy (NCBI): domain Eukaryota; kingdom Metazoa; phylum Arthropoda; class Malacostraca; order Isopoda; family Cymothoidae; genus Ceratothoa; species Ceratothoa steindachneri. The sequence goes on from OZ018323.1 coordinate 27,082,436, forward strand.
CTTCGCCAGTAACTTCCGTCAGCATTCGTTCACACCGCTCCACACCTTGATAATGGCATGCAATGTCAATAGAGACTGGCTCCTCGACAATATTTTTCAGGTCCGCATAAGTGATGGCTCAAACCAGCACTTCTCTTCAGAGAGAAGTAGATCATAAGGTTCATAGCAGTCTTATCTATTTTTAGTGGCCTGAAATCACGTAACTCTTTCTCATCCACAGTAACTTCTCGGATCTTCTTGATTATGTCAATAGCTAATTTTCTGTTGTTGTGATCAACGTCTGCTGAGATATGAGGAAAAGTGTTTTATTATTTTTCAATATAACTACCCTCGACTTCAATGCACTTGCGCCACTTGTCCCTGAGGCTTCGAATTCCCGACAACCAGAAATCTCCCGACTGCTGTTCAATCCACTCCTGGACGACGAGCTGGCCATCTTCATCGTCCCCAAACCGGCGTCCACGCAGTGCACCCTTGAGCTGGCGGAATAAAAAGTAGTCCTATGGGCTAGATCTGGACTGTAGGGGAAATGGTTGAGCTCCTCGAATCCGCACTCGCGCAGAGCAGCTTTTGCAACTCTGGCCTTGTGGACTTTGATGACGTTGAAGTCGATGATGGGGCCTGAGGTTTCTAGGGACCCAACGGGCAGAGACCTAGGTCATGTCCAAATTGTCGTGGATGATGTTGATAACACTTCCATGTAATATTCCAAGTTATCGCTCGATTTCTTCGACTTTCACCCGTCGATTTTCGAGGATCCTCCTCTCCACACGGGCCACATTGTCTTCGTTGGTCACGTCTGACGGGCGTCCTCGACGCGGGTCATCTACAAGGGACTAACAACCATGGTGGAACTCTCTATTCTAGTGAGCAATGGTTGCATAGGAAGGGGTGGTATCGGTGTACACTTCAACCATGCGTTCATGGATCCCTTTCGCATTCTTGCCTTCCTTGGTCAAAAATTTGATCACTGCGCGGTGCTCAACCTTCTCCATTGTTGAAAGAGTTGTGGCTGACGATCTTCGATCAGCTACTGCTTATTAATTCGACGAGGCAGGAGCGTGCGGCTGCAGGTCCTGACTTGTCATAACTTGTCCTAACACCCCCACAAACAGCCATCCCTCTTCCTCTGTTTTGCCCTACCGATTCGCAAAACTTATTGACCGCCCTTCGTATAATAACTAAATACAACCAGCCTCACCCTATGGAAAAGATCATTTTTAAGCAAAATTTGGCTCCCAAAAAGGGGGTGTTACGATTTTTTGACATTTTTTTCGTCTTCATTTCCAAATTTGATTTAAGGAATATAAGCAAAGTGAAAGATGCATACAGTGACAATGGTGTAACAACTGAGCGAGTGCAGGTTGCGAAAATGCTAGATACTAAAAAGATGAAAGCGAGACTGACATACAGACACGTTTGCTATGTAGGATCGACAGTGTAGCAAAAGGATATTTTAATTCAAAAGTTTAAATATAGTACAATAGAGGGATAGAAACAAACGAAACGAAGTCAAATGAGAAGTACAGACTATGATATTTACGAGTAGTTCGAAAGGATTTAGTGATAGGGAGTGTTTTCATGGTAATTAGACAGAAAATAAGTTTACGATTAGTTCGAAAGGATGTAGTGATAGGGAGTGTTTTCATGGTAATTAGACATAAAATAAGTTTACGATTAGTTTGAAGAACAACGAAGAAACCATAGTTGATATTCCATAACTGATGGCTAAAGGAGACAAGAAATGGGCGAATACTAAGTGAAATGGTTTTATAGTGGACAGGAAGAGACTAACGAATACAGATGAACTGGAAGTGACTGAGTATACTATTCAATCAGAGACTCTTTCAAAGTTGATAGATGATTGTCTTCACTTTGGAAAAAAAAACATCTGTATTTCTAATGTGATTAAAATATGTATGACATCTGAAGAAATTAAAAGATAGTTATAAATCATATATCTCTTGACGTAAGGAACATTAAGCTGTGGTAGAAAAAAATAAACAAAGAGAAGACAATAAAAAGCAAATAAATGGCAAAGATAAATTGGAATAACAGAAAACGATAGAATATGAAAAACAATAACGGAAAACTATATAATAAACTGTGCGTGAGATAAAACAAAGATAATGAAACAAGAAGTGACGGATATGGATAGCAAAAAATAGGTTGACCTCCCATCCTAGTTGTTTTCACTAAGAAACAGAAGGTCACGGTGAATGAATTAGTGTAATAAATGCGTTCGCGCTGAGATGGGCTTATACGACAAAAAAAAAGGCAGAAACGGAAAATTTCCTACGAAACATAAAAGAAGGACAAATTAATAAGTAATCAATGAGGATAAGTCATTAAGCGAAATCATATAGAAAAATTAATTATATCTTAAATAAATTAATAAAACAAAATAATTAGAAGAAACAAGGTAAGTTATAAATGAAGACACGACAAAGTTAAAATAAACAAAACTGAGTGGAATACCAAGATAACAAAAATCATATGGTAATAAAGACGAATGAACGAGAAAGTAAAATAATTAAGCAAGCAATTGGTTGTACTGAGAAACAAAAATGTTGATACCGGTCGGCGGAAATATTTTCTCATAGCATTTGTTAATAGATTAAAACACATGTATGTATATATATACCTTGGATGCCAAAGATGCGTACGGGAAGAAAATGCGAGTAAAACAGAATATTACTTGAAATAAATCTAGAAGAAAGTGAAAATAATATTATATTCTAAGGGGAACAAAGTTCGCGAATGGAGGGATTTTTAGTTTAGTTGAGGACACAAATAAAGAGATTCTGAGTTTGGACGAAGTGACAAATTATAATACGTAAATGCTACTATTATGACGAGATTATGAGAATGGCCAACGAGAGGAATGAAGAGATTGAGTTTAATCTAAAGAATCTGTAAATTTAGAGGGAGTTTGTCTTTGATAGCAATAATAGGCTATAGTTTAGAATTTGAATAATATAGTTGAATAAACTACTTAAATAACCTAGCTAAACTACAGACAACAAAAGTTACCATAACTAAAAATGTATAAAATAATATACATATTCGGATCAAATTTCTTAAAATCTTTCAAATGTTCAATTTTTAAACTAAATTTCGAATACTGATGAGTTGTGAGGCTTATCATAGATTTCAACACAAAATTTGAATAAAATGTATTTTACTGATGCTACTATTATTTCTGAACTGAGAAACTTTACTGATAAAGTAAAAATGACATACTAATGACTAATAATTGAAAATCATATGACACGTGATAGATGTATTTTAAAGTCCCAAATGAATGAAAACTACTAAAGCAACCCGGAAAAACGCTAAGGAAATTATTATTAAGTGTACCATTAAAGCTTAAGAAAGAAAATGGGAGATATAGTAACAGAAATATAGGGGCAAACTATTTTAACCGCTATAAGAAAATGAATAAAGGAGATAGATTTGAACCTGTGTCATTAAGCGCTCTTTGCTAAAATGCCCACAAAGAGCGTTTAATGACACAAGTTCAAATCCCACTCCTTTATTCATTTTATTCATTTTCTTATTACGGTTAAAATAGTTTGTCCCTATTTTTTTGTTACTATATCTCCCACTTTCTTTCTTAAGTTTTAATGGTACGCGTAATAATAATTTCCTTAGCGTTTTTCCGGGTTGTGTTACCAGTTTTCATTTCCTTGGGCCTTTAAAATACATAATAACTAATGCATCACTGGCGAATATTTTGTGCGGTTTTCTTGTATACTAACCTAAAAATACGATTGAAGTTACTTGATTATTTTCTAGTTTTTTTTACTCATCTTAGCCCTGAAAATGAATAATATAAAGACCCGTTACTATCATACAGAAATAATACATGTGATGAGTGAATCTGTAACATACATTCAAAAAGGTGAAGCCATATCTCTCCATATGAAATACTCTGTAAAGATCTCGTAAATTCGTCATACATCGATTAATTTATAGTGCCATCCAAGTAGTTTACAAACAAGGAATTCCTCGATCTAAAATTGTATAAACTTTAGATAGGTAGAGACGGGCAGAACGTAGGGGTTGTTGAATTTTGAGGTGCATATAGGTGAGGTTTAGAAGAGGCAGCTGCAGGGTTGGAAACCACTCCGATGGTGCGAATAGCGAGATTTTACGGCGTAGGTGCACGTAGTGTGGGGGTCTTGGCGCATTGTCTGATGACCAGAACGTGAGATATTTAAATTAAAAGTTGATTTTGATGCCTGAGACCAAGCCGGGATAATGCTTCGATTGGAATGCAGATGGTTCTGGTGAGCAGACCGCTATTGTACTTTATATAAAACCAACGGACCTTGGTGCCGTTTCTTGAGGACCAGGACGCCAGGTACTTAAATTACAAGTTGGTCTTGACGTGTGTGTGACGAGGCCTGCAAAACGCCTCAAACAAAACACAGGTGAGTACTGATGCAAGTGTGCCCAGACGTTAAAAGCCAGGTGGGTCCTCGTGTATCTGTGATCAGCCCACAAACTACTTCCAATTAAATGCAGTAGGCTGATGGTATATGTTTGACCAGATCGCAACATATTTCGAGCGATGGATGATAAGAGGACAGGGATTTGAGAACTAACCTCTTGGAAGGGGTGGGTGAATTAGTTCCTGCCTAGAAGAGTTAATGAAGTAGGACAGATGCGGCTACGAAGAATCCAACACTGAGGTAGAAGCTACAACGGAGTGAAAGCTCGAAGATGCAAGGTCGCCAGTGTTTCAGAACTCGTCCTCATATTATCTTAAGTTCCTTTTATGTTGGTGTATATACTCACGTTTTATTAGTCGCGTGCGACTCTACATCTCACTATGTCTGTCGATTGGTCCCCGTTTTGCTTTTTTTGTAATAACATTGTAACTATTCGGCAGATTCTAACGAAACATAAAAAACCTTATGTTGTTTTACATTCTCTTTCGAATGATATAATTTTAAAGGCCCTCCTAAGGTTAGTCTTTTAATTATTGAAAGTTTTGAAGGTCGTAAGGTCATAAAGCAGAATAATAGAGAGCCTGGGACATTTTGGTCAGCAGACCTTGTTTTTTATTTGTATCAGATGTTTAAATATTTAAGAAGCTTTTTGACACTCCACGTGGAGTAACATATAATTAATTAATTATCCAAATTTATTCTCTTTATTGCCCAATCCACTTGACATTAACGTAAGAGGATGCTAAGATTTACATTTTTTTTTTTAATGATAAAGAACAATGCCTAAAATTTCGTTTAATAAATTACATATTAATTTTTTGTTAGCTGACCTGGGTCCTAACACTCATACACACTGTGACGTGTTTCCGGGAACCTTTTGACTGACCCTTTAAGATTTTTTTTTTTTTAATATAGAAAAGAACTGGTACACTAACAAAGGCAAATTCCCTAAAGGTGGAGAGAATAGACGAGGGAACATCGACTAATAAAAACGTGAATAAATAGCAAGAAGAAAAGTAAATAAGGATAAGTTTAACAAAGCTATAAATGAATATCATCGAACCCTTTCCACAAGTATGATTGGTCAAGTTTCATAACCTTGCTCATGCTTCATCTTCCTGATGCTTCATGACGCAAGAACCATTCTAGACATGGGCTGAGAGACAATCCCCCATAAAATGGGATTCAAATTACAACAAAACTCATCTCATCTTTTGAGCCGTCGGGTTATGCGCATTTCATTGTTTAAGTGGAAACCAACGAGGGCATCTCGACCAGAAAACTTTTTTTACAACATTTTCATGAAGGTGGTTAATTTATAGGAAATGTAAATTCTAGGACCAGCACACCACCTGAGTTCTAGGGGCGTTTAGGGACCGAAAATGGGACGCAACTCTCACACCCAGTTTCCGAGAACGGAATAAAAAGTAAAACTCTCTGGAAAGGAAGTAGAGAAAGCTAGAAAGGAAAATGAGTGAAATGACCAAATTTCATTAATTCTCATTACTGAGGCCGGAAGGGCACATAAAAAGCAATAGTAAGAAAAATCACCAATACTCAAAAGTTTAGCACCCTCTTGCCGATGGACCAGGAGAGTCGAAATTGAGACAATTCACTTATTTTCCTTCCCTGAGTTTTATCGGTATTATTTAACCACTAATTCACACCGTATGACAGTGACGTTTCAATGGGATTCGAACCCACCCTATTCGAAAAGTAGGGTTTTCGCCGTTGGTAAGTGCAAAGGAGTTGGGGTGGTGGGCGTTGGAAGAGACAGCAGCAAGAGTAACCCCCTTGCGACAGAGATACGTTACTCACCCTGTAATAACTCAGTTTGCCTTGGATGACCGGATGACCTCCGATGCCCACGGATGACCTTGAGTGAGTCGAGTGTCTTTTAGAAATGATGACTCCTCACCTTAAGGTTTTACTCCGGGTCTTGAATTCAATTGACCACACTCATCATCATAACACTTCACCCACTTCCAGCACTCAGTTGTCGGAGTGTCACGGAGTGAAGGAAGATTGACCTGGCGCAAGGAATTCAACGTCCCGCGGATTAACAGAGAAACGACTTCGCGTTGCTCCGAGTAAAATAACGAAAATCTGACTAGAGACCCTCAAATGGGCTATGGCAGAAAAGCTCGAACCAAGCCAAGACCAGTGAACCCACACGAACTGACTAACAACACCTTTCAGGACTGAACCGACGATTCAACTATTACCTTTCTAAGTTTGCGCCAGGAGGACTACATGGGTCGTCCTCCAATTGGAGTCCCGGAGGGGGACAGAGAGGGAAGGGGTGCTGGAAAGAGACGGGGTCAGAATAGAAAGCAAAGGAAAAAATTAATAGGCAGAATTAGCTCATTCCCTTACTTTCATTACCAATCATTACCAAGCTATTCACCGCAGTATCCACGTTACAGAAAGGGAATGTGGTTGTGTGAGTGAGTTCATGTGTGTGCCTTCGCTTTTGGCACCACATATCCCCTTCATAATTGTTAAGGTCTCGTGGTCATTGTAACCACCGCTGGTATGGTCAAAATGACTGAAATGACCTGAGTCTCATCAATGAGCGAGTGGACGCACGTCGCTCTCTAGCAATATTCCGGTGCTTTTGTATTTTTATCGACGTATATATCAAGAGTACTACCCAGGAGTACCAGAACCACTCCTGAGCTCTACAATCCTTTAATATTTACTAGATTTGAACCTGTTACCGTTACTATCATACCGATTTCCTTTTCCTCAGTCTAAGAGAGTTGCGTGCACCTCCATTGGCTAAACCAAATAACAATTGGCAAGTGAAAAATTGAGAGCGATAACCTATGTACTCGCTATGGGTTTTTATTCATATTTCTTCCTTATAGCTTATTTCTTTACTCAGACCCCCTAAAACAATTGTGAGAAGGAGCATAGACAACCATGCTGCAGATAACATCCGTAAGATTGCGTGTCACACAAACCTAATGCATCCAGGATAATCAGCAGCTATATATCTTACGTACATTTTTATATTCTCTATTTCCACACACTACTTTCGGAGGAGATACCCTCGTTGGTTTTCGCTTTAAATTTATATAAATCATCTTTTTATTCAAGTAGTGCTCTCTTCTGTCTCCCACCACCTGACTCATAAGAAACTACTTGCGGGCTGACTTTCAAATTTTGAAGTCTCGGATGCAACTTTGAGTTAAACAAAAATCCATGAACAGCTGCTTTACGACAAGCTTGAACAGAGAAGTCGTGATTTGGATCACGCCAAAATAAAATTCAAAGACAAACTAAAACAACCATCAAATAGGCCAAACTCCAACCTCGATAACTCGAAGAATCGCTGACGAAAGAGCAGCGTGGCTTATCCTAACAGATAAACCTACAGCCAACCTTGAGGAGAGCCTAGATCCGCACCTTGCGGTAATACGAGATAGACGCCACAGTTTTGTGTTTTTTTAGGCGTCCATCTGGCGAATGCCATCAAGGACATAGCCGTCGAAAATAAAACCGGCTTAACATGTAGCCTATTCATAGGTTATATTAAGAATAGCAAAAAAGAAAAGACAACTATAAAATAACAAACCAAGCACCAACACAATACTGAGTAAACAAAACAAATTACGCTAGAAAAAAAAACAAGGTCTGATTACCAAAAAGTCGCGTGTTCTTACTTATCCTGATTTAGTACATTACGACCTTCAAAATTTTCCATAATTCTCGGAATAACCTTGGGAAGAGTTAGTCAATTATATCATTCGAAAGAGAATGTAAAACAACATAAGGGTTTCAAATTTCGTTAGAATCGGCTAAATAATTATTATGTAATTGCCGAATAATTCCCTGAGTAACCTTGGGAGGACTTTGACAATCATATCATCCGAAAGAAAATGTGAAACAACATAAAGGTTTCAAATGTTGTTAGAATGGGCATAATAGTTATGATGTTATTGCCAAAACAAAATAATTCCCAGGCTAATCTTGAGAAGACTTTGGCAATTATACAGGGTTACCACAAAAACACTCCTTTATTTCAAATATAGATTATAGCAAAAGTTAAATGAATATTCTTACAATTTTGGTGCCTCCAGTTGCATAATTTAATATAGTTTCCTTCATCCTTTGCATATTCTATTTGATCTGCAGTGTAATCCAAGGTGGCGTTCACTCCACAACAACGTAGCTATGGGGGGTTGGAATTTGCTAAAACAGTGTTACAAATGTGCAGCGTGCTTTCAGACGCATTCATCATGGGAATCCACTTACTAAAAAGTCCATTTTGAAGTGGTACAGTGATTTCAGTGAGAAAGGATGCATCTGTGATCAGAGAAAGGGATATTCAGGCCGTCCATCGGTGTCGGAGGAAGTTGTCGATAGGGTAGGAGAAACTTTTCTTTGTAGCCCCAAGAAGTCGACGTGCAGATAGAGCCGAGAGTTACGAGTCCAGCAAAGCACAGTAAGCAAGATCTTACGCAAACGCTTGAGGTTTACCCCTTAAAAGTTGCAACTGGTGCAAAAGTTATACCCGCAATACAATGAAATGCGCTTTGAATTTTGCAACAATCTACAGGCGTTAATGGAAAATGATCGTGATCTGCTGTCAATGATCATTTTCAGTGATGAAGCAACCTTCCACTTAAGTGGAAAGGTTAATAAGCACATTGTAAGAATATGGGGGAGTCAGATTCCGCGTGCCACTCTGGAGGTTGAACGTAACTCCCCAAAAGTTAATGCGTTTTGTACAGTAACAGAGCAGTCCACAAACGCGAACCTACAAAACAGATGGATTGGCCATACTGGACAACATGACCAGGTGTTTTGCAAATGGCCCACCAAGATCACCAGACCTAACTGTTTGTGACTTTTTTCTTTGGGAACATGTCAAGGACAAAGTTTATGTACCTCCATTACCAGCAACCATAGATGAACTGCAGGAACGCATCACTGAAGCTCTACATGCGATTGAACGGATATGCTGCAAACAGTCTGGACCGAGCTTGATTATCGCCTTGATGTTTGCCGAGCAACAAGAGGGGCACACATTGAGTATCTATGATATCAACCAATACCATATGAAACTGTATTAGTTTATGCAATTGTAGGCACCAAAATTGTAAGAATACTCATTTAACTTTTGATATAATATATATTAGAAATTAAGGAGTGTTTTTTGGTCACTCTGTATTATTCAAAAGAGAATGTAAAGCAACATACGAGTTTCAAATATCTTTAGAATCAGCCGAATAGTTATGATATTATTGCCAGAACAATATAATTCTCGGGCTAACCTTGGGAGGACTTTGAGAATTATATCATTTGAAAGAGAATGTAAAACATCATAAGGGTTTCAAATTTCTTTAGAATCGGCCGAATAGTTATGATGTTATTGCAAAACAAAATAGCTTCCAGAGTAACCTTGGGAGGACTTTGGAAATTATATTATTCGAAAGATAATGTAAAAAAACATAAGGATTTCAAAATTCGTTAGAATTGGCCGAATAGTTACAATGTTATTACAAAAACAATAAAAAGCAAAACGGGGACCGACTGACCGACCGACCGACCGACAAAGTGAGATGTAGAGTCACACGCTACTAACAATCATACAACAACAAAAAAGGAAGAAGCATGTTCAAGCATCGAAGGGATGCCCGTCTCCTTCCGGGGCCCAAGCATGTAACCAACACCAAACAGCTATACATAGTGGAAGAGTCCTGTTCCGCCAAAAATTCGAAAATTCCATAGTCAGATTTTCACGCACACGTCCCGAGAACAATTGACAAGCTGTAGCGAGCCCGCTCCTCACCGTACCGAGACAGGTAGCGTGCACGAAGATTCATCAGTTAAAATTTGCGGCGCAATGGCGTGCAACTTTAGGTTCCTGTCGGCAGTCTCAAATCTACTTTGCTAGACAGCCCGGAGGGCTGAGCTGATTCCTGGGAAATGCTGGTTTGGTCGTCAAGTCCTCGCGGACGCTTTAGCGCACTCATTTCCTGCAATCCGTATATGTGCAGAAAATAGCAAACGACAATCTCGAAATATTTCTGTGGGGTCACGGAAACTGCAAGTCGCTATATATCACAATTTTATTTTCAAACCGAGCACGATATGTAACCCCCCGTACCGAACGGCGTACTGCAACTAGTTTAGCCATGAAGACATGCGCAGAGTCATTTCGAGCACCACCAATTTTTAAAAGAGGGGACACGGCAAAGAAGCCAACCCTCTCTTCGAATTTGGAGCCATCCACATATATAAACTGACACGGATTTAGCATGATATGGTGTGTTCCAAAAGGTTTGAACGCAGTACTCCCGGTGCGGGGAAAGCTTTGTGGGCAGAGAGAGTATACTTGGTACCTATCATCCGCATGGGCATCGTGGAGATCGGCCGTGGATGCAGTGAGTCATTGGCGAGGCGCCTGTCCAGCACGAATACGTGTATAATACACTTAGGGCAGCGGATAGCAAGTAGAACTTCCACAGCGTCGATAAGCATGCTCTCAATAGGAGACGTACGGAAGGCACCGGTCCTCAAACGGAGATTAGTGTTGTGGATTGAGACCACCTTCCACAATTTACACTCGATTGCGGATGCAAAAAACTCTCATCCGTTTTCGAGCTTCTTTGGAATAAAAGAATGGTAAAAGAGTAAAGCGGCAGTACTATCAGCTCCCCAAGTGCTGAAAATCAATGAAAGGTAGTCTATTTTGCGTATAGAAGAGTGCAAATATAGGCCTCCCAGTTGAAGCGTCGTTCAAAAACAAGACTATAAAAACTGTGCGACTCTATCACATCCAGGCTAGCCCGGTTTATGAACAAGTCAGAATCGGCGTGGAACCGTAAATGGAAAAATATGTGTACTACTTTAGTATATGCCCCTCCACAACTAAACGGGTGCCCTTAGGCGTAGCTAGAGATGCGGTTCAACTCCTGTTAGAGTCGACGTTCAAATTTGCCTTTGGGCTGCAAGAAAAGAGATCGAAAGGTCGTCTACATAGAGTGAAGTGAAAATATCTTTCGGTAGCAGCCAGGTAATGCCATTGATGCTCGTGGCAAAAAGAGTGGCAGTGCAGTCACATAGCTGCGAAACACCCTACTGTTGTCCTATTGGGCGAGAGAGACCCTCCCCTTCTCCACACCACTGCACGGAATCAACAATATAACAGATAATCCGATATGATGAGTTGGAGGCGTCCACTCATCCCCATAGTGTGAAGGGTATACATGATACTGTTTTAGCATGCGGTATCATAAACCTTCTCCAGAGCAAAAACACTGTGGTAAAGTGCTTTCTACGAAGGAAGGCTTCCCAGACAACATTTCTTGACGGAGCAGAGCATCCGACGTGGAGTAGAAACTCCGCTGTGCAAGACATAAGCTTGTCCAATGTATACCCATGTCTGTATCAACTTGCGCACTCAGGATGTTAAAACAAATTGTGACTAAACTCACTGGGGTAGAGTAATTTTCCCTGTTTGCAAAAGCAATCACGGTAGCCATTCCTCGGAAGTCTGGGAGGAACACCTTAGTCAAGATCCTTTTGAACGAATATAACAAGGGAGGTAGAGGCAGCAGAAAGGTTCAGAATTAGCACCATAACAACCGTGTTCATAGGCCTGAAGGGGAGAGGAGAAGAGGGTGCCATCTTCACTTGAGAGGCGGAGGGAGTCCAGGGTCGGGCAGAGTGCGACAAGACAAATTCATTGGCCTGTCGAAACGCGATTCGGTCCGCAGCCTGAACAGCCAGGATCTCTTTCTCTAATAGATACTATCCACATTGCTTCGAGGAACCAGATTGTGGCTTGCCGTAATTCACACATTTTGGTGTACATGACATGGGCATGTCGTGTAAGGCCCTTGCGCATATTGCACATATTTTTTGTTGACCCGAATTGTAAGCCTACAAAAGGGATTCGTATTTTCAAAGCGTTGGCAATAATAAAACCACATCTGAGGCACGTATGCCTTGATGCAGTAGCATACCACCCAGCATGCACCGGCTCAGGAAGACTGCTGCGGTCCAACGTACGTAATGAAGAGTGTAGGGTTGCATCCCAAGTCACCTCCTGTTTCCTCATCACACGTTCAACATTGACTGTTCGCTGCTCACCTTCTCTTATGTGATGTCCTCTCCCGAGTAGGTCACGATTTCTCTCATGAAAACTACTCATTTTACCAAATACATGGTAGAGTGTGGTGTTACTTGCAGCGGAGAGCTATTAAGCGTCCTTAGGGCACTTATAATAGCCGCCTGTACACAGTCAGCCGCATTCACCAATAGGGAGACTTTCGGCTTTCTGAGACCAAGTATCGTAGCAAGAACCTGACGCTTATGGAACATGTGTTCTTTGGGCAGCTTGTTGCCATCAGTCGAATGAAAGACGACAAAGTGTTTGAAGCTGATAAGCTAGCATACGCCATGTAACACCTCAATAAGGGCCCCCAGCATCACCGTAGCTCCGCTCACCTTACCTTTAGGCCTAGTATTTTTAGACTTGCCTCCATCACCCAAGGGCACCCCGAGGTTCAAACCTGCCATTCTCGGCATAGGCCCGTACCGAATCGACGGGAAAATATTCCGTCCTCGCCCCCCTTCACAGAAGGATTAGCAACCCTATTTTTTTCGATTTTTTCTTTCGGAGGGGGAGGGAAGTGACTAAACCCTCTCATCTCTTTCCCTCGAAAGGAGGAGGAATCTCTCTATCGAATGCACATTTATTAGTAGCTAACCTCATTCTAATATTACCGAAGAATTATTTAAACTTGATGCTCTAATAATACAATTGATTCGAAAAAGAAATATCATATCGTTAGTCTTTAATGTATGTTTTTTGTTCGTTTTTCATTCATTTTCTCATTTGCTTCTTTCTTTGTTTTAATTGCTTTCTCTCTTTTTCTATATTCACCTCAAACTAGAAATTTGATCTAAAATCCATTTTTAATCTTTCCTGTTTTCGTTGATCCTTGTTCTTGACATGTTCTTATCCTCTCCTTTTGCCTTTGACCTGACCTAACCCCTTTCGATGTTTTTATCATCTCGCTTCTTATTGGTGTTCCCTGGAAACAGCGCTCACCTTATTTAATGTATACTTCGTTTTGTTCCAAGAAAGTGCTTGGAATTCTTCGATTTCTATATTACGAGTATGTGAGTTAATTTTGCATTGTTGCTCACCTGACGAGGCATTTTGTGAATTTATCCAATTCATTGGTCCTAGATAATAATAATAATGAGGATGATGATAATATTAATAATAATGATATTAATAACAATAATGGCAAAGTGTACGTAGTAGGTTGCGCCTCCCGTCTTTCGTATCGTTGACGAGTTTCCCGACTTGGTAATGAAATGCACATAAAGATCAGAATGACAATCACTGGTGAGACCAAAAGCACCAAGAGACGGTCCTCATTAGAGGGGTGGGGAGGAGTTGTCCGGTAGTATTGTTTTTTGACACAAACCAGGGATCATAAAACCCTTCGTAGATCCTCACCAGGGGCATGTCGTTTATAGTAACCCCCTACGAGACGCTACTACTCCATGTTGAGGGTATGTGGATATGAGTGCCCCTATAGGAACACTTTACTATATCGGAAGGGAGGTGCAACATAGGAGAGAGTAGGTATGTTACGTTGTGAAGGTGGGAAGGGAAATGATAGAGGTGTTGTGATTGGGTATGCGCGTGGTGATGCGTATGGAACTACAAGGGGCAGTCAATAAGTTTTGCGAATCGGTGGGGCAAAACAGAGGAAGGAGGCTGGCTGTTTTTGGGGGTGTTAGGACAAGTTATAACAAGTCAGGACCTGCAGCCGCACGCTCCTGCCTTGTCTATTTAAGAAGCAGTAGCTGATCGCAGATCGTCAGTCACAAATCTTTCAACAATGGAGAAGGTTGAGCACCGCGCAGTGATCAAATTTTTGACCAAGGAAGGCAAGAATGCAAAAGAAATCCAGGAACGCATGGTTGCAGTGTGCAAGGACACCGACCCTTCCTATGTAACCATTGCTCGCTGGAATAGAGAGTTACGCCATGGTCGTGAGTCCCTTGAAGATGACCCCCGTCTAGGACGCCCGTCAGACGTGACCAACGAGGACAATGTGGCCCGTGTGGAGAGGATGATCCTCGATAATCGACCGGTGAAGGTCGAAGAAATCGAGCTAGAACTTGGAATATCACATGGAAGTGTTATCAACATCATCCACGACAATTTGGACATGACCAAGGTATCTGTCCGTTGGGTCCTTAGAAACCTCACGCCCCATGATCGACTTCAACGTCGTCAAAGTCCACCATGCCAGTGTGCACAATCTGCCCTGCGTGAATGCGGATTCAAGGAGCTCAACCATCCCCCCATACAGTCCAGATCTGGCCCCTAGCGACTACTTTTTATTCCGTCAGCTCAAGGGTGCACTGCGTGGACGCCGTTTTGGGGACGATGAAGATGTCCAGCTCGCCATCCAGGAGTGGATTAAACAGCAGACGGGAGATTTCTGGTTGCCGGGAATTTGAAGCCTCAGGGACAAGTGGCGCAAGTGCATTGAAGTCGAGGGTAGTTATATTGAAAAATAATAAAACACTTTTCCTCATATCTCGTTTCCTTATATCAGAATAGCAAAACTTATTGACCGCCCCTCGTACCTATCTACCCTCGAAGGGGCGGGTATCTTTTAATTCGAGTGCGGGGAAGGGGGTATTGAGGGGAAATACTGGTGATAGTTAGGATAATAGAGCGTTTGACCAGAAACAGAAAGAGTAATGGATTTTAGTAGTAGGAAATGTCTGGATGAATCATGGATGTGATGAAGGAGGGGAAAAGAACAAAAACTTATATGTAGGACAATGCCACATATTTAATGATGGGGTGAAAGGAAGGAGAAATATAAAGGAATAAATGTCTGCGTGGATAAATAAATTAATAAAAAATGCGTGAAACCAGATTCGTTATATACATTTTTAGAGATACATAATTATTTGTGTTTGAAAGATTGAGCTTCTGTAGAATATAGTATTGAAATAGAAGGATGTATCCCCCCCCCCTCCCCCTCCTTTTTATAAAATCACTCCCCTCCAATTTGCCCCAAATCATTATTTTTAACTATAGTTTTCTGTTTGGCAAACTTTGCTGACTCAGATTATTTACAGGTTTACAGCCGACCCATCCAACCTGAGCCTTCACTAGCTTCAAATCTTTAATAGACTCTAATTTTAGAAAACATTTTAATCATTCACTAATAATTTAAGAAGGGGATTTTTTTTTTAGTATTTGAATAATAATTTCATCTTAGTTTGGTTATGATTTATGTTTTTTTATCAAAGTTATTTCTAATAATTCTTTTATAATAGCAAAAAAACAAAATGGTGAAGTTCAGAAATAAATATAAGTATCGAAATTTTGTGAATTTTTTAAAACCCAAAGAATTGCAAATGGTGAAGTTCATGAAATTTATTTTTATATATCTTCTTCTTCTATTCTTCTTCTTCTATAACTCTATATTTTAGCAACGTCATACTTTGAAAGGGGGGGAAATTTAGTTTAGAGTTCCCTTTTAAAATTATTATAATTGGCGAAGTTCATAAAATTTATGAAAATTTAACCATGGCTGCTTTTTTTAGATTTTAAATTTTGATCTTAGTAGCGAAGCGCAAGCTCTCCCTGTAAGGGGGGGGGCGAAGCCATTGCCTGGTTCTTTTTAAATCAAATTTCGTTTAAAGTTTTTGTTTAGAGATTTTTCATTCGACCTAATACCGTTTGATAATTAGTGGAGCCTCTGTACATTTTAGGGGGGAGATAATAAATTGAAAAAATAATCCGCAATTCGGTAAATGGTTAGCTTTCTTTTCAAAACTTTGTGTGGGAGAATACAAGACTGCATTAATTTTTCGCTCCAAAGTTAGTCTCCCTGAAAATTTTGTAGCCCGTTTTCTTTTACGTTTGGCTAACTTTCGTAATTTATTTAGATTGAAAAATATTGGATTTGGGAAATTGTTTTTGAAATGGAAGGTGATTTCGGAAGATTAGTTGTTTATCATTTTAATACATATTTTATTGATATTTGTATCGTGATTGGTTTTGGCATGTTGCATAATTTTATTCGGGTGGGGAGGGGGCGATACGTGACTCGTATGGCATTAGCCAGCATTGGAAACCCAAGTCTAATCTTTCAGATCCAATTCTTTCATTTTCTTTTTAATTTGAGAATAATTTGAATGGAAATGAAGCAGGCGCAGAAAAGGGGTGAAAAAGACGATGCAGGATAGAGAAAGAAGAAATGAAATGATCTGAAAAGCTTAGGCAGAATAACAATGGATTTTAATACACAACCATGCCGGCTTAAATTCCTGGGACCAAGGGAACTCAACCCCATCTTTCCTGGTCCAGTACAACTTTCACTAAATAAATTGAGTCAGCAATTAATGATTTTTTTTTTGGGGGGGGGAGGGGTCTGCCTTTACAAACAAGGAAATAAAAAAAAGGAAAAGAAACAAACGGGCAAAATAACAATTACGGACGAGCAAAGACCCTAAGATCAAACTATTTGAAATAAGATTATTTTAATTTTAAGGTAAAAACCAACAAAAGAATTTCTCAAAGAGAAGCAGGGATGAATATCAAAAAGGCCAATCAAAATACAGTTTTTTGGCTGTCTTAGAAAAGCTTATTTTATGCGTTATCTTCTCGTCTATGTGAGAAGAGCTCCTTCAGAGGGCTTCGATGAAGAGCTAGTTAGCCAAAAATTGCCTTTTTAACCACATAATTAGATTGCGCTATTGTAAATAATTCTCGATATATATATATATATATATATATATATATATATATATATATATATATATATATATATATATATATATATATATATATATATGAGGAACTAAACTACATTCTCCGAATACAATTTAATTCAGAACAGTTTCGGTGTATCTCACACCCTTTTTCAACTGACACTGGATAGAAAATATAAGAAAAGTGCATACAAACATAATAACACAAGGTCAGGTCGTGAAATATCCCCCCTTTTTTCCCCCAATCCCCTACTTGTGGCTAATCTGGGGGGGGGGTTAGGCCTAAACATATAAAAGGGCTGACATTTTACTATTTTGTTTATTTGCAAATAAACAAAATAGTAAAATGTCAGCCCAGATTAGCCACAGGTAGGGGATTGGGGGAAAAAAGAGGGGATCTTTCACGACCTGACCCTGTGTTATTATGTTTGTAAGCACTTTTCTTATATTTTCTATCCAGTGTCAGTTGAAAAAGGGTGTGAGATACACTGAAACTGTTCTGAATTAAATTGTCTTCGGAGAATGTGGTTTAATTCCTCATCTTTTCTTGCGATATTGCATTAATTTCCATCATATATATATATATATATATATATATATATATATATATATATATATATATATATATATATATATATATATATATAAAATAACTGTTTAGGAGCGTAGTATTTCATTCACGAAACCAGTTTCGGCATGGAGTTTGTCATGCCATCTTCAGTCGTATACTAAGAATAGATTCATTCACACCATACATGAAGTATATATAGGAACAAGTGATTAGATTAAAATTTCTAATCAGGGGGCATGAATTTGAGGTCATTAAGGATATCTTTCAAGATTAAATTTTTGATGTAGGGGCTGCATTTTAATTGTCCATCCGAAAGGTTGAAATTCGGGATTTAGTTGATAAGGGTGGACTCAACTACCTTTCTTTTACGAAATTAGTTTGCCCTGGGGGGAGTCTATTAAGTGGTTAAAATTATTGGAGTGTGTAAAAATACTAGAAGCTGTGCTTGCTCGCCTGACATTCCCTCTGTGCTCATAGATCCTCTTTTCCAGATTTCTTCCTGTCTCGCCTATGCAAAATAAGAGGCAGTTAATTTCTTTTTCAAGGGATTAAATAGACACCTGCTTCATTAGTTTCATCTGTAGATTTAGTTGTAGGGAGGTATTTTTTAATGGTCGAAAGATATTGGAAAGTGGTGTGGTTAGGGGAAAGGATACTATTTAAGCTTTTCAGTAATGGGGAAAAATGGAAGAGATAAACAATTTCCTTTACTATCAGGATTCCTACTTTTGGGTCAATAAAAGTTTGACCTGGCTTTGGATAAGCTTTCGTTAATGATGTGGATGGGATATTTCAAGTCTATAAATATACAGGTAATGAATGTAATTCATCGGACAAAAAACATGGATCACAAGTTCTCAAAGCTTTTAAAAACATGGACATTACAATGGCTTTTTTAACCTTAATATCATGACATGAGTAAAAATGAGTGTAAGAATGGGAATTGGTGTTTTTTCGGTAAACAGTAAAGGTAGATCGGTCTTTTACTCTTACAATTTTAACGTCAAGGAAAGATAAACAATTGTTATTTTCCCATTCAACTTTGAATTTTATGGTGGGATGTAGGTTGTTAAGATTATTTAAGAACCTATCGAAAGATGCCAGCTGATTTAAGATCGCATCTATATGACGTCATCAACATATCTGTACCATACAAAATTAAGGATGGAATAATCGGAGGGAGTAGAGAAACTTCAAAATGTTCCATGAAAAGATTGCATAGAATAGGCGATAAGGGATTTCCTATGTTAAGGCCATGTTTTTGACGGAAGAAGCCCATATCATTATTAAAAACATTTTGGTAACATAAAGTTTAACAAGGTTAACAATTTTGGTTTGGGGTAATGGGAGATTTAATCTTGGATTTTTTAATACAGTAAATAATACTTCAAGGGCTTTATCAATGGGTACATTGGTGAAAAGGCTTTGTACATCAAAGCTAACTAAGCGACTGCCTTTGATGTCAATTTTTCTAAATTTCTCAATGAAATCTGATGAAGGAACTACGTGTGATGATGAGGTTAATCCAACGGCGTCAGAGAGGATACTAGCCAGCCATTTTGAAAGTGTATATACATGGGTCGAAGAGGAGTTCCGGGCTGGTGAGTTTTTGGCAACCCATACATGCGGGGAAGGGATGGATTAATTGGTTTGAAACGCTGGAGGAGATCAGGATTAAACCGTTTCAAGAGTTTAGTTAATATTTTGTTGAATGAAGCTGTTTTGTTACATAAGTGGTTGGGAGACAGCTTCTCAAAGCTGATCACTTCCACAAAATTTATTTATAGATATGAAATGATTAAGGAAAAATAAATTAATGTTTTTTAATCCAAAGGAAAGGCAATAATCGAGTATGGTTTCTTGATCGGGGGAGAGGTTGTGAGATGAAAGGTTGAGTACATACTTGTTTGGGTCGGAGGACTTCTTCCAAAGGCTATTTTGGAACAACCATTCTAATTTGTTCTGTAAGCGTAGGCGAACATTTTGCTGGACACGGTTGAGGGTCAGTTGGCAATTTCTTAGTATGTTATGTAGTTGGTTGGGATCTGTGCTTATTTTGAGGCCACGAAGATATTCTCGTTGGATTCTAAATCGGAGATCACAGTCCCGTTTTGTGATTTGAATACTATTTTGGAAGGCCATTTCATCCCCTTGGTCAAAGGAAGTTTCTTGAGTCACGCTTTTATATTTCAAACGGGGGGATTAGGAAACAACGTTTTCGGCTAAACAATCCTGCAAAACTTTACTTCCAATTTCATATTGTGAGAACTGATTAAACTTTTTATATATTTTCGTAAGGGGGGAATGTAATGCACACACTCATGCTCCATCGTAATGAGAATATGAATAAAATTCTTGAGTCCAATAACGGGTCACATATATATTAATAAAACCACTGTTTAAGAGCGTAGTATTTTATTCACGAAGCCAGTTTCGGCATGGAATTTGTCATACGTGAAATATATATAGGAACAAGAGATCAGATTAAAGGTTATATCTCTCTCTCTCTCTCTCTCTCTCTATATATATATATATATATATATATATATATATATATATATATATATATATACCTTTAGATCCTCATGCAGGCATTGTGATCGCCGAGGGGTAAGGCATCTGCAGGAACTGAGGCCGGAAGGGCGCGCAATGCTCGAAATGTCGCTTGCAGCAGAGAAGAGAGAAAATAGGAAAGGAGGGAAGACGATATGGATGAAAAGGAATCATAATCAAGTATCAATTAGATGCAGTAATAATTTTTAAACATAAGTTTAATGGTGTTTACGAACGTTGTGCAAAAGCCTCAATACAACAGCGTTAAAAAGTGGACTCTTTCTTGTGTGATCTAGGCACTTGTTGGGTTCCCTTGAAGTTTATGAACCTTAAAAGTTATTTCGAGGTTTCTTTTGCTTAATTAAGGATTGTTTAGCTTTTTCCTTGGCATTTATTCCTCTTTATCTTATTGTGTCCCTCTCTTCTTTTCCCAAGGTGCAACAAGTAGGAAAATATGTAAGTCCCTAGGTCACCTCCCGTGGAATTCAAGAAGGGGGCTTGCCCTTTTCTTCAGACTCCTCCCCTCTCGTCCTCTCCCAAGCGTCCAAACACATTTGTTAAAAGAAAAACTTTTCTCCTCTATTATTATTATTATTATTAAGGGGATCTGGAGATGAGATAAGGGATTTGTAAAGATGCCGCCCACGACTTTGCTACACAATCTGTATTTACGTACACGGTATTCCCGGAGGAATAAGGATCCTTCAGGCTGAGATCCGATTCCTGCTTAAGTGAATAAGAGAACAAAATGGCCAGTCTCTGTGTCTCGTCGCATAAGAGCACTCACAATCTCACTTTTATTTCCGCCGGGGGCAAACTTGCTTGGGAATGGGGCACTTTTGCAAATAGGGGACATGCAAGAGTCACCCAATTTGGGAAAGAGTAAAACTGAGCAGAGCAGTTTAGAAGTCAGAGTTTATCCCTCCAGCCAACTCCATCTTTCATGCGTTACTATATTTTCGTATATATTAATATTATAGTTACATTAATCATTTTATGCAATAAAGAACAAAATCCGATATTTTTCCTTGCAACCTTCAAAAGTAAAAAGTATATATCAGACGTCCTAAAAAATTCCCTCCGAGCAGTCAATGCCCTCGTTTGTTTAGTAGGTGAAGGATAGCAAACACAAATATGTCTAATGCCATACAGTTTTGAGCCAGTAGTCCTAGTGGTACCTACAACTTTAGTGTCCCGAACTGGACTCATTTGGGGTCCACAATCGGCTACAGTTATTTTATTTTATTTTTTGAGAAGAGGTTTGAAAAAAAAATGAGTCCAGTGAGAGGTAAATGTATGCAAGCTGCATAGTGTAGCCAAAAGAGGAGATTACTCGTGCACTAGTAACCAAGAGGGAGGCGACTCTCTTGGTCCTGCCTCCATCCACCTTATCTGCTACGAAACCAATTTTCTTCGCCTGAACAAAGAAGTTAGGTAAGGTTGAGTTCATTCGGCCAACCATCACTTTAAATTCATGGGCAAGGTTCACGATCCAATAATGGAATTCACATACAGATCAAATGACAATTGCAGGCAAACTCATTGACCAGTCTTCGTCGGAGGAAAAGAACCCCAATTGGCCCAAGGGAGAGCTAACCGTTCCGCGTCAGGGAAGTTCAGGGACGGAAGAGAGATGTTGCGCGTAGTAAACAAGGAGAGAGGAAGATACAGTGATGTTGTGATTCGTTATTCTGTGATTAAATACGTAGCCAGAACGGTCAGCGCGTATGCCTCAAACTCCGCTGAAATGTTTTTTTGTCCACTCTTGCCTGCAATCGAACCCTGTACTCAGCGCTGGAAATCCAGCCTACTTTTCATTTAGGTTACCGAGAACTCCATAGTTAAATAATTATAATAAGACCTCTTAAGATAATTTTTAAGGACTAGTTTGATGCACACTTCAAAGACGCAAAAGTTCGACTTATATTACAAAGGGAGATAAAAGCAAAACCTCAAATTATAAACCAATTGGTTTGAACTTTATTCGTAAACTGAAGATTCGATGAGTCGTTATCATATTGTTAATCACTGATTAATATAACGTAATATTTATAATAGCACAGTTTTAAGAAAGCATGTTCATGTTTAATCAATCCGCTCAACTCTTACACAGACAGCCATGGTTGAAATTTACAGTTTTTGCATTTTGGTAATGTTATTTAACCTTATTTCTCATTAAAGGTTATTAGAATACTAGAACTACATAGTAACCTCGCAGCTTGGAAAGAGAAAGGGTTAAATAAAATGGAGTCACGTGCATTAATTATTTATGTTAATAATCTCAATAGCAAATTACATAGCCATATCGCTAAATTGAGCGATACCAAAATTGTGAGGTCGTGAATAGTATGGAAAGATATGAGCTTTCAGTGACCTAAGATCATAGAATAGTCGAAACTTGAGGAATGAGTTTTAATAGACAGATTTAAAACCCCTAATGTGGACACAAAACAAATATTAGTTATCCATATACTATCGAGAACAAATATTTAGGTGTATTTACACTACCGACTAAAATAAGCGAATGATTTTCCTTAATTAAAATAGTTTTAAAATATGATGATTAGGTAAATGAAATTTCCATGGTACATGAAGGCTTGCATTTAATATATTTTATGAAGATTTCATGATACAATCGTATATTCAAGAAATTATACTAAATAAGCTAACAAAATAAAATATTGACATATGCAAAATAAGAAAACTATTTTTTCGGGAACATTCTAGAAGTTTCTTGAAATCATCTTGCAACATTTTGCTCAGTAGGTAGGAACTGTATAACTGCTATTGTGCTGTACTCACTCTGCAGATATGACACCACACGCATCATCTCTGAGATTGCAGCAGAAATTTCGCGAAAATTTAAGACCAATAGTGGTAAAGAAGTGAGCTTTTTCACGGTGTCCCGTTGCTTCGAGGCATCTGGTTTAAAAGCTCGTTCTCCAGCAACCAAAACAATCATCAGTAAGAAGAACCAAAAGGCGAGCTTTGAATTTGCTGAAGCTCTTGTTGTCTGGAGGGATGAAAATTGAAAGATAATTCATTTCAGTGACGAAAGTAAATTTAATTTAGTTGGATCTTATGGCAGACGCTTAGTTAGACACACTGCAGGTGATAGACTTAACCCCAAATGTGGAAATAATTCTTCCAAGCATAAAATAGGCAACGTCATGGAATGGGTGATGTTTTCGTCTGAAAGAATTGGAACGGTAAATGAGAATGTGTATCTAAGCCTAGTACAACATATTATACCTTCACTGCGACTATCTCTGAACCGGCCAGGAGTATTTATGCAGGACAACGCGCCATGCCATACTGCAAAGCAGGTAAAATACTATTTCGAACAAGAAGATCTCGAAGTAATCAAATGGCCTTCATACAGCCCAGACCTGAACCCAATTGAGAACCTCTGGAAGATCATTCCAGACAAAGTTCGAGGCCAGCAGCCTTCAACTGTGACGGATGTATGGACGAAAATTAAGCAAAAATAGAATAAAATAACACTAGACTTTTGCAAAACAGGGTTTTGGTCCTGTGGTATTTGTTGCGCCGAAGTAATAGAAATCAAAGGCTTCAACGCCTCATATTAAGTGTTTTAAGTTTCATCGTTGTCAAATCTTGCTTTGTTTCAAGTGTATTTGGCGGCTAAGCATTTTTAAAAATGATCGTTCTATTATTTCGCAGGTGTTTTATTTTGTTAGTTTATTTAGTATAATTTCTTGAATTTACGATTGTATCATATGAAAGGTTCATAAAATATATTAAAGCCATGCCTTATGCACCATGGAAATTTTATTTACTTACACACGGTATTTTTGAAAATATTGCAATAAAGGAAAATCGTTCTCTTATTTTGCTCGGTAATGTACAGGGGTTGGACAAAATAATTGAAACACGTGTTAAATTCAATGAATATTTATTTAATACGTAGTTGGTCCTCCTTTAGCTTTCTGAACAGCGTTGATGCGTCTTGGAATTGATTCATACAGATTTTGGATTTCATTGAGAGGAATCTTGAGCCATTCTTCTTGCAATACCTACTCTAGCTGTTTCAGACACGAAGGTGGAGGGTAACGACTTCTAACTTGTCGCTTCAAGACGTACCACAAATGCTTAATAATATTAAGATCTGGAGATTGTGGGGGCCACTCCATGTGTTGTAGCGAACTCTTATGCTTTTCATACCAATTCTTAACTACATGAGCGGTGTGTATTGGGGCATTTTCATCTTGGAAAAAGCACTCACTATCAGGGAATAATGACTGGAACATGGGATGGACTTGATCTTCAAAATATTCAGATATTCTTTGCTGTTGCAGGGCAACGATTAGATCAGAAGAATTCTAAGATATGGCTGCCCAAACTACCACTAACCCTCCTCCGCGCTTCACTTTAAGAAGAAGGCAGTCAGGATTAAAAGCTCCCCCTGGACTGCCTCCACACATAAACTCGCTTTGCAGTGGAGAAAAGAGAAAAACTGGACTCATCGGAGAATATTACTTGCTTCCATTGGTCTGTCGAACAGCCCTTGTGATCTCTACACCAGTTCAGCCTTTTCTGAATGTTTTGATGGGAAATCAGAGATCTCTTGATGGCGGCTCTTTCATGATTCCGGCAAACAGTTTTGGTCGAAACTGGACTAGTGAAATGTTGATTCAACTCTGCAATCACTTTAGGGGCAGTTGTCCGGGGATTTTGTATCACAATGCGTTTCAACACTCGTCGGTCTTTTTCAGCGAGCTTCGAAGTCCTGCCGGATTTACTCCTCCTGCTGGAGGTTTTGCCCTGCTTCTTGAATTCTGTCATTGTCCTTGATATGGTAGCTCTCGAAAAACCAAGGAACTTAGCTGTTCTGGTGAGGGAATCTCCTGAAATTCGTGCTCCAACAATTTACCCTTTCTCGAACTCAGTGAGTGTCGTGTAATGGCTAGACTCTTTCTCTCTCTCTATGGATGTATGTATGTATGCATATGTATATATATATATATATATATATATATATATATATATTTATATATATATATAATATATATATATATATATATATATATATATATATATATATATATATATATATATATATGTGTGTGTGTGTGTGTGTGTGTAGGTACTTTGGGGGCTTTGGGCCGAAGTTGGTTGAAGACCGTTAGTGAATGGAGAAATTGTTAGGAGTCCAGTGGGGATGGTTTATTATTAACTTTGCGGGGCTCTTTTTAAAACAAATATTTCAGAGTGCAAGTTGGCCAAAGATTAACAGACAGCTGGTACGTGTTAGTATTGCAAAAGAAAGACAATGACGAAAATATATCTTTACTAGCAACAAAATAATAATATTTAAATACACACAAATATTGGGTTTAAAGGGAATGGTCGCACAGACGGAGTTAAATGTCTAGGGGATTAAAGAGGTCGGATTCAGGTTGGTAATTTAAAGAGGGATTTTAAACCGGGGCGCACACACAAAGAATGGATCGATCGGGTAAGCCAGATCCTAGATCAATCTGCATGCGGCAACGGTTACAATTTCTTACGTGTTCGTTGCAGAAAAGGGGCCAGTTGGGATACGATGAATGCGAAGGTAAAAGTCGGGTTATGTCTTGCTTTAGATAAAGGAGCACTCGTAGATGACCTTCGGAGTTGGGAATCCTCGTCAGATACTTGACTGCAAAGGGGGAAGTCGGGTTACCTCTCGCTTCAGATGAAGGAGCACTGTTAGATGGCCTTTGGAGATGGCAATCTTCGTCAGATAATTTCCGATCGACTATGGCATAGTTTACGTATTTCGATTTAGCCTTCGTCCTCGAATCGAAATCGCGATGGGGGAAGACGAGAGTCCTTCAGCTCGTTTGCCGTAGTAGGTGGGAAATCTATTAGTCCTGCTTACTAAACTGAGTCTAAGGATTATATAGACGCCTTTTGAGGTGGCTTTTGGTGGCTTTGGCGGCCCTCCAAACACACACGTGCGGTTTGGGGAAAAAGTCGACGACTCCTTCGGGAAAGGGAGGGGGGGGGGGGAATTGTGATAACGTTGGCTTGGAATGTTCAACGGACTTCTATCTTATGACGGAAGGCAAGAATGCTGGTGGCTAAAAAGTGACCATGGGAGACGATGAATCGGTCCCTAATCAAATACAGCTGGGGCGTGATAACGGCGTAGGCTGCATCCTCACCCTAGATCAACCATGCTTCCAAAGCTCCATGTGGTGATCTCAGAACACGTGGGAACAGAATGGCACGTGGTCGCCCTTCGACCTTATTTTTATACAGCGAGGTCACGCATCTTAGCATCTATACCACGATCTGAAAAAGAAATACAAATAACCATTGAAATTGATAAATAAAACTATGTATCTACAAAAAAAACACTCAGAATGAAATATTGGTGTTAAATTTCTACTGTTCCAATAATTTGCCTAACCCCTGTATATATAATAAAATTTCTATGACTGCGGTCTACATCTCACTCAATGCGTCTTTCAACACTTACGACTTCCCCACCCATGATTTAGGACTTCAATGTAAATTTGGAGGAAAAAAGACTCGATAGGAAAATTCCAATTCAACTTGGTTGGAAAATTCAAAACCCAAGAGAGAAATAAAGGTGAAAACACTATATTGAAATTTTCAAAAGGACAAGACAAAGAAAATGTACTTGGATGGGACCAAACGAAAAAAAAATGAAGGCAATTTCTTACTGTTCAAAAGAAAAAAAAATTAAGGACATATACATTACCATCTCCTCCATCACAAGTAGCAAACACGTAGTAGTCAGCAGCAAAATAAAAATAGATCTAAAAACGAACCAAGATCATGAGAAAGGGAACAAACCTACTGAAACCGGGCTCCCAAAGTAAAATAAATCCCTTCCAGACTAGATTAGCAAAGGGAATTTAACCACCTATATGATTATGTGGCAGAATCCTCATTAGAAAACAGTAAATGAAATATAACAGAAACAACTATTTTACAATGTGAAACTATGGTGAATAAGAATGGAATAAGGTGATCTAACACAAAAACAAGGTTTGCTGACCAAAAGGTCTGTGCTCTAACTTATTCTGATTTAAGACCTTACAACCTTCAAAACTTTCAATAATTCATGGAGTAACCTTGGGAGGACCTTGATAATTCTATTATTCGAAAGAGAATGCAAAACAACCTAAGAGTTTCAACTCCCGTTAGAATCGGCCAACTAGTTATGATGTTATTGCCCAAACAAAATGATTTCTTGGCTAAACTTGGGAGGACATTGGTAATTACATTATTCGAAAGAGAATGCAAAACAACATAAGAGTTTCAAATTTCGTTAGAATCAACCAAATAGTTATGATGTTATTGCCACAACGAAATAATTCCCGTGCTAACCTTGAGAGGACATTGACAATTGTATCATTCGAAAGAGAATGTAAAATAACCTAAAGGTTTCAAATTTCGTTAGAAGGGGCCGAATAATTATGATGTATTGCCAAAACTTTCAATAATTCAAGGACTAACCTTGGTAGGACTTTGGCAATCATATCATTTGAAAGAGAATGAAAAACAACATAAGGATTTCAAATTTCGTTAGAATCAGCAGAATAGTTATGATGTTATTGCCAAAACAAAATAATTACCGGGCTAACTATGGGAAGATATTGGCAATTATATCATTCGAAAGAGAATGTAAAACAACAGATGGCTTTCAAACGGCCGAATAGTTAAAATATTATTACAAAAACAATAGCTCATAATGAGACGTGATGGAGCAATTATAACGTGAATAAAATATACTGAACATAAAAAGCTTCTCAACAAAACAACAACACTTAGTAGACCTACATATAATACAAATCTAGTGAAAAAACTATTGCAAACCACAAATCAGTAAAACAGAGGAGATAATAACTAATAATTAGGAGGCAGAAAATTACAACACTAAAGGATAATCAGGGAAACGAAACCATAAACAGAGAAAACAGATGATTATAAGAGTCGAAGCATTCTGTCAGGAAGTGTATGAAAGCAATGGCCAACATACACCAGAAGATCACTTCTCAATAATTGAAGTGGAAATCCCACCAGTAAAGAAAGACGAAATTTTGCGCGCACTTAAGCACATGAAAAAGAATAAAGTGCCTGGGGAATATGGAGTAAAGATTTATATTATAAAGATTAGGGTTGAACGTTTCGATGACCTATAACCTAGTCTCTATAAAAAAATGGTCGAGGGAGAGAGTAGGATTGCAAATGCATGGTGCAACGCTTCAGTCGTATTCCTTTCATAAACAAGATAAGGTAGACCTAAAAAAAAACCCTGTCAATCAGTGTTTTATCAGAGATATAAAAAAGAATTCAAGGTACACCTAACAAACTACCTACGAATAAGTCTTTAATAAAGAACATATAAATTGCATACAAGGGAAGGTCATTACCCATAGAGTAAGAGAAACACGACAACATTCAGCAAATGGATCTGGTATGGTTCAGTAGTAACAATAGCGCTTGAACATCTGTTCAAAATTAATTTCAAATGACAAATGGAGACAGATAACATCTATATGTGACATATTTAAGCAATGGCAAAGCCTATGACTTACTAAACACAGCCCCATAAAGGGGGCTCAGGTGCAACGTGGACAATCATGTTGTAGCTGTCATCTGGAGGCTTACTTGCCCTTCAAGCCGCATTGCCTGCAGAATGATGAATAATTTGTCTCCAATGGCAATTCTGTATTTCGCGGATGCGTGTTGTCTGACGTAGGTTTTTTTCTTCTTCCAGTTATAGTAGACTCAGTTGTGTATCTTATGTGAAGCAGTAGTTGAGTAGATTTGAAGAACTTTGGATTAATGAGGGATATTTAACTAACCTTTGCTTTGTTGATGACATTAAGTGCCTCGAATTCAAATCATTTGGGGTCCATGATAACAGAGTTATCCCAAGCCAATCACACAATTCGATTAAAAAGGAAGTTCCGGAGAAGAGAATAAGAAGCAAAAATTTTTAGAAGGCTGATCAATTAGAATTAAGGCACCGGTCACCAGCCCGAAGTCGTTGTGGTGGATCGAGTCCACCTTCCGCTCGGCTGCATAAAATCTGCATCCGTAGTCAAGCTTCAAACGAACAAAGGATCGATAGAAAAGTAACTCAGTAGCCCTATCACCACAGGTGCTAAACTTCACGGAACAAAGAATGTCCATAGCATGGGTACAAGAGACAGATTGTGACTCGTTACTATGGGAGAAGAGGAAAGAGATCAGTAATAGAACACGACTAGGCAAATTATTTAAACCTCGCACCTTACCAAAACAAAAAGAAGTGGAATTTAGACATTGGACATTAAAAGCGCGTAGTCACTGAGGATAACTCAGAAAAAAATGAAATGATACTTTTCAAAAATAACCAACAGGGAGCATAAAATAAACACATGAATAAGAAAACAAACACGGTTGGGAGCTATAGTAAAAAAGAAGAGTTGCGAAGTGGAAATTGGGAGGAAATCTTTGTAAAAGAATCGAGACATGATGGACAAAATAAATCCAAAACTGGACACCTTTATACATAAAGATATCCAGAAGACGACCTCGCAGAAGGTGAGAGGATGAAGTTTACGCATAGCAAGGGTAACGTGATAGATTCAAGTGGTGGGATGAAATGTGCTGATGATGATGTTGTTGATGATAATGATGTTGTTGATGATAATGATGATCTGTTCTAAATCTTCTCCATTAGCAAGGAGTGAAAAGAAGGTCTCCCAAAGGGCTCCTGAGTCTTCTTGTCCGTTCTGTTGATCTCTGTATTTTGACTTTTTTTTATTGTTCCGGCTTTTGATTGTTATTTTTTTGTTGTTGTTTCCTTTTATTTTAAATTAGCCTGAAGATAGTGAGCTTTCAGTGGCTATTCCCCCCGTAGGCTACTGCTAGATGAGACCCCTGCAATTAAGAAATAATAATAAGAAACGGCCTACCAGAAGAAGAAAACCTTTTCTCCCTTCCTATCCTTTGGGTTCCTCTGTTTGAGCACGCGAGCGCGCGGAACTCGTCTGATGGAGCCGAATACTTATTGTTATACCATCGATGATATTTGAGTAAATTGCATGAATCCTTGGCACACATGTCAATAAGTGTCCATCCATAGTTGTCGAAAAGCTGTAGACCTTTTTACTGACCTTCAGGAATAAGAAAAGCAAGTTAGACCAGGGGTCGCAAGATTATAATATTAAAGGGACAATTTAAAAACTAAAAGGTGGGCCGTATTTTACAATAATTGATTTTAAGCCAGGCCTATTAATTGGCCTATGCGAGCACTTGATGACATATATAGACGTGTGATAAATGATCCAAATGCCCAAATAACTTAATGGGGCAAACTAAATGAAAATAAAATTGTTTCCTATAATAATTCACTGACTTGAGGGTCGAATCCATTTTGCAGAAGAGCCGCAGGCCGGGGGCCCCTGATTTACAATATCATCAGTGTTTTTTTTTTTAATCCCTGGGATAAGGTCGCCCACTCAGCCAGCACCTTGTCTCTGAAGGCTAGTTAAATGGAGCTAATTCCTCCAGCAGGATAGGTTGAGGAGAGGTGCGGGACCTCCTGTCTCCTTGTGAGTCTGTTTCTTGTTCTATCTGCTACAGTTATGTGCTAATATCACCACTTCATTCACATATTCGCTGTTTTTCGCCTCTTAAACTCCTTTAAAGTTGTGTTTGTGTAAATGGAATCATTAAGAAAGAAATAAAAGTACATGTAATCCAACGAGGTCTCGTTCAAAGAATAAATGAGAGAAAAAAAGGAATAAAAGGATAAAAAAAAGGGACAAGAACGATTAAAGCGCATCCAGTGTCAAGTTTCGTAGAACAAATCTTATGAACGTTAGAAGATCCTGGGTCGAAATGAAGTATCCTTTAATAACAAGTTTGTAATATAAAGCACACCTGTTCATTAGCGCAACAACCCCCTTCAGGAAGTGATCTTGGTTATTTCTAAGTTTTGGGTGGGGGGGAACCCTTGTTTTAGTATCTGAACCTTCAACCTAAGATTATAATTGGAGCAAAAAAGGGAAAGACTCAACTTCTGAGTTATCTTCAACAATGTTGAGCCACAATTAACAAAATTATCCATTCACATTGAGAAAATTGCAAGATTTTCTTAATTATTTTTAATTAATTATGTACATAATTAGTTTCGTTTCCTTGTTGATAACAAGCTTTGCGAGGTGACAGTTCAAATTTTCTCTTTCGCTCATTTAGTTGCCATTTTGAACGCGTTTGCCGTCTGGCATATGGCGTCTGTTGGGATGTGGACAACCCACTCTTTCAATCCGCTTTCCCCTCGTAAGCCAAATGTTGGTTAATTGCACTGCTGTTACATCATTGCCACTCGCTGAACTTTCATCCAGAAAATGTGTGATTATAAAATTTCCGTTGCTTTAAAGAAATTGTCTCACAACGAATAGTTACAGCCATAAATGTGTACATACATTCTATCTGACATTTAAACATATGAGTCAATTTGATCCAAAAGCAGAACGAAAAGTGGATTTTATGTTTGTTAGTTTTAGTCTCAAAGCGAAAGCGGTCTTTTTGAGACACACTTGTAGACAAGAGACCCAAAAGAGCATGGGGAGGAAGCGTAAACGATGCAATAAAGGAAAGCTGATTCGAAGCAAGGCGTTTAGAGTTCACTACAAGTCACACATTTATCGAGACTTAAAAAGGTTTCAAATAAAACTGGCTCAAGTCGAATTTATCTTAAGTTGGTAACTTTAGTGAAAGATTTCTTAAAACATTTAAATTAAATTAAGCTAATAAAAATCCCATAGACCCACCTAGGCTCAGTATCATTCAATAAATCGTTTTAAAAATACATATTTTTATCTATAGTCGTAGTAGTCATTGTCACATCTAACCAGAGCATGTGTATATCAAGTACATCTTGGTGTTTTATTGTGTGATCATCCTTCAACCTAGATCGTATTATTAGTGGAAGGGGTAGTAATAGTCTTTGCCACATTTAAAACGAGGCAAATTAAATTCTAATCCTAAAGACTAACTAGAGATATTTTGTGAGGCGCACTTTGTAGAAGTTTTTCTAGCCGGTGTTAGATCAAACTCTGGCTCCCTATTAGAGAAAAAATTTCTAATTCATAACGATATACTGGGGTACTGCAGACCCTCGTATTCTTCGGGATCATAGACCCCGAACAAAACAAATACATATAAATCTTGTAGCGTCCATAACTTCAACAGGGCTATATTGTAAAAATCTTAGCGTTATGATCACGATTTAAGTATGGATTAGCGCCGTTAATAACAACTCAAAATTGTTTTAAGATCAATAATGATGGAGATCCTATTCACTATAGAATAGGAGTGTTCTAAACGAAATTCTTAGCTTTTTCAAAACTTATGAATCAAGAAAACCCATTAAGGACTAACTCCATCTTTCCTATAATTCCGTTAAGCGACCTACCAATAAACGACGTTATGCCCTAACTTAAATCAAGAAACGGGCTTCCAATTAACTCAGAAGAGAGAATAGCTACAAAAATGTTGAGCGCTCTCAGAAGATCAAAGAGTTTGATGCAGCTAAAAGGATCTTATTAAATATGAGGTGGAGGGGTTATCTTGCAACAATATTAATTCCTGATATGCTGATTAAATACATATTCATAAGCCCTCACAATTGATTAACGAGTATAATGATACTCTGGAGGTAATTGAATCGCAAGGAGAGACTAGTTTATTGTTTTAAACCGAACAGGTGGTAGGTGCTTGAGAAAGAGCATCAATATGATTATATTTGGCCGAAATATGCCTTGTCGTGTGTATTGACTACTACCCGATACTTGGATAGAAGAGATCGCATGTTCCTAAAGCAGATTCTTGTATACTGCAGCGTTTATTTGTCGCGTAAACGAGCGAGTGGACAGATTGCACGACGCCTTGCATACTACGAGGGGCGGTCAATAAGTTTTGCGAATCAGTAGTGCAAAACAGAGGAAGGGGGATGAATGTTTGTGGGGGTGTTAGGACAAGTTATGACATATCACAACCTGCAGCCGCACGCTCCTGCCTCGTCTATTTAAGAAGCAGTAGCTGATCGCAGATCGTCAGTCACAATTTTTTCAACAATGGAGAAGGTTGAGCACTGCGCAGTGATCAAATTTTTGACCAAGCAAGGCAAGAATGCAAAAGAGATCCATGAACGCATGGTTGCAGTGTACACCGACCCCGCCCCTTTCTATGCAACCATTGCTCGCTGAAATAGGGAGTTCCGCCATGGTCGTGAGTCCCTTGAAGATGACTCTCGTCCAGGACGCCCGTCAGACATGACCAACGAGCACAATGTGGCGCGTGTGGAGAGGATGATCCTCGAAAATCGACGGGTGAAGGTTTAAGAAATCGAGCGAGAACTTGGAATATCACATGGAAGTGTTATCAACATCATCCACTACAATTTGGCCATGGCCAAGGTCTCTGCCCGTTGGGTCCCTAGTAACCTCACGAAACCTCACCCCCCATGATCGACCTCAACGTCGTCAAAGTTCGGAGGAGCTGCTGCTCCTGTACAACCAAAACCCAGCGGGATTCGAGTCACGCATAGTGACAGGTGATGAAACTTGGGTCCATCACTGGGATCCCGAGAGCAAGCTCGAAAGCATCGCCTGGAAGCACAGGGGCTCTCCGACACCCATCAAGTCCTGGACCCAACCCTTAGCCGGGAAGATCATGGCCACCATCTTCTGGGATTCTGAGGGAGTGTTGATGGTGGACTATGTGCCTCGTGGAAGGACCATCACAGGCCAATATTACGCCGATGAACTGGCTGGGTTGAAGAAGTGCATCCGGCAGAAGCGGCGCAACAAGTTGACACGCGGTGTCCTGCTCCTCCACGACAATGCCCCTGTCCACAAGGCCAGAGTTGCACAAGTTGCCCTGCGCGAGTGTGGATTCGAGGAGCTCAACCATCCCCCCTACAGTCCAGATCTGGCCCCTAGCGACTACTTTTTATTCCGCCAGCTCAAGGCTGCACTGCGTGGACGCCCGTTTGGGAACGATGGGCATGTCCAGCCTCGCCGTCCAGGAGTGGATTGAACAGCAGTCGGGAGATTTCTGGTTGTCGGGAATTCGAAGCCTCAGGGACGAGTGGTGCAAGTGCATTGAAGTCGAGGGTAGTTATATTGAAAAATAATAAAACACTTTTCCTTATATCTCGTTTCCTTATATCTGAATTCCAAAACTTATTGAACGCCCCTCGTAGCTTCGCAACCAATTAGAACAAATTAAATCTGTTTCTTCGCTGCAAAGCACTCATTCCAGCTTTTTCACCAAGCCATAGGACATGATAATTAGCAAATGCCGCCCTAGCTACTTTATTCTTTTTACTTATGGGTAGTGTCTTATCCAGATATCGCGTCATGAGTCCCACCTCTCACAAACCACATAAGATAGTCAGGTTCAGGTTCTCGGCAACATGCCCCGAGATACCGGCTGCTATCACAAATTGGTCCTGCATTGACATGCGTTGCGTCGTTTGATCTCCCCTTAGAGAGCTTTTTCGAGGGTGACCCAATTTCTTCGTTACCTCGCAAGACTCGGTATCCTCAAGGAGCTCTATTATGTGTGAAATCACACATTTTGACTATTACAATGCCTTAAAATACAGTCAGTGTCATTCCTTCACTCTTCTCCTGGAAACCCTGATTTCAGAAGGATCTGTTGACCTTAACTCGTCTCGTTATCCTGATAAGTGAGAAATACCATTAGTAGCTGTCTGCAATACATGCAAGGCATTGTTATGATGCATAATTTACGATTTTTTACATTTAAACTGAAATATTTATGTTATATTTCTCTAGTTTTTTACTCATCTTTTTTTTCAAATACAACATTACTTTCCTCATAACTTTGTTAGCCGTTTTCTATAAATTTAAACTTAAAAACTATCAGATGCAAATTTGAACGAATATTCTGGGTAATTATGATAAAAATTAAACAAGTATTTTCAAGAAAATGTATTTCTTAGTGTTTTGTTTTCTAGTTTTGGTCGGTTAACTCAGGCCACAACCATC
This sequence comes from Ceratothoa steindachneri, assembly GCA_963969495.1. Lineage (NCBI taxonomy): Eukaryota > Metazoa > Arthropoda > Malacostraca > Isopoda > Cymothoidae > Ceratothoa > Ceratothoa steindachneri. The sequence goes on from OZ018323.1 coordinate 27,117,847, forward strand.
TTCGCCGATGGCCTTCCGTTCTCTTCACAGTTCTTCTGCTGTTGTTGTGGTGGAAGCAATGCCTCAGCGCTTCTTTTATACCGCCTTCCCCAAGGTTGCTCATAATTAACAATAGAACAAAACGCAATCGAGTAAGCAAGCTGAGAAGTCTACCTGTCTCGTACTAATATCATCCTATTACTGTCATCACAATCCTCCGATCAGGAGATCTGGCTGCAGTTTTAAGAACTTTCGACCTCAATCAACAATCTGATGACCTTCTGCAGGTTTCTCTCACACGTTTGAGTGTCTGGCAACAAAGCAGCTGATCAAGCTATTTGGTCAGCATCAAGCCCAGAACGCCCAGTCTTCCTTCCATTCCCTGATCTTCTTCCCCATGTAGAGGAGATCCTTATGCATAAATGGTCAGCTGCATGGTAAACTTCTCTTCGTACGAAACTCCACCAAAGTAAACCCCTCCACGTCTACTTTGCCTCATCCTTCCACCGCTCTCGCCATAACATGTGGTGCTGGCCCGCCTCCGCCTGAGTCAGGCCAGGCTGACCCACGGAGGCCTTAAAACCCACGTTTTCCTCCGACCTGCGCCACCTTCCATTGCAGACTCACCGTTCCTCACTTGCTGATTGAGTGTCTCGTATACTCCTTCCATCGACAAAACATATCCTTTCCTCTCTTTCTACCTTGACTGAGAACACGCGTTTAATCCGAGCCGTGCTCCCAGGTTCTCCCCAAATGATATTTTCTCTCTGCAACTTGCATTCTTAATCCCTTTGATATAACTGCATGCTTGTTCTCCTACTGTTCTCCTATTGTTCTCCCTCTCCAGCATGCTATTTTCCTACCCTACGATGTTGATAAATGCACGCTGATTGGTCGTTTATAATAAACCCGGTAATTCTTTTATGTGTGTAATAAAATTAAGAATATTAATTTTAACTGAAAAATAGTTTTGAAAATGCATTTGTATATGATTAATCTACTTATCACGCTGTCTTGCTGACCCCCTAGTGACCTCTAGCAGATCTATGAGGTTTCAGGGATGACGGGTTGAGAAATGATGGCTTAGCCACTACACTAGCTAGCAAGATCGAGAAATTAAAATAATTTAACGGATGGCAAAGGCAAAGACAAGACCACAAGGGCCTACTAGATATCATCTGAGTCAGTGAAAGAGCTTTTGCAAGAAGTACCCATCACCATTCAAGGCTTGTCAAAAACTAAAGCATGCACCTTCGATATATACATTGATATTAAAATATGTATTTTCAGCCCCAACACAAAACTCAAAACCCCCCATAATCTTCTCTCCTTATATATTCATCTAACCTGCCCTTGAACACATTTAAATTTGGACTAGCCATAAATTCATGCGGTAATTTATTCCAGAAGTCTACCACTTTATTGGTGAAAAAATATTTTCGCAAATCCAACCTAAACATTTTTTTGGGGGGAAGTCTTATTATCGCCTTTCAAATCTAAAAACTTGCCAACACCTAATTTATCTATTCCAGATTTTTGTTAGAAAGCTCAATCATATCTCCTTGCACGGACCTTTAAAATTAGAACATATTCAGTACCCTCAGTCTATCTACATATTAAAGGTGCTTCAGGGAATGTATCATCACTTTTGCCTTCCTTTGCACTAACTCCAGCAGGTTGATATTTTGCTTAACATTTGGGGACCATGCCTGTATACACTATTCTAGATGTGGTCGTACATACATACGAGCTAAAGAGTTTAAGGATAACATGCGTACTTTTGTTACTAACATTCCTTTTAATGAAGCACAGCACTCTCTGCGCCCTGTTTCATACCTCAATGGACTCTTTATACAAACTTAATGACCTATCTATTACTACTTCTAAGCCCTTCTCATCTTCTAATGAGTCCAACAATGATCATACATTTCTTAGCTAAATTCCCTATTTTCCCTACCACTTATTGCCCTGGATACTAATTTATTCCAATCATTCTGTACTTTAAAGTTTCCATCAACTTCGCTATTAACTGCTTCCCCAAGGTCATTAATATATATTACAAATAATAATGGGCCCAGAACTGATCCCTGAACCACTCCACTAATAACGCCCTCCACTGTGACTTTACTCAATTTTGTACCATCCTCTTCTTCTTGTTCTTCAGTCACTCCAAGATATCCCAAGCCTTTTTAAATTGTAAACTACTCTTCTGTGTGGAACCTTGGCAAAATTTTCCCTAAACTCCATGTATTCCTAGAGTATATCCCTTATGTAATTGTTTTGTTAAAAAATCTATTAAATTTGTTAAGACATGATTTACCTGTACTAAATCCACGCTGAGGATCATTGATTAACCCTCCACTTTCTAGATGATCAAAAATCCATTTTTTAATAACTTGAACTATTTTCTCTAGAATTTTACACACTGTCGGAGTTAAGATTACAGATCTAAAGTTGTTCGGATCCTAATTACTTTTCTTTCCTAAGATGGACACTACATTCGCTCTTTTCAATCATCAGGTATTTCTCCAAACTCTAATATATCTTCTTAAGAGAACTGCAGTACTTTCTACCCCTTCTTAAGTATCCTAAAATGAATGTTACCAGGGTCAGAGGCCTCGTTAAAATTTAACTCAATTACTAGTCATTTAATAGTTTGCCTATCGACATTAATGTCAGTCAAAACATCTGTCTCTGACGCCGCAGTGTCATATATAAACTGTTAAGGTTCTCTTATATAAATACTGAAGCAAAATGGTTATTAAGTACCTCAACTATTCCTCATCAGGTTCTCGCACAAACACTTCATATTTGATATGTCTAGTTTATATCTGTTATTTATTTTTATAATACCTAAAGAGCTTTCTTGGATCTTTGTTGCTATTTTGAGCTAATTTAATTTCTAACGCTCTTTTGCTTTTTTTTATAATCCTATGCATGTATCAGCTTCCTAGTAAATCTACAATGACTTAAATCTGTAACCGTTTCTTCGGAGAATTTGTTTTTTCTTTCTAATGGCCTTCAGTGGGATACATTGCTCCTGGACTAAATTGAATAAATGCTTAAAAGTTGTCCACATCCTATAAGCATTCCTTCCTCTTAATTCTACAGACCAATTAACCGAATTTAGCAAGTCTTGAAGATTTCCAAAATCCACCTTATAAAAATTTGGAGCTTCCGTAGTATTTTCAGATATTCTACCTTTCTCAGTTCCCATGTTAAAACGACCTATCTGATGGTCACTATTCCCTAATGCTTCTTCAACGGTTAATTTCTGAACGAAATTTTATTGTTTGAAAGTACTATATCTAATACATTAGCACCCCTAGTTGGTTCATTAACGAATTAACAAAAATTATCGTCAAAACATACTATAAACCTACAACTCGCTCCATCTGTTCCTGTCAAATTTTCCAGGCATGGAGTTTAAATTAAAGTCTCCTAGAATAATTGCATCTACTTCGCATCCTTTACTAATTTCACTTGCCGACAATTTCTCAGTATCCACATTCTGCTCTGGATTAAATTTCGCAGTGCTATACTTTCTTTTATCTTAACCATCATGAAAAATTAGACTTGCCATAAACTACGCTAAATAAAGTAGATTTTTCATACCATCATTATGTTTTAGTTAGCCTTAAAGCAAAGCCATAGAAAACCCGGTTATATTGATTTAATGAGTAACTAAATTATTAGAGAGATTTTTAATTTTCAAGATTCATTGTTAATATAGTAGATTCACTTGAAGCGAACACTTTAACACATTGCTTCCCAGTAGACCTGGAAAACAATAAATGGTCAAACTTCAGAAAACCTACGCCGTATTTCTCTTGTTATAAAAGTACTAATGGTCATTCCAGCCGTCATAATAATATGGTTTTGGTTTAGCGCGGAAAGTACATATCTTGGTTATTTTTCGGTGTATGCCCGCACACTCGAATATTTTAATAATTTACATATATATATATATATATATATATATATATATATATATATATATATATATATATATATATATATATATATATATATATATATATATATATATATATATTATATATATATATATATATATATATATATATATATATATATATATATATATATATTATATATATATATATATATATATATATATATATATATATAAATTATTATTATACCTTATATAAGGCTGTCCTCCCTATTTCCATGCTATTCCTTGCTATACTATACTTGCAAATATAGTTCGAAAGTACTTGGATTCATCTTTTCATTTTCCTGTGGGTTAATTTTCCTATTATTGCCTTCCTCACGTGCTACTTTGTGAGTTTTTTCATTATATATATATATATATATATATATATATATATATATATATATATATATATATATATATATATATATATATATATATATATATATATATATAAACTTTTCTTGGGCAAATTAAAAAAAGTGCTTTGGGGGAGGGAGGTTAGGCTATTGCAATCGCATCGTATTGTATTATATATCATTTTTAACTTAATTTAGAAATGGGGCTTCGACCCCATACCACCTCCACTTAACTGTGCCCCCCCCCCCCACCCGCAAATTAAACAATATTCCTAATTCGAAAAAGCCTGTCCTTAGTTTCGAATTCAAAGTCGCGATTGCCAAATCTCGTTAGCCCTCTATTTGTTTATAGCGTGTTACGTAACCTGTTCGCACCCATATGTACACAAGTATAGCATCTTAATTAAAAAAAAATTTATTTAAATCGTTTTACAAAAATAAAAAAAATAATATATTTCCCCCTACATAAGTGATTCTTTTGAGGCAAAGACTACAAAAAAAAAATAAATAACTAGATTCTTTCAATTCGAAGATGGCGGCCAATCTATTTTTCGTCATAACATGATAATTAGAGATTTGCCCACATTAAGTACTGAAACAGTGTATTTTTTAAAAATATAGATACTTATAACAAAGCGCCAACGAATATTAAGTGCGGGCAAAAAACGAAAAATAACATATTTTTACGATACTACACCTCGATGGACTTAAAATTGACATTTTAAAATGTCCGCTTTGCCTTCTCATTATGTGAAAATAAATTATTATTCTCATGTACTGGCAACATTTCATTCGCACTTAATTCACACATTGGCAACTGAATACCATTGTTTATAAGAACGCCGCTTTCAATTTTCGCGCCAACCCGTGTGTTGAACGTTTGTAAGGAAGTAATGTTTTTTTGGCGTATTTAAATTTTTAATCTTTAATAAGACTTCTCATAATTCCTCGGTAAATTTAATAGACTTTTGTTTAAATTATAGTCTCATTTTGAAAGCGTTGCGACAGGTACGGCTTGTTTATAGAATCCCCAACACTAAATAGTAAGTTTTTGGATTCAAACCTAATGCTAGGCTTTCAAATTGTTAATATTACTAGTTTTGTTTTTAGATAAGGAGGTTTCCTTGTTCTTGTTCCTGAGGCGCAAGCCCCCTCACGCCCATAATGACCCCGGTGCGCGGCTCGATAATGGCTTCCTGTAACCAAACGCATATACGAATAAATCAATAAATAAATAGTAATTACGTAAAAATTACAAATGGTATTTCTAGGTATTTTAGTCATCATTCACAGTTAGGTTTTCGCGCGGAGCGTAGTTATTTTTAAGATAGTCTCGCTGCAAATAGAGTCGTACTCAGAGTGCTAGTATCTTAAAAATAAGTGCTTTCCGCGCCTAACCAAAGCGCCATAAATGATGGTTATAATTCCTAAAAACACCATTAGTACTGTTTTTACTATTAGGTTGAGGAATAAGTTCTTGCGGGTTTTTTAATGTTGTATTGATTTAAGTTTTATTGACGTGATTTGTGCACATATTAAGAAACAATAATAAATAATGAGAGCAAAATTTGGAAAGGTTAGGCTACGTCCCTTAACAGTGTAGACTATTAGGCTTTTGCTTAGGCTACGTCTTGAAATTGAGTAATAAGTCATTGCGGTTTATTTTTGTTCTGTACCCTCAAAATGGAATGTCAAGTTGAAAGGAAGGCGGATTTTAGACACGTTGCTATTCATTTTCAATCGAGACGGGAACAATGCAAACGCAGCCAAAGCTCGTCGCGATATTTGTGCTGTGTACGGAGAAAATGCTTTATCAGAAAGGACAGCTCAATGGTGTTTTTCACGTTTCAACGGTCATTTCAATCTTAATGACGAAGAACGTTCTGGTTACCCCATTAAGTTGGATGAAGATTGATTGAACGACCTTCTTCATGAAAATACTTGTCAATCGACTAGAGAATTGGCTGTACAATTGGCGTGCGATCAGAAAACTATAGTGAATCACCTTCATTCGATGGGGAAAGTTCAAAAACTCGGTGCATGAGTTCCGCACGCTTTGAGCAAAAGCAACAAACTTCAACGCTCCACGATTGCCGCAGGTTTGCTGGCTCGTCATAAGGTTACTCGTGGATATAAGGACAGATTTCTTCACCACATCATCACTGGCGACGAAATGGGGTGTGATTATGACAACTTGAACCATCGAAAACAACGGCTTAGCCCCAATAAAAAAAAACACTTCCGCGATTAAAGCAAGGAATTCATCCACGAAAGACGATGCTGTGCGTGTGGTGGGATTGTGAAGGCATCATTCTTTATGAGCTCCTTGCGAACAACGAGATTTTCAATGCAGAACTCTACGTTCAACAAATGTATCGACTCGCCAAAGCTATTCGTGAAACCGACCTCATCGACATTATGGAGTCCTTCTGCAACACGACAATGCTCGTCCTCACATTGCCAATATGACAAAAGACGCCATCCAAACGCTTAATTGGGAAATCCTGCCGCATCCTCCATATTCGCCAGACTTGGCTCCATCGGATTTCCATCTGTTCCGATCGCTCTCCAACAATTTGTGCAGCGTTTCGTTCAATACTGATGTGGAATTAAGAACCTGGTTAGACGAATTCTTCGAGTCAAAATCCAGAAAATTTTATTGCAGAGGCATCGAAAAACTAGTTGAACGTTGAGAAGAAGTCGTAAATAACAACGGAGAATACATTTTTGATTAAATTGCATATTGTTATCAATTAAAAATGAAGTTTTTCTAAAATTGTTAATGGTAATGAATAAATTTGATAAAACCGCAAGAACTTATTCCTCAACCTAATACAAAAAACATGGCGTAGGTTTTCTGAAATTTCAACCAATAAATTAAAGTGGTCCTTTATTCTTATTTATTAAAGATATATAAACATTTTTTTTGCTCATTTATATACTTTTCAAAACTATACACTATTTTTGGTCAACTGAAGGTAATTTTGAATGAGTGGGGCAATAGTATCATAGGAGTAATATTTCGAAGGCGGAGAGGGTCTATAAGAATATTAATGAGAATTTACACTCACTTTTCTTATTTCCCCTTTTTACGTTTGTCTATTCGTGTTTATAGTTATGGCAATACTTCAGTTTAGGGGCGCACGATAGGGAGCGCTGTTTCGGGGCTACAATCTAGGCCTTATGAAGTCAGACGGTAGCTTCAAAGGAGGCCAATCAGGGTGTTGTACTTGTCTTGTTATTTTGTTTTTTCCTTTCTTCTTTATTATTTAGTAAATGCCTGCACTTCTACTTAATTATATTATTTAGTAATGTATTGATTTTTTTATAATTACTGTATTAAACTTTGTATGTTTCGTTTAACTATTTTTGTGAAACTAAAGCATTAATTTCACACACTGGTAACCCTTAATTCAACCTTATTTCAAACATTGGCAACCCTGAAACCGAGCAGTTAAAAGAGCGCGATTCCTGTGAATACGGTTTGTTCGACTTCAATACGACTTGTGTTAATTCCTCGGTCAATTTAATCGACTTTTCTATAGATCGTGGTCTCATTTAAAAGAAGCGCGGCTCAATTATAATAGTGAATGGTGGAGTTAGGGTAAACCTTGAAGCTCTGCGTCAAGCACTAGCCACCGCTGTTCCCCGATCCTGGCCGCATAATATTTCGTCTATGTTCTAATATGTTTCCCCTTTTTTGAGTAAAATCAAGGGGACTGCTCGTGGGGGATATATCACTGCGGGGGAACCTCCATACGATGATCCTGAGCTTCAATCAATTGGGGGGCCGGGGGGCAAAGCCTCCCAGTATATACTCATATACTACAAATTTTTTAATTTTGGGTGGCAATAGCCTAAATTAGGCGGTGCTATTGTCTTTGCTATTTTGATAAACGTGCGATCGTCTCTGCACGTTTATCAAAATAATAAAGACGATAGCGCCGCCTACTTTAGGCGATTTCCGCCAAAAAAAATATCAGTTTTAGTTACTTTCGAAATGAGGGGCTTTGCCTTATGACGTCTGACGCCTAAACTTTAGCCCAAAATTGTAGCCCAGAAACAGCGCCCCTAAACTGAAGTATTACCATAGTTATTTTGATAATAGTGAATAAAGAGGAGCGCACGCGTTTTGAACTACTAAAGTCTGTCATATTTCGTATCGTTATAGTAGTGTCATAGGAGTAATATTTAGATGGCGGACAGGTTCTGTCACACTTTATTAAGTCACAAAAATGCAATATTTCAACCCGATTAGTCCACGCAAGAATTCTTCTACGACCGCCACCTTGAAATGCTTAAGTTCTGCTCGCGCGTTTCGTTTTTTCCATGTTAATATTAATTACTTTTTATTTGCCGAATAACGATGTATAAGGTTAGGGATAGTAAGGTATTTAAGCATGCATAGTTTAATTTTATGTAGAAGGTTAGGGATAGTAAGGTATTTAAGCATGCATAGTATAATTTTATGTAGAAGGTTAGGGATAGTAAGGTATTTAACATGCATAGTATAATTTTATGTAGAAGGTTAGTGATAGTAAGGTATTTAAGCATGCCTAGTATAATTTTATGTAGAAGGTTAGGGATAGTAAGGTATTTAAGCATGCTTAGTATAATTTTATGTAGAAAGTTAGGGATAGTAAGGTATTTAAGCATGCTTAGTATAATTTTATGTGAATGTTAGGGATAGTAAGGTATTTAAGCATTCTTAGTATAATTTTATGTAGAAGGTTAGGGATAGTAAGGTATTTAAGGATGCTTAGTATAATTTTATGTTCAAAAAGGAACGTTGATTTCTCGGTAAATATTCGTTTTAAGACATTTCTTCTAAGGAATTTAAAAATGTTTTTCTTATGCAGTTTTATGTGTACTTTTCAGATCTGACTCTCGTTTTCTCTGGAAATGCATACTTTACCCATAATCGACTGAAGGTCCATAATAGAAAAAGTATGTATTTCCCGCAAAATCGAGTTTCAGATCTGAAAATAAACCTATAGCTGCATAAGAAAAATACATTTACATTTACGAATTCATTTAAAAGATAAAGCATCAGAACCAGACCTAACCTATCCTTATCTAACCTTACCTGAGCTTACCTTTCCTTGACCTTACCTAAGCTTACCTTACCTTACCTTACCCTACTGATATTTTCCTCAGCTTCTCGCTCAAACAAACAGTTTATAAACAAGAGACTAACACTTGGTCGAATGCGGGCATAAGAAAGCCACCTGCCCTTAAACGCACTAACCGAAAATTTTCATCTGGTTTTACGGCCTTTTACTGTGGTTTTACTGCAATTATATTACAGTAAAAGAAATTTCAATCTTGCCTGAATTTACAATTCCTGCGGCATGTAAGGAATTTAATAACTTGCGAAATTATACTGTGAGCCATACATATTTCTAAGGCCTGAATATCCTCTCAAAGACTTCATGTATTATTTGGTATTGTGACTTACCACAACCACCTCACTCCATTCAAATATATCAACTGAAGACACGATCATGAGTGAACAGTCTGAAATATAACGAAACATATTGTTGGCTAGTCAGTCAAAAGACGCATGCGCAGATCGTCTGCAGATATAACATAACATCCTATTGGCGAGCTTCCTTGTGACGTGACATATCCAGCTGGACTTCGGCAACCATGGAGCGCCACCTAGTTATGCGCCGTGTTGATCGGCCAGAGACCGCAACTCTTCCATAACCCCGTCGCACAGCTTGTCATAACGAGGCCCAAGCGCTAAAGGACACTGCTTCCCCCGTCTCATTAGAACCCCCTTATTCCCCAGAGTTTGCAGCCCTTCAAAACGGGACTTTTGCAAGCGCTCAAAAGGAAGGCCCCACTCTCTAGTCCTTGTGGGAAAACGCGAGAAGTGACGAACATGGATCTGCCCGTAGTCAAAGGGAAGTCGCCTACCTCATTAGTGACGGACTTCTTTCTTGCTCCAGTTCGGCTGAGGATAAAACCCACACTCGCTCGTTGTGTATCCCCCGTTCCCATGTTCCCAAGTCCTCCGACTCACCCACGATGGATTAATGGCTGGTCATTTTAGTCACAATAAAATAGCTCAGAGAATCTTATGTTATTTCTTCTGGCCAGTGCTGACAAAGAAATTGCCGAGTTTTGCAGGTTGTGTGACATTTGTCAGAAGACTACAGCAAAAGGACGAATACGACCTGCCCCCCCTCTAGAAGACCCCAATTGTCTCAGAGCCTTTTGTTAGGGTGGCCATAGATTTAATTGGCCCAATTCCCCCCCGTCTAGTGAAGGACAATCGTACGTCCTGACTCTTGTTGACTTTGCAACGAGATTCCCCGACGCAGTCCACCTTAAAAAGATAGATATCGTTACCTGTGCGGAAGCCCTGATTTTTATCTTTTCCCGCGTCGGCACCCCGACGGAGACTTTGTCCGAAAGAGGTAGACAGTTCACCTCTGAGCTAATGGAACACGTCGGCAAGCTCCTTATGATTAAGCCCTTGTTCACCTCCTCTTTTCATCCCACTGCTAACGGCGTCTGTGAAAAGTTGAATGGCATTCTGGAGACCATTCTGAAAAAGTTATGCCATGCTCAGCCCCAAGAATAGCATGGATACCTGCCGGTTGCCCTATTTGTCTGCAGAGAAATTCCCCACAGAACTTTCATTACAGAAATGTACGAGGACCAATGAGCATATTGAATGAACTTTTTCCAATCTCCGCCTGGATGAGGAGCTCAAGTCCTCGTATTCTTACGTGCTAGACTTTAGGAACCGCTTGGAAGATTGCGCCGATATAGCGTATAAAAGTTGGACCTAAATGTAGAAAAATATAGGACCTATTTTGATGTTAGGTCCAAAAAAGGCGATTCAAGACTGGTGAAGATGTGCTGCTCCTCCTACTCACGGAGACAAGCAAGTTCTTGTCCCAATGGAAAGGCCCTTTCCCAATCCTAGAAGCTCGCGGTCCCGTAGATTATATAATACAGAGCCCCTTTGGGAACAAATTGTTTCATGTAAATATGCTTAAGCGCTATCACTGCCGCACCTGCATTAATAATATAATTGCCCTTGACGAAGAGGCAGTAATGGAAGCCTTTTATCCATCAGATCCTTTTAATTTAGTCCAAACCGTATATGTTGAAGCGGACCTAAACTTCCCTCTTCCTTCGCTTCCAGGTTCCCATGTAAACTCCATACCGGAACTCGATTTAAACCCCCAGTTGGAACCCCCTCAGAAGACGCAATTGGCCCTTTTGTTAACTGAATTCCCTGATGTAATTTCCGAGAAGCATGGTTGCTCTTTGTATTTTGAGCATGATATAGCAATAACCACCCAGGAGCCTATTAGATCTAAGCTCTACCCCGTACTCGTTCACTTGCGCCCTACTTTTAACTCCGAAGTGGAAAACTCGCTAAAATTAGGGATAATTGAACTTTCCACGTCAAATTATTGCTCTCCCATTGTTATGATCAGAAAGCCGGATCAGTCTTCTCGCATGTGCGTAGAGTTTAGAAAACTGAACGCCGTAGCAGTTTTCGACGCTGAGCCTATCCCTTTGATAGACCAGTGCCTACATTTATTTGAAGAGGCCAAGTTTATTTCAGAGATAGACTTGCGTAATGCCTCCTATCAAATCCCCATTAAGGATATCGACCGAAAATACACCGCATTTCCCACAGAATAAGGCCTTATGCAGTTTAAGCGCCTACCTTTTGGTTTAGTTACTGCCTGTAATAACTATAATCGAATGATGCGCAGAATACTAGATGGGCTGAGTAACATTTCCTTTTACTTCGATAACGTTTATGTGGCTAGCCGCACATGGGACCAGCATCTTATCTCCCTACACTCGCTCCACAATAGGCTTCGTGAACACGGCCTCACTATAGGCCCTAGCAAGTGCCATTTCGCTTACAGCACAATTAAATACCTCGGTTTCCAGATTCGTGAAAATCAAATGTCCCTTCAGGAAGAAAAGGTAAAGGTCATCGCCGACATGCCCCTCCCGAGTACTAAAAAGCAATTACGCCCTTTTCTCGGGTCGATATCCTTTTACCGACGTTTTGTCTCGAATTTCGCCACCTTAGCGTTCCGTCTTAGCTCCCGACTAAAGAAACGTTCCCCGTACCCCCTCGCATGGAACCTCAAAGCGACCGCCCACTTCCATCAGCTGAAGAAAAAACTAACATCAGGTCCCATACTGAGACTTCCGAACACGAACAAACCTTTTGAGATACGAACGGATGCTTGTAGTGAAGGCATCGGTTGCGTCTTGGTCCAGTATGAAGGAGACGGCAACAGTTACTCTATTGTGTAGTCTAGCCGGAAGCTCTCGTCACGCGAAACGAACTACGCGGTCATAGAACTTGAAGGTCTGGCGATCGTATGGAGTGTACAGAAATTCCAAACATATTTGTTAGGTAAGAAGTTCGTGATCGAAACCGATCATAGCCCATTGGCTTACTTAAAAAAATTGTTAAAGCCAGAACGGAAGGCTTATGCGTTGGAGTTTACTTCTAATTGAACACCAGTTCCGAATAATGTACATTAAAGGGACAGAAAACTGTGTTGCAGACTGTCTAAGTAGGAATCCGGTTGAGGATCTTCCCCCTGCGAAGTAAATTGTGTTAAGCATTGTACTCCCGTGCACATAATCGACTCTGTGTACTTGTTTTATTTTTATAATTCTAGAACTCCGTCTTAACCGTGTATGTTTATGTTCCTCGGTTCTCATGTAAAATTTTGTCGTTTTTGTACATATTTGTCCTTTGTGTGTGTGTTTTTTTTGTATTTTTCTTTCTTATTTATATATGGTTCCACTACTCTTTTATGAATTAATCCTTTGATTTTTTTTTGTAACTCGCATTTATTTACTTTGTGTTTTTTGCGCTGGTTAACGACGATACCTTTTTTTTTAAATATACCCTGCGACAGGGATTAAACGGAAGTCATTCATTTATTTATTGACTGCTGTGTCGACTTAAATTTAAATGTCCGCCCTTATTGTACATCTGTAGACTCGGGTAAAAATTTTCCCATACACGACTCCTCCCATGTTTGGGGATGCCCTTTTCCCTCCTCTTTGCATCAGGAAAACGTCATCTTCGGAAAGGGAGGCGTGTGAGGGGATGCCCTTGAAGGACAACTGTGAGAGGAAGCCTCCTCGGAAATACCCTTCTCTTCTCCCAAAACCACGTGCGCCTAGCGTGAGAATTTTAGAAAGTTCGAGGAAGAATCAGTCCCTCGCTGAATCACCCGTTACAGCTGTGTTTGCTTTCGAACGGCACTCGCCCCCCCCTCCTCCCCTGCGATAACACCGTGCACAGCCCTCCTGTCTCTACCCCATGCTACCCAGGCATGTCTATTTCCCCGCGAGGGCAGCTAAATTAACCCTGCAACATATCACAAGGCAAGTTTCACCGTCTAAACCAGGGATTCTTAACCTGGGGTCCATGGATGGGTTACAAGTGGTTTGTGAGGGTCAGATTAAAAAAAATAAATGGATGGGTTTCACTAAAATAAACTAGCTAACAAGAGAGAAAGTAGTATTTGTGGTATACTCATATTTAAGCAGGATAAAAATAATTTTGTTTAATTTGTACAAGATGACTGTATTTCTTTTATTTGAATGAATAGAATTTACTTTTAAATTGAAAAGGAGGGAGTTATTTGTTAAGATTGTTTACTTTATCTATACTTTTGTTTGCTATAGGCCTACATGTATGAGGCAATCATAATTATATTATGTCAATAAAATAAAGTACATATATTAATTGCATGCAAAGTTATTTTTATGACTTTTATGTGAAAATTTCCTTGGAGGGGGTCCATAGCTTTCATCACCTTCTTAAAGGGGTCCATGACTGAATAAAGGTTAAGAACCCCTGGTATAAACCGACTCGTTATCATGGAGTGTGTTTGCATATACTGGCGCCGATAATCCTCTAGGGACCACCAGGCCCTGAGGCTATCTATCGGACCAGCCACCCGGTTATTTCTTCCAAAGCTCACCATTTCTCGAGAAGATTAAAAGACCGACATCCACTCCGTTCAGACTGCCTGTCTGTTTCCCGCGAAGCCCTGTAACCCGTGTGTGAGTCGTCGTACCTCGTCGAAGATCTCGCCAGCAAATCTACCTTCGTTAAACTTTTGCTCCTGCTTAGAGGTAACGTATCGAGCCCTCTTCTTTTTGGAGAGTTCTGCAGCCCTCTCATCTTCATCACCCTTTCAAGATTCCCGTTCTTTCGAGACTGAGACTCCCTGCCGATCTGCAGAATCGTCTCGAGTTGAGATTACGTCTCTCTGGAGTAGAGAAAATCTCATTCTTCATCTCGAAGTAATCAAATCCCATCTTCGAGTCCTCCTCGTCAGGACTCCCTGAAGTATCTTCTTGAAGACTCACGCCGTTGTCTTCCATTCCCCTCTCAATTCGCCCGTGCTTGAAGGTAAAGCGTTATTGTATTGTCATCCCCAGATTACCTCGTTAATCATAACATAATTATTTAACTACCATTATTAAGTAAATTGTTCACCCCTTTTGTATATATATATATATATATATAAATTGCCCCCTTTTATGATATATATTAAAATTATGTTGTGAGGTCTTGTTATTTATATATCCTTTGAACTGAAACTTGGCAAGCCATGAATCAAAACCCGGTCAACCGTAAATCGCACTCTCTATTAATCACCCGAGAACATATCTTAAGCGGCCTTTGGTCAGCAGTCTGCCCGTGCTTGTGCACGACTCTGTGCGCCGAGGTTAGTCAGATTTGGCCTGACGTGACGGGTGACTTTAATTTGATTCCCCCCGTCGAGTTTGCTGTGACCGGCTCACCCCAAAGGTTTACGTAGATTTTGCTTCTAGGCTGGGTTCCAGAAGGTGCCTTGGTTACTTCGGGGTTACAGAAAAGGACTCAAAGATAAAGCGACGATAAAAAGGTTTTTATTCTTTAAATAGCGTCTACCTTATTAAGCGTATTGAAATAAATTGAGTTCTGTGCGGCGATATGTAAGTTTTACTAATGTTTGGTTAGCTTAGGCAAGGTGACAGGACTTAGGAGCGAGGGAGGGGCCCATGATGCCAGTTATACTAAATGGACGAGGCAGGTGCCTTTACTTGAGTCTAACCGGCTGAATGATTTAACAGATCTCCCCTTAACTGCTCATAATGTCCTTCTTCGTTTATTTATAACTTCCCTGCTTAACTCTAGACAGGTAACCTTGGTGCGTAAGCGCACCAAGCGGCGCAAAAAAACTATTTTTTTCGGTGTGCGCATCCATGCGACGCTTCTGGGTGATCTGTTTTACCCGGAGCCGTTAGTTCTAGACGAGCTTCGATGGAGAGTAGACGTGTGGTACTGCAGGTGCGCTTCTTTTACTCGATTTTCGGCGACAAAATTGTTCTATGTTGCACATAAACAACGTGGTTAGCAGGTGGGTACTGCGAAGTGCAATTACAAAGTTTTTGCATTTATACTTGCAGTTTCTTTATCGTATGGAATTTCAATATTTTTATGATGCGGCTACCCTGCCTAAGCACCAATTTGGATTTTAATTTGGTAATTTTCTGATTTTTGAGCGTTTTCCTAAAGTATTTTTTTCTCAATTTCAGGTTTTGTCATGGCACAGGGAAGGCTAACCCTTGAAGAGATCTATAGTGTCCTATTTAACGATGCCGATGACCAAAGTGACACTGAGATATCCATTGATGCCGAGGTGGAGCTTGATAGGGTATTGCCTGAGCTCATAATGCCAATTGAGAAGAGGAAGATGTGGACGATGTGGAAGGGATATCGCTGATTGATGACCCTGACTTAGTGCCACAACCCTCTTATGGCTGTACCTTCAACGTCTACGGCCCCACCTCCTTCAGCATCCAGGGCCCTACCTCCTTCAGCGTCCACGGCACCACCTCATTCAGCGTCAACGGCCCCAACTCCTTCAGCGTCAACGGCCACTCCTGCATCGTCACCCCTCAGTCTCACTGAGGTCTGGAGTGGTAAGAGGAAGAGAGGGGAGTTGAATCCTGAAGAAGAAGGACACATCGCTGTTTACCCTTCCCTCAGCCTAAAGGCTAATGACAGGACAACGTAGCATTCACAGCCTAACCAGAGCATGCCTAAAATCGTCAGGAGTAATGTGGAACCAGCAGCCCCTACGCAGATCAACATTGGCGCTACTACTCCTGCACGAGTCTTCTCCCTTTTCATGGCGGACCAGAGGGTGGCTGAGATCTGCGTGCATACATGTACAAAAATGGCGCAGCTAAAGGCGAACATCAAGGATAAGAACAAGGTGACCTTTAGGGATATAGGATTATGTGAAATGAAGGCCTTCTTTGGTGTTATCATCATGAGTGGGGTCCATAAGGACAACAATTTGAAGACGGAGGAGATGTGGTCTCAAATCTACAGGTGTCCCTTCTACAGGAGTAACGTCAGTGAACGTCGCTTCAACTTCATCATCAGGGCCCTTCGCTTTGATAACCCTGACACCAGGAAAGCACGGCTCAAGAATGACAGATTTGCCCACATCAGGAAGATTTGGGATGAAGTCATCCGGAATTGCATTATCAACTACAAGCCAGGGCCACAACTTACTATGGATGAACAGCTCCTTGCATTCAGGGGGCGCTGCATATTCCGTAAGTATATCCCGAATAAACCTGCAAAGTGAGTATCTCCCTATTCTTTATTGTTATATGATATATATATATATATATATATATATATATATATATGTCGTGGTATGACATTATATTACATCAATACCATATTATATCTATGGGGGAGGGACCGATAACTTACAGGTGAACCGACGAAGGGACGGAACACGGGCTGAAATGCGAGATGAGAGTGCAACGAGGTCAGGTAACAAATGGGCAATGGCAAAGCTCAAGGTTATTTAAAGAGGCATCTACAAAAATATAATTTTATTTACATAAAAATAATGAGAGAATTGATAGGTAAAATGACCTCAGAGAATTAATGGGCAAAAATCCCATCAGTAAACGAAGGTGGGGATTGTAGCCATAAATCAGACTATGAAGTTAAAATTAATGTGTTACGGGAGGAGACTATTCAAAGGGGGGGGAGTTAACGCAAATGGGTTACTGGAGGGGGAGAGGGGTTGGCTTACAGAAGATTCCGGGAGAGACGTCAGGTTAAGGCTTCACGGAGGTCTTCTGCACGTGAGACGAGGCCGCTCGAAACTTCTGAGCGGGATGTCAAAGGGATGACGGTTCTCCAAAAAAGGGGAGGGCGGTAACGTCCGGTCCAGGGGAGAGTATTCCGGCCACTCGAAAACGAGTGGCGAACGAAGAGGGCTGCGACAGGAGTTGACGAGAGAAGTCGGAAAAATCACTCGGTAGCGATCGTTAAATGGAATTACCTCACTGGCTGGGGCTAATTCCAATACACAAAAATAGTTCAGCTGTCACTTTGCTTTGTTGTTAGCACCTAACTTGGAACTAAGGGAATTTCTTGGGGTCCGGGCGAGACTTCTCAACTCTGTGTCTCCTCATTGGAGTTGAGCACTATTTATGTCCGAGGCTCTCCCGAATGGCCTCAAAACTTCTTGAAGAAGCTATTCTAGCCCGCGTAAAGGTGAATCGTGGTGGACGCGGTTCGAGGCTACCGCTTGAGGAAGGGATGACGAGGTAGGTAGGCTTACCAATTTAAGCCTAACCGAGCCTTCTATAGCGCATGGAGGTTCCGTTCTGAACAAGAGATTCCACATAGAATTCACTCACAATATATATATATATATATATATATATATATATATATATATATATATATATATATATATATATATATATATATATATATATATATATATATAGATTAAAAGGAATGGAGATAGCCTAACTAGGGAAATTATAAGACACGAGGAGAGAAAAGTGGGGAAAATACAATGTACATAACAGAGCAGTAACAATTAAAAAAAAAAGCAGATTCAATGATATTCCTTTTTATAGGGTCATTGGAACGATAAATTAATATTGCCGAGTTCCAGTTAAAAGGAATATCATTGGATGTGCTTTTATAAACCAATGTGATAAGTTTGACATTTCCCCTGGCTTATTTAAAATAGATGCTATAATTAAAAGACTAATACTTAAAGAAATTAGTTCTGACTTTTGTTCTTAGTTTTTATATACAATCTTTAGTTATGTGGCCCCAATTTTTTTTTTCTAATTCTTACTGCTCGTTATGTACATTGTATTTTCCCCACTTTTCGCTCCTCGTGTCTTATAATCTTCATCGTTAGGCTATCTCCATTCTTGTAATCTGTTACCCTTTCCGTCTTCTCAGTTTGACCTTACTACCTGCTTCTTGTAATTCTTAATGAGAATCTTTACCTTTTCCCTTCCGTCTTCCTCATTGGTGATTTCTTGCTTTTGAGGCGGTCTTTCATACTTTTCTTTCGTATATATACCTCTAATATAATATTATTTCTTGTAGATATCTTTGATAAGGAACTTAATAAAGTAAGTTCGAAAGTACTTGGAAACACCATTTCATTTTTTCCTGCGGGACATTGCATTCATTTGCTACCCTCACGTGATACTTTGTGATTTTTTCATTTCATATATATATATATATATATATATATATATATATATATATATATATATATATATATATGTGGAAATCAATATCGCGAGGATAATCAGACGCTAGTTTGGTTACACAACGTCAATAGCTACGTTCCATATGGTCCAATACTTTACCCCCCCCCCACTTCCCTTTTGCCCCGCTGGGACAACAATCCTTGATATCGCTCGCAAAGAAAGATTATCATCAGCAGATTTTGTATCCCATTAATATAAACAAAGGAGGGTGGGATAGCCTTTAGAATAAAAATATATGAACAGGCTCAATGTCCCCTCACATTGTTAAGATCTATTTTTGCCAAATAGACGAAACTTCACTTTCTTCGACTTAAACCAGAAGGACTAAGAATCACAACGTTGAAAAGTAATGCCCTAGGCGAGAGGCAAAAAGATGGGCCATCATCTTCCCTCCCCTCCCCCCAGACGATAATCCAGGTATATATATTTAGATCTGGTGAAAAGAAAGAGGAGAATCGAGGTAGCGAACGAGTGCAGAAGAGCAGTTGCTGACTAAAACAGGGAATCAAGAAGAAATGGAACCAAGGGGAAATTTTCTTCCTGAGGCTGTTCCCTTTGGTTACATCAAAGAGAACACCATCGGTATAGAGAATGACTCATACCAATCTCGTTCAGAGAAACCCCATATCTCAGTGTAAGGTAAAAGGAGACGCTAATAAGAATATCCCCTTCATTTGTTTCTTGAATTCCTTCCCTCCCTATGTCTCCTAACTTTAACTCCACGTGGAGTAAAAAGCTCTGTATCCAAGGAGAAAAATATAAGAAGAAAGAATTTGAATATCAGGTAAGCTGAGCGCTAAACGTTTTCACCTCGCCGATGAAATGCTAATCTTTGTAGTCGGAAGAAGGATAGACGAGGGTTATCGCTCACATCGTTGGAGACGATTAAGACCGGTGTCGGGCGACAAAAGCTAGTCCCTCTGGGTGCCGGAAGCTTTATCACAGGCGTCTGTACCTTTCAGCAAAGGAGCACCATAAAAATGGCCATCATATAAATACTCTGGGTCTTTCAAAGATCGGCAGATTGAGTGTGAGATCTCGTCGCCTTCGGTTGAGATCGTCTATCTGTTTCCCCAAGTCCCTGGTATTCACTTATACCATTGAGGTTGAATCTCACCAGGCAGATCCATCTCTGTTGTGAAGGCTTACTCTGTTCAGAGCAAAGCCTCGAATCGTTTTGTCCCTGAAGGACTGGTCGGGATTCTTCTCGTCTTATCAGAATCCCATCTTCAAGGATCTCCAGTTTCCCGTGTGAGATTTCGCGCCGAGCCGCGTCAGAGTCTCTATTTTTGGAGGTTGCAATTATCTAGAGCAGAGGTGCCTTCGTCCGTCTTCAAGAAGGATCGTGAACTCGTTTTCTGGTCGCCCTCCCCCTCCCTTTCATCCTCGTCACCATCAGGATATTCGGCCGAGAATCATGACCATTTTTCGTCTCCATTCCCCCCGCTGACTCGCTAAAGGAGTTCCCTTCCTTGAGGACTCCCTTTAAGGTAAAACGATTGCATCTCCCGTTAATCAAATCGCTTTCCGACTTTTAAATATTCCTTCTGTATACCTGATTAAAAGTATCCCATTTAAAAGCTAATTAACAAGTAATTAACGTTACTCGATTGCCAATTTTCTATAGTCTGTCAGTATTATCCTTATTTACATTTCCTTTAATTTCCCGTATGTATATATATGTTAACTAGTGACTTATTAAAAATTATATTTTTGGTTTTCACTCTTTAAATATATCCTCGAACTGCAACTTGGTAAACTCATTAAACGCTATCGGCCGTAATATTAAAATCGCACTCTTATACCTCGTAATCAACGGATTACTTTTACGAAGTGAACGTACTTGTACGTTGCGAAGGACGCGTACGTAGATTAGAGGATATATTTGTATGTAACTGTATATATACATATTCTCGTGGCTTTTATCTCTTTCCTCCCAAACCAATTAATACATATATGTATATCTAGACGTATTCTCTCGTGAGTGACCTATTCCTCGACACACACAGATATATATATATATATATATATATATATATATATATATATATATATATATATATATATATATATATATATATATATATATATATATATATATATATATATATATATAATAATAAATTCTGGTGTCAGGTTTATTGGGTTAATTTATGGACCCCTTTCGTTTTCAAGTCTCTCAGTTAAATTAATAGAACATTTACCATGTTGGGTCAAGTTTATTTAAACATAGGAAAATAACTTTTTTTTATTTTGAATAATTAGTCTTTTGTGGTGCCCGTGAGGCCATATTTAGTAACAACCCATTGTTTTTGTGTGCGTTTTCGGAGAAAATCTTTTAAACTCCCCTCCTTGTAATCCCCTTGCCGGATTAAGAGGTCCTACATCAGGTACTAATATAGGAATCAGTATATTTATCATAATTTATTGCTTCTGTCTGTGTGTGTGATCACAAGAATTAAGATTTTATTTGGAATTTTTTGGAACTATTGCGAGAGCCCCATTTTCTTTGCCGTAAGATTCTTGAACGCGTCGAGTGGCTAAGGCTTGCGTAAAGAAACAACATGATGTCCTTCGAGAGATTTAGGCAACAGGGTGAGATGCTTGGTCTATCCGGTAAAGAGCTAGCCGCCTATATTCAGGATGAGGAGAGAAACGAAAGAGCAGAGAAGAAAGAACTAAGTGAAGCTGAGGAGAGAAGAATACAAGCTGAAGCTGAAGAGAGAAGAAGAGAAGCTGAATCTGAGGAGAGAAGAAGAGAAGCTGGAGCTGAAGAGAGAAAAAGAGAAGCTGAAGCTGAAGAGAGAAGAAGAGAAGCTGGAGCTGAAGAGAGAAGAAGAGAAGCTGAAGCTGAAGAGAGAAGAAGAGAAGCTGGAGCTGAAGAGAGAAGAAGAGAAGCTGAAGCTGAGCAGAGAAGAAGAGAAACTGAAGCTGAAGAGAATAGAAGAGAGACTAAAGAGAGAAGAAGAGAAGCTGAAGCTGAGCAGAGAAGAAGAGAAACTGAAGCTGAAGAGAATAGAAGAGAGACTAAAGAGAGAAGAAGAGAAGCTGAAGCTGAAGAGAGAAGAAGAGAAGCTGAAGCTGAAGAAAGAAGAAGAGAAGCCTGAAGCTGAGCAGAGAAGAAGAGAAACTGAAGCTGAAGAGAAAAGAAGAGAAGCTGAAGAGAGAAGAAGAGAAGCTGAAGCTGAAGAGAGAAGAAGAGAAGCTGAAGAAAGAGCAAGGGTGAAGCACCATGAAAGGAAGTTAAATAGGAATAACTTAGAAACCCTCTCAGTTAATTCCAGGAATGAAGCCCCCCAGATCCCCGCTTTAAAGCTCCCAGCATTTAAGGACGGTGAGGACTTAAGTGCTTACCTCACTCACTTCGAAACGATTTTTGAGGTAAATCACTGAGATATCCAAACTGATGGAGTCGCCCGACTCTTGCCACTGCTCAATACGCAGCTGCGAGATATATTCATTTCGCTACCTGCCTAGGATACTCTCTACTATTCGATCCTTAAGTCCGAACTCTTGGCTGCAATCAACATGAATCCAGACTTCTACAGGGCACAGTTTCGTCAGGCAGGTTGCAACCTGGCCAACTTACCGCCAGTTCGGATTCAACCTAAGAAGAAGTCTGCAGTTTTGGTTGGACTCCGCCCAGGTAAACGGCGACTATGAGTCTCTGTACGACTTCATTTTGCAGGATCAATTGATGTTTACGCTGCCCTCTGAACTCCGTGAATTCGTGAAGGACCGAAGAGTTTCTTCCTTCAAAGAATGCATCAAAGAAGCGGATTCACACGCGGCCAATCATAATCTTTACCCCAAAGATTCTAAGAAGAGTCATCCTCCATCCCCCAAGAGTAAAGGCTACTTTCCTAAATTTCACCCGGAGAACGCTCCCAAATTTGTAAAGGTCCCATGTTCCTCCAAACCGAAATATCATCCCCCGTCTGAACCTAGGGATGTTAAGCCACCTGTCTTTAATACCCCTGCGTCGTATTACTCAAGACGACCCATCGTCTGTTTTTCTTGCGGAACCCCCGGGCATGTGAGGACAAACTGTCCACAAAATTCTCACTTCCGTTCTGCTCCCAGCCACCAGGTCCACCAAGTCCACCAAGTAAGCACCTCTCTTTCTCCTCCATCTGCTCGCCCCGAAACGCCTGCTTCTCCACCAGCGAATAGCCACCCGGGACACAAGTTATTTTTTTATTTAACGAGGGCTCCCTCGGTGGACTCGAATTTGAAACAGGTTCGGTTAATGGTTGCCGGGTTCCAACCCTGGTCAAAGATACGGGATGCACGTGCATCGTCGTATAGAAAAAGTTACTGCCGCCAGTGAGCCCCGACCACGATAAATTTGCAGTAGTCCAGGACTACTTGGGACGAGCCAACTGCTTCTTAGTGGTCCGTTGTTTTCTAGAATGCCGATATTTCACCGGTTGGGCTGACGCCGTAGCAGCCCCTATTCAATTTTGCGAGATATTAGTCGGCCAGAGCCCGCAGCTCTCCCCTAGTCCCGTTGTTCAGCACGTCATCACGAGAGCCCAAGCCCTAAAGAACGAGGCACTCCCCATGACTTTACAACCCCCTTTTTCCCCTGAGTACGATACTCTGGACAATGAGTCTTTTGTAAAGGCACATAATGAGTGTCCTTCCCTACAGCTATTGTGGGAAAAGTCGAGGACCAACGAGCGCGAATCCGCTCGTGGTCACAAGGAGGTCTCCTACCTCGTTGAGAGTGAACTGTCGTTCCGTTTCCCCTCAGTTCCTAACCACTACCCTACGCGCTCTCTACGTATCTCCCGCTCCTATGACATGACCCATTTTGACATTAAGTCAAAAGAAAGACGGTTGAAGCCCAGCGACGAGGTCCTGCTTCTCCTGTCCACGGAGACAAATAAACTTCTTTCCCAATGGAAATGCCCCTTTTCAGTACTCGAAGCCCGTGGCCCCGTGGACTACCTCATCCAAACGCCCACCGATAACAAAGTGTTTTGCGTCAACATGCTCAAACGTTACCACCGCTGTGCCTGCATCAACAATATTGTTGTCCTGGATAAAGAGGCCGTGATGAAAGCTTATTATCCCCCCGAACCTCTTAACCTAGTCCAGACAGTTTGTGTAGAAGCTGATAATGACTACCCACCCCCGTTACTCCCCGGAACGTATAAATATTGCCTCCAAGAGATCAATCTAAATCCACACCTGGAGCCCTCTCAGAAAGCCCAGTTATCCCGGTTGTTAAAAGCCTACCTCGGGCCCATTCATTTGCGATCCACGTTCAATGCTGAGGTCGAAAATTTACTAAAATTAGAAATATTCGAACCCTCCTCGTTAGTTTACTGTTCCCCGATTGTTATGGTTCGGAAGCCAGACCAGTAATTTCGGATATGTGTGGACTTTGGAAAACTTAACGCCGTGAAGGTTTTCGATGCCAAACCGATCCTGTTAAAGGACCAGAGCCTACATTTTCTTAGATGTCGGAATAATGTCATTCTATTTTGATAATGTGTACGTAGCTACACACACATGGGATGAACATCTAATCTCCCTTCGTTCCCTCTGTAATAGGCTCCGAGAGCATCGTCTGACCATAGGGTCCTTCCAAGTGTCATTTTGCTTACGATACTATCAAGTACCTTGGATTTCAAATTACGGAAAACCAAATAACACCCCCAGCAAGAAAAGGTCAGGGCCATTTCAGATATGCCCCTTTCCCGTACTAAGCAGCTACGTTCCTTCTTGGGCTCAACATCCTTCTACCGGCGCTTCGTCCCCATTTTCGCCCCTTAGCGTCCCCCCTTAACTCCCTCCTTAAGAAAAACTCCCCAGATTCCCTCGTTTCTAGCCCCAAGGCAATTTCCCACTTCCAACAGATGAAGGATAGGCTGATATCTGCCCCCATTTTGCGGCTCCTGAACCCGAACAAATTGTTTGGAATCCGTACGGATGCCAGCGACGATGGCATCGGTTGCGTGTTGCTGCAGTACGAAGAAGATAGAAATAGCTATCCTATCGCTTATGCAAGCCGGAAGCTGTTCCCGCGCGAGAGAAACTATGCAGTAATAGAACTTGAGGCTCTGGCAATAGTTTTTGGTGTCCGGAAATTTAAAATGTATCTGACAGGTCAGGAGTTCGTGATCGAAACAGATCACCGTCCTTTGGCGTACTTAAGAAATTGTAAAAGGCAAAACGGAAGGCTCATGCGTTGGAGTCTGCTATTAATGGAATATTAATTCCGAATTTTGTATTTAAAAGGGAGTGAAAACTGTGTAGCAGACAGTCTTAGTAGGAAGCGAGTAGATGATCCACCTTCCTCCCCCAAGGTAGAACTCCATACATCCGATAATTCATGTATATATTCGAGCTCGTTGATCTCCCATGTAAAATTTATTTAGTGCGTGTGTGCGTACGCCCGTATTTTAGTGTATTGCTTGTATATATGTGTTGTCATTATTGATTTTTTTTTTATTATTTCATTGATTGTCTCTTCGCTTGATTGATTCCTTATTCTAAATTGTGGTATTGCTTTTACATGAAACTATATATATTTTAATTAAGTAATTTATTACCCATTGACCTTGTATGTGTAAGTTTTATCCTTCGTCTGGGATTAAACGGAGCAAATCCTGTACCTTGATGACGCCGTGTCAGCTGAAATTTTAATATCGATGGGTTTGGGTCGAGATGCCCCTTTTCCTTCCCCTTCGTGTCAGGAAAAACGCCATCTTTGGAAGGGAGGCATGTAAGGGAAAAGGTGACGCCAAGTAGAATACCCCGTTCTTTTGCTTCTTGAATTCCTTTCCTCCCTATGTTTCCTAACTTTAACTCCACGTGGAATAAAAAGCTCTGTATCCAAGGAGAAAAATAAAAAAAGAAAGAAATTGAATATCAGTTAAGCTGAGCGCTTAAAGCTTTCACCTCTAATCTCTGTAGTCGGGAAAAGGATAGTCGAGGGTTACCGCCCACATCGTTGGATACCATTTAGACCGGTGTCGGCCACAAAAACTAATCCCTCTGGGCGCCTGAAGCTTTATCACAGGCGTCTGTACCTTCCAGCAAAGGAGCACCATAAAAATGGCCATCATGAGCAGTTCAGAGAAACCCCATATCTCAGTGTAAGGGAAAAGGAGATGCTAAGAAGAATACCCCCTTCATTTGTTTCTTGAATTCCTTCCCTCCCTATGTCTCCTAACTTTAACTCCACGTGGAGTAAAAAGCTCTGTATCCAAGGAGAAAAATATAAGAAGAAAGAATTTGAATATCAGGTAAGCTGAGCGCTAAACGTTTTCACCTCGCCGATGAAATGCTAATCTCTGTAGTCAGAAGAAGGATAGACGAGGGTTATCGCTCACATCTTTGGAGACGATTAAGACCGGTGTCGGGCGACAAAAGCTAGTCCCTCTGGGCGCCGGAAGCTTTATCACAGGCGTCTGTATCTTTCAGCAAAGGAGCACCATAAAAATGGCCATCATATAAATACTCTGGGTCTTTCAAAGATCGGCAGATCCAGTTTGAGATCTCGTCGCCTTCGGTTCAGATCGTCTTTCTGTTTCCCCAAGTCCCTGGTATTCACCTATACCATCGAGGTTGAATCTCACCAGGCAGATCCATCTTTTTTTGTGAAGGCTTACTCTGTTCAGAGCAAAGCTTCGAATCGTTTTGTCCCCGAAGAACTGGCCGGGATTCTTATCGTTTCATCATAAACCCCCCTTTAAGGATCTCCACTTTCCTGTGTGAGATTTCGCGCCGAGCACCGTCAGAGTCTCAATTTTTGGAGGTTGCACTTCTCTGGAGCAAAGGTGCCTTCGTCCGTCTTCAAAGAGGATCGTGAACTCGTTTTAAGGCCCCCCCTCCGCTTCATCCTCGTCACCATTAGGATCTTCGGCCGAGAATCACGACCATTTATATTATAGTATCCCCTTTAAAAGCTTATTAACAAGTAATTAACGTTACCCGATTGCCAATTTTCTATAGTCTGTCAGTATTATCCTTATTTACATTTCCTATATTTCCCGTATGTATATATGTTAACTGGTGACTTAGTAAAAATTATACTTTTGGTTTTCACTCTAAATATATCCTCGAACTGCAACTTGGTAAACTCATTAAACGTTATCGATCGTAATATTAAAATCGCACTCTTATACCTCGTAATCAACGGATTACTTTTACGAAGTGAACGTACTTGTACGTAGCGAAGGACGCGTACGTACATTAGAGGATATATGTGTATGTAACTATATATATATATATATATATATATATATATATATATATATAAATAAATATATATATATATATATATATATATATATATATATATATATATATATATATATATATATATATATATAAACGTATTGTCTGGGGAGTGATCTATTCCTCGACACTCAGTTTTCCGAATAAAAACAGAGATATCCCTCACCATTGAGGAATACAAAGGTGAAGTTCCACTTGAGAAAATATTCACCTCTTGGTCAAGTCTCATCATCGAGAAGCCTGCAAGTGTAACCCAAGAATTGGAATAATCGTACATCCACAATCCCCTCGCTTATATCGTCAGATATCATCATCGAAAAGCCCGCAAGTATAAACCAAGGTTTGGAATAATCTTACATCCACAATCCCCTTCGTTTATATCTTCAAGCCAAGAAGCATCGCCACACACGCCTCATTTACCTCGTGATTAGCTCAGTGAGACGGACAGCTGTTTTCCCGCGCCCACCTCACGTTTCGAATCATCTCCTAAACGAGGTTCTCGTTCAAGGTCATCCAACGCCAGACTCCCTCTTATATAAAGGGGAAAGAAATCCAACTTATTTATGTTCTTTAGTTACCATTCCGTTTTAAAATGAATTTTTGTGTCAACCATCGCGTAGTACTCATTGGTAGTATTAATTTTTATTCAGATTCTCTTATTATAGACTTAGTATATTTAAAGTTTTAATATTTCATTTTTTTATGTAATTAAAATTATATTTTTGCCCTAGTTGTTTAATTAAATCCTTGAAACGCTACATATGGCAATAGATATATAATATTACGAATCCTCCTTGGTTGAAGAACCAAAACACAAAGATAAAAGAAAGTAAAGCACTCTTAGAGAAAGAAGAAACTGAGTTATTCATGTACAGAACAAACGTACATTCACACTTGGCCGTATACCACGACAATGTATATATTTATATATATATATATATATATATATATATATATATATATATATATATATATATATATATATATATATATATATATATATATATAATATATACTATAACTAATATTTCTAATTTTTCTTTTCTTACCTGATATGGAATCAAGCTGGTTATGGTGTGAGATGCCTGTGATAGAACGTTTTGAGGCCGCTTAAGTTCAACCGCTATCACATGCTTGCTTAGAAACACGTTGCTACCCACGTGCATCTTCGACTTAAAGCCGGGCGCGTTATCGCGCCACCTGAGTCAATATTTAGCCAAGGAGGTTCATCCCTCCCGTTTCGCCCCATGCGGCGATCACGCCAGATTGAGTTAGGCTTATGGGCAGATAAGGTATTGTTCTCAGGCGCGGCTGGACATTTCCTCGAAGCCCCCACTCCATTGTCGCCTACGCCAAGGAGATGGCTCGACTATTTACATGGAAACTTTGCCAATAAGAGCAGATTCGAGATCCAGATTATCTTCGCGAGACATCCCGCCGATCCGGTCTCACCTTGTGCACCAGGGCCCTCTACCTCGAGATCCACTATTTTGTCCAGAAGAGGACAATATCCCTTGAGTGCCAAGGTTCGAGCCTTCAAGACGCCAAGTCCACAAGGCCTCCCCTGTTGTTCAGAAAGAGAACAACGTTAGAACAGCCATTGTTCTTTGAGCTCATTGACAAGAGACGGTTCTCACCCCCCCCCCTGTTGTTCAGAAAGAGAATAACATTAGAACAGCCATTGTTCTTTGAGCCCGTTGACAAGAGACGGTTCTCACCCTTCCCCCGCCCCCCCTGTTGTTCAGAAAGAGAATAACATTAGAACAGCCATTGTTCTTTGAGCCCGTTGACAAGAAACGGTTCGCACCCTCCCCCCCCCTTCCACTGTTGTTCAGAAAGAGAACAACGTTGGACAGCCATTGTTCTTTGAGTCCGTAGACAAGAGACGGTTCTCACCCCCACTGTTGTTCAGAAGAGAACAACGTAGAACAGCCATTGTTTTTCAAGCCCGTTCGTCAAGAAACGGTTCTCATTCCCTAGACGTCACGTCAAGATCATTTAATCCTCCCCCTCCCTTCGGCTGAAACTCGCCAGCGGACCGAAGATTCCTTCGCGTCACCTTCCTCTGCACAACAACTTTTAATTACGTAAGCTGGACATTACCTTTGAGTATTTAACCTTTTGTCACCCCTATTCTGTGTTTTAAATGGTTTAGGGAACCATCTCATCCCTTTAATTTTTATTTGTTTTACCTTTTTAAATCTCTCCCAAATCTTAATCCTTGGATTAGCCAGATTTCCCACGACCCTTTCCATTCTCTGTTTATGTCAATATTTTCCGTTTTGTGTGTTGTTGATAGTTTTATTAATAAAACTCTATTTCATTAATGATAGCCATATTATTATCCTTGAGCTTAGTTCCACTTCTTAAGCATATTGAAGATAAATAATATCGGTCAACCAGATAACCACGCACTCTAAATATAATTGAATAGTTCCCTCAACGAATAGTTATATATGGTATATCGTCGAGAGTCCATTCTACGACATGCCGACACCTACTATTGTCCGAATGCCATCCCTTACCTGAGTAAGGGCATTACTCACCAGGACAGAGGGGTCTCGTTGGGTGAATATTTTACTCTGGAGCTCGTGGCCCCCTTCAAGCGTGCAGGACGTACTGAGACCTCTAATAACTCGTCCACCTCCCTGCCCTTAGCCAAAGCCCTCAGAAGGGATGGCATGCACCTGGTTGGAACCATACGTCCTAAGCCCTATCTCCCGTCTCAACTCCTGATCCACAGGCTGGAAGTCGATGAGTCTGTGGCAGTGTACAATTATGCAGAAAAGACTAATCTCCTCGTCCAGAAGGTTAGTTTCACAAAGAGAATCCAGATTTTGTCAACAACCCACCGCAATCCGAATGTTGTAGAGAAAAAGAAGACAGAGCTTCATATATTTTACAACGCGACAAAGGGAGGTGTCGATACTTTCGACCAGCTGTGTTCTCTGATGTCGTGCAGCCGAAACACAAGAAGGTGGCATTTGTGTGTATTTTTATGGAATTATTAATATTGTTGTGAATAACTTTTAAATTGTGTATGCTCACTGGCCTGAAAATAAGGGCAAATCTTGGTAGACGTATGCACTGGATTTAGCAGTGGAGCTCGGTCGACCATATGCTAACCTTTGGCTACGCCAGGCGAGATACTTTACACGGGAGGTAGTCTCTATTATTCGCAGTGTTTTTGACTTCTCAGAAGAAGATCCTGGTGTAGTGAGATATCAAACAAAAGGTGATAAGCGACAGAGGTGCTATCTATGCCCAACTAGTGGCACTTCAACGACCAAGGTGCTCTGTCTCAAATGCCAAAGGTCTCTCTGTGTGCACCACGCCAGACATGTCTGCAACTCATGCTATGAGAATGAATGGTAAGTTTATCCTTTTTAACTATTTGGTCATCATACTTTCTTTTGAAAATGTCAATAGATCACGAATTTGGATGTTCTTTTTAGGTTCCAGGCACTCTTGGGTGCCATCAGTAAAGTGCCATTTCATTTTCTATTTTTCTTTTCAAACAATTATTTATTGTTTTAAGATATATTTCTAGCCAAACTAATGATTTATTGACATTTTTTCACGGAAGTTTCATTATGAAATTTTGGCACTCTTGAGTGCCATCAGTAAAGTGCCATTTCATCTTCTATTTTTCTTTTCAAACAATTATTTATTGTTTTAGGATATATTTCTAGCCAAACTAATGATTTATTGACATTTTTTCACGGAAGTTTCATTATGAAATTTTGGCACTCTTGGGTGCCATCAGTAAAGTGATATTTTTGTCATTATTTTTTTCTTTTCAAATAACTTACTTTTTTATTGTGTTTAGGATAAATTTCGAGTGTTTATGATCAATTTTGAGCCAAACTAATGATTTATTGACATTTTCTTAAGAAAATTTGAAAAAAAATTAACACTTCTAGGGGCCAGCAGTAAAGTGCCTTTTTTTCTGCTTTTCAAATACTTACTTTTGGGTTTAGAATAAACTTTAATCCTTGAAGAAAGTTTGTGGTGAGTTTCATTAAAATCTATAACATTCTAGTATTTTTAATGAATTTTTGTTTTAACGTAAATAATTTTAAGATTTTTTCACGCAAAAATTTTACCCAATTTTTTACGCTTTACAACTTTTTTCTTTGTTTTCAATAGATTTCGATGCTTGAGGGCTCAAATTCAAGGCTAAGGACTACACTTCAAGACTTTTCCATCAAATTTGTTCAATTTCCTCCATGTGGACATGCCAGCGTATGGTATTTGAGTATTTTTACAAATCTATACATATTTTTATATTAAATTGTAAGTAAATTTATCATTTTTATTCTTGTTTTCTTTAACCTTTCCATTGTCGCCAATTGGACGTTACCTGTCCAGGGTTAAGGGGGCGTGACCTCATTTCTCTTCTAAAAGCGCGGGACGGAGCTAACGATAGGAAAGTCTCTTGTTAAACTCTCCGCCGTCCGTTGGGAGGGCAGATCCTATCAAGAGATTACTGTTTATTTTTTCTTAGACACCTTCACGAAAACTTGACGGCCAAAGCATATCTCACTCTGTATTTGTTCGGCTTCCTTAATTATCAAGCATCGGTATCTTTCCGCCCCGCAGCTGCTCCTTTGTGTATGTATGTGTGTGTGTGGTGTAGCCGCGTGGGAACCAGTTATTTGCTCGCCTTTCTTATTCATGTCTGATAAAAATACAGTTATGATATTTTTACAATGGTTTATTACCTATTACCTAATTAGTTAATGTGTGTGTTACACCTTATGATTTCCTAGATCCATTGGCACCCATTTATGGGGGTTCCCCACTGGGCATATCTATCCTGCAATATGGGTGCCACAGAAGACTCCCCTCCGAGTTATGGTGTAAGTTAGATAAATACTTACTAAGTAATGACTTAGGGTAGACATTCTGTCGTATTAACAATACTACATTCTAACAGGGGTTGGAAACTCATTAACATATATATTTTAACCCAACAATACGGGCCTATTAACTAGCCTCTATAATTATGCTATGTTCCGCAATTACAAATATATATAATTTACCTAACAATCGGGTCACTTAACTAGCCCCTATAATTACACAAGTTGCAATTATGATTCATGAAATATATACACTTTGGTTCACAGGAAAGTTACAAAATATCAAGGGTACGGACATTTTTGCCTCTTTCTCTTTTATTATAATAAACCGTGGCAATACAATGACCTTAACCGGATTCAAAAATAGGGGAACGATAGGTTTCTGGCAAACGTAACTCGTCTCCCAGAGCGCGTGAAGACGTCCCACTTGTCGTTGTTCTCCTCGGTGCCTGTAGGGGGTTCTCGTCGACTTCCTTCGACGTCGTTGTCCTCTTGATTCATGCTCTCCATGAGGTGATGCCCCACAGGTCATCCTCCTGGCCCTTGCCTGTACCATCGGGCGTTGCTGATTACTCAGCACATTATCTCTATACGAGGGACGAAGCCTCGCTAGTTTTAGCTTGTCCACAGACAGTGCCCCTCTTTCCATCAGGGAATTCCAATTTGTAGAGCTTGGAGTCGCGCTCAACCACCAGGAAGCGGATAGCATATAGCGCTTCTAGCGGTTTACAAACGCGGTCTATTCGGACCCACACCTGAGTTGCCTCACGATGATCGTTGGCTACGAAAGGCTTGTGTACTGAGTGAACTTGTCCTCGGGATGCCTGTGTGAAGTCAACTTGTGCCATGGTTGTGGCTAATTCTTTAATGAATTTAATTTCAAATCGGTTTTTTATGACGAGGATTAAACCAAGGGTTTTAGGCACAACAGTATAGTTCCTGTGACCGCTGTGAAAGGCGAAATTCCCGAGTCATTAGGCAAGGAGCGAATGCCCAAGAGGATAATCGGAAGGGCCGGGCCATCAGCCAGCCTTGCCGACGGGCCATTATGGAGCACTTCAAGTACTGTGCGCTCTTTCCGCCATCCCGTTCGTGAAAGGGCGGTACACCATGGTGCGGAGACGATGAAAACCAACGAGGGTTGATAATTCATTAAATAGCTAGAACTCGAATTGGACTCATATGTCGGTTATTATGTATAGCGGTACTCCGAATATGGAAATTCATCCGTTTGGGAAAGACAACACGACCGTTGCAGCACTTACGTCCATAATCGGCAACGCTTTGATCCATCTTGTAGCCGGCTCAGGAGCGAATGTCTCTGTTCATATTAGGCCAGAAGTATTGAGACTTAATTTAATGAAGTGATACCTTGATCCCTGGGTGTGACAAATTGTGCAATTGACCAAAGACAGTCTTTTTGTCCGCTATGGAGACAAACCTTCGTGGGTATCTTGATGTTACTTCACACCCTACTTGAGCTTCTCCGGGAACTGGGAAAAATTTTAATCGTGAGCGAAACTCCTCTATTTCTTCGTCATCGTTTTACACTGCCAACAAATCTCGGAGGTCAAATGAGTTGATTTGGACCGAATTGACGTTCCTTGATAAGCAGTCAGCAACTACATTGTTCTGACCACGCATGTAAATGATATCGCTAATGTACTCCAAAATAGCCGTCCAATGGCGTTGTTGCCTGTCCTTTTTGGCATTCAATGGCGACATAAAGGCCGATGCAAGTGGCTTGTGGTCTGGGCATAAAGTAACATGGCGCCCTTCAATTATGTGCCTGAAGTGGATTACAGTAAGAGATGCCGAAAGGAGCTCTCTGTCGTAAGTGGAGTATGCTTGCTGGGTCCGGCTTAGCTTGCTCGATAAGAATGCCACCGGGCGCGGCGATCTCTTTACCATTTGGTGAAGGGCAGCACCTGCCGCGTAATTGGGAGCAATCCGTCCCCAGTTGATATGACGAATCATTTGATAGTGCGTGACAGAGCTTGACGGAATTAATCAAAGCTGACTTAGTACATTCAAATGCTTCTCGTGCACCATCGTTCCATTCGATCTCGCGAGCCTTGGGTTGAAGGTGTGCAAGCTTGGTCAACGGGGCTGCAATCGCGGCAAAATTAGGGATCATCCTTTGGTAGTATCCCAACATGCCCAAGTACCGTTGTAGTTCCTTGTAGCCCTTTGGTAAAGGCATGTCCCCAATTTCTTTCATTTTCTTGGCCGGTCGGCAAATTCCTTCCGCCGAAATCTGATGCCCTAAAAAAATCAATTTCCTCCTTGGCCAGTTCGCATTTTTTCCAGGGATATCCTCAGACCGTTCTCAGCCAGGATTTTGAAAACTTGATTTGAATGCTCCAAATTGTCATCCAGATTCTCCGAAAATATCAGGATGTCGTCTATATATACATAAACGAACCCTAATTCCCGAAATAGGTTATCCAAGGGTTGTTGAAATGTACAGCTTGCATTACGGAGGCCAAAGGGTAGCTTCACGTTCTTCCATAAACCAAATGGCGTTATTTCCGCAGTTTTCTCTGAGTCGTAGAATGACTCCCGACGATACTATATATAACACTATTCGTTGAGGGAACTTCCTTAATTATCTTTAGAGTGCTTTTTACTGTCTGGCGGCCGATATTATATATCTTCGATATGCTTAAGAAGTGGAACTGAGCTCAAGGATAATAATATTGCTATCATTAATAAAATAGAGTTTTATTAATAATAACTGTAAACAATACACAAAAACGGAAAATATTGACATAAACAGAATGGAAAGGGTCGTGGAGACTCGGGCTAATCCAAGGATTTAAGGGATTAAAAAAGGTAAAACAAATATAGAGTTAAAGAGATGGGATGGTTCGATAAACAATTTAAAGCACAGGATAGAATTGACAAAAAGGGATCAATACTCAAAAGGTGACGTTTGGCTTACGTAACTTTTCATTAGGGTGCAGTGGAAGGTACTTGAAGGAATATTCGGTCCGCTGGCGAGTTCCAGCCGAAGGGGGGGGATAAAAGGATCCCGACGAGGCGTCTTGGAAAGGAGAACCGTTACTCGACGAACGGCTTGAAGAACAATGGCTGTTCTACTTTGTTCTCTTCTGAACAAAGGGGGGGGGGGAATGAGAACCATCTCTTGTCTATGGGCTCAAGAACAATGGCTGTTCTAATGTTGTTCTCCTTGAACAACAGGGGGGGTGAGAACCGTTTCTTGGCGAAGGGCTCAAAACGAACAATGGCTGTTCTAATGCTGTTCTCCTTGAACAACAGGGGGGGGATGAGAACCGTTTCTTGGCGAAGGGCTCAAAACGAACAATGGCTGTTCTAATGCTGTTCTCCTTTGAACAACAGGGGGGGAAGCCTTGGGGACTTGACGTCGGAAAGGCTCGAACCTTTGGCACTCAAGGAATATTGTCCTCCTTCTGGACAAGTGATGGTGAATCTCGAGGTCGAGGTCCCTTGGCGCACAAAGGGAGAGAGGGTCGTGGTGATGTTTCGCGACGAAAATCTGGATCTCCAATCTGATCTTAGTGGTAAAGTTTCCATATAAATAGCCAGGACATCTCCTTGGCGTGGGGGAAAATGGAGTGAAAGCTTGGAGGGAACGCACAGCCGGGCCGGAGAAAAATGCCTTATCTGTTCATAAGCCTAACTCGATCTGGCGAGGTCGGCGTATGGGGGTGAACGGGGGGACGATAACCTCCTTGTTTAAACATTGGCATCCGGTAGCTGAGATAAGATTCCAAGCCTCGAATCGAAGATGCACGTGGGCAGCATCGTGGTTTTTAATAATATGGGATAGGAGTTGAAATTAACTCGTTCTATCACACCCCTCCATTCCAGGGGAAGTTGTCACTTCGAAAAAAAAGAGAGAAGGGACAACGATAGAGCTCCGTTGTAGGGAACTCGTTTTCTTGTACCAACCGTATCTTCCTGCACCTAACTAGTATTACCTCAATACATATGATCATTTTGATCTTTAGATTACAGGGGAAAATAACCTTTAATACAACTTAATCAGAGAGAAAAAAAAAAGGGCATGGAACAATGAAATGATATAAACTTAGTACATACGGGACAAAATAATTTATACGTAAATTAATAAGAACAAATATATATACATACAAAAATTAGACATTGAGCGTTACAAAATTCAGACATATACATTAATTAATTATATTACAAAAGAATCTTAAATTAAGTCGTACAAGACGGTATATACCTACATGGAGATACTAATCCTATGAATACAATTATTCTACGCTATTCGGTAACGCATTTCTACTGAGGGCGTCAGCGACCTGGTTATCGGAACCTTTTATCTAATTTATTTTAAACTGATACTCTTGCAAGAGTAAACTCCAGCGCATGATGCGGCCGTTTGAGTGTCTCAAATTCCTAATATAGGCTAACGGTCGGTGGTCGGTTCCTATTCGAAATTCTTTACATATCAAGTACAGCTTGAATTTGTCTATGACCCAGATAATTGATAGAGCTATCTTTTCTCTAGTGGCATATCTCTTTCCGCGTGGTAATAATTGACGACTAGCATATGCAACTGGATGACTCGTTCTGTCATCCACGTATTGAAGGAGTACACCTCCAATGCCCTCGTTGATCACGTCGGTCTTAACCACAAAAGATTATTCCGGGCTGGGCAACTTTAAAATGGGGGCAGAAATGAACTTACTCTTGAGCTGATTACAACGGGAAACAGCGACATCATTCCAACGTAAACGATCGGGGAAATTCTTTTCCTGAAGGGGGCATAGGGGGGCCAAAATTGCAGCGAAATTCGGAACAAATCGCTGATAGGGAGAAGCTGATCCTAGGAACGATCTTAATGGCTTCTTTGTAATCGGGAGGGGCATGTGGGCGATTGCCTTAATCTTGTTCTCGTGGGGACCTAACTTGCTTCGTCCTATTTTGAAACCCAAATATTTAATGGGTTCGTGGGCAAAATGGCATTTGCGGGGGCCAATGGTGAGGCCATTTTCGCGCAGTTGTTCGAAAAGAGCTAATAGGGTGGGTAAATGGTGATTCCATTTAATTAGTTCTTGTAGTTGGCTCTTCGGACGTGGTGTCAGCTGCGCGTCACTATCCAGGTCAGAGGGTTCCAAAGACTTGCCTGGTAGGGAAGGAGGAGGGTAATCGGCATCAGGTTGGATGCACACTGTCTGGATTACCTTAAGGGACTCCGCGGGGCAATCCTCTTCAAGCGCCGATGCTTCGTCCAGCTCTACGAAGGTATCTCCATGGGCGCGTTGGGGGTTCTTTTTTTCTTGGGGTCCAGGGACAGTCTCCGTGTCCTTGTCTGGGGCCTTATCACCTAAGGGTGTTAGTGATTTACACTCCTTTTGTGCCGTCCTAAAGTCCTGGTTAGGGGTCTCCGAGAAATCGGACGGTATCGGGGTTCTGATGGGGACGGGCTCCTGGGCTTCTTTCTTATCTTGGCCTTGAGGAAGGGCGGCCTGAAACACAGGGTCGAAACTTACTTGGGGGCTCTGTCCTATAAGTACGGAACAGAATTTTATGGGTGCTACAATGACTTCAGCCCAGCCATTATAATATTGACACTGCAGGTAACATCTAGCGACGGGGAATCTGTTCGCCCGCCCAAGTTGGTCATGTACCACCGCAAATTTTTCGTGGTTAGAGGCCACTGGGAGGAGTTCGTCGGACACGATGAAGCACGTACATCCTGTGTCCCTGACGAGAGTCAATACTCGACAGCTGTCCACGCTGCCCTCCTCATATTTCAAAGTTCCCGATGAACTTTTACCAAAAACAAAATTTACCTGGTGGCCTGACGGAGGGGGAGAAGTTTCTGCTTGGGTGTGTACCACCGGGGGAGCCGGGGTTGCATTAATCTGGTGAACTTGGTGGGCTGGTCCGCTTTTAAGTCTAGAATTTTGGGGGCAATTCCAGCTCATGTGGTTTTCTACACCACAGGTGAAGCATATGGTTGGTCGCTTCGAGAAGAGAGATGGAGGAGAAGTCTTAACGGGAGGTTTGGAGTCCCGTTGTTGGTTTTGGGGAAAGAAGTTTGGGGGTTTTACGGGGCTCGGAAACTTTGTCAGCTTTCCTGGGAAGGAGCGCGAATCCGTCCTTCTTTCTTCTCGTTGGATTTCTTTTTCTCGTTCCTCTCGTTGTTTTTCTCTTTCTCGTTCTTCTCGTTGTATTTTTCTTTCTCGTTCTTCTCGTTGTATTTCTCTTTCTCGTTCCTCTCGTTGTTTTTCTCTTTCTCGTTCTTCTCGTTGTATTTTTCTTTCTCGTTCTTCTCGTTGTATTTCTCTTTCTCGTTCCTCTCGTTGTTTTTCTCTTTCTCGTTCTTCTCGTTGTATTTTTCTTTCTCGTTCCTCTCGTTGTATTTCTCTTTCTCGTTCCTCTTGTCGGATTACTCTTTCCCTTTCTCTTTCTACCTCTTTTCTTTGATATTTTTCTTCATCCTGAGCTAGTTTAATCTGATGGTGAAGGTACACTTGTCTTATCCATTCCTCTCATATGTACTTAATTAGTTCTTTTCCGGAAAGTCCCAAGGATTCTCCTTGCGCTTTAAAGAATTCAAACTGAGTCATCTTTGCACTTGGGGGCGCACTAGTCAACCAACTAAAATTCCTCGCCACAAGAATTATGCCTCTATAGAATTAGCCTACCTAAATATGGGCACTGACCTATTCGTACTTGGTTTCTCGATCTGAATAACCACTGACTAAAATCACAAAAACACAAACAAATTATTATAACCGTTCCTTGAGCTACTCCAGCTTCTTAAGTTTCAAAAAAAAGGGGATAGCAATCGTTAAAACAAAAGGGAACTACTATATTCTATTGTTATAACGAATAACACTATGCTTTACTCGACTGAGACCAGTGTTTGCAAAGATATAGCGTTAAACCTTACACACCTGATACCAAATTTAAATATGTATATATATATATATATATATATATGTCGTAGAATGACTCCCGACGATACTATATATAACACTATTCGTTGAGGGAACTTCCTTAATTATCTTTAGAGTGCGTTTTACTGTCTGGCGGCCGATATTATATATCTTCGATATGCTTAAGAAGTGGAACTATGCTCAAGGATAATAATATTGCTATCATTAATAAAATAGAGTTTTATTAATAATAACTGTAAACAATACACAAAAACGGAAAATATTGACATAAACAGAATGGAAAGGGTCGTGGAGACTCGGGCTAATCCAAGGATTTAAGGGATTAAAAAAGGTAAAACAAATATAGAGTTAAAGAGATGGGATGGTTCGATATACAATTTAAAGCACAGGATAGAATTGACAAAAAGGGATCAATACTCAAAAGGTGACGTTTGGCTTACGTAACTTTTCATTAGGGTGCAGTGGAAGGTACTTGAAGGAATATTCGGTCCGCTGGCGAGTTCCAGCCGAAGGGGGGGGGATAAAAGGATCCCGACGAGGCGTCTTGGAAAGGAGAACCGTTACTCGACGAACGGCTTGAAGAACAATGGCTGTTCTACTTTGTTCTCTTCTTAACAAAGGGGGGGGGAATGAGAACCGTCTCTTGTCTACGGGCTCAAGAACAATGGCTGTTCTAATGTTGTTCTCCTTGAACAACAGGGGGGGTGAGAACCGTTTCTTGGCGAAGGGCTCAAAACGAACAATGGCTGTTCTAATGCTGTTCTCCTTGAACAACAGGGGGGGATGAGAACCGTTTCTTGGCGAAGGGCTCAAAACGAAAAATGGCTGTTCTAATGCTGTTCTCCTTTGAACAACAGGGGGGGAAGCCTTGGGGACTTGACGTCGGAAAGGCTCGAACCTTTGGCACTCAAGGAATATTGTCCTCCTTCTGGACAAGTGATGGTGAATCTCGAGGTCGAGGTCTCTTGGCGCACAAAGGGAGAGAGGGTCGTGGTGATGTTTCGCGACGAAAATCTGGATCTCCAATCTGATCTTAGTGGTAAAGTTTCCATATAAATAGCCAGGACATCTCCTTGGCGTGGGGGAAAATGGAGTGAAAGCTTGGAGGGAACGCACAGCCGGGCCGGAGAAAAATGCCTTATCTGTTCATAAGCCTAACTCGATCTGGCGAGGTCGGCGTATGGGGGTGAACGGGGGGACGATAACCTCCTTGTTTAAACATTGGCATCCGGTAGCTGAGATAAGATTCCAAGCCTTGAATCGAAGATGCACGTGGGCAGCATCGTGGTTTTTAATAATATGGGATAGGAGTTGAAATTAACTCGTTCTATCACACTCTGTCTGCCGGGTTCATAGGGATTTGATGGTAAACACGAACCAGATCCAACCTTCAAAAAATTGTTTTGTTATGGAGGTGGTTTGCTACACTTTAAATTTTGGCAATGGATATCTGTGGGACTTTGTGATTGCATTTAGCGCGCGGAAGTCGCTGACCACTCTGTATTCACCCAGCGACTTCTTAGGGACCATATGAATCTGCGAGGCTCATAGTGATTTCGACAGGCACAAGACTCCCTCCTACCGCCTTGCAACTGGAAGGTAAGTGCTGCAGGTCATTAATAATCAAAGCTACCGCAGGCTCCCCTCATAGTTTCACTTCTGATATGATCTTAGTTTGCTTGTCGATAAGGATGGCCACGCGCGCAATTCACCAATAGATTAAAGTGCATCAGAAAGTCAATTCCCAATAACCGCAAAGTATCCGTGACCACAAACGACCCACTGAATGACCAGCGAAGACTAGGGATAACTATATCCGTGTGTGCCTCGCCGTGCACTTTTATTTTTCCCCCATTAGCCGTCGTAATGTTCACACTAGAATCGCGTAATTCACCCGATTGCACCAATTTAGCCAGAATTATCGATACACTTGCCCCTGCATCAATTAGAAATTTGCACTTCTATTTATTCACTTTAGTGGCGACGGTGAAGACGGACGGCATACCAGCAGTCGCGATTTCAATGGCATGTCTTGCTAGTTTTCCGACGGGGCTGGCGAAGATGGCCTGGAAAGTTGCATTTGCACCTGTTCCCCTCTCTTTGGGCACCTGCACAAGGGGTTGTAGAATTTCGCACTCTCACCAAAATACAAATGTGAACGGCATACAACAGCTATTTTGGTTCTTCGAAGGAGTCACAATCCTATCGGTATATTGTAGGCCCCGTGATCATTATTACGCTGTGCAGAATTGGGGCGGTTTCCATTAGGGTACGCACCTTCGGGACCTGATCACGCCCTACTCGTGCAATTCACATTATTTATATAATTATCACTTCGATTATTTGGATTGGGAATACACATTTCTGACAAAGTAGTGGCAGTGCGTTTTATAGATTCACTGATATCATTAACATTAAGACATTGCGCACTATAGAATAGCATTAGTTCAGCTGCAAGCTCTCCTAACTAGGCTGGGGTAATTTCTTTCTGGGTAGTAATCATGGGCGCGATGTTTGTTGGCAGGGATTGGATGAACTTGTGTCTAACGAGTCCCTCCGTAACTCCTACCTGTAGAGAAGTTCTCCTTAGTTCCTATAAATTAGTAGAAGGTCGACCGGTAAGCATGGAGGAGGCAATTAGCTTCTCGAAAAGCTTGGGTTTCCTCCTCTCGAAGAGCCCAATCACCTCAGTCCTTAAGAGCTGGTAGTTTTGAGTATATATGATTGCAGCCGGAAGATGGTCAACGGTCTCGGGAGGTAATGCAGCGAAAACATGAAAGAATTTAGTATCCTCATTATTTACTCTTGAAATGTGAAACTGGGCTTCAGCAATCTTGAACCAACCTGCAACTGCAGCCTCGTTAAAAACGAGTGGCTCGATGGTGATGGCGTTCACGATCTCTGTCTCTCCTTATCCAGCCTGTTGATGGTCTGATGTGTGAATTTTCTCGTCACCCTCACTGTCCGTCCGAAAAGGGTCACCAGTTTATAGGGGGGGGGGGGGTTAAAGTTTTTGTTTGTTAACGGGGTTTTAAAAGGAAAGGGGGGCCATTGGTGGTCTTATGGGTTTACGTAACGGTATTTAAAGACCTTTATATGCTTGGTGGGATTTCGGTTGGCATGACGGGGGACTTTATTTTGATCCACCCGTCAAGTTTGCTCTAACACCAAAAGTATACGTAGATTCTGCTTCTAGGCTGGGTTCCAGAAGGTGCCTTGGTTACTTCGGCGTTACAGGAAAGGACTCAAAAGGAAAGCGACGATAAATAGGTTTTTATTCTTGAAATAGCGTCTACCTTATTAAGCGTATCGAAATAAATCGAGTTTGTGCGGCGGTAGGTAAGTTTTACTAATATTAGGGCAGTTTAGGCAATGTGGCAGGACTTAGGAGCGAGGGAGGGACCCGTGATGCCAGTATTTTTAAACGGACGAAGCAGGTGCCTTTACTTGAGTCTAACCGGTTGAATGATTTAACTGATCTTCCCTGACTACCCATAATGTCCTCCTTTGTTTATTTATGATATAAGTATTTCTCTATTTTTAACGATGGTTTATTACTTATTACATGTCCTATTACCTAATTTGTTAATGTTTGTGTTCTACCTTAGGATTTCATAGATTCATTGAGCACCCATTTGTGGGGCCTTCCTCACTGGGCCTATCTATTCTGCAATATGGGTGCCACAGGCCTACTTTCCATGCACTTTGGGCACCACACGCATACTAGACAACGAGGTAGCTTGACCGACGTGCGGGAGTGAATTTACATTAATGAACATTTGAATTTTCGTTGTGACAACTATTTTTTTTCCGCGATGTAATAAAAAAATGCCTTCTCCATCAGGTGCAGGTTCAACAAATTAGCTTCTGCGGGGACAGGGTTTTTCTTTGAACGTACAACTCTCTCCAGAGCCAAAACTTTGATGGGCTGATTTAGTTTTTCTCAATAGGGGCTAAAAGGGGTGCACACGTTTTAAGCTACTAAAGCCTGTACTACTTCTTCGTATCGCTGTGCTCTTGTCTCGGGAGTAAGTTTCAATGTCAGATAGGTTCTATCACACTTAATAAAGACAGGGTTTAATATTGTAATTATTAAACATACCTGGAAAGGAAAATTCCCAGAAATTTAGAATACCCCTTTCTTCCGTTCAAGGAATTATAGTTCAATTTTAAAAAAGGGGGTAACACTTCAATGGAGTTGTAGCGACCGGTGTGTACGTCCAAAATAGGACACACGCGAGAGTCGCTACACACATAAAGTACAGGAGCGAGAAAAGTAAAGTTAGCACCGTTAACGAGAATGTCACACGGTAGTAAACGGAGCACAGTTATCTCTGTTAGAGTTGGTCGAGACAATCTTAGGCAAACATTATAATACAGACAGAATCCAGAATAAACTGGATAGCTATCACTATTAAACAAATAGAAACCAGATTAGGAAGCTGTCTCCATGGCAACATGTCACCGCCCACAGAGAATTTTACCCAATAGTCGGAGTGCCTTCCTTATCAATATGTTCAGCAGTAGCCAATCAAAAGTCAAGTTATGTTAATACCGACAAATCAACAGGCTGGTACATAAGAGGAAGGTGTGGCTTAGTTGGACGAGGAACTTGTAGGGCGTGGCTTAAATCAAATATAAAGGGTGCTCCATTAAGACGGATCGAAGTTAGCAGTAAATAAAATAGTGTTATTGGTGAAAATTTATTGATTTCAATATTGGATCATGTTATTTGAGTCACGGCAATTATGTGTCAAAAATAATATCGCCTAAATGTCCACCAAGGCTTCGGCGGCACACCTCCACTCGATGGTCAAAATCTTTGATGACGTCTCTGCATAGTTGCTCCTCGATCTCACCAATATGCCTTATTATCTCATCCTTCAGCAGTTGAATTGTTGTTGGCTTGTTGGCATAGACCTTACTTTTGACATTACCCCAAAGAAAGAAATCTAAAGGCGTCAAGTCACACGATCTTGGTGGCCAATTGACCTCGCTGTTTCGAGAGATGATGCGACCTGGGAACTTCTCATTCAATAAAGCCATTGTTGCATTGGATGTGTGGCATGTGGCGCCGTCCTCTTGAAACCACAAATCTTCGACATCCATAGAATTCAATTCAAACCATAAAAAGTTGGTTATCATGGCACGGTATCACTCGCCTGTCACCATAACAGAATTCCCGGCATCATTTTCGAAATAATACGGCCCAATGATTCCGCTAGCAAAAAATGCACACCAAAAAATGCACACCAAACAGTGACCTTTTGTGGATGCAGTGGCTTTTCAACAATCTTCCTGGGATTTTCATCAGCCCAAATGCGACAATTCTGCTTATTACGAACCCACCAAGATGAAAAGGGGCTTCATCACTAAAGATGATCTTTTGCGAAAAATCATCATCGGCTTGTCTTTGCTCGTGCACCCAATTGACGAATGTACGGCGCTTCAAACGGTCAGCAGTCTTCACTTCTTGTGTCAATTGAATTTTATAAGCGTGTAGAGATAAATCTTTTGTCAAAATTCGATGTAACGTTGTTGTGGAGAGGTTCACTTCCTGCGCGAGATGACGAATAGAGGTGTCTGGATCTTCGGCCACATTCTCGCGCACTGCAGCAATGTTTTCAGCTGAACAGCGTAAACGAGCACGCAATGGCGTTTTCATATCTGCCACCGACCCCGTTTGTTTGAATTTATGAACAATTTTCCCAATTGCACTCTCGGTTGGTCGATAATGTTGACCAAAATATCGCGAAGTGCCCGAAATGCGTCTCTGTTTGAACGTCTATTTTCATAATAGACTTCGATAACTTTAACACGTTGTTCGATTGTTAATCTTTCCATGGTTGAAATTGCCAAAGACTGAAGTTGTTAAATCTGAAAGAAAAA
Source organism: Ceratothoa steindachneri (assembly GCA_963969495.1). NCBI lineage: Eukaryota > Metazoa > Arthropoda > Malacostraca > Isopoda > Cymothoidae > Ceratothoa > Ceratothoa steindachneri. The sequence goes on from OZ018323.1 coordinate 27,162,695, forward strand.
GAAAAAAACCATTAGACACTTAAGCTTAACTTACATTTAAAATCGGTCCAAGTTATTGGAACACCCTTTATAACTGTGGGAAGCCAGAACAAAGAGGATAATTAGATTACTGTTTTATATAGCAATATATCGCATTATATATCGTTCAGTCCGATCTCTCGGATTCTCTTAATTCATCTTTTTATATAGTAATATACATAACACAGACATTAAGGTGTAACTCTTAAGGGCTCTATTCATCCGGTCTCGTTTAGACCTTGCCCGCACTTGACCTCGAACTTAATTTATATCATAACTTAGAACTCAAAACTAAATTAAAGAACTTTTGTACAGTGCAATAAGATCTAATTCAATAATAATTATATTTTTGCTTTGGTGACTTCAATATCCTGACGTTCCTCAATCGGGAATCAGCTGTTGCGCATTCTCGTCTTTAATCGCAATTCCTCGCGATTACATAACTCCCGAAATACCGGTGTTCTACCCTAATGTGGTCTATCCCCATCCTCCGGGCTATTTGACCCCGTCGCTAGAATAAGACCGCCCCTCGGCTTAGGGCACCCCATAGCAATCAACAAATAACTCTCATGGGAAATAAGGAAGGGCAACGCAAACCAACCGGAGCATCTGTATCAACCGGAGTCCTTGCCAAAAGATTACGCGATAACTCGGTAATCTATCACCATTACTGGCAACCACCGTTCCCCTTCCAAGGCTCTTGGGTTGTCCTTACTATTACCTTCAAGGTTCTCCATAATTGGGGACGACCTTCAAGAGCCCCCCATAGAGTCACTCCCTGCTCGTCATAGGCCTTCTGAAAGATGTCTTCGTGCTGTTCAAAGATCATCTGAGAACAATCCTGGGTTAAAGGTTTCTGAGATTGCAGAAAGATTACAAATCAGCCCAAAGAACAGCATTAAATTATCTCCTGGATATTGCGGATGTGCTGCCAGAAGGAAGCCTCTTTTAACTATGACCAATATTGGGAAGAGACGTGTGTGCTGAAAAAATGAACGACAAGCCGTTGGAATTTTGGCACAAAATATTTTTTTATGCCCCACTTTCAGGCAGTGGATGCGCATAAGTTATGGAGATTAACCCCTCATGAGTTCGATATAAACAGGTTAAAACTAATGGTGAACCATGATGTCTTTTCTGTTATGGTTGGGGAGCAATTAGGAATTATGGAAAGCCAGAGTTGATTGAGTGTGTTGGCCATACCAACTCGTAAAAAGTACATTCTCATTCTTAAAGAAGTACTTCTACCAGTATTTTCAAATGGTTAACTTAAAAAGGAAAGTTTTTTTACTTATGGAAAATGTCCTAATGCTGAAAGGACAGAAGAATCGGAGGACCAAAGTGGAATTAAATGACTTCCTTGGTGGAGTCAGGCCCCTGACATGAACCCAATAGAGCATGTGTGGGAAATACTAGTAAAAGACCTTACGGAAAAAGTCCGAAAACTGCCTCTTAATTTTCCTATACACGGTAAGCCAACCAGAAACAGAGTCAGAATTGCTGAATGTAATACGCCAAACTTGGTCGAAAATTCCACAAGCTGTAATCTCAGTTCTTATTAAAACAATGCTTAAGCTAGTTTCATTTCTAATGGTCGCTAAAGGACAGTTCACAAAGTATGAATAATGTCTGCATATACTTTCATTGTTTAAAATGTATTTCTGCCCTTAAATTTATAAATAAAAGTATTTCAGTGAGTTACCGGGTGTCTATTTACTGCTTCAAAAATATGAAAAATATATGAAAAAACAGCACTAAGGGTTGTTTTTTTTTAAACTAAAAATTAACTCTTACAAATAACTTTAATAAAAGCTTGGAATTAAAAAAAAAAAACAGCCTTGCACTCTAATATTTTGATTCAGAAATAAACTCTTTAAAAGAACTTGAATAAAAACATTTAATATACGAAAACCCATCTCAGTCACAGCCAGCGTTGCAGTTTCACTAGTTCCTCATCTATTTCCTAAACTCTTACGTGCTGGTTCCAGGCACCACACCACGGTACACCGTCTCAGCCGGCAGTATAAACCACGTGAAGGAATGGTTTACACTGCACTACCATGCTAGGCAGAAGAGCTGCCTCTAGCAGCCAGCACCTAGCCGGGCGGATGAGATCTTCGACTGATCCAACGGCCAATTGTAAAGGAGTAAACCTTCCAAATCAGGACTGGAGCCGCGAAGGCGGACCAGTGCGCTGTGCTAAGTGACTCCGGCAGCTCCTGCAGCTAACCTGGTACCAATCGTACTACTCTGCATTTCTTTTGATTGTACCAGCGAGGCCGAGAGGGGGATCTTGTCAACTGGGCAACCTAGGATCTTCATCCACTTCGCCCAGGCCTGCGCCTGGCACAATCTCTATTGTTTTCCGAGACAGAAGGATGCCAACGAATATGGGTCTGTTTTTTCTATGCCTAAAGGCAAAAAAACATCCCATAGGAATTCTTTATAAATACGAAAAAAAGAATCCTCAGCTCATTTTTCCCATTTAAATTTGTATTTAATATTTTCATTATGCTTTACCCTTTTTTAGATGGTGTAGCTATTTCCTCCTGATAAAGATTAAAATGGAAAAATCTATTTTAGAAAGAAGTTAGAAAAAAGATTCGCATATACGAAAAAACAACAACAAAGAAAGAGCCATATCTAAATTTTACTCTATTTTCTGAACTTCATCACCATTTGAAATTCTTTTTATTTTACAAAAAATCCAAAAGAATTCGATAATCATGATTATTTTTTATGAACTTCGCCTTTCGCTCTTGGTCAATTTGTACATATAAACTAAGATAAAAATATATTTATTAGTATTTAACCAATCCAATAAAGCCCGTTCTTAAAATATAGTGTTAGGGAAGATTAAATACCACCTGATGATGTATGAACACCCGAAATGTTAAACGCAATCACCTTCGTAGCCTTGCTACTCTCTCCTACCATGCTTTACAAAGTCCGCCTCCTGTCAATCCCACACCTGCCGTCCTTATCACCGTAGAAAACAAAAAACTGGCCACACACCTTGTTCAAGCTCTTAGCTAATCTCTCTGCCCCTATGAAAATTCATTTTCTTCTCCTTTCTTCTCTAACAAGATAATCCATATGAATTCTTACTAAACCTCTACTTTATTTTTCGCCACTGGATAACCCCCTTTTCATCTCCCACCAGAATTTTCCTCTCTCGCCGCAACGTTCCCTAGGAAGTAACTTCTCTCATCCCCTCTTCGAAAAGGACCTGTTCTCACCTAGACTCATTCACTCCAATTCTTAACTGCTTGGCCATCTCTGTTTTCCCTATACTTCACGGATATTTTAATACCCCAGCCTTTCATTTGGAATAGTACCCACTGACTTAAAACACGCTGCTGTTCACTCAACCCCTAAACTCGCTGGTCCGGACAGGTTTTTACCTAAAGTGTTGAAAGAAGTGCGCGATGAAGTGTCACGAAATCTGAGTACAATCTTCAACATGTCAATCCGGACCGGGTGCGTTCCTAGAGACTGGCGTGAAGCGGAGGTGACTCCTATCTTCAAGAAAGGAGACCCTAGCCAGCCGTCGAACTACCGACCAATTACCTCAACATCAATAGTCGATAAACTCATGGGAAGCATCATGGTGGACAAAATGACGTCATATTTAGAGTCCAACTTCCGATTGAGGAGTTCTCAGCACGGGTTCCGAAGGCAACGGTCATGCCTCACGAATCTTGTGGAATTCTACCACTTCGTTTTCAGTGAGCACGACCAGGATAACGCGGTGGATGTTATCTACTTAGACTTTCAAAAAACCTTCGATAAGGTACCACACCGCCGCCTACTCAGGAAAATGTGTGCGCTGGGTGTAGACGGAAATGTAGCAAGTTGGATAGAGAACTGGCTAAACGGCAAACGGCAACGGGTGGTGTTGAATAGACAGGCTTCTGAGTGGGTGCCCGTTACTAGCGGTGTTACTCAAGGTTCTGATCTGGGACCATTACTATTTATCATCTACGTCAACGACATGGACGGTGACATGGTTGCCAAGATTTCTAAATTTGCCGATGATACGAGTACCAAGCTTGGTATGAACGTCGCAAGGAAAGGAAATATTGCCCGCCTTCAAGATGATCTTGGGAAAATTGGAGAGTAGTCGGACACGTGGCAAATGTCATTTAACGTGGGAGAATGCAAAGTGATGCATATCGGCCACCGAAACACCCAATCTCAGTATATCCTTAAGGGCACTGCTATTGAATCAACCGACACTGAGAAGGACTTGGGTGTAACAATCACTAGTGACCTCAAGTTCTCGAAACAGTGCATTAAGGCGGAGAAAAAGGCCCAAATGATGCTAGGATACATAAAGCGCCAGTTTGGATATCGGAACAAGGAGATAGTACTGTGTTTGTACAACTCACTTGTCCGACCGCACCTGGAGTATGCCGTACAATTTTGGAGTCTTTCGTTTCGAAAGGATATTTTGAGATTGGAACGTGTGTAAGCCAGGGCAACCAAACTGATTCCCTCTATCAGACACAAAAGTTACGATGATAGATTAAGGGAATTAGATCTTTCTCGTTGGAAACCCGGAGACTGCGTGGTCATCTTATCGAAGTGTTTAAAATACTTCGAGGCTTCGATAATGTAGACTACACGGATATTTTACAACTTAGTGAGGGCAGAACGAGAAATCACGGCTACAAACTTGAACTGAAGCGTTACAACCGTGATCTGTGTAGTAAATTTTTCACATACAGCATCTGCGGTAGCTGGAATACACTTCCAGTGGAAGTTGTCAACAGCAATTCTGTTGATCAGTTCAAGTCAAGACTGGACAAAGTCTTGAAAAGTCGCCGTTTGGGCACGTAGGCCGTTGAGCAGAACTGTGCCTGCTCAACTGTTAGCTCACAGGTACCCTTTTTCAATGGACCGTAAGGTCTCCTAGGGTACTTCTTTTCCTTGTAGCTCCTCTCAAATGCTCTTGAAAAGTTGGCGTCAATCGGGATTCTAGATTACTTATCCTCACCTACCGCCGAATGAGATCTTTCAGTTTTGTTTCAAAGGACACAGCGCTGACGCTAAAGAGCCTTCATGTTGGTACTTTTGTACCTCTTGGCAGCATTTGGTCCTGTTGAGTACAATGTTACGCTCGTATTTAATCTATCCATATTGGTGATGATCTATCTTGGCCGGTGGAACTCCATTTTGGTCTTCCGCACTGGTTGGTTCTTGCTCCACTTTTTTTTTAATTTATCGGCTTCCTCTTGATATTCTTAGGCCTCGTCTTGTTCTATCATTTAATTTCTATGCTGATGGCAGGTAAATCTCTCTCCTTCTTCCCAACTTCATTTCCTGAGACTATTCGAAAACTACTATACGCTCATATCATTATTACTGATTTGCTCTCACACAATTTTCTGGGGTCTCCCAGCGGATGTTGCTCGTTGAAAAACTATCGCTCTCTATATTAACCTCGGCGCATTCCATGCCACTTTTTATGACGCAATTAAAAATCTGGAAGTATCTTATGATAGTCAATTACTTCTCAACACCCATGCTGCTATTGTCTGAAAAGCCTCTCTCTGCTTTCTACGTAATATGTGCCGCATCCGTTCACACTTTGACCGCAATAGCCTTTGTTACCTCCCGCCTTGACTAGTGCCACTCCCTTCTCGCTGGCTGTCTCTCTTCCACACTCAGACCTCCCTAACTGATGCAAGCTTTTCCAGCCGGTGCTCTTCTCCGCAGTGAATGTTTCTCTCCTTCACCTCCTCTGCTTCGCAGAATGCAGTGGTTATACATTCGATACAGAATCACATTTAATGTCCTGTTTACATCATAAGAGCTTAAATGTTGTAGCTCACATCTACCTGTCCCTTTCTATGACCCTATCTCAGTCTGCCACCAGAACATTGCACTCTGGAGCTGCTCCCCAACAGATTCCCCTTCAAATGGTTCTTTCATGCTTGTCTTAAAAATCAAAATATTTTCTCTAGTTTTTGCTTAGTTGATAAACGGGCGCTTTGTGAAGACCTATGACACAATTGTCTGTGCATAACTCAGGATCAGACACCACCTTAAATAAGGAAAAGATCCACCCAAGTTTGAAGGAGAAAGTTATGTTCCGAGATCTTCATTTTGCACAAATAAAATTATGAGAATCTTCGCTAGTATGAATAACGCATCAAACCTTTATAGCAAAACTATATCATACGAATTAAGCTTCAAATTATGATACAAACATACTAAAACAAAATGCAACGTTCATTAGTTCTATTGATTTTCTTATATGAAAAAATATATTAGTCTCAAAACATTTGGTCATGACTGTGCACACCCTCTTTATTCCACCCCTACACTCAATTACCATAAGACGCCTTCTAGATCGCCCCTAAAATAGTTATCTAGCCCACCTGCGATCAGGAGACCACTCATCCCTACATGAATAAAATGAACCCCGAAACTGCTCTAGGTCGAGAGGTCCCTTAAAACACAAAGCCTATCATCCTACCTCCCCCACTCCTTCCCTCGACCATCTTAAAACACGTCTGGAAACAGTTCCCTTCCCCAATGTTGCCTTGTTTGACTCCAGAGAACCTGGAGGCAAGGGGCGACAAAGTAAGTCTTTAATCTTCAATCTCGTTGGTTGAAGCCTTTTCCTTCCTCTCTTAATTAATCTTTGCAAATCGTATCTTTGATTATTCTATAAAAAAAAGCGATTTAGAAAAAAATAAGAGGATTTGTCTCTCTAAACTCCAAGACCAACCACACTAATCACAACAAAGGGATGGATGGTGTCACAAGAGTAATGATCCTGCTACAACACTGAAACCTGAAGGAGCAGCACTTCCTCTCGACCCCCTCCCCTTGCTCCAAGAGGGCGTTAAACATCTACTCAAATGAACCAAACTGGGCTGGGACTAACTTTCCCACAAAGTGGGGTCGGTATAATACACTACCCCCAAACAATACCTACCACCTCACTCCCTTATTATATGACCTTTTGATAAATATTAACAACGCATTTGCTTTATTTTGAAACAATTGATACTTTTAGTTTATTAAATAACGCACTTTTTGCATACGATTAAACTACTCTCTTTGACCGGTAGTTGGATGTCTCCAGGCGTTGAAACGAATGTGGGAGGAACAGGCGGAAGAAAGCAAAAGAATTTAAATAAATCAAAATAAAAAGATTAAAGGAGACTGGTATAGGAAACCCATTTAACCTTAAATCTGTAATAGGAATGTGCATTTGAAGCCTACAAGAACAAATATGTACAAAGTATAGGTACGTAATTCGTAGTTTTCCAACTTTACGTTCCTTCAAATGACGCGAATACCTAATGATCATTTAATTCGGGGCGATTATTCTGTTAATTTTCCAGAACAAGACAATTTCCTCCCTCCTTTAGGTCCCCCTTACGAAGAACTTGTAAAAATGGTTTGCTGGAAAGAAGCGAGATTATTAGCAGTTTGGCCTAGAACCTAATGAAGTTTCACTCATCTTTTCCTGGTCTTCTTCTTAGCATCTGATTTTAATTTGTCAATGAATGGGGCAATTATAATCTAACGATAACATGTCTAGTCGTTTAGAATTTTTTTTTTTTAATTTAAAGAGCTCATCTGGCGACTGCCTACTTGAGCATTAGTCGTCGTATTAAAAACTGCCTAGAAGTAGGCTACTTTTAGTCGTTAGAAAAGGAAATTAATTATTATTTCTGGCAAATAAAACGGGATCTTGTGTAATGAATGCGTGGGCATTTTCACCCAGTTCAAATTATTACAAAGATCAAAATTGTGTGTTTAAATCTTTTCTTTTTAGTGAGACACGTAAACAATGTTTGCTTGTTGTTCCAGTCATGTGTACTCTTTGTATTTATGGGTAATAAAAAATCCTTAAGTTGTTTTATCTTCATTGAAGTTACCAAAGAATTTTTATCAATATCAAATTCATTTATTTTCTTATCTTGCCATCAGCAAGAGAGGATTTTGCATAGAAATGTCACTACGTTAATATAACAATGTTAAGGAAAGTAAAAAATAGACAATAAAATTCTCATATTTGCTGTAACAGTTTAACGAGTGCATCTAAAGTATAAAAAATACAATTTAAAACTTAGTTTGAACCATTAAATGTAGTAATAGTTAAGCGTTTTCAATACGGTAGTAATAACATTGTACAAGGGGTAAATTTACCTCTTTTTATGGGGAATTTTTGTCTTTCCCCCTAGTAATTAGCGAATCTTGACTGCTTGGATGTATTCTTTAGCCGCTTTCAACTGTTCAGTTTGTTATATTTTAACGATGGCGCAGCGTAGGATTGGTGTCCTCCATTAATGAGTTAGTTCGAAGAGGATCGGTAATGTCGTGATTTCGTTTTGATTGATTAAATCGCGGCAAAAGAATTCGTAAGTCGGGCTCGTTGGACGATTCAACGATCACTAGTGACTCTGAAATGGACGACTCATGACTCGTGCGAGCGTGGATAAAGAGTCACTGGTGACCTGGAAGAATCGTCTCTGTCGAGGAAAAGTCGAGAAGAGTGAGTGAGTGAGAGCGCAGGTTTGGTCATTGTATCTCGTGATTGTGCGGACCGAGACTCTCGTAATCTCTCTCTTTGTGCATTCATTGGGAGTCGAAGTTCGTTGCTTAGCAACAGCTTTTGGATGTTAAGCAGGTCGGTCGTTAAGGCGATTTTGAGCGGAGGCCTCTCTCGGGAGGGTGGAATTTTATAGGCCCTCCCCAAATTTTTCGTAGGAGAGGACTTTCCTTCCCATTTAGGCGGGAGGGGGTAGGGTCTTGGGGCGATCGCACCAGTTCATATCTCGATGAGTGCTTAGTTCTTGAAGGTGGAGACTTATTTTTCAATGTCGCGTAAGTGACTTCCTCCCGGGTTATCTCGAGGCGAGAGGGTGGTGGGGTGTGGGCGTTTCCATCAATGTCATAATCTTCATTTCGGCACGATTCTGATTATTTAGGAGAGGGGCGCGGAGGGGGGCTGGAGGGGCCGCTCACCTAGCCGGGGTCTTCGGGGAGAAAGGAGTAGACCGACGAGACAGAAATAAACAAAAGGTCAACAACAAAATTGGGTGCGTCATGTATTCCCAATTAACATATTGGTTACAGTTAAGGTACATGCAAAACAAAACAAAAAAAAATACGCACACACAAACACAAAAGACGAAGTTAAATAAATGGACAGGAAAAATAAATAAAAGGGAGCATGGTTATAAATGGTTATTCGGGGCCATAAGTATCATTCTACTCTACAAATTAACAAGAGACGAACGGAATCCGCCTCTCAGCAGACAGACAGCTACTGCCTCTGTTTAGATCTCGCGCAGGATTCCCAACTAAACGGCGCACCACGGCGTGGCAAGGAAGGGTCTGGCATTCTTTGGCCTCGGGTGCCAAGGAACTCAGGATAAGGGATAAAGGAGTAAAAAGGGGGGCGGGTGAATGTGTTCCCTTCTCCGGGGTAAAAGGGCTCAATTCAGGACACTTTTATGCGTTATCAAGGCGCTTGTGATCTTTAACTACGACCTTTCTTATTCGCAGCGAAACACGATTTCTTAACGTGTGTCCCTTTGGTTTTCTTTTTCCCCCTGGCATATATTTACCTTCGTCTTTGAGCTCGGTCTCGATGGTATATTATTATGACAAAGTGATGTTACTAGTTTGTCTAAGGCATTATGTCTGGCTCTCCACGTTAACAAAACAAGTAGTTATAAGGAGTTACAAGGAAAGAAAGTACCCTAGGAAACCTTAAGGTCCATTCAAAACGCAAACGTGGCAACCATTATAAGCAAACGGGTTCTATCTATACGTATCCAGCGCACGTTTAAGGAAGATACATTTGACTTGTAAACACGTTAAATCTTGGGTAGAAAGAGACGATCCTGGTCAAATCAAGGCTAGCAATAATTTTAGGTAGATTTGGCAGATTTTGATAATACCACCGACATTGGATTGTGATAATACGACATTGATTTCGATTTTGGTGAAACAGTGAGACTGACGCAAGTATAGTGGCAATGAAATTGATAAAAAGAGCCAATTTATGTAGTCCAAACCAAGAATTGTGTATCGGGAGGCCATTATTTTATTACAAAATCGCGTCTATTTTATATTTGTGAATTAAATAAGAGGAAGACTCGACTGCAATTGAGAATGGATAAAAAAAAGGGTATAACTCTCGGCCGTCAGTTCGCCAGGGTAGCTTAAAAAAAAATCGGGCTACCGTAACACAAAGCATCCACATCTACCTAAACTACCACAAAATCTATAATCTTCACTCTATCTTACGCTCTTAATTCTACTCTACCTCCTTCTCCAACAAAAAAGGTTTTCTCGCTGAATGCACAAATATTTGGGGAGCTGGGGAAACATCGCCCCACGCTACTAAATCTGGGCTTTTGGTTGGGCCGGAGAGTCTGAAATCTTATATTTTTCGCTCATTTTAAGTGCCACCGAACCAGACTGTTCGCCGTGGTAAAGAATGCCACTTTAGAGCATTCCCGGCGATGCTTCCCTCGCCCCAAGCCCTTTCCAACTAAAGAGTGGTTTAACAACGACCGCAATTAGAGTCTGTGTGGACGAGAGAGAGATAGAGGTGGGGGATGTCGTTGTTGCAAGTCTAAAAAAGCGAGATCAAAAAGGAAGGAAGGAGGGTAGAAGTAGGAGAGTTTGGCAGCCTTGATAAAAAAAAGCGACAATTCCGCAGACATGGATTGCTCTGACGAACCTGAACGAAGCCAACAGCTATATCTGACAAACAATAGTGAATATTGAGTACAAAAATATTGCGTGTTAATGTGTCATAAAAGGAAGAAATTCCATTTCATAGATTAGGCATAGGTAAAAATGGGTTAGGAATGTTATTTGACATTTGTACATTTATTGAATATGTCACTATGTATGTAATTGTGAATAGACGCAATTAAGAAGAAAATAAGGCTTATGCGTACCTATCTTTCTATTATTAATGGATTCCTCAAATCATCGGATATGTGCAAATGTTAAAACATGTCTCCTTTGAAAATTTCGTTCTTAACGAAAAAGCGGATTTTTCGCTTAAATAAATGGTCACTAACACCTAAATAAAAAAATACATGAAGGACAAACGTCATCTAAATATTATTGTACATCTATCACGCTCAAAACGAGAAAAAAGTTATACAATAAATTAATCTACGGTAAAAAAAAACTCGTACGGGCTGCTCGTTCATCTCAGGTTTAAAAGTTTCACCCGGTAACAAAGACGGGTGGTTAAAACCACGTTCACTTCATGTTACGAACATGTCTGACGAGTCACCGACGGAAATCACAAAAATTAAGGGGGTCGCTTAGTTGCCCGGGCAACGCGAGAGGACACAGAACTACGGGCCACCCTTTAGTCTGTAAACGAGGCGATGTTGCCATAGGAACACGAGGGGTAAAACTGGTTGGAGGTTGTGTCCCCGATCAATTGACAGGACGCGCTTGCGTTACAAGACGCCGGTAGGTATGTGTCAAGGACGTCTGAAGGTGTGGTTGAATTGTGAAAAAAGTTGTACGAGGAGTGCTGGTGGAGAGTTTCCAGTGCCACTGCCACCTCGGCGCAGGACTGGGGCAATAAAGGAGTGGTGGGTTGTTCCAAGTTGTGGAGAGACGTAGGTGACTGGTGCTGGGGGCTGAGCTGATGGGAGGAGAGTTGTGGGGGGTGGAGGGAAGTGTTGTGGTAGCTGGGCTGGTGTCGATTATCCCGGTCATAGGGGGTGTATCGAAAATGAGAGGAGGTGTGGGGGGAGAGGAGGGAGACCCTGGCCTTCCCGGCCACTGACGTGCACGGAGGCGACAATGGGCCAGGGCAGGTGACGGGATCGAGCGAGGAGAGTGGCAGGGCGCCGTTGGGCGTTGGGTGAGGGGGGGTGGGGTAGACGAATGGGGAAGACTCTTCCTCGAGAGTGGGGAGGAGGGGGTAGTAGTCCCGGCACCCCTCTGCCCGTTCAGGCAGGTCAGAAGGGGTGCTGACCGTACTCTCCTCGGGATAGGGGGACGTCCGCGGGCACCTGTTGAGGGCGTAAGGCTGGTGGCAATTGTGTGAAGGGGGTTTGGAGGAGGACCCCAGCGGGGGTAAGAAGTGGTTCTCTGGTGGAGGGGATGAGTGGAGGGAGAGGGGTTCCGTAGGGGCAGGAGGCGTGGAGTAGGAGAGGGAGAGGAGGGAGGTATCGCCGTTCGTGGTGTAGCAGCCACTGGTGGTGGTGGTGCTGGGTGCTGGAGCCTGACCTGCGGGCGCGGGCATGCAGGGGCGCGAACGGTTCCTGGGGGTTAGTTGCGGGGGAGACACGCTGGGCAAACTACGGGGGGAGATGGCGGATGAAGAGGTGGAGGACGGGGAAGAGGAGGACACGAAACTCACGAAGGAGGTGGAGGGCGAAGAGGCCGCCTGGCTCACGAAAGCGTCCGGTGTGGGCCCCTCCCCTTGCGGGGAACCTCCCCCGCCATCCCCTGCCCTGCCGGAAGAGGAGGGGGTAAGGAGCATCTCCGGGGCGCCGGGCGAGGTGACCACCACCAGTGGGGCCTGGGCCTGCTGGGGCCCCGGCCGGCATGAGTGCCTGCAGGAGGCTACGTGACTCGGGTCGAGGAGCAGCTTCCTGAGCTTAGCCTTCTCGCTCGTCAGGCGCTCGATCTCGGACTTGAGGCGTAGGTTCTGGTCCTCCACCGTCTCAGACTCCTGTTCGAGGAGGAGGGTGAATTATTATCATCATCAGTCTAAGTATTACAACTACTAGTACATTTACTACTAATAGTAGTTGCATTACTTGTGCTAGTGGCATTCTACTAGTAGTATCTAGTACTTTCACTAGTGTTGCCCAAATGTGGTGCTACCATTTGAGAAAAAAAGAAGCATAATATAATTAGAGCAAAATAACATTTTCAAAATGATTATTGTAGAATACAGAAGCATTATTTCATTTATGAAAAGTAAACATAAAATTTAGCAAGTGGAAAAGGAAAAATTTGTCTCGACCCACGGCCTAATGAAACGAGGGCCATTTATAGCCAATTGGTACATTTTCCGTCGTATTTCCAATGTTTGACTCGCTTTCTTTTCTCTCTGTCTAGACATCCTTCAGTGGGTCGGTCTGTTTGTCTCTGAGAGGTAGTGTCACTCCTTTGACTTAAAATATATGACCTACTACCCGTAGAGTATCATTTTCGAGGTGTTTTTAACAATCTCTATGAACCCGTGGGAGGGCTATTAAAAGTCCAGGAACAAATTCGAACAAAGAACACAGGTACTCAAAAGCACGAATCAGAAGATCTTGTTCTAATGAGCGTTCATCAAGTGGAAAGCGACGTTTCTAAGGTGGAAGACCGAATGTCAGGTTAATGAAGTATACGATCTGATGATAAGTTCAAATGTCCGTAGTTACGTTCACAAATACAAAGTCCCAAGTCACGTTCACGACTCCAATCGTTCCACGTCACGTTCACATTCGTCCCAAGTAACGTTCACCAGTACAACGTCTCAAATCAATTCCCGCCAAGTCAGATTCACGACTTCGACGTGCCAAGTCATCACATCCACAACTAAGAAGTCCCAAGTCCCGTTCACGACTAAGACGTCCCAAGTCACGTTCAGGAGGTCACAAGTCAATTCAGGGGTTGAAAGTTCAAGTCACGTTCAAGAGTACAACATCCCAAATCACAATGCACGTTTACAAGTACGATGTCTCAAGTCATGTTGTCGGGTATAAAATCCAAAGGCCCGTTCAAGGGTACAACGTCCCAAGTCGCGTTCAAAGAGTATAACGTTTTAGACCAACGTCCTAAATTATGTTCAACGAGTACGTCCTTAATAACCCAGAATCCAGTTGGTGCAGTAGCTGTGGAGACTTACGGTCATGAGGTGGTAGGTTTTCTCCTTCTTCTTGTTCCTGCATTTGGTGGCGGCGATCTTGTTCCTCTCCCTTCGGCGCGAGCGACGTTCTTGGTCCTGGGGCGTCAGCTGAAAATCAAGGCAGAATTACGGCCGCCGTCCAGCTTCGGGAAAAAAAATGGGTCGACCATTTGCGTAAAAGATGGCAACCAGGGCTGTAGTTACTAACGGGCTCCATTGTACAAGATTTTCCCGGGGTCTCCCAAGTTTGGGATCCGTTTGGAGTGTCTCCTACGCCATCTTGACGCATTAGCCTTGGCGATCCAATAACTTCGTAACTTTTTTTCTTACTCTCAATCTCTCTTCCACAATAGTCCTCTTACCATGGCAAGAGGAACCACCAATATTACACGTATACCTACTTATCCTTTATGTGTAAAGGAATTAAATACACGTAGGCTGCCTGTGCCTTATATACGGACTTGATTCAGCGAGCTTTAAACGCACCCTATAGGCCCCAGTTTTTATGTTTGAGCGTCTCCATTACAATCCTGATCTTTTAAACTCCTCTTCATCATTGTATTCACGCTATTTTCACCCTTTTCTGCCTCTTCTTCCCTTGAGCTTTCTCTAATGATTGATCATATTCCGAGTTACCCACGTTCTTTCGCAATAATAAACAAGGTGCATAAATCAGTGGAAGACTACATTCGAACCAGACAAATACCGTTTTAGCGGAAAATTGAAAAACTAATTTGAAAATCGAAGCTTGATTGATCGATACGCGATGGGAGCGGAAGAAGCCTTAGTTCGTAGCCAGGATTCTTTAGAAACTTTGGCATGAGTCGGTTTATATGACATACTAAGGCCCGCGTGCCAGATTTCCCACATTTTGTGACACACCATCGGTGGTAAACTATGATCAACAAGCTACGTTTTCCGCATATTCGACTTTTGGTGATTCGTTACTGGTGGCAAACTAAGGCCCACGAGTGCCTTGCCACTTGACAGAGTATGCGAAATCAGTGCAGAGTTCTATTTATAACACGGCCTTCGAGGTGTACCCGCTGACCCAGATTAGTATCCACACTTGGTGTATGTACTGTGCATGCGTGAACGCGTGTATGTTTATATGTACGTGCGCCAACAAACATTTTACCTCCTTGTTGTCGCCTACTTCCTCTTTGACCAATTTGGTATCGGACGGAAGTTCGCCGGGCGCGAGTCCCGCCGCCTGCAGCTTTGACTTGATCTGATGCTTCAGGCCCTCCTTGATCAGTGCCAATTTGGTAGCCTCCACGGTGTTGACGGGGGAAGGTAATTCTGGCACTGGCGGAGACGGAGTGCCAGCTACGGTGGGCACTCCTCGAAAGGCCAGTGAAACCCTCGTAGTTGAATTCACGGGGTCGTCTCCTCCTGGGTCGAAAATGCTACTTGCCGGGGACATGTGGGGGATGGTTGTCCCTCCTGAGTGGGTAGGGGTACCACCGAATTGTGTGCCAGGTTTCTCTTCACTGGGACTGGCACTGCTGCTCGCTGGGCTCAGGAGGTCTCCGTGCGTTGCCTGCGCGGTCGGAAACAACAGCAATTAGAAACACTGGCACTAGAGGCAAACAGGAAAAATAACAGAACACGAGAATAAAGGAGGAATTGGTAATCTTGCAAAAAAATAAGAAACGGCAAGGGGAATTTATTAAAAAAAATCTTTGTTTTTTATCATTATCATATTTTCCTACATCCCCATTCCCGAGCTAGTGGGCGCTTTTGTCAGCCCTGTATGAATTAAGTGAGTCTGTAATCACAGAAGGATATTAAACCGAGTGAAATTCACGGAGCCCCTACAGTTATGGGGACTGTTATTTCCCCCTCAAATAAAAAAACTAAACAAATTCGTATATTTAAATTCATGTGATATTTAGGGGGGTCCTAACCTGCATCCGGGGATCCTGTTGGGGGCCCATGGGCCTATATGGCTCGTGTGACCCCCCCCTATTGCGCCACCAAGGAAGATTTATAAAATGTTGTTGGAGGTGAAATATGCGACCCTTGACCGAGTTTCGAATGCCAATATGGCCCATTATGTCACAGAGGTTGGGAACCACTGCCCTAATAGCTTTATGCACCCTTCACCTGAAGTCTGTTCGGGAACGAGGGGGGCTGGGGCATTCTTCGGAGTCAGCCGAGAATAAAAGGTCAGGGTAAAGGGTCATTTGAGTCAAGCGATGAGCGATTGATGACATTTTGGCGCGAGTCGCGACAAGGGGTAAGTTTGGGGGAGGGGGGTCTCTTTCTATCGAGGTCATTTGTCAAATCATTGTCCATTTTACTTTATTTTCCGGGAGCTTCTTTCTTATTCTCTCATAAATGAAGGCTTAAATCACCCATGAGACAGTGAGTTGAGAGGCAAAAAGAAAAAACTAAAAAGTGCTCTGCCCGCAAACGCCTCCTTCTGGAGGGTGGTATTGGACTAGCCATTCCCAAAGCCAAGAACACCGGGGGTTTCCCACCCACACATGCCCCCTTCAGGCTCCGCTCACAACCACGCAGGTACGGTGATGTGGTACTGATAGGGAATCCAACGAGTATTGGGGTGAATTCAGGATTACCACTCAATCATACGACAATCTGAATTCTCACCCACACATCCTCCCTTCAGGCTCCGCTCACAACCACGCAGGTACGGTGATGTAGTAGTGGTAGGGATTACAACGAGTATTGGGGGTGAATTCAGGATTACCACTCACAATACGAGAATCTGAAGTGGCAATGCACTCCTATTAATGCACGGTACCACAAACCCAGGATTTCCGAAGGGTCAGGGTAGGTTTGAGGTCTTAGAGCTGTGTCAGTTCGGCTAAGCAGCTTTTCTTCCCCACCCACACATCTGGACAGATCACTATTCGATCCACCCATATGGTCGTGCCCACTCAGCTACGCATGGCACTGTATCTACACTGGTACTATAGAGATAAATGTTGGGAATCTCCGATACTCTCTGGTACTGCCAACTCTAAGTGTCACAAGATTCCTTGTGTAATTTTAAAATTCTGCTGACGGCTGCTAGAACCACACGAATAATAAAATAAAAACGAAAAAGAGAGAAGGAGAAAAAAGAATAACAAGAGTCTTTCAAGTGGGTTCTAGTTGGTTCTTAAGAGCACAAGTGATCGTTGTATTTACGAACTTCTTGATGAAAATTGTTACTCGAATCTTCATTATAAATTATGATTTTTCACTTATTCGTTTCCTTTATATTTAGACACCATTTTCCATTCATTCTCGGTCTCTGCCTTTACGTTTATTTTAAAAAAATACCTTCGTTAGTCACGTTAGTTCGATTTTAAAAAGCACATCAATATTTCATCAGTACTCCCACTAAAATAGGCAGCATTACATTCATGTGAGCGCCATGAGCAGCGCTGACGGTATAATTCATACAGTCAATACGAGTCAGCGACTCAGTTGTTCAAAACTTTGTGATTCACAGCAAATCGAAGATGACTCCTTTTTCGATGTGGCACTGTGCCATTTGATTAAAGCCTCAGACCTAGTCACGAATTACTTCCCTACCTTTGCTCTCAGCTCTTGCAACCTGATGTCTACCGCTTTCACCCATTTCTTTTAATAAAAAGATTGAAGAGCATAGTAACATTACGTTGTCCTGTTGGCAGTTTCGTACAGCTTGATAAGCACTACCAGCAAGCATGATTGGCAATTGGTTGTGAACGACTACTCCGATATCTCTCCACGAGCAAGTCAAGCGCGTCCGCCAGACAGAGATGGGTGCAGGGTTGCGCCATAATGGCGCTCATTTCGCAACTTTGGCTCGATGAGGTCGACGGTTACTTCCTGCGTCGCCACAAAGGCCAGAAGACTAGACGGATTTTGCCAGCATCCGTCACGGTTGAAAGAGTTCCTCCATCATTCAGTGTCACAGTAACACTCGCACACTCTTTCCATTTGTTTCTCTTCGCCAGAAAGTTAAATTCTTGAAAAGAAATGAAGTGGGGGAGGTAAATCGTGCGAGAGGAATACCATTGTCGCGAGGAACCGAATGGGCCCGAAACTTCCCCGTCCCTTTCCTATTACAATATCAAACCACGACAGGACAAGGAAGTAGAGTAGACATAGCAGTGGCAGAACGCTCTTATAAGTGCCTCGGTGTAATCAACATAGTCCGAGATGAACGATAGCGACCAAATGTTTGGTTGAAAGGATCCCTTTGCTCTGGATGGGTCGCAATTAAGAGAAAGATTTGGAGGAGGCGAGTAGTTGAGATGTAGTATATAATAGTGATGATGTTGGTCGGAAAAGTGCAAAGAAGCAGGCAAATAAATACTAAACAAGAGGGATGGGAGGAGAAGGAGTTTAGTAAAAGGTAGTCTAAAAGAATATATATGTATTCGGTTTCCTGTCGCAGGGAGATAAGGAAAGGAGTTGATTGAGAAGATGGATTTTTTTTTCCTTGGCAGGACCCCAGCTTGAGGGAGGTAGAGGGCCATCTATATCTAAGCCACCAATTGATGCCAATTATATGAATAGCCGCAAACCGAAACACGATAGGATGCCCGATGCTTTGGAAGAAAAATGGGCCAATTAGAGCGGATAACATAAAAATTACGCTTCCTCGCGTTACGCATTCCACGCCACTTGGGGTTAGGCGGTATGTGGCTTTGAGAGGGGTTACGTGACACGTTACTAGGCGTTACGCAGAATATACTTAAGTGTAGAGCTGGCGATGTGATCACTTATGATCGTAAGTTGCTGTGTACTTGTGGTGTTATTATCACTTGTATTAATAAATTACTGCTGGGAAGTTAATGAAGTTCTTGCAAATGTTATTTGTAGTGTTCTTGCCTCATGATTAGGCAATGGCAGGATATCCTTATATGGGTCTATGGACACTTTTCTCACTATTTATACCCTTCATGGGGCAATTCCTGCAAATGACTTCCCTTCTGATGATAAGTGCCAAGAACGAGCCGAAAGCAGATTCTCCCATTTCTGAATGTCTGAGTGTTTGACGGTTTGATGAAGGCAATCGATTTGCGTCTGGGTTGGAGGATGCGTGAAAGAGAAAGGGATAAAGAGAGACTGTGGAAGACATATATGGAAGATGATAGATCGAGAAAGTAGTTACTCACCTGACTGTGATAATTGGCGTAGGAGGAAATTTGTCCCGATGTGAGACTGATCAGTGAATTGAGAATTTCAGGCGTCTTGGGCGTGTGGGTACACGAACCCTCTGTTCCCCCCGATTGGGGTGGCGTTAAATTAACGTTCAGGTACATCTTGCGCTTTTATTGCTGCCTTGATTAACGCAGCAATTGTTTTCCCTTTACTTTTCTGACTCCGCCTCAGATGAGAGCCTGGAAGAAAAGACAAAGAAGAGTTAGGGACTTCTAAAATGGCTAGAAACTGGAAATAGCTAGAAAATCTTGAAACTTCAATGGATAGAAATAACATAGAAAATGAAGAAAATAAAAGAAATGGAAACTACATCTGTTAATTCAAAGCCTTTAGGAACAGGCTTAATGCGTAAAAACAAGTACTCTATTACTAGAGAGCAATGGTAACCAGAAATGCTAGTTTCTTTCTAAAGAAAATAACCAACACTTATGTAATCCAAACAAGACATTCACACCAAATGAACCTTTAAGCGAAAACAAACGAGGTCATAGCCCAGAGATAGTTTGCAATCTGTAAAAAAGTAGGAGATACAGTCTAGACCCTTCTACAGTGATTAGAGCCACAAAAGCACGCAAACCTCTTAATGTCAGCTGCCGCATCCTGGCCTATACGCTACACCTGACCAATCTCCCGAGTGAAAGATGGCGGCGAAGGACAGACAAGTGAAGTTCGCTTTTAATTACATAGTCCTTCTGGCAGCCCCAAACGAGGCCATGACCGACGAAACAACAAAGAAAAATTATCCTCAAAGCAATTTAAAAGAACAACAACATTAATGAAACGCGAAGAAAACAAATTGCAAAAACTTAATGGAAGAAAGAAAGCGCAATAAATTCATATAATGAAGGCCAGAAGGAGGGGGGGAGTTATTACATATAGAACACACATTGAAATAGAACATGTACTAAAAAATAAAACAGGTGCTCTAAAGCACAATTTTTAACGTTCTTGAAGAAACCCGATGCAAGGAATCTGATGGGCTTTATGGATTTAATAAAATCATACATATAGCCGAGAATATAAGACCCGAATAGGTCATTTTTGTTAGAATTACGAAGGTTTCTAGAGCTACGAAAAGGGGTTTTAGAGGTACGAAGGTTTTCAAGATTTTGGTAGGAGTTTATTGCTAGGAAGAGGATTTTCTTATTACCAAAGAATGTTTTAGTATTACGAAGAGGGCTTTTAATTTTACGAATTTCAAAGAAATCTAAAACTTATCCCCGAATCCCGGTCCATTTTAGGCACCCGGAAACTTAAAGGTTACCCCAAATTCCGGTTCTCTTTAGAAACATAGAAACCTCCCAGAATTCCGGTTCTAAATCGCCCTAAAAATCTTAAAATCATTTACCAATAAACAAATTAACCAATCCCTTTGGTCAAAATTTCCCTACCAGGAGAAGGTCGAGCAAATTTTATGTAATAATTGCGCGTGCATTGAGGTCTACGCAAACACCCAAAACAAGAGTTCTCGTGGGTCTTGGTGTCCGCAGTCTCGATTGGCTTGAGCAAATTAATGTAAGGAGGACGCCCAAAGAAGCCTTTGATCCCGATTGCCAGATCCCAATCGTGAAGCACGGAGGCAGTTTTGTGATGGTTCAGGCAGCTATATCGTGGAATTCCTTTGGCCCTCTGATAACACTCAATGGTAGGGATACAGGTAACGAGTATTTGTTAATTTGGGGTGACCAAATTCACTCCATGGTACAAACACTATTTCCCAATGATGGCGCCATGTTCCAGGAAGATAATGCGCCGAGTTACGCAACTAAAATTGTTTAAAACTGGCACAAAGAGCACAAAATTGATTTAAAGCACTTGGATTGGCTTCCACAATCACCAGATCATAACATAATCGAATATCTCTGGTGTGTTTTGAAGCGACAATTAAGGACCAGCTTTCCTCCGCCATCATCTATGAAAGAGCTGGTACAGTTCAGCTTTACGAATGGATTAAACTTCCAATAACCACTGTCCAAAACTTGCATGACTCTTCTTCGATGTATTAGAGCATTTATTGCGGTCAAAAGATAACCAACTCGATATTAAATAATAAAATTGTTATTTAACGTTTCCATTATTTTGTCCAACCCCTGTATTTTATTTAAATGGTTAGTGTTACTCTATTTTATAATTCCAAGTTTCGCGACGGTAAAAAAAAAAAAACACACCGGCGGCGATGCCTAGTTATATTTTTTATTTGTTTTTATATATATAAAAAAACAACCACCTTTAATTAAACCCCTAATCTTCTGGTGAAATGTGTTCCCGCCGCCGCGGTACCAAAATGTTTTTATTTGTAATGAAGCCGGATTTTTCTTTCCTATTGATATAGTGGGACTTTACGAGAAGAAAAACAGCAATAGCGAATCCGAAAACTCAAATCACATTTTATCCGAATTTATTTTATCTAATTCAAGAGATCTACACCTTCATCAAAGCTGACATGGGTTTAAAAAAGTATTTTAGTCTCCTCGGGGTTAAAAAGTGTTTTGAATGCAAGTATTAGTTCGAAAATGGAGATGAATGAAACTTCTTTGCCTTTACTTCAGAGGATACGAATGATAAGGTGGATGTTCCACCTAATATGCACACGGGATCGCCTAACGCGAAGTACACATACACGCGTGAAGAACAAATGCGCACACGCCAAGAGAAGGTTCAAGAAGGAAAACGAATTAACGAGCAGCTTTCTTTGGCATAAGCGTCCATGTAAGTGGTCGAAGGGTTGCCATCGCTATAGGTGGCACTCAGAGCCAATTACGCCGATTCTGTTCGTGGCACCAGGAGCAAAATTTGCATAACACACACACACACATACATATATATATATATATATATATATATATATATATATATATATATATATATATATATATATATATATATATATATATATATATATATATATATATATATATATATATACTCATCTCTCTCACTCACTCGCTAGTGGGTATCGATTACTATTACCTATGGATAAAATTAGGAGGGAAATCCAATACCTATCCCCTCCCAAGTGCCAGTGCTTTTGTCACCGAATGGCACTTGCTCCTTTTCTCGTGTTCCTATCGAATCAGAGTCTCAGGTTACCAAAGCGGTGGCACACTACATGCAAACCCGGAACTCTGAGTTTCCCTTCGAGAGACATTCATAGACATGCCAAGAACGGAGGTGGAGACGTACCTGTACGCATAAGTGCAAAAAATCATACACACAGGTGACTAAGGGCAGAAAAGTACATATACGCACATCAAGGGATTGTGACAAGCGGAGCAGGTGTGAGCTGAGCAGTGGCACATGCGCAGAGACGCCAAGACCCAAGGGTGCGGTCTCGTAGTCTTGTTCGGTTGTATTGCATGGTTGCATTGAGGTATGTTTTGCTGTCTGACGATTTTAGAAGGTTATTTGCCCTTTATTTTTCTCTCGTGTCTTAACTTGTTGTTCTCTATATCTTGTAGCCTTGATACTTCTCGTCTAGTGAATCTTGCTCCATCCGTACTTCTTGAGGAGTGGAACATCTTGTGCCGTGGATATGTTGCCCTGATACTTCTTGTGTCATGGATCTTGTTGCGTTGATACGTCTTGTGTCATGGATCTTGTTGCCTTGATACGCCTTGTGTCATGGATCTTGTTGCCTTGATACGCCTTGCACCGTGGATATTGTTGTCCTGATACATCTTGTGGCGTGGATCTTGTTGCCTTGAAACGTCTTGGGCGTGGATCTTGTTGCCTTGATACGTCTTGTGTCGTGGATCTTGTCTCGATACGTCTTGCACCGTGGATCTTGTTGTCCTGATACGTCTTGTGTGGATCTTGTTGCCTTGATACGTCTTGTGCCTTGATACATCTTGCGCCTTGGATCTTGTGGAGTGGATCTTGTTGCTTTGAAACGTCTTGAACGTGGATCTTGTTGCCTTGATACGTCTTGTGCCGTGGATACTTTGCCTTGATACGTCTTGTTGCCTTCCATGCATTAATGAAGGTGGTCTTATTGTTCTTCCTTTGATGCGACGCAAGGGCTTGACGACTTGCTTACAACCTCACCTACCCCAAGTGAGTGGAGATTCACATATTTAGGAACGGGCAGTGCCCCAACCTCCTTCGTTTCCAATTAGCCTCATCGGAGGTGGTTTTGTTTATGCCAGAAGGGATAAGTGACGGAGGTGGGGAGTTAGGTACAGTGAAAATGTTTTGCAAACTTCCTAAGCCCGAAACCTTGGGTCCTGTACCCCATAAGATGGACCGACTTTTAATGATGAACTAGGGCGGGATCGGAGAGTTGCGCTCCTTCCCAGTTCTTGCCGCCCAAAGTTATCTCTTATTATGAGTACTCGGGGAAGAACTCTTCAAAGAATATTTCACTTACTCCAACTTCACCACTTTACCCATTAAAAAATTAATATGCTCTCGTTTGTCTTCACTTTTTATAATAAACAATATGATCTCAAAGTTGCATATTTATTATGAAAAAGGAAACGGGTAACAAACAAGGGGATTTTTACTAATTAGATAAAAAAAATGAAAAAGAATAAAGATAAATCAAAGAATAACGAAAACAATGAAGTGAAAAAAGGATAAACATTACAAAGAAGTGTAGAAGAATAACGATAATAAAGAAGAGTGAAAAGAAAAATGATTCGGGGTCACTCCAATAAGGATAAAAAAAGGAAAGAACAAAGATAAAGAAGAACGAAAACGAAAAAAGTCAAAAGAATAAAGATAACAAAGACTAATAAAAAAGTAAGGCACCCGGAAGTACTAATGCAGAGAGTTATTATAAACCGCTATGAAAACCTTCGTACAAAGGGACAAATGAATTCAAAAGTACGAACAGTTACCACCTTGCGAGGCATTGAAAACAAAAAAGGAGGAATACCGACAGGAAAAGATGTGTACCATGTGTGTTCAAGTCGCAATGTATTAAGAATTTGAGGTCAAATTTCTAAAGTTGCCGGAAAGAGTTCGTAGAATAAAGCATAGGAACCCAAACATACGAGCTCCGAATCTTTTCGAAGGGCCCTACATTCCTTATTTTTAATTAATCGTTCTTAACATTTAGTATTTCGTATATGGAAATTGACGATAAACAGAAAAGGAAGAACAAATCTGAGGTGAATCATGGGTAGTGTCAGACGAGTGCCAAATTAAGCGGCACGCTCGTCTGGCATTATTGTACTAAATGACGGGCAAGGTGCCAAGAAGGAAAGGGTTGTAGAATGGTCATTATATGGTCCGATTATTGTGATAATTAAAGATATTTTGATCCAATAATTTAGTGCCAAGATACAGTGGCACACACCCTCAGAGAAAATTGTTTCCTCAACGGATTCCTCGCGATTATGCTATAAAAAGGGCAGGCTTATAGGGGCTAATTTTTTTTTTTTAATTAAAAACATTAAATATAAAAAAAACACTTGAATTCTTAAATTTTATCCTAATTTATATGATCTAATTCAAGAGATCTACACCTCCATCAAAGCTGACATGGGTTTAAAAAAGTATTTTAGTCTTCTTGGGGTTAAAAAAAAAATGTTTTGAATGCAAGTATTAGTTCGAAAATGGAGCTGAATAAAACTTATTTGCCTTTACTTTCATATCATTCAGACATTTTTTTTGTTTGTATTCCATCTTTCAGGAGCTAAACAACGATACAAATCACCGGGCAGACGTACCCTTAAAATCAACCAAGTAGAAACGCACTGGACCGAACAATGTTAGCTGATTATTATTATGTTTTTGTAGTACCTAACCTAAATCCCTCTTACCCTCGGTAATCGCTCAATGACCTTACTGGTGCGGATGTAGATCAGGTTAGATTAACAATATCAAGTCTCAAATAGGATATAAAAGGTAATTATCCACAAAGGTTGGCCAAGAATATTTCAGAGCACTCAATGACCAGTGCAACTGTTTGCAATTGAAGGAAGAAACAAGAAGAAAGAAATTATACAATATTTGCATTTTGGATATCTAAGGGAAGGGTATTTAATTGTATATGGTAGAAATACGCCCTGTGCCAAGTGAGTCCGGCACTACCGTTGGCACCCGAATTAAATTAAGGGAGGGGGGGGCTATGTAGGAAGATGGGAGATGTTGGCAATGACACCTCTTACTGTTGCAAAGAAGAGATTTGCTGTACGTTGTGGGGGTGCGAATGCCCGCAGGGAAGAGTTGACGAGCTGAAAAGGAGGAAACAGATTGCGACCGAAGGGCGCCTAGTCCTCTGTGGGAAAAGAGAAAAGGAACAGGATGGTACAATAATAGAACGCAAATGAGACGTACTCCAAAAAAAGATGCCCTAACCTGAAATACCTAAGACACCCGACGAGGTGGGGTGGGGCCAAAAGACCAAACTCCTCTTTCGTACAAAGAAGTGAAGAACTCACAAAATCTGCGCAATGGTCGGAAAGGAATTGGAATTAAAAGTAACCCCATTACCGAAATACACCGGCGTTCGGATGACGTCCATTCCCTAGATAGACTGTACCAGGCATGGTTCGTATCCCTGGAATGATCGTTCGTAACACGATTCCATGCATAAGTTCCGAGCCAACCGGTCGCGCGCGACCAAGTATCAGCAAGGTATAATTACCGGAGGATTTGGCGCGCGGCCATAGACACGCCAATTCTACCTCATCTATTCCGAACCCGGGAGGGTATATTGAGGGGCTGGGGGCGTTTTTTTCGGTTTTGTGGTTTTGGGTAGGTCTTAAAAACACTCGGTATGATTTTACCACCGAGTCACAGTGTCTGATGCCAATCCCAGTGGGAGCCTAGTTTAACGGGGGCTCGACGTACATACATAGAGAGGCATCATAGCAGCCGCCACAACGCTGACTCAAATTGCCGCTCCCATTCGGCAGCTAACAACACCCGATGTGGTTTAACTTTGATAAAATTGAAAAGAGTAAATATAAAAGGTGATGCTTGTGAAAATAAGATCGAGGATGATAAGGAGTGTTATAACAGCTCAATCATTACTGCTGGGCGAGATGGATGTGTATCGTTACATAACACTAAGAGGCGACACCAAGGAGGGCATCGACGCCCCGAATCCTTGTACAGAGGAGAGATCAGGTGGAAATGTGTCTCTAAACAATCACCTCCGGACGCTGAGGCCCGAAGGGCACGCAATGCTCCCCGTGTCAGCTGCGGCGTGGTTGCCCGTTAGACATAGCGTTCTTCGAGGCCATGTGCGTTCACAGAGGCAAAGTGTTTCGCAGAACGGATAGGGACTTGTCACAGGATAAGTCAGAGAATTTAGTTGGGGGGAAGGGGGGATTAAACGTCGGGGAAGGGCAGGAGTAGGGGGTTTATCTCCCCAATCCGCTCTCATTTAAGATGCCTTTTATTTCTCAGTGGAGACCTCTTGATTAACGTGGGATCCGAACCAGTGTCTACCAGGAGCGTATGACGACAGTTGTGAAAGCGACCTAAATATGTACTACATCCGGCGACTAATAAAACCCGGTGGATTAATTTCACTGCAATTTGAATCGGTGTTTTCACTCGGTAAAGACCCTAAGGTGGGACCGGGGCAACCCTGGGGAGAAAGGGATGATTATGAGAAGCAGCGTTAAAGGGGTGGGGGGCTATCAGCATGATAACGTGATTGTACATCGTCAGTTAACGAAAATCAAATGTAAGCAGGATTTGATGTATTTCCAAGTCCCTAGTGGGGCTCAATATATAAACACCCCCTTCAGGGGGCTGATTGAGCAACCCGTATTACCTAAAAGACGATGGTATTCCAACAATCGAGAGTGAGCGACTCCTTGACCCTATTTTTTCAAAAGGTTAAACATCCTCTTTCACTCGTTGTCGGGTCTAATCAGGCGTTGGGGGAAAGAACAGAGAGACGGAGGGAAATGTGAAAATGAGCAGAGAAGAGTTGTGAGCAAGTTCAAGTTGGAATGCCTGGTATCTCTATCTATTCCACCACTTTTTTATCGTGGTTCCACGATTCCCTTTTTATCTCTGTTCACCAATTCCATTTATATCGTTGTTCAAATTCATTCTAAAACTTGTTCACTCTTCCTATCACATTCTTCTTTATTCTTCTCCTTTCCCTCGTCCCTAAATGGAGACAACCCAGACATTCTCTTAATATATGCCGACAATTACTTTCTTATGAAAAAAAAATTGTTTATGGGTAATTATGGTGTGAAATGGAGATGTGTGGTGAATGTGTGTTTTTTTTCTGTATAAAATATAATTAAAATGCGGAATTTGGAGAGTATCATTTGATTTAATGGCGATGTTTGTGGTGGGGCCATATTTCGGATATAAGTGAGTTGGGTTGTTATTGGAGCTAGTCGCGGTGGGTGTATGTTTTACACTGCTCATGGGTATTTGCTGTGATTTCACTCCATATAACGGATTGGTTTAATGTCCCTATGGACGTATCTGGAGGAGTTTCATGCTTCCGTTGTGGCACCCGCTTGTTGAACGAACGTACAGGGAGTTAGTAGTGACTCGGGAAGGAGGAGGTGGGGAGGAATGGGTGGACAGAGATTGAGGATAGGAAGAATTGGTGTAAGACCACGGTTAATCCACTGTGGTAGGGTCGTTAACAAGATCAGGGATCCAATTACAGAGAGAGAGGTGGTTTTTTTTTCGCAGGTGAGTTCGAAAGGATTCGGAATAATCGCGATGGTTGAATGATAACAAATTCGATTTATGAATAAATCACCGATTTTGACCAGCGAACAAGACTCGATTAAACCAAACGTGACGCGAAGAAAGAAGACAAGAAGAAACAGAAAACGCTGAATTACACATAGAACAAATAATTAAAATACAATAAACACTAAGCACATATTTAAAGTAATATATTACAAAACAACAGTAAATGCGCATTACATATCAAAAAAACATTAAAAATTATCAAGACAAATGGCTTGAACGCCATAAAATAAAAACTATAATGAAAAAAAAACAAAGGAAACACATGGCTAATATTTATGAGAAATAGGCCTGACCACCGGGCGAGTAGCATCTCTTTGCACCCTACCACACCTTTCTCTTTGCAGCACTTGTCTATTTTCGTTTATATTCCCTACACGCCCTTTTGTCTCCTACACACACCCACACTTACATCCATTCAAGCGAAAAGAATGTGTAGTAATGGTACTAGTAATACTAGCCGTGCGGCTGATATGCAGAGTAATTAGAGGAAGCGGTGTGACTATGTGACGCTATCAATGTGTGTCAATCAAAACGGGCCGGCTCGGTTTCATCCCAACTCTTTTTTGGCGCCCCGCGGCCAAATGTCGTCGAGTACTTCACCGAATACTTGGCGTTCATAACATTTGAACTCAACTACGCACACACTCGCCCCCGAAACCAGAATGTCTTGCCAGTCATGACGAGGGCGGGGGGTCAATGTGGAAGCAGGAATTGCGCTAGTAGCGAAGAGTCCCCGGGGAAAATCTTTGCTAAGTATTCGAACTCGTCTCTCCCAGGGGCCCTGAATTGTCTTGAACCTCAGACCTCCTCTAAGGTGCGAATTAGCGTAAGTAGGGAGACCTTTTAGAACCCACTCCTTATAAGAGGGGGTCATCTTTGTCCTTTGGAGCATTATATTACGACTTTGTTCGTGCAAGTTCGGAAATTCGCCGCCCTCTCTTGTTCTAGACTTCATTTGTAACCACTTTTCCGCAAAGTGGGATCGCTGTGCATCAACTCCCTTTAAACAAGTTTTCTTTTGTTGTTTTGTGAAAAAGGCGGATTAAACACGCCGTACTTTGTTACTAAAAACAAATATTTTGTTGTCATTAAATTTAGAGTATTTTAAAACTTATTTTAAAGTTAATTTTAAAATTAGAATTGGATTTCATATCGCTAAATCTATAAATGTTTAACTTGTAAATTTTTTTATTCTATTTTAAATATTTATTGACTTTTAAACTAATTTTTAACGAGTTCATTTTAAAATTTTAATTCATCTTTAAATATCAGTTCAATATGAAGCAAAAATATCACTTTCCATGTTAAACATAGCCGCGGGGTGGTGCGTCTAACCTTCAAGACATTTGCCACAATCAGAATTTAATGAGTTGGCTTACACAGTTTCATGTGCGCCTTTCCATCGTACGCATGGAAGTAGTCACAGAGGCATAAGTGGATACACACACTCTCAGGTTCTTAACGCTCATCCACACGCACACACTTTTTTGTCGAAAGTTCAATGCCCCAATTCTCGCATACTTATAGTCCCAAACAGCAGGGATAGTCTTCTCTTTATACTACTCTGACCTTTACCTTCCATAGATTTAAACCCTCCTTAACTTCACCAATTTTTTTACAAACTCGCGTCCCGCGAGTGTGCCCTTTTAGGAAATTTTGGGGCAGGTCCAGGGGAAAAGTCGCGGCACAATGGCACGCAACTTTAAATTCCATCGGCCGTCTCCATCTTCTTTGCAATGTACTCCAAAGGGTGGTACTGATTCGTGCCATATAGTCAGAGTGGGAAAGAGCAAAACGTTTGTACCCTCTTCAGCACGAACATTTCTGGCAATCCCTATATGTCCAGAAACTCAGTAGAAGACAATCTCGACATCCTCTAGGCTCGCAGCAGCCGTGGCGACAAGGAAAATGAGAACCAGGAGGAGCGGAGATTACAGTTTCAATGGCACTCAGTGCGCTCTCTGAGTCGATATGTCACAATTTCATCTCCAAACTTGGCACGGTGTTTAATCTCCCGTACCGAATGGTGTATGGTAACCAACTTGTTCGTGAAGACAAACGCGGCGCCCATAAGAGCCCAGCTGGCGCCAAACAGGAGAATGAAGGCGTGGAAGCCAACCCAATATTCAGATTCGGAGCCATCCGTGCACACGACGTGATTCAAGAAAAATGGCACGCAATATTTCCGGTACAGTAGAAGTTTTGGGAGCAAAGTCGAGGCGAAAAACTTTCAGAGATGGTGCCTTCCAGGTCTCCTGGCAAAATCCCGAGAGGAGTTGCCTGAGCCTAAACCCAAAGGCTTAAGGTGTAACTAACATCTCACGTGAGCAAAGGCACAGTCGAGCTCGGCCGTCGACGAAATGAATGCCGTTGGAGACTGAAGAAGACCTTGGACTCAGGCCTCTAGCAATATTCATATCGTAAAGCGAGCGGCATCTCCCCAGTATCGACAAGGAAACCTTTCCCTGCCGCAATTCACATTCGACTGCAGCCGTGCGCTAGCTTGGAACGAACAAAAAAAAAGCGGTGAAACAATAGAACAATAACCCCTCCGCACCTCAGGTGTTGAACACCACGGAGCGAAGAATTTCCATGGCGCGGGCGCAAAGGAGTGCCTGAGGCTGTGAGTTCGCCTTCCAGGTGGGGGTCGATTAAAAACAAGACGAACGAAACTGTGAATTAATCACATCCAGGCTAGTCCCGTTTAGGAGAATGTAAGGTGTCGGGGTGAAGCCGTGGATGGCATTAGAAAAGCACTACTTTAGTCTTGGCCAAAGAAAAGCGAAACCCTGGTTCGGAGCCTGTTGGAGTCAAAGTTCCAAGGAAGCATTGAGATCCCCCACAGCGAAGGTGTTATTTGGTTGTGTTGGGAGGTGGTCAAGTTCAGCCTCGCATTTTGGTGGACAGCGTCCAAGGGGAGGTATGTACAGATTGGCGTGCTCGGATAGTTTGGATTTCCATTGGGCTTTAGCGTAGGATGGAGGATCAGGTGACTCTTCTGGTGGTGGTGAAGGAGGTGTGACCTTCAATGTATGTGATTAGGCCTCAGCTTCTGTCGTTTCTTTGTCCGTTTTCCTTTATGTTTGTGTAGTGTGGTACTTGTGTTATGTGAGAGTGATTTGTGAGTTTGGAGTTTTGATTTGCGGTTCATGAGTAATTACTTTAGTTCGACCTGTCTGTTGCGTATAGCGTTATTGTTTATTTGTAGGATGTTAACTGCGTCTCTTGACATTGCGTTCTGGTGTTGGTGGATGGTGTCTGTGTGTGCGATGAGGGAAGGAGGGCGACTCTGGACTGTTTAATCTGTTGGGGAACGCATGTGGTACAGGTGGATTGGGTTTCATGCGGGTGGTGTCTACCTGGGAAAACAACACAACGCGTTGTGTAGTAGGATCAGCTTCCGCAGACTGTACATTGAATAACGGCTTGGCCTCGTTAACAGGACAGCAGAACGGACATGTTTAGCGTGCGCCCAGGTTTTGTTGTCTCCCGAATTTAATCTGTGTTGGGCTATGAGACAAAAGGTAGCCCGTGCGCTTGTTGATGAATGGTGGGGAGTGTTAGAGTGGTGGGATGTGGGAAAGCCCATCCGAATCGCCGGCTATGGCGCCGCACCGCTGAGGCCAGGGAAAAGGGATGCAGTTTTGCGGAGGGCAACATTGATGTGGGTGGTCACCTTCATCAAGATCCTCAAACAACTTTCTTCGAACTTTGAATGAGATTAAAACAGAAGAGAGACCAAAAAGAAAAGAAAACGCTGATAAAAAGTGAAAAAGACAATTATCTTAGGAGCAAAATCTTGAAGTAAATCATTAGGAATACAAAATATTAGTTAACTCAAAATATTAAGTAGGATTTAGGATCAAAATTAAACAAGCATAGATAAAAACAAAATTTCCATTCGCTTTCCTCTTTTGGTCTAACCTCGACTGTACCTTATGGTCTTTGCTCTTTGTTGGCCCGTAACTAAGTATAAAAGATACATATCGGAATAAATAAGTCATTTAACATTCTAATTTCATTCACACTCGTGTAAACCACTCACTTGTTTAAGAAACACTGAGGTGGGCTGCCCGCAGGAAATTGCAAAGAAATTCATAGGCGCCCAGACCTTAAAATAAACCAATCTAGAATGACCAGCTTTAAATTGTCGAATTTTTCATTTAGCAATGGTCCAAATAGCCACACCCAATGGCCTTTCATCTTCTCTTCACCTCCACTCCATCCATGTAGAACAGCCCCAGGAAATGGAAAATAAATCCAAGTACTTCTAAATAAACCTTATAAGGAAAGCAATTAATTTATGTCATGCTGTTCTTGACTAATCTAACGTGTTGTTTCGAGAGCTTTCAAATATCAACTATAAACATACCAAAAAATTACAATATATACGCATTTACATATACCACACACATAGACTCCCACCCTACTCCAACCACTTAAAGAGCAATGTTGATGAGGGGGGAATTCGTGGGGGCGCGTGCTGGGAGGGCAATGTAGGTTGAGTCTGGGGGCGTTTGTTTGATACCCAAATTGGCCGAGAACTCTTCTACCCCGACGCTGAGGGAGGTATATACTGCCTGCGTGCGCAAGATGACTGGGAGTGTGAAGAAGAAGGAGAAATTTATTGCTCTCGAGAGATCGCTACATGCGTATGTATGTGTGTGAGAGAGGGGCGTTATATGTCTTTATTAGGAAAGTTGTAAATGGTATTCAAAAGAACTATATTATTAAAGGAGAAATAATGGTATATATTAAAGGACTATAACTTGAAGGTTACTTATTGAAATGGTAGACAAAAAGACAATATATTAGTGATATTGTGATAGAGGTGTGATCCGTAAAAATGAGGGGGAAGATGATCTAGGGAAAGACCCAAAGATCTTTTATTTTCGTTTAAATTACTCGATTTTATCGGTCTGAAGATCTGTCAAAATTGATAATACTTAAGTGAAGCTTCTGCTGCCAAGCGACTCCGGTTGGTCGGTCGAATGTGCGTGCACGCTGACAAGATCTCATCGGCTGTGGATTTTGAATGCTCACGTATACAGTCATAGACAAAAGTTTTGAGAATATTATATTTTTTTCATATAAGAAAATTAATAGAAATAATCGAACGTTGCATTTTTTTATTGTATGTTTGTATCATAATTTGAAGGTGAAAGATACCTAAACCCAATTTATTAATAAAAACAGTCAAAATTTACAAAGATGTTTCTTGTTCTTTAGGAACGCTACAATTCGTTCTGGCATCTTGGAGAGCAAATTTGTGATGATCTCTTGACTGACATTGTTCCAATATTGTTCGATACGGACACGCAACTACTGAAATTTCGATGACTTCTGTTTATCAACCGCCAGTTTGATTATCGCCCACAAATTCTCTATTGGATTCAAATCTCGTGAATTCCCGAGCAAAGGTCACAAAAGTCTGATTTTCAGCCAAGTACTTTGTTATTAGTTCTGGTTTGTGACAAGATGCGCCAACATGCTGAAAATACAGTTGTCATCTCCAACTTGGTCCTTCATTGTTGGGAAAATGTGTTGATGAAGTACATTTTGGTACTATTTTAACTAAAATTGTTATTGCGCCAGTTCTCTTAGATAAGAGCCAGCCTCAGACGTGGAGTTTGTTCGGATGCTTCATAGGACTCGTGAAACGCTCTCTTTTATTCTCCTAACGAGGGATCTTCCGTAAGCTCCAAACAAGCTTCATAAGAGAATATCACTTTGCTGCAGTCTTCAATCGTCCATTCTTTCTATTTCCTACAAAAGTGAAGCCTATCCGTAAGGTTCTTCCTTGTCTAATGAGGCTTCTTCGCAGATCTTCTCGACTTGAGCCTTTGTCGATACGCCTATGCATCACTGTGTGAATTGAAGCGTTCACACTTGCCTCTTTCCAATCGTGAGTAAGCTTGGCACCGGAGGCAACCCGATCCTTAAGCTGAGACCTTACCAGGATGCGCTGTTCATTCGAAGATATTCGGCGTTCAGAAGACTTGTTCACAGGAGTGTAACCGGTCTTTTAGCGTCATTAATCATCCTAAAGATTGTGCTCCTTAATGCAATACCATTACCAACTATCTCCTTGCATTTAAGGCCACTTTGGTGCAGAGCACGAATGGTTGCACTTTTTTCTCTGGAAAAATACCCAAACATTTCTGGAAGTGAAAAGGATTAAAATATTTATTGTTAAAAAAATATTACGAAATGGATTATAGCAAATATCCAGGGAATGAAATTCACCCGCTACAGAAACAGGGGCAGAGCGCAATTTTGAATTGAGCGAAGGAATGTTTTTTTTCTTATTATTTTTAAAATACAGACTTTTTAATAAGCCAGCACTAATTTAAATATTCGAATAATTATTCATATCACGTAAATTTTAAAAACGACTGAATATATATATATATATATATATATATATATATATATATATATATATATATATATATATCGGTGTATGTTGGGAGCAGCTTATCATCTATACATGTTTTGTTAAAGACCAGGTTGTATTTTGATTTTATCAATTTTATTTTAGAACATTCAAACTGGCGAATGCAGTTTTTTGTATCTGGTTGGATATTAAAGATCAGTTGAAGAAGATCCATTTTATTTTTTACAACTAATTTGAGTTTTTGCCGTGAGATTTCGCCTTTCTTAAGGCGTCTTCAGACGGAAGTCTTCGTTATTGTTGAGGCTGTGTTGATGTGGTGTTTACCCTTCGTTTTGCCT
This sequence comes from Ceratothoa steindachneri, assembly GCA_963969495.1. Lineage (NCBI taxonomy): Eukaryota > Metazoa > Arthropoda > Malacostraca > Isopoda > Cymothoidae > Ceratothoa > Ceratothoa steindachneri. The sequence continues at coordinate 27,197,166 of OZ018323.1, forward strand.
CCTTTACCGGTAATAATAAGAATTCCTTAATCTACTAGAGAAGTCTTCTAGAGTTCTTTAACTCTCTTCAGGGGCGTTACATATACGACTAGGCAACCATCCATTTCTCTAAAAGAGAAATTTCAAGAAGCCTTTTGTATAAGCATTGACCAGAACGTTATTGTTCAATTATCAAAAAATTAGAAGGGCGAAGATCCGCGGAGAAATTCACATTCACTCTCTTATATTCTATTCACATTTTAACTTCAAACCAATCTTCTTACCAGCCTATACCGCTTTTACTAACACTCTCACAAATTACCGCCTCAAATTCTTTTACCTCTTAAATTATCACGAAATTGGTAAAATTTCATTAATCATCTGCAGCATTTATGCAGTCATTGCCCTCCAGCCCTTAATGGATACCTGCCGTTGGATTGTTAACACGCCTTTCACACAACTACAGTACTCAAGTGCTTAAGCACCAGATTATAGCACTGGAGCCCATCGGATGAAGTACACTATAAGTACATAGTACTTCCTTATCTTTGGTGAACCATAATTTTTGAACTTGCTTTGTCACAAATTTTTTACTTGTTTTTCCATGATTTTGGAATTTTTTTTTATGTCTTTTGAGTTATCGGTTTTCCTCATCCATGTCCCATTAACACAACCATAACGGCGAAACAAGGCACCCCCTTAGCAAGGGGTGGCATAACCGTAGCTGTTCTAGGCATTATGGCTTGTACTAATGATGGGATTGTGTAGAACTAATGAAACTACATAAAAACACGAGACTAAAATTAAAGGACTTAAAACACATTTAGAAACACATTGCGACCTAGAATGAAGTAAACTCCATTTGGTCCGGTTAGTCGACCAATAGTCTTAGTTCGTGAAGACTTTGCTTAAGCGGATCCCACGCGACCAAAAATCACCCAAACAATAAGTAGCAGCCCCATAAATAGTAAATAAACAGAAATAACCAAAGCAAAGAGTAGTTGACCAGAAATGACCCAGATGAAAAGAATACAAAATTCACCCAACTAATTATGATGGTAAATAACCCTCAAACGCCAAAGCAGCAAAAAACAAGAAAAAAAGTAGATAATCAGAAATCAACAAAATAAGTGAACAACCACAAACCTCCCCAAACAAAAAGTGAACAACCAGAAATCCCCCAAGAAATAAATGAACAACCAGGATCCCGAAAACAATTAGTAAACAAGTAGAGAACAACAGAAAAAAGCCACAAACAATAGATGAACAACCGAAAATCTCCAATACAATATATATATATATATATATATATATATATATATATATATATATATATATATATATATATATATATATATATATATATATATAATTCCCTCTGATAACAGAAAAATTACCACAATAATAAATATGTCTTAACGTCCCGGTGGCAAACGTTTTATCCTTTGTCTAACTCTATCGGAGCACATGAAGTCCCCCTATATAATTCAAATAAGAACCTCTTTAATCAGTTCATTCCTAGGAGAGGAAATGACCTAGGAATCCAAAATACTAAATTCCACGTCCGATGTTTACAAGAGGATATCAGATTCTGGATAAAAGCGTCATCACGGAAACTCAGACATGTGACCTTGCCGGTCAATGGAAGTGTGTAAGCATATCAGGCACGTCACCAGTGCATGAAAGTTCAGCCCTCACTGGTGAAAGAATAGCAGGCTCCTTCCCTACTGATCGGATTAACATCCCAGTTGCCAGCCTTTAATTATTGAACTCATCATTTAAGACAATATCAGCCATTCTACTTATTTACATATCCCCTTACACATTATTATTATTATTGATACTTCATTATTACCATCCCTGTTTGATATTCATTCCTGTGCACTAGCTATTCCGCTTCCATCTTCCTCTGTTGGATTAGCTTAGACGGCAATCGTCCTTCAGTATTTCTCAACTCAGTAGTAGCCTCGAGCTAAACTCATAATTGTGATTTGCAATTAAGAAGAATCTAATTTGCTAATTAAGTCCCATTTAACAACCAGGAAGCGTTTCTTTTCGTTACCACGAAATCTGTCGCCGAAGTCGAGCACAAATGATCGACGCCCTTTCTTCATGTGTGCTTATTCCTCTCGATCTCTTTGAGATATGTAAAAAAAAGAGCAACGAAGGGAGATGAAGTGAAAATAGTGGGTTATATAGGTAGACGCAGGTTTCTCCCGCAAACATTGCGGCAGGAAAGATGCACAACTGCGGTTACTGGGGCTGGGAGGCGGTGCCCGTTCCTCCGGATTTCAGCAATAGCCGGGCCATTACATCTGTTACACCATCCGAGCCAATGCGGCCTCTAATACATTACGTGAAAGATTAGGGAACAATAAGTGGACACCTAGAATTTCCCCAAACAATTAATAAACACCCAGAAATATTTAAAAAACAAATGAATAAGCAAAAGTCACCAAAATAAGTAGTAAAGAAACAAATCAACAAAACAATAAGTTAACAACCGAAAATCTCCAAACAATAAATGATCAACCAGAAATCCATCAAACAATATTTGGACGACTAAATATCACCAAAACAATAAACCAAAAATCTACCAAACAATATTTGGACAATCAAATACCAACCAAACAATAATTGAACCAGAAATCCACCGAATTATCAAATTATAAATAAACAACCAAAAATCCCCAAAACATTAAGTGAACAACCAAAAAACACTAAGGTAAACAACACACATTTTGGCGCGCAAATTGCAAGGTTGCAGAGCTATTGTCTGGCGGAAAATTTTAGGAAAGTCATTAATTTAAGGACGACTTTAGCGGACTTGATCGATGATAATGGGGTCAAAAAGGGCATCGCGAAGTTGTAAAAGCGGAGTACATTTATGGAGACTTGGGCCCCTTTATGGTTGCCTGGTGGTTGCGGTTTATGGCCAAAGCGCCGTCAATCAAATTGGGTGTGTTCGATCGTGCTATTGGGTAGGGGATGGTGATAACTCCTCTCCTCTCAAATAAGAGTGGAGTTATGGTTACTTCCTAGAACAGGGGAAGGGGAAATAATTACAGGAAAGGGGTAATCTAATTGAACCATGTTAGGTCAGAAGGATGCGGGAAAGACGGGCAAAGGGATTAAAAAGAATGACATCAAAATGATGAACGATAAAGATCAGGATATAAAATAATTATACATTACTCCTCATCAGAACCCTAAAGAAAATTTGTAACCCCCCCCCCACCAAAAAAAAACCAGTCTGAGACGCCCCCATATTTGATGAGGGAAGAACTCGGACTATGATATCGTATTCTATCGAGAACTAAATTATCGCAAAAAAACTCGTCATTCAGATCAATGTGAGTGTAGTGTGTTTTGCGAGTCAAATCCAATCATCTTGAAGCCTTAGATGTTGATACGAGAGAGCTGAAGAAACCCTTCCCATCGAAGTTAATCTCAAAATTAAACATTTTCACCATTTCACCTTCATTAACAATTGATGAATTGTTTTGATCAGCGATTCGTGTCGTCTGGTACGTCACATATGGCAACAAGATTTTCTTTTCAGTAGGAGGCTCTGCCCCCCTCCCCACACCATTCTCACGCATCCGAAGATACTACAAATATAATGACCAATAAAAGAAACATTAAAAGTGCTGGTGATGTCGAGAAGTAACTATGAAAGACCTAAAACCGGGTCATATTCATGCTCCTTCAAAGCAGCTATGGATTGAGACCATGAAATGCGCGGGACTCTAGCTAATCGCTTATAACTCGGAATTTGCCTGCATATGAATTAGTTCCGTAGCGCCGACGTTAATTCACTTTTTTTATCCTCGATAAAGCGAAATTCCCGCACAAAAATTGACTTTTCGTTGGACCCCAAATTTCACGATACGTGCGTGATTGCAGGTTAGGAGGAGCAGATATTGCTTAACCCAGGAACCGCAGTGTGCAGGAAGTAAATATTAGCTGAATTATATCATCCTTCGTGAATTATATAACAAGTAATTTATTTGAAAGGGAGAAGAAATAAAGGAAGTAAAAAACGGGTGAAATATATATATATATATATATATATATATATATATATATATATATATATATATATATATATATATATATATATATATATATATATATATATATATATATTAAGGTTTTCACTAACAGTCGGCTGATTGGTGATTGTAAATAGCTTTTTCATCGGGATGAATATCAACAATCACACATGCATAAACAAAATTCCTTCACATACACATGTGCACACCAATTTATAAGTTTGAAGATAAAAGAACCCAAATTAGCCTCCCACTAAATCCATTTTAATGCCCTTACGAAGCACCAAATTTGTCTTTTGGGTCTCACAAGACATTAAATTCTGCTTTATTTTGAGACTAATTTAAGACATGTGAGAGTGAAGATCTGTTAATATAGACGATTGTGCTTGGAATCTTAATTTTATCTTATTGGATGTTTTACACTATTGGAATCATATGAAATGTCGGCGAACAATGGCCCACATTAACTTCCTGAGCACTGTATCTCACATTCTTTACCATACAGCCATAAAGGCTAACCTAATCTCTATCATGCAGTAGGACTGTGGGAAAGTAAAAGGTTGTGCCAGTTATTCATTGTGTGCAGATGACCTCACCTCCTCATGAGCGCGTTCGTTTTCAGTAACCTCTACATGTCCAAGAACGGAGCAGAAAACATCCTCCCGGCTCGCACCAGTCATCACTTTACAGACACTGAATTAAGGGGGTGGGGATTCCAATGTCTCGGGGGCACTCAGTACGCTGAGTTGCTGAATATCAAAATTCGGTCTCCGAACCGGGCACGACGCGTAATCTCCCTTACTAAGAGAGACATTGCAAACAGCTGAGCCGTGAAGGCAGACGCCGCACCCTGATGAGCTCCGCCGGCTTCAAACGGGTAAATAGGCATCGAAATCAAATACCCCCTTCAATTAGAGCCATCTCTATACATACATCTGCTGTGGAAACTTTTGGAACAGAGGCGTGGCGACAACGGTTCAAAGGATGTAGGGGGGCGTCTTGAGCAGAGCCATTGGCGACGATACCGGTTCGAGAGCTGCATTGTACCTTCGAAGGAGTCTTCTTGCTTAAAACCAGAAAGGTTTCGTGCCCTCAGGGGCAATATTATCCAGTTGGATTACAGCAGGTTTCTTTCCTTTTTGAAAGCAGTGGCGTTTATTTGGAATCTGAAGGCTTATGCTCTGGCCGCCCTGGCGCTTCGTGTATTCCAAACTCTATGATAGCTTGGCATCTCCACTTCGCCACCGTGTACGATAACATGGGGTGTCCATGTCCATACTGGTAATACTTTATGGTATTCACTGATCTCCATTTCAACTCTTAATGGTCTACGAAAATACCGTATTTCCCCTTTTCGATCATCTCTAACTTCGACTGTTTGCATTTAATTTTGGCGTTATTTTACATACAAAATCGCAATTACGCACTAGTCTTGTGTTGAATGGTGTGATATTTCAGAATGCGTAGCAAATGTTTATCGCTGAATGCTATGGTTGTATGATTGTGTAGTGTGTGAACATCTACGTGAGCCAGTTGAATTCACCATCAATCAACAGCCACTGAAGAATGTAGAAGAGTTCACTTACCTGGTCTCTGTACTTACCAAGTCCTGCGACCTAACCAGTGAGGTTCAACGCCGTATTGGGCTAGCCTCTGCTGCCTTTGGAAGGTTGTTCCGCAGGGTCTTCCCTAATTTGGACCTCACCAACACCACCAAGGTGTCTGTGTATAGGGCAATCTGTCTCTCCATCCTTTTGCACGGCAGTGAATCATGGGTTCCATACCCCCGTCACTTAAAAAAAGCTAGAGGACTTTCATACCAACTGCCTACAGCGACCTTTAGGGCTCAAGTGGTGGCATAAGGTACCTCATGTCGAAATTTGTAGACGAGCACAAATTGGCCCTCTTGAGTCCATCCTCACGCAACGTCAACTGCGCTGGGTAGGACATACCATTCGCATGCCTGATAACAGGTTTCCTCATAAGGTCCTGTATGAAGAGCTTACTCTGGGCAAGCGACATGCTGGAGGGCCTCGCAAACGATTTAAAGATAATATCAAAACCTCGCTAGAGGAATGCGACATTAAGCCCACCGACATAGAAACAATTGCCGCTCGACTGCCCAGAGTGACGTCAGACGTGTCGCACAAGCACTGAACTACTCACAACCCGCTGCAATACCCTAGCTGAACAAAGAAGACAGCAACGGCATGCACTGCCACATGCAGACGGCAACTTCCCCTGCAATACATGTGTTCGCGTTTGCAAATCCAGGATTGGACTCATCAGGCACCAACGAGCCCACCAGATGCAGTGAACCTGTTCTACCTAAATTCTTCTACTTCAGCATGGTGCAAGGTCATCGACGTCTGCGACGGACTAGATTAAGCATAAGCATGATTGTGTAGAATAACCAACACAAATATTGCATTTTCGAATGTGCACAACGATGATATCCAGTAAGCGGCGAGAGAACCGTGTGCACTGCGTATCAAATTATTAGCTATTTCGTGTGGGGTTTGTTTTTTAATTTAAATAATATACACTAGATAGAATCAAACGATTTTATCATTGAATGACTGCAACAACTATATGTGCATACGATATGAAATTCGTTCCGTTTTATCCATATGTAAATAAACTTCGAATATTTGTATAGAGTAACAAAGACTTAAGTCTCAGACTATTAACCAGGTGCCAAAGAAGTGCCTAATTATGGTTCGCAGAAGTGATTTAACTAATAATGAGAAGTCCACTATTGTCTCTTAACTGGCTAAAGGGAAGACAACCCTGGAAATATAAACAACGAAGAGAAGAGAAGAACAGTGAAGAGATTCGTTGCGGCTCATGGCAGAGTCGGTTCGAAACCTGACAAAAGTGTGTCGAGGAAAGTTGCTCGAAGTACTTCGGCTTGCACAAAGCGTGATAGTGTGAAAAACCCGTGGCTTTCCAGTGGTGAACTCTTTAAACATTGTCTTGTAAACTATCGAAAGCTACTAGATATCGCACTCTGAAGAACGTAGGCAAAAGACGTTAAGCCTGTTACGAGGCATCCTCTGAATGCACTTCATAAACGTAATCGACTGAATTGAGAAGAGGATATGAAAATTAAATTTTCTCTAGTCCTCTCCACTGACGAATGTCGTGCTACTTTCGACGAACTAGATGGGGTAAGGGTTGGGTAGCAAATGGATGAAGCCATCCTCATCGTAAGAGATGTCAGCAAGGGGTAGCTGTCACCATGTTTTGGTCAGGCATTGATGGAGGTAAGATGGTGGCCATGGAGACTTGTAGATGCTAAGATGAGTGTCAATGCCTATGTTACCTTCTTAAGAAAACTTTGAACCGTAGTTCTCATGAAGCTTTGGGTCACATTCAGAAGAGCGCTGGTGTTCATGCATGTCAATGCACCCTCACACTCAGCTAAGACTAGGAATATCTGCATCAATTAGGCTTTTCAGGCTCTGGAATAATGAAGTGGCCAGCGCGTTCCCCCGATCTTAACCCCCATAGAAAACTTGGATTCCCCTGGAAAGGAGAGTTTATCGAGATAGACGGCAGTTTTCGAGGAAAGATCAACTCTGGGAGGCTGTTGTGGATGGTGCCTTTGTTAATTCATCAGATGAGATCATCAGCTCCACGAGTTCAATGGATGAACGCCTTAGGACTCTTCTTTTAAATGGCAGATCGTACAATCTTTATTATCAATTTGATGAGAGCATTTTGAGATTATCATATTCATTATTTCTATATTTATCAGTTCCTTCTCTGTACATTCGGTACAATTATTGCCATATTCATACTCATGAATATAACTCCATTAAATTTACATATAACGTAGATAATTACGAGCAGAATGCATTCAAGATCGTACCTGGTTTGATTGCACGATTTCTGAGAAATTTCAAAATTTGGACAGTGGCTAACAATTTGATGAGAGTTTAGTTCTGAGTGTCTGTACTCTTTGTACAAACTTGTCTGAAATATGTGCGGCAGTTATCCTCAACCATGATCTTTTCCACCACTCCATATTTTACTTCACGCGCTTTTTATTCTGCCAAATTCATTTTTACCCCGTGTGTACCTTCGTTGGATTGCATCCGTTTCTTTTCTCTTTCTACACCAGAAGAGTTGCGTTCACTGGAGAGAATGAAGACAAGTTCAGGAGAGTTGCGCCCCCTAATTTGCATTGCAGACAATGTGCCTTCCACACACTTCCCCCTTTTGTGAACTTATTTTCAAAAACTTTCCAATATGCCTTCGTCGCTTTTGAAGTAAATATAAAAAGAATGAACACAAACAACGCCGGAATCCAATGCGCAAAACTACCTTGCTGCTGATGTGGAAGTTCAAATACGTGGCGAGCTGTGTTTGTAATACCATAAACTAGTGTGCTAACCAGACATTCATTTATTTATCTTTCTACGAACCATGCAAATGAAAACTGTATTGAAGTACCTTTTTGTCTATACAAGTACACGATTAATTTTGGGCCATCACGCTCCATCATTCAGCTGTACCACGACTGACAAACTATTGGCCGAAGACATTCCTTATATCCATCCCCCCCTCCCCTTATAAAAAATAAAAACAATAACTAAGAGAGAAAGAAATACAAAAACACGTGGAGGAAACATTTACAAATAGGAATGGCCAGATAATTCCTTTCTGGGGCGTGATTGGAGATCTAATGACTCGGTTGAGCAGGAAGTTTCCTTGGAGAGATTTAGATTTGGAGATGGAATCAATTAATACATAATTCAGCGGATGACAAACGCCGCTAGGGCCTATCACTTGTGATCCAATTCAAGACCGAGCCCATAAACTGTATCCACAAGACTGCATACTAAACACTGCGAACTTATTTCCATATCACCTCAACTGCTTGGCGTTTTAACCATTCATTACAGGTAGAAATAAATCCATTTTTCCCAATTTAGGTCATATTTCGTCAAATTGTCAACCATTGTTCAGCTAAGGATGGACTGTGATGGTATGAAACTATTAGTGTAATTGTAAAAAAAGAAAAGAAAAAAGAAGCTCGTCAATAGAATTTTATTTGCATCTATCAACGTGTACAGTGTGCTAATACCAACAGAGGTTGGAGTAGTTGAGAAAATGTGTAGTACGAGGGGCGGTCAATATGTTTTGCAATTCGGATATAAGGAAACGAGATAGGAGGAAAAGTGTTTTACTATTTTTCAATATAACTACCTTCGACTTCAATGCACTTGCGCCACTTGTCCCTGAGGCTTCGAATTCCCGACAGCCAGAAATCTCCCGACTGCTGTTCAATCCACTCCTGGACGGCGAGCTGGACATCTTCACATCGTCCCCAAACCAGCGGCTACGCACTGCAGCTTTGAGCTGGCGGAATAAAAAGTAGTCGTTAGGGGCCAGATCCAGGCTGTAGGAGGGATGGTTAAGGTCCTCGAATCCGCACTCGCGCAGGGCAGCTTGTGCAACTCTGGCCTTGTGGACTTTGACGACGTTGAAGTCGATCATGGGGCGTGAGGTTTCGTGAGGTTTCTAGAGACACAACGGGCAGAGACCTTGGTCATGGCCAAATTGTCGTGGATGATGTTGATAACACTTCCATGTGATATTCCAAGTTCTCGCTCGATTTCTTCAACCTTCATCCATCGATTTTCGAGGATCATCCTCTCCACACGGGCCACATTGTCCTCGTTGGTCACGTCTGACGGGCGTCCTGGACGGGGGTAATCTTCAAGGGACTCACGACCATGGCGGAACTCCCCATTCCAGCGAGCAATGGTTGCATATGAAGGGGTGGTGTCGGTGTACACTGCAACCATGAGTACATGGATATCTTTTGCATTCTTGCCTTCCTTGGTCAAAAATTTGATCACTGCGCGGTGCTCAACCTTCTCCATTGTTGAAAAATTTGCGAGTGACGATCTGCGATCAGCTACTGCTTCTTAAATCGACGAGGCAGGAGCGTGCGGCTGCAGGTCCTGTCTTGTCATAACTTGTCCTAACACCCCCACCAACAGCCTTTCCCCTTCCTCTGTTTTGCCCTACCGATTCGCAAAACTTATTGACCGCCCCTCGTACATACCCCTAGTAAGCAAAAGGTAATAGAGACTAATTGGGACCCCCCCAAATTAGGCATCTAGAAGAGGGTGGGGGGCGATAAACAATCCAGTTAGGGCCCACCTGAGGATAGCTGACCATTCCGGTTTATTCCTGAGCTTTAAAATATTTTTACAAGCGTTTATTAAGTCCATTTATGGATCCGCAGCAAACAACCGTTTGGGGATATTCGGAATCTCTTCGCAGGCCATTTGCATTCTTGATTTCTCGGGTCAATTATGCGGTATTGATGGCTATTTACTGCTTTGATCGGTGGTGACTTTGAGGTGGAATTTTGGAGACAATCCTATAGATCCAGTTTATAAAAGGTTATTGGCGGCAGAGGACAGACTGGTTGGTTTGGATATCCCTTGATAGTGCCAAGGTGGATTTTGTCATCTGTTAAGATACATATGTCATTCCTAAGTTTAAAGTTGAGCGTCAATTTACTATATTAGATTACATTTGGTATTTTCCATCCCGCCATCCAAAGATGAGAATTCCTATAGAAGTGTCTCAACATTGAGGGTTTTTATACTTATTTTGGGGGGTTGACTCTTTATTTTTCTTTCGCCCATTGATCACCGAATGGTCCCTCTCCAATTGAATGACCTTAGATTATCAAATCTTAATGATCAAAAGTCAAAATTTTACCCTTCACCGTTGGTAATCATTTTGACAGTATTTTTGCATGAATCCAAATTAAGCAACAACAATAGTACTAACCAAGATTAAACTAAGGACCCCGCAAACAGAACTTAAGTCATACTGGCGCCCAACCCTTCTGTATGCTGATACGTAGAAAAAAATAACACATCGCTAAGTTTTGTTTGGGGGTGATTTCTATTCTGCAAATTTATCCATAATTTCAAATTTATATGCTCTGCGCGTCAAATGGGCACATGTGTAGATTTGCCACGGCTGGCTCTAAGGAGGCAGTTAAAGCAATTTGTCCAGACAGTTTCGAAACCTGTTCCGCAGGATGCAGTTTTGGGGCAGAAAATTCCAAATATTAAGAAACAAAAAGCTTAAAAATATTGCCTCAAGCTCTGTTGGGTCTAAGTCACTTGATAGCTTGTATTCAGGAGTGAGCGATCTTCAAGGATATTCTTCTGCAGTGATCTTCGTCTGTCTATGTTGTTAAGATTGTTTTGAAGCGAGGTTTTTATAGGTTCCATTTATTTGGAAAGGAAGGAGCAGGTGATGTAAGAGGTGGTAATTTGGTGAGAGAGACGTGGTTGTATTGAGGTCGTCATGAAAGATGCTGGTTTCGTTTACGAGTCAATATCATGCGAGTGAAAAAGTATATACAACATAAATAGCTTTTGTGTTTTAATGATTACATAAGCATTTTGTTCATATATACTGACACCTCGGACGTTTTTAAGTCGTTTTCGAAATAATTCTAGACTAAACTAGAACGTTCGAGAAGGATAGGTTAGATGCTAATTTACGTGCGAGATGTCAATTGTTGCCACAAATTCCCCGAGGAAACATTTCCAAAAGCGCATTGGTAAAGACCACTGAGCATTCAGAATATACAAGAAACCATTTTTTTTTAAACTGAACAAGGCCAGTTATGGATATAGAAAAATTTCCTCCATTGCAAACATTCAAAATTTATTATTTAAGGAATATTATTGTCAAGTATAAATCTAATGACACCACATTAAATTGTCCACGTGAAAGTCGAACAAACAACTGAGCAATAGAGATGTTCGGTCGATGGTGAGGATAGTTAGAAACAATCCTTAGACTTCATCAAATGAGTTACAAGCAAATCTTGCAGCACGCGGCGTAGATGTGCACGCTTCAACAGTACAATGTCATTTATACCTAGAAGGATTTCATGGACGTGTCCCTAAAGGGAAGCCTCTGCTGAAGAGAGCTCATAAAGATGCCCAATGATGTTAGCTAAAGAGCATCTAGGAGATAGCCAACCTTAATTAGATAAAATACTATAGTCAAATGAGAAAAATCCCGATCTTTGTGAAAAACGACGGGCGGTACGTTTGGCGAAGATCTGGTGAACCCTTATAGAAAAGAACACCGTCCTACTATCAAACATGGTATGGCGAGGTTCGATTATGTCATTGGGATATTTCGCTGCTGCTGGGACGATGAATTCTAAAAACTATTGTCAAGGAAAGTTGGACTTGGACGTCATTTCACCTTTCAACATGACAACAATCCCCCAACATGCCAGCAAATCTACTCAGAAATTCCTAGACACCACATTACTGTACCAAATTGGCAGTTTCAAAGCTCAGATGTGAAATCCATTGAACATATGTAGGAGTTGAAAAAGCCTGTGCATAAGAGAGGCACTCCGGACCAGTGAAATGAAAAAGTGGCAAACCTGAAGATCCATACCCGCAAGTTTCCCTGCTCGTGTTCCCATAATATTTCATCCATTTTCCAATATATTTCACCTAACTGTCTCATTAACTGTCGTTTTATTACTTCAGTTTTACCTAATGTTTTATTATGATTGGATACTGGAAGCCGATTTCGAGCCGTAATATGGGGGGGCTACGCCCCCATACTCCCCCACTCGCCCTCAGGAACAAGTAATAAAACGAATTAATGTGATAGGTGAAACATATTGGGAAATGGACGAAATATTACGGGAAAGCGAGCGGGGAAAATTTTGCTGAAGAGGATTGGAATAAAATCCCGGCAGAAACTTGCACGAATCTTGTACACTCTTATAGAAAGGCCTTACGTCTGTTATTGAGGCAAAATTGTATCATACCAGATATTAAGTGTGAAGACAGATTCATGAGTTGCGCACTCTCCCTATCTAATATATATTTCCGAAAATATGTTTGTGTGTATATATATATATATATATATATATATATATATATATATATATATATATATATATATATATATATATATATATATATATATATATATATATATATATATATATATATATATATATATATATATATATATATATATGAACGTATGTAGATGTATTAGTTTCATTTCATGCGATGGCGCCAAAATAGCCGATATTTCGTGCCATTGTCTGTTTGGTTCGCGTTCGGGAAGATATGTGCGAAGTTTAACCACACCTATGTTCCGCTTATTTATCGCTCCGGGAATGTTTTTCGTTTTGTTTTTCTCCTTTTATCATTCTCTCATGAGTGTCAACTTCGTTGTTTAAAGTAGAAGTGTATACGTAGCTAATCCTTTAATAATATGTAAATCATCAGCCGGTTCCCTCTTAATGCTGGGAAAAGGCCTCCCAAACCCATTTCGACCCGATCACGGAGAGCCAAGGGCACGAATCCTTCAGGTTAGTCCTACCATTGAGGGAACTTTATCCTCTCACCTTCATCTTGATCCTCCTGTTGGATTAATAATCCTTCAGGTTAGTCCTACCATTGAGGGAACTTTATCCTCTCACCTTCATCTTGATCCTCCTGTTGGATTTCGTTTCCTAAATCGGTGTCCAGTTCGTTCAGGATCGTTTTTGTCTATTGTCTTCTTCTTTTTCTAACAATGTGTCCTGCCCCTTTGAAGCATCGTGTCTAGGAAAAAGGTTCAGAATGGATATAGTTCGTGACTTTTATTCTATTAATACTTAATAAGAAAGCTAGAATTCCAGGTAGTGGCAGACCCAAACCTGCCACAGCGGAGAACACTGTTTCCGTAGAGGAAATAATTCAATTCCAGGACACTGCACTACAGACGCATCTACCCCAAGGACATAATGCGAGCGACCTTGGTGTCTACCACTCCTCTCTGCAAGCGATTGCAAAGGGGCGTTTAAATTTGGGGCATATGAGGAAACCAAAGTTTATCGGCGTGGTAGAAAGACGTTGCAAATTGATATAAGATCACTATTTAACTTACGATATGAACATATTGGATTCACAAATGAAAATGATTTAACTCTAAAATAAGTTTTGGTACAATGAATAGGGTAATTCTCGCCCCAGAATTTATCCTAAAACCAGGAGTAAAGTTACAGTTTTGGCAAGAATTGACATAAACTTGAGTAAACTCAGCTATCCGCTTAGTATAGCAATGAGTATCCTACCTTAGCCAAGCAAGTAACTGTATCCAATATACCAATTTAACAAGCCCAAACAGAACTGTATCAATTGGGTATTAGATACAATCAGCTGTACCCAGATGAGGATTATATTCCCCAGTAAGAGGAACAACCTTCCCACATAAGCCTAGTAACCTAGAATTATCTAGAACAAAATAATTTCATCAGAAAGGATGAATGGCCCCCCGACTGTAATCCGATGGCCTATTGCACCTAAGCCTCCCCCCTGGAGAACGTTTACTTACACCAGCCCAAAATAGATGTAAATTACTTGAAAATCCCATGGAAAATATATCTATCATAGTAAGGTATTCGAATAGATGAAGCTCGTAAGTGCATCTCTTTGGGGAGAGTATGCCAACAAAAAAGGGGGTCACATTAATCATTTTTTAAATGTTTTCCGACGCTCTACTTTTATAAGGCATATTATTTTAATCTAATAAAATGATAAAATTTAAATCGTAGAAGGTACATAGGAGTTAATATCCACTAAATATCATTTGTATAAGGTTTTATTTATTTTAGTTATTCAACTTTGAATTTAATAAAAAAAATCAGTCCAGCTGATATGCAGCCTTGGCTAAAAGTATAAAGCACCCTATGGAATAATTCATATATATATATATATATATATATATATATATATATATATATATATATATATAAATAATATCTCTCAAAGTAGCGCGAGAGAATGATCAAGATGAATGCAATAAACCACATTGAAGGAGAAAACGGAATATTTTTTTTCCTACAGTCATATTTATTACCTTTTTTTCGAAAAAAATCCGTGTAGGGAAGCGATTCGAACCATGGACACTGAGGGAGTAAGATCCGCTTTGATCACAGTTAAAAGTATGCCGTTAGTACACTACGCTACTAACGGCCTACTTTTAACTGTGATCAAAGCGGTGCTCTCTACCTCAGTGTCCATGGTTTGAATCGCTTCCCTACACGGATTTTTTCGAAAAAAGGTAATAAAAATATTACTGCAAGGAAAAATTTATTCCGTTTTCTCTTTCAATGTGGTTTATTGCATTCATATATATATATATATATATATATATATATATATATATATATATATATATATATCCTTATCAAGGATAACTACGGAAACTTAATAAAGTTCGAAAGTACTTGGAAACACCTTTTCATTTTTTCTGCGGGACATTGCATTCATTTGCTACCCTCACGTGATACTTTGTGAGTTTTTCATTTCATATATATATATATATATATATATATATATATATATATATATATATATATATATATATATATATATATATATATATATATATATATATTATTTTTTAAATATTTTAATACTTAGTTGGGCCCCATTTTGCTTTACTTAGATACATGATTCTTCGTGGAATTGAACTCACCAAATTTTAAGTTCGTACATTTTCACACAGTTCTGTTTTATTTGTACTTGTGGTAGGTACTTCTTATTGCGTTTCCATCCAACCACAAGTGTTCTATTGGAATGTAAGTTTGGGCTCTGTGGTGACCATTCCATTGCTTCAAACTAATTCTTGGTGTAATTAAATGTATAGCATGGGGCATTGTCCTGCAGAAAAATAACTTAATTTCTTGGTGTTGTGGGATGCAAATTCTGAATGGATGGCTCTAAAAATTGTGACAACATGGTGGTATAATTTGCGGTGTTCATTCTTCCTTGGCATGAAACCATCTCCCTTGGCCCCGATGTAGACATGCAGTCCCATACTATGATAGAACCACCACTCCTTTGGCCCCACACAAACAGGGTGAAATTCCTCTCCACCTCTTCATTTCACAAAGGTAGTCTCAGAAGTGATGAAAATCTTCAAAATTGTGACAAAAAGTGACTTTTTAAAATTTTCTTCCAAGATATATTCAAATGGATTTAAATAAATTACATGTAAAACAAAAATAAAAGTGCTTCTAACACAAATAATAATTAATTTCATCTGACCAGATAACTTTAACCATTACTCATGTGTCCAATTTTTATGATCTTTGGCCCAGTGAAGGAAGATGCGTTTTTCCTATTGACCTCAGATATCTATGCTTTCTTTCTCGCCTTACATCCTTTTTTATCCCCTGATCTATATGTCTCCATCTAAGTCTTATGACATATTTATGAACCTGAAGCTTCATTGAACTCGCCAGCAAGTTCAGAAGATGGTTTTCTTCAATTCTAAGTGAAGCCCGAATGATACATGTGTTTTCTAGGTGTTTGTAAGACGGTTTTTTGCCACTTCTCTTTCTTGTTACCAAACTATTGGTCTTTTGAGATTTATTTATAAAGTGTTGGACAGCAGATCTTAATATATATTTTTCGTTAACAATTTCTACTTGTGATACTATTGGTTAGATTTGTACTCTCTAAGCTTCTGTAAGTTTATAGTTTTAATCGTATTACTTATTTTGAACGATATTGAATACACAAGAGTAATAAATTTAAGAAATATTGGCTGAATTTTGATTTTAGAAAACATGCCATTTTAGTAATTACACACTCTTTAATAAAATACAAAATAATTCTAGCATATTAACAAATTATTCAAACATATTAACAAAATGATATGATGAATTCTAAAAAAATGATTAAATCTGTTAGATATATAAATCGAAGGGGGGGGAGCTTTATATTTTGGGGGGCAGTGTATATGCAAAATCATTGCCTCCTCTTTCTGACGAGTCGAACCAGCAACCTTTGGCATGAGAAACACGGCTGTTACCAGTGAATAACGATGGATAAAAGAAACGCAACCCTCCTTTAAGAGTTCCGAGGGACGATGTGAGAGTATTTAGATGGGTTAAAAGACTTAACCTTTGGTTTGACTCTTCTTTTCCTGGAAAGGGTTCAGATCCGGGTGGAGACTAAAGATTCTTTCATCTTTCGCAAGGCACGCTTTTATGCATTATTAGAATTTTATATATATATATATATATATATATATATATATATATATATATATATATATATATATATATATATATATGTATAACTGAATCACGAAAATAAGGAACGTGAGGAATTTGTATATATATATATATATACAAATATATATATATATATATATATATATATATATATAGTACAAGAGGAAGAATTGGACGCGAATGAGACAAGAAACCGGAGTTTTTTAAAGGCAAGAGAGAGGGACATTAGAAGAATCCAGAATCAAAGGGAGCAGAGGGCGGCACCGTGAAGGCGATCCTTTACCGAGAAGACAGAAATAACGCCAGGGGAAAAAATTTTTGAACTCCTAGCCGGGGCTCGAACCCGGGTCTGCTGATTGCCGGTCAGATGCTTTACCGCTAAGCTACCAGGCACAGTAACTATATTTCGCCCAAAGACAGAAAATAAAAATGTCATAGCCCTGTGGTGGTTGTATAATCACCCACAGATCCTGTAGTTGCTCCTTCTTTGTGTATGTATGTATATATATACATATATAAATAAATAAATAAATATATATATATATATATATATATATATATATATATATATATATATATAGAGAGAGAGAGAGAGAGAGAGAGAGAGAGAGAGAGAGAGAGATAGTGAACATGCCATAAGCTGTAAAACTGACATTTCTATTGATAATTTTCAAGTATTAGCCTTTAACAACAACCAACATTGCCTAAGAACCCTCGAATCTTTATGTATCAACACTACAAACCTACACTCAATGAAGATTTATGTGCAATATTATTATTAATTAACTAATTATTAACTAATTTTGTTAGTTGGTTTGTTGTTTTTTTTAACTACTATTTGGTTAGTTGATGTTCCTCTCTCCCAAGCGTCACTGTAACCTATAAATACTAGCCCCTTGTTAAACCCACCATTCACTTTCTAGGATGGATCCACTTTAGTAAGTACCAAAACTAACCGTTTTTATATTAAATGTTTTTAACTCTTAGTGTTTACAAAATCAAAAATAAAGTTTAGATTTATTATCTTTAACTATTGCTAGATCAATTTATCTCCTAGTTTTTAATTAATTTCTGCAATAAACTTTAAATTTATTAACTAATTTTTTGAGTCAGTTTTAAAGCAAATTTAACTGTTGCCAAGTGATATTTAAAATTTGAACTTATAGTACATTTTAAGGATACTTATAATTGGTATATATAATGTCTTGTTAGCCTTTTTAAGTTTTCTTCATATGTATTAACTTTGTAAACTTATTCTAGCCTGAAGATGAAAACTTGTAGTTTTCGAAACGTGAAAAATTAAAAGATGTTGTATCCGTTTCTCGTGGCTCTGGGATTTATCCTCAATATTAAATGCACGCTTCACGGCCGAGCTCCATATATATATATATATATATATATATATATATATATATATATATATATATATATATATATATATATATATATATATATACAGCAAGCCGGATCTTCAGTAGCAAAAGGAGCGCAAGCATTAAATATAACATATTTGCCAACGTTTCGGGCTCTGGACCCATCTGGGTTAGAACAATAAAAATATATATTAAAATATTAACAAAAATCATTGTTTTTTACACGAACTAAGGGTAAAAATTTACAAAAAATGTAAAAATACAAAATAATTTCAAATGAAATAAATATGGAAGAAGTGGAAAAACAGGTAAACGCAATAAATACAGTATTAAATATTACCTGATTTGGAGAAAGCTGTGAGTTGACTGAATGAAATTTCAAAATTTATTATTAGGAAAGCTTTGGTTTAAGTCTTAGTTGTTTTTATATTCTATGCAATTGGTTGGTAGAGGGGAAAAATAGGGTTAGATAGTTGGTTGTTTTAGAGGTAATTAATTACTGGCAACTAGTTAAATAATAGTATCTTTATTTCAAATTAAGCATTGTATAACGGTGTGGAATTAATCCTTATTTAACTGAGGCTGATTGTGTGTAATTAATAAGCGACTCAATTATGAGAACGTCAGATATAGATTTTGAGGAAGATCTATTTTAAATTGATTATCTTATAGGGATTTCAGATGAGTGCGGATAACAAAGTTTTCCTTTAGAGATAGAAGCATTCCTGTTCTGTAGCTGAACTCCCAGATAGCATCAATGCGAACGGTGAAAAAGCGTTCCTACATCCAATGTACATTCCCAAAGAACATTTGCGACAAGTATATTTGTATACTACACTGGAACGCATAATGGGGACTTGAACAAAGAGCCAATTTTTAAAGGTAAGTTAAAAAAGATTGCAGTTAGATTAGAATATGGATAAATTACTTCCTATTGCTTTTAGGAAGGAATTATTGAAAGAATCTTTAAATGTGAATCTGAAGACAAAAAAGAAGAAGCATACGCTGCACAACTGCGAAGTGTTCAAAGCGAACTTATCCGAAAGTATCTAGCGCTGATCAAGAGCGAAGAAAGGTGCGTTTCTGCCATACAATGCACCATCAATCATCGCACGCGAGGTGCGAGATACATTGAATAGCATAAGTTGGGAGCTACTATCTCATTTGCCATACTCTCCTGACATCTTTTCGCAACGAAATAAAAGTCTATCTTTGCCTGGAATAAAACTTGGCCTCTCTTCGGGTGTGTCATTATCTAATAATTTTTCATTGCGAATCTGATTGTCTAACGTCAAGAGGTTGTAATCCGAAGGATACTTCAGGATAATATAGCGATGAGATAGTAGCTCCCAACTTAAGCTATTCAATGTATCTCGCACTGCGCGTGCGATGAGTAGTCGTGTATTGTCTAGTAGAAAAAACATATCTTAAGCGATTAAAAAGCGCTGGAGTCTTTCGGAAAATTCCCCTTGAACTCTTTGTGGTTGTGTAGCGTATACTTCACTTTCTTTTTATTTAGACAATCCGATTAGCAATGAGAGATTCTTTGAAAATGAGGCACACAAATAAAGACCCACCCCAAAAATGTTTGCTTCAAAGCCTATTAAGTTTTATTATTCAAAAAAGCATAAACTTTTATTTTGTTGGGAAAAGATCTCTGAAACGGATACAAACTATTTGGCATCAAGTAACCAATAAAGTTGGTGTAATTTTCTTTTCTAGTTTGTTGGTTTAAAAAGCGCAAAAACTTTTGGGGTTAGTTACCTGATGTTGTTTTTTTTTATATATCTCAATTGTTTGAATATTTTTATTTATTTTTTTTATATAAAAAAAAACGTACCCACGGAAGTTGCATTGAGGGATCGGATCTCAAATGAACAATTGTCACTCCAGGTGTTGCTATCCAAGGAATAACCCCGGGCTGACAATCTTTTAGGTAATCCCATATTTTAATAAAGTTTGCCCCTTTTTTAGTCGCGTACACCCTGCGACTATTAAAATTTATTATGTCCGTTCGCTGGACGGTCGGTTAAATGGTAACCATTTTACTTTTAAATGAGTTTCTTTTAAGTGTTGAAGGTCGTGAGGTCACATGCTATGTTTGTTAATTGGTCATACGTTAGTTAATTAAAAAAAAAATAATTATTGAAATAATTGAGACCACGGGACTTGGTCTGATGACCTTGTTAAAATTCACTACGACTTTTTAGAAAATTTCCTGGTGACTCCGATCTGAGTCTTTTGTTATATATTGTTGCTTTAAAAATTAAGTGCGATTCTAGCCAATTATATTTCTTGGATTTTATTAAGACGACGCAGTTTCTAGTAACTGCTTTATAGAGCCCGGGGGGAGGGGGGCCTCTCCAATTGCTGTTTCGGGCGAAATTTGCATTAAACCGTTTATCCAGGGGATGCACGGTCTTCGTTGTAAGAAGTGTGTCCATAACGAACGCCCTCCTAAAACGTTCATTAAAGGAAAATTTACTATTCATTAGAAGGAGGGGGGGGAGGTAAGTAAGTTAAGTTAGAGTACTTAATACAATTTTTATTTCTTAGGCAATTTGGGCTGCTTTTTATGAAAAGAGATTTTTCTTGGAAATTACCGAGTTATGAGATATAATTAAGATTGTTTATGCCTCAAACTAAACAAGTCCAAGAAAAATAGATATGATTTGCTTAAATAGCAGACATTAATTTTGAATATAAACTAGTGTGCCAACTAAACCCAATAATTACCTTCATATATATACAAATATTTGGTATACACTGATACGAAAACATGGTTTTAGCATGTCATACAGTAAACAAAAGGCGCACAATAACGCCATATTTGTATGAAATTAGAATTGAAACTAAAACGGGTTTCCTTACAATCGGTCTAAGAGTTACCGAGAAATCGCCATTTTCATTGCCTCATTTAAAACGACCTATTTAAGAATTTAATTTGGGGGACAATAAGGAAGTATTTTTTGGACATTAAATAGCAGATAAATTTAAATCCTCTATTTTTAATTAATTAAACACGTTCAAGGACATGCCCACAACTCGGCTTTCCCTTGAAATACCAGACACTTCCACAACTCAGCTTTCCCTTGAAATACCAGACACTTCCACAACTCAGCTTTCCCTTGAAATACCAGACACTTCCACAACTCAGCTTTCCCTTGAAATACCAGACACTTCCACAACTCAGCTTTCCCTTGAAATACCAGACACTTCCACAACTCAGCTTTCCCTTGAAATACCAGACACTTCCACAACTCAGCTTTCCCTTGAAATACCAGACACTTCCACAACTCAGCTTTCCCTTGAAATACCAGACACTTCCACAACTCAGCTTTCCCTTGAAATACCAGACACTTCCACAACTCAGCTTTCCCTTGAAATACCAAACCACTCTCTCCCAAAACGCTCAGTAGCGTTCCTGCTTCGGCGCGAGAATTTTTTTTTTTAAATAAAAAGTATTTCAGTTATCAAACTCTTTCCTTCCATCCATATTTTTAGTTTCTGAAAGTATATAAACATACAATTAAATTTGAAATAATATAGGTCAAAATTGTGAAATGCACCACCTGTGGCACATGTGGTATTTGGAAGGAATTCTGTCTGTACCACCGGTGGCCTTGAACGTGTTTATTAATGAAATTTTTGATGTTGAAACAAATTTTTTTGGGGGGGTTAAACGCTTTTATTTTCTAAATCAGGCGAGGGGGGAGGGGCATATATTGGGGTGAAAAAATACAAGACGGGACACTAGTGGTCTTTTTTTAATTAATTACTCGATTAAAATTCGAATAATTTGATGGTAAATGTTGCTTATTCACTCAAAGGGAGAATCAAAAGAAAATCAAAAGGGTTCCGGACACCGAAAGAATTTATTTCAGACATATTACAAAATTAAACACACACCAAAGGTTTACATACTCATTAATATTTTGTACCATGGCGTTTGTTAGCATTTGCAACTCTTAATGTTTGTTATAATTTTCTATTAACTTGCAACAACAGTCCGCGAAATATTTTGTTCCATTTTGCCTTACAGTACCACAACTCTATTCGTTGGGTTTCTTTGGTAGACGTGTTTTTTTCATCCATGCTCACATATTATATGGTCGAGCATTTGTTATACCCATTTCAAGTCATTATTTATGGAATTTTTAAAGCGTTTCTTGATTACAAAGATTGTTTTGGTATATATCTATTACTAAAAAAATGAAGCGTTTGCTTATCTGTTCTATTAAAAGTACAAGTGCCTACCCAACTACGGTATTGCTGATTGCATGATGTTTTTTTAAATAGCCAAATCCCCCCCCCCTCCGATCAGGTTGTTCCAATGGTTTTAGGCAAGTGTCCTTCTACCATTAGTATGTTCTTGGGAACAAGGGCTTCGTCAGGTTTCGGCCAAGCGTGTCTCTTGCAATTATGGTCACTTCATTTGCTCGTACCATCACACTTTCTTCGAAATATTTTACCCAAGCAGCCAATATAGATATATTAGTCCCTTGGGCATGCGGGTAGCAACTTAAACTTTCCTTACATTCTTTCGAATATCAGTCGGTAATATTTTGGATTCCCTTCTACAAAGTGGCAGATATTCATATACTTGCTTATAATTGTCTGAACTGTTGACGGTGGGGAGGTCATTCATTCGCTTGGATATTTCTCAATATGTGTTCCAACCTCACCTGTAATTGAAAATGGCTTGTCCTCATTATGTTCCTTGCTTTTACCCATTCTCAGACGATGATATTACTTGCGATACAAATACACACACACACACATATATATATATATATATATATATATATATATATATATATATATATATAGTCCTATAGTCAAACGGGTTACCGTTGTAGAACCAAGCTTTAGTTTCACGTAGAGACTTACCAGAGAAAGTTGTGGGAGAGGTTGTATGAAAAGCGACGAAGTAGGGGAGAAATACAGGCTGTCTGAAAGAAGGAGAAGAGGCTAAGCTGGGGTCGGACGGGGTGCTGAGTCCCGTCAGCACGGCGGCCAGGAAGGCAAATCGCCGCGCCCCTTACGGGGCACGAGAGAAAGGTAAGGATAATAAAGATCTGGTCCCTTGTCCTTTAT
The DNA here is from genome assembly GCA_963969495.1 of Ceratothoa steindachneri. Lineage (NCBI taxonomy): Eukaryota > Metazoa > Arthropoda > Malacostraca > Isopoda > Cymothoidae > Ceratothoa > Ceratothoa steindachneri. The sequence goes on from OZ018323.1 coordinate 27,220,772, forward strand.
TTCACAACGTTTCGAGCTTACTCGCTCATTTTCAGGTATTGACATACTATAAAATTAAAAAGGAATGCAATTAATTAAACCTAGTTAAAAAAAATATCCGACCCTAAATGAGAGAAATGCTAAATAAAGTAACCAAATAAACGGGAAAAGTGAGGCATGACCCAATAAAAAAAGATATAATAAGACTAATAAAATGTGACAATAAATTAAAAATAAAAACCAATGTTAGCCGGATAAAAGGAAAGTCTTCCATAGAGAAGTTTTTCCTACCCTTTTTGATAAGTGTTTATTAAATGAACTATTCTCCAGTGAGAAACCTCGAAACGTTGTAAAATAAAGGACAATGAACCGGATCTTTCTTATCCTTACCTTCCTAGGGAGAAAAAAACTGTATATAAACTGGTGCATAAATAAGTAGATACAAGTACAAGGTGGACCACGTATCGCGTGTCTTATAATGTATAAACCATTACGAAAGCGATTTAATGATAAAATCATGGTGGTAAAAGTAAAAAAGGGCATGGCAACGCTTTTGAGTGAGGAGAAGCATGATGGTCAATGAATGTGTAAGCTCAAGTATTATGTGGGCGAAGTTGAGATTTGCAAGGTCGAAAATATGCATGGTTGTACTGAATTGACTGTAATGATAGAAGTGAAGCTGAGAAAGAGAGGTTATTGAATGAATCGGGACGAGTTTTTGGATGGAATTGGGAATGAGTATTAGTTGATGGTTGTAGGACAAATAAATGAACGAAAAGGTGAAAGAGCTTTTGTTATACCTAGAAAGAATGTAAAAGAGTGGTAAGGTTCTGGAATAAAGAAAAGTATGTGCTGAACGTTTATTCGGCACACAAGGATTTGCACAAAAGTTGAGAAAGAAAAAAAGGGAGAATGTGAAAGTTATGATTGATCGGTGCCTAGTAAGAAAGAATATGGTGGGGGTGGCTTTGATGTGAAAGCTATAGGAGGAAGGAGTGTGGAAGTATACGAACAGATGATGTGCTGGATGAGGTTACATTGGTTGGTGTATGGATAAGAAGTGAGGAATGCGGAAAGGAAGGGAGAAACAAAATGGAAAGTTTGGTGAATCAAAAAGAGTGGGAAGAGTACGTAAGAAAGTAATGGTGAACAAGAAGATAGAATAAAAGTAAGGAAATAATATGGAGGAGTGCAAGGACTGTCTAATGGTATGGTGGCACTGGAAACCAAATAAAAATGGTGGATGGCGAAGTGAAACGTGTAAGGTAGAGAAAAATTGAAACACATACAAATGATTAATAGTGCAGAAGAATGTCAGGAAGGAGATGAATGACTACAAGCGGGCGAAAAGAAAAGTAAAACGAGTGATTAACCAGATAGCAAAGAAGTCAATAAGCATTTAGCAGAAAGATGAATGATGCTCCGGATGGGAACAGGAGTTTGTTTTTTAAAGAAGTGAGAAATAGAAGGAACCCAAAGAAGAATAATTGTGTGAACATCAAAAATAAGATAACGAGAGTACTTTGAAAAAGTTGTATTATAGGTATGGAAGCGATAAACATGGATAGGTTGTTATTGTTGTGAGAGGGATGAAGATGTAAAAGCCGGTTCAATAGATGATATAGTCTGGAAGATGCTAAAAATGGTGGTGATTGTGTTATAGAATCGGTCTAGTGATCGTGTCGTAACAAATTACAATATGGAGGGGGTGAGTAAGGGCTGGAAGAATGTTGTGATAATACTGTTGTATAAAAGAAAAGATAAGAAAGAAGAATGCAAGAACTACAGGGAGACGGGGGGGGGGGTAAGTAAATGAGTTCTAAGCAAGATTTCTCGATTCCCATGAGCTATAAGTCATAGTCATCGACATCAAAACAAAAGGTATGAAAATGTTAACTTTATAAAATAGGAGAATTTCCTTTTTTTAATTCAATTCATTGTTGACGATATTCTTTTTTTTTAGCGAAATTAGTATACCCATAGTGTCTCAAAACCGTGTATACCCACTAACGAAAACAGATGATCTTTATTTCTTTTCATATCATGTAGCTAAAAGATACAAGAGCGGAATTTTTCACAGCCTTGCCTAGCCTAGCCTAGCCTAGCCTGAGATACAAAACCTGCGCACAGTAAACATGGAAAATGCAAGTGTGCTTTTATCATTTGAGCAACGAAAATAGATAGTAAGGTCATATTTTAAGGAAGATGATAGAGAGTGTTTAACAAAGGTGGAGAGACAATTTTGGAACTAATCCTCCAGCTCGAATAACCATTCCACGTATCTGCGAGTAATTTTAAGTATACGGCACTGTGCTTAATGTGTACAAACAAGCAGGCGAATGGGCGTCCAAAGATATCAACAGATGCTAACACTTGTGTGAAAGGCTACAAGTATTCAACGCTCACCAAGAAAATATCAGAAAATAGGCTCGTGAAAGAGGAAGAATTAAAACAATTAATTGTCCACAGAATCTTGAAGAATGCTAAATGGAAATCTAAGATCAAGAGATTTTTACATGTCTTAAATCAAGATGATCCGGATCGCAAGACGCCAGTTTTGCGAATGGCTTCGATTAAAAATCACAGAAGATGGCCAATTTGCAGACAAAATTCTGTGGTCGGCTAAGGCTACCTTTAAGTTTAATGGTATAATTAATCCTCATAATTGCACATACTGGTCACAAGAAAATCCACATATTTATGTGGAATTTACTAGGTTATAAACTATAACTGTATTGTGAGTTTTCTTCCAAAGGTTTGGTTGGTCCATTCCTTTTCGATGGTACAGTTACCGGTCAGTTACCTCAACATGCTCTTGGGAAAAGGTTTCCCGGCAAATCAACGGTTACATGAAGATGATGACCTTTACTTTCAACAAGATGGAGCACCTCTTAATTACCAGTACGATGTCAGGAACTACCTCAACGAACACTTCATAATCGTTGGATCGGACTACGAGTTAGTATCGAGTATCCACCGCGTTCACTGGATTTGAACCCACTAGACATTTTAATGGGGTCATTTAAAAAATGAAGTCTAAGGTAGAAGACCTGCATAACTTGAACAATTCAAGAGCACTTTTGAACAGATGAAGTATCCCTACAAACATTTATGCTGAATTATGCAATTAGTGAATCAAAAAGCACAATGATGCAATGATGTCAACGATCGACAGTTCAATCACTTACGTGTTTAAAACAAATTATGCTAATATTTCCTTTTTGTATATTTTACCTATAGGATATAAAAATCATTTGAATCCATTAGTGGGTTTGCCGGTTACAAGTTAAAAATCTGTGTGCAATCTTTTTAAGATCATCCCTCCATTTTTGTCCTTGGTCTTCTTTTCAGTAGTGTGTTATTAAGCGGAGTCCAATCGGGAATATCCCTGGGCCATCTATTGTATGGACCTTACCAATTGCCTTGCCTAGCTCCATTTAGGTTTTATATACCTTCAACTATATCCTGAAGTTTGCTTTGTTCACGTAACCCAAGGGGTTGATTTTTTGTACGCCCATCATAATATGTACATCGGCTCTTTCTGTTTTTGTTAGGTTGTAAATTTCTACTCTTTAGGTCATAGTTAGGAATATGCATTGTTTCTATGCTTTTCTTTTCAGACACATTGACATTCTGCTTCTGAAGATGATACTTGCATTTTCAAAGGTTCTCCAGTGAATTTGCGATGGATTTCTTGATCTTTTCCCGGTAATATTTTAATCTGTTGACCCAGATAGATATATTTATCTACCATTTAAATTTTCTTGTCATTTGAATAGCCATCATGTCGACCTCTGGCCAGTCTGTCATGGCTTTTGTCTTACAAAGATTTATTTTTAGGCCGACTCTTTTGTTTTCAAGATTAAGTTTTGAAGCATTGTTTGAATCTCTTTTAGGTTACCAGCTATGAGTACAATACATTCTGGCAATTATAAATTCTGCGCATACGTTTGGTCTGGCGTTGGTTATCTATTCTTCCTATCATAGTAGTCTCATTTGTGCACTGCCTGTGAAGTAAAACGATGGGTGAATTCATTCCTCCAAAATCTGTAAAAAGGAAGCTATGCTGCTTGGTATTCATGCAGGGGGCGCCGATGCAAAGATCTCCTAGTGATTGGGTGTCATTCTGAGGACTACGCACAGAATCATGAGAGATGGATGAGTCAGGCTGATATTACAAGGGTTCGGTGGTTCGCAAACCATAGGGCCGCATTATGCCCCCGCTTATCTTGTTGGAGAGTCTCAGACTCATATACGGACGGCTAGATCAAGTGTCAGGCGCAGTTGGTGATGCCCTGGATCAATGAGGTGGTCGCAGGAAGGCCTCACTTGTGGCAGCAGGGCCATAGAACACAAGCAGAAGGAACCAGTCTTGGCTGTCAGACAATTTCTTTGATCACATCACTCCCCTTGAAGTACCAAGTTGGAGCTTAGGCCTAGCAAGATCATTACAGTTTTCACCAAGATAAACAGGGAGACACTCGAGAAGACCTACACAAGTTCCGATGCCGCCTCGAGGCCGACGACGATTTCCTTGAATAAAATGAAAAGTACAATTTTCATGTATTATATATAGTGTCATAGAATGGCCACACACTCTCTCTCTCTCTCTCTCTCTCTCTCTATATATATATATATATATATATATATATATGCCCTTTTGGAGTTCGGGGGGTCATAGTTGGCTTATGGTTCGACCTGGCCGGTTCGTGACGGCAAATAATTCAGTTCAGAGTGCAAGTTTGCCAAAGATTAACAGGTAGCTGGTACACGTCTAATGTTGTAAAAGAAAGACAATAACTAAAATATACTTTTACTAACAACAAAAGAAATAGAATTTGAATATACACAAATATAGGGTTTAAAGGAAATGATCGCACAGGCGAAATTAAATGTCGGCACGAGACACAGGAGGGATAATTATAGGATTAGTGGTCGGGTTCAGATTGGTCATTAAAAGGGGATTTTAAACTGGGGCTTACACACTGAGGATGGGAAAATTCGGGTGGGTCAGATTATAGAATAATATGTAGGCGTCAACGGTTGCGGCCTTCGGAGATGGAAATCCTAGTCAGATACTCGCCGATTAACTATGGTAGACTTCGTTGTCGAATTGAAATCGTCGTTGTCTCCAATCGCGACGGGCTAGTTTCCTTAGGTGAAAAGTCTTCAAGTGGTGCACACTAAACCGATTCGGGGAATTATATAGACGGTCTGCGGGGTGGCTTTAATGGCTTAGTGGGAGCTTCCACAACTCATGCGATTTGGGAAAAAAGGTAGCGACTCCTTCGGGGAACCGAGATGAAGTTGGCGTAGAATGTTCGAAGAAGTTATCTATGCCGGAGGGCAGTAAGGCTGGCTGGAAGGCCATGTGAGACGACGAAAATGTGTCCTAAGCAAATACACCTGGGGTGTAATAAAACGGCGTGGACCGCCTCCTCGCCGTAGATCGGCTGCGCTTTCAGCTCCATGCGGTGATCTCGAGACCACGTGGGCACAGAAGGGCACGTGGTCGCTCTTCGACCTTATTCTTCTACGTTATATATATATATATATATATATATATATATATATATATATATATATATATATATATATATATATATATATATATATATCACTTGGGTGGCTCGGGAGAGTGGCAACATATGCGTCCAAGGGAGGCAGCCTATAGCGGGATGTTACATACAGTACCGATTGAGGTTGTCGTTATTCACCAAAAAATACGAACCGGAAACCAACGAGAGCATTTCAGATTACCGCTCTAAAGAACAGGGTACCATCGAGCACCAGGCACCAGCAAAGGGCAGCTTTCTAGAATTAGTAAAAACAACTCTTTCAAATGACTACAAATGCTCTCGAATGACTCTGTGTACCACATACCACTAATCTCCTGTATCCTCGCCAGAATCGGAAATGGCTGTTAACTACGCTCTTCCTTCTGTCGTTAATCATCTCGGTTTTACATATATAATGATCCATGTCTTCCGTCTGTTTCAACCTCCTTTCCACTCTTTTATCCATTATTTTAGTTCTCCCTTCCTGTTGAGGCTTTCCCGCACTTCTTTCGTCAATGCGATTTTCGCGCCAAATCGTTTATGAGCGCGAAAAAAATGTCAATTAACTTACGGGGCGGAAGGGGGAGGGGGAGTAGAATTAATGGTAATCGCTCGGATTCTGGGATTTACTGGAGGTAATTGAGATGAAGAATTGTTGAACATGGGTAAAAGCGAGTGTAATAGCAGAGAGGGAGAATGTCACAGAAGGGTAAGGTGAAATTAGCTAGAGTTTGTGATCGCAATTCAAACCTTCTCCAGCCTCAAACTGAAAGCCCAGAACCTCTTTAGAGCAAATATGCAAACTTAGCATACCTACTAACCCGCTTGGAAAGCTAAACATACTAAGGGAAGGGAGAATTGAAAGGAATTAAAGTATTCCAATTAAATTGAGAAATTAAAGCATTGAAGTAATGAAATTAAAAAATGATGGCATTGAGGAAATAAAATTGAAAAATTAATCGAAATGAAATAAAGAAATTGAAATTTCCTTAATTCATTGCCTTCTTTTTCTCTTTCATTTTCGTTATTTCAACGTCCTCCATAGAGAAATGGGAGGCACTGAAGTAAAATTGAGAAATGGTGTAGTTAGGTACCTATTTGGCAGTGGTTTCAGTTACTTATACCTTCTTGGTAAATGGTTTAAGTCACCAATTTGGAGAGAGTTACAGCTACTTATTTGGTAATACGTTTATTTTCCTATTTAGTAACAAGTTCAGTTACCTGCACAACTAAAGGCGACTTTTTCCCGCCAATTTAGTCGAAGATTTCGTTGCCCGATGAAGCGGAGACGGGCGGGCCGCCGTACTTCGGCGGAACGGAATCACAAGGATTCGGAAGTAAGAACTAAAATATATCGGGTCATTGGGGGGGAGGGGGAGGGGGAAGTTAAAAGTTACCGTCCTTCATAGTAAAAGGGTATATTAAGGAGAGTTGCGTACACCTACCAATTTTAATTAACCCGTCTCCCTCACACTTCAAGGTAACGCTGTAGACATTCTACACATTTTTTCTTGCCTTAACTTCACTATTTGAGCTGTGTTCAAAAGTATTCTCAGAGAGAAACCCTCGATGGGTTTTACTTTTTAAAATGAACTCAAGGAATCCAAGAAGCCAGGAATGACCCTCCTGATTGATCAATGTGAAGCGATAATGTGGAGGAATAGGAAAAAGCGAAAAATATTTCGATAAATATATATTTAATATATTTTCACATATTACTTGATTCGCTGAAAGCTGTGGACTAATGAAATTTTGTAACAAGGAAAGCTTTGATTTAGGGTTGGTTGTTTTTTTAAAAATCTAAGTAATTGATTGGTAGAAAGAAAATAGTGTGAGCTAGTTGGATGTGTTAGATGTAATTCATTACTGAAACTGGTTAAATAAGTCTTTATATTTAATTAGGCAATGTATAATGGTGTGGAACAAAAATTTTCTCTCAGATCCATCTCAAAGCTTTCCTTGTTACAAAATTTTAATATGGATTTTTATTTGTTTGAATTTTAATATTTTTACATTTAACCCTTAGCTCTACTAATTGCTCTCTTTTGTAAAAAACTTATATTTTTATTGTTCTAGCCCAGAAGATGGGTCCAGAGCCCGAAACGTTGGCAAAAAAAATGTTGAATTCAGTGCTTGTTCTTCTTTTCCTGCTGATATATATATATATATATATATATATATATATATATATATCGACGCATTTTCGGCTTTTAGTGCGCATCTTCATTGGTGTTTTCGTGTCTAAGGACAGATCTATACAAAAAAAGAGGTGGATGAATTAAAAATATGTGGAAGATATATGTACAGCCGGAGCTCCACCTGCAGGCGTTGCGGCCGGGAGGCCACACAATCCTCCAGATGTCACTTCTTATCATGATTGGTTGCACTACACTTGACACTCAGTCCATTTTGGGGGAGGGGATGCGAAGTGTGTGGGGGGGGGGAGAGATATACGTAATCTCCCTATAGCGAAAAATCGAATTAATTATTTACGTTTAGCCCTAAAGCATAAATCAACGCGATTCCAATTTTATTGGAAACCCACTTGCCTTGATGGCGAGGAAGATAGCAGAAATATCCCACGGGCGGCGGTGTACGTTTATATGTATGCTCATTATGAGAGGAATTATTTGATACAATCGTGTACACAAATGTAAGTGCGGTTTCGGCGCAGTCATTTGCTTAATTGGGTACCACCCCTTGTGCGATAGTGGGGTTTTATTATTTTTTTTTTTTTTTCTTCCAATGAAAATTAGAGATCGGTTGACTTTGATTGATCTCGTTACCTAATTTGGGTCTTTGTATTTTACATAGGTACTGATTAGTTAAGGATTTCAGCGGCTAGTGCGATGCATAGGTGTTTGTATTTCATATGTTAGGGGTTATGGTTCACTACTTAAATAAACCTACTTAAACTAATGTAAAATACAAACAACGAAAAGTCATAATAGAGGAAACGAATAAAACTCATACGATCCATAAATAACGACTAATCAATAAGAATACTATTTGAGAAGAGGATAGGGGTGGTACTCTTAATCAAGTTAGTTGTAATTAATGATGGCACCAATTGACAATAGAGAGTAACGGTTGTACTCTTAATTAGCAATTTTAATTAATAAGAACACAAACCATGGCTTCGCTCGTTATCAGCTCTTCGGGCTGTTGGCTTACGGCCTCTTAGATCTTTCAAAACGATTGTAATCATCTCTTCCGCCCTCACCTCTATTTTACCATACCCTATCACCTCCCCATTCCTCTTTCCCTATTGAATCCCGTTTAAAGTAAAATGAAATAAAAAAATAAATACCCCCTTTCAAAAAATCATGTTAAAATATAGTTATAAAAGAAGATAAAATTAAAAAACAGCCTTGCCTAAATTTTAATATATTTTATGAACTTCAACCAATTGTAATTCATCTTCTTTTAAAACATTCTAAAGAATTGGATATTCATATTTATTATTTCTGAATTTAACCATTTTGTTTTTTCTAACTCTAATAAATTCTTCGAAATTACCTTGATAAAAATTTAAAATATACTTAAGTCATAACCAAACTAAGATGAAATTAATATTGAAATAGTAAAAAAATCCCGTTTTTAAAATATAAGTTATGGAGGATTATTTGACGGAGGAGAGTAAGGATTATACTCTTAATCAGGTTTGCCAATTTGAGCTAAAATTGCCATTTCCACCTTTACTACAACTATAATCATCCACGAATTACACACGCCAAATCCATTCCCCCACAAAACAACCAAAATTGTTCCAGAGGGAAATAATGGAAATTATCTCCCTTTTTTACAACGAAGACACCCAAAATGATTAATCTCAATTTTATTTGAAAAACAAAAACATATTTCCAATTCCCTAATAGTTAAAAGCCCTACATTTTTTAATTTGAATATTACCACCTCTGCTGCTTCCCATATAATAAATTTATAAATATCTGATAACTTCTCTAAAAAAATTCTTATGTTTGTATATATTTATAATCTCATATCCTTGAGAATGGGTTCCTACCCGAAACGTCGGTACCAATAAGTTAAAACCTGCTTATTTATCCCAGAAATACGTGTACGCCTGGAAACGCGTAACCTTATTCTTCTACGTTATATATATATATATTAGGAGAGCAGAGGGGTTGCACGTTTCCAGGCGTACACGTATTTCTGGGATAAATAAGCAGGTTTTAACTTATTGGTACCGACGTTTCGGGTAGGAACCCATTTTCAAGGATATGAGATTATAAATATATACAAACATAAGAATTTTTTTAGAGAAGTTATTTATATATATATATATATATATATATATATATATATATATATATATATATATATATATATATATATATGTATATATATATATATAATCATCATCACTAACTCTATAATTTAAGAAGGGGAATTTTTTTTAGTATTTGAATAATAATTTTATCTTAGTTTGGTTATGACTTATGTTTTTTTTATCAAAGTTCAGAAATAAATGTAATTATGAAAATTTTGTGAATTTTTGAAACCCTAAAGAATTACAAATGGTGAAGTTCAGAAAATTTATTTTTATAAATATTCTATTCTATAACTCTATACTTTAGCAATGTGATATTTTGAAAGGGGGGAAATTTAGTTTAGAGTTTCTTTTTAAAATTATTATAATTGGCGAAGTTCAGAAACTAAAATAAAAATTTAACCATGGCTGCTTTTTTTCGAATTTAAATTTTAATCTTAGTAGCGAAGTCATTGCTTGGTATAGATATATATTGAAGAGGGTATGATAAATTACATACTGAAACTAGTCTCGTAAACTAAACTTTTGGCTACTATACAGTTGTTTCACTATCATATATATATATATATATATATATATATTGTGAGGGAACCCCACGTGGAATCTCTTTGGCAGACGGAACTTCCATGCGCTGCAAAAGGCCCGGTTAGGCCTAAATTGGTAAGCCTACCCCCCCCCCCCCCCTTCCACAAGCGGTAGCCTCGAACCACGTCCCCCACGATTCACCTTTACGCGGACTAGAATAGCCTCTGCAAGAAGATTCGAGGCCATTCGAGAGTGGAGCTGTTTTCCGCTAACCCCCCTCGGGGAGAGCCTCGGACATAAATAGAGTTCGACTCCCATGAGGAGACACAGAGTTGAGAAGTCTCACCCAGACCCCAGAAGATTTCCCATGGTGCCAAGTCAAGTGTTAGCAACAAAGTAAAGTGGCAGCTGGACTATTTTGTGTATTTGGAATTAGCCCTAGCCAGGAGGTAATTCCACTGAACGATCGCCCCCCCTCCCCCCCCCCCCGAGTAATTTTCCCGACTTCTCTCATCAACTCCCGCCGAGGCCCTCCTCATTTCAGGTAGCCGAAATACTCTCCCCTGGACCGGAAGTTACCCCCCTCCTTGTTTTTTGGAGAACCCGCTCATAAGTTCCGAACGGCCTCACCTCACGTGCAGAAGACATCCGTAAGCCAACCCCTCTCCCCCCTTCAGTAACCCAATTGAGTTATTCCCCCCCCATTTGAATAGTCTCCTCCTGTAATACCTTAAGTTCTAACTTCATAGCCTGATTTGTAACTACAATTCCCCCTTTCGTTTACTGATGTGATTTTGTCCGTTAATTCTCTGAGGTAATTTCACACATCAATTCTCTCATCATTTTCGTGTACATAAAATTATATTTTTGTACATGCCTCTTTAAATAACCTTGAGCTTTGCCATTGTCCATAATTTACCTGACCTCGTTGCACTCTCTCGTTACTCAGCCCGTCTAACCTCGTGGTTTTCCGTCTCTTTCGTCGGTCCGCTTTCAAGTTATTGGTCCCTCCCTCATAGATATAATGTAATGTCATACCACGACATATATATATATATATATATATATATATATATATATATATATATATATATATATATATATATATATACACACACACAGGGTGCGAGGTCCATTTGAGGACGTTTGGGGGGTAAATTAATATAACTGTAATTCAGCAAAAAATAAATATATTTGAATGAACATTTGTACAATTAGTCTTGATAATGATTTTTAATCAAATTATTTTATAAACCCGACTTCGGCTTTGATGACTGCTTCAATGGAGGACCGAACCAAACATCCTGGCACTATATGGTACTTCTTCATTTCGGTCATCGCCTGGACAATGAAATAGGGGCCTTCAGTGAAGCTATGGTATTATGATCTCGATTAGTCTACCTTTCAACAGCGCTCCACACGTAGCAGCCGATGGGATTCAGATGTGGCGAGTTTGGATGCCACAGATCGGGTGTTACATGATCGGAAAGATTCTCTCACAACCATTCTTGGGTTACTGGGCTTTGTGAAACACGTAAGTTATCATATTAAAAAAGGGTTTCTGTAAAATAAATATTTTAATTAATTTGAAGGTGTAATAAACTGAAAATGAAATGTCCTTAAATACCCCTAGTACCCTATATATATATATATATATATATATATATATATATATATATATATATATATATATATATATGTGTGTGAAAGATAATGGTAAACTACAATATTTGAATCAAGATTTTATTTATAACTATCGAACTAGTTGCGGCAAGATGCCATTTTCAACTAATAAAATCTTGATTCAAATATCGTGTTTACCATTATCTTTCACTGATATATATCAGGCCAAAGTGATTTCTTCCATTCCATTATATATATATATATATATATATATATATATATATATATATATATATATATATATATATTCTAATAATTAAATTAGTGCATGTCTTTTTAAAAAGACAGCATTTCAAAAATAATAAGAAAATTAACGATGATGCGTAATGATAATCTATTTTGTAATATTCTTGTAAAAATAAATCGTTGATCATTTTTATTTCCAGAAATGATTCTTTCTAAAGAAAGCAGGTAACCATATTCGCTCTGCACAAAGGTGGAGTAAACCGCAGAGATCATTAATGACTTAAAAAAGACTGGTTACCCTCCTGTGAAGAAGTCTTTTAGGACGCTCAAATACTTCAAATGAGCGCCAAGTTCGTCTCTGGTAAGATCCCAGCTCAAGGATCGGGTCGCATCCAGATCCAAGCTCGCTCACAATTGGAAAAAAGCAGGTGCGAACGATTAAGAGCGTTCGGTGAGGCGAAGACTTTTCGACAAAGGTTTCAAGTCGAGAAGGGTTCGAATAAGCTTCATCTCATCAAGAAGAAGCTTACGGAAATGTAAAGAATGGACTGTTGAAGTTGGGGCAAAGTGATATTTTCTGATGAAGCTTCCGGGATTTCGCAATTGGAACGCAATAGAATATTTGTGGAGGATAATCAAACTGGCGGTTGATAAACAGAAGCCATCTAATTGTATGCAGTTGCGAGTGATTAGTGAACAAAAATGGGCCACTTTCAGTTAAGATATGAGCACAAATTTGGTCGCAATTTGCCAAAAGGAATTTAAAGTCTTGAAGAACAAGAAACATCATTGTAAATATTGACTGCACGCATGAATTGATTGTATTTATTAATAAAATGGGTTTGGGCTCTAATTTTTTGTATATTTCACCTTCAAATTATGATAAACATACTAAAACAAAGTACGTTTGTTTAATGTTCTTATATGAAAAAATATAAACTTTTAGCCATGACAGGTTATGCATGTGAAGACATGCATGTGGGCGCATCTGCCCACATGTGCCCAACATGGACTTGATTAAAGGCAAACCATAATCCACATGATGTGGGTGAAGAATGGTGAGAAATATGTGGTAGCTTTGGTTTTTGTGTGTGCTCCTTGATGTCCATCGAGGGTCTGTTTGTATGTTTGTGTACGAAGGATCTATCGTGACAGTAATTTTCATGAATGTAAACAACAACAGTTGTTTTTATAACCGATAAACGTCGGGTGGTGTATGAATTTTGCGTTTACTTGTGACTGTGTTTGTGGCCATAAGTTTACTTTTCAAATTAAACAAGTATACATAAATTACATATGCACTTGTATATATACATCATCGTACGTAGCTATGTAAACACCCTTCAGACTGCAGAAGTGGTTGGTATGTGTGCATGTTTGTGTAAAAGGCGTTTAAACACATCTGGTAACAACATTTTAAAATTTGAACTTTTCTGTATGTGCTGAAGTTTAAAATTGAATGTTTTGTGTATGTGCTGGTTTAAAATTGAATGTTTTGTGTATGTGCTGGTTTAAAATTGATTGTCTAGTGTATGTGCTGAAGTTTAGAATTGAATGTTTGGTGTGTGTGCTGAAGTTTAGAATTGAATGTTTTTGTGTGTGTGCTGAAGTTTAAAATTGAATGTTTGTGTATGTGCTGAAGTTTAAAATTGAATGTTTTGTGTATGTGCTGGTGTTTAAAATTGAATGTTTTTGAGTATGTGCTGAAGTTTAGAATTGAATGTTTTTGTGTGTGCTGAAGTTTCAAATTGAATGTTTTTGTGTATATCCTGAAGTTTAAAATTTAATATTTTTGTGTATGTGCTGAAGTTTCAAATTGAATGTTTTGTGTATGTGCTCAGGTTTAAAAATGAATGTTTTTGTTTATGTGCTGAAGTTTAAAATTGAATGCTTTGGTGTATGTGCTGAAGTTTAAAATTGAATGTTTTGTGTATGTGCTGAAGTTTAAAATTGAATGTTTTGTGTATGTGAAGTTTTAAGTTGAATGTTTTTGTGTAGGTGCTGAAGTTTAAAATTGAATGTTTGTGTGTATGTGCTGAAGTTTAAAATTAAATGTTTTTGTGTATGTGAAGTTTTTAGTTGAATGTTTTTGTGTATGTGCTGAAGTTTAAAATTGAATGTTTTTGTGTATGTGCTGAAGTTTAAAATTAAATGTTTTGTGTATGTGAAGTTTTAAGTTGAATGTTTTTGTGTATGTGCTGAAGTTTAAAATTGAATGTTTTTCCCTTCTTTCATCCCATTGATCATACTTACATTGTTTTATCAAATATACCGCCCGTTTAAAGCTTCAAGTCCTCTTGCAATATTTTCTTCTTTTTTTCGCATTAAATTTCGAAATGGTTGTATTGTAAAATTGCATTACTCGTTGCAGTGAATTAATGCTTCTTCTTTTTTTATTTATTGTTGTTGTATATGAGCAAACCTTTTCGCAGTTGTAAATGACGCTTTCTTTTTCATCTGTTATTTTGAAGTTAGATTCTTTTATATATTGGGTAAATATGAAGATAATACAGGGTGATCAAAAAGTCACTGTGCACTTTTTTATTCTTCAGACAATGGCTGTTTTTAGAAATAAAATAAAAAGGATCCAAGCCTCTATTTATGCTAGCGGGGGTCACTTTCAACATTATTTATAAACTTTATTCATAATGTTTTCCTGTTTTTTTTTAATATTAAAACGTGTTTCTGTTAATAAAAATATAAGTGCACAGTGACTTTTTGATCGCACTGTAAATGCCACCTATTATAGTAATTTTGGTGATTTACAATTTAAGCGCTTAATTATATGTAGGGGAATATAAAGGCAATACGAGGGGATTAGGGGTTGGAAAGAAATGTTAGTACGGAGTTAGTAGAGGGGCCTGCCCCTAAACCCCTGAAAATTAGGGTTCGGAAGGGATCGATTCAAAATGAAAATTTTAGCTTACCTTCAAGATTAGCTCTGTTAGGAATACACGTGACAAACACCTTTTCCTCTTTCCCTGTATGGTGTATGTCCTGCGTATGAGGTCGGTAGCAAGGTAATTTGTCCCAGTTGGTCAAACACACCCCTTGCCTGTATGCCCCTACACCCTACCATCGCACTCTGACTGATTGCCACTGCATCCCGCTTGTATTAGTACCAGTATATATAACTTCAGCGGATATTTTTAGATATGACGCAATGGTTGTGGCTGCAGCTTTGTGCCATACGTAATGCAATTTTGTGATTGGTCGAGAACGACGAGAAATAAAGGCGGTAAAATGCATGGCGTTCACAGATTCTCCTCAAAACAAACCGAGATGTCAACCTCCTTAAATTTGTTAACAACCGTTGAATTTAGTCTATGGCATAAGAGAAGATGTTTCTTTTTCGTGTGGTTGAATGGTTAATTAGAAAAGAAGTGCGGAGATCTTTTTATTAAAAAAAAGGTTAATTGGCAACAAAATCTGAACACTGAAAACTCCATGTTTGTGTATGTGTAAATATGTGCGCGTGTAAAATAAGGCATGGTCTAGCCTATTTTTCCCCAGGCGATGCGTGGCTGCCAGACGTAGGATAATTTTCCCTTTGCCCATCAGTGATGCATCTCATTGCTGCACTGAATCCTTCTTGCTCTTATCATATTACCCTGCCTCCCTATGTATGTTCCTCTATTTATCCGCTGTATTACATTCCACTTAGCTTTATGACAGCTTTGGAATTGGAAGGAGTAAAATCGAAATAAAATTCTTTTACAGGTGCAAAACGAAAACAGAGAACTGGTTAGATTGTTTCATCCCTCAGACAGAGTGGCTCCACCGATATAAATCAGCCTAGCCACATTGAATTGCGGGCTCGACAGACACCCTAAAAACGGGTTAGTTAGTTCCTTTATCCATTCTCCGGCCCTTCTTTATTATCTAAGTTGTTTTTGTTAGCGGAATCCCCTGCGATTGTTAACATCAATTACATTGAGCTTGTTCTGCAGACAAATACATAAAAAGGGTACGCAAGGGCACGATGTGGGATAGGCAAACATATATACAATCAGCATAACTACAAAGATGACCCACAAACGAGGTTAAAAAAAAAAAGGATGGAGATTAACTTGAGAGTTAATTACATCCCGCAGTCGCCACTCATACACAGCGGAAAACGTACATACACGATTCGGGGATGCGGTGACAGTGATGCAAAATCATGTTAATTTATCAATGTTAATAGAATAATAGGTATTTTGCGTTCGATAACTCTAGGCGAGGTTGCTAGAGAGCGTGTAATCTAGAACCAATTTACGATATTTGTTTACATTGATACACATAACACACGGGCCTTACGGCCATGACTAAGGCGATCTGGCCTTAAGTTTCTAGAGATGATGTGTGCTTTGTTTGGATAAAGGTTGATGATGATGAGTTCTCCGTCGATTTAAAAATGCCCTCGGTGGTTACGTTACTTTCATTGACTCAGATAAAGAAGCGAAGCCAACGAGAGCATCTCCGCACCGCAAAGTGTTTGGATATTATCGAGCTGAAAGAGAAGTAAAATAAATTGAAAATGTGTAAAAAGTAAATATAGTGAGGGTGAAACTCTCTTGTCTTTTCAGTTCTGCAAGAAGACAGGATTCCCTTGGAGGTTAAGGAGCAAAAGAGAGAGAGATGAAGAAAGAAATAGCAGAAGAGAGCAGGACTGAGTTAGAGATAAGAGATTTAGAGAGTGTGAGGGATAGTGAGAGAGATTGAGAGTTAGATAAAGACAATGTAGAAGAGATGAAGTTAGAGAAAGAAAGTGTTGGAGAGAGAAAAAGTTGAAGAGCAAGAGAGAGAGTTTAAGAGATAGAAAAAGATTTTAAGAGTGTGTGTATGTGTGTGTGTGTGTGTGTGTTAGACAGTGAGAGTTAGAAAATGCGATATTTAGACGAGACAGACAGACAGTTAGAGAGAGAGAGAGAGAAAGAGCGTTAGGGAGATTCAGAATTTTAGAGAGATTTAGCCAGAGGAAGTTAGAGAGAGAGAGTTGGAGAGGTAGCGAGTTAGAGACAAAGAGTTTTAGAGGGAGAGAAAGAGTGAGGGAGTAAGTTAAATAGAGATATTTAGAGAGAGAGAGAGAGTTAAAGAGCCAGTGTTAAAGAGAGAGTTAAAGAGCCAGTGTTAAAGAGAGAGTTAGAGAGAGAGTTAAAGAGCCAGGAGAGTGAAGTCCAGCATAAGGGCGGCTAAGCGGTCTGAGGAACTCCAAGTGGCGAGACTGTAAAGAGAATCCCAAGGAGTTCTTTGGATATATAAACAGCCGTAAACCAATCCGTCGAACGATTGGCCCTTTCAGGATGAGGAGGGGACATTAAAGCATTCAGATGCAGAAAATGCTAACCTCCTCAACGACTACTTCTCTTCAGTGTTTACTGAAGAATGTGGTCCCATCCCCCAGTCGACGGATTCCTACTCGGGGGAAAAGCTGGAGGATATGGACTTCACCGAAGTTGAAATCAAAAAGAAGATCAGTGACCTAATGACGAATAAGTCACCTGGCCCGGATGGGTTTCTACCTAAAGTGTTGAAAGTAGTGCGCGATCAAGTGTCACGACACCTGAGCGCAATCTTCAACATGTCAATCCGGACCGAATGCGTTCCTAGAGACTGGCGTGGGGCGGAGGTGACTCCAATCTTCAAGAAAGGAGATCGTAACCAACCGTCGAACTACCGACCTATCAGTCTGACTTCGATAGTCGGTAAACTCATGGAAAGCATCATGGTGGACAAAGTGACGTCGTATTTAGAGTCAAACCTGCTACTGAGGAGTTTCCAGCACGGCTTCCGAGTGCAACGGTCATGCCTGACGAACCTTGTAGAATTCTTCCACTTCGTTTTCAATGAGCACGATCGGGACAAGGCGGTGGATGTGGTCTACCTAGACTTTCAGAAAGCCTTTGATAAGGTACCACACCGCCGCCTTCTCCGGAAAGTGCGAGCGCTTGGCATAGACGGAAAGGTAGCCTGCTGGATCGAGAACTGGCTAAGTGGCAGACGGCAACGGGTGGTGGTGAATGGACAGTCTTCTGAGTGGGTGCCCGTTACTAGTGGTGTGCCTCAAGGTTCTGTCCTGGGACCACTATTATTCATCATCTACGTTAACGACATGGACGGTGACATGGTTGCCAAGATTTCCAAATTTTCCGACGATACCAAGCTTGGTATGAACGTTGCAAAGGATGGAAATACTGCCCGCCTGCAGGAAGATCTTGGGAAGATTGGGGAGTGGTCGGACACGTGGCAAATGCCTTTTAACGTGGGCAAATGCAAAGTGATGCATATCGGCCACAGAAACCCCCAATCTCAGTATATCCTTAAGGGCACTGCTATGGAATCCACCGACACTGAGAAGGACTTGGGTGTAACAATCACTAGTGACCTCAAGTTCTCGAAACAGTGCATTGAGGCGGAGAAAAAGGCCCAAAGGATGCTAGGCTATATTAAGCGCTAGTTTGGATATCGGAACCAGGAGATTGTACTGTGCCTGTACAACTCACTTGTCCGACCGCACCTGGAGTATGCCGTACAATTTGGGAGTCCTTCATTGCGAAAGGACATCGCGAGATTGGAACGCGTACAAACCAGGGCAACCAAGCTGATTCCCTCTATCCGACATAAAAGTTATGAGGATAGACTAAGGGAATTAGATCTGTTCTCGCTGGAAATCCGTAGACTGCGTGGTCAGCTCATCGAAGTTTTCAAAATACTTCGAGGGTTCGACAATGTTGACTACCAGGATATTTTCACACTGAGTGAGAGCAGAACACGCAATCACGGCTTCAAACTTGAACTGAAGCGTTACAACCGCAATCTGTGTGGAAATTTTTTCACCTACAGTATTTTCGGTAAGTGGAACGCACTTCCAGTGGAAGTTGTCAACAGTGAATCTGTTGACCAGTTCAAGTCAAGACTAGACAAGGTCTTGAAAAGTGGCCGTTTAGGGACGCAAAACAATTGAGCAGCTATGTGCCCGCTCGATTGCTAGTCCAAAGGTACCCTCCTTGAATGGACCGTATGGTCCCTTAGGGTACCTTCTTTCCTTGTTGTTACCCCTTGTTGTTAAAGAGAGAGTTAGAGAGTGAGTGTTAGTAAGAGAAAGACGGTTAGAGAGAGAGAGAGTTATAAAGATAGAATTAGAGGGAGAGAGTTAGTAATAGAGAGAGAATTAGAGCGGGATAATGTTAGGGAGAGAGAGAGAGAGAGAGATGCAACATACACAGCCAGACAACAAGCAGAGGCCACAGTCAGACGGGCAAAATGGACATAGTTGGAGAACACACAGCGACAGACATACAGAGGCAAACAGAGAGGGGTCGATAGACAAACACAGATTCACATATAAAGATAGACGGAGAAACTTTCAGACATATAAGAGACAAGTTCTCGTCGTGGTTTGTATTCTAAGTCATTTTCGCCTACTTTGTTTATCGTCAGTTTTCAGGGGTTTCGATTGGGCGATAAGTTCTAAGTCAGGTTTCTTCATTTCCTATCCTAAGAATGGAATTTGCAATCCCAAGAACGTGACATAAATTACTTTTTCCTCTTTAGTTGAATTGCAAGTTCTTATGCCCTATTTTCTTCGCTTATTCGGAAGTTTTAATCTCAAGAACTTGTTTTAAGTCACTTTTTCACTATCTCCTATTTTCTTTATTTTTCTTTTTTCTAAAAAAGTTCTAATTGTAAGTTCTTGCCGTAATTTACTTTTTTTCTTTCCGCTCAGGGAGATTTGACTTTGTGTTTGTGCCGTAGGACGCTTTTACTCTTAACGTCTGAACAACCATTACTGCCACAAACTCCAGATTCCCCGGTCATTTTATTACAATAAAAAAATGAAAACCAACGAGTGCATCTGCGCCAGATTGCTCTTTGAGGAGGGTACGATAATTGTTTCAGTTAGTCAAAGTGAAAAGCTGTAGATGGTATCTATTCCGAGGGGTCAAAAGAGTTCTTGGTGCGTTCGAGATCGGTGGTTTGTCAGGGTGAGGTACCCAGGGTAGGGCAGTGCCCTACTTGCTGTTGCCTTATACCTCACACTACCCCCATTGGCACTAGCTCCATTGGAAGGCATTTGGGTACCTTGTTCTCTCTCATTTTTTCTTTAAAGGGCAAACGGGCGTTGTGCCCTCCAGACCCCCTCCACCCCACCCACATTTACGAGTATTTCATCGGTGGGAGAGGTCAGACATCATAAAAGTTGCCTTAAAAAGAGACACTAAAATCGATGAAATGAAGTATGGCACTATTTTGCGATTGGCACCTGGCTTGTGGCACTCCCTTTAATGGTAAGTCAAAGATCGTACTTTTGAGGCAGGATACGACGGCACAGCTCCTGGTAGCGACAGGTTGTGTTCGCCGTCGATAGGTGGCGTTAAAAAGAATGAATGCGATAGGAGAGATGTTTGAGAATGAATGCGTGGTTGGGGGTTTTAGATAGATAGATAAATAGACAGTTTGGTTGGTAGATAGATTGCAATTTTAATTTCCCCTCTTGGAATCCGGGGAGGTTGGAAGCGAGAGCCAGCTTAAATGGCGTCCGAGGCACTTACTGGGGCGCTAAATTGAGGGTTTCTGGAAACTAGTTTTTCCAGACCTGGTGCCGCTCAATTATGCATTCTCGCTTCCCACCTTCTCACCCGTGTTCGGCGACGTTGCAACTCACTCATATGCATACATACACACGCACGCCATTCCTCCAACTGCCGCCATTTGTGAAAGCTCTGCTCGGCAGATTAATGCAATGCAGTGGAGTGCAAGAGTGAATTAAGGGTATGGTCATTGATTGCCAGTCTCCTCCTACCTTTATACTATTACTTACCTAGTTTACTTCCTTTTATTCGTGTTTCCACCCACAAATACTACTAATAGGGTTACTAGTGACAATATAGCTTTATACTATATCTCTTTTTGAGTGGTAAAGGAGGAAGGTATAGGTTTTAACGAATATTACCGCACAGACTCACCTCAAAGTCTCTGGAAAAAAATGGATACAAAAGCGACCTCAAAATTGCGGTACCTGGAAGAAGAAGGAGAGGGTACAAGCAGTGAATGTCGTGGCGTCTCAAGAAGGAGGCATAAATTACATATATAAGAATGCAATAAAGTTGTAATGGATCGAAGACGTTTGAGCGCTCGGAGAAGGTAACGAGGCTACGGGGAGCGGGTAGCCCACTTGAGTGCGGCCCAGACTCTTCTGAGAGGGCGGTTGGGGATGGAGGATTTATGGGTAGGGAAGAGCAGAGACAGATAAACAGGGTTCGAAGTATGAGTGGATGGAAAAATATCAAGGGTGAAGGAGATGGCTGCTACCAGAGAATTTATTTTGTGAGAGAAAATGCGTTGTTGAAGGATATCGATCGCTGAGACCAGTGGTTTTCAATCTGTTTTGGCTTATGGCTCCCATAGGAATCTTATTTTTTCCTGTGGCCCCCATAAGCTTTATTTTCAGTAGGTATTATGTAGATTAACTCTATTTTACACATTAAGCCTTTGTAAGATGTAAAATATTTGTTTATTCAAATTCTACTTTAAAATATCTAAAAAAAAAAATCACATCGTTTTTTTTTTTAATGTAATTCAATTAAATAAATTAAAATTATTTATTGGCCTAACCATAATTTTGGCTTCAATCCTGTGGCCTTCTTCATGGACTATGTAGCCCCTCTAAATCTTAACCCATCTTTAGGCCTCAAAATCTCCTGAGATGAAGTGTGGCATTATTATCTTTCGAACATTTTCTTTACCTACTACTTGTTCTTTTTCTCTTTTTGTTTGGTATACTTTCCTCCTGTAATGATAGGAAAACTGTATAGGTTTACAGGTGGTAGTAAATAATCTATAATTCCACTAAAGAACAGCCTCATTTAATCATTATCAAACCTCTCGAAGCGACTATTATATCTGATGTTGATTGAATCAATTCACGAAGCTGATATTAATAACCTCCGCGTGAAGACGGTTCCAATAATTTAAGAGTTTTCAAGTTAATAAACTCGCAAATATCAGTTTCAGATCAGAGTTTTCATTTACAGAGCGAATTAAAAAAAAACCAACGTGTTTTTAAACTATGTCTGTATGGTAATTTTGCTACACCCTCTATTGCTACATGTTGTGTAGAAGGAATCACTCCATTTCCAGCATTAAAACATTGTTACTTGAGTCTAAAAAACAAAAACAAACTCCTTGGTAAATATACTGAGTTTGCCTATAGAATCGAAATTCTTAATCTTTCTTTCCATTTGTCCCTATAATTTCGTTAAAAAAATAGAATTCTTGGAATTTGGGGGCAGTACTTCCATAAAATTGGCCATATAGCTTCCACGGAAAATGGAAATTGTTACCTTTCGTTCTATTAGTTTCGATGATTTCAGAGAAAATAGTCATGTCCGAAACCATAAAATATATACCTCAACGGAGAATAAAAATTATTAATCGTTCATCTCAATTTTCCCGATAATCTTTCTTTCCATTTGTCCCTACAATTTCGTTAAAAAATAGACTTCTTGGAATTTGGGGGCAGTACTTCCATAAAAGTGGCCCTATAGCTTCCACGGAAAATGGAAATTGTTACCTTTCGTTCTATTAGTTTCGATAATTTCAGAGAAAATAGTCTTGGTCCGAAACCATTAATATATACCTCAACGGAGAATAAAAATTATTAATCGTTCATCTCAATTTTCCCGATAATTGTAAAATAATCCATTTGTTCAAACATGTTAAATGTTCTTATACAAATGCATAAAAATCCTTTAATAAAAAATATATATTACATAAATTACCCATGGCTAGTTGTTTTTTTTATGGAGAATGCTAACGTGAAGACACTGACAATCATTTCAAATCAGATCTTTACAGGAACTTCTGCCAACGCAGGACAAGTTCTTTTGATCCTCAAGAAGCAGAACTGATACCACACATTTCACTCCCCATCCTTTGTAACGAATGTGTGAAGGATGAAAACATTTTATTATTTTGACGCAGGAAAGGAGTCACGGCTAATCTGAATAAGACATCTTTTCCATTACGATCATCGAAGACTCATCACAGATTACATATTAGATCATTAACTTTACGTTCCTCGTTGTTTTAATGGCCTTAACAAAGGCCTAAGGGGTAATGTTAAAAGTGTTGAATGTGAAGCAAAGTCAATATAGTGTTGAGTTTGTATTCGCCAATTATCTTTTACTACCTCATTTGTATGCACATGTAATATTATATCAAAATTTATAGTGGATCATATCTTCATAAGTGAAGGCTTAACGTCATCTTTCCCATTCTATCGAGGAGAAGAGAATGTGAGAAGATGAAAAAAAAAGTGAGGCAGAAAGTAGATAAAGTGGCGAACAAGAAGAAGGGGATCAAATACGGAACCTTTTCAATTCAGAATACTGGAGGTTGTGAAGGTGCAGTGGGAGATTTTAGGAGCAAATTTTCACCAGGAATCATGCAAATCCAAACCACCTTGCGGGAAAGTTGAAAAACTGTTAAAATGAGATAAAAAAAAACGTATTTGTTGCTTTGAGAGAAGGCAGTGATTTGTCATTTGTTATTAAAGCAATGTCAAGGAATATAATCAAATGGAGGTTAATTAAGAGCAAGAGTTAACTTAACGTATCCTATCCTAAACTTAACATAAATATATCAATTCTTACTTTGCCTAATCTTTTGAGCTAATCATAATCTGACCCAAACTAAAAATAACCATACCCGCCAACCTTAATTAAATTAACTTAATCTAACCAAACACGATCTGACCTAACCGAACCAATCTACTCCAACCAAACTTATTCTAACCTAATTAAACCCAACCCGACCTAACCTAACCCAACCGAACCCAACCGACCAAGTCCACTCCAACCTAACTTAATTTGCTCAACGTAATTAAACCTTACCAAACTTAAACAAACCTAGTCTACCTTACTCACCTAATAAAAATTTAGGTAGGTTTTTGGAACTATTATGCGAAAATATGGTCGGTTATGGCCCTGGTATAGTCGTATTATGTCACCGTTTCCGAGAAACATGACATTTGAGGCTGGAATTTTCTTCCCTGGCCAGCGAAGTCTCAACCAACTCTTAAAGATTTGTTAATCTTATTTTATGTGTGCCATGTCAATGTAATGAAACACGACCCTACACAACCGAATTCTGAGAGAAAGGTAGATAACGATTTTAATAGAGTTAACATGACCTAACCAAAACTAATATAACCACACTTTACCATAACTTAACCTAAACTAATTTAACCCCACTTTACCCTAACCTAACCTAAACTAATTTAACCCCACTTTACCCTCACTCAAGCCAAACTAATTTAACCCCATTTCAACCAATCCTAACCCAAGCTAATTTAACCCCACTTCAACTTAACCTAACCTAACCTGACCCAAACTAATTTAGCTCCACTTCACCCTTACCTAACCAAAGCTGATTTAACCCCACTTCAACCTAACCTAACCCAAACTAGTTTAACCACTTACCTTACCGAAGTGGCGTGCATCTGCAGACGTCGGCAACCATGGAATACCACACCTCTTTGTCTCTTGTCATTTGTAGCATATGTCCAGCCGCGTTTCAGTCTCCCGCTGTCTTTACTATTCAATCCATAACTTCTCTCTTTGTCTGCCTCTTGCTTTTCTTCCTGAGATTCTTCCATTTAGACTCAAATTTTCTATTTATTCCTGTTCGCATAACATATCCTAAAAATCTCATTTGACTTCCTCTCAGATTTTTCAGTAATTCCCTTCCAGTTCCCATTTGCCTCAGTACCTCTTCATTTGATATTCTCTCCATCCACGAGATCTTCAACATTCTCCGCCAACACCACATCTCGAATGCCTCCAACTTTTTATCTATTTGCCCTTTTATCGTCCAAGCTTCTGATCCACACAGCAGCACAGACCAGACATAAGTTTTAACAGTTATTTCTCTCGATAGGTGTCTATTACATAAGATATTCCTCATCTTCTGGAATGTCTTATTTGCCTCGCAGATTCTTCCCTTAATTTCCCCCTTTACATCTTCCATCTTCAGCAATATAATTTCCCAAGTAGCAAAATCTTCTTACCTGCTTAATACTTTGTCATTCACTTTTACCATGCACCTAGGGACCTGTGACCTTTTACTAATTACCATAACTTCTGTTTTATCCACATTTATTGACAGGCCTCTTCCTTAACTCCTTTCCTTTACCACTTTTAAAATGTCTTGAAGTTTTTCCTGGGTGGCAGCAATCAGCACCGTGTCATCAACATACCTTATGTTATTTATATTTTGGCCTTCCATGTTGAAACCTTCTATATCCTCAATCGATCTCATCATCATCTCGATGTACAGGAAGAACAGATCTAGAGAAAGAACGCACCCCTGTCTTACTCATCTTCTTACATCTATCCAATCACTCAAATCTGCACCCACTCTTACTGCTGCCTTCTGATTCCAATACAGTTTGTGTATAATTCTCAAATCTTTTCTGTTGACTCCCACGGCCTTAAAAACGTCAATTAGGTCTTCATGTTTGACTCGATCGAATGCTTTTCATAATCTATAAAGCACACCTACAAATCCTTCTGCATCTCAATACTTCTTTCACTTAACATCCTTAGTATAAATATAGCATTTAACCCCACTTCAACCTAACCTAACCCAACTCAAACTAATTTAGCCCCACTTCAACCTAACCTAAACCAAACTAATTTAACCCCCCTTCAACCTAACTAACCCAAACTAATTTACCCCCACTTCAACCTAACCTAACCCCAAATCATTTAACCCCACTTCAACTTAACCTAACCCAAACTAATTTAACCCCAATTTACCTCAACCTTACCTCTTGTTGTATCTTCGGTAAAGTTTTGGTGAACGTGAGAAGATGTCCAGAATTCATCCTCGGAGAGAAGGAATGGCGGAGGAAATTATGAAATTTGATTTAAGGACCCCGCTTTTCGTGAGAAGGCTTCCGGGTTCGAGTGCGGATTTTGAGGTTAAGGTTTCGGTTTCACCTCCTCCCACTGCGTTGCGTGGTTGCCTTGGATGGGTAATTGGCCCCGCAAGTGGGAAAGGCGATGGAGTCAAATGGGGAGTTTAATTGGCACGTTTCGATCAGTCTAGCTTAGTTGACTTATATGAGAAACGCTCGGCGCTTTGTGGGGAAAGTGTAAGGCGGCGAGAAGAAAAGAATAATAAATTTCTGCTTTGTTTCTGGTTTTAATACCCACTCACAATGTACGTAACCCATCTCAATAGGCACCTGCCATCAACGAAAAGTCGAGCCACACCTCGCTACACGACGGTATTGGAAAGAAGAACCCCGATGTGGCGTGACTTTGATCAATGTGAGAAGCAGCCAGCCTTAAATGCTCGAACCAAAGGAATTTCTTGCTACACATGGCCAAGCGAGTGTGAATTATCAGCAAATTCGCAAGTAAGAAACAAATCCTTATTAGGCGAATATGGGTTTGTTAGAACATACAAATAAGATTCCTACCAATTGTAATTATATTGTTTGTGTGTGCGTACGTAAAGGATGCATGAGCTATTTGAGAACCTAACTTTAGCGAGCCATAAATATCTATTTCATCCTAAACAGAAGCTTCTAATTTAAGGAAAGAAATTGAAAGAGACACCATCCTCATCGTCTTAAGCGTTAACCACGGTAATTCGGAGATTGCAATCTTCTTGAACGTGGACAGGTCATTCCTGTTCATGGAAAGACACACCATCCTCTTCGCCTTAACTGCCAATCACGGTGATTCGGAGATATGAAATCTTCTTGAACGGGAACAGGTAATTCCTGTTCAGGGAAGCACGTACCATCCTCTTTCCTTTAACTACCAATCACGGTGATTCGGAGATTGCAATCTTCTTGAACGTGGACAGGTCATTCCTGTTCAGGGAAACACACACCGTCCTCTTCTCTTCAATTGCCAATCACGGTGATTCGGAGCTTGCAACCTTCTTGATGGAGGACAGGTTATTCCTGTTCAGGGAAGCACATACCATCTTCTTTACTTTAACTGCCAATCACGGTGATTCGGAGATTGAAATCTTCTTGAACGTGGACAGGTCATTCCTGTTCAGAGAAACACACACCGTCCTCTTCTCTTCAATTGCCAATCACGGTGATTCGGAGCTTGCAAACTTCTTGATGGAGGACAGGTTATTCCTGTTCAGGAAAACACATACCATCTTCTTCACTTTAACTGCCAATCACGGTGATTCGGAGATTGAAATCTTCTTGAACGTAGACAGGTCATTCCTGTTAGGGAAACACACACCGTCCTCTTTTACTCAACTGCCAATCACGGTGATTCGGACATTGCAATCTTCTTGAACGTGAACAGGTTATTACTGGTCAGGGAAAGACACACTATCTTCTTCGCCTTAACTGGTAATCACGGTGATTCGGAGATTGCAACCTTCTGGAACGTGGTCACGTCATTCATGTTCAGGGAAACAAACACCGTCCTCTTCTGCTCAACTGCCAATTACGGTGATTCGGAGATTGCAATCTTCTTGAACGTGGACAGGTCATTGGTGTTGATGGAAAGACACACCATCCTCTTTGCCTTAACTGCCAATCACGGTGATTCGGAGATTGCAATCTTCTTGAACGGGAACAGGTCATTGCTGTTTAGGGAAGCACGTACCATCCTCTTCCCTTTAACTGCCAATCACGGTGATTCGGAGATTGCAATCTTCTTGAACATGGACAGGTCATTACTGTTCAGGGAAACACGCACCATCCTCTTCTCCTTAACTGCCAATCACAGTGATTCGGACATTGCAATCTTCTTGAACGTTAACAGGTCATTCCTGTTCAAGAAAAGACACACTATCTTCTTCGCCTTAACTGGTAATCACGGTGATTAGGAGATTGCAACCTTCTGGAACGTGGTCACGTCATTCATGTCCAGGGAAACATACACCGTCCTCTTCTGCTCAACTGCCAATTGCGGTGATTCGGAGATTGCAATCTTCTTGAACGTGGACAGGTCATTTGTGTTCATGGAAAGAAACACCATCCTCTTCGCCTTAACTGCTAAGTACGGTGATTCTGAAATTGCAATCTTCTTGAACGTGTGCAGCTCATTCGTGTTTAGCGAATGACACACCCTCTTCTTCGCCTTAACTGCCACTTACGGTGATTCAGAGATTGCAATCTTCTTGAAAGTTGACAGATCATTCGTGTATAGGGAAAGACACACCATCCTTTCGCCTAACTGCAAATCACGGTCATTCGGAGATTGCAATCTTCTTGAACGTGGACATATCATTCGTGTTCATGGAATGACACACCCTCTTCTTCGCCTTAACTGCCAGTCACGGCGATTCGGAGATTGCAATCTTCTTGATAATGGACAGGTCATTTGTGTTCATGGAAAGAAACACCATCCTCTTCGCTTTAACTGCCAATCACGGTGATTCGGAGATTGCAACCTCTTTAAACGTGGACAGGACATTTCAGTTCAAGGAAAGACATACGATCTTCTTCACCTTAACTGCTAATCACGGTGATTCGGAGATTGCAACCTTCTTAGACGTGAACAGGTTATTTCTGTCCAGGGAAAGACACAACATCCAATTTTCCTTAAGTGCCAATCACAGTGATTCAGAGATTGGAACCTTCTTGAATGCGGACATGCCATTCCTGTACAGGAAAAGTTACACCATCCTCTTTGCATTAACTGCCAATCACGGTGATTTGTAGATTGCAACCTTCTTGAATGTGGGGCGGACGTTTCATATCTAATCAAGAGAAAAAAATCTTCATTTTCAGTTACCAGACGTCGTCAGAACTGGCGATTTCGTCCAGCAGACTCAAATCATCATCAACAGTTACATCAGCACGTCGCGAGAAAGCTGGGTAAGCCACCTGAGTTCCAGTAAGACCCTGGCTCCTCTACATACGAGGGGCGGTCAATAAGTTTTGCAATTCGGATATAAGGAAACGAGATATGAGGAAAAGTGTTTTATTATTTTTCAATATAACTACCATCGACTTCAATGCACTTGCGCCACTTGTCCCTGAGGCTTCGAATTCCCGACAATCAGAAATCTCCCGACGGCTCTTCAATCCACTCCTGGACAGCGAGCTGGACATCTTCATCGTCCCTTTAAACCGGCGTTCACGCATTGCAGCCTTGAGCTGGCGGAATAAAAAGTAGTCGCTAGGGGCCACATCTGGAATGCAGGGGGGATGGTTGAGCTCCTCGAATCCGCACTCGCGCAGGGCAGCTTGTGCAACTCTGGCCTTGTGGACTTTGACGAAGTTGAAGTCGATCATGGGGTGTGATGTTTCGTGAGGTTTCTAGGGACCAAATGGGCAGAGACCTTGGTCATGGCCAAATTGTCGTGGATGATGTTGATAACACTTCCATGTGACCTTCACCCGTCGATTTTCGAGGATCCTCCTCTCCACACGGGCCATATTGTCCTCGTTGGTCACGTCTGACGGGCGTCCTGGACAGGGGTCATCTTCAAGGGACTCACGACCATGGCGGAACTCCCTATTTAAGCGAGCAATGGTTGCATAGGAAGGGGCGGTGTATGGATCTCTTTTGCATTCTTGCCTTCCTTGGTCAAAAATTTGATCACTGCGCGGTGCTCAACCTTCTCCATTGTTGAAAAATTTGTGACTGACGATCAGCGATCAGCTACTGCTTCTTAAATAGACGAGGCAAGAGCATGCGGCTGCAGGTGCTAACTTTTCATAACTTGTCCTAACGCCTCCACACACAGCCATCCCCCTTCCTCTGTTTTGCCCTACCGATTCGCAAAACTTATTGACCGCCCCTAGTATTCCACGCGCTTCACCAAGACTGACTGGCCGATTTTTTTCACAATTATTTGACACTTAACATGTGGCCACCGAGTTCTCCAGATTTTAACCCCCTGAGCTTATACGTCTGGGTCTTCGTTGAAGGAGAGACCAACCAATGGTGGTCCTGTAATTCCAAGGACACTCTGAATGCTGCCATGCGTTATGTCTAACATGAACGCGAACCACTTAATCCGGGCTTGCAGCCGATTTCGAGTCCAACAGAGAGGCTGAACGTCGATTTATTGGAGCAAACGTTTAGCCATACGTGTATAAAAACATCTATGCTAATTCCTATGTAAATGATGGTTTGGTTTGATTTATATTTATTCCAATATCTTTGTTTTGTCTTCATATTATAATTTGTTATCAAATATCTGCCGCACACTGTATGTTCGTGTGGGAATATTTGTGTGTGGGGGGTTCCTCTGAACCTCATCCATGGTTAAGTACGACCTCATGCAAGGCAGAGTGATAGTAAACTCCCCTCCCCCCCACCTCGTCAAATACTTGCCACGTGGCTGTATAGTTTTATTGTCCAGCGAGACGCGTCAAGTTCATGGAGTGCCACGCTGGCTTGTGAGTTGGCACTATCCATGGTTGAACCGATTATTGCCTGATCATTCGAAGGGGAAAGATGGGGTCACCTATAATTTATTTACCATCCATCTATCTATTAAAATACGTAAAACAGCGTAGCTATCTCTGTTAAAAAAATTGTGAACCAACGTAAATGTATAGAAAGTACAACGGAGGTGATTTTTTATACTAAACTACCTAACCCCAAATTAAAACAACGACAATAACAATTGCTGTGTTTGTTTGGTTTTATTCAGTTTCACAAAGAACTGGATCAAACAAAACACTGATAATAACGCAACACATGGTATCTCTTATAGGCTTCTCGAGTTATCTGTTTCGCCTGTTCACTTTGACTTACTTCACCATTTACCCCCCCCCCCTCCCCTACTGATTTTGGGCCGAGACTTTGTCTCTTTTCTATTTTCAATCAAATAAAAGATCGGACTTACGGGGGAGCTTTCGTTAGGGTTTGCATGGGATTTGATCTGAGTTTTATTTCGCGATTTTATCAGGTTTAATCGACTTTTAACGAGCCTAATCGGGATTTAGCGAACTTCATAGGTGTTTTGTTTGGAGGTTTTTCTATCGGGTTTTATCCAGCTTCACCTGGGGTTATTTAGGTGTTTATCGAGTATAATCTACAATTTTATAGGGTTTATCTGGTTTATAGGGGATATTATCTGGGTTTAATTGGAATTTATCTGATAGTATAGGGGGTTTTATCTGGGGTGTCATCGGGTTTTAATTGTGATTTTATCCTGATTGATCGGGGTTCTTCTATCTGGTTTCATCGTGGTTTATCTTGTGGTTTCAGCGGGGTTTTATCGGTTTTACCTTTGGTTTTATTGAGCTTTGGTGCGCAATTCGCGGAGGACCAAAAAATGCGGGTGTGAACCTCCTGGTTTGGTACCCAACCGCCCTGCACTCCTGTAATAGGTCAAAAAGAGCAAGTCCGGGCTCCCCAGGCCCGCTCCCGCTTCCCCTAGGTTGCTTTGGCGTGGCTTCAAGAAACACATACACGTAGGACAAATAAAAGTTTTTCCCAAGGTATTTACCAATATTTAATAAAGCTTGGAATTAGTTTTTCCTTTTCCTGTGGGAAATCTTATCTTTAGTGTCATGCGAATTTTGTGTTTCTAGACATACAAACGTATGTACATACACCAGCTATTTTTATGCAACCTGTTTCCTTATTTTCGCATGTGTAAGAACAATGTGCCTCTCCCATTTTCATATGTTCGTATGTGCATGAACAATGTGCCTATCCCGTTTCCGCATGTTCGTATGCGTATGAACAATGTACCTATCCCGTTTATGTATGTTCGTATGTACATGAACAATGTGCCTATCCCGTTTCCGAATGTGCATGAACAATGTGCCTATCCCGTTTCCGTATGTGCATGAACAATGTGCCTATCCCGTTTCCGTATGTTCGTATGCGTATGAACAATGTACTTATCCCGTTTCCGTATGTTCGTATGTGCATGAACAATGTGCGTATCCCGTTTCCGTATGTTCGTATGTACATGAACAATGTGCCTATCCCGTTTCTGTATGTTCGTATGCGTATGAACAATGTACCTATCCCATTTCTGTATGTTCGTATGCGTATGAACAATGTACCTATCCCGTTTCCGTATGTTCGTATGTGCATGAACAATGTGCCTATCCCGTTTCCGTATGTTCGTATGCACATGAACAATGTGCCTATCCCGTTTCCGTATGTTCGTATGCGTATGAACAATGTACCTATCCCATTTCCGTATGTTCGTATGTGCATGAACAATGTACCTATCCCGTTTCCGTATGTCTGTATGTGCATGAACAATGAGCCTATCCCGTTTCCGTATGTGCATGAACGATGTGCCTATCTCGTTTCCGTATGTTCGTATGTGCATGAACAATGTGCTTATCCCGTTTCCGCATGTGCATGAACAATGTACCTATCCTGTTTCCGTATGTGCATGAACAATGTGCCTATCCCGCTTCCGTATGTTCGTATGTGCATGAACAATGTGCCTATCCCGTTTGCATATTTTCGTATGCGTATGAACAATGTACCTATCCCGTTTCCGTATGTTCGTATGCGTATGAACAATGTACCTATCCCGTTTCCGCATGTTCGTATGTGCATGAACAATGTGCTTATCCCGTTTCCACATGTTCGTATGCGTATGAACAATGTACTTATCCCGTTTCTGTATGTTCGTATGCGTATGAACAATGTACCTATCCCGTTTCCGTATGTTCGTATGAGCATGAACAATGTGCCTATCCTGTTTCCGCATGTTCGTATACGTATGAACAATGTACCTATCCCGTTTCCGTATGTTCGTATGCGTATGAACAATGTACCTATCCCGTTTCCGTATGTTCGTATGTGCATGAACAATGTGCCTATCCCGTTTCCGAATGTTCGTATGCGTATAAACAATGTACCTATCCCGTTTCCTTATGTTCGTATGCGTATGAACAATGTACCTATCCCGTTTCTGTATGTTCGTATGCGTATGAACAATTTACCTATCCCGTTTCTGTATGTTCGTATGTGCATGAACAATGTGCCTATCCCGTTTCCGCATGTTCGTATGCGTATGAACAATGTGCCTATCCCGTTTGCATATGTTCGTAGGCGTATGAACAATGTACCTATCCCGTTTCCGTATGTTCGTATGCGTATGAACAATGTGCCTATCCCGTATCCGTATGTTCGTATGTGCATGAACAATGTACCTATCCCGTTTTTGTATGTTCGTATGTGCATGAACAATGTGCCTATCCCGTTTCCGCATGTTCGTATTCGTATGAACACTGTACCTATCCCGTTTCTGTATGTTCGTATGTGCATGAACAATGTGCCTATCCCGTTTCCGTATGTTCGTATGTGCATGAACAATGTGCCTATCCCGTTTCCGCATGTTCGTATGCGTATGAACAATGTACCTATCCCGTTTCCGTATGTTCGTATGCGTATGAACAATGTACCTATCCCATTTCCGTATGTTCGTATGTGCATGAACAATGTGCCTATTCCGTTTCCGCATGTTCGTATGCGTATGAACAATGTGCCTATCCCGTTTCCGCATGTTCGTATGCGTATGAACAATGTACCTATCCCGTTTCCGTATGTTCGTATGCGTATGAACAATGTACCTATCCCGTTTCTGTATGTTCGTATGTGCATGAACAATGTGCCTATCCAGTTTCCGCATGTTCGTATGCGTATGAACAATGTACCTATCCCGTTTCCGTATGTTCGTATGCGTATGAACAATGTACCTATCCCATTTCTGTATGTTCGTATGTGCATAAACAATGTGCCTATCCCATTTCCGCATGTTCGAATGCGTATGAACAATGTACCTATCCCGTTTCTGTATGTTCGTATGTGCATGAACAATGTGCCTATCCCGTTTCCGTATGTTCGTATGTGCATGAACAATGTGCCTATCCCTTTTCCACATGTTCGTATGGGTATGAACAATGTAACTATCCCGTTTCCGTATGTTCGTATGCGCATGAACAATGTACCTATCCCGTTTCTGTATGTTCGTATGCGTATGAACAATGTGCCTATCCCATTTCCGCATGTTCGTATGCGTATGAACAATGTACCTATCCCGTTTCTGTATGTTCGTATGCGTATGAACAATGTACCTATTCCGTTTCCGTATGTTCGTATGCGTATGAACAATGTACCTATCCCGTTTCTGTATGTTCGTATGTGCATGAACAATGTGCCTATCCCGTTTCCGCATGTTCGTATGCGTATGAACAATGGACCTATCCCGTTTCTGTATGTTCGTATGTGCATGAACAATGTACCTATCCCGTTTCTGTATGTTCGTATGTGCATGAACAATGTGCCTATCCCGTTTCTGTATGTTCGTATGTGCATGAACAATGTGCCTATCCCGTTTCTGTATGTTCGTATGCGTATGAACAATGTACCTATCCCGTTTCCGTATGTTCGTATGCGTATGAACAATGTACCTATCCCGTTTCTGTATGTTCGTATGTGCATGAACAATGTGCCTATCCCATTTCCGCATGTTCGTATGCGTATGAACAATGGACCTATCCCGTTTCTGTATGTTCGTATGGGCATGAACAATGTGCCTAGCCCGTTTCCGTATGTTCGTATGTGCATGAACAATGTGCCTATCCCGTTTCCGCATGTTCGTATGCGTATGAACAATGTACCTATCCCGTTTCCGTATGTTCGTATGCGTATGAACAATGTACCTATCCCGTTTCTGTATGTTCGTATGTGCATGAACAATGTGCCTATCCCGTTTCCGCATGTTCGTATGCGTATGAACAATGGACCTATCCCGTTTCTGTATGTTCGTATGTGCATGAATTATGTGCCTATCCCGTTTCCGCATGTTCGTATGCGTATGAACAATGTGCCTATCCCGTTTGCATATGTTCGTAGGCGTATGAACAATGTGCCTATCCCGTTTCTGTATGTTCGTATGCGTATGAACAATGTACCTATCCCGTTTCCGTATGTTCGTATGCGTATGAACAATGTACCTATCCCGTTTCTGTATGTTCGTATGTGCACGAACAATGTGCCTATCCCATTTCCGCATGTTCGTATGCGTATGAACAATGGACCTATCCCGTTTCTGTATGTTCGTATGTGCATGAACAATGTGCCTATCCCGTTTCCGTATGTTCGTATGCGTATGAACAATGTGCCTATCCCGTTTCTGCATGTTCGTATGCGTATGAACAATGTACCTATTCCGTTTCCGTATGTTGGTATGTGCATGAACAATGTGCCTATCCCGTTTCTGTATGTTCGTATGTGCATGAACAATGTGCCTATCCCGTTTCCGCATGTTCGTATGCGTATGAACAATGTACCTATCCCGTTTCTGTATGTTCGTATGTGCATGAACAATGTGCCTATCCCGTTTCCGTATGTTCGTATGCGTATGAACAATGTCTCTATCCTGTTTCCGTATGTTCGTATGTGCATGAACAATGTGCCTATCCCGTTTCCGTATGTTCGTATGTGCATGAACAATGTGCCTATCCCGTTTCCGCATGTTCGTATGCGTATGAACAATGTACCTATCCCGTTTCCGTATGTTCGTATGCGTATGAACAATGTACCTATCCCATTTCCGTATGTTCATATGTGCATGAACAATGTGCCTATTCCGTTTCCGCATGTTCGTATGCGTATGAACAATGTGCCTATCCCGTTTCCGCATGTTCGTATGCGTATGAACAATGTACCTATCCCGTTTCCGTATGTTCGTATGCGTATGAACAATGTACCTATCCCGTTTCTGTATGTTCGTATGTGCATGAACAATGTGCCTATCCAGTTTCCGCATGTTCGTATGCGTATGAACAATGTACCTATCCCGTTTCCGTATGCTCGTATGCGTATGAACAATGTACCTATCCCATTTCTGTATGTTCGTATGTGCATAAACAATGTGCCTATCCCATTTCCGCATGTTCGTATGCGTATGAACAATGTACCTATCCCGTTTCTGTATGTTCGTATGTGCATGAACAATGTGCCTATCCCGTTTCCGTATGTTCGTATGTGCATGAACAATGTGCCTATCCCTTTTCCACATGTTCGTATGCGTATGAACAATGTAACTATCCCGTTTCCGTATGTTCGTATGCGCATGAACAATGTACCTATCCCGTTTCTGTATGTTCGTATGCGTATGAACAATGTGCCTATCCCATTTCCGCATGTTCGTATGCGTATGAACAATGTACCTATCCCGTTTCTGTATGTTCGTATGCGTATGAACAATGTACCTATTCCGTTTCCGTATGTTCGTATGCGTATGAACAATGTACCTATCCCGTTTCATTATGTTCGTATGTGCATGAACAATGTGCCTTTCCCTTTTCCGCATGTTCGTATGCGTATGAACAATGGACCTATCCAGTTTCTGTATTTTCGTATGTGCATGAACAATGTACCTATCCCGTTTCTGTATGTTCGTATGTGCATGAACAATGTGCCTATCCCGTTTCTGTATGTTCGTATGTGCATGAACAATGTGCCTATCCCGTTTCTGTATGTTCGTATGCGTATGAACAATGTACCTATCCCGTTTCCGTATGTTCGTATGCGTATGAACAATGTACCTATCCCGTTTCTGTATGTTCGTATGTGCATGAACAATGTGCCTATCCCATTTCCGCATGTTCGTATGCGTATGAACAATGGACCTATCCCGTTTCTGTATGTTCGTATGGGCATGAACAATGTGCCTATCCCGTTTCCGTATGTTCGTATGTGCATGAACAATGTGCCTATCCCGTTTCCGCATGTTCGTATGCGTATGAACAATGTACCTATCCCGTTTCCGTATGTTCGTATGCGTATGAACAATGTACCTATCCCGTTTCTGTATGTTCGTATGTGCATGAACAATGTGCCTATCCCGTTTCCGCATGTTCGTATGCGTATGAACAATGGACCTATCCCGTTTCTGTATGTTCGTATGTGCATGAATTATGTGCCTATCCCGTTTCCGCATGTTCGTATGCGTATGAACAATGTGCCTATCCCGTTTGCATATGTTCGTAGGCGTATGAACAATGTGCCTATCCCGTTTCTGTATGTTCGTATGCGTATGAACAATGTACCTATCCCGTTTCCGTATGTTCGTATGCGTATGAACAATGTACCTATCCCGTTTCTGTATGTTCGTATGTGCACGAACAATGTGCCTATCCCATTTCCGCATGTTCGTATGCGTATGAACAATGGACCTATCCCGTTTCTGTATGTTCGTATGTGCATGAACAATGTGCCTATCCCGTTTCCGTATGTTCGTATGCGTATGAACAATGTGCCTATCCCGTTTCTGCATGTTCGTATGCGTATGAACAATGTACCTATCCCGTTTCCGTATGTTGGTATGTGCATGAACAATGTGCCTATCCCGTTTCTGTATGTTCGTATGTGCATGAACAATGTGCCTATCCCGTTTCCGCATGTTCGTATGCGTATGAACAATGTACCTATCCCGTTTCTGTATGTTCGTATGTGCATGAACAATGTGCCTATCCCGTTTCCGTATGTTCGTATGTGCATGAACAATGTGCCTATCCCGTTTCCGCATGTTCGTATGCGTATGAACAATGTACCTATCCCGTTTCCGTATGTTCGTATGTGCATGAACAATGTACCCTTCCCGTTTCTGTATGTTCGTATGTGCATGAACAATGTGCCTATCCCTTTTCCGCATGTTCGTATGCGTATGAACAATGGACCTATCCCGTTTCTGTATGTTCGTATGTGCATGAACAATGTGCCTATCCCGTTTCCGTATGTTCGTATGCGCATGAACAATGTGCCTATCCCGTTTCCGTATGTTCGTATGTGCAAGAACAATGTGCCTATCCCGTTTCTGTATGTTCGTATGCGTATGAACAATGTACCTATCCCGTTTCCGTATGTTCGTATGCGTATGAACAATGTACCTATCCCGTTTCTGTATGTTCGTATGTGCACGAACAATGTGCCTATCTCATTTCCGCATGTTCGTATGCGTATGAACAATGGACCTATCCCGTTTCTGTATGTTCGTATGTGCATGAACAATGTGCCTATCCCGTTTCCGTATGTTCGTATGCGTATGAACAATGTGCCTATCCCGTTTCCGCATGTTCGTATGCGTATGAACAATGTACCTATCCCGTTTCCGTATGTTCGTATGCGTATGAACAATGTACCTATCCCGTTTCTGTATGTTCGTATGTGCATGAACAATGTGCCTATCCCATTTCCGCATGTTCGTATGCGTATGAACAATGTGCCTATCCCGTTTCCGTATTTTCGTATGTGCATGAACAATGTGCCTATCCATTAAATGAATTAACCAAAAGAAGATTTATTAATTTGTACACATTGAATGTAACAAAAAATTGGGTCTTTTCGGAACAGGCCCTGCAGTGAATTCGGCATTCGAGGCTATCACGAGGTTTAGTTTAGGTTAGGTTAGGACAGCGACTTTGCAAAAATGGACATATTATGAAACTTTCATTAGCAACTTCGCGTTGCCGATGGCGTTGTAATAAGCGTAAATGCAATTTCAGTGTTGGATTGCGAAAAGACACTTGGTTAGAAAAATCAAAATTATCTTTTGAGTTAATCGTTTATTTGATTTAGGTTTGCTGCAAATGTTTGGCAACTACTGTTTTTTTTGTGTTAAAGATTTTTAAATGTCAACAAAAACCATAACTCATTGGAAAAACTTATTGCAAAAGTCTGCGCCAGTTGTTCGCTCCAAAACCTAACCTAACCTAACCTACAGACTGTACTCACACTACGAGCCTCGAACCTTAACCTCGCGAACCGCCTCGAACCGTCCTAATTCTCTGTCGGTCCTTTGCCGAAAAAGACTCCCAAATTACGTATCATGAATAAGAGTAGGCTTTTATGTGACATATTTATATATATATATTAAAGCATGAACTTGCAAAGTTTTACTGAGATGAATTGCCAACATTTGATCAAATCTGGAGTCATCTTGAAGTCATATGAAGAACACGAAATAACATGAATGTTTTAGAAGTGATGGGAGCATTTAAACGATATTTGTAAAAAAAAATTAGCAAATCATATCAAACTTCAATTTTCGTTCTTTCTAATGATATATTTCTCTTTTCTGTCGGATTAAATCTTTATGAATTATTGAATTTTGTTTCTTGTACTACATACAGCATCATCCTATCTTGGCTCCACGGGTGTTGAGTTCTCAAACCTACAAATGCCAAATATCTGTTTCCCAAGCACTCCTTAAAAATTACGTCATTAAATGCTTGCGACGCCCACATACTAATTCAGGGGTAGGGGAGGGGGGATTCCGCGCATGCGCGCTGCATTTGTGTGAGGTCATAGAATTAGATAATTATTAATTTCAACTATTAGGCTTCGCATTTGGTGATTGATTTTAATACAAACGCTCAACCAAGGCATAAGTTATAAGCTTTTCTTTTGTGTGTTGTATTAACAAGTGTCAATGTTTCAAAGCCCCGAATTAAAATTTGGGGAAATCACTAGGTGGCAACTGATCGTACATCCGCTTTGGTTGGTGATTCGCCTGCGGGAATGCCTTCGTAATGGTCCAATACTGCCTGCCTTTCTTAGTGACGTCAATGTTCTCCTAGTTTTCTCTGTATTTGTGACGTTTCTGCCTACGTCATTGATATGTTATGACGTTGCTGCAGGTTTTAGATTATGACGCAACGATGAGCAAAGAGCAGTTGGTGCACGTAACCGGAGTTGACCAAGTTATTGCCACAATTTCAGAGGAATTATGATAATAGCATGATTCACAATTCTGTAATCATCATCCGGTCACCATTATTACTTAGTTTCTTACCATTGGTGAGTCAAAATTCTCATTTTATCGCCCCTTAC
This sequence comes from Ceratothoa steindachneri, assembly GCA_963969495.1. NCBI lineage: Eukaryota > Metazoa > Arthropoda > Malacostraca > Isopoda > Cymothoidae > Ceratothoa > Ceratothoa steindachneri. The sequence continues at coordinate 27,260,800 of OZ018323.1, forward strand.
AATGTCCATGGTTTTAGTGGTTGATAAGAAGTTGTGTGTGTGTATGTTACTCGTGGGTATTAGATACAATAATTATCAGTGTGACCAAAAGCCTAGAGATGGTTGGTCGTAAGCACTATTAGGCTCTTGTTTCCTACTTCACTAATAATAATAATAGCTGAACATTTAAGGTTATACCATGTACACGCTTGTTAATGGAGCAGTTATGCTTCTTAAGTCCACTGTCTAGAACTTGGACTGAGGGTTCTGTCGGAACAAGACATCGGTTCTTCTCCTTACGGAATGTATGACTTCTCCCACCTTTCCATACAAATGTCGCTTGAGGTCGATTGCTTTGACTTAAGATAAGTTCCCCTGAGGGTGAAGTGGCGTTTGAAGTCAATTGTTTTGACCATAGGTAAGTCCCCGTCAGGGTAAAGTGGCGTTTGAGGTCAATTGCTTTGACTTAAGATAAGTCCCACTCAGGGTGAAGTGGTACTTGAGGTCAATTGCTTTGACTTAAGATATATCCCCTCAGGGTGAAGTGGTGCTTGAGGTCATTTGTTCTGAATTAAGATAAATCGCCCTCAGGATGAAGTGGCGCTTGAGGTCAATTGTTTTGACCATAGGTAAATCTCCCTCGGGTGAATGCGCTTGAAGTCGGTCACCTTTACTTGCGACAACTCTGCGTCTCAATTTTAACCTGGCTCCGGCTCGAATAGAGCCTGATGGGGATAGGGGATCTCTTTACCCAATCACCTGGGTCTAATACCCCATCGACCCTGCCTCCCACTCCAGGCAAAGTTCCTTTTTGCAGAGCACAGGTAACGACAACTAGAAACATCCTTTTCTTTTCCCCAGGGGTAGATTTATTATATAGTGGTTAAAGTGGTGGGTATATGAGTGTACCACACGTGGGTATGGAGTGGGTATGGAGTGCCTGAGCGTTGGCAGTGACTTGTCATCTAAACGGAGGCATTTCGGTCTCGAGCGCACTAAGTAGTTCCCTCTTCAAAACACTCTGATTGCGTGTCTTCCACGGACTTTTACTTCCTCTAACTTCATCACTTTTAAAAATAAATTGGTTCCAAAACTTTTTCGTGTTGCCGACGTTGATTTTCTACTCTTTTTAAAAAAATAATTAATGGAACCCATTTACTGTGACCCCTATAAATTCGCAGTTAAGGACTCATCTACCCCTTCCCATTTGGGTGAGCGAAGTCCGAGAACAAGTCACGCACCCCTGAACTTGGGGGTCATCCCTACCCGGGGACAACTGAGCTTTAAGTACCCACGCATCACCCTGTCAGTGTCTTTACAGCGGCACGACCTAGATTGTGTCCACTCGGTACGCAAAATAGCATCTGAGGGATAAATGGCATTTTTGCGGAAGGGGGGGGGTCTAATGGGGCCACCCGAAGCATCTGAGCGCACGAATTAAAGACCCCCTTGTTATAATCCATTGCTATAAAAAGCAGGGTCTTTAAAAATACACTAATTCCATGTACTCTCTCTCTCTCTATATATATATTTCTTTGTTTCTCATATATATATATATATATATATATATATA